>CP042185.1:1373212-2746424 GCA_007735645.1 Venturia effusa | reverse complement strand
GAAAGAGATGGGTATTGTTATTTTGCTTCGTGCGTGTCGTCTCATTCTGCTTTCCCTCCGATCTGTCATGTTCAATTCCAATCTCCCGCGCTATCTTATTTCCCATCTGTGAACGTGTGAATCTCTAACGAAGGCGACACTGCAGGACCAAAAGGCAGCATTAGATCTCGTATCAGCCCGTCCTTCCACGACATCAACAAGTGCTGGATCGGTCGAAGCTGTCAGACAACATACCGCCGCATTGCTTGCTGGTACCAAGGACGACAATGATCCAGACCTTCAACGTGCCAAGGATCTGGTCGAACTGCATTATGCCGTCAAGGTCAAGCATTTGAGCAAGGGGACTGGGGAGGTGGAGGCGGATGAGAGCTTGGAGGATGCGAGGCATGCTGTCAAAGTTGCTATGGAGGAGATGATGGATGTGTAGCATGACGGACGAGATCGTATTGGTGGGAGGAATGAAAATGAGGATGGGGCTGCGAGGTATGGTTTTTGTTGGATATCTTTTTCTCATGTACTGACGTTGCTAATCGAAACTGATAGTAGTACACGATTTTCACGAACATATCAGTGAATGGAAATAAGGTCCGCAGTAACGATGGGACCGAATTTCCATTTACGAGAAATACATATCAACCACCACGATCAACTCGTTTGCTACTAGCTGGGCGGGAAACCACTTGAGCCACCAGGTGCTAGCTCTTGCAAGACGCGTCCGGAACTGAAGCGACGAATGGAAGATGAATATGATGAGTTGAACCCGAGCCAATGCCAAACCTTGGTTATTGCAACTTCGGCGACTTACTAGGCTGTCAAGCCTTGCGATCTTTGATGGCAGCAAACCCAGGAAACCCATATTTCAAAGGCAATCTCCCAAACAATGCAAAATGAATGGTATCGAAGACCGGGCATTCCTTTGTGGCGGTGGTGACTCGATTTGCAATACATGGATCACTTCGAAGCCCCTTTTTTCTGTCAATATGCCTCCTCTCGCTCTCTTTCATACACGGCTAAAGCACTCTGGCCAGAACTTTGCGGCATGGAACAGGTTCCTGAACGTGTTCATGAAAGAAGCCTAAAGTCGGAAACTTTGTTATGACGACCGACGATATCGATGAAATGATAGCAAAAATCTCATTCGATTTGCCATGGGCAATTGTTGTCAAAATCGAGCCACACGTGTCTCTCCAGAAGCAAGGTCTTTGTCGTAATCCAGACGATGCTAGAGAGCTCCTTCCCAAAGGGCGTCTGGTCAACATCTCTTCTCTTCGTTCTCACAAAGACCTTCACAATACAAGAACATCAACATCGCTCCAAGGCATCGCCACAAAGTATTTCTAGCGCCAAGATCAAGTCAGACATCTCCTTCTCGTTCTTCGAGCGCTTCCACTTCACACGAATCAAGCTAACCCACCTCAGCCGATTGCCCACAAGACAACCATGTCCCTCTCCAACATGCCCACGTAATCTCGCCCATGCAATAAGTACGGATAAACATTAGTCGAAACCTGGAGCCAGGAGGACATCCAAGATGGCATACAGACAAAACTCCAAAGAAAACCCAGTCATAAAAACCTCACCAACCATGCTCTCCCTCCCCCACGAAATACGCGAGAAGATACTGCTGTTCTGCTACGACGATCGAAACGAACGGGTTGCGAAGCATTTTGCCACTTGTCCGATGTCTTTGCAGGGGCGGACGTACTACACTTTGTTTGAGGCTTTAGTCAAGACGGAACTTTCTTTCCAAATCTGGCTCAATGCTGTACAAATGGCGGAACCTCGCTTGGTGGATGATATCAAGTGCGTGAGCCGGGTGGTCAGGACAAGGCAGGAGCGGATGAGTAGCATGTTGATGGCACGTCGAGCTAGGCAGTTGCCACGGTTATGGACTTGAGCTTTCAAGATGTTGGTAGCAATGCAACGCTGGCTTCTATGGATCACTAAAGCAACGAGTTATCGATTTTCTTGCATGTGTTGACGCTTCGCCATTTAGACACCGCCGACCTGCTGTTTGGTAAGTGACTGGCTCGTAAATCCAGATCGATATCATGATATTCCGAATCTCAGCACAAAATTGCGTATTAGGGAGATGCATCCATGATTTGAGGATTGTGACATGGATATGCCGAATGTCATCCGTAATGCGACAATTTTTCAAGCTCAACGATAGTCTCTTCTTTCAAGAGAAAATTGGGGTTGTTCTTCGCCAGAACCATTCAGTCTTCCACAGATTCCGTGGCCAGTTTACCTTCGGCTGGTGCCTGGTCCTGGATCTTGACATTGCTCACTTTATCAGCTAACGCATCTGCCCCGGTCTTCTCAGTAGAGTCGGCCTTCGACCCTGCCGCTGTCTCCTTCTCAATATCTCCCTCACTCTCATCGTCCTCTGGAATCGCCTCATCATTCTCTATCTTCCGAATCACATCGTCGTTTGCAACGCTCAAATTGCTTCCCCTGTGGTTCATTTGCGGTGCTTTTGATTGTCCAGAAGCAGTATCGGGCGAAGTGGGTGATTGTAGAGGCTTTTGCGAGAGGGGTAGTGGCGATTTCAGTCCCGGCGTCGCAGGGAGAGGTATGGATGTAGGCGAAAGGGGTGTTTTTGTGCTAAGAGGTGCTGGTTTCGGTATATCCTTCTCTTCCTCATCAGCGTCGCCAAACAAGGCCTCGTCAACTTCATCATCCTCTTCGTCGCCGTCGTCGCCGAACAAGGCCGCTTCGAGTTCGTCGTCGTCTACATCTTCTTCGTCTTCCTCCTTTGGTTTTTCATCCGACGTAGCTTTGGCTGATGCTGGCGCAGGCGTCGACGTCGCAGGTGACGATTTCAATGCCGCTGGAACAGCTTTCTTGTCCTTCACAGCGGCGGCCGCTTCTTGGGCCAGTTGTGCCATTGCCGAGGTCACACCCGATGGCGCTTTATTTTCCTCCGAGACCACATTCCCTTTGGCAGATGTTGTTGCAGCAGAGGTACCAGATTTTGAGGGTGTGTATTGTACGGAAGGTGTGCTGGCGGAGGTCTTCATCCCTTGAGCGGGTGTGGTCGTGACAGAAGTAGCCGTGGTGGCCACTTCACCAATGGCTTCCTTAAGCTCACCGAACTCGTTCCAGTCTTCTACTTGCTCGAGGTCCTATCGCGATGCATCAGTTCACAGCTCGTGCTTCGAGTTCGAAGCTGGAAAGGACGGGCACATGGGGACGTACAGCAATCACGAACCCCTCCTTCACAAGGAGTGGTAGCTTCTTCCCTCTCGCCCTCCTCTGGAACAGCTTCTTGGCGCCTTCATTGGTAGCCGTGTCGACATAGGAAAAGGGAATCCGCGCGGCCTTGAGGATGGTCTCGATACGAGAGGTTGCCGTGATAATGTGTGACGAACCGGCCGTCAAGGAGGTAAACAGATATAGGGCAGGGTCATCTTCCCAACTCTTGAGCTCCATCTTAATTTCTATTCGAGAGCACAATCGATCGGGTCCTGCAAATAAATCTCTTAACGTAAGATTATCGTAATCTGAATTTAGTCACTCAGCTGTCAGCATCCACGTTTAACAAAGGCTCCATGTCTTCGCCATGACGGGACTCCGGGAGTAGCCGTATCTTGGCGTCGTCTATGCGAGACGCTATGTCTACTTGCGTAACCCATGGTGAAACGCACTGGAACCGCCTAAGTTTGCGGCTGCACAGTCACCAGTGGAATAAATCTCTACTTCTCTGCTTTATACGGAGTTCACAGTAGCACAGATAGTAGCTTCTATGAGCAATGGTCATATCCTCTGGAGCCTAGAAGCGTGTAATATTGATTGTAAGCTGGTGTAGAGTATTTCATGGTGAAGGATTGCCTCCTGAATCCAAGCTCGTCAGAAGAGAACAGCGTACCATTTGTTTCCTGGAGTGTCCAGATTGTTTCTTATCGTGTCGCCTCTCGTGCCCGTATTATGAGCTGGTGATACAGGCTCTATGCATTTTGCATCAACTCCCATTTTAGTTATTACAATTACCAAGGCATTAAATGTGCCGACGTATCACACATCCTGTCTTAGAGAAAAGTAGGGCGTCTCATACAGTGCAAGTTTGAGTCATAGTACGTCTGCTGCAAGCGCAAAGTCCTGGACGTTATATACGACCATCGGTTTCCAGCTTCCACAAGAGCATGGAGCAACAAATCAGACTTACAGGGGAGAGGAAGCATGATTGAATTTGACCCTTTAACAGACTATGAGGCAAGTCCGCTCATAGAGAAGTTGATAATGCTAGAGAAAAACAGGATTAGCAGACGAGCACGTGAAGAGATCTCGTCCTCGATGGTAACTTTGTAAGACACGTTTTCTGGAAGGTACCTATTACAGTGGAAGAACGCTGGTGGGAGCTTTTGAGAGAGCAAAGATCGACTACTAGTATAATATATAAATGCAACTCTGCCGTACGTCGATTGCTGGCCCCTTCGAATTAAAAAATCCCATCGCTCGGCTAAACAACGCAAAGAGACTCGACCGTCCAAAACACCGGAACGCTTGCCTGGTATCAAATTTTGCCAATTGAAGATCAAAGAGACACGGAGACCGCGATCATATCCACCCCGCTTTACTCATGTTCATCATCCCCATTCGACGTAGCGCCGTAATGCTGCTGCCTTTTCTTAGAACGCCCTGTGATGTCCTGCCATGTTGCATTGAATCTGCGTCCTGTGCTTGCGAGGAGGCCCTCTTCCTCCTCTTCTTCCAGATCCGCGTCCATCTGCTCGCTATCGAAATGGGGCGTCTTGAACAGTGTCGTGACGAACACGATTAAGTAGACCGCTAGGAAGCCAAACTGTGCCCAGAAAAGTACCACACCGAAAAATGGGAAGTTGACTGTGACGCGGTTGATAAATGTGCTGACGACACTTGGTGTGCACACCTCTCTAGCAATTGGGTTGGTAGAGAGCTCTGAGCATTTTCGAATCGCACTCTTGTGGTTAGAGCAATCTGGTTGCTCGCCAGGATGTTTGGGGGGCAAATCGCAATATGTTTGAGGACCCCAGGTAGCGTATTGCGGTGCCACCATCATAGCCACGGAGTAATTGATGGCGAGCACGATCAGTGTGAGCAGGACAGTCGCCAAAAGTAGAGCCTGAGGAGATGTCCTACCCTTACGTATCTTGAAGATCGTGATCCACAGGAATCGAATGCCTACAACGGCAATTCCAACGACGGAGGAGGTGAAGAGGAGAAGGATGAGAAGGAGAAAGATAATGTAATCGATTGGGAAGACCTTGGCGCTCATGACCATCAACCAGTTGACAGGCTGGAAAATATTGATGTGTCCCAAAAGATAGCCACATTTGACGCCGCATATCGAGTTTTTGGCCTTGTCAATCCCAGTAATGAGCATGGAAGTCCAGATGATCAATGTGATGATAATGAGCAAGAAGCCACCAATGAGTTTGAGAGGTCGGAACACGGCTTCAGTCTTCAGCCAAACCCTCATGAACCAGGACGATCCTTCGCCGCGG
Organism: Venturia effusa; assembly: GCA_007735645.1. Lineage (NCBI taxonomy): Eukaryota > Fungi > Ascomycota > Dothideomycetes > Venturiales > Venturiaceae > Venturia > Venturia effusa. The sequence continues at coordinate 2,740,938 of CP042185.1, read as the reverse complement.
GTTTCGGCCGCGAGACGTTCTCTTCGTACGAGTGTGCGTTCTTCTCGAACGAGGGCTTCAAGCTCACGTCGGTCGCGAGAATCGAGTCCACCTTCACGCCCTTCGTTTCGTCCCTCAAGCTGGCGTTGTCGTTCCCGGTTCTGTTCGAGTTGTGTTGCAGTGTTCTCGGCCAGTGTTGGTGCAGATATGGCAGGTGCTGATTTGATCAATCGAACTGGCAAAAGAGCAAGGCCTGACGCGGTATACAGAATGTAGACTAATGTGCCGATGGTGATCAGGAGTCCTAACGCGAAGGTCAAAGCGCGTTCGCCGTCTGGAGGACCGATTAGCCTTCCGCCTTCTCATGTTATAGATCATCAACACGTACGGTTCTCTTGTACAAGTCTCTTGAAGTAGTCCAGATCCATGTGACTACCTTCCTTGATCCCCTTCGCGAATGGCACGAAAAAGCCAACCAAGAACAAAATGACAACAAGCAGAATGAAGACAATAGTATACTTGAAAGCACCCCAGATTCTTGTGCCGATTGTCTGTGTACCATCCTCTGTAGCGGTCTCGTCATATTCCTCAAAATAGAAGTACGTGAACGGTACGACGAGCAGACACAAGACAGCATCCAGCGAGTATAACGTGTAGTACACAACCCTAAGCGTGAAAACAATGTTCTCAACCGCATCTGGTGTAGCCCAATCCTTCTTTCGACCAAGTTTAGAGCTTGCTGTAGAGGAAACGAGGGCGATATCGACGGGCATGAGGAGGACAGTCGCGAGCAACGCGCTCATAGTGAGGATGCATACTGCAGTGACTGAGGCGGCACGTTCTCGGGGGTCCTGATAGAGGAAGACGAAGACACCAGCAATAAGGAGCAAGATGCCTATTGCTACAGCGTAAGCGACCCAGATTAAGCTCGTCTGGATGAGCGCCATGATATCGTAAAGCTCAGCTCAGCTCAGCTGAGTTGTGCTGGATCTGGGGGAAATGGCTACGACGAAGCTATTCAGCGGATCATGAGAAATGATGAGAAGGACGAAGTTGAGGTCCAGTAGGAGACGATTGTTGACTTTAAGTGGTTGGAGCAGGCAGCGGGGAATAGTGGTTCGTGTAAGATCAAGGATTGGAGCTCTGGACGAGCTATGACGTTGCCCGCATGAAAGAGCAATGGACTCACCAAGACTCATTCTATCACAACTGAATTGGCATATATCTCCATCAGCTTCTGCATAGGCGAAGCGAGGTCATCAGGAGTGTTTTGTCATCGATGCTGTTTGAGAAGAACGCAGGACCTCACTCCACTTTGTGGTGCTCTGTTGTACTGGGGCTTCCTGGTTGAGCATCAAATCCATCTTCGGCCACGGCATTATTTACTGCGCCAACGCGATTGACGACCCCGCGAAGAACCAATAGTCTGGGCCTTGATAACAGGCAGTTCGCTATCTCACGCCCTGGCGACCTCTTGGGCATAGCCTCAACTATACAGATGCCCTGTCCCAGCTCTACTTCGTCAGTTACGTGAACCTCTTCCCGTGTCGTCCAACCCATGCTGCCGTTCATTCCGTTCCGTCATACTGCTCTGAACTCATCGAGGTATCAATAAAATGCATTCGTCCAAAAGAAGAAAGTAGCCGCCATATTATTCCCCTCTGTTCGTTGAACTAGCTTCGCGAAGCACGCACGCCCTGACCGCGAATTCAACTACTCGTGCCTGTACTATTGTTCTGTGCCGCTGCTTGTTGTCGGACTGGAGTGAAATAAGGATGAGCCATGGCCTCCTTGGCCGTTAGGCGGTCCTGAATGTCACGGTTAGCATTGGCAATCATAGCTAATGTATCATATTACCTGGTGGTCGTAACGCAACAACTTGTCCAAAAAGTCGAGGGCCTCGTTACTCACAAACCGCGTATTATCCTGGTTGATGAAGCTGTGCCAGCTTTTCTTTGGAAATCTCCCGAGAATATCATCGTACTGAGCATCCAGCTCAATATCATATTTGTCTAGATAATCGAATAGGTCTTCGGTACCGAGAACTTTGGCAATTTTCACAAGCTGGTCTGAATTGCTGTTGCCATGGAAAAAAGGTTCTTTGCGGAAGATCATAGATGCGAACATGGCTCCTAACGACCACATGTCGAGCGAGTAGTCATATTCTTGGAAGTCCACAAGCAGTTCCGGGCCTTTGAAGTATCGGGATGCAACGCGAACATTGTATTCGGTGCCCTGGTGGTAGAACTCGGCAAGACCCCAATCGATCAGTCGTAGCTGGTAGATGTTAGTGTCGGATTCAAAAGGATCTCGATAACTTGATAGAATGCACCTTGTGGTTCTCGTGGTCTATCATGACATTGTGTGGCTTGACATCACGGTGCATGATTCCCTTGCTATGGCAGTAGTCTAGTGCCTGGTCGCAAGGTCAGACAACAGTTGGTGTTATACATCCACCTTGGCCATACCTTGAGAAGCTCCATAATGTAGAAGCGAACATCATAGTCTGTAAACTTCGGGTACAGGCTCCTGAAGTCGGTGTTGTTAACGTATTCGAAGATAAGGGACGGCGTCTTGCTCTGCGGCCATGAGTCCATGTCAGTTTCCTCTATGAGACGCTCCTCCTTGCTGAGTTCTCTGACCTGATTGTCGCGCACAACGTCCAGGAGTGCGACAATATTTGGACCCCCAGAGAGATTCTGCAAGATTTTGATTTCTCGTTTTATCTTCTTCTTCTTCACCGGCTTCAGGACCTTGATGACGCATTTCTGGTAGTTGACGACGTTTATGCCTTCGAAGACCTCAGAGTATTTGCCTCGCCCTGTATGCCAAATGTCAGTGGAACCGTCCTCGGCCAACTGTGGACATGGCAGTCGCGTGCGTACCAATCTTGCGCACCACCTCATAATTCTCCAAGACGCCCCACGAGATATTGACACTGTCGTAGTCCCAGTAGGACCTAGGCATATTTGCGTTGACATCGGCGTAGACGCGAGCCATGGCGGGCTGTACCGGATCTTGACTCGATATGTGAGTGGTGAGGGCAGGACAGGTTGGGGTTGCGAATAAGTAGTACGATACAGCTGAAGAAGACGGAGAGGCAGATTGGGGTGGGGTATATGAATGGAGCGCAGGCTTTGTGCCTTGCGCTGTTCGTGGTGTTGATTTTCCCAGGCTTGTCGAAGTTGCGGCCGGTGAAGGAGGGACGCTCGTCAGTGTGGGGGAGGAAGTCAGGATTTGTTGTCTCCTTCTTGCCCTTCAGCAGAAAACACCATCACTGTCGGGATTCGATCGCGTGTTATTTTCCCATCGCGTGAACACCTCCGCTGTCTCCAATCATCTCACCTCGTTCAACACCAACGGTCGAGCGATGCTGTTTCTGGTACCAAGAAAGCTTCCTCCATACACAGAAGCTAGACCCTAGCTCTTCGTTCGAACCTTCTACCGTTATTCACGATCAGCAATGTACTATGACTTGAACGTCCCGTGGACTTCAAGAGATGCCGATCTTCAGAGGAAGATATCCTTTCTCGGAGACTGTAAATATTGTCGCCCTGTTACGAAAGTATACTGGCGTAAACTAATATGCCGAAGTAGGATACAACGTACTAGCTCTCAGTCATATGCTATCAGGAAAATTTCCTGTGGATACAGTACATCTCTTTGGACGTCTACAAACAATGATCAAGCTAATATCCTCAGACATGCCCAATTCCAGCGACCCTGCCCTTCGCCATATCTCCCACAATCCAAATTCTCCGGCGGTTGACCTTGGTCATCCAGGACAGCTCCCAGAATCACCGCATCAAGGACCTCACTTCGCCAGCTTGGGGATATGACATCCTCGCTGTTCGGCCCACCGACGAAAAGACACTTCAACACGCGTGTGTGAGCCTGGAATGTGACATTATCTCTCTCGACCTCGCGATTCGCTACCCTTTCCATTTCAAGTACAAAATGTTCTCAGCAGCCGTTGAGCGAGGAGTTCGTATTGAACTATGTTATGGGCCAGGAATCGCAGCATTCGACAGCACTTGTAGACAGAGAGTAATTGAGAATGCGACATCTCTCATCAGGATCACAAGAGGAAGAGGACTAATCATATCGAGCGAGGCTGGAAATGTTTTGTCGTGCAGAGGCCCTGCGGATATTGTCAACTTGGCTGCGATTTGGGGCTTGGGACAGGAGAGAGGAATGGAAGCTATAACGAAAGAGGCCAGAAGCTGTGCCGTTGCCGCCCGGATCAAGCGCACAAGTTACAGGGGGCTCATAGATGTGATTTATGGAGGAGAGAAACCAGTGAAAGAGAGCGCTTCAACGAAGCAAGAGCAGAACCAGATGAAGGGGAAGAGGAAGGCGGCCGAGATGACTGTGGAGCCGGATAAGGACAGAGTGGACAAACCAGTGTCAAAAAGACAGATGAAGAGAATGGCAGCAGAGGCAAGGAAGACTAGTGGTGTAAACAAAGAGGCAAGCATTGGGAAAGAGGAGAATCAAAATGGGACTAGTACGGACGTTGTCACAACAGTGAAGCCGAGAGAGAAGGATGTCGATTAAAACTGTTTGATACATGCTCATTTCCATGCTTGGAACAATCCTGCACGGGTATGACTGCTGGGGACAGCTACACGAAACCTGCAAAGTACAACTTCTCTTGATAATTCCCTAGGGTACCCTGAATGCCCAACGACGAATTTCGATGCCATTGGTAGGATCTGACGTCCGAAGCTCACGAGTATCTGGAAATCCTGGTTTTTTACGAGCGGAAAGGTGCAACCCGGAAGATGACTTGCCTTGTACAACTTCACTGTTCACTCAATGGAAGTGCTAGATGTCAGCCTAAACCTGGGCCCTGCCACTCAATTTCAGGCCAGCATCGACTCGCATCATCTATCCTACAGAACCAAGATCAATCAGCAAAGTATTTGCCTTCCGATCAGCAAACAATCCCGCAGCAACGCGAAGAAATGATCATCAACAACGATCTTGTCACCGCGCCAAGAGGGCAGTCGAGCAAGCGTAGGAGGCGTCAGAAGCTGAATCCAAATCCTGACTTGGTATGTCAAAATCGCGCAGCCTTGGCCAAACCATGATCAAATGACGCTCACACTTCTAGGCTTTTCAACTCTTCCAATTCCTCAAGCTCCCTGTTGAGCTCAGAAATCAAATTTACCAACTTGCGCTCGTCTCCGACGACCCGATCCAACTCACGGTAACCATCAAGCACAATCGACGCCAGGTCGCTGTTCGCAGCAAAAGATCCATCCTCCATGCTCAAATCAGTCACAACATACTGCATACTTGTAAACAGATCTACTACGAGGCAGCCCCAGTCCTCTATGGCCAACCACTCGAGTTCCTTGATCCTTATGGCCACGGACAGGGCGCGTTGATGTGTTTCCTCTCCCAGATCGGTAAGCACGGTGTACGGATGCTCAAAACCATCGTCCTCGACACTGTCAAAGTCGGAAAGGTTTCCGCTTTCACGCACCCCGTCTTCACCGCCTTGGTAGATGCCATTAATCTCAAAGAACTTCGCATCAACCGATTGCACGAAGGCAACCACCGAAGCACTTTCCCTGACGCCGATGTTGGCAAACTGGCTCAGTTTTTCTTTCCAGTAGCTCACATCTGGATCGAACAGATGAGTAGATCCAGGGTCGATGGCAAAGATTGGAAAGATGTTCTTTCTCTGGCTCAATGTGGTCAATGGTTGAACAATTATTGGCATCCACTCCCACCATTCTCTCCAACCGAGTTTTGCGCCGACATCGAGTTGCTCCGCACAAAGTAGTGGCCCACGAATATTGCGCTTTTCTCACACGTACGCCACAAAATCTCAAGAGGAACATATAATGAATTTGTCTTGCTTGGTTCAGGTCAGAGGGTGGGCTTATCTCTGTTGAAATGGGAGGAAATTATGGTCCTACAAGTGCCTCAAAGATCAATCTCCATTTATTACTAATTAACAACCGCTTTTTAAAAGTGCATATGCATCGTGGGTCGGTGTAGGAACTGAACCTCGTCTTGTTTGATACGGTACTCACTTTGACTCTCGTCTTTCTCAATGCTCAGGCCTTCCAGCCAATTCGCTGTCAATCGCACTTGGTGTTCCAGAAACTTATCCTCCTTCTTCTAGTCTTATTAAATGGTCAAGGTGTTGTCCTTTTAGTCGACAATAATGTCGCCATACCACGGTGGTGCTCACACATTGTCGCAAACTGACAATAGGACTTCGTCCGACACTCGGTCTTCTTATTGTCAGCATCGCAAATCGAGCTTAGATGTAGACAATAATAGCAGCCTGCGTAACCGATCCAGATCCGAGGTGATCATGACTTTAAATAGTCGCGTCACCCCAATCTGCGAAACCTATCAGCGGGATGGTTTCTCGGGAGGTAGTTCGCGAAGCGATTGGCAGAATGGCCCATCGGAATCCCAAGGTATATCCTCATTGGTGCTTGCAGTTCAGAATTTTACTGACGATCACAGCGCGGTCAGCGTCACGGGCGCCTGCGACAATTCCGTCCCTTTCCATTCCTGCGACTGCCCGCAGAATTGAGGAATCGAATTTATGAGTTCTCTTTAGAATCGGACGACGACCTCCTGGTCACTGACAGGCTTCAAAAGAGCCCTCGACGACGTGTCGCCTGTCGGTACTACCATAGGTACAAAGACCTCGATCAGGAATGGTCTCGGCCCGACTAACACTCGACAGGTACGAGAAGGCATTGAAGAAACATCAAGCAGATGTAAATCCAAACCTTCTCCTTGTCTGCAAGCAGGTCCACTTTGAAGCTGTTGGCATTCTCTACACGCAGCCCATCAAATTCATGAGCCTGGACGGATTATTCTGCTTCCTTTCGCAAATTGGCAAGAATAACATTGAGAACCTTCGAGACATCTCTATCGAGACGATGAGCATGGGAAGAGATGGGCAGATGACGGAGCCGGCGTTCACAGCACTTCTCAACGCCAAGAATCTGGAGTCCCTGAACATCTGCTCCATAGAACGCCGATTCAGTGAGAGAGAATACGTGCCATGTGACCATGGCTTGGGAGATATCGCTGCAAGTTTCTTCGCCATTGCTCATGTCTGGATGGAACAGATGCGCCATTATAGGACCGATGGGAAGAGCTGGAAGGATGTGTTAGTGCTGGCACATGGAGGAAGGTACAAAGCTGAACGAGGATGGCCAGGCGAGATGTTTGAGTTTCATGATGGCGAGAACGAGTTCACCAAGGACGACTTCTTTACGGAGATGCGCAAGGTGATGAAAGGATAGGATGAGTTTCACAGAATGATTTGAGGATGCGATGCGGTGCGATCAGGCAGGTATTCCTGGCTGTCTGGGTGATTTTCGACACGAGGATGGTTTCGATGTAAATGTCTGCAGGTTGCTTGAGGTGTAGCATGCTTCCACCTTGGAGTCGGGTCTCTTGTACTGACGCATGCGAACAGGACCATGTCCTGCATTTCTCTTATTGACTATTTCGTCGCGTCGAGGACGATGACGATGCAAGGATGGCGCTTTACATGAGCTTGGCAACACTCGTTCATCGGTAGGCAGTGAATGGACCATGAGAGAGCTTCCTCTTTATTACGATGTGGTCAAAGTGAGAACCAGTTCTGCCGCCATCAGCGAAACGAATGACCCTCATCGCTACAGTGTCAGCAAGCTTTGAATGTTCGGCTGCCAATCACAAGCTTCGACTATGAATAAGTCTTCAACCAGATCGAGGCACTGCGATATCGGCTTGATCGGACTTCTTGTGGGAAAGGGAAATCTGATGAGCTTTGACTAGGCTACAGATAGTCACTCAAACGCGGGTTTGTAGGTGTTAGGATGACATTATTCCGCAACGTGAAGTCTCGATAAGAAGATCGGGTCGGTTCCAACAAGAACTGCATCTTGAAGAGCCGAATCAGAGTGAGACAGGTCTTGCCAAAGGCAAACTCGAGAGGAAAGAGCAACATAGAATTCGCTTACTTAGGAATCGGTCAACCTGGAAGCCTGAGATGGAGGCTAGAGGGGAGATTCATGTTCATGGAAATACATCGAGAGATACCTAAGCTTTTAACAAGATGCTACGGAGATACCTCTAATCGCCTATAAATTCTTCAGGCACCACTGGACACCCCGGGTTGAAAGAGTGGAAGCCTGAAAGACACGCGTTATTACGTCATCATCGCTGGTCCGTTAACTCCGTTCACTCTCCCTTCTCTACCTAAACATTTGTCCTTCCCAAGACCAAGAACGACAAGTTCTAATTCAAAATGTCTGTCAGTCGAATTGGCGTTGTTACGGGTGCGAATAAAGGCATCGGATTTGCCATAGGTCGTCGCCCATTCCCAATCTTGTCGCTTCTGCTAACACCAAGTTCAGTGCGACAATTAGCTCTGCAATATCCAATATCACCTTTTAACAATGGCCCTCTCTTGATCTATTTGACTGCACGCGATCAAGGTAGAGGAGAGAAAGCGCTCCAGGATCTCCAGGAAGATCCAGCTTTGAAGAAAGCCAAAGCTTTGAAAGCCGATGGTGGTCTTGCTCAGATCAAGTTTCATGCACTGGATATTTCGCAGACCAAGAGTATCCAGGACTTCTCTGAGTTTCTCCAAACAGAGCATCCGGAAGGGATTGATTTTGGTGATATTCACGCCATTCGAATATCTTTGAGACATCGCTCACGCTGCCAGTCATAAATAATGCAGGCATTGCTTTGCAAGGCTTTGGTACGGAACCTTTGAACTCGCAATTAACATTGTTGTCTGCTTAACATAAAATAGACTCCGAGGTCGTGAAGAAAACGATTGAGTGCAACTACTACGGAACGCTGGAAGCAAATCAGGATTTGCTGCCACTCGTCCGCGATGGGGGGCGTTTAGTAAACGTATCCAGCACTGCCGGAAACCTTTCCAAGTATTCTCCTGAAATACAGGAGCGTTTCAGATCAGCCAAATATACCAAAGACACAACCAAACTCATGGAAGATTTCAAAGCAGCAGTCGCAGCAGGAAATCATGAAAAGCAAGGCTGGGTTAGCATGGCCTATGCTACGTCCAAGGCTGGAGTAACGGCTGCTACGAGATGTATCGCTGAAGGATGGCAAGGCAAAGGTAGTAAGACGTTGATCAACTCTTGTTGCCCAGGCTACGTAAAGGTAAGCCGAGTCTGTTTCTCTTGCCATGTGCTCAAGGCTGACGTGTTTGATATTTAGACTGACATGACCCGTGGTGGCGGCTCGAAGACTCCGGACCAAGGAGCTCAAACTCCTGTGATGCTCGCATTGGCAGACATAGGGGGCAAGACAGGTCTGTTTTGGAAAGACGAAAAGCCACAAAGAGTTTAGCGACTTTCGCTTGTCGACAGGACCCAAATTTAGAGGCAATATGATGTCGGTCGAGAAATCGTGAGTACTAATCAAAGGGCTAACGCATTGATCTCGTCGAAAACTCGTGATTACTGGTAACCACAGGCCAGAGGATGTACATAGATTTGTATTGTAGCTGAAGTCTCCACCTCCACACGCATGACAGTTCGGGTCTATTCTTATCGCAACCAATCATCGAGAATACGAGTACTGTGGAAGAATCTGAGGAACCAAGTATGTTATCACAACTCGCATTCTACGGGTATGTACACCGCAACCGATGAGATCATGACGGTCTCCTGAGTCTATCCAAATTTGCACATTGCCCAGCACATTCGCGACACTGCTGTTGGGCCGCATCCTCGTCTCGCCTATTGTTGACTGACGAGATTTTATTCGCAATTGCGCACTTGATCGGAGGCTCACCACCATGATGTCGTCTGTATCGTGCCACTTCGACAAGCTTGGGAGTTTTATGCTGACAAGATCTGCTGCAATGGTTCCAGGATCGCGAGGGCTAATTGCATTTGAGTAAAGGTCTACGGACACGCATTTGGCGAAATGTCTTGTCGATGTCTCAATGCCTTGATTCCGAAGACATCCTTCGCCGCGTACAGCAAGGAAAGCATTCCGAGAATTTAAAATTAGCAGCGCAAAGCGGATGTCTCCGGCTCCACATCCTGCGGCGGATCGACGAACTATAGGTAACGTAACATTCTTCCTGCCAGCAACCACAGTACCCAGTCATCCATGCTGGAATAGTACTACGGTATCAGGGGAAATAAACGTTAATTATGACCCCGGCTAGGGCCCATGCATCGATACTTGTTCACGATTTCTCTCTCTACCCTTCGAGTAATTCCCTCTCGGATCTCGACTACTCTCTTCTCCTCTTCTGTCTCTTTCAAATGAGACTACTTTGTTTATACTTGTAGGCTGTTAGGCGTGGTATAGCCAGGGAGGCGGCAGGGGGATCACAATTAACGTTTATTTCCCCTAATACCGTAGTAACGCGAGACAATACGATATCGAGATCTCAGCATACTATTATACAACATTGCTATTTCTCCCTGTCCCGAACTTCCCATAACGCACGGATAAATCTTCTGAGATCCTTCCAGAAACTTCCTTCATCTCACTTAGTCTTACAACTTCCAAAACCGGGGAGACACCTCACCAACCCTCTCAGTCTTGCAATATCCAGAGGTAGAAACCATGTACCTTGCTACCACGCTTACAACGAACAACGTAGTTGTACCATCATCCTCACCCTCTGCAGCAAGCAAACCCTTGCTCAAGAACTCATCGGATGTCCCGTCAGAAGGGAACCTCTAGGCCAAATACTCCCCATACTACCTTCGGCAAATGCTTATTGAAAAGTAGGGGGCATATGTATTTAAGGGAGGTACAACCGTTGGTGCGTTGAAGATCTTTCTTTGGTGTCCTCAACGCGATGCAACCTTGATCCCGTTCCCTCGTTCCTAATCCTCATAACTCTAACTTACCCAACAGGACACCAACAATCCCAAATTGTAGATGAGGACTCTACCGCACCCGTCATGTGCGGTAAAGGGAGGCTACCTTCGTTTCTATTGCTTAGTACGCAGGACGGGGATGTTCAAAGAGGTGGCGTGCAAGAAAGCGATCGATACGGTGTGGAATGTGATAGGGAGCAAGAGTGGTCGAGCAATTTCAGGAGAATTTCTCTTCGCTACTGATGTCCAAAATTCATAGAAGCTTTCTAGACAGCTGCTAGTCTCGTTGATACAGACTTCACTCCTTGTAGTACACCATTTGGTACAGGGGGGTCCCGTATGTCGTTGTACGTTGTATGTGGTCTTGTCTTGTTTCGATACCAGGTTTAGCAGATCTACGCTGGGGGCCTCAGCCTATAACATCGTCGCCCTTCGCCCCCACCTTATCAAAGAACTTCATCTTTTCCCTGATACCTTGTACTGGATAGGTTAGGGAAAAGGATACAGGAACAAATTGAATAGGTAGAACCCCATGATTCAGGCTGCTCTCCCCATCTACGTAAGAAAGAACGCTCAGAAACAATGTCTTACCAGTAGACTAGGTAAAACCTAATACTTAATCCAATCTACCAATGGCAAGGCCTTACATGCACGCGACTCCCATGTTCACTAACGTTCCTTGCTCCCGTCGTTTCCACTCTTTGTCATCCAGCGAACATGACCACTACCTTCTAGTGGTAGGGTTCGGAAAGCCAACGCACTTGTTTGACACGTGCTGGTACTTCTATCAACTTCCCCTTCCTCAGTTGTTTGTGCTTTTGGATGCGCTCCCGAACATCGTTGAAGCAGAACGGGCTTCCTCCTGAGTGGACCTCGTCACGAGCCGCAGAGCCCTGCGCTGTCAGTGTGAGAAGAAACGCCGTCAATTGGTCAATGCGCATCTCCACAAGGCCACCTCATCTTCATTAAACATTCTTAGACTACCTAAATTCTGGTGTATGGCCTGGTATACAGCGCATGAGTTGCTAATTCAAAATCTTGCTAATTCCAAATAAGAAATCGTCAGAAACATGCCTCAATACCGCTTTGTCAGTGAGAAGGCATGTTGATTTGGACTGGCCAATTGACAGCGTTCTTTCTCACACTGATAACGCGTATACGAGGAATTCCGGCGGAATCTGGCGCTTTTGTGAATCAATCATATCCCAACAAAGACCTCGAGGAGAGTGAGCCGCCCGACCAGTAACGGGTTCCGAAAGCCGAAAGGTCTAAAATTCGATGCAATCTCAAGGCCGCCGTGGTCTCCGTTCGTCGTTGCGTCGCATGCTGCCAGTCGCTGGAGCCAAGTCCTGTCGAAGTCAGTGCCATGAACTGCGGGTGCTAGTCAGCCTGATATCGGCTATCTTTTCGACGGCTTCACGCGCATACGACAAATGAGACATTCGGCATGGTCAGCTTCGGGATCATGTCAGCCTTGGGACAAACGCAAAAGAAGCCTCGTTTTCTTGATCCGACGCTGGTTCAATCATTATGCTGACATGTGGAGCGGGACGACACGGCAACAGCTTTTGAAGTCGAACTCCGGTTGCCTGGTGAGGTTTACGGCTTGGCTTCTTGAATTAATATTCGCTTTACCCTTGCATATACGATCGGCAAGCCGGATCCGACCACCAAGCACCATAGTCCGCCGTCTCACATCAGCTCATAGCCCTTCTGTCCACCTCCATCCGCCATATCCCAGGTTTCTTTCCCCCAGGCTATCATCTGCCCCGGCATGGACCCCAGTCCGCACATCACGAACACATCATGCAGCGATGCACAGCCGTTGTGCAAGGATTTTCGTGATGTTCAGGCGTCCGTCTCGGTCTGCTGCTGAGATGCAAATACCGACGATAATCTCTCATATTTGCTCTGTTCTTCCGAAACCTGGTTTTAGCTGAGGATAACGTTATGCGGGTTTTCCATTCTCATTCCGGTCCCTTGCGCTGTCTCTTATTTACACTCTTTACTTGCACAATTGCCAAGTTCACTCAGCACGACGCGGAGTTCCAGCCTGATTACGTCCTACGAGCCACAGCCAAAAATATCACTGTCGACTGCGAGTCGCGGTATTCGGTGGTGATTAATGGAACATCACCAGGACCACCCATTTACTTTCGTGAAGGATGGACAACTTGGGTTCGAGTCTATAATGACATTCCAGATCAGAACTTGACTGTGCATTGGCATGGTCTGGCGATGAGATCAGCACCGTTCTCGGACGGTACCCCACTGGTCTCGCAATGGCCTATCGCTCCCAATAACTTCTTTGATTATGAGATTCGCCCACAACGAGGTGACGCAGGTACATATTTCTACCACTCACACGTTGGCTTCCAGGCCATATCAGCTGCTGGGCCTCTCATCATCGAAGAATGTGGTCCTCCTCCTTACGAGTACGATGAGAACATCATTCTCCTAGTTGGCGATTACTACAACAAGACGGACCACGAAATCGAGTCGGGACTACTGGCGAAACCATTCAAATGGTCGGGTGAGACCAAGGCACTCCTCATCAATGGTCGTAGTGGGCGGGAAAGTCTGAGCACTGCCAGGGACCGTTCTTGTTCCCCATACATCATCAAAGTCAAGCCGGATACTACTTACCGCTTGCGTATAATCGGTGGAACCGCGATCTCGCTTGCCACAATTGGGTTCGAGGGTCATAGCAAGCTGACCCTCATAGAAGCGGATGGCGCGTACTCGAAGCCGTTGGAGACGGACCACATACAAGTTGCAACTGGACAGCGTTTCAGCGCCCTTCTCAAAACAAAATCAGCTGCCGAGCTGAAGAAGCTGAACCAAACCTCTTTCTTTGTGCGATATGAAAATCGAGAGCGCCCAGGAAGCGCATCGGGATATGCAATCCTTGCCTATGACGTCGAGCATGCGAGTTTGCCCCAGACCCTTCCAACGACATCCCCAGTGACACTGCCCAAGGATGTCTACAATTGGGTCGACGAGTCTCTCCAGCCATACAACGCCTCTGCCGACCCTTTTCCGCGCAAATCCACACGCACCGTGATCATACAGATGAACCAAGTCGGCAATTTCGTCAACGGGTCCTACAAGTCCGGCGTTAACTGGGTGCAAAATGGACTCGCATGGCAAGATACGTTTCCAAAAACGCCGTATCTGGTGGACATCTACAGACGTGGGCAAGCAGCGATTCCTGACTACAAAACAGCTGTCGCAAGTCAAGGTTACGATCCCTTGAGTGGCGTGTTCCCGGCAAAGCTCGGAGAGATCATCGATATCGTATGGCAGAACAACAATGGACCGTCTGGAGGATATGATATCCATCCGATCCACGGCCATGGTCCCCACTACTGGAATATGGGAGGTGGGAATGGGACCTACGATGCGGCTGAGATGGAGAGAAGGCTGGAAGGTTTCGAGCCTATGAAGCGCGACTCAACTATCCTCTATCGATATTTGACGAAGGGACAAACGCCGTTCACTACACTTGGGTATAGGGCGTGGAGAGTGAAGGTGGACGCCCCGGGACTTTGGATGATGCATTGCCACATATTGCAGCATATGATCATGGGTGCGTTGTGCTCGAATCTTGCCGATGAAGCAGGATCGCTAACAAGTCTTCTAGGTATGCAGAGTGTGTGGTCTTTCGGTGATGCCGAAGATATTCTCGGCCGGTTCCCGGACCCGTATGTGTCCGGGTATTTGGAGTATGGAGGAGATGCGTATGGTAATAAGACGTCCAATCCGATGGTGAACAAATATTTTCCCGATAATCCCGAGAAAAAGGCCGAGGAATGTACGAATTGGGATGGCGGGCCGGAGGAGCCTGAGGACGACGACGACGACAACGAGGACGACGATGGGGACGGGGACAGGAAGAAAAGGAAATCTAAATACCAGTATATGAGTGGTTAGAAATCGTGGTTGGGTAATGTAGCTTTTCAGTTGAATATGTCAGTAGAACGAAATACCCCTTTCACATCCGAGATCGGGCTGCAAAATGGCCGGACGCTTCAACAAGCCCACCCGACCCTACGAAGGTAATCTTACTAATCATTAATGACAGATAAGGGATATCCCCCTCTCCCACTCCCACTCCCACTCTCCTCTCCTCTCCTTTGTGGTTTACATATACCATATCGACACGAAATTGTGACATATCAATGACTTGCAAGACAGCTTGACGTCCTTATGATTATACTTTATTCATCGATCCGGACGTCACCCGAGGGTTTAACCAAGCAGATTTTTAAAAACACGAGAGCCAAGGTCAAGCCCGGGATAGGACGTTCCGGTTGATTCAAAGTCTGCCAAGCTACCTTAGGATATAAGATTACTATCATCTACGCTCCGTTCATTTCTGTCTATTCAGACTTAGACTGCCTCTGAGATCACGGGTTTGTGGACGAGCTCCCGTATTGTTTGATATCTGGTCAGCCAAATTATTAACGAACACTTCTAAGTTTCGGATAAGAAAGGCGCATCTTCTCACCTGAGAATGAGATGAACGATATCTCCGGACTTTTTTTGATCTCGACCTCGTAGGGAGAGCCATGAACACTGTTCCTGATGTGGTTCACCCGAGATGTCCGACGCCACATGTGGCTGTCGCTTAAAACCAACGCTCCGCGTCGCTGGAAGTGCAGCCGACTTCCAAGCTTCTGATCAATCTATCTCGCGGAGGTGATCCCAAATCACTCATATGTGCTGTTCGCGGGCAAATGAGTCTATAGTTCATACGACCATTGAGGATAACCTCGGCTAACCATGCACGTGATTTTTGGCGCTAGTCACCCGCATCGTTAAACTCAGCCCACCATGAATTCATTGACTTTATATTACCACCACATTACCACCACTACACATCTTAAAACAGCTTTAATTCAATTAATTTAAAAAGTTATAATGGCGCTAAAAGAAGTGAGTTAATTATTATAAATACGCGCTTAAATTAAGCTACTAACTATATATTAGACTGTAGATACGGTAAAGGCGCGCTATCTAGCGCTTACGGAGGCCCCTCGGGGACTTATACTAATTGTCTATAATATAGGTATTATTAATCTATTAATAATATATTACTAATTAAATAGGCTGCTACTAAATATAAGCTAGTAATTAGAGAGGTCTTTTATTACTACGATAAAAATATTAATGACTCTAATAACGACGAGGATACCGAGCTAGAGATCTACGGAGTTTATATTCTTATCTAATTCTTAATTAATATATTAATAATATATTAGAAGAAATCTACTAATACTATAAACCTCCGTACCTACCTCTAAAAAGTCTACGGCTGTATAATTAAGAAGCTCTACGCTGGCTCTTTAATATATAATAAGAAGTATAGAGTAGGTAGTAAGATCTTCTTAGACAATTAATTCTTAATATATTACTAATATATTATAGAATAGTTCTAGAAGGTTATAGTATATTATAATCTCCTCTAGACCGATACTAATGCCCCGGCTCCCGTTATCTATAAAGCTAGTAAGGTAATTCTAGTCTATCTATTAATAATTTATTACTAATATATTATAGGCGCGTAAAGGTATCTCTACTACCGAGTCCTCTATAGCTGCTACTCGTCGTTCCTAGATTAAAGAACCTCCCCGCCGCCCTTAAGCCCCCGCTAGTCTTCGTAAAGGCTAGATAGTATATATTCTATAATAAATTAGTAATTTATAATTAATATATTATAGTATAATCTTACTACTATACGCCGCTAGGCTCTTACTTCTAATAGCGGGAAAGTTCTAGGTCGCTATAGTCCTTATACTAATATAAAGTGTAAAGATAATTTAAAATAATTAATTAGTTAGTAATTTATAACTAATATATTATAGGCTGCCCCTACTAAGTTGTAGGAGATAAAGAGACTAACTATAAGGTATAGAACTTCTTTACTAATAGTAAAGATAAAGATAAAGATAAGGATAAGGATAAGGAGGAGGATAAGGAGGAGGATACTCTAGATAAGTAAGTAGATAAACCGGTTTCTTCCTAGCCTACTAATTAGGAGTAATATATTAGTAATTTATTACTAATATATTTATAAGACTTATACAGTAGAACTTAGTTAGCTAAGTTTAAAAAAAATATAAGATATAGGTTATGACTTAATAATATATTAATTTCCTAGCTTCTTAAATATATTCTTCTAATAGTATTAACTCTTAGAATTATAGCTTCTTTTTAATTCTTAACTTATTAATAGCTACTAGGGATTTACTAGGAGTTATTAGTATTCTTAGAGTTTTATATACTTTATTATTCTTATTTAAACTATACCCTAGATATAATTACCTTACTAAAAGATATAATTACTATTAAATAGTCTAATTCTAGAATTAAGGAATATCTTTAATTCTATAGCTATTTATTTTTATCTAAGGTTCTCTAGTAAAATCCTAAGGTTTATAGAATTCTAATTACTATTTAATTCTAATCTAGTACCTAGGCTTAGTCTTTCTATTCCTATTAAAGAGTTACTCTAACTATTAAAAGATTTATATTAGGAATTAAAGAATATATCTAATTCCCTACGCATTTATTTCTTACTAAGGTTTACTAGTAAAAGTCTTACGTTTAAGGAATTCTATTTATTTTACTATTCTAGTATTCTACTTAGGCTTAGTACTTAGTCCTCTAGATAGAAGATAGTTCTACTAGGACTTAGGCTATAGAAAGAATTAAAGAATCTATCTAATTCTCTATATATTTATTTCTTACTAAGGTTTACTAGTAAAAGTCTTACGTTTAAGGAATTCTATTTATTTTACTATTCTAGTATTCTACTTAGACTTAGTATTTAGTTCTCTAGATAGAAGATAGTCCTACTAGGACTTAGATTATAAAAAGAATTTAAGAATCTATCTAATTCTCTACGTATTTATTTCTTACTAAGGTTTACTAGTAAAAGTCTTACGTTTAAGGAATTCTATTTATCTTACTATTCTAGTATTCTACTTAGACTTAGTATTTAGTTCTCTAGATAGAAGATAGTCCTACTAGGACTTAGACTATAAAAAAAATTGAAGAATTTATCTAATTCCCTATATATTTATTTCTACCTAAGGTTTACTAGTAAAAGTCTTACGTTTAAGGAATTCTATTTCTTTATTACTTCTAGTCTAGTATCTAGGCTTAGTATCTAGTTTCTTATTTAAATAGTATCTCTACTAGTACCTAGGCTATAGAAAGAATTAAAGAATTTTTATAATTCTCTACGTATTTATTTTTATCTAAGCGTCTCTAGTAGATCTCTTACGTTTAAAGAAATTTATTTATTCTATTATTCTTACTTTCTACTAGGACTTAGTATCTAGATCCCTAAGTAGAAGCTATTCTTACTAGTAACTAAAGTTTAAAAAAAATAAAAGTATCTACTTAATTCCTTAGATATTTATTTCTATCTAGAGTTTACTAGTAAATCTATTACCTTATAGAATTCTTTCTATTCTATTATTCTAGTCTTTAATCTAGGCTTAGTATCTTAGTATCTAACTAGAAGATATTTCTACTAGTACCTAGGCTATTAAAGAAATTAAAGAATCTTTTTAATTTCTTAGATATTTAATTTTATCTAAGACTCCCTACTAAAATTCTTAGGTTTAAAGAAATTAAGTTATTTATTACTTCAAGCCTAGTATCTAGACTTAGTATTATAGTACCTAAAGAGAAGTTATCTTTACTAATATCTAGGTTATAGAAGGAATTAAAGAATCTTTTTAATTCCTTAGGTATTTAATTTTCTATAAGGGTCTCTAATAAATCTCTTACGTTTAAAGAATTTTATTTATTCTATTATTTTAATCTTCTACTAAAGCTTAGTATCTAGATCTCTAAGTAGAAGCTACTATTACTAGTATCTAAGATATAGAAGGAATTAAAGGATTCTTTTAATTCTTAAATATTTAATTTTACCTAAGACTCTCTACTAAGACTTTTAGATTTAAAGAAGTTAATTTATTTATTACTCCTAGTCTAGTATCTAGGCTTAATATTTAGTATCCTAGATAAGAGGTCTCTTTACTAGTATCTAGACTATAATAAGAATTAAAATATATATCTAATTCTTAAGATATTAATTCTTACCTAAGGCTCCCTACTAAAGTCCTTATATTTAAGGACTTCTATCTATTCTATTATTTTAACCTTCTACCTAGGCTTAGTACTTATATCTTTAGAAAGAAGTTATTTTTACTAGTACCTAAGCTATAGAGAGAACTAGAGAATTATCTTAGTTTCTTAGATACTTTATTTTACCTAAAGCTCTCTACTATATTCTTTATATTTAGAGAATTCTATTCCTTCTCTAATTCTAAGCTACGTATCTATCTCTAGTATAAAGATACCTTATTTAAAGTTATACCTACTAGTAAGTAACTAACGTAGAGAAATAGAAGAGTATATAATTAGGGTTAGGGTTAGGGTTAGGGTTATCTTTTAAAATCTAGAAGCTAAGCAGATTTTATTTTTAAGTAGTAAGATTATATATATTCTATATATTATCCTAGATATAATATAGTAGAGTATATAATTCCTACTACTTCTATAATCTATCTAAAACCTATGAATTATCTATAAATCTTTTATAAATAACGCGAGGTACTATACTAATTTATACCTAGGTCCTTTATTAGTTACTAGTTACGAATCCTTAATACGAAGATCTCCTCTCGTTACCTCTCTAAAGCTACTTTACGTTCTACGTAACGAAGTAGAGTATTAGCCGAGGTAGGCGGCTTATACTCGGGTAATATAACTATCCTATATATTATTAATATATTATTAATATATTATTAATATATAGATTATAAGTAGCCTACCTAGGCTATACTCTTACTAGCGCTAGGGGTAACGACGCCGGCCCTACTATAATAGCTTCCTTATTTTCCCTACGTCGACGACGTAGTACTAAACTCCCTAATAACGTAGCTACCCTCCGCTAGGGGGGGGGGTATCGTCTAAGTTATTCTTATCCCGGAGCTCGTTAGCCGCTAATTAGTTAGTAATAACTTAATAATATATTAGGGATAAATAATACCGCGTCTCTTCCGGCTTACTCTTATACGCGAGGACTATATAGTTACCTTCTACTCCTTACGTACGCTATACTTTAAGTAGCCGTCGAGCTCCTCGATATTACGGCGGTCGACTAATTCCCCCCTAGTATAAGTTAGTAAGATATTAGTAATAAATTAGTAATTTATTATATTTATATCGCCCTTAGCTTCGGTATCTATTAGCTAAATAAGTTACCCTTTAAGTAGGTTTGCTTAACTACGTTAGTATCGGCCTAGATTAACTACTAAAGCGCTACGGGTATCTTCGAATATACGAGATTTAGGCTATAGCGTATATCCTTTCGTACTTTATAGTCTACCTATAAGCGAACTTTAGGTAACTCGTAGTCTAATTTATTAGCTATATATAACTTAGGTATTAATAATACTTACTCCTTAATTTATCGATTATAGTATCGTATTTAACCTCGCTTTGCGTACTGATAAGACTATAGTAGTAGCTATATAGTAAACCCGGGTAACGGGTAAACGCTCTATAGGTCCTTTTAATACCTCGGCAAAAGTGGATAAGATAGTAGATAATAGTACGTTCGATATACTAGAATAGATTACGGTAATATAGATCGATACTTAAAAGATAGGCTCCGAAGCCTAATAAATAACTAATATATTAGCTATAGATATAAAATAAATTCTTTATTCCTACTAACCTAGTAGCTACTTAGTATCTATATCTATTACTATCGTACTAAAGCCTTCGCTATAAATATACCGCTATCGAACTAGTCGATTAATCCGGTACTTAATAAGCTCGAAAACACGCTTAAAAAGTCGCTTGTATATTTATATATTTTCTTAGTTAACGATAACGCGGTAGAGGGTAAAGGCTAAAATATATTAGTAATATATTACTAAAGTATAATTTATATATACTCTTTTCCGCCTACTTATTATATATAGTAAATACTACCTCGCGGTCTTAACTCTCTCTTAGTCGTTTAAAGGCTATATCGACTTAGAAGTAGTCTTATTCTATTAAGACTTTAATTTAACGACGAAAGAAGTAGATTACTATAAGGTTAATACCGTTATAGTAAAAGTCTTAGATATACTACTTCTTATTAGTTATATATAGATTAGGTATAGATAATAGATTATCTATATATTACCTACTTATCCCCTATCCTAACGTATTTCGTACGATATTTATTCTCGACGGCGTTAATATCCTAGCTAAGTAGATTATTTAAAATACGATAGCGATAAATAATCGCTAATAGCTTCGAGCTATTAACGAGGCTTTAGTAAACTTAAGAAAGTAATAGGCCGCCGTACTATTGGTAGAACTTAATTAGAGCCGGATTACGTAGTAGCGAATCTAAAATATTAGTAATGCTTTAATAATATATTAAGAATATATACTTCTTATTAGCGTAGGATTATTAATCCGTTGTACTAACTTAAATAATATTATATATAACTCTTTTAGGGTCCTTCTAATAGCTAGCGGAGGGTAATTATAACTTCCTCTTATTACGAAGATAATATATAGCGTACGTATAAGGTTAATAGGAATAAAGCGAGTAAATATTACTTAATATTCGCCTAGAGGTCCGTTAAGGCTTAAGAAGGAGCCTTGCCCTTACGAGTAATTAATACCTTACTTATATATTAGCTATAGATAGATAATATCTTAGGTATTTATTACCGTATCTCTAGCGTCTCTTACTATTATATTCGACTATATAGTACGTATCCGGTAGGGGCTAGGCTTTAGGACGGTTAAAACGTATAAATAGGTATTTATCTTACTAGCGAAGCTTAAGCTAAAGTAGTTACTAAAAGTATTTCCTATCTCGTAGTTAAAAGTTAATATACTATACGTAGAAACAAGGATCGCCGGTAAGAGTCTTAATTAGTTAGTAATATATTACTAAGTTATTATTTATAACTAACCTCGACCTATCTACTATAGATTATCTTATAAGTACTATTATACTCTCGGTATACTCGTTCTCGTCGAAAGTTATCTATAATAGAATAGTAGTATCTAATCTATTAGCTACGAATTAGTAATATATTAATAGAGTATAACTAACGTATTAGTATTATTCTGCCTACCGCCTTCTATATTTCGGGTACGGATTACCGTAATAGCCGTTAGCATTACTTTAGTAACGTTTTTATATACTATTTACCGTATTTAAGGGTCGAGGTATTCGTATACTTAAATACTAGTATATATCTTATTTAAGCATAATATAGGAACGTTATTAAGAATAGCGTATTTAGACTTCTTTTTATCGGGTATAATAAGTTTAGAACTATATATAGGCTGGAATTTATTAGTAATATATTATATATACGTAACTAATACCTTAACGCCGTTAACCTACCTTATTAAGAATTTTCTTTACTTCCTTTCTTATTTTCCCGTATATATTAATAATATATGCGATTCCGTTCTTACTACTTCGGGGGTAGTCTAGGAGTACTAAACACCAAATAACCTCGCTAATATTTAATATACGGCCGTTACTAGCCGCCGAGATAGTAAATAAAGGGCTTATCTTAGCTATTCCGGGCTAATATATTAGCAATAAATAGCTAAGTTATAGATAATATATTACCGACTAATTAGATAGATCGAAATCTAGCTTCTTATTACTCTAAGGCTTATCTTCACCCTATAGAATAATATTAGTAGTAGGATAAGTAGGAATTCAGTCTTTAATAAATTAGTAATTTATTATTAATGTATTATAGGCTCCCTTACCTATTATTAAGTTAATATAGGTAATAGAGTAATATTTTCGGCCGCGGGTAGAAAGTTCACCTGAGCCCACTATTACACGTGCAATGGTGGGTCGAGCTTTTTTTTACCCCTGTTATGGTGGGCCGAGGTTATCCTCAATGGTCATATGAACTGCCTCCTCCGGGCAAATTTACGAGTCTCCCTCGAAATTATGCACCCTCTAATGCCCTTCTCGTTGATCATGGCAAGCATGTGCGGAGGATCATTTCCCCACGATTTCCCGCTCAGTCCAATCGTGTATAGAACCACCATTCGAGACCGATTTAATCTGGGACATCACTTGTCGTTCTCTTAATGGCTTCATTATGTTATTACGGCTCACTGTATTTCTCGTGGCGCTGTTCGCGTTTCTCACGACAGCGCTTGACGACGGCTTGACGAAACTTGTAGAATGGGACAAGTACAGTCTTTCGGTCAAAGGGAAGAGGGTCTTCATTTTCTCCGGAGAGTTCCATTATCAGCGCCTACCAGTACCTGAGCTCTGGCCCGATATCTTTCAGAAATTCAAGGCGAATGGATTGAATACAGTCAGGTACGTTGCGATTGTTCTGTGATGCCCACGGACTGGACTAACGACAGAGACCAACAGCATTTACTTTTTTTGGTCTTATCACTCGCCATCGAAGTCAATATATGATTTCAAGACTGGAGCCAAGGACATCCAAAGAGTCCTCGACTATGCGAAACAAGCTGGACTTTATGTCATTGCTCGGTAAGAGGTATTGTGGTCTGGTACGTCACCAAGATTGATGATTTCAGGCCTGGTCCATATGATAACGCCGAGACAAATGCCGGAGGTCTGGCTCTCTGGACTTCGGATGGAAGCGGTGGGAAATATCGCACGTCGGACGAAGCCTTCCGTCAAGCCTGGACTCCATGGGTGAAGGAAGTGAGTGCGATTTTAGCAAAGAATCAAATCACTTCTGGGGGCAATGTAATCATGAGTCAGGTACGCAGTCTTGATCGTTCTGTTGACATTCGCAGCGGCGCAGTTGTCTTTCGTAAAAAGAATCTAAAGGCAAGCATTAGGTAGAGAATGAACTCTCAGAAACAAGACACGAAGCAAACAATACTGTTGTCAAATACATGGAGCAGCTCAAAAAGGCATATCGCGATGCTGGAATTGTTGTACCCTTCATGCACAACGAAAAGGGTATGCGTGCTCAATCTTGGTCCACCGATTATTTGAACGTTGGCGGCGCAGGTATGTGTAGCGAATGTTTCCTCCTATCCATCACTATCCTCTCAGTATCTAATATAATAAGTCAATCTGTATGGACTCGATAGCTATCCTGGCGGTCTAAGCTGCACAAATAGCAGCAAGGGCTTCAAGGTCGTGAGGATCTATCACGAATGGTTCTCGAATTATTCCTTTACACAGCCCGGGTTTCAGCCCGAATTTCAAGCCGGATGGTTCAGTCCATGGGGTGGGACTTTCTACGATGACTGCCCCATCAAATACGATCCTACATTCGCAGACGTGTTCTACAAGAACAACGTTGGACAAAGAGTCACGCTGATGAATCTGTACATGGGTTTTGGTGGAACAAACTGGGGCCACAGTCCTGCGCCAGTGGTT
Source organism: Venturia effusa (assembly GCA_007735645.1). Taxonomy (NCBI): domain Eukaryota; kingdom Fungi; phylum Ascomycota; class Dothideomycetes; order Venturiales; family Venturiaceae; genus Venturia; species Venturia effusa. The sequence goes on along the minus strand of CP042185.1, from coordinate 2,716,665 downwards.
AGTCACAGAGTCACAAACATCAAACATGGAACAGAATTTGATCCTTTCAGGTCTACACTTCCTACGATTATCACGCGCCTCTTCAAGAGACACGACAAATCAGAAATAGTTTTCGCCAAACCAAGCTACTTGCTCTGTTCACTCGCGTATCATCTGATCTTCTGAAGACCGATCTCATCGGGTTTGGTCCAGGAGGTTTCATCGTTAACTCAAAAGCTGTCACCACATGGTACTTGAAGAACCCAGACACTGGTGCTGGATTCTATGTCTTACAGCAGACCGATACTACTTTGCGGGTCGCGCAAACTTTCGCCCTGACTGTCTCAACTTCTCTAGGTGCGAGGACTATCCCTGAGGTGGTTCTTGATGGCCGTCAGAGTAAGATTATTGTCACTGACTACAAGCTCGGAAGAGATCATACTTTGCTGTATTCAACTGCAGAAGTCCTGACCTTTGGTCTCTTCGACCGGCCAGTTTTGGTGCTATATCTCAAATCTGGGCAAAAGGGTGAGTTCGCTTTCAAAGATTCTTTGGGAGATTTCAAGACGCATCAGTCGAAAGCAACCAAGATTTCGCAAGTTGCTGATGCAACTGGAAAATCCAAGAAATATACATATACCCAAGGTCTGGATTACACGGTCCTTGAGTTTGGGACCTCAAACTCCACTGGACCACCAGGACCCCTGATCTATCTCTTGGATATCCCGTCTGCATGGTCCTTTTACGCGCCAGCTACGACGCTCGACCCGTACGTCAGTCCTGACCAACAGATTTTCGTGCTTAAGCCCTATCTCGTACGCAATGCTACCGTCATCGGACCAAGCGTGCATATTGTTGGAGACAACGAGATTGCGACTACAATGGAAGTCTACGTTGGCAACCCTCTTGTGACCAATATCGTCTGGAACGGCAAGATGTTGCCGACAACTCGGACACCATACGGCTCATTGACAGTGAATGTTTCTGCCGCTGATAGTCGTGCCGTCTCTCTTCCTGTACTGAAGAATTGGAAAGTGGCCGACTCATTACCCGAACTCAACATCAATTTCGATGATTCGAAGTGGGCTATTTGTAATAAGACGACCACGTTGAGTCCGGTCCCGCCGCTGACCTTGCCGGTGCTTTACAGCAGCGATTATGGCTACTACTCCGGAATCAAGGTTTATCGCGGATACTTCGATGCCGGCACAGGTGCCAGGCTAACTGTTTCTGGTGGAACTGGCTTCGGATGGTCTGCGTGGGTAAATGGCAAATTCGTTGGTGGTAATACAGGAGAAACAGAGACAGCGCCAGGAAAGTCCAGCCAGGATGATGTGAGTAAGGGTATCACATCCGAGACTCTGAACTTTCTATATGCGCTGGGAGATGTGACGACGAGCTGGAAAGGCCGAAACGTCCTCACCGTTCTCGTTGATTATCACGGTCACGATCAAACTTCTGTCCAACCAATGGGAGCCGCGAACCCAAGAGGCATACTGGGAGCAAAGTTGATGGGGAGTGGAAAGAATGGGACTCGCGATCCAGAGTGGTTGCAATGGAAGATGATAGGGAATGCTGGGGCTGGGCTAGGCCAGAAGAACAATCTCGACATGATGAGAGGACCGATGAACGAAGGTGGTCTCTTTGGGGAGAGGATGGGATGGCATTTGCCTGGCTTCGATGACTCCTCCTGGAAGAACGAGGGACCTGTGAGTAACGGTCTCAAGAAAGCCGGGGTCAACTTTTACCGGACGACCTTTTCTCTGGATATACCTGCGAATCTGGACATCCCCTTGGGAATCGAGATTGCGGCTCCCAGAGGCACAATCGCGAGAGTCCAGATATTCATCAATGGGTAAGTTGTCCCTCCTCCATTTCCTATCATGCTCCTGCCTGCTGACTGCCCCTGCACAGCTACAACTACGGCAAATACGTCTCCCACATCGGCCCACAAACCAAATTCCCCATCCCACCGGGCATCATTAACATGCAAGGTCAAAACACGCTGGCTCTCAGTCTCTGGGCCCAGGACGAAACCTACGGAGCAAGACTGTCCTCCATCTCGCTCATCAAATATGGCGCGTATGAGACGGGATTCGAAGGCGGCTTCGTTCAAAATACGAGCTATCTACAGCCCGGTTGGACAGCTGATAGAGAGGCTTTTAAGTAGTCGTCAAGGAATATGCGCCATCATTTATTTGTTCTCAAGTCTCACCGATATCCGGAGGCCGCGCAGAAGAGAAAATAAACGATGATAGTGACGGACAGCACACGCACCACTACCTCGCCGCCGAAACAATAATTAAACGACGAGGGAGGCATTATCTGAAATGTTCACGAACTCAATGCGCCGTACCACAGCGTCGGTCGATGGTGTTGTTGGTGTGGCGTACCATCCACCCTGTCGCCACGATACTCTGATTGGTGCATTTCAGATTCGCCGTCGCCATCGTGGCCCACGTGAGATTACTACGGTGTCAGGGGATTTCAAAGGCCAACTCGCACCCCCACTTTGACCCATCCAGCCGCTACACGTCCTTATGTAATCTACTCCTACCGCGCCGATAATTTTATTCTTCGATCTCTAGTATTCTTTTCTCTTCTTCTTTCTCTTTATTCAAAACCCACTTTTCGTATACTTACTTACTTATTGCCTGTTAGTTGTAGTTCATCAAGCGAAGCGACAGGGGGGTGCTAATTAATCTTTACACCCCCTGATGGCGTAGTACCTCCTCCTTCCCTTCGCTATCCGTCTACTACAATTTTTCACTCAAACTATCTCCAAGATCATTCCACGCCAAGCCATAAACCATCTCACTCTTTGCTCCGGATGTGGGATGTGCGGCATCGCCACCACCTCCGCAGATTTTCCATTCACCCGTACCGATTAGTCCCGTCCGCCATCCTGTCGCAGCCTTCCTTACAGTTTCCGCCTTCCAGAATTCGGGAGAAGGAAATGCAGAAACGGGAGCGACTGGAATCCATATGGACGCTTATACCAAGACTTTCTCTGTAAACACAGTACTCGGCTAAGCAAACACCGGTACGACGGCTACAGACCAGCACTAATGTGTCCTCGGTCCTTGCTCAAGTCTCTCCTCTTCCCGGCGTACATCTCCATCAGACACATATTTGATGTTACTTTGTCCAGACGTTCCCTCTTCCCCTTATCAACCTCTTTCCTAAAAAGAACGTAGATCTCGTCAACACCACCCATGAAGCTTCATCTGCCCGGCTGCCACGCCGCATGGTCGACTTCACTAGTTGGTCGCAACAAGCCCTACGTGCCTGCAGATGTTCCATTACGTCGGATCTACTAAACAAACTCGTTCCATTATTGTGGCCCCAATGCCGCAGTATAAAGAAAAGCCGGAAGAAGCATCGTTGCCTAAACATTTGGTGTCGAGTACCTATACACACAAACCACAGAACCAACAATCCCAATCTCCCGTTATACATACACGTCACACCAAAAAAACACATACCTCCCCCCAAAATAACCAACCCAAACCATGCACATCCCACCCTACCTCCTCGCCACCCTCCTCACTCTGGCACCGACCTCCGTCTACGCAAGCGGGTACGGCTGCAGCCATTTCAAAGCAACGTACCAAATGCCCTGCAACCAAATCACCCACCACTGCTCCGCCGGCGACCTGGACGCCACAGTGCCCCTGCAGGTCCTCGACGCCTTCGACAAGCTCAAGAAGGACTTCGCCGCGTGGGCCGGGATCTTCGAACAAGGAGGCGAATGCGGCGGCTACTGCACCAAGAACTACTACTTCACGCCCAAGGGCTTCACGGGGCAGACGTGGGCGACGGACTGCATCGCGGGGCGTATGAGGACGCAGGAACGTTGGAAGACGCCGGCACCGCCTCCGCCGCCGTTCCTTCAAAAGTTGAACGACGAACGTGACTGCGATGTCCATTGTTCGGGTGGGTACGGTCGGACCTGTGTCTGGTTCTTTGGCGAATGCTAGGGTACAAGTTCAAATCGCGTTGGGAGGGGGGTTTTTCGACAAGGACGCTCGAGCAACAGCAAGACATTTCATTCTCTACCATTTTGGGGATCTCATCCCACCGATGCAACAGGTATAGCAATCGTGACGTTCGTAATAATAACACAGCATGTGCGTCGTAGAAGGAATAGTAGAATGGAGCATGACCGCCCCTCCACATACTATTGTTGCTTCATAGCTGGCATTCCCAAATCACCGTTCCCGTCACTACTGTCCCCACTAATCTTCTTCTCGTTCGCCTGCATATGCGGAGTAATGTACGGGGTGTTCTTACCCCCCGTTCTCGAGAAGTATGCGGAGACCTCGTCACTCCACTCCTCCTCCAGGGCGTCTTCGCGCTCAAACCCTTCCATTTGCTTACGCATTTGCCAGGCTTCCCATTCTCCACGCATGTCTGCGACCTTTTGCTCGTAGTCCAGGACAGGGTCGTATTGTTTACCCACGCCGCGGAAACGTTCCCACAGCGAAAGATGTTTTGGGTGGATGGCGATTCCGTGGTAGTCGTGCTCGCGGCCAGCGCGAATATACGTCCAACGACGTTCTTGTTCCTTGAGATCCAGGCCGGTGGTGTCGGGCAGGAAGACGAACGTCAAGACGGCGCCCAATAGACCGAACCATGGGACTACAAGGAACTTCGTTTGCGTGTCAATGTAATTGTACAAGACAGCTGCAAGAAGGGCACCCGCCTTTCCCACAGCTGCGGAAAAACCGTGGGCAGTAGCTCGGATCGGCGTCGGAAAAACTTCGGCGGCGACGAGGAAGGTGACAGAATTGGGACCGAATTGGTTGAAGAAGGACGAAAGGAAGTACATTGCTTGGAAGGCATGGACTCCAGCTTTGGAGGTAAAGTAGTTGTAGGCAAAAGCTGGGACGACGAAGAGGACGAAATCAGCCATGAAGCCCACAATCATCATCTTCTTGCGACCGTAGAGCTTATTATCGATGAGGAAGGAGGCAAGGTAGTAACCACAGAGGGAGACACCAACGTTGATCAAGTTGTATAACCAGCCGACCATTACTGACTTATTGTTGGGTAGGAGCACGCTGATGAACTCGCTTTGGAAGAGTTTGTTGCCATAGAAGAAGACGTCGTTGGCGAACCAAGCTCCTGCAGTGGCGAGGACACGGGGCCCGAAGAAAGTAAAGGTTAGTTTAAGGGACTGTGTGTCGTATCCAGTCACCTTGCTCTTCTTTTTCGCCGCTTCTAATTGCTTACTAGCAGATCTCATCTTGTACATTCGGAAGTAGACCAGCCATAACGTTCCGACAGCTGGAATTGCGAAACTGACTCGGTAGGTCCACTGTGCCGAGAGCTTGGAGTAGGGCGGGTTGCCGGATCCGTGATGAAAGATGAGCAAAAGAAGGATCAAGATGACCTGGTTGAGAAACTGTCCCCAGCCCTGCATCAGAAAGGCACTCGTGACTTTGCGACCGCGGTGGAGTCGGTCGTCTTTGGTCGAGATTTTGCCTGATCCGACCGCGTTCTCCATACCCGACGTTGCTGTCATGGGATACTCTCCGCCAACACCGACACCGTAAAAGAATAGGGACCAGACGTAACAGATAACCCATCCGTTCTCGGTCACACCCCATGCAGCCGTCAGCATGAGGAGACCGATGAACATGATGGTGGCGTCCTGGATGAGACCCCACCGTCGTCCCAGCCAATCGCCTATGATTCCGACCAAAATTTGACCTTGATTTAATCAACGCCTGTTCTTTTCGAACCCCGAAGGGGCTGTCACTCACCAACGATGATGCCGCAAATCTCAAGGTAGTCTAAAGCGTCCACCCAGGTTTTGTTACACGTTGTGTAGTTTTTCCAACAGGCTGGAAAAGTGGCCTGCAACAAAGGCTTGATATTTCCGATGGAGAACAGGACGTAACTTTTTGAGTTCAGTATTTGTAGAAGCTGTAGCCGGTAAACACCTCAACGTACCCTTCCAGCAAGAGACCAGCTCCAGGGATAACCATGTTCCTCATGTATGCGCCGACGGGGCTCAAAGGATCTTTTTTCATCATGCGGCCAATGGATCTCAATTCTCTTTTTGCTTCTGCTCCATCTTGTTGGTTTATGAATTTGACCCTTTTGGCCAGGGGCAGATCGGCCCAGTAAGTGCCATCCGCAGTGTATATGTCGTCTGGTTTAAGAATTGTCTGAAATACGCCAGCTTCGTTTGGATCCATTCCGCTGGAAAAGCCTGCATCCTGTGTAACTACATGCCGTCCAGTAGCGTTGTACCCGTGAGGCGCGGCAATGCCATAGTCTCGAAGGGAAGTATCTCCTGGTCTTGTCGACATTTTGAACGATGCTGGGGTTCGGCAGTTGAGGATATGAGGTGTACTAAAGTACAGCTGAAGTAGAGAGCAGTCGGTCCAAATAGGGCTGCTCTGACAGCAAGAGGGCGTTGAGAAAGCGAGCAGCACGGTCTTATAAAAGGAAATAAGAGTCTAGCTCCCGGTGTGCCCTGTAGGAGCTGACGAAGACTGTGAAGTTCAAGATCCCACGGCGGGAGGGACGATTGTATGGGGCACTTCTGTCAAAGACAGGGAAGGTGAGGCAGCAGGAAGCAGAATCTTGGGTTAGCTGCCGATCGAAGCGCTCCGCTCATGCATTGACCTTGCGGATATACTCTAGAGCTGATGTGTGTAGCTATGGGAATTGCAGTGTGTGGCAAGACAGAGTCGCGTAGAGGTGAAAGCAAAACGGGCGAAGCCGACACAAAACAGTTCGAACGAGGAAGTCGCAAGGCGGTAATGGACGACTGAGTAGACAATACACACATCATGTTCAATGATATGGGCCCAGAGCTGAACGTGGGCCCATTGGGCAGTTCTGAATGGGAATCCCTGGGTGCATCTGTGATCTGTGGTAGCTCTCCCGTCCGTTGGAGGGACCTCGAGCCTCTAGAGTACCGAATTGCTCTGGCAGTGCTGGAACTGTGCAGAGTCTGCAGACGTTTCCTCGGTTCAGGGCCAGAAATTGCCACAATAGCAACGTCCTGTGGACTCACTGGACTGGCAAAGTTGGCAAACGCGTACAGTAGTTCAGCAACGGACCCGGCGTCAGCCAAGGCGACGAAGCTTTCTCTCGCCGTAAGAGTTTTCCGCTTGGTGCCGCGAAGCGAAATGCTTGAACTGCTTGATGCTGGAATGCAGAGGACCAGCCAAGTCCAATCATCTGTGAACGTGGTGCTTTGGCGGGCCCAGAAGAAATGCCCACCAAGAATCTTCTTTTCATGCATCGAAGGCGGCTCACGCCTAATTGTGGATTGTAGTATGGGCCTTCCCGCACGCCTTGATGCCATGACCACGCATGGAATTCGCAGTAGCAATCGCCGGAACAACAGAAACAACATCCCGCACGTCGCACGGCTGACTTACCCGGCCGTCGCTCTCGTTTAATGCACCTTGACCTCGTCTATGATCATCGACGCTTTACCCACGCTTCCACCATTGCTTCCATACTAGACCATACAACCTCTACCACGGCACATAAGACCCTACTGGCACTCGACTCTTCTCGGCCCGTCAGCTCCAGCTAGCTGCCAATCAGAGAGTTGCCATACTCAGCTGGCTTCGGCGCCGTTGTCCTCAACTTCTTCCAATCATACACCCGAGTCCGACACTCGATTGCGGGAGTACTGGGTGCTCAGGTGGCATCGCCCTGCGCGCCTCTATGCACCGAATCGTCACGCGCCTCAAAACAGCAACAGTCGAGCCGATCAACTGTCTGAGCATTCCCACCACTGGCCAACGGGTATATTGTTGCAATCCGTGCGCATACTTACTAGTTACTATTCTGCAGTCACGTATCTGGATTGGTGAAACATCCTGTCCGCCTACACCATCAAAGCCTTTTCTTTTCCTGCCATACAGTGGTCCTAGAAGAATACTCCCAGCTGCCAGCCACCTGCATGTCTCCTCGTCCGAAGTCTCGCGATACATCAGACCAGTACCCATCACTTCCGAGACCCAAGCAACAGCCTCACAATTCCCTTCGCAAGGACTGGTAGAGCCTTGATCCAAGCAGATTATGCACTCGCGTGGGCATGACGTAGGTCAACAGGACTCGATGAATAAGATAAACAGGAAGGCATTGGTCACTTTTTGGCCGCCAGCGACCTGGTGTCGAAACTTCACACGCATGTTTCACACATTGTTATCCAGGTACCCAAAGCTTCGGAACTAAATTAAGGGCCCAACATCTCTGGCAAGTTGTTCTGCCCCTTCTCATGCACTCGACATGTCGCACTGTATCGATCTCATTGAATGTTGACACCGCCACATATCAGAAGAAAAAGTTATCACGATGGGTGAGACGGCTGATAACATTTGAAGAAAAACAATTCCACCCCGCCACACTCTATCGAAAAGAAAATTTCAGCTCAGAGCCCTTTACGAAACTGAACATTGCCACGAGGAAGGCCAGCTTTCTCAGCACTGGTTCAAGCACCTCTCATCGTCCCGCTGAAGAGGACGTGAACATCTTTGTTCCGCCTCTTTTCACGATGCAGCACAACATGCTCAGTTCGAAAGCCTAGGATGGCGACCAGATGCGAGACCTTGCGATCGACTTGCAAAAGCCGAGGCGGTTATCGCGGAAATTTCGGTTTGTAAACCGACACAGTACTGCATTGTTGCTCGCAAGAAAAGTCGAAATCCGATAATCCATGCAAAAAAAAACAAAGAGTATAAATATGGTAAAGGGAGCCTTCGATGTCGCTAGAAACGAAATGTTTCCGTGTTTCTTCTGGTCCTAGGAGGTAGGGCTACCACGGAGAAACCAGCAAGCGTCCCTCTCAACGCAAAAAAGCAAAGATAAGAATCTTTGTGACTGACAAACGCATGCTTGGGTCTCATAATAAAGATATCGCGGTTCCGCATCCATTTTTGATTGATTTATGTCTCAAAAGAGCTTCCTCGACTCCCATATCCCTCGCCATCCTCATCATTATCATCATCATCTCCCTGTCGCTTCCCCCTCTCTCTCCCTCCCTCTTCTCGACCTTACTCGCTCCTTAGTAATTGGTGCAATGGCAACTGCCATTGTCACAAGATCCTCCAAATTTCATCTCCTCATCTTGACACTAACACACATCAGTATAGGTCTCGTACGTGTCTCCAGAGGACCAGATCAATTTACGTGCCTATTACACCCAAAGTCGGTGCAAACTTGTTCAGTGGGGCGTGCCTCGGCGGTCTGGGAGTAAGATTCGATCGGTGTGTAGAACAATATGATGGTGGATATTAGAAGTACTACTCAGGTCGTCACAATTTCTTGCACATGATCTTTCGGCCTTCTACGTCGGAGTAGATGGGCCGTGGCGGAATCGGAAGGTTACATAGTCGCGTCGATCATACACAGCTCAATTACCGGCCAACGTCATCAGCTTCACACGCACTGTGCGAAATGTGCTATGCGATATACTGTGGTTGCATGCCAAAAGAACGTTATTTAGTGGAACCCTCGGCCATAAAGCCGGCAACATCTGAAGCTGTATAGAAGCCGTAATAGCGTTTTTTTGGTGTTATGTAATCTCTCTTTTACGGCCACGTCAGTCATTATGTGGTAGATAGCGTGAAGAATGAATTAAAGAATGAGCTTATTAGGTTGTAAGATACACGGGATTGACGAGATAAATGAAGCCGAAACCTGTGCCGAGATCTCCACCAAATAACGTTTTTTTGTCCGGCAACCACAGTATAATGACATACAAGGACAGGTCCCATTGCCAAATCAAAAATAAATGGTCACTCCTATCGCCACTCTGTCGATTCCACTCGTCCCGACACTTGACAGCAATCGAGCCTGGGACAGCTGGTGCGATCGACACTCGCTGCTCACTCTACAGATGATCTCGGCGAAGTACGTTGTACACTATGGAGGCTCTCCCGGATATAGCTCCGATGATATCGACGATGGACAAGGGATCTTGGGAGTCTACCTTCGTCGCTTAACGGAATATTGCCGACCTTGTCGTCGTGGTCTCCATCTCCATCTAGCAGAAAAATAACCAGTAATTCCCAGTCCCAGAACCATCCAGAGGATCCATTGAGATGTATGCGCTGGCACGCATATTAGTTGACGTAAGTATTCAGTGTCTGAACGCATTTCCGGCGCGAAGCCGGTATGCCGAACACTTTCTCGCCCTGATTAGGCCGCGTGATGTTCAGGTGGCCAAACATTACGGTAATGTGGTTCTACGGTGGTGGGCGAGTGAGGTGTGCTGCTCAGCTGGGAAAGGTAGGGATGGAGTAGGATTCGTGCGGGTGTTGGGTTTTCAAGAGGCGAAGGGAAGGAGAGGAGGCGTCGAACGGTAGTGGTAACCAGCGATGTAGCGCGCGTGCTAGAGATACATGTACAGTTGCTTGACCGTAGAAGAGAGACAATCCAATGAAGTGTGAGTGAATGCTGTGCCCCTTGCCTGTTGCTGCCATGTGTGTGAAACTTGTTCCCTCCGTGCGAGGTGATACCAGGATCGCTGATATCGTCGAGAATAGGTAAAAACGCTTCGCCTCACAAAGGTGGAGGAATGAGAGAGGGAGCGAGGTTCACCGATCGTGAATGAAAGAGCGAAGGTATGGCTAACAACCGTTGTTTATAAGTACCACACGTGCCCATCAACGGGTCCGATTGTCGGCGGTTCCATTTTATCTTTGGATGGCTGGTGTGCGTGTCTTGATGAGGACACGACGATAGGTTTGTGGTAGGACGTTGTGTTTGTGGTTCGGCGCGCGGAGAAGAATCGATGAAGGTACGTCACGGTGGGTAATATCTTGTAGCGGAACTGGAATCGATGACCCAAGCTCGCATCTTGAGTGCGCTTCCATCCCCCGCGATATTCTCCGGGCATTGCTTGGGCGGTTACTGATGACTTGCACTCTCTTGACGGAAAGCACGAGAGTCTTGTATAGTCACGACAGAGCCTGTGTAGAAGGGTCACTGAAGTCTCAAACTCCCATCGCAGGGCCTTCGCTTTGCGCGAGGACATCAGTTTTACAGAAGATCTGCTGTCGAGAGCTCGTGCTTGCGTACGACACATACGACGGGATTGAACTGCATGATCTTTAGATACAGTTGTGTGTGATTGAGGTTGAGCCAAAAACAGGTGATTCAGTGCATCCTCCGCAGCGAGACCGCAATGTGTACTGGGTACGGTATTGCCACGGAGTGATCTCCATACTAACATTTCTTTGGCCAGGTACCACATGTAGTATTCTCATCCAGCGGCGGGAGATCCGGTAGAGGGGACGCTGTGTCGTATCTTCCATCTTTGGCAATGATACCGAAGCTTAACATAGCTACAATCCTTTGGACTTTCCTGTATATAACAACTGGTGAACAACTTGCAAACTGCAGAAGTGAACTGTTACCGTCCAGCTGCTTGCTTCACTCGAGTCTCTCAAACGAATCACTCCGCACCTGCCCAATATGCATTGCTCATCCGCCCTCCTAGCCGTCGCGGCCCTCGTAGGCTCAAGGTTCGTAATGGCAAGCATTGAACGACTTCCTAACTAACCTCTTCTCTAGTTTGGCGACCTGCCCTGCATCCAATGTCCCACTTGCAGCCTGCCAAAAGATGACAGGCCCGAATGGCGTCTACTACCAAAGGTCGGCCTACACCGATTCTTGCTGCGACGCATCTTGCAAAAAGGGTGCATTTGTAAGTTGCAAACAATCTCTTCTACCACGTTTTTTTTTTCACTCGGGCTAGTGAGCTGATTATTTACGAAATAGTGCTACATACCCGCGAACGAGGCCAGCCGGACAACCTTTGAGGAATGCGTGACGGGCAAAGGGAAACGAAAGGACATGAGGTTTTTCCAGGTGACGAAGTCCATCACTTCTGATGGCAAGTGTATCGTGTGAGGTCTTGCGAATCTCGACTTGATTCCCGTCGGGCGATGGTATCGAATATTCTGTGGCGGTCCTTAGGCTACAGGGCAGGGAAATTGATCTGAAAATCGCAGAGTGTTCGTGTCTTTTGTCGGCAGTGTTGTAGGCAATGTTTGATTAGTGCGCAAGCCTTAAACAGCGTGGTATTCCATCTTGCTCCTGCAGGCAGTGTTCGCGGAGAGATTGAGAGGCAGTATGAATTTGCGGCTGGTAGAAACTTCCAAAGGCGAACGTGTGCGACCCCGAGGTGGGTACGAAGAGCACTTGTGATTAGAGCTTACTCCGGCATCTCCACAAATTTCGGACCTGCCTTTCATGTGGCTTTGCCGAAGATGCCGACAATTTGGTCGGCAATTAAAAGACTCGTAAAAGCTGTGATGTTGGATAAGACGACTGCTCGCTCAAATGCTATGGGACATGGGTGTCAAAGGTGGCAACGATAGTTAAGGTTGGTACTAAGATTCAACTCCATTGTCGTATTTCCCTCCAAGATGTCTTGGGACGCAGTGTCAAACATTATGTGCCAGTGGCATGAGGGAAAAAAATTTAGTCTACAACACAAAAGATGAGAATGATTAATTTTAAAAGTAAATGTCCAAGGAGGGACGGCGACATTGATACATTTCTGTTCCTGCCGCAGCCGAACAACATGTTCTTCCATTTCATTCACAAAAGACCATACGCCCCATTTCCTTCTCTTATGTATTAATTCCAAGGACGCGGTGACCCTGAAAAAGAGAAGGAAAAGAGCGCGGAAAGGAAGTGACCGTGAGATCCATGTCATTCGTCACCTTGCTGGCAGAACATGGAATCCACCTCATTCCCAGCTGACACTGGAAATCCAAAGTCATATCGATCCACACTAACCGAGAAAAGCAGCGACGAAGGCGAAGAGACCGAGGCCGACGGTGCTGCCAACGAGCGTATTTGCGGAGTTGGTGGACTGGACAGCTGGCTTCCCAGAGGTGGGGGAAGAAGGAGCACTTGGGGCTGAACCATTCCCAGCTGGTGGTGTTGGCTTGGGCTTGATGACGGTGGCGGTGTTTGTGTTGGTATGCGTGTAAATGTTGGTGATGTTTCCGTACGTGTTGTTGGATGGTGGTCCGACTGGTAAGTTTGGCGGAGGTGTGCCAGCAGCTGGTGGTGGAGCTACGCCTGCCGGTGGTGCCGCTTGAGGAGTGCTCGAGGATGGTGGAGCAGGGTATGGAGACGATGGTGCAGCTGGAGGAGCATGTTCAGGGACTGGATTCTGAATCTGTCCGTCACCGATCTGTTGAATTGGAACAACGGTAGGCAGAGAGGCTGGAGGAGGGGCCATTGGGCTCTTCTCGTCGTCCATGTCGCCCATAGGACCGTGGGCGGCGACGCCAATGGCAAGGCCGAAAAGGATGGTAGAGACACGCATCTTTGGGTTTCGAGAGGTGTGTGGGTGCGAGGCAATTAAGAAATCGAGTGAGGTGTGAGAACAAAAGCAGGTACGTTGAGATGGGCTTGTAGAGTTTGTTTGAAACCTACTGAGCGTCGAAACGAAGGTATATGGTAGGACACCGAGATTAATAGGACAGCTGTTGTTTGGATGAAGAGGATGTGAGCAGAGGGCAGAGTTTTAAATGGAAAAATGTCTCACTCGTCAAGGGCCTGGCGCAAATACTCATCAAGAATCCGTGTGGCTCGAATGAGGGCCCAGCACCAAAAAAATCCCATAGTTTGGGTACCCTTGAGCGAGTCTCCTCATGATGCCCTGCGATGGTACTATAAATTGTTGGTGTTTACCTACCGTACCTTGCATGTCCATATGAAATGACGGGCCATAACCCAGTCGAAGTTTATTTTCAAGGAGTGCAAGCATCCAACAGCAGTACGGAACGAGCAGTCTAGGCAACAGTTGGGGAAGGCGATTGGACGTCGAGTTCTGCTGTGCAGGTTTGACGTTGAGAAGTGCATGTACTGTACCGGCGGATGGTTCGCCGAAACGACGAAGGTCGAACCGTGGAATCTGCCAGCGGGCAAAGATCGTGTCGGAGTAATCTATCCCAGGCACCCAACAATAGCTGTGATGAAATCCGTCCGTCCTGGCATTGTTTGTTCTGTTTCGACCTGTTTCGGTGCTGTTCCTGACATGGCCCAGTGACGGCCTGCGCCCAGTGGTGATGGCTGTGCTCTCTCCCTCTCTCTCTCTCTCTTGACTTGTATCTTATCATAGCTATGTGCATGTCTGGGTTGTGACGCATGAGTGAGCGTGTCCGTCTGGAGGCTGAGGTCATGTCACCTCAATGACTACTGTGTATGTCGGATATCCATCATGGCAATTTCTCACCCCCAGGGTTCGCACCCCGTACGGTGGCTGTGGCCCAACCCCTCACCAGGCCAGATCCATGACTGTTCAGTGTCCACATCCCATGTGCCCCATGGGAGCCTGGCAGGTAGCTTTTCGGCATTCCGACAACCTGTTGTTTGTTGTTGGTGTTTCGTTTCAAATCGGGAAAACAAACTCGAGTGGCAGGTCGCACATCTCCACTTTCAACATCCTCATGCTTTTTGGCCAGCCTAGAGAGTCCAACCATCTCGCTGCTGCGAAGTAGGATCCCAGAGAAATCAGGCCTGCACAGATGAGCCAGGAACCCTTCACCAATTTTCGGCCGCGGTACATGATGCAAAATTGCCATCTGCGGGCGCATGCACGTACCGAGATTGCGAGAAACATCGCCCACATCCCAATTTCTCCTCGTCGTCATACCCAGCACCTATGTTGTACTGCGGTAAAATCTCCTCGAATATCATAGTTGCCCACGTCACAGCCGCACTGCCCAGTGTTAGTGTGGTGTCGCCAGCAGGTCTTCGGCAATCCAGCGTGATATATAGCAACTTAATATCGGATAAATAACGTATCAGACCATTCTCGTTACCGTACCGTACTCTCAAGCACGGCCTGCAAATCCACAGCTTACTGTCTACAGCTAGCTTAACATCTACCTGGGCCGAACACGGCCGGAATTGTCTCCTCCATCTCGTAATCTTATCTTCAACTTGAAATCCTCTTTTCGAGCCGCCACGATTCGTACCACAGCGTGACATAGTTGTATTCCTGGCGAGGTCTCCCATCATCGGCTGGTGAGATCCGGGATGGCATCAGATGGATATCTATTTTACAGTATCGCTCTCGATCGGTCGCTTTTATCAAGATTTGGCACCGTCTAGATTATGTCTTCATTCTTACAGTCTAGTCACTTCTACTCCTGCGATACTGCACCACAGAGAAAGGTGTGGACACTTGGTACTACGGGATCTGCTTCAACATAGTGGAGTTTCATGTACTCACCGCCATCGAATCATCGCATTAACACTCTATCAACGAGAAGAGATAGGCTAATCTTAGTTTAATTTGACCATCTACTTAGTCATATAAGCTACGGCTAAAGTAACTTACAACCTTCCCACCGGTATTAGAGCCCACTCGTCGTCCGCAGAGACACCGTAAACCCAATTTATTCTTGAGGATCTTTCGAGCCAAGTGTCCACGTTTTTCTCGATGACGCAATATTGAATCGATCCACCACTCCTGCGATGTGTTAGCACCTTCAACGAAATTTCTGGGCAAAGGAAACTCACTTGTGGGTGTATTCCAGCCACACCCTCTCATCAAACCCTCCTCCACCCCGCCCCGAGCTCGTCTGAGGAACTCGACTCGACATCACTCCTCCCAAACGTTTGTTGCGAGCATCCCATTCCAGGCTGTCGAAGCATCACTCTGTCTATGCGACCAAAATGCCGGTGCCTGTTGCACAATACGACGGGAGATGAAGTAATTTTGCCCAACCACGGTCTCTACGTACTCTCCAAGGCCTCAATGGGCTATACGGTGATTTCCACGGCGAAGGGAACAACATTCCCTGAGTGCATCGTCTGGGGTCAGACGCACGATTGATTGACCTGGACAGAAAAATCTGCAAATTGGATACGAAGAGCTTTCTCTCCGTGATCCGCGCCTACCAAATCCAGTCACACTGCAATTCCCGTATGGCAACGGCACGACTTCTGGTTGCCATCGGAAACCTCCTTGGCAAACTGGACCTCAACCCCGTTGGCGGGTATATGACGTGGTCGAGTGGCCATTTGAAGGAAAGCGTAACATCGCTTCCTCGGACAACGCCAGATAATTTTTCCACTGCACGACCGCGGAGGAATCGAGTCACTGACTAGCTCTGGACAAGGTACTCCGTAGAGTTGATGATATTGCGCAGCACGGGCACTTCACCAAATCTCTTGCCAGCAGCATTAACTGCGCTCCAAATCTTCACCGCCATAAATATTCCGGCCACTCTTAGTCCGCTAATCCGAAGAAGGAAGGACCTCGAACATCCGGACCACTTGATGAGAAGCTTCCTACCCGTGGACACATTCAATCACAAAGGTCCCTTAATAGCGCGCTCCGATCTCGTCGACATTGGAAGATGCGCGTTACCCACACCAGTGGCCTACAGTCAACATCAATATCCATGATTCCCGCCGACAACGTACACAAGGAAAGGATCGCTATGCAATGCAATGCTATGCTACTTCACTACACTGCATCGAGGACTGAACGCATCGGATGTAACATTAAACCGTCGACCATGATGGAGCAGTACCTACAACTCAGATCCAGCCATTACTTACAAGGCAACAAATTCTTATGGCCTGTTCTCAGTTCCACTTGTGTCCGGCTTCATTACGCTGGATCGACGCACCACCCTACTTGTACCAACATTCCTTCTCCTGGCCTTGTAAACAACCCCGTGTGCTTACCTTCCTACTACGGCGGATCTACTATGGAAGCCAGTGGAAAGAATATTATTACATTGTACACTGATACCTCCACAGCAATAAAATATTTAACTGTAGTTTACCCTTGGACTCCGATTGGCTCTCATAGCCTGTTATCAGCAGCTTCATTACAGCGGATCGACGTGCTAACATTCTTTCCGCCGGCTACCATAGTAAGCCGGTGCTTTGGTCGGTTACTACATAGATATAAAGAAAGGTTAAATCTTCGTATCGGAAGTCTGCCTTTCAGTCCCACACCTTGAGGCCCAACACATCGAAACCCAATCAGCATGTATCTCACGTCGTACCTGCTCACTATCCTCGCCGCGGTACCAGCTCTAGTCCATACAAGAGATTGCGAACACGTGAAGGTGCAGTACAAGGTAAAATGCGATTATAAACTCGGACCCGCCGAGGTCGGTCATAAATGCCGTAAGACCTCCCCCTCTCTACCGTACATACAAGTCGAAGAAATATCTAAAAACATATAGCTGGTGGTACCATGGATGACTGGGAGGACGCCTTTAACAACAACACCGGGGGCTTTCTCCAGTGGGCCGACGCCAACTCAAAGTCATGTCACGGCTATTGCGATGAAGTCGTGCAAGACGATCTAGGTCCTTCCAACAATTCGCCTGACCAAGAGTGGGGAATTACGTATCGCATGAACTGCTACGGGGGACGTATCTTCAAGAAGCACTCGAACATCACAGCAATAGACAAATCGGGATTAGAAATCGCAGCGGGTTACCCGCAGGTGAAATGCGACGTCAGCTGTACACCCCACACCACCGTCTTCAGGTGGTGGTTCGGTAAGAAGCAAACGTGTGAATTTGTCGTGCGTAACAGTCCGAGACTTTTCCAACTACGCGGTACTGATTCCGTGATAGTTTGCCAAGTGCTAGAGTCCAGCTACAATCAACGAACGCTCTATTTCTTCTCTGGCCAAAACCCCCGGTATCCCTTGAGGGTTTTGGGGCGTCCACGTAGTACTGAGGGTCGCCAAGGTCTGCGCACCATCCTCATGGCCACAAGTTTGTCTATAGTAATCTTACTTACACCACGCATCTCCTTAAATATCTGATCGCCAACGCCCTTATCGAGATGGCAAGTGTGCTGAAATTCACACGCACAACTACTGCACAAAGCCTTCATTCCACTACCTACGGAATATCGATATACGAATCATCCTCGTTGAAAAAATACCGTAGTAGACCTGGCTCATTATCGCCAAGCAAGGGTGTCGAGGGCAATTGCCTCAAAAGAGAAAGGCGTTGAAGGAATCCGAGATTGGCGGTAAACATGATTTCTTCTTTATTCCCTTCCACTCTACTGACTGCTACATAAGTCAGATTCTTGCTTTTTTCCCTGCCGTGCTCGTGCCTCACCCATTTCCTTCGTCTCTGGTAACTGATCTGACTGCCACGGGCTCTGAAAAGGAGCCGGGGCAGGGATTTGAAATGGAGGCAAAGTTGGGCGATGAAAGGCACAGCAGATGTTGATTGCCGCTACTGGGATGGTGCTTTCTAGTACTGTCGTGTGCTACATATGCCGCTGCAAAATTCCTCAAATAAGACAGTGGACAAAAGCAAACCGCGTGTGGGATGCCGAATCAAGTCCTCATCAGTGCAAAAACGAATACCACCATGACCTGAAGGATTCCTGCTTTCACAGGAGCTCTAAGTGGCAAGCCAATTGGCCCATTCACACCCACACCCACCACTTCCCCCATCGATCCCACCAGGTCCTCCATCCGCCAAACTAACATTGACGCTCTGGAATGGCCCCGCAGCGGGATTAACAAGTTTACCCGCAAAGGCCCTATCCTCCCTCTGAAACTGTCTTGAGTTAACGTCGATATGTCCGCCCGCATCCAACGCGAAGCAAAACAGCATTTTCGTCGTCAATCCACCGCCATGCCTGTCCAAGCTGATCGTGACCGGATAAGGGAAAGTGCCTGGTCGCGAGAAGTTGTCGCTGCTGGAGGAGTTTTTGGAAGTAGCGGCGGCGCTGGGGAGAAGCTTGGCCGAGGATCCTTTGTTCGTCCAAATTTGAACCTTGAATCTTGTGTCGCGCCATGTGCAGCGGACATTTGCGCCGTCGAAGGTGGAGCCGCCGTTGTTGTCTGCCGGGACCTGAGTGTAGGATTGCGTATTATTCGTGATCTTGATAGACTTGAGGAAGATGTTGCGGTCGAAGTAAGTGTAGAATCCGTAGTGCTCGTCTGGGCGACCGCGATTGTAGAGACGCAGCGGCTGGTAAGCGGGGAGAGGGAGGAGGTTGGCGGGTTGTGCAGTGCCATCTGGGTTGATATCTGGAATGGGGATCGCTGTGGTCAAGGTAGGAATGTCGATTCCTGAGGTTGTCGCACTGGGATCTGTTACCAAAGTGCTAGTGCCGGAGGCCGCTGCACGTTTTGCTTTCGCGTTGGAGGCGGGCGTCGGGGCATGGAAAGAAATGAAGAATGGAGTCTTTTCTCCTTCGTATGGCAACACCGTACCATCAGTTGCGTTTCCCAAAAAGGCTTGCTCCTCCAAAAGCGGTGCAGCAGGAGATGGCGGGAAGGCAGCACTGCGGAACGAGTCGCGAGCAATCAACAGACTCTTCGCCCACAAGCTTGCGGCTGAAGCACCAGAGCCAGCATTCCTAGTCTTGATCTTCGAGGTAGAAGCAGAGCTGTCGTAGTTGATCGTGACGGCAAAGTTGGGCTGGTCTGGATCGTTTGGATGAATGCCTTCTTGCTGTTCTTTAGGAACTGCACAGCTCCACATGGCCTGAGGACTGACACAGCCAGAAACACTGGTGCGCAGATTTGGCCTGGCGATGGTCAAGCCACCGGTCGGGATTGGTGGAAAGTCTGTGATGGTCAAGAACGTGGACGTGGACGTGGCCGTAGACTGCGACGTCAGGTTCGAGCTTTGGTGCTTCTTTCTGCTCAACAGAACAGCCAGAGTCACCGCCACGACAGCGAGGATGAGGAAGACAAAGCAACAACAGCAACAGCACCAGACCTTCCGCTTACTCTTCGTCTTCTTCCCATCCTTGACTTTGTCATCATCCTTCTTGTCCTTTTTCTTGCTCCCACAGATTGTGAAATATTGCATTCTCCTCTCAACTTTTTGTTTCTTCTTTTGATTTGGCTTTTCAGTTGCGATAGTGGAATCGGAGAATCTCCCTTGTAGATACTGTGGAGAGGCTTCATACGTGTTCCTGCTTCGAGATGGCGACGGCCCCCTTCGTGCTGCAGTTGGCGGAGGCGCAAAATAAACAGGAGCAGATGACATTGGTGGTGTTTGCTTGACGATCTGGGCAGTAAACGAGGATCTCGTGGACGTTGGTGCGAGTGAAGAGCTCTGCATTGATCTTATCTGTGCACCATGAATCCCTTCTGTATCTCTTGAACCGTTGACGACTGCCTTCGCTGACGGGACTGTACCAACTCCAGCAATCTGACCGACAGGCGAAAAAATCGTGCTGGCTGATTGCGGTGAGTCTTCATGTGGCAACGAGATTGTTTGTCCAACCAGTGGAGCAGATGTTGTGCTTTGTGCCCTTTGAGTCCCTGCCGAGTCGGATTTGGAAGGATGTTTCGGCTGTTCAACAGCTGACGCAGGATTGAATCCAAGGACCAAAGGTACCTCCCTGTCATTAGGACTGAAGGCGCTAGGGCTAAAAGTGGTGTACTCAGTATCTTGCGAGAAATGCGACTTCATCACTGGCATTGGCTCCGTCTCGATGTGAGGTAAACGTTCGTTGGACTCCAATCTCCGCAGAGCCTGGGAGTTGTGTGTTGCACGAATGCCCGGTCTCAGACTTCCCGCGCTTTTTGAATGCCGCAGATCAAGACCTCCCGTCAGACTGTGCTTTTTGTGCTGCCCGGAGGTATCTGGTTGGCTTTGCGATCGAGTCAAATGATCCGATTCAGTTTCCAATGCAAATCCTTTCTCTTGCAGTCTACCGGCAACGAAGGAGTCGGTGGGCATTTTTGGGACATCTGGCGTTCTTGATCCGTCTGTTGGAGAGCGAAATTTGGAGAACGACTTTGAAAGTTCGAAAGGCGTCCTAATCACGTCCCACCATCCTCGCGAGCGACGTGGTGTGGGAATCGTGGTATCGATGGTGAGATGACCTGAAGCGTCGATATTCGCTGCGCCTGCGGTAAGTGGAGTCTGGTCTTCTTCGAATAGCGTGGCTGTGGAGGTGACACGGCCCATCTTTCTACCGTGAACGTCTTCCTCAAAGGCAGTAGCATTAGATCCTCGAGTTTCTTGGCGACCCTGTCGGTTGTCATGGTTGTGAGTTGGCGCTGAAGAAACTGCTGGCTGAGGTCTGGAGAATAAGTACAGAAGGTCTTTGGAAAATGGTGGGACAGAGGGATTGCTATTGGAATTCGATGGAGCAAGAGTCGCCCGAGAGTAGATACTGGAAGGCCCTCGGAAACTTGGCAGATTGGAATCTCTGTGCTCCAGAGCCGGTGTGATAAGAATTGTTGGAGTTTCAGGACTCGTTTTGCTCGCCAGAGTGATGCCAAGGTCCAACGCCTGAGTTCTGGAGTAAGCTGGTGCTTGTTCCGAAGCCTTTGTTCGTTGCTCTAGGTCTTTAGGCTGTTGATCGTCTGCCAATTGTTCATATTTTGCAGATTGCTTTCTGGACTTTTGGAGATGAACCTGTAGAGGGCTATCTGCCTTGTGTCTTGACACTCTTGTGTCGATAGATAAGCCAACGGCAGGTTTGCGAGCTGTTGATGGTTGAATCCGTTTCGAGCCATCACGACTGAATCGTTTCGTTGATTCGATAGCACCAGCTGTTCTTGCGGCAATCCTCGATGCCACATTATCCCACTCCCGTCGAGGTCCTCCTCGCAGTGCTCGTTCAGGTAAAGTTCTGCCATCCGAATCTATATCGCCATAACGGGGAGGCGATGATGAGTACCGGCTCTCGTCTTTTGGTGTTTGATTGGTGATTTTCGTTCGCGCGGATGCTTTTTGAGTGACTGTAACATTGACTGTGAACTCGCTTTCTTGGTCAACCGATTGGACTAGATGCCGTCGGTCACGTAGATCGCGGTTGTACATCTCGCCAACCAGGTGATGAGAGTATGTGCACAAGCTTTATGTCAACCCGAGAATTTTAGAATAAAAGGGCGAGTGCGGTTTTCCTTGAAGGGAAAAGGCCTAGAGATTGCTGCCGTGATGTCCGGTATGAGTCAATGGATGGAGATTGCTGGTTGGCGATGTTATTGCTAGAGGTCAGACTCTATTATTGAGGACAATAGGCGGGTATCAAAACAACGTGAAGAACAACAATACAGAACGTGACATTGGAGACCTAAAGAGCGTGGGATAAAGAGACAGACTGGATTATGATAAGAGGCAGAGCAGAGGTCATTAAGGTGGTCAACTACCACATCCATGAGGAAATGAGCACCACGTCTCGCACGCTCTTGTCTAGCTAGCAAACCTGCTTGCAGACGCCCTATTCCGACCTTATGATGGGTAACTGGCCTGATTCGCGCACGAGAATGGAAGCCTAGGCTCGGAATCTTCTCTGCAGAAGCCTGTAGGTGAAGTGATTGGCAAGGTGAAGCTGCAACGAATGGCAGTGGGTCACGGAAAAGCTTGTTAGGGCCACACAGGCGGCTGCAAAAGGCGCCATGAGCATCAGGTCATCAGCGCCTACTGGAGCGAGTGGGACATGATGTTGTTGATGCGTGACATTGGATGGAGACGGTAGGACGGGAGGGAGCAAACGGTTCGATGAGAAGCGTTGTTGGATGACTGTGGATTAAGCGCCGGTTCTCATAATAGCCTGGCTCGGGAGCAACGGTCACGTTATGTTCAAATGTTGTACTCCAGTCTCTGGGAATTACAAAAGAGCTACGGAGCAGATAATTGTATAAGAGGCCAACTGTGGCAGAGCACAGGCGCGGGAGTACCGGTCGGTTGTCAGGAGTAATAGCATTCTTGGGCGTTGGTCGCCCGAACGACTTCCTCGAACCTCCACAGCGGCATTGTATAGGTATTTGCCAGATGCTGCCCTAAGAGTAGTATCGCCCACCAGCTCTAGGGTTTTGTTGGATTCCGAGTCTTTGGCTCTGGGTCGCTGTAGATCAATCCAGACGATTCACCAGAAACATATCGCTCACGGCCTGTCACTGGGAGTTTTCGGATTGCAAATATCCAAGTCGTTGAGAGGTGTTTTCGAGCAACAACCGAGATTCTGGTCATGAACTCATGATGCTTCATGGACTCGCGGAATGGAAGATAGATCACGCTCCAGAGCGCTTTCCAGGAGCACCGAGCAGCTTGGTACACAAGCACCGACATTTCTGCCGCTCCTTGATTACGATACGGCCATCGGGATCTTTGGCCTTCGTTACACATGGAAGAAGGCGATTCCTGCATATTCTTAGGGGCAAGGGAGATGTATAAGACTATAAGTAGCATTCTGGGAGAGCAATGGCAGTAACATCCATGCTTCACAACGGTCTTCGTCGCGCAGGTGACCGGTCGGGCATTTCCTCTCTCGCGATGATCTGTCTCGTCCGACCGGCATATAATTCGAGAGATTGCCTTCTTTACATTGGAATGATTTGATCCTAGCAAGTCTCTTGGCAAGCATCTACCAAGACGCCTCAACCGCTCCAAGTCCCATCTTTCCAATCTTCTGGTCGACGATCGGCACACTAGAGCAGCGAAGACTCCTTAAACCAATGTGGGTACTCCCCATGTCCAGGAGAGGCCAGAACAATGATTCTTGAACGCGCTGGTCGATTCTTCCTCCTTCGCTATTGCAAGCCTCTGTAACACGCCATAATCTTGCACAAAGGGCCCTTCGTTACACGCGCAAGACCCTCCACCGTGGCAGCATCGTATCTTCTGCCTAGCTTTCCCTTGATCCTTCTCTAGACCTCGAAAGCGACACCTGCTATTGCTGAACATCCCTTTGCTTCATCATCCATACGTTCAACAGGGCCTCCATCCGATCGAGCCGCGACTTGCGCTTCCTCGTCCCTCCGGCCATTCCTCCCTCCAATCGCCAAAGTCATTACACAGGCTGCGTGCCTCCAAAATTGCAATCCTGGCTTCCACAGGTTCTTCCTCGGCCGCTTCTTCCCACCATAGAAGACGTTCGTCGAGCAACTTCCGCGCTCCCCCGAAAACAATCACTGCCATTGACACATCTTCCTCCTCCCAGTCTTCGGGCACACATTCGAAGCGGTTTGCTCAGTGTTTAGACACGGTCCCTGGCACACCAGGGGCCCTTGACGACCACATGTCTTTGTCCCGTTCGCCGTCGCCGCAACGCTCGGGCGGTTGGAGTAGTCCTGGACTCACAACACCATACAACAGCAGTAGCAGACGGTCAAGCCCAATTCCGAGCTATGCGAACGGCAGTGCCAACAATGTTACATGGGCCACGGCTCAAGCCCGCAGTGGTCAAGTTCGAAGCTTCTCACCAAAGACACAAGGCTTCTCACGGCACTTTCGAAATTTTTCGGCAAAGTTGCCTTACTTCCATGCTCGGGACTATTCAGAAAAGGAGAAGCTTGGTCGGGGCAGGTGGTCTCCCTCAGCAGCAGAATCTTTCCTACACAATATCCCGGCGTTTCTTGGCAGAGTTGTGTGGCGAATGAGGCTGCGCTTTGCTGCCGTGCTTGCTTTCCTGCTACTCATCATACTATTCTACGCCACTCGTAAGCGTACTGTTTGCTCTCCTAATGACCGCTCAACTAACGACATGCAGCTCTACATCGAGTATACCGGCGGAAATCTTTCCTGGGTGGAGGAGAGAAGTTTGTCATTATTTTGGCTGCTAACCAAGGCGGTGGTGTCATGGAGTGGAAAGGTCCAAGAGAGTGGGCTATTGAAAGAGACAGTGTCAAGAACAAGCAGGCCTACGCGAAAAGATGGGGTTATGAGCTGGAAATCGTGGACATGAGCACGAAAAAACGCTACGCCCACGAGTGGAGAGAAAGTTGGGAGAAAGTCGACACAATTCGAAACACAATGAAGAAATATCCCAAAGCCGAGTGGTACGTTCGTCCCCTTCTTTGAGAGCCCGAGGACCGAAATTGATCCGGAGGAGAAAAATGCTTGGCCTTTCCATCAGTTACAACTCAGACAGGACATCGTGAAACCCTGGAACTTTGAGCAAGAGCAGGAACGTTGAGTCTTGAGAGGCCAGTGCCAAAATCGTCTTGCATGTTTTGTATCACCTTCTAGGACTCATGCTAACATGATTTACAGGTTCTGGTGGCTTGATCTAAACACCTTCATAATGGAGCCACACAGATCTCTTCAATCTCATATATTCAATGATCTTGCTCACAACACATACAGAGATATCAATGTCTATAACCCTCTCAACATATCCCACCCTCCGACCGACCCACACTTAGATCCGGAAAGCCTTTCTCCTGTAGGCGATGGCAAACCGAACTCCATTAACATCATGGTTCCACAGGATTGTGGTGGCTTTAATCTTGGATCCTTTTTCGTTAAACGGAGCATCTGGACTGATCGTTTGCTTGACATCTGGTGGGACCCTGTCCACTACGAACAAAAACATATGGAATGGGAGCATAAAGAGCAGGATGCGCTAGAGTACATGTACCGGAATCAGCCCTGGATCCGGCCGCACTTGGCATTCTTGCCGCAAAGGAAAGTGAACAGCTTTCCACCGGGGGCTTGTGGTGACAAAGGCGACGATCCGAAAATTCACTACAAGGCTGAAGATCGCGACTTTCTGGTAAACATGGCAGGCTGCGAATGGGGTCGTGATTGCTGGAAAGAGATGTACAGCTATCGACAACTGAGCTATAGGTTGAACAGAGGACACTGGGAGACATTTGCCGATTGGATTCGTGGTAATCTGGAGAGAGAACGAGAAGAGGCCGAGAAGATGCGTTTGGAAACTCAGCAGCCAACTGATTCCAACCACTAATTACGAAATTCGGAGTTCTTCGCAGAGGGAACTCTATTTGGATGATAAACGGGCGTTTCCGGCAAGCCTCAGAGCCACGAACTAGAAGACAAGAGGAGTTAAGGATACGCTTCTCGCCGTACTGTTTCCCGTAAATGGCTTTGATGAATTGTGGGCATGTATTGTAATTCTGCACCGTTGACGTCTTTAATGCTTGGCTGGGATGCGTCCATTGGCATGCACATCATATCCAAATATACCATATCGATCAGTAGCATAGCATAGCGACCTGTGAACAATCGAGCGAATGTCGTTGTTCGCGATAGTTGCCTTTCAGCCTTTGACCAAGCCTTGCGCATCGTTTATCCACTTCCCCTTGTGGTAGCGAAATTAGCCCGCTCTAGACAACAACATCAACAACTTGCTCCTTCCAATCACCAGGAAGTAATCTCCCGCAAAATGCCTTATCCCTTCTCCCTACCAACAACGTCCTATCTGTCCTTTCCCCAATTCCTCACCTCGTCCACTCACCCGTCTCTTCCCGCCGCAGCAACAGCCTCTCGAACTCTCCTCCGTGATGTCTTGAAACGGCACAAACGTCTACCTCCCGCATCTCAACCGGCGCATCTCAGTACCGTCCTCAACGCTCTGAATAACTACATCCCATACCTCTTTGCGCTCGATGCTGGACTGAGCGGCACGAGCATCTCCGGCGAGGAAGTCGATGTCGTGCTCGAAAGAGAATTGGAAGTGGAATGGCGGTGCACGCTCAGTCTGCCGCTTGTACCCGGCCGCGATCCGGAAAGGCAGAAAATGAAGAGTTTGGAATCAGAGTTGTTCTTCACGTTGCAGACCTTGGGTTTTGTGTACGTGCTTACTGCCAGGGCGGGGTTGAGACCGTTGTACGTGAGGACGAGTGTGATGATGGAGGAGGAGAAGAGGAAGGCGGTTATCGCGGGCGCCATGCAGAACTTACTTTCGGCACAGGCCGTGCATGCCTACCTTCTTGGAAGGGGGAGCGGGAGTCAGGCGCAGGCGATGCAGCTTGTACCTGACATTTCCCCGAGCGTGCAGAGTGCATTGGCTGAATTGGCTTTGGCGGAGGCGACTTTGATCACGGTTTTGAAGGATGATCCATATGCCTCGGCTGTGGCGGAGGACAGGAATAAGAACAGTAAAGATTGGATGTTCAAGGCGCCTGAGATGCCCAAGGTGAGGGCTATGCTGTTTGCGCGGCTCTGTCTTGCTGCCGCTGAGCACGCGGCAAATGGACTCGCTAGTGCGAGGAATGTCAGAGGACTCGACGAGAAGTTGGCACAATATTTGGATGATCTAAGGTGCACGGCACGAGCGAAGGCAGCAAGATTTTTGGGTATCGATGCTGAGGGTGTGGGAAAGGTTGGAGAAGGCATCGCGTGGTTACGCGGTGCGAAGAACGAGTTGGGATTTTCTACATCTGGAGAAGAAGGGGCACAGAAAAGAGGCATAGGCAAACTGAGAAAGGAATGGAAAGAGAAGAGAGAGGACAGAAAAGTTGAGAGGGCAGATGCGGAATGGGGTGGTGATGCGGGACGTTTCGAAGAAGGCCGAGCCTTGGATATGCTTCTGACAAAGTGGGAGAAGATGAACGATACAGTGAGTTCGACGGTCGTTATTTAGCAACCATCGACGTTGCTCTAGAATCATTGCAATTGTGCTAATCATGCCACAGGTAAACGTACAGCTCATCCCATCTTCAGTGGACCTTCTAGCAGCCATGCCGTCTGGCCGAGAGTATCACTACCCAAAACCGTACCAAATTCCTTCCCTGGATGAAGACGTGATAGCCAGAATGCGAGCCCCAGCTGATCCAACGGATCCGGCCTTTCAAAGTAATGGAGGTGACTCGGATTCAGAAGATGATGATACCCGATCTGAGCCCGTGGGAGCGTTTCCTGGGACGAAAGCAAATTATACACCAAGTAATAGCACGTATTATTAACCAGCCTCAATCTCATCCTACGAGTATCTTCGGACCTCTCCAATGTCTAGCGGATGACATGTCTTCATGTCACCATGGACGGCTAGCTCCGGCCACACGATTAGCAGGTGCTATGGCCTCAGCCCAAATCAATGTTAGCCGCAAATCATTCCATAGGGGCCTTCTGATGAACTCTACGAACGATTCGACACCGTGATGACCTTGCCACTGATTTATAGCCAACATTTATCTGCGTTGAGGCTATAGTAGATGCCAAGGCATACATACTCGCTGCATAACTCGGCCTGTTCCCAGGACAAGGTACTATACCGCCGTGATCTCGTCCGCATGTTTTCTGGATGGCGATCTATTGATGGACCATTTGGAATTTTCCGTCTCGAGAGGCATTCTCAGAGGTACATAGTAGTCGACTAAGAAGAAGCCGAAATATTGATTGTTCGTTCAACATGGACGGTTTGGGGTTGTAGACATTTGTGGAAGGTCGATCGCTGCAATGTCAAGGATGTGGACATCGTTGGAAGGGATTGGCTGGTAGATCTTTTGAGATGACTCAAGGCATACAATGGTTGCGGAGGAGCTCTTGGCTGGGCATAGTGGGCTTTGTTGTTCAGATTACAGAAATCACCATGGGCAGACTCCACACGGGCCCTGATCCTCCCACGACAATAATTCATGCGATCGAGTGTGCTAGAATTTTGGTAGTTAGCCTCCAAAACGAGTTTTGTCATGTACAGTTCATACCGCGACCCAAGTATTGACTATCCCACCATACTATGGAAGCCAGCGGAAAGAATGTTAGTACGATTATCATTCCACAGCAATATAATATTCATATATAGCTTATAAATAGACTCCGATTAGCTCTCATAGCCTGTTATCAGCTTCACTTGGGTCCGGCTTTAGCACGGTGGATCGACGTGCTAACATTCTTTCCACTGGGTGCCACAGTACCCACAGACTGTTGGTGGATCCTTTTAAATTGATGACTGCGGATGGGATTGTGAAGCCCGGGAGGGCAGGTGAATCTTATGGCGATAGGCAGCCCTGGCTCAGAACTAATTATAATACTATAGTATCCGGCTAGGAAAATATTACTGGAGCACGGCGTTCAATCCACAGCAATCACATACCCAGCACACTCCTTTCATCTAGAATCTGGTGGTCGTAAGCACCTTCCTGAACCCACACGGCCTTACTACGGCGGATCTTCAGGATAAGAGCACAACACATGGGTACAAGGACTTGGTGCCGGCTTCGGTAGCAGTAGGTGTAATCGATAGTAAGATGCTAAGGTATAAGTAGGCCAAGAGTTGGCAGCCAGAAAAGGATTTAGTGACCCTCTCACATCTATCCATTGCCACTACTACTTATCAATCTTCATCGCCGCCAAGCTTCACCACCACTACCGGCCCTCACCATGAGACTCTCCAGCACTCTCGCCTTCCTCCCAACCTTCGTCTTCGTCTCCGTCTCGGCATTGCAATGGATATACTGCTGCTGCTACATGCCGGGCAACGGCAACTGCGACAAAACTTCAACAATGGCCGTTGTCGAGTCCATGAAACCCAGATGGTACCTATCAAACAAGAAATGGGTAAACGATTCAAACGCGGTTTTCAAATGCGATCGTGCGTTCTGCTCCTCCGTCTCCCCTTGTTTGATCCGTGCCATTTGCTTATCATATTCGAGCAGAATGCTACGCGCGCGCCCGCGAGAAGCCCCTGGACGACGGGTTGATAGGGGTCAAGGAGATGGGCAAAAAGTGTGATAAACATAAAATGGATGCTATATGCTTTAATAGCTATTGTTCTGCGGATATATGTTAGCTGCACACCGTTTGCAGGGGTTGTCTGGTATACAAATATTTTCTCTGGGTTTTGGGAGCGACGTAAATCTGCATAGACCGACTGGAATTTGCATTTACCATGTCAACCATCAGCGATAACAACGTCTCGCCATTTCTGGTGCTATTTGGAAATTGGGTACGGGTCTTCCTTCTCTGTGATCATCTCATCCTTGGCCTCCTGCACAATCCCACCTAGGCCTATCTCAAAGTAGATACCGACGCCCTCCTCGGCAAGTGCAACAATCTCCAGGTGGCCGGTCCCTGTCTAGTTTAGAGTAACGTTCTATCTACCTAGGTAGAAACCAAGAGCTTTGCAGGCGATTTCTCGAATTCTCTGTGTTGATTGGGCTTCCAATCGATTGGTAATGAAATAAGTATGAAATATGAAAAGAGATCTCTCTGAGTTAATGCATTGTATTGTTCTGTCGTGCGGATGAAAGTATCTACCATTCCCCCTTTGTACGAAAGAGCAGAGTTTTCACATCCCTGCTGGGATCCATAATTCCTCATGAATCCACACTCTGAAGTCTGGGCACGGGGTAGTAGATTCTTCCAAAGACGTTGGAATATATCACTGCAGTGGATATGTACTTTGGAAGGTAAGAATTGTATTGCTGGTTGCCGAGCTCCATCTAACCGGAAAGGAATTTATGCAGTCCTCGGGTTAGGTAATCCTCTGGATAGCCGAGGGCTGATTACATACCGTACAGCTCCTCCCGTCAACAGAAGACGCGTCAGGATCGACGTAATCTTACAACTTGAAACCACGAGTCGTGTCCTTCTTACGGATCTTCCCGTTTTCCAACAGGAAGCCCTATTTTTGTGGAAGGTATCAGCACAAGATCTTCCCCACAAAGAACGCATGTTTGGCTTGGGCAGCTCCTCATCAAGGACGGCGCTGCGGGCTCCTGGTTATGCTGCTAACATTGATCTCGCGGTGGAACCTAGAAAACACGGTCCGTGTAACTTGCAACGATGGCGCGGGAACAGTGGACGAAATGTGTTCAACCAGTCATGAATTTTCACACGAGCAAATCAAAAGTGGTGAGATACATCTGCTTCGTCGTTGCATTACATCTTCAAGCTATCCGAGATCCCATCAATGCATATTAAGGCCAAAGAGGAGAGGGAAGCCCTCACACACTCACGTCTAACTCTACACAATCTGCCCTCGACGTGCTTGCCGATTCGTGACCACGAGCTCATTACTTTGCCTTCTTTGCCTCCTCTTCTGGTTCTACCCACGGATGCTTGATGGTAAGACACCAGATGTCTAGATAGTCACAGATGGCGAAGATGACGTCGACGACAAAACTTCCATAGACACCAATGGCCAGACCCAGGCAGCAGAACACAAATGCAACCTGGTAGACATCATCGCCTAAAGCGCTCGGCCAACCAAGAGCGGTGCCGAAGTTTCTCTGCAGAACAGGGCCGAGTGAATCGACAACGCCGTAAAGGAGAGGTGCGAGAAGCACGTTGCCGAATGGGAAACGTGACTTTGTCAAATGCGCCACAATCATCTGACCAACCGAGTACGCGTTGATGATTCCAGCGAAGAAGACAAACGGAACGAGATGGTTGCGACGAATTTCAGGCTGAAGGTAGAGGTATGTTGTGATAAGGGTCCATGTAGCGAAGAAAGGAAGGAGGCCGAGGAGCGCAACGCGAGCACGCTGACCTCGTGCGCGACGTGCCTTCATAACGAGTTGAGCACTGGAAACAGTGTTGAAGACGATCATGATGCCACCGTACACAATGTACCAATCGATCCACTGCATGTTGTAGACATAGTCGGGGATGAGGGCGTTGTTTGAGATGCCAATGCAGGAGAGCATGGACTGATGCCAGAAGCTTCCTCCTCCTTTTAGTGCGGTGAATGCATAGATGGCTACAAGAGTGAGAATGCCTTCTACTGGTCCTGAGACGAGACCGAGGGTTAGGGTATGCGTATGGTATTCTTCCCACGTCTGGATGTAGAAGGTCAAGAGTGCTGTGAATCGTGTTAGCGACGTTGTGAGATGCGTCGAGGCTCTTCGAGACTCACACGCGAATTGGATCATGACCGTTTGCCACGACTGTCCCAAGTTCATGCAAGCGGAGAACAGAAGAACCTCGAGTGTTGTATTGACCGCATCAACGCCTAGATAGTGTCAGTACCGCATGACTATCGTAGGCGCACCATCTCCAGCATACCATGATCGAAAAGCTCGCCCAAAGGACCGCTCTGGTGTGTTCTCCTCCTGCTCCAGGTTAGCGCTTTCTCTTCCGACCGTTTCGACCGTGTCCAGCATACGCCTGCGAGCCGTCCACGGCATCGAATGTCTGGTACAAGAACAGTCCGATAGACCAACTAGCATAAACCCAAGGCGGGCAGTCCTGGTCCAATCCAGGCGAGTACCAAAGCAGTGTCAAAATATTGAGGATGACGAATCCGAATCCTGAGAGAGTAATCTATTCGTACATCTCTATCAGCCATGACCGTCCAGTTTATCCACGGGCTCCCAGATATGATCCTCTGGATTCCAGCTCTTTTAGATCGCTTCGCTGAAACTCGGGAAATGGTTTGTTCAACATACAGCATTGGGTCTATCAAGCACACGAGCAGTTAGTCTCGACTCGTCAAAACAGAACACGGAGGAACACGTACGCCATGCTCATGGGAAAGCATTTGATGACCACATTCGTATAGAAAGGCTTCATAACATATCGGCTCACCAAGCTATGGTCCACGCCCGAGTACTTGTACTCCTTGAGCTTGGGGAGCTTGTCCTGTCGAATATACATCTTGAGCTGGGCGACACTTGTGACGGAAGCAAGTGACAAGACAGATCCAGAGGGGAGATGTGGGAGGGAGCGGCGAGTAGCAGCACGTTTGGACAATTCACGTCGTCTCGTAGTAACTTGAAAGTGGGCGTGTCGCGAAGCAGGGTCTTGAGAAATTTGGAGCTTGTCACAGCCTTGCACGTCATAGATATCTACACGTCTGCTCGGGGACAACCTAAAACACATGCAACATCCTTCGTATCTTCATGCGGCAACTTTGCGTGTAGCAGTCCTCCCTAGTTGAGTTGCCATGAGAACTCCCGCGCCTGTCCGCCTGAGAGGTTCGTCGACAATCCGATCGACTTCAGCGTCCCTCTTTTCGTGCAACAATAATGCTGGTTCATTCTACACACGCTACGCCCAACGCTTACTCACAATGTCAACAAATGATTAACCGACTGGACTCCATGGCATGGGGACGAGGATTTTGCTCTTCATCGATTGGATCAACGGTACTGTCTTGTGTACCGTGTCTCCCCAGCCCTCAATACTCCAGCTTTGCTCTCGGCGAACCTTTCGTTCCTCCAGGTCGGCAAATTGCCAAAGGTGATGCACTGTATTCAGCTCGCCAATCTGCACAAACCATGCACCTACTCCTTCCATGACCTCGCGGCGTGCCTTGAGTCCACGACGCCAATGTGTCTCCCATTCTAGCAGATTGCCTGGGTGGAGAGTGTAGGATCGTAATTCAAAGACTCCACCGAGTTGGCGTGGAGATGTGGTTGGCCAAAACGAGAACTCCTGCATGAGAGAGGTACGCTTGGACGTGATGAGCGATTTGAGCTTCTTATCGAAATCGGCGAATTCAGGGTGGTGTTGGATGGAGTGGAGCGATGAGTGGTAACCTTGATAGCGCTGATATTCCCAAATGTGGACTTTGAACGCATTAGCCTTTTCTTTGGGAGATGTTCAGACTTCCTGGGCTATGGCTTACCGAACGTGTCGCATTCGCCTACTTCGGTTCTCCAGCTGCCCACGAGGTTGACTTTATTGACGTCCATAGATGCCATCTTCGGATACCATTTGCCAACCAAGTCGACATACTCGTCAACCTTGTCCGGCTTGACTTCGTGGAACACAATTGAGTGTACATACTTGCCCCTAGCCAGGACCTGCGAGAAGCTGCGTTCGATGTCTCTGTCGAGCTCGCGTCCTTCTGGTGTGCCGTAGATCAGGGTGCTCAAAGCACCCTTTTTCTTTCCGCCATCTTGTGCCGCGATACGAGCAGCTTCTGTAGATTCGAGTCAGCGCCTCGAATCTGGAATGTCGATGGATGTACGCACTCTCTTCCGCCTCCTTGCGTTTCTTCGCTTCGGCTTCCTCGGCTAGTCTCTGGCGAAAGGCTCGTTGCTTTGTGTCGAATGCTTCAGCATTATCAGGTTCAATATCCCCCAGAGCAGGACTACGACGGAGTGGCGATATTGCTGAAAAGGAGCGAGTCTGAGCGGCAGCCAGAGCTCGCAAGCGAGGTACGGATCGTGTGAGCATATCGTCGTTTCAATTGGCGTTGTTGTAGTTGATCAGGTCCCCGTTGCCCGCTTGTGTTTGCATCCAATGTAGGTACCTACCTAGCTCCGCCTTGTCGAGGCTAGTGTCGATCTGGTCTGGAGAATGACGCCGTGGCTCTGCGCTGACACTCGCGAATTCGAAAAAGGTCCGGTGGTTAGAAGAAGTTAAGAAGCTCTCAGGCGTCGTTGATACAATCGGATGACCAAGGACATGTTTGTCGGGCGAATACAAGACACCTGCAGCGGAAGCCCCTCGACTTCCTCAAACCAAGCTACCCCGCGTTGATTCGCACTCCACCCCCGGATCTCTCCACCACTTCATCTCCCATTATTAACATCCTCTATCAAGACCCCACTAACCTTTTCTCGCCATTCGAAGGACTTCTGACGCGTTATCCGCAATGCCGAAGGTCAGGTACCGAAAGTGGACGAAAAACATCGTTTCCATGCTCCCGTCGTCAAACGACGATCGAAGTGGACCAGACTTGGGCTACAAGTTCCGCGGACCAGCTTTGTGCAGAAGAGGCCACCAACAAAGCTAGCTTTCTCACGCTCCAGTCGGTGACGGACGCCTACTCTCAAAAGGTTCCCTTCGTCGAAAATTAGACTGTCTTGGCGTGTAGTATATTCCAACACCTCAAATTTGCGGCTTGCGTAGACACTCGGTTACAATCCATTGACCTTCATAGCCCGAGGAGTCTCTCACCAGACCAAGTCTTTCCCCTCAGTCACTCCAAAACTCTAGGCCACAACGGCCGGCCTACAAGCTCAAAAAGGATAGCGTTCAGGGTCTCGTATAACGCTTCCCCACACATAGCCCATAAAACGTCTATTCAGATTGTTCAAATCAACTGGACTTCGTTGGGCGGATTCGGGCGGCAAACATCCCTCGCCATCTTGTAATTACCTCTAGAGAGGGCCATGGCCTTACATCCAAGAGATCCGACAGTAGGATTGCTCTATTAATCTTTAATTTAGACCCATGCCGCCTCAGCTCTGACAAGATCGAGACAAAGAACAGTTCATTTCACAAACCATCCAATCTCGTCCTACACTGTTCCACAATCCTCGTAGTGGTCAGGAACTGACATCAACCTACCATGGTTTCGTTGCAAACACAATGCCCGGTTCCCCACCGACTTCAAACTGCGGTAACCTTAACGTTTATGACTTCTGCCGCATAGGCTCGAGTGGGTGGAAATGGCATTTGACAGTTTTCAGGTATATGATGAAGCTCTGCTGCTCTCTTTCACAGGTTGATGCCCAGAATCTACGCCTTTGCACGTATTCTCCTTCTTTTCTGTGAGTGTCGAGCAAGCATTTCTACCGTACTTGACATTACTCCCTTGAACATCCCCTGGCCTTCACGGTTGAGTTCTCCACTTTTGCCTCATTGTAGTGTCTGGTCCAAGCTGAATCATTCTACCTACAATGTCATAATGTACCTCGCCCAATGAAATCGATCACCCAGAAGAGGGTATGGAGAACGTTCTTACTGACAACTGACAGGCCCAGAGGTCGCCGTGATTCTTACACTGCTGAAGACCAGTTCTGCGCAGACCTTGATCGTCGACTTTCTTTTATTCAACAATGGAAGGAGCAAGAGAAGAGTGGATCTCCTCAGCCATGGAACCCATATCCCGACTCCCTTCACAGCTCATCACTGGAAACCCACATGCATAGACTTTCTGTTGCGAGATCAGAAGGTTCACCTGAGTTAGAGTTCTCAGCGACTCCTCCCCCACGACTACAGAAGAGGCGTGGGTGGCGCAAGTTGTCCGCCGAGAAAGTCTATAACGATGTGGATACGCTCCATATCCTGACCGCAGGGGATCGTCCTTACGCGCAGAATCAAGCCTCTACAACATCCAAAGAGGCGGACTGGGAGGAAGATAGTCAGGCAAAGACTCTTACTGCTCACGAGTGGCCTACTAATCAAGGCTTCTTCTATCCACAACCCGTGGCAGCACCATACATCATGAACCCGCAAATCCAACAAGCAATGATCCGTCGAGCCCGAGCACGCCGTTACATGGGAAAACCACCTCATACACACTACAAGAGATTCGACGAGGGTGCCTTTGGTGAGCGTCTTGTCGATACGCCTTCCTCGGTTGCACGGCGACCATCATTGCTGTCGGTCGGACTGAAGGGCGATATTGGACAGATGTCGGATAGCGATGAGCACTCGCAAAGCAGCACTCCTACGGCGACGCAGGCGAAACTGTAAGGACCCTCTGCCATCTACGTTGTTCGCACATGTTCTCGTAGCTAATCACAGTCCCAGAGCGTCACCTAGAAATGGGCTCCGCCGCGATTCTGGCCACGACACTAGCAACAATAACGAGAGTGAGAATGAAGAGGAAAAGGACGTCTGCTCTGATGCGGAGAAGTGTTTCCAGTATGATTTCGGACAGCAAGGGATTCTGTTCTGAATTTGCGACATGTTTGTTTCGCTCTTTTCTCTGCTTTTCGGGAAGCGTCGTGTATCTCTTTTTGATTTGGGCGCACCGTCTAAGCCGATTTGCGTTCGATGACTGCAGTGATGACACGAGAGCGAAGATATAAGCTTTGTACCTTTTCCGTGTGTTCGGCGTTAGTGGGAGTCCTCAATGAAGAAATCACAGAGAAATTCACAGTCGAGCCCCTTTCTTTTGGTCCCGCGCCGTGCTTCCAAGACCTCAGGTTTCATGTTTATCTTGACGCGAGATGCGAGATTCGGGAAGGGCGGCGATCATTGGATCTCTCCGTCTCCGAGTCGTGTGTGGAAAAAGCAAAATGTGCCTGAACCTTGTTTGTGTGCCGCGCAAGGCTGGCTGCGTCATCGACCTGTCGCGTCAACTCGAGGGGGCACCTCTCCGACCATTTTTGATCACAAAAGTTAAATTCGACGATTCCTAGCTCTCATTACCTCACCTTTGAATTCTACGCCAACTCCATTAATTAAATATTCTGTACGCCCCTTTTATCAGCCCTCCACATTGAGACATCGCTGCGTCGAGACTGACAAGGCTATCACGATGGGCCCGAAAGCAACGCCAAAAGACGCGACGTCGATTGGCGACAAACAGACCATTCAGGCGAGACATGGTGTCGCTACTTTTGTGCCGAAAGGGCATATGATCAAGATCATCAACACGTATGGGAAGCAGGTTGTAGATACTTGGGCTTTCGCATTGGGCGATGCGCCGGAGGATGGGGATATACAAAGGGATGAAGAGATGGTGAAGGAGGACGGGAAGGGAGCTGAGGAGGGCGTGAAAGAGAAGAAGATTGAGAAGAAGAAGGTTGACGAGGAGAAGCCAAAGGAAAAGGTCGAGGAGAAGAAAGTTGAGGCGCCGAATGAGAAGGTGGAGGGGAAGAAAGCGGAGCCTAGTACAGAGGAAAAGGTGAAGGAAGCGGATGAGACGAAAAAAGTCACAGAGAAGACAATGGATGCGATTGAGGAAAAGGGAGAAGAAGTGACCGACAGCGCAACGAAAGTTTCGGAAAAGGTTCCTGAAAAGCTGCCCTCCAATGCGAAGAAAGGATGGTCTTCCTACCTCCCCTCTGTCCGGCGCAATGCCAAAGCTCCATCTACCAGTCCTACCAAAGCTGCGTCCTCGAAAGAGACGGAAGGGGAGGAGGCAATGGCTAAGTCCTGGAGCTCCTATCTACCGTCAATTGGTGGAAGTGGAAAAGAAAAAGGCGACAATACGAATTCGCAGTCAAAGGGTTGGTCAAGTTATATTCCTTCTGGTGTAGGCTTCAGCTCGTACATGCCTCCCAAAGGCACGTTAAGCGGTTTTGCAGCGACACATGCGAGGGATCCGACGAAGAGTTATGCGGAGCAGCTGTATGACTTCAGTAAGACGCCTGTCGGGGCTGCGGGGTTGAGTGGTAAATTCTTCTTCTCTCTTCCAACATCATGCTTGTCGAGATCTGACGTTTCTTGCAGCTGCTACTGGTTCCGGATATGCCGGTTCTCTGTACGCCGCGTACAAAGCCTACGATAGCATAGCTGGAAGCACTTCGGTTCCTGGTATGGAATACATGTCCATGATGCATACACGAGCCTCGACGCTTCATATCTCTCCTCGCGTGAACGACACCCTGGTCTCGAACCTACGCGCTCCGCTCATGACACTGGTTGAGGATACCAGTCCTGGTATCCACGATACTTTGATCGCAGCGTGCGATCCACAACGGTACAAAGAGCTCGGAGCCGAAGATTGGGAAAGGCACGGTTCCTGTTCTGAAAACCTAGTCCTGGCATTGAATGAGATCAACGAGAAGAGTGGATTGAAAGGTTCGAAAGCTATTGGGAGAGATGTCACAGTGAATTCTGTGCCTGCACCCCTAAATCTATTTATGAATATTCCTTGGACACAAGAAGGCGATGTCAGTTTTGAAGAGCCCAAGGGAAAGAGAGGCGATTACGTTAAGTTCCGAGCAGAAAGAGATTTGGTCGTCGTCATGAGCGCTTGCCCACAAGATATTCTCGACATAAACGGGCGAAAACCAATGGTTGCGCATTTCGTGGTCGAAAGTCCAAGTCCCGAGGATGTCAAGAAGGCGGAGGAAAAAGAGGCGGAAGCTCAACGTGTACTTGAGAAGGCCAAATTGAGGCAGGAGAAGGAGA
Source organism: Venturia effusa (assembly GCA_007735645.1). Classification (NCBI taxonomy): domain Eukaryota; kingdom Fungi; phylum Ascomycota; class Dothideomycetes; order Venturiales; family Venturiaceae; genus Venturia; species Venturia effusa. The sequence continues at coordinate 2,678,257 of CP042185.1, read as the reverse complement.
AGGCGACAAAGAAGGCTCCAACGGCAAAGTCGAAACCTGCCTCTTCCGCACCGAGGAGAGACAGCACTTCCGCTGCTCCAACGCCGAAGAAGGCAGAAGCCAGACCTTCAGTGGCGGATTCGCAGGCGCCTAGTACGACTTCGAACTCGCCAAAGCCGGGAAGGAAAGCACCCAAGAAACTGGAGAAACGAGGAAGCGTGGCGCCTAAGAGTTGAGTGGCGTGAAAGAGGTCCTTCGGTCTTTCGAGTAAGCAGATGGGAGCAGCTGTGTTATTAGTCCTTTCATTTGAGCGTTATTCTGTCAGCGAGCTGTTCTCTACTTCTGTTCATCATACCTAGTTAACACAATATCACTTGGAAATAAATATACGCTTAATATGCCCCCTTCACAGTTCCATGTCGGGTCGTTATGCATTGCTTCATCACGCGTTATACCGGACGAACTCAGCAGAAAGCCCTCCGCTCGTGTCGTGATATCGCTTGAACTTGGAATTGGTGTACCAAATTAGTCTACAGCTGCGTTGTCCTAAATTATAGGACATGAGAGTGATGAATGATTCAAGCCTCTGGATAATGATAAGACTCGCTTCCGTTCGTATATGCCAATGAGTTTGTCTTGGATAGTATCCACACATGAAGAGGTTTTCAATCAATGAGTGCACGGAAAGCAATCGAGGGCTGGGCACATCATGTAGGCCGGTGAAAGTCTTCAGCTTCAAGGTCCTGCTTCCCAGATCTCCGTCAACTACACCCCAAAATGGATCTCCAAATCTAGTGACACTCTATCACAGGCTCAGGCTGTTCGACAAAGCTGGTTTGTGTTTCATGTTGCTGGTCTTACTCTGACAGACTGCCATGCTTTGAACTTGCTAGAGCTTCGACAATGCCGGACTGAGAATTCCTCTACGACACATGGCTTCGAGACTTGCGAAAGGTCTGATGCAATCATCTTCGTCACAATCCGTATAGAATGTACTGTCAATCGTTGATGAGCACGTTTGTCCGTTGTTCGAGGCATCGCATGCCGTAATGTTATTACATGAGTCTGATGTTCGAGCTGTCCAAACGTCGCATGGTAGTTGATACAGTGAGCACTGAGCATGATAGTCGAAAGAAAAAAACTCTAAATCCTCGGAAAAACTGGAGGATATATAATATAAGGACGGAGGGGCCTTATGATTGGTATCATGGCGGCGGAAATGAATGCCCTAGTCCCACATTTTCTTCTGCGCAAATAAAAACCATAGATACCATATACACACGGACCCTAGGCTTTTACTAGCCAATTAATACGCGATAAGTCGAGGACTAGCCTCACGTAATCTAAGATACCAAATACTATTATCGCGAGTAGAATACTTATAGTCGTCTCTCTATAATATAGTTAGCTATATAAGTTAGCTCCTAGCGTTCTTTACGTATAGAGGTAAGATTTTTAGTATCTAGCTAGGTTACGGTATTGTGACTACGGACGTTCGACGCACTGATTGGCTAATTAACTACTAGGAAAAGTTGTGCGCGTTGTGCATTTGGTGTGAAAGAAATGTGGACCTAGGGCACTCATTTCCGCAAGCACAATACCAGAAGAATGAGGACCCTCGAGGTCGGCCTTTCTTCTGCCGATTATTTTTGTCGCTAACACCATGATCCTTTCGCCTTGATTTTTGACATCGCAAAGCATTGTGATACAGGACACGACTAAATCGCAAGATGAAGAGGAAGACCGAAGAGCCGCACAAGGCCAATGGCTCCAAAAAGCGAGCCATTTCTGACGGCGACGCCAAAGACTGTTTCGGCAAGGACGTCTTCTCCAAGCAGTCTACATACACGGAAGAGTATGCGAACTCGCAACCGTAAGCTAGAATCCAGCGCATAGAACTTATGAGAAGCTCAATTGACCCCTAGCTACAAGCATGGAGTAATTCAGGGCCTGATTGATCCTGCTCTGCTGCGAAAAGTCCGCGACGAAATCAAAGAACATCTTCATTTCACCCCGAAAGAGACGGATATCTACAAAATCCACCAGTCTGGAGACCTTGCTAACCTGGACGGACTCGACAACTCCTCTCTTTCGCGGTTGCCTTCCCTTCTCAAACTTCGCGATGCGTTATACTCAGCTCCATTCCGAGAATACATATCCCATGTCTCCCATTCAGGTCCAGTTAGTGGAAGGAAGACGGACATGGCAATCAACGTGTACACGCCGACCTGCCATCTTCTGTGTCACGACGATGTTATCGGAAGCAGGAGGATAAGCTACATCCTCTACTTGACGGATCCAGATAAGCCGTGGAAGGCTGAATGGGGTGGTGGGCTCCGACTATATCCCACAACGAAGTTGAAGAGCAAGGATGGCACAGAAGCGATCGTACCGAGTCCAGACTTCTCGGTCACTTTACCACCAGCCTTCAATCAGCTCAGCTTTTTCGCGATACAGCCTGGGGAGAGTTTTCACGATGTGGAAGAGGTTTACACCAGAAAAGCGGGCGACACTGAGGATGACGGAGGAAGAGTCAGGATGGCGATTAGTGGGTGGTTCCATATACCTCAACCAGGGGAAGAGGGTTACGAGGCAGGATTAGAGGAGAAACTGGCAGAAAGGAGCTCTCTCAATCAGCTCCAAAGCAAGGCCGATGAATTCGACCTGCCTGTGCCTATTTGGAAGGAGATCAAGGACGCGGCAGAAACAGAAGATGAAGATGGGGCACCATTTACGGACAAGGAGATCGACTGGCTTCTACAGTTCATCAATCCGAATTACCTTACACCCGACACGGTTGAAGCCATAAAGGAAAGCTTCGAGGAGAACTCCGTCGCGACACTGGGAGAATTCCTGCGCCCGAAATTCGCGGCAAAATTACGGGAATACATCGAACCACTGGACAAGGAATCACCAGGATCTCTTCCAGCCCTCAAAGGCAAATCAGACAGAGTGGGCGTCGCAAGACCTCCACACAAACACCGCTTTGTATACCGGCAACCAACACTCAAGGCCAAGGAAAAGGATGGAGACTCGCCTCTAGACCAACTACTCGAACATCTCCTCCCTTCCCCCCTTTTCGCACGATGGCTAGCCCTTGTGACAGGACTCTCCTTCAGCCGCGCAGAATTCATGGCCCGTCGGTTTAGAAGGGGTCTCGATTATACACTTGCAACGTCGTACAACGAACCGGAACCACAACTCGAGCTATGTCTCGGCATCACACCGTCCCCAGGCTGGGGCGCCGATGAAATCGAAATAGAGGAAGACGCAGAAGCCCTGGCCAAATCTGTTCGCGAAGAAAACAGCAAGCCACCCGAGCCCGAAGCAGAGCCCGTCGGCGGTTATGAGATGTACATGGCCGGTGACGATGATGACGACGACGACGACGATGAGGGATCAAATCACGGTGTCGACATACCGCAAGGCGCAGCGAGTCGTAGCACTAGCACAGGCGCAGGACAGCGCAAAGAACGGAAAACCAAATCCGACCCGGCGGTTTACAAGAGCGCCGGTGATGGAGAGGACGATGACGACGGTGTCCTCTTCAACAATGCCGCGAGCTGGAATACGCTCACGCTTGTTTTGAGGGATACGGGGGTCATGAAGTTTGTCAAGTTTGTTAGTGAGAGTGCTCGCGGGGATCGGTGGGATTTGGTTGGTAATTTTGCGGTCAGGGATTATGGGGATGGGGATGGGGATGGGGATGGGGAGAATGGGGAGATGGTAGGGAAGGGGGAAGGAGGGGAGGAGGAAGGAGGGGAGGAGGAGGAATGGAAAGGGTTTAGTGATTGAATCGTACTTGATGTAGGGCGTCAAGGCAGAGAATGGAACGTGACGATTCTGCACTTTGAGGGGGCTTTGATGTACTAGGCCTCGGTGACCTCAATCTAAGGAGTAAAACCGAAGAGTCACGGCGATACGTCTGACCCAACGAAAGAGGTTGTATTAAAGCATTCCCATCATATATTCTGGATCTCGTCTCATTTCATATTCTCCAGTACTTCATTCATCCCAAGCCGGAGAGAATCAGGATCGAAATCAAAGCATATTGCAATCATCAAATAAATTCAAACAAAAGACTAGACATGGCGGAGCTCCGATCTGCCTGGTATCATCGTGCCATCCTCCCTCCACCCTTCCCTTCCCCTTCCCCCAAGTGCCTCAAGCCGGTGCTAGGGAACATCTACAAAGCAGGTGGAGCAGCAGGTGACGCCGCCCCATCCATCTTCTTCTCCTTGTGGTGCGGGATAATGGTATCCTTGATCTTCTCCATGATAGACGGCTTGGCGGGATCGCTGGTATGGCCACCATACTTCTCTCTGTGGATGTTGCCGCCGCCTCCCCTGCCGGTGTGGAAGTCCGGGTGTCCCTCGACGAGGTTCTGGTCGGGGATGATGTCTTGAGAGCCGCGACGGCCGTCGACGGCTCCGACGCGCGGGGATTCGACCATCTGTGGGAGTGTGTTAGAAATGCGCTGTCTGTTTTGGATGTTTTCGGTGCGTATCTTACGTTTCCTGCTCCTCCTCGACCGGAGGAGAATTCGCCGTCGATGGATTCGCCTTGGATGCCTTCGCGCTTGATGCCTGCGTCGATGTAGGAAACACCGGCGTCTCTGCCGGCGTTGCCAGCGCCTAAGAAACGATTAGGTCTGGCTGGTGGATGAAGAGATTGAAGAGTCTTACCTCCACGGCCAGTAGAGTGGACGGGTGTAGATGCGCGTTCGGCCATTTCGGAATATTGCTTTTGGAAAGTTGGGCTGTTTTGAGTTGAGACGTGAGATATGGACTGCGGATCTCAGAGGCAGTATAGAAATGGAGTTTTCTTGATAACGATTCTGCTTTGGGCGAGAAAAGGTGAGCAAGTCTCGTCTGCGCGGTACTTATACAGCAGCAGAGTGGCCTAACAATTCATGGCTTGCAGTGGTAGCGATATCGATATCTCTCATATGACGTGACGCCAGTCTGAGCACCTGGCTTGGGAGCATGCGCATTTCTCTCCTTCGGCCTGACTAACTACTGACTGACGAGTTGGCTACGGGGCATGTGGGTTGTCCTTGAAGCTTCTGCGCGCCCCGTACTCATCATCATCATAGCGTGACGGTTTTCTTTCCTGTCATCGGTCGCCGCTGGTGGTGTCGCGGATCACGGGGCTGACCTGCACCTACACCAAGAGAAATCTGAGGTCAGGGTTGAAGCGTGGGTGGGCTACAGGTTGCAGGTTGGCTGTTTGGGATGGGAACTGCGAGTTGTGAGAGTCGTCTGTCGTAATGGCGTGGGCGATAAGGGTCTGCCATGTCATTCGGTCGATTGCCTTTCCAAGCCTCGGCCCGCGCAGTGCAGGACGGGTTCTGCTGTCTATGACTACGCGTGGTTGGTCAGAGAGACAAGTCGTATCAAGAGATGTTGGTGGTTCCGCTCGTGAACTTCGCTTGCTTTTCACCTTAAGGTGTAGGGGCACAGCATTCACCAGTGATCAAGGGAATGACCGCGATGAACTTGGATAAGGTTGATCCTAGCTGGGAACCTTTCGGCACTCGGCCCTCAATACGATACGGGCCTAGACCCAGTATGATGATTTTCATGTTGTGATTGGGAGTCGTACAGGGCCGCCAGAGATGCAGACCATGGTAGGCAACATCTTGCCAGTGCCTTTGAAGGTGTTTTTCAAGAGTTGAAGAGGGCAGAGAAGAAGGCTGAAACGAGATTCGTCTTTTGAGCTTGGATCAGGGCCGACTCGGAGAAATGCCCCCTGAATCGCACGCTTGACCCCAGCACAGATCCAGCGACCACAGGACCAAGATTCTACGGAGTACATACTGCATCTACTACTCGTACTCAGTTATAATTGTCCTACCGTGCATGAACCTGAACATACAACATGGCAAACTCAATTGTGGTGCCCATATTTGTGCATGGGGTTTTCCTTTTGGGCGAATCATCATGTCTTGGAGAGAAACGGCTTGGAGGCTGGTCGCCAGCCTTCCCAACCACCACTCGGAAGAAAGCTTCTTAACATCAGTCATGGCTGCAAGCATGGCCGTCGGGGATTTATCCTTCTGCTCTTCTTGCCATAGTCCAAACACTTGCTAGAGCAGACATGACTTTCCACTTGCAGGAACCGTTCTCACTGAAGCAAACCAATGGTACGTTGGATCCCACCCCTGGCAACAGCCAAAGACACCTTGATCCCAGCCACAGCAAGCTCAGCACAACAGATCCTTTTGAATACAAACAATTCAAAATATACATGCTGACAATTCATTCACCTAGTATCCAAACCACAGTTATCCAATGTCCCATCCAAACAATCAGTAGCCGCCTCGCAAGACTACTATTCTCTCTCTGGATCCGACTACGCTGCCTCAAGCAACGGCGAGGACGAGACCTCACGGCTCAACCCTCCACCCCGCTTCACAACACCCCCTTCGCGCATACATACACCGGACCATGATCAACCACCTCAATCCGAAGCTACTCTGCTGTCGATAAGGCCCGTCAGGTCGCGGCAACGAGTCGGAGGCATACAACCGCAAGACACTCATACTCGGCGGAAACCGATTAGCTCATCGCCGATGAAGGAGCTTGGTGCTGGCATGGAGCAGAAATCATTAGCATCCCAGAAGAGGAGGGTACCAGATTCAAATGGAAAGCTAGATCCCTTCTCGCCTTCAGTCTCGCCCGGCATTGATGAGACACCTTACATTCATTTCGCCTTGGATCAATTGACACGCGACGAGGAAGTAAGAGGCTCGAGGCACTACCCAGGACGTACCAATGCCCAGGAAGAGGATGAAGATTTCCAAGATGCAATTGCAGAAGCTTCGCAATCAGAATCGCACTTGCGAGACAACGACGAGATTTCCTCATCATACGTTGCAAGCTATGTTCCGACCGGGAAGGAGAAGGAGAAGCAGAAGCAGGATATGGCACGGCAGAAGGAGATGCAAGCTGGCACAGCTCCTCGGCATCCTGTTCAGGACGTGTCGAGCTCTGAAGACTCATTCGTGCCCCAGCGTTACGATGTCTTCGTCCCGTATAACCCACCAAATCCTACCAACAGCCATCCGAAGCTCAACTTTCTTCCAGCTATCCTCCGACCATTCTGGATGAGTATTTACCTATTCCTATGCATTCTTATGCTCGCGGGACTGATCTTCTGCGCCGTCTGGTCTCGCACGCATCGAGGTCTGTGGAATTACAACAAATTTGGCGACGGCCGATACTTTGTTTTCGAGTACCTGCCCACCATGTTTGGCATGTTCATCTTGATTTGGCTGTTCCAGATTCAGACGGCAGTTCAACGCATCTCACCATACATGGCCATGGCATCACAATCGACTAGATCGAGATCAGAGGCCTCCTTTCTTGATCTCTACCCAACAAACTTCCTCCTCCCGAGGACCCAACACTTCACTGCCGACCAACCAGTCATTGGCGTGTGCTTTTTGATCTTTTGGCTTTTCCTCTTTTCGATCCCTCTCCTGGCTTCGACATTCAATGTTCGATACTACACAGATCTCTCGGCATGGCGCCGGGTTGCTGTTCAGGGTGTGATATGGACACTGGTTGCACTGTACATCATGACAATCACTGCCCTTGTCGTGCTTTCGACTCATTTGTGGCGTAACTCAACTGGCCTGAAGTGGGACCCACGATCACTAGCAGACATCATTGCACTTCTCGAGCGCGCGAACATCATGAGCGACTATACCGGCAGTGAGACTTTCAGAAGTATGAGCCAATTCAAGCAGCTTCTGTGGAACCGGACGGATCGACTCGGGTACTGGCATACATCTCGCCGACCCCAGGACATTTTCTACGGTCTCGGAGAAGAGGGTGGTGCAACCAGACGATACTCCATTGAGCAGGGTCGTATTCGGGAAAAACCAGCTGGAGCTGGACATTCCCAGCACTCGTCCATCTCTTCGACTGCTTCTTCACTTGGTGATATTGAGAATAATGGACCAGACACAGCAGATGGATTCGATATCCGAGCAGACATCCGAAGCACCGGCGTGCGACGAGGGTATATGCCATGGTTCCTGTCATCCAGTGCAATTCTCGCCTGGATTATTCTAGCCATCGTCCTTCTCATCGCTTTCTACGTGGTCGCCTTTGTCAATCAGGCTTCAACTCGCGGCTTCTTGCCCCAACTCGACGCTGCTGCGGACTCCGAAGGCTTCTCTCCAGCGAATTTTCTGTACTCATTCATTCCCTGTCTCTTGGGTCTACTCATGTACCTCATTTGGCTCCCACTCGACTTCACACATCGCAGACTTGCTCCATTTGCAGCGATGAGCGGTCCCAGTGGCGCCAGCGCGGAGAAGTCACTCCTCTTGGACTATCCGTTCGCACTTCCTGTCTCCGTCACTGCGTCCGCAATTTCGAACCGCCATTACAAAGTTGGGCTCCTTTCTGCGATGTCCACGATCAACATGGTCATTCCGGTCCTTGCTGGAGGCATCTTCTGGGCACAGTGGTATCCGGGGGCGCAGAACGTCCGCATTGCAGCTCAGCCAGCTGGTCTCTATGCCCTTTGCTTCTTCCTCGCCCTGTATGCAGTCGCCTTATTCGCCCTCATTCCTGGACGCAAGACCATCGCATTGCCGCATGACGCTCGCAGCTTATCGGAGGTCATCAGTTGGCTGTACATGAGCCCACTCTTGTGCGATCGTGCTTTTGCCCGCTGCCAGACTAAAGCCGAACTTGTCGCTCGACTTCTGGGTGTCCGACCTTACCGCGGACCGCAGTTGAAAAAGAAGAGCAGCATCTGGGAAAGCATACAATCATTGAGCGCTGCTCTCTCCAAAAACCCAGACGAGTCCAACGCCGCTAGATTTGCTGAAGAGGCTCAATACGCAGACAGCGATGCAGGCGTGGGACCAAGCACAGCAATGATTCAACCAGAAAAGCGATTCTCAGGACACAGCCTTCCTCGCAAGGCTGCTACGATGCTTGGTGAAGATTTTCGCGATGTCAACCCCAGGAGTGTGGACGAGAAAGCCAACGATGCAGCCGCGGCCAAGCGCAGAGCCGAGACACGTTACGGCTTCGGAGTTTTCGTTGGAAGAGATGGACAGGAGCACCTTGGTATCGAACGCGTCGATCGCGGAGGTCGCGAGATGGTGCTGTTCCAAGACTTCAACAGAGGGAGGAAGAGGACGAGTTGGATTGGGTTTTGATCTTTTCCAGAAGGCGAACGACGAACGAACCATTGACGAGCGATCGAAGTAATATGCATTAGCGACAGGCGTTTTCTCCTCTTCTCGGCATACAACGAACACGGTGTTTGGGATGGCTGTCTGCTTTTCGGCATTTCCGGCGCGAAATCTCTACCAAGGATGGTATGAGATGGGCATGGCGGACAAGGAAAGGTTTCCGCACGCGCATTTCTAAGGTTCTACGACCTTGTCATTAGATATCCATGACGTGGGAGACGAGATGAGATGAGACTTGTACGAAGTATGGCATGGGCGATGGATATATTAATGAACCTCCTGATTGATGACGATTGGAGAGACCCTAATTCTTGTAATTTGTAACAACAATTAGCTTGGGATGAGGCGTGAAATGATAAGCATGTAGACGATGATGAAGACCGCGGGATGAATGATTGACTCTCTTGTTGTGAGTCCCGATTTCTGTTCGCTGCGATTTTTGCCAGTGCCTTGTCCCATCCATGCCTCTCTTCTTCTTCCTCTTCCTCCTGCTCATGTCATAGAAGACGGTGATGTTTTACGCACGCCAACGTTCTCGTCTCTGTATAAGCGGCACTGGAGGTTGCCAAGAACTCGGATCGTCGTTTGAGAGCGAGCAAGTACGTACAATTTCTGATTGGTGAAAGACTGGCTCCCGTCAGTCCATCGCTTCTAGGGTACTAATCTGTGCGTCTTTTATGCATATCTGAGATTCAATAGCACGGATTTTGTATTCTTTTATGCCGTTTCCATGTCGAGATCAAAGTCAGGATATCAATTATCCACCCCATCGCATGTAAGAGTAGAGAAAGGAAATCCATTTCCCAACGACGGAAACCAAAATATCGAAGATTGATGACAGGATCTCGAGGAGGTGGATGGGGGAAGTGATTCCATCCCTTAGGAGGTACTATGAGCATTGTAAGCAACAGCAGGAGTATCTAACCTAAGGTATCATCATCTGAGCTATCTCGCTTCTCTTGCCATTAAAATAAGGGTCTCGAAATGATATTTTTCGGGGAGAATGTCGATACAATGCGAGTGAAAGAGTGGGTAGATACTTGCTTCCCGTCAAAAGTGTTCAGCTTACAGTGCTCTGAGTAAGTTGGCAGTATCAATTTTCTAAGCAATTTCAACGTGCCAACAGCTTTTATCCTCGATGTGCGGAAGTGAGCTAGTAGCAGCCTGGCACCACAAAAGACATTGCCAAGTACCTAGTAGACAGCCGTTGAGCCCATCAGACATGAAAATCGAGAGATAATTAGAGGCATCATCATTCCACCCAGTCAGCATGTCATCAGCCACACAAGATCCACAAGGAGGAAGCAATAGAGCAAGCTGATGCATTTTGTTGCTACCATGAACGTCTGACCGACCATATCCATTTCTGAAGTTTTTCTTCGGGACAAATAGCAAAGACCGGCCGCCATAGCTACCAGTGAGCAAAATCGTACCCGACCATCCATAAACAACCATATCGCATCACCGACCAAGCAAAGAAATCGCGCACTCATTTTTTTGTTTTTGAAGAAAGAGGAAAATGCATGCCGGTCATGTTGTCGCAGCCATCAATAGCTCAGCTTGCATAATGTGTGTCGTGTGGATGATCAGTCAGAAGCCAGAGAATGAGTTGCAGAGACTGTAGAAGTGCAGCAAGATCGCAGCAGACACAGAACCTGTAGTGAGCCGAGATGCTTACCAGGCGAAAGCAGCCTCGGATTGACCACCAAAGCTAGACTCACCACCATCGGCAGAGAAGCCAGTAGAGTCAGCACTGAAGCCGGTATCAGCGGCTTCTTCTGGAGCAGCAACAGGAGCGCCCCATCCACCAGCATCTGCGCCATCAGCGGCAGCATCCTCATCATCCGAGTTGTCGCTGTCGTCATCCCAGACCAATTCTCCATCAAGGGGCTTGAACTCCTCGAGGAATTCGGGGATAACTTGATTATTCTCCATAAGAATCTTGACGATTGCCGGGGCCAAGTCCTCGGAACGCTCATTGTAGAAGGACGTGGCGCGACCTTCGTTGCCAATGCGGGCAGTGCGACCAATGCGATGGACGTACTCTTCGATGCCACCGTGCATGCCAGAGGGCATATCGTAGTTGATGACGTGGAGAACATGCTTGATGTCCAAGCCACGAGCAGCCACACCGGTGGTGATGAGGATTGGCGAAGTACCTTGGCGGAACGAAAGAATGGAGTCCTCACGCTCGAGCTGAGTGCGGTCGGCATGGATGGAAGTAGAAGGCATACCCTTATTGAACAGAAAGTCGTCGAGGGTATCAGCAGACTTCTTGTTGTTTACGAACACTATGGTGCGGCAGGGAGGGTTCTGGAAGAGCAAGTCCCAGAGGGCGTCGCGCTTCTTGCTCTCCTCAACATAGATGACATCCTGCTTGATGTTCTCATGCGAGGAGCCAGTGCGGCCGACACGGATACGGACGAAGTCCTCAGCCATGAACTGCTTTGCGATCTTGCGGTATTCTTTTGGAAAAGTCGCAGAGAACATGTAATACTTTGAATCAGCATCCTCGCTGATGTCGCCACCGGTCATGATGGCTTTCATGTCCTCCTCCCAGTCGCCGTGGAGGAGCTCGTCGGCTTCGTCAACGACAGTGTACCTAAGAGAAAGTGTCAGAAGGCATTACTGAAGAAGCCTGATGATAGATAGAGAGGTACTTACCGAACACGACGAAGACTCAAGACAGAGGGCTTGTTGATCAGATCCTTTAGGCGGCCTGGAGTGCAGACAATGATGTCGCAACCTTTGGCAAGCTCCTCGATTTGCTGGCCCAATGGACCACCACCGTAGGCGACACATGGTCGAAGCATTGTGCGATAGCACAGACGGCGGCACTCATCAAAGATCTGTATGCACAACTCGCGAGTGGGGCAGACGATCAACACCAGAGGCTCAGCTCGAACGCGGTCGGTTGTCGGGTTGTACTTGCTGGGGTCGGGTCGCTTGGCGGCGAGCTTCTTGGCCTTTCCCATCAACATCGAGATGATTGGAATGAGGTAAGCGGCGGTCTTGCCAGAACCAGTCTGAGCAGAGGCCACGACATCACGGCCAGCTAGGATCATGGGAATCGTTCCACACTGGATGGGAGTGGGCATACGGTAGCCCATCAAGTCCAGAGTCTCCATGACCACTGGGTGGAGACCGGCGTCCTCGAACTGTGGACAAGGTTAGCGACAAGGAACTAATGAGGAGTGGAAGCAACCAACCTTGTAGATGTCACGCTTGATGGCATGACCGGCAACGTACTCCTCTATTTCGATGTTGATGTGATCAAGCCGAGCACGTCCAATACCGGCCTCCATACGGAACTCACTATCGAACAGCTTGTCTTCGAGTTCAGGAATCTTCGGGCCGACGTCACCGTACTCGTCCTTCCACTCGTATCTAACAGCCTTGGCTGTGGTGATACCACTGCCGACAGTGTTTGGCGCCAACATGTCACCGCCCTCGCCACCGTTTGTAGTAGCTTGTGCGCCGTACGCGCTGTAGTCGTATGGGACTGGCGCGCTGTAACCGTGCTCGCGGGCTTGAGTCTCCGCCTCCTCCTTGTCCTTAGGAGCGCCGACATAATTCTGCTCTGGCTTGATCTTGGAGGCGACGCTCAAGGCAGCTTCCAATTCACCAGTGTCGAAGGTCTTGGCGGCGGGGGCACCGTCTTCAAACGAAACCTCGTCACCAAAGCCGGACATGGTGGAGTCTGGGAGCGAGAGGTGTCAGTGATTGGAGCGAGTGAGTAAGATATGGAGAGAAGCGTGTATGCGTTTGTGGGCGAGGACTGATGGTGATGTAGACAGAGGTGTCGAGTGAGATAGTGAGTGCGTGGTGGGGGAGATGGTAGAAAGGAAGAGTGGGAAGAGCGTGTAGCGTTGGCTGGGTAAGAGTGAAGTGATGAAGCTGCTTGATCAGAGTGAGCGCGATCACCGGAAATGGTCGCGCACTCCAAGCAAACACAGCTCAGTGATGGATGGAAGGGGAGAGATGGAAGAAGCTTACCTGGAGTTGGGAGATAGGAATCTATGTGGTGAGTGTGTTGGGTGTGTGATGAATAAGAGAGGCAAAACTTTAAGGAGACTCGAAGCTTTGCGAAGTGAATTGAATTCGAAGTTGTTGTTGTGTGAGAGAAAGTCGTCGACTCGGCCAGAGTTTTATCGACTGCAATTGTGGCCCAAGCGCATCACCCATGCTGCGAAGACAAGTCACCCGCTGCCCACTAAGTCTTGTACTTCTGTCACCTATCAAGGGCAAGCAGCCTGTCGATCTGTTAGGCATACTGCTCAGGCAGTCATGAACAGAAAGCCATGGGAGGCAGGATGTAGCTTGGAAGTAGTCAGGGGTGCCTAGGCACAGCTCAGCAGCATAGCTATGGTGTACATTGAGCTTCTTCTCTCGCTAGATTGAGTTGGCACAGCGTCGAGGTTGGAAGCCGGTGGCATCAGGTCCACGCTATAGTAGAGATTAGACATAGGGAGAGCACTGCAAGTTCTCGTCAGTAGCTGTACATAGCATCGATGAATGTACAGCCCATCTTGTGCCAGTACTGGGAAGAGGCACTTGATTGATTGATTGAAGCAAATTCCCTTCCCCGAGACAGGCAGCGTCTTTGGGGTGTGCCTTTCAACTTCGTACAAAGCTTCGGTCAAACAGTACCGACCTAAGTCGCAGCACAATCAGCAGCGTCCCTACACGAAGATTCATCCACCTTCATACAAAGCATCAAGCCTTTGACGACAGATATTTCGGTCCTGATTCAAATCATCACCTCAATCCTCATTAAAGCAATCATGCCCCTCCACCCACAAAACCGCCGACAGCGCCGTAGAGCTGAGAAGCTCAAGAAGAAGGCAAAGCCGATACAATTACACAAGTCCCGTCGCGTACAGCAGAACTTTGGATGGAAGCGTGCCTCGAGGCAACTGGAGCCCATCCGACATGGATGGCAGTACGTCTTGATGCAACTTGAGCCCATCCGACATGGATTGCAGAGCTTCTGGGACCAACGAGAAACAGTAATACCCGTCCTCATTTTCGTCCTCATGTTCGCCGGAACCATCTATCGACTCATCTACCAATGATCACCGGAGGCATATACCGAGGAGTGCAGAGGTAGCGATTGAGTGACAGAATCCATGACAGCAGGGACAAGTTTACAAGGATATCTTGCGTCGGCTGGTTTTGATCGTCCTGGACACGAAAATCCGATACTTCTGCAGCTGCTTGCCGCAGGATGGCAGCTCCCGCATACCTCGTGTTTCGAAATTTTGGTCCCTCTCCCTCGCGATCGTCGGCCACAGCCACACGAAGGACCTGCAATGCATCCCACTACAATCAGAAATCAGGGCAGGCAAGATCTCGTCTTCATCAAAGAGGAGGAATAGACATGGATGTGAGCGCAAATTGCATGGCAAAGAGGTGTCAGACTCTCCCGAGCAACATCAAGCACACTTTCCAAGTCCATAGACAAGCAGTATGAGGCAGTCCGGTATCATCTCCAGAATTTCGACTTGTTGAAGACGAACAAACCAAAACACCCTTGGAGATGCTAGATTTCCAATTGGGGAGCGCCGTCCATCAGCTGGTGGGACTTCTCAAACCTGGAATTACCGGATAATCTTCAAAATAGCTCTCGGGATCAGATGACAGGATTGCCTCAGAAGCTCAATGATGGTGCAACTAGACTGACTCGACAGCGCGTCAAGACAAACCATGGAAGCGCAGATGTTGAGCATGCAATCGTCAGAAATGTATCGAGACCGCTTTCAAGGTGCAACTGGCAGAAACTCGTTCTAGAAGCTTGCTCCTACAAGATAAGAGCCTGTTCTACGCAGTTCAGAGGCTGTCATTGCCGTGGTGTCACCCTGTACAGGAACCAGGCTAGAGGGCTGAGATTCGAGTTCGAAAGACCAAACACACCTTCGAGGCCAGGGTTCGATGCATACGACTCGATCATACTCGCAGATTTCCTAGCAATCGAAGGCAACCAAATTGTCAGGAATATATCATTTCCACGTCAATCAGCGTGGTCTGTTCATCTTTACAACGCGAAGGACCTTTATCACACTCTGCAATCGGGAGCGGCAGCGTGGAGAGGGTGAGGCTCTGTCATAAACAAGAGTCTGGCATGCACGATCAAGTCCCTGGATTCGCCCGCAAATAGAGCCGAAATTTCCAAGCTCTTTTTGAGTCGAAATACCTCACGCGACATCAGGCCCAACGTGAGGCAATCATCTTCATATTCCAGCGTCCAGTTCTTCTTTCCCTTATGTGTACTGGGGATGATCGTGGCTGCCAGGCAAGTATGTTGCCCTGTCCCTTGACCGCTCTCTGTATGCTATGCTGGCAACGGTTATTGATCCTCGACGGATCCAAGATGGCAATGAAAGAAAGCCTGAACATATCAATGACGAGACTCAACGGCCAATGGTTCACCAGGCTTCCCAATTTGTGTACAAGACATCTTACAATTCCGTCACCCAAGACATAGCCTCGATCTGATCCAGCATGAAACCGAGAATGGCACCTTCACCAAGGAGTCTACCTCAGATGTAAGGTGAAAGGTGGAGGTGCTCAGGAACAGAAGCAAGTCGCTCAGTAAGGGCAACCAGGCTGGGTTCTATCGTGAAGTCTGAGCCTTGCGATTGCATCCAGGAACTCCATTGCTGCACCCTCACACAAAAGACATTATGCCAGGAGTCTGTCCAGATTGTTTGTGCCCGCAGGAACAGATTATTTCGAGTAGTCGTCAGGGACCGAGCAGTTGTCGCCATTTCTGCTGACCGTCCGACCTGTCACGGCGACCAAGCAAAATGCTGCAACAAATTTTGCTTCGTCGTTCATTCAGATTCCACCTCTTGCTCCAGTTTTGGGTTGTCCATGACGCTCGATACATTTGGTCCAAGTTGAAGGGAAGCCAGGAGTAGTCATTACTGCTGCGAAGAAATCAAATCTCGGCGGTCTCCAACACCAGACTGTACGGCTACAACTTTGTATAATCTTGAGAGATGCAATCGACGGAACAAGTCATCTGCCGCAAGTCATCCGCATTTTGTCTGGAAAGGCAACTTGTAGCTGGGATTTGGTAATATGCCCGAGGTGAAAAAGGTCATCGTCTTTGTGGCTTTGCCGGGGGCCCCGATAGCGGTCTGCCTTCTCACGATCGCTTTCTGCGGCCCGCATCCTGAGGAAAATTGATCCTTGTCGATGGGTATGGTGAGGTCTCGCGAGCCCTTGAGATGCATCTCATGGAGAAGGGAGGTGGTGGTTGTCCAAGGGCTGATGGATATGCCCGCCTACTCCCAATTGTCAATATGGTACCAATGCATCCTGACTTGCTATGGCTCCCAAGCATGCCGACACATGCCCGTTCCATTGACTTCTTGCTCTCCTGCTCCTGCTCCTGCTCATGTCTTCCAACGCGATGTGCCGTCCGTGCCTGCCTGTTCATGATGGCTGCGCTGAGGGTGTATGGAGAGGATTATGGCTGTAGGTGTGTTGCCTGAGTGCTGTTACCGTGGCCCGAGTAAACGGCATCCTTCGAGGGCTCAGCGAGCCCATAGTATGTCTTCGCACGATTCGACGCTGGCTGGGTATGGATCTCGAGGTGATGGAGGGAGGTTGTGGATTGGCAAGGCCAAATCTGGTTCGGGGAATGCTCAAGGGCACATCAACCAGGAAAGGCGAGTCGAATGCAGGCCGAATTCATGTACCACTTCCGCAGCCCGCGTCCCTATGAATCCTGTGGTACGTATATCTTCAGGAGGGACGGAGGGAGTGAAGTTGAGACAAGACGGCGTGCCAAGGGGCAAGTGGCACCGAGCGTCCCATGTTGTGCAGGAATGCTTGCCAGTTTAGGTCGGGCTAGGGGGTTCACGGGGTCCTTACTTGCAGCAAGAGCATTGGGAAATGACGATATGGTTCTCGTGTCTCTAAAAACATCCGAAACTTGAATTCACACAGCAAAGTTGCTGCTTCATATCGCCGGCTTGACAGTTTGATGCATCGCACTATGTCCCCTATCTTCATCTCACACACTCCGTCTTCGCGAACTCCAAGAAGTGATTAACATGAACGGTAAGCTTCCCCCTTCCTTGCCAACTTTCGGCAATTACGATGCTGGTGAAGCGAACCTTCCTCGAGATACCATCTTCTCTGATGAATCGCCCACGAGTTTGCAGCTCGTCGCCCATGCAGACCACGGTTGAACTTTTTTCTCTTCTACTTTTCGAGTACTGGACATTTTGACCATTCTACTTCAAAATGGACAACTCTTCCGCGACCATGGTGATACCTTAGGAAACACTTTGAATCGATCATGTTCTGAAGGCATCAAACTCCAGAAGCTGAATTTTGTTTTCATCAACAGATCCCGGAGTAGACGCTCCTATCCAGGAGGCCGCCGAAGCCAACCCCTACGAGAAACAAGAAGAGCTTGAGGAAGAGGAAGAAGAGGATTTCCTCGACCCAAGGTACGGAGAAATGTGAAGCTGCAGGGCCATAACAAACGATCTGCATTCTTGCATCTTGGTCGCAATTCCCGAATTCTTGAAATGTACATCGGAATTTAACCTCAAAACCCCCATCATTTTGTCCAAGCTGCACTCAACTTCTGCTGCATTCTCGCTAACATTACATCAGTCGGTGGTGGTTCGCCTCAACAGCATGCCCTCTTATTGCTGGCACCTTCGGCCCTTTGGCCAATGCCTTCAGTATATGCGCTCTTGTTGAAAGTTGGAGAGTTTTCATACCACCCGGCGGTTCTGAGGCAACTGGTGAATCAATCACGGATCCTAAGTGGTGAGCTTCAATTTTCATGCGCGTATAGAATTGAGAACTAAAGCAAATAGGTTACTTGCGATCAACGGTATACAACTCGCTCTAGCTTTAATAGCGAACTCTGCTCTCCTGCTCAACATGGCACGACGTCTGCCTTTTGCTATCGCTCAGTCGATCACAATCGTTGGCTGGGCCTTGAGCTCTTTCCTACTGGTCGCTCTGGTTTCCGTCGCGAGCTCTAGCGTCTTTCGAATTGCTCCTCCAGAGCAGCATGCACTATCTCAAGCCTTCTACTATGCCATCATAGCAGCGGTAATGTACTCTATTGTAGCATCTCTTATGGTTGTCACTGTAATTGGTGCATACCGAGGGCACTATGAGAAAGAATTTCGACTTACCGTAAGCCAAAGGACCTTGATGCTTCAGACGATCGGATTTTTGTGCTATCTGTTGATCGGTGCTCTTATTTTTAAAACGATTGAAGGTTGGCAATATCTAGACGCAGTATATTGGTCCGACTTCACGTTGCTGACAGTCGGAATCGGTTCGCCTCTGGTTCCAAAAACACATCTTGGTCGATCTCTGTTGTTTCCCTATGCAATCGGCGGCATTCTCACGGTCGGTCTCGTGGTCGGTTCAATACGCAGTCTGGTGTTGGAGCGGGGCAAGAAGAAGATGGACGCACGATTCGTGGAGAAGAAACGCGAACGAGTATTGAATTCTGTGAACATGGGTCAGAGGACCATCAAGGTCGGCTGGAGAACTTACTCTTTTTCAGAAGAAGGACTATCCGAGCAACAGCGCCGCGAGCAAGAATTCAAAATTATGCGGAGGATCCAGTCAGAGGCATCATCTAGAAGAAAGTGGGTGGCATTGGCAACCTCGACTACCGCAGTTATGTTTCTATGGCTTGTCGGTGCGTTTGTGTTCAAAACCTCGGAACGAAACCAAGGATGGACGTATTTCACTGGCCTGTATTTCGCATACACGTCTCTGCTCACGATCGGATATGGCGACCTTCAACCTACTTCGAACAGTGGCAAGCCGTTTTTCGTCTTCTGGAGCATTCTTGCTGTACCAACCCTGACGATTCTGATCTCGAACATGGGAGACACAGTTGTGAAATCCTTCTCTGATCTGACGATCTGGGCCGGTAGCTTGACAATCCTGCCAGGAGAAAACAGTACTCGAGCCACGCTGAAAGCAACAGTGCGCAGAGTCACGCGTGGGGCAATTTTCAAACCGGGCACTATTCATACCGCTGTGCCTCCAGGAATGCTCCCAAATCGTGATGGTGGTGCCGACAACGAAGAGAACAAACGGAGCTCGATCGAAGAGCACGTAATGAACCGTCTGATGGCGCACATTGAAGAGGGTGAACTCGAACAGGCCCACGATGCTGAAGTCGATGAAAATGCTCAAGAACGCGATCGACATCTTTACTGCTTCGTCCTCATGCGCGAACTCCGGAAGCTCAGAAAGGACATGACAACGACACCACCCAAAGAGTACAGCTACCAGGATTGGGCATGGTATCTCAAATTGATCGGGCAAGATGAAACGAATGCCAACATGCATAGAAAAGCAAGGCATGGCAAATCTGCAGGAGGTGAATCGCAGAAACTCAAGTTCGTTGGAAGAGGAGATGGCGGGGCAGACTTGACGTGGTCGTGGATTGGCACGAGAAGTCCGTTGATGGGAAATCAGACCGAGAGTGAGTGGCTAATTGATCGTGTGGGAAGTAGGCTCGAAGAGGAGTACCGCAACCATGCTTCTGGGCGTTTCACGACACCGCCAATTTCATGGTCTGCCATTATGAATAGACGGGGCGACAAAGGGGAGAAGAGTGAGTCGAGCGGTAGGAAGGGTTCGGACGATGATGAAGCTGTCCAGAGAAGTGGCTATCGCCGAGAAGGGGCACTTAATGAAAGAACTACTTGGTATGAATGATGGGGATTTGATTTGCTATCGTCGAGAGCATGATGCTGGACTATGAGTGTGGCGTTGGTGCGTATTGCATAGCACGATTGGGACTATACCCGGGATCATCTGAACTTCTTGATACAATTTAAACGAGGCGTTTGGCATGCAAGCATTCACATCTTCGAGTTTCCGTATACATGTCCGCCCGAAATATTTCCGTGAGCACCCAAAACTTTTGAAATTCACCTGCTGCGTTCATTAGCGAATACTAGAACTTGGACAACTCGATTCTCCTATTTATTCTTGCATGTCAATCAATATAAGATAAAGACTATTGATGTCTTGCCTTCCACATGATCCGAGCCTGGATCGGGACTTGCCCAATGTCAATAACATATTTACATATTGGGAGCCTTCTTGGAGAAAGAAAAGTCCAGATGTCACCGTAAAAAAGAGAGTGAAATTTGGTAAATTCATTATTCGATCAAGTGAAAAGATGAGAGGCCAAAACGAGGAATTGGTTTTGCGATTCCGAACATAACTATCAGCTGACGAGATACCATGAGTGGTATTGTTTGAACTATGGTGTTTGTATCGTAGTATGATCCTTCTAGGGGCTCCTCGCACTTTTGTTGATTAAGAGCATTTTCAGCGTAAGGATTTGTATTTTAAGCGATCAGGGAATCAGGAAAGCGAACTCGAGAATTTGCTTGTCCTAGCCACTCTTTAAAACTATTGCTATATAATTTATGCTATCAATAGCTACGAGGCAAACCCAGAACTCTCTCGGCTACATAGTTCATGATCATTTCCTGGCTCAATTAGCATGATCTCCAGGAAATACCGTATAGGGTATCACTTACTCGGCTGACGGGCGCAATTCTAGGCACGAAACACTCCCTCAGATATCTTTCGACATGGTACTCTTGCGCGTATCCCATACCTCCATGTGCCATGACACTTCTCTCGCAAGCCGTAAAGGCAGCCTCCGCAGCCAGATACTTGGCCGAGTTGCAAGCAACACCAACAGCATGCTGCGTAATCGACGAATCGTGCGTACTTTGATCGTACAGCCTCGCTGCATGATACGTCGCCAGTTTCGCCGCCTCGAGATTCATATAAGCATCAGCAAGCGGGTGCTGGATACCTTGGTTCTGACCAATTGGTCTTCCGAATACAACGCGTTCCTGGGCGTATTTGGCGGCTCGAGAAAGGGCGACGTAGCCGAGACCGAGGGCTTCGCCGGCGAGGAGACAGCGTTCGGCGTTCATTCCGTGTAGGACTATTTTGAAGCCTTGGCCTTCTGAACCGATGAGGGAGGAGCACGGGATCTTGTAATTGTCGAAGAAAACTTCGTTTGCGTCGATTGCTCTACCGCCCATCTTCTTGATCCTCTTTAGTTCGAGTCCCGATTGCTCCTTGTCGAAGTCGATGAAGAACAGACTCAGTCCCTCCGAGGATTTCTTCACATCTTCGAGGGCAGTCGTTCGAGCGAGTAGAATCATTTTCGAGGCGACCTGGGCTGAGGATATCCAGATTTTTTGGCCCGTGATGTAGTAGTGCTCACCTTCTTTTCGGGCAAAGGTTTTGAGTTTGAGGGTTTCGAGACCGGTATTCGGTTCTGTCACGCCGAAGCAGGCGCGTACTTCGCCTGATATCAGGGGTGGGAGGAAGCGTTTGAGTTGATCGGGTGTGGCAAATTTGGCGACGGGCTGCGTTGCGTAGACATTTGCGTGGATAGATTGAGCGCCTGCTATTCCTGCACCGCTTCTGCAATGGATCGATCAGGAACCTGGAGGAATCTAGCATAATCTTTGAAGAACATACTCTGCAATCGTGTGTAGCATCATTGTGGCTTCGGAAATCCCAAGCCCTGCCCCTCCTAGCTCTTCTGGTAGTGCTATTCCTATCCAGCCATCCTTTGATAGATCTCTATGTAGTTCGTGTGGATATTCCCCACTTTGATCATGCTCCATCCAATAATCCTACCTGGGGTCAACGGACACGTTCATAGCATCTGCTTCGGTAGCATACATCATTGTATCTGGAACAAATTTTGGAAATCGCTTCTCGAACATCCATCTGCGATTCTGTGAAACCTGATGTCTCCATGATCCGGCGGCATGGTATCACTGAGAATGCTCTACGAAGTGTTTGTGTTCTGGAAATAGAGCGAAGTGAACGAGTACATATCGGTCGAAGAAGTCTGGTTACAGATGCCATTGCGGAGTTTAAAGGGACAAAGAATACATGAGATGAGTGTTTGGGAGAAGACGTCTAATCATTGGAGGTGGAGAGAGAAGCTCACCCTCTCGGCTATAATGACAATTACCCGATTCAGACTTCTCGGACTCTCGGTTGCTATCACCGACCCGAAGCCATCGATACTAAGTAAGACATTGCGTCAAAGATGAGCCGAAGCTGTTGAGCAGCAGGAAATGGAGGATAAAGGAGAGCGATCCGGACTCCGGGTGTATAACTTGTAACACGTGACCCTGCATCCCAGAGTGGCCGTGCATCAGCAGTTCGCTAGAGCTTATCAGAATCAAAACAAAGACGAGTCGAGTACACCACCACCCTCTTCTATCCCCGGACAACCCGCCATAACACGCTTACGACCTCTTGAATATTCGGAACAATGATTATCTAGCTTCATCAGTACACTTACAGCGTCCCTCCTTAGCCCACGGCCTCACTCTGCGCCCAGACGCGTTGTTTACACCATGACGGCAACCACAAGAAAGCTGCCCCCCGTGGGTTCAGCGCCATGGATCGTGTCCGAACGGCGTCAAGCAAATGATCTGGTCGATCAGGAAGTAGAGGAGTTCGAGTACTCCATCAGAAATGAGATGGAATGGCTGCATGAGCATATGCATGATATCTTTGCTGGCAATAATATGCACGTACAGGACGAGTCCAAGCTGCAACTTCAGCTAATCACCTTCAGGAATGTCGCCGATGTATTCAAGACCCCTGGGAAACTACGCGGCAAAACGCCTAGAACTGCTCGCAAGCTCAATGCGATGGGCCAACGCGCTGTACGTGCAAAGCCTTTCATTTACACGTATCTTCACTGACCTTGAAACCAGCCTTTGACTGACATCTTTGCGCCCAATCCTCAAGCACGTATGTCCCCCACAAGAACGCAATTCTACAAGCAGGTTGCACAATTTCAAGTTGCCGAAGACACCTCGAACGAAAACCAGTCGCCTGTGGCTACTTCTGCTGAAAAACTGCGCCATGTGGTACGATCGAAAAACGCGGACTCAGGCTATCATGGTCTTACGGATGATGAAATGGATGTTGATAGACCACAAATCGGATCTATACCTGTTTTTAGCCCGCCGAAGCAGACGACGCAAGCGCCGTCGGCTTCCAAGGCACGATTTGCGAGTCTTCCAAGGGATGAAGTTGAGGCAACGGAAACTGAAGAGTCATTTGTTTCAGCCAAGGAGAGTAAGAGTAGGACTGCTTCTCAAGAAAACCTCCCGCAGGATGACGATGCGAGCTCGACTGTCCCTGACGACGACGATGACGAGCCAGGCGTGCAGGTTGCAAATGCTGTCGCGATAGAGGAGAAGGTCGAGAAATCGAAAACCTCGGTGCCCAAAGAACCAGAATCTATTACACCCGTGGAAGACGCGATTGCGCACAACCAAGAAGCTGCCCATGAGAATGTGGATGACAATCTAGATCACATGGACGAGGATGATGTTCGATCACCATCCGACAAATCGAGCCCTGTCAAGCCATTGCTGCGCAAGAGCAGTCTCACATTCTCCTCCCTTCCCGCGCGCGAGCCTCTAGCGCACAAGAAAAGCATGGGCGCCAGGAATTCCCGTTCCAGCCATCTCGCTGGCAGATTCACTGGCGGAAAGAGTTTGGGTGGACAGCAGAACGCAGCAAATTCCCAAGATGATCCAATGGACTCGGACGAACCGGACAAGCCAACTCTTGAACGCGAAGAGTCGGAGACGACCAAGAAGCATCATCAAACGACCACTCAAGGGCTTCTCGACAGAATCAATATGCTCGGCAAATCAAGAGACTCGCGCCTGTCAAAGTCAATTCCACTCAGCTCCGTTGCTACTCAATCGATATATCCGCAACTTCCACAGCTGGACAAGATTGAGCCAGAGGTTGTGCGTCCTATTTCGCGACCAGACCTCAACAAACAACTCCCTGCAAATCCTGCCCAAGACGATGACGATGATGATGACTGGATCAAACCAGTGAGATCAGCGGCAGTGGCTGAGAAAGAAGCTCCACGTCCCGCATTGTTTAGAAGTCGTACCGCGGAAACTATTCAGCAGAATGGAAAACTCAAAGAGAACGAGCCTGAAATTGCAGTGCCTGAGCAACAAGAATCTCCAAGACGGCGGTTCTCTCCGTCTCGCGCAAAGCTGCCGTTCGGGCACAAGAAGACAGTTTCAGCATCAGTAATCACTTCTCCGACGCGTGCAGCCATGGCACCAGCAGTGAACCAGAAGCCGATCTCAGTTTCCAATCCCGCCCTTCAGTCAGGTAACACTTCGACTACACCTGCTGGCTCGCCCAGAAGACATCTTGACGGTGCTGTTAGCGCTACCAAGGCCAAGCTATATTCCGCATTGCGTTCGGCAAAAGGGATTTTTGCCAGCAGTGCAGGCGTGAGTGCACAGGCAAAAATGGAGGCATTAGCCTCACCTGCTCGTCCACGTCAAGCTGAAGATATGCCCAACGATATCTTCAGCCCAACGGAAGATACCGCGCCAGAGCCAGCTCTATACCCCGACCTTCCCAGCCGGATCACATCTGCAGAAAGTGCGGCAAGCGCAAATCAAGAAGGACGTCGAACTCGAAGCTCTTCCGAGCGTGAGCAAAGGAAGCAAGATGAGCAGCGAAAGAGGGCAGACGGCCTTGACAAGGCTCGCGAAAAAGAAAGGCAGAAAGCGACTGTTGCTGCGAGCAAGCTCCACATGTCGCCCTCGAGAGAACGCCTTGCAGTTGCACGAGCCATGGCTCCCAGCCGTGCAGAGAGTGAGAGAAGTGAGGAGGTACCATCTGCAGACGAGATGCCACCACCTCCCGCTCCACGCAGCATGCTTCCAACAACCCAGTCACAGCGTCTTCGCGAGCCCAGACGAATCGTCAGGCCTGTAAAGGAGTCCGCACAGCCCAAGATGCGTCCAACTCCCGTTCCTATTCGGATGCCATCTCAGAGAATTGGACATGCACAAACACCGTCTACTACAGATCTGTCCCAATCTCTGCATGAGTCTTTCCAGAACCCGCCAGCGTCAAACAAGACTGCACTGCATGCGAAGTCGTCTTCTGTTTCGCTGCACGCATCCGCATCCAGTACCAGCCTCCACAAAGCTTCTGGCTCAACCGTAGCGGCCAAACGTACTCTCGAGGCCGCTGCAAAGAAGAAAGAACAGGAGGTCAAAGCTGCGCAACGTAAAGCTGAGCAAAAGCGTGAGATGGAGCAGCGCAGAGCGGCTAAGGCTGAAGACGAGAGACGCCGACAAGAAGAGGAACGCCGAAAGCAAGACGAAGAGCGCCGCAAATTGGAAGACGAACGACGTGCAGAACAACAGCGCAGAGCAGCCGAGCAGCAGCGTCGGGAGGAAGCTAAGCGAGCAGCTCAGAAACAGGCTGCTGAGGCCAAGCGTGTGGAGCAGCAGCGGAAAGAGGCACAGCGTGCTCAGGATCAGGCACAGCATAATGAATTTGCTTACGCTTTGCAGCAAGACAAACTTAATCAGCAGGCCACCCATGGACGTGGTGAATTAGGTGGACCTCGTCCAATATCACGAATGGCTCCTGAACCTCAAAGGCCTATTCAGGTCAATCCTGCTAAGCCCGCTAAGCGAGCATTACAGATGGAACAGGATGACGAGCAGTACTCTCGACCTGCGGTGCAGCGCAACCCTCCGTCTTATCAACAAAATGACGCCAAGCGACGGAAAACTGATGAGGATGAGCCTCAAGAGGCTCGAAGGTCTGTCATGGCACCGCCAGTCAGACAATCAAACATCCGAAAGGTTAGCAGGATTCCTTCCTCATGTCTGTCGAAGGCTAACAAACCGAAGGAGAACAAGTTTCCACATGGCTATGCGCCTGCACCACCCGCTCATCATCCTCCGCCTTCGATGTTTGTCAAGACTGTAACTGCTCAGCATCAGATGCATCATGGTCAAGCTGGTCACCACAATGACATGGCTAAATTTGCGAATGCACACATCCCTTTCGCCAATGCATCAGGGCCATCCAGTGCTCAGCATAAGACGCCTGGACGACCACTTCCTAATGCTGCTCTAAAGTCTGCAGCTAAATCATCGCCTTTGTATCCAAATGGTGACAATATTGATCTGCCCGACATTGCCAGTGACTCTGAAGATGAGGAGGAGGATTTCCAAGCACCTGATTGGGTCAACTCACCTGCTCTGCGAGAGCTACTTTCACAACAGCAATTGGTGGACCCCGAGGCAATCTTTGGGCCGATAGCGCCTTTGAAAATGGAGGAAGTTTTCAAGAACAAGGACCGGCATAAGAAGTTCCGTGACCGTACCAGCAGCGCCAACTGGAGTGGTCAAGACAGATTGACCGAGGAAGAGCGACAGAGAGATCGCGAAGCGAGAGAGAAGATGATGAAGGATGGTGGATGGACGTTCCAGCCCAGTTGAGAGTAATTCCTGGGACTTTCGCTTCGCAAGCATGCTCTTTGGGCTGGTGTTGTTAGTACTTATCTATTTTTTGGTCGGTGATCGGTGATTGGATAGAGATGAATTTGCTCTACTCCCTTACGATGTGGATGAATTTCCTGGCGAGACTCGGAGGTTGAATGCCAGAGACAATTTTGTGGCCAATTCTGAGCGAAGTGGCGCGAATGCGCTGGGAGTACTTTTAATGTCCCGTACCTCCTCCGACATGAGTCCATTCTAGGCTTGTGATGATGATTGCGGTGGATGGATAAAGTGAACGCGGATGCTGAACTTGTACTGTCGAACGTGCAAGCAGATCTTGTTTAGCCCGAATCAAGTGGGAGTTCGATGCGCGGCTTTGCTCCAATGAAGAGTCCACAAAGATACATGCAATCAAATAGAGGCGAGGCAGCTACGGTATCTTTCAATATTTCAATCGTCATTATGCATTATCTGCTCTACGTGGGCGGGGACTATGTAGCCATTGCGTTCTATTCATCATCTCGTCAAGTTGTTCCAAGTCCTGTGCCTAAAGTTCTCCATCCATGAACTTCCCATTCCAGCGCCCTGCTGTTGAAGCCTTTCATCTATCCCTTCCCAATCGAGCGCCCATTCATTACAAAAACGTATCCAAAATATTCACATCGGAAAATTCCAAACCATCCATATCATATCAGAACATCGAAATCCATCACATCACACAGCCCTAAACAAACCAAACAAAAACAGACCAAACGACATCATCACACCAACAAAACGGAAAACAAAACACAAACAATCCCCATCAAACTCACAACGGGCGCCTTTCTCCCTCCCGCCGCATCGGAACCTCGAACCGGACTCGTGATCGCACCCGAAGGCGTGGGCGTCGCGGTCGGTTTCCCGAATGTATACGCAAACGAGGAGGATGGACTGCTTGGTTTTGGGGGATTGCCTGAGGCTGTGGGGAGGAGGAGGGTTGGGAGGGCGTGGCCGCTTTGTCCTGCTGTTGGGTGGATTGTGGGGAAGGTGGGAGTAGATGCTGGTGGTGGTGGGGGAGCAATGGGGGAAAGGGGTTTTGAGGCGTTTGATGGTGGTGGTGGAGCGATGGGGGATAGGGGTTTTGAAGCATTTGATGGTGGCGCTGTTGGGTAACTTTGTGGGATAGTTGGTGGGAGGGGTGTTCTGCTCGGTGGTGGAGGGGGAATGGGACGGGGTGGTCCTGCTGCTGGACCATGTGGATGTGTGCCGTTATGGCAGTCCTTGGGCGATTCATGGTCGGTATTCGGAACCGCTGGGATCGGTTTGACGGGAGCTGGGGACGTACTGGGTCCGTCCGCTGAATGTGTCGTTCCGTTCAGGACGCAACTGGCATCACCGCTCGTTGGTGAGGATTGGAAGCAGAGTGCCGCCGGTTTAAGGCCGAGAGGTGGGAGCGAGGAGAGTTCGGTCGTGCAGCAGGATATCGTTGCTACGCCGGCGTTGCAGCGGGCGATGTAGGATTGGGACATGGAGTCGCCGACGCAGTAGATGCCGTTTGGGAGCGCGCATTTCAGGGATTGTGTGGAGTGGTCGTATGCCAGTTGGGCTTTTGTGAGAAGGGCCGAGGAGAGGAGGGTTGTGAGGATGGTGGTTTTCATGGTGGAGGTTAGAGCGAAGGTGGTGGTCGACAGGGATGAGCTGTTGGGATGGGTCAGGCGGAGAGGTTTCTTCAGGGAGTCGATGCTTGATGATAGTCTCTTCTCACAGCTAGGTAGGTAGATTGTGGGGAGACTTATTGCGTCCTAGGGATGCCTGTGTCGCACCTTTGTACTGTGCAACTTTGAGAGGTTGGATCGCCTGCCTCTCGTTCGTGTACCTGAGTATTCCATAAGGCTGGCGATGGCGCAGCCAGTGGTATTGTAGTTTACAAAAATAAGGGCGGGCGAGGCTGGAAACTAGTCAAGGCTGAAAATTCGAGGGCTGAGGTGGCCAAAGCGCCGTTCCCCTGGCTACTGACTCGGAGATCACGAAGGAGTCAACGACCATCAAAATATTCCTTCCCGTGAGTGAAAAGGAGGTGTCGGCATTCATTCATCAAACAATAAATTTTAAGATTTCAAGTGCATGAAAAAATTGGCGACTACACCTCAAGCACCTCAGAGCGTATATTTGAAGCCTCTGTCACTGCCCTCAATCTGAATCTCGCCTCTGTCCACCTTCCTGTTATCGGCCTTGAACTTCACAGTCAGCCCACAGACGATAGATATGATGATCAGCTGGCTTGTGATACAAGCCCAAAGACCTGGGCGGTATTGAGGCGCATCATGCTCTCTGAAAACAAGGGATCCGATGATTCCGCCTAGCCCACCAAATGCTACCAGAGTCGCACTGCAGAAAGCGCGTTTCCAGTGGCCGCGGATGTTGTTCGCCTGGTAAGTCATGGTGGCAGGTATACTAAAGAGGATATCAGTTATATCGTCGAGCCTTTCATGAAAGAAGACTTACTTGGAATTTGCTCCCATACATACGAGGAAGACGCCGAAATAGCGAACGCCAACATTCTCGACCCAACCGATGAGCGGAAGACCGATGATGGCCAATATTGAGTTGAAGATGATGATTGGACCACGAATGTGATATTTGTCACCAATCCAACCGGTGGCAAACATTAGGACACCAGCGGCAGCGTAAGGCGGAGCGACCAAGCATTGGGACTTTGCCAGACTGAACTTCATCCCGTTGCGAAGAATGATCGGAAGGAAGTACGCGAGGGCATAACTTATGGTCGTCGACATGCCGAAAATCCAGGCGAAGCCCCAGATTTTCAAATCTAAACCGGCACTAAGAAAGCTCTTCCAGTTAAAAGCTTCCGTATGTGCATCGCTTTATTTGTATTAAAGGCAATTCGGACGGAGTTGGACCACAAACTTACCCACGATCTCTGTCCACTCGTGCGACGATCATCCTCTTCTCGCGCTTGGTAAGAAACTTGAAGTTCTCGCCTTCGTCATCGGGAAAGCCGACGAGGGCGAAGTAACCGATGACACCAATCAACATTGTCAAGATCCCTTCGATGATGAAAATCCTGCGTGTGTGAGAACACATTTGTAGCTCCAATTCACGGTTTTCTTACCATCGCCATCCGTTATAGCCAGCGAGTCCTTTCATCTGCATCAGACCATATGCCAATATACCCGCGCAAGCACTAGCCAAAGATCCGAGCATGTAGAATACACTATATCGTTTGTGCATGTCGTATCTCGTGTACCAGGTGCTAACCTCGGTCAGTGGGTTCTCCCAAGGCTCAAGATTTGGACCGACCTCAGCAAGTAGACACAACCTGGGAAGAATCCAGCTTCTAAAATACCCAGAACGACTCGGAGCGCGGCAAGTTGGCCCCATTCTTTGACAAATCCCATACCTAGCATGACAGCGCCCCATAGTACCGTGATGCCAGCAAGGTGCCTGCGAGGACCGAGATAGCGGATGATAACGGTACTGGGAAATTCAAAGACGATGTAAGTTGTGAAAAAGACCAGAGTCACGATCGAGTATCGATTTTGAACAGTCAATTTCAGCTCCACGTTCATGCTGTGGCTTGATCAGCATAGGTCGGTTGTCGCTTCTTTCGTGCATGATTACCCTGCTATGGCTGCAGCGCTCAGATTCGTCCTGTCCATCAACGAAACACAGTACATCAGACCAACAGTCGTGACCAGCCGGCGATCAATCCGATGGATGACTTTCCTCACCTCCGCTGGAGTGAATTCATTGAGAATATCATCGTCGCTACTGTGGCTGTGGCTGTGATGCTTCTCGCTCAGTTCATGGTCATGGATGTGGTCGATTGCCGGTTTTTCGTCGAGGTGGGACATTGTGCTGGTGGATGTTTCAAGGTCCGGGGGGAGTATTGAGACACAGGATCAAGTGAAGAACCGGTTGCGCATTCGAGTAGAGAGCAGCAAACACAAGACTGAAGAAGGAAAAGGCCGGATCTGAGGGAAAAGCTTCATCCTTATCTAGCCAGAGTGAATACGGACAGAATGCCTGTTCGTGGTCTTGCTCCGACGATTGAGACGTGGCGACCCATCCACAATGGCAAAGCATCACGTTGGGCTTCCACTTATTTCCCATGAAAGCCACTCGCCAAGCCAGGCGGCATGGGTTTGTGGTGAGCATTCGCAGAAGAAGCTCCTTGGCTATCTTCGCACTAGCGGTACGTGATCAGCGAATGGGATTGGTGGTGTGGCTTGCATAGAATTAAATTAACCTTCTCTTCCAGTTGAGTGTTGCGAATCCCGTCGTGTGCATGCTCAAATGCAGTGGACCTATGTGATGGCTGGAATCGAGCTCTTCCTTCGAAGGGACAATGATCCATCGAAGCTGAAGATGAATGGAGACGTTGCAGAAGACTCCTAGAGGCGATTGACTTGGCGGTGCGGGCTGAAGGAAGCACCCCGGATTCTCTCCATCCTGCGGGCCGTGAACCAAGTTCCCATGCGGGGTATTACTCCATGTTTCTGGCCATTAGCCTAGGTTGAACTTGATTCAGCTACCGTCCGTTCTCAGATGGCTTGGCCAAGGAAGTGGGGAGGTAGCTAAGCCCTCTTGAGATGCTTCGTCCGTGGTACGATGCATGGCGAAACCGAGAGGCTTTGGCTGGATTGCGAGCGCATGCTGCAGTGGATCGTTGCTTACAGGCTCGTCAAAGCAGATGGTCTGGAGCGTCAGAAGGATGTTGAGAAATGGCCGCGAAGAACAAAGGAAACATCTGGGAGTCGTTTGGATAAGTACCCGTGTGAATCTTCATGATTACTGAACTGAGGCTATATCTCTAGTGGACTTGCAAGTGTTTCATCTTGGATTACTGAACGAATTCCTACCATCTGTACGTCCATCAACTTCGCAAGTTCATTGCACAACATCTGTGTTTTGCCTGAAGTCTGGCTCCCAGGACGTTTAGGTAATCATACCTTCGGACGAGCTTCGGGTGGGAGCCGAGCCGGGCATGCCGGGCCCAAGCCTCCCTGCTAGTACAAACTTGTCCGTATTCGTCGGCCCAAGTCAATTAACGACACGTCCAGATGTCAAGGTGACTGCAGCTTTGCAGAACAATTGCCTCGGCCGAAAATCTTTTGTCGTGTTCTGTCAGAGCCGTGCACAGTCGGAAGGGAACCCCGAGGCTGCGAGACGACTCTGCTCCAGCTCCCTGGCTTCCTCCACTGACACATTTAACTCTGTAGCATTGCAAACTTCCGGGACTGACGGTCGAGCAATTCACAATCGAAGACAAATTTCGCCACGCCACTCCAACAGATAACTATCTTGTCAAATCATCACCAAGCACGAACTGTACACTTAATTCAGAAAGTCAGAAAATACAACCCTCCAACTGAATGAACCACCCTTTCCCAGAGCCGCCCTTCCCTGGTGTGATATCATCTGTAAAACTATACGAAGGTACATAGTTTCAAGGAGGATTCTTCCCAAGGTTGATACCATCATGCTTGTTGTTCTTCTTGCAATTGCCATACTGCAAAACAAGATTAGTTACACCCAGTTGCTTGGGGAGAAACTTACTTCGAAGGTACATGTCCGGCCGTGCTTCGCCGAACAACTGACATTACATTGCCTCTCAGTCTTAACATTGATAGTGTCGTTGAGAGTTTTATCAAAAGATATCACTATCATCATTAGCCCCTCCTTGGCCATTCAAGAGCAAAGCAGGCCAGGCGATAGAGACATGTGTGATGTCTTAGATGACGATGGGGTATATACTTACGTTGTCCGTTATACTTGTTCTTGTGTACTCTTGCCGCCACGCATTCCTGCTTGTAGGTCTGCTGACCGGAATCAAAAGTCTCCTCCACGATTGGACCGCAGACAGCTTCGCATACCGCACCACCCCAAGCCGCCATAAAGTTGTCATTGAAGTTAGTCGTTTCTTTGTTGAATGTGGGAATGTATAATGCGACCGCTGGTAGAGCTGGAGTTCAACATGTTAGTTATATGTGTTTTATTTTCGGCACTGGGACGGGCAGGCTTACGTTGAGGCGGATTCTTAAGAGTGAATGTTGTTTTCAAGTGAGAGCAGCCTCTTGAGGAGACTAAGGAGCTCAACACCACTGCCGTGAGGAAAATCAAAAGGTGCATTGTCGATTGTCTTCTTGGTCTGGAGAGTGAGTTTGAACAAAGGAAGTGTCTGTGAGAATACTAGGGCCTTATAGAAATCGCGGCTTCGTAACTACCTTAATGGGAAAGTCTCATCCCACGCCCCCAGATCGAACTGTTACAAGGGGAGGCCCATTACCTTCCATTCATCTTTACCGTTCAGCTGACGGTTGTAGTTGTACGGTCTTCGGAGCTGCTGTGGTGCCCGGCCAAATGAAGGTCAGCGGGTGGAGTTCCACGGTGATCCCATCTTCTGTCCGAAACGTGCGATACGTGACAAAACTTCAGTCGATTAGGAAAGTGGATGTTAAGAAGCTTGGAAGAACAGAAGACGGCTAAACCAATTACATGACACCTAGGTGTCGCAACGAGATACATTCGAGAAAGCCTTGCGCAAGGGCCAAGATATATCCCAAAATTAAGCTTCATCTGGTCGGTTGACGGAGTAGTCCCTTGGGCATTTCCTGACTCTTGATTGAGGTTTCCGAGGGATGTTGGCCAGTCCTCGTATCCAGGAGGATCTCTTCCAGAAAATTCCTACGGATGGCCGTACCACACATTCCTCGTTACCAGAATCGGTCAGCGCATCGTCCAACACTACAGTATCAAGCTACTTTTCGGTTAGGACGACCCGAAAGGACAGTCAGTTAGACCAAGTCTTTTTCGATAAGTGTTTTGGCCATGTAGGTTGGGTGAGCTCAGAAAGCGGATCGAGGACCATGTCACTATCCTTACCCTGCCTTCTGAGGTTACACCATTATTCTGAATCAAGCATGTGATTTCGACGTACCCAAGATTCCTCGTATTTCCTTTCGGCATTTACCATAGCATAAAGAAAATTTTGCGACACCAGTCTCTACACAGTAGGAGAAGCAAAGGTAACGTAATCCTCTCATGGACAAAGTCGAGCATCTTCACATCCTCTATCAGTCGTGCATCCATTGCTAGTCCAGTCGTTGTTAACTTTCATGAGGGTATTTCTGGAAACGGCCCACATTTGAGACTGTTCCGTCTTTATTATGCTGGCCACTCCGTGCGCCCGGTGACAATCATACTATAGATTCTTCTCGCATGGCGAAATCACGTCAGCGCGTGCATTTCCTTCGAGTAATTGCCGCAGCTGCCTTCGCCGATGCAGCGGTACTTTACGAGCCCAATTTCTGACGAGTTGACGCTTTGAAAGCGATCTGAGACATTGATCCGAGCCATGTGTTGTTGACAAGATGTCCCGACCGAGAGTATCGATGTTGTTCGACCATGCTTTCAGGCCTGCGTTCACGGACAGGCTGCTCAAAGTGTTCATGTCGATGTTGATGGAGAAGAGGTTTTGATGTTGAACCTTCCAAGCTGGATCCTAGGCGGGTCTGGTAAATATCCATCGGAAAACCCGTGCGTACGTTAGTGGTTGACTCGCTGAGTGGAAGTTTGATACATAGCACCATGGATCTAATGTGTCGTCGGATTTTGGCTTATGTGATGCCGTGGCCGGTTCAGGTCCACCCGACGTTGTTCCACACAATCGACTCGAATGTCTCGTCGCAACACCATCACCGCACTTTAATAGGAAAGGAGACGATTTTATCAGGAACAACATCATTTGTCTATTCACCATGCCTGGATTGTGGCTCATCTCCAGTAGTAAGCCAGCTGAAGAGTACCTGCAAGCCACCAATTTACTCTCGAGCGTTGGCTGGCTTCGCCGTGGTCCATGGGCGAAGATGCGCTGGTTCAACCTAACGGCTGTCCCAATCAAATGAATTTGCTCCCCTTGGTCAACGAGCCGCGCTTGGTTCACGTTCGCTTCAAATTCTCGCGATTCTTTTTCTATTCTAGCTTCTCCTCGCTATACCTTGTCTTTGTTGGCGCTGCTCATTTCGCTGGCCCATTTCTACCTATCCTTGCAGAAGCAGCTACTCCATCGTCAGCTCTCAGCTCTGCTGCGTACTCACCCAAAGGACTTTCGATTTATAGCCATGCCTCTATTCAGGAGAGGCTACTCGGAGCCCTTTGATGCTGTCAGATTCTCCTCGTCATGGCTGTTCTCACCACTCGTGCTCTGCATTCTGCGCGCCACCTTTTCGACGTACATCTTCGCCTGCATAATCACCTTCCTTGCTATGGACGGTTCGAGGGGCAAGGCTGGCCATTTCTTTAGCTATTTCACAAATCTCACCTTCTTCGGGCTCGCCTTTTACTTTGCCTTCGCTGCATTGCACTCGGGGAGTTATGCGAAAACGGGAACCCCCTTGCTGGCTCGCTGGCCGACGTTCTTGCAAATCCTGCATTCGATCTTCTATTCCACCATCACTATATTTCCTTTCTTGGTTACAAGTGATTTTCCCCAATTAAGACTACGCGTTCATGGCTGACAAGGTGTAGTTGTCTACTGGGGTCTGATCTTTGGTGGATTCGCAAATCGGACGGGTGTTTGGCGAAACGTCACCGTACACGGACTCAACTCATTCTTCGCAGTCTTCGAGATCACATTTGCTCGAACTAAAAAGACGCCTTGGCTACACATCGCGCCACTCATCCTCATCCTCGCAGGATACCTAGGCGTCGCATACCTCACGCTCCACGATTCAGGCTTTTATGTCTACGATTTCCTGGACGAAACGACCCACAGCAAGGCTGTAGTTGCTGGATATATTTTGGGCATATTGGCTGCTATAATCATAGTGTTCGTGATAATACACTTCCTGATCAAGTTCCGCAGATGGCTCACCGAGGACAAATTTGGCAGGGAGGAAA
Organism: Venturia effusa; assembly: GCA_007735645.1. NCBI lineage: Eukaryota > Fungi > Ascomycota > Dothideomycetes > Venturiales > Venturiaceae > Venturia > Venturia effusa. The sequence goes on along the minus strand of CP042185.1, from coordinate 2,642,794 downwards.
AGTTCCCCAGTCCGCTAGCATACATGCCAAACTACCCGGAGAGGAATGTACTCAGCAAGCAACCGGATATGACAGAGGTATAAGCTAAGGAAGTAAATTTCCCAGAATCAGAGGAGTATGAGACTTTGTCTATCAAGGAGCACAGTACCGGACAACCATTGTCACGTCGGTGCAAGAAGCGTGGTGGAGGTGCTGGTCAGAGCTTGCACAGCAGCTTGAAACAGTAGGGACGGTGGGGACAAAAGGGCTCGGCCCGATGATGAGATATCCACCCGTCAGCGCCTCTGCTGTGCTACAATGTACCGCAAGCCAGCTTTTGTCCCTATCATCCCTAAAGGGTGGGGATCTTCAACAGCCAGCTCCGACTTTACCCACGCCAAATCCGTAACAGTTCATAACAAGATAGTTGTACCTGACCGGGATCATGCATCAACGTCTCAGCTTACCATGACCGCAGCCGATCCCCGATAATCCCCAAAACCTTAATTGGAGTTCTCCATACGGCAATGCCATCTCCTCCAACACCCTTGCTTCCCCCACTTGAGACTACATTCCCAACACCGCTTCCCCAGAACTATAACCTCCCTTGCAACCAGGAATGAAAGATCATCACTACATCTGCGTGTCCGCGACCGGATCCACTCAGGTAGTAAAATCCTACGTGATTGTCCTCGTGCCACTCGACTACAACAAACGCATCATGGACTCTCCTCCCTCTTCCTCCGGCATTGAAATTAAAGATCCGCAGTTTTTCGATTGGTGCCGAGAGAGAGAGAGAGAGAGAGAGGCGGGGAATGAGAGTCACCTGGTTTCTACTGCCCAGTGTGCATTGATGTATGAATTGGATTCTGGTGTGTAGGTGCACTTTCGAAAATGTGGACAGGGAGATATGGGATGGGATGAGTCAGAGGAAATTGGGCGCTTGAGGATACACTTTACCATGATCATTTCCTTGATGCTGTGAGTGTCTCTCTTTCCCTTGGTTTTCTACTGCTGTTGTTGGCGGTGAGTAAGTGTAGCTGACCCGGAGGGTAAGTCTGTGGTTGTTAATGTTGTTGGGAATAGTATTGAGGCTCGCGTTCATGATGCAGAATAGTCGCGAAAAAATGGATGCAAAGTACACGTGCGAGGTTTGATAAGATGGGTACACAGGGCACGACGTTATTGACTGCGATCGAGCGTGTGCTTTCACTACCAACTGCTTATTCCTTCAACCATTCTGCAACCTTCTCTTCAAGCTCCTTGTCATCCATTACTCTCAACCCCAACGTCTCATTCATGGCAGTATCTGCGTAGTTCCCACCATAGCCCTCTCCATACATCATCAGCATACAGAGATTAAATCTCGCCCACGGATTAGCAGGCTTCCGGCCATTTTTCAGGTCCTCGAGATAGGCATCGGCATCCTTCTGTACATCCGCATGCTGGATCTTGAATTCCTGGCCTGTGATTTTGGAAACGATATCCGTCATCTTCCGCTCCGATATCAGGGTTGAGTAGACGTAAACTGGCTTGTTCTTCGTCTCGGCCGGTTTCTGAAGCATCAACGCAACGGCTTTTCCGATATCTTCGGTCGGAGTCGAGCAGACGAGTTTGTCACCTCCATCATGGAATGTTGCCGTCTTGGTCCTCAGATTTGGACCGAGAAATCCCTGCATCGAACATCAGCATTGTTCTCAACCCATGTCTAGGAAATTCGTTACCATCTTGACACCGAGATCAAGGAATGGACCGTTGTTGATACTGCTCCATTCCGTGTTCGTACCCTTCACGGCCTCTTCAACATATCGTCTAATCTCCAATTTATCCTTGACGATTTCCAGATTAACATCCTTCCCTTTCGCCTCAAGATTGCTGCTGAACTCGGAGAGAACGACTCTCTTAACTCCAGCCTCAATGGCGGCATCGATCATGATCTTCTCCGTTTTGAGAACCGGGTTGGGAACGGCACTACAAATGTCACATTAGCCTCGGATTTCCGCGTTTACGTTGTCTTTCCCTTCTTGCTTGTTTAGGAATATGGTTTACCTGACGACTGCATCTTGTCCTTTAAATGCGGAGGATAGATCTGTCTTGTTGGAGAGATCAACCTGGATTGCTTTGATACCTGCTTGTACTTGTTTCGTTGACCCTGCGCGTTGGATTGCAGTCACGTTGAAGCCAGCGCCGACCAGACTTTTCAGGATTTTGGATCCAAGGTTGCCTGTGCTAGCGAGGAGTGCCACATTGCGAAATTGGAGACTTGTTGTCATATTGGCAGTTGTTAAGATGTTTTGAGCTCTCACGTCCAGAAGCAGGGAATTGAGAAGGGTCGAGTAGAAATGACGTGGGTGGATAATGAGTTATACACAAGGTCGATTGGATGCTCCAAACCCTTCCTTCCTTCCTTTATATACGGGTCGCGGGAGGACTTCGCCTTGTATTTGAAGCGAAAAATTTGTAAGCACAATTGAAAAGCCCGAAGCTGAAGATGTTGTGCCGCGTTCAGGATTCAGAATCCTACAAAAGTTTGGCGCTAACCCAGATTGGACTCCATCTCTCGGTTTCGGGCCTGAATGGGACCGATCACGAGACCGACCTTACCAATCCATCTGGAAGGATCTCGCATAACCCCTGCAATTATCAACTCAACAAGGTAAATAAAATTGTTTAATCACTCTCGCTCCAGAAGCTTAGAAGTACAAAGTATTAGTCGGGCCCGAAGGATGAAGTGGATGCAGTGGGTTAGGGTCGAGCGTGGTTGAGGCTCTTCAAACTTGAAGTGATACCTTGCGCAAGGGTGTTAGCGCCATTCCAAATCCTTCATGACATGCAGGTGAGAACTGACAGCGGCATCTAGTCAAAGATACATTTGACACAACGGAGTCAGGAACGACTTCAAAGCTCCAAAGCGACAAAATTCGAATTTGTGAAGAGCCTATAGCAATGGGCCCCACCCGTCTCCTCTCTTTGTACTCCCCGATAACCTTTTCAGCGGACCTCTGACCTTCGAAAGCGAAGATCTACGTGAATCTTTGGTCATCCCTTCTCTCATGTCGTTGTCCAGCCCGAAATCAATGGCTTCCACGGAGGGCGAGTCGTCCAGGAAGTCGACCTCCGGGTGGGATTCACCGAAGTCACCTTGAAGCTCTTCTGTTCGGCCGGCTGGTCGTATATCGGTTTGACTTAATGTGACGGGGTGCTGACCCTCCACTATACTGGCTCCCTTTTGGCCCAGTTTCGCGCGTCTTCGCGCTGCGTTTATCGCACCTTCTTTGCGAGGCGCATCGCCCCGATTGCCTAATGAGGTTGCTTCGATGCTTGGGAAGCCCATCGAAGTCTCATATATTGGCGCGCTCAAAGACAGTCGCGATGGTGCTCGATCCGATACTGAAAGGCCAAAATCCTCGGCAACCTTTCCGCTTGGACCACCGTAGCTACGCACTAATTTCTGTGGTGATTCTTCAGGATCTGATAGGACGCCCGTCCCTTTCTTCATCCTCTGAGCGTCACGAAGTGCAGCTTCTTGCTTCCGAATTCTCTCTTGTTCTTCTAGACCCGTCACCGTCTGCTTGTGCTCGGTGGCTAGCTCATATTTTCGGATAAAATCGGTCAAACCCAGGCCAACTATCGCGATACATGCGTACATGATCCACAACTTCGATAAGCTCTGAGCAAAGGCTTTGCGCGCAACTTGACGAGCAAATCTGGGCAACCGGTTGATCTCGTGCATTGAGCTTACAGCTGAACCGCCAGTCAGCAAGTCCACGACTCTGCGTTCGATCCCACCGTCAATCATTTCCTTCCTATGGCCTTTGAGTTGACCTTGAAGAACAACACCGCCTAGGACGACTGATATCGCGTTCGCAAACTGTCTAATGAACCCAAATGTGCTGCACGCGACTCCAATATCGTGAGGTGCAACGCTATTCTGAAGCGCCATCATAGGGGCTTGGAAATTAGGTCCCACTCCAATGCCGGCTACTATTTGGTAAATGACGACCCGGCTCCAGGATGTATACTCCGGTAGGTCAATGAAGAGTGCGAAGCCAAGCGCGAGGAACAGCATGCCTCCCGTGATAAGAGGCTGGTAAGCGCCAGTTCTTTGGATGATGAAGCCGGTGGTGATGGAGGTGAAGGAGAGTGAGAGGGCGAATGGGAAAAGATAGATTCCGGATAGTAAGGCGTTGGCTCCTAGGACAGCCTGGAAGTATACCGGCAAGAAGTAAGATCCCGCGATGAAAACGAATCCATGACAAAAGTCAATGGCGAGGATGCAGAGATTCGAAAAATTCTTGAGAAGCCGCATGGGCACGAGTGGATACTTTGCGACCTTTGCCTCAATGAGAAAAAAGACGACCCATACGACGATGCCGCCAGTGATCAAGGCAATCACAGGCCCAGACGCCCAAGGAAATGTCACTCCTCCAAACTCGATGCCAAGTAGTAACAGTACGGTACCTCCAACGATCGTCAGACATCCTAACCAATCGATGGCTTTGATGCCTTCCCAGAACGGAGTGGCTGGAGTGTGCACATTGAGAAATATCGTGGTAAGGATCAGGGCGAATCCATCGATGGGGACGTTGACCCAAAAGCACCATCTCCAATCCACTTTCGTCGAAAACAAGCCGCCCAGGAAAGGTCCGCTGGCATTGGCAACCGACCACACCAAGCCCAAGAGACCATAGTAAACGCCGCGATTTCTATGGTGGATGTTAGATCATGGTTCGTGCGAGGGGAATTCCACTGACCTTGGACTGAAGAGATCACCAATTAGGATGTTGACGAGGACAAGAAGACCTCCAGACCCCAGGCCTTGGATGACACGGCCAGCGATTAGAGCAGTCATGCCTCTGGCCATAGCACAAACCACACTTCCTGCCAAGAACGTAGCGTTGGCCAACATCAGAATGGGTTTACGACCAAAGATGTCACTCGTCTTGGCCCATATTGGCTCTGAAGCTGCTCCAGCGAGCAAGTACGCAGAACCTATCCACACAAATCCCGTGCTATTGGTGTGCATGTGCTCGGCGATAGTCGGCAGTGCCGTGGTGATGATGGTGATGTCCAAAGCGGACATGAACACCGACACGAATAGTGAAAGCACCAGCAGTTTCGATGGTTCCCTATGCTCTTTCTCCTTGTTAGATGCCCCGACGTTATCGCCTGTCTCGGTGATATTGGTGTTCAAATCCATTTCACTGCTCGTAAATCTCACTAGGGAGAAAAATTCCGTATGAATTTCGACGTGTAGGATCCTATTCGAGTTCCCCTGTTCCGCTTCGCCGTGGCAGACTTTGAGCCTGCAACTAGGCTTCTGGTATTGATGGTAGGTGGATACTGGATTGGCCTGAAAACCTCGGCCTATTCCTCGTGGGACATCAACTTGACTTCGATGAAAGCTATCAATGAAAGTTCAGAGAAATTTCATGGGCTTGCAATTACGAGCTAGGAAGAGAGACGAGCTGCGGTATACTGTGATAGTGATACAGCTCCAACCAGGCGAGCAGACGCCACAAGGACCACTCAGGCTGAATAATAATCGTCGACAAGCTTGGAACATTTGTTCGCTTCGTTCCAGATTGGTGAATTGACGAGCCATGAGTAAGATGCGCCGTGGAGATGCTCCGGGATGTGGCGTGAATCAGAATTTCTCTGGCAATCCTACTCGAGGTACGGTGCTGTCGTCAATTAACGCAAAGCAGTGACCCAACGGACCACACTCTACTGGACGATGATCTGTGTCGTGGGTTTCAGAGACGCGGTTTTCTCATTGGGCACCCTGAGCTGTCAACAAGCATCCAACACATTGCCTCAATTTGGCATCGTCATGTACTATGCGGTCAAAAGACAAAGATGATAGTGACATGTCGACGACAGCGGGAGCAAGGGTGATGCTGGAGTTGAGTTGGGGTAGGAAGACAGGTGGTGCCTGAGAGCCTGACACTTGATGCTTCGTAAGCACTACTAGTATCCAGCAAGCGCTTTTACAAGACTGCGACAACCACTGCAATTCCTATACTCAACATCCTCATCTTTATCTAGACCACAAGAATTTCTCTTATCAAGAAGCTATTGCGTTGCATTAGGATCGATCATTGGGCAGTTCACGCTTCACTATCTTCGGTCAACTTCCAAACCATCAAGCCACCAATGACTACCTAGGTACTGCCTCTACAGCAACGCCTCACGGACACTGTCCCACATAGTCTTCGGCCGGCGGGAAGCGCACCTCCTGAATTAGGTGAGATCCATTTAGCCGTATTGGAGCAGCTGCAATAAGCTTTACCATTTTTCGTTCTCTCAATCTAGGCAAAACGATCCATTCGTCATTTCCGGAAGAAAATGATGTTTGTATCTTGTTGCCATGAAATTACGACGGGACATTCGGAAACATGTCGCGCACAGGCAAGATGACAACTGCCGTGCGACGACTACTTAGACTGGCATCTTGTGTGCCTGTTCTATAGTATGCAGAACACATGCGGACAAAGTTCCTACTTAGCTCCGTTCCTTGGTTGAGACTTGCTACGGAGGTAGTGTGAAGAGTCATAAAGATAGATGTCAGAGTAAGCGGGATCACTTGGGGATATTTTGGGTACCGTGCGAAAGCTTCAAGGTTTTACTAAAGATGTTTCGCCGTGCGTCTCGGCTAGCTCTACCGCGCGAGAGAAACAAGAATAGAAACAGAACATCCATCAAACGTTCCGAAACGGTTCATCATGTTACCAAAGTCAAGATGCTATTTTTGTTGCCACTGCCATTTGCTTCGCATTGCGGACGATAGACTAGACTTTCACTCTGCCACCTTCTTGGCCTCCTTTGGCCCACGTCTGATCATCTGTACCGGTTTACCTTCGACACCAATGAAACCGAAGTGTTCGTAGATTGGTCGAGCTTCTGGCATTGCTTCCAGGTATACCGGGATGGAAGGATCCTGCGCGTCTGCAATCTCCAGAACGTCCTTCATCAACAGAGAAGACACACCTCGTCCCTGATATTCTGGCAAGACCCAGAGCGGAGCCAGGAACCTTGACGGTGTTAAAAGAAAAAAACGTGATGTTGATAATCCAAACTTACCAATGAGGTGTATCGTGCATCAGCTCTTCGCGAACAGTATCCGTCCCTAGGAAGACGCCTTGCCATGCTTCGATGTCAACATGGGACCATAACTGATCTTGCTCCTCTGGCGTCCAGCCTTCTTTCTCAGCCCAACCTAGCTTATCGGCTGCATCCCGTCTCCAGTGATTGGGGACATGCGCGGAATTCGGTTTGAGCCACCCAGCATGACCAATGACAACATCAGGGTTTCCTACCAGAGTGGCCTTCATCCACTTTCCATAAGGTGAGGTCAACCAAGGCCTCATCCGTTTCGCGAATTTCTCAGCGCGCACGTTCATGATTGGAGGCACAGGCTCCATCTGATTATGCCTGTTTGGACGGTCAGACTATTGTCTCTGGGCTCAGTCGATCGGGTTTACCAATCTGCGCCGAAAGCTGCATAATAGCCACGAGCCTGAAGACCAGAGTTAGACAAATGTTCTAGTCAAAGATTGTTACGTCCCTCAACTTTGAGAGGATGGGTATGAGGAGCATACAATCGACATCAAATCTTTCTCTTCGACGGGGGAGATGATAACATCCTTTTCGGTAAGGCGATTCTTCATCTGGCGGGGTCCAGCCATCTCAGAGGCGCCAAATTCAACAAGATACCTTCACGAGGCCACTGCTGTTATTTGTTGTCGAAAAGACTTGGGCTTATCGGTATCAAAATAAGGACATTGTACCGAAGACTTGGCCGGCTTTTCCGCCGCAGGACCGACGCAGTGGAAGTGTTAATTAACTGTTCACTTTTTGTGGTTGACCATCGGATTTTGTGCGGATTTCCCGCTAAAACCTTGATCTGGACAACGAATATAGCTTGACCGGGCGCCAATTCAGAAAGAGGGGCCCCAACAATCGCAAGCACAAAAGGATGAAAGAGAGACTGTAAATATCACTGCAAATCATTAGATCAGGCTCTTTGGTTAGGCTGATTTCCACGGCTGGTCAAGACTTCAACCTTCCGTCAGTAAAGTCGCAAGGTCGCTCCGCCACCGTCCACAAGTCTGGCGATTTGAGATATTACATTAACGAGCTCAATTTCCACGGCCATCCCTTGAGACACGATCAAGTCCTCGAACCCCAAGATCGTTATATCAGCGCACAAATGGTTCAAGATAGCAAGCAGCTCATTTATCATCATCTTCCAAAAGACCGTATGCACCGGCAAGCCCATTATTCATATCTAGATTGTGAAAATGTGACCACACAAGGATGGCCCTGTTTAGCTTTATGCATCACAAATCACACCAAAGGATTGGTTGTAGTCCTGGAATCAATATATATTTGCCATGCAACTGGCAAGGGATTTTCTTTGCAGGTCCCTGAAGAACCAGCTGAAGATCTGACAAATCATTAAGAAACAGGCATTCGATCCAGGCAAGAAGTTTCATATATGATCGTCCTTCTAGCACGAAAATCACCATTCGATACCAATGAATACGTATACATATCCCGGCATGGTATGCGTAATTGGTGGGAGCGGCTGAGATGCTAAATTTAAATCCCGGAACACTCTCCTTAGAATGGTCAGACCAACCTCACCTGTTCATAACCAACGCAACCAAGGGTCTGCAGCCCTAAACGCGAATACAGGAGAAGCGTCGCCACGCTGACAACAAGCGCTGCAAGATCACGAACCGAAGGAATGACAAAAGCAGCTGGTAAATATGGGGAAGGAGGGAGGAGAACGGACTGTAAATGATAGACGAACCCAATTGGAATGAATTGAAAGATCTGCCTTATCACCATGAGACTGCGAATGAGTCTCGCTTGTTCGACGCTGGAAGTTTTGGAAACAACCCAACTCACGAGAGCGTGAAAAGAGTCAAGCAGATGGGTCGGAGGAAATGAATTCTACACACAAAGCCATATTTTTCCACCACCGGCAATAGAGGACAGCGAATCGCTTATCAACAAGGTGATAGAAGAAGCAACGCGCATGAGACTGTCGCGACATCGTGGCCAGAGTGTGGATGAGAATAGATCTTCCCTTGACCGTGGCCAAGATTTCACCATGCCTCGGAGTTTTGTCTGGAGATGAGGACGCAGTTTCTATTATACATCTATAGAAATCAGCGAACATCCCAAAGCACGCTCTCAAAATCACACATACTTTAGTCACTCCCTGTCTATGCTACGAAGCTCTTGGTGAAGCTTGAGACTACCTCCTTTAACTTAGATTCCAAGTCCTTGCTCAACGATCCTTCACGATCAAGAGTTGCAAGCATATCCGACTCGTTGCTCTTCAAGTGTGCCAAGAAGTCAGATTCCCATACCAAGATCTTGTCGACTGGGACATTGTCCAAGTGGCCGTTGACACCAGCGTAAATAAGTGGAACCATCTCGTTGACAGCCATAGGAGAGTATTGCTTTTGCTTAAGCAATTCGGTCAAGCGCTCACCACGGGACAAAGTCTGCTTGGTGGCGGCATCCAAATCAGAACCGAACTGGGCAAAGGCGGCGACCTCACGGTATTGAGCCAAGAAAAGCTTGAGGGAACCGGCGACTTGCTTCATAGCCTTGAGCTGGGCAGCGGAACCGACGCGGGACACGGAAAGACCGACATTAATGGCTGGTCGAATACCCTTGTAGAAGAGTTCGGCCTCCAAGAAGATCTGTCCGTCGGTGATGGAAATGACGTTAGTTGGGATATAAGCGGACACATCACCACCCTGGGTCTCAATAACTGGGAGGGCAGTGAGGGATCCTCCACCGTGCTTGTCGCTCATTTTGGCGGCACGCTCAAGGAGTCGGGAGTGGAGGTAAAAGACATCTCCTGGATACGCTGCCTTGGGTTAGCCTTATAGAATGACCTGGTGAAGGAGTGAGGACTTACCTTCACGTCCTGGTGGACGGCGGAGAAGGAGGGACATCTGGCCTTTCGAGATTGTCAGTTCATGCTTCTAGCAATTTGCTTCGAAAGTCTTACGGTAGGCCACAGCTTGCTTGCTGGACATTAAAATTAGCATGAGAAAAAATTTGGGGGATGGGGGGGTACGAACGACAAGTCATCATATCTCGAGCGCAAAAGTTAGCATGTCACGTAAAGAAGGTTGTAAGAGAACATACATGATAACGCAGTGCTTGCCTGGAATTTTCTTGGTCAGCCAATGAACTCTAAATGAGGGAGTTGGGAGGAATTACCATTATCGCGGAACCATTCACCCATGGAAGTACCAGTGAAAGGAGCAATGTACTGAAGAGGAGCAGCCTCGGACGCGGTAGCAGCGACAATGATGGAGTACTTCATGGCGTCGTTCTCCTCAAGGGTCTTAACCAGCTGAGCAACGGTGGATCGCTTTTGTCCAACAGCAACGTAGATGCAGTAAAGCTTCTTTTTCTCATCGGATCCATCGTTCCATCGCTTCTGGTTGAGAATGGTGTCAAGTGCAACGGCAGTCTTTCCGGTTTGACGATCACCAATGATCAACTCCCGCTGACCACGACCAATAGGCACCATAGCATCGACAGACTTAAGACCGGTTTGGACGGGCTGGTTAACGGACTGGCGGGGAAGGATACCGGGGGCTTTGAGCTGGGCACGACGCTTCTCTGTGGACTTGATGGGACCCTTTCCGTCAATTGGGTTTCCGAGGGCGTCCACGACACGTCCGAGTAATTCGATACCGACTGGGACATCGACCTAGTACCGAATTAGGTTATGAAAATAGTCAACCATACAGGAGCATGTACGCACAATTTCTCCTGTACGCTTGACAGTCTCGCCCTCCTTGACCAATCGATCGGAACCGAAAAGCACAACACCAACTTGACCAGCTTCCAAGTTCATGCACATACCCTTGACACCGGATGCGAACCTGCAAGCATCATTAACTTTACGATCGCAATTCGATAGCGATTCAGACGCACTCGACTAGCTCCTCAGCCTGGACGTTGTTCATGCCATGGACACGGGCAATACCATCACTATGCCATAGTCAGTACCAATTCTCTCCTGGGTTGTTTTTTTCCTGTCCCGTACCCAACGGAGAGGACACGACCGGTCTCAGCGAGACCTGCCTCTTCCTGAACACCTGCGCGATGATCAGTTGTATTCCTCAGACCCGTCTTTCAAAGCATACCTCGGATGCGCTGTTCGAGAATGGAGGAGACCTCGGTAGGCGAGGCCTTTGCGTCTGATGCGTATGTTCTTATCGCATGTCTAGCGACTGGTGTGCGAACCTAGGAATGTATTAGCTTCGAGGGGTTGCTTGATTTTGGGAGCTCCCAGGCAGTCCCATTCCATCAATCGACGAGCTTCGAACCGGTGGAAAGCGTTCAGATCATCGAAAAGATTCCGTAGAAGGCGCCTGATAGCTCCGACAATGGTTGTTGAGGGTCAATGCCTCGCGGCGATGGCGGGAGTGATGTTGAGGCAAGAATTTGCTTACCGAAGTCCTCGCAGCGGCTGCGACCAGCGAGCGGCGGGCAGCGTTTCGGAACATTGTGCTCAGTTTTCTATGTCTCCGAGTGCCAATTGGCTGCCTTGGAGATGATCTGGAGTGGAGAGAGGGTGGATGGGATGAGGTTGAGTTATGGTGAAAGAGTTCCAGGTCGAAGTTCGAGCTCGATTCTGAATAGGTCTTGGCGCTGGCACTCCGAACAATCCCGGCTAACGAAAAACACCGACTCGGGGGACTCATATTTCAATTTCTAAAATGAACATCATCATCTGAAATTAGGTTCAATATCGATAAACTTCTGGCAATTTGGGGTCAATCATTCGTCAGAAATTCATCAATTTTGATGTCAAAGAGGAAGACTTTAAACCTAAATAGTATATTCAATTCATGGACGCTTAATCACGACCAGGACTAAGTCCACGACCTCTCTGTACTAATCTTCAGTAATTGATACCCTCCTCTTCTACCAAGCAAATTCAGCTGGCGATAATATAGCTATGGATCATGATCACTTAGGCTGGTGAAATATGCCTGAATTATTACTCAACTTGGTATTCAACTTTCCGAATTTCATACCAGTAAGATTACATTTCTTCTGCATGGTGACTTGTTGTTGTTTGTTTCCAAGATTCTGCGGTTTTATAATTTCCATCTTGCTTTACTCGAAGCCTTCATACGAGAGCAGTAGAGCTACCTAGCAGTTCAAAAGACGCAGTGAAGTCTTGCTGGTAATGTAATCAGTCTTGGCCGGGCCCAAGATGGCAGCTGGTGGACAACAGAAAAGCTATCTTAAAGCAGAATAGATCTCTAGCAGCCAAATTAATACTCGTGAATTAGCATTACTCGGGTAGATGCTGAAAGTGAGGTAGTTTGCAGCATCGAGATAGCGGCAATAGTGCTATAAGCAGAGAAGCTAAAGAGAGACCACTTTTACTTGGTTTAACACAAAGAATACAGCAATATCGCAACTCAGCGAAGTCTTTGTAGTACAATCATGCTCATCAACAGTAATCTTCAACTTCCATCCTCGCATTTCCAGCCATGCTTCCGTTTAGCCATTCGCACTCCCATGATAGCATTGCTCAATCAAAATTTCATTCAGTCATGTGTCTGCTATAGATTCCACGATTCCAATGCCGGATTCACAAAAACGCCGATGCATGCAGGCTTAATTCGTTCGCTCAAAAGTACCATATCAAAGCCTTGCTCTTTCCGCCTAACAAAACAACATCATCTGTTCGGAAACAGCTTGCCATCCTCGATGTCTTGCTACGACAATTTTCCATCGACCTTCTTGTCTGCCTTGCTCTTCTTAAATTTCTCGATCTCCGCCTGGATGGCCTTATCAACTCTCGACTTGAGTTCTGGTCTGTAGCCCAAGAAGAACAATATCTCCATCCAAACGAAGAATGGTGCAAGGAAGAGAGCCTGGACTAGATTGTCGAGCAGTGCTGGGGCCCTACCCTCAAATGCACCGTGCCCAATAAATTGGGCAATCCATGCGAAAATATGAACAGCTCCCGCCCACTTGTTGGCGGTACTGCCATACGTTTGGATAAGGTGGTTACTGTAAGCAGTGCTTCCCATTAAGAGCGGGAAAAGCAATGAACCTGCCACAGGCTCCATCAAGATGTATAATGTAGAGTAGCCGAATGCCGCGACGGTTCCGATATTCACAGGGAGGTTCGGTATTGACAGATAACTCGGGAGTGGTAGATTTGGGGAATTCGAGGCCTGTTCATTTCTCAGCCGCAGAGAAAGTGGAAAGACATCGCTGGTTCGTACCAAAAGTAGAGCGCTAAGCAGGATTGCTGGAACACAAGTGACATGTATGCCGACGTTCACCTACATTGGGCATCGATCAGAACATTGCATTCGCTAGCAGTCGTGATATTGACAAACCGGATCATGGTGATAGGCACCATACTAGGCAGACAAATTAGCACCTCGCCATGGAATCTTGTATCATGATATTCTTCGTACAAAGGTCAACTGCTTCTCGAGGTTCAACGACATTTTGGATATCCGGGCTGTTGCTGTCCAGAAGAGAAGTCTTGATGAATGCCTGTGGCATGGCAAACATACACTAAGCTCAGGTGACGAGAACTCGCCTGAACGTTGGAAGCAATCGAGTATGCTGTTCAAGAGGTGAATTGTTGACACCCGGCAGTGCCATGCCTGTCTCCGAACATGAGGTGCGCTTTCACATGCAGGCGGGCTGGGAAAGTTGGCCATGTTGGCCTGATATGTAAGGCACTTCATCCGTCGCGCTTTCTTTCTTTGAACTCGCGACTGCGGACTGGAAGTTTCCCGACCATCGACTCCAACTCCACACTCATTAACAGATACAAGTAGAGACACCAGATCGTGGGCTCGCACCAGGCACGAGCATAGCATTGGATAGCTAGTAACACTCTCGGAGCTGCTCCGTTCTGTGCCTCTCATGACATCGTGCTAGTGCTATAGAACACAAGTCTGGCATCATAGGTAAGCAGTGCAATTCCGCTTCTCGCTAGGAATTTATCACTGCTTTGTGCGACTGGCATACTGATGTCGATAGTCCTAAAATCGATTCCTTCTCATCCTCTTCGCGCGACCCAAAACACCTTTGCCCGACCGCTTTAATCCGGTCGCGCCGCCTACCTTTATTCCTTACGCTCCTGAATCATGTTCTTCTATAAAGAGGAGGAGAGAACCATAAATTTACATCCTTCCTTCTTCGGGCCAAACATTACCAAGTATCTTGATGATCAACTTCTAGGAGATGTTGAGGGCACATTGCAGGGAGACTACTTCGTGGTCTGTGTGATGCAGCCGCATGAATACTCGGATGGCAAAATCGTTCCCGGGAGCTCCTTTGCAGAATTTGTAGTGCATTACAGGGCAATTGTCTGGAAGCCGTTCAAGGGAGAAGTCGTATGTCGCATAAGCATGGATTCTTGGACATCATTGACAAGCATTAGGTCGACGCCCAAGTCACTGGAGTAGCTGACAACGGTTTCTTCTGTGAGATTGGACCTCTCAAGGTATTCGTCTCAAAGAGTGTCAGTAGCCTTTGCCAAGCAGGGGATTGGAGACTGATTTCAGGCAGATGATTCCCTCGGATATCAAATACGACGGACATGCTACACCACCGCAATGGACAGATGGCGCCGATCAGACCATTGAAAAGGGAACACAGATTCGGTTGAAAATAAAAGGTATGCGTACCGATATGGGGTCGCTCTACGCCATAGGAACTATCAAAGAGGATTACCTGGGCGTGACAGAGGTCACAGGATGAGCGCAATGATAGTTCATCAAGTCAAACACTTCGATTGGAGCCAATAGGCAGAAAGGCTTCTCTTCTTCGACAGGAAAGGTGGAAAAAATAGACATGGATCTCAGATTCATGCAGGACTGTGGACAAGGCTCAGAAACGGTTCACATATCCCTTGGCTTCTGTTGGCATGGAAAGAGCGGATTTCCGTTCGACTCAAGGACTCCAGACCGGTCGGGCTTATGACCATACACATTTGAGAGGCCGTATCTCAACGAATTAGGAGCCCGTTCAGAGGCCCACGTGCAGATGGCATAGACTGCTCAACTATGCCGAAAGCGCAAAGTTTCTGGCAACATTAATTTCGAAATATTGTATCCGATATCGTGATTCCACTGAAGTGTAGAGCGGGGAGCATTCTTATTCGCTCAAAATTTGTCATTCTAGACGAAAAGTTTCCTCTTTCGAACACAAGGTCGGGCAAGTACGTGGAATTACAACAATTGTACATCGTGACATTTGTCTTTTGAAGTATGCCATATGTGAGAAACCTGACTCTTTGGGCTTCAATCACATATACAATTTTTTTTAATTCGGCATATTATCGTGGATCGTACTAGTACTAGTAGTATTTGAGAATGTACTAGTAGTATTTGAGAATGTCCGGAGGTGTAGCGGCGGAACCACTGCACATAGAGTAGAGTACGGACTTCTATGTTAAGCACACCTGAGCCCACCGTCTGAACACGCTTCTACACCAGGACGCCCTCTTTTCTGTTTTGGTGATAATTAATTGCAAGCTCCAAATCTCATTCATTCGCATTCTCACATTTTGCCGCCCAATGCAGACCATCCAACTGGTAGTTAGGTAGCTACCGACCGGCAAGATGACAGAGAAGGAACTCGACTTCGAGGAGACACAGCCTCTCACACAGTCGCATAATGATCGCAAGTCACAAGAAGAGCCGCGAACCTCTTTTGAATCCATATCAACCACCAGCGCGATCCTCGAACAGATAAGCGGCGCTCCCGTGAACAAGTACACGGACGACGACCATTCCGACAGCACTTTAGGAAAGCAAGAGGGTTATGATGTGGAAGAGAGCGGAAGATACCATGCGTACAAAGGCGCAGACAAGAAATACAAGAGGCTGCTATGGATTGTAGGCTTCGTGTGTTTGGCTGGCTGGAGTTTGGCGGCTTTCCTGTTCGTCGTGAAGGGATCTTATAAGCATGCTTCTACAAAACCTCATGACCCCTCTGCGACGGCTTCGAGAGGCTCAGGGAAGAAAGTTACATTGGATCAAGTTCTAAGCGGACAGTGGCGGGCGCGAAAACATTCACTCTCGTGGATCGCTGGGCCAGAAGGCGAGGACGGATTACTGCTGGAGCGCGATGATCCAGGGAATAATGACTTTTTGGTGGTGAAGAATGTACGCGAACAGAGTGGTGTTTCGTCCTCGAGCACGCGAATACTTATGGCCCAAGGAGGATTTCACGTCAACGGCGAGTACGTCTATCCTAGCGAGACATGGCCGAGTCCGGACCTCAAGAAAGTCCTTGTCCTAGCTGATCGCCAATCGAATTGGAGACACTCTTTCACTGGAAAATACTACATATTCGACGTTGCCACTCAAGAGGGGGAACCCTTGGATCCGTCAGACTCAAAAGGACGGGTGCAATTGGCATCCTGGTCACCGAAATCAGATGCTGTCGTATTTACGAGAGATAACAATATGTATCTGCGTTCTCTGAACGGAGGTGTCAAGCAGATCACTACAGATGGAGGGCCGGAGCTCTTTTATGGCGTCCCGGACTGGGTGTACGAGGAAGAGGTATTTTCAGGGAACAGCGCTACTTGGTGGTCGCATGACGGGCAATACGTTGCATTCCTTCGAACCAACGAAACTAGGGTCCCGACTTTCCCAATCCAGTACTATTTATCAAGACCAAGCGGCGCCAGACCGAAGCCAGGCGAGGAGAACTATCCCGAAGTCCGAAATATCAAATACCCTAAAGCTGGTGCGCCGAACCCCTTTGTTAACTTGCAGTTCTATGATGTGAAGAAGGGTGAAGTCTTCTCTGTCAACATCAACGGGGACTTCTCTGACGAAGAGAGACTGATCACTGAAGTGGTATGGGCTGGTAACGGCGGCAAGGTCATCGTGCGCGAGACCAACCGAGAGAGCGATCTTCTGAAAGTCGTACTCTTGGACGTGGAACGTCGCAATGGTCAGACGGTTAGAGAAGTTGACGTCAATGCTCTGGACGGTGGATGGTTTGAGGTCTCGGAGGATACCACTTTCATTCCTAGCGATCCTCGAAACGGTCGTCCTCACGCTGGGTACATTGACACCGTGATCCATGAAGGCAACGATCATCTTGCTTACTTCACGCCTTTGGACAATCCCACGCCAAAATATCTCACATCCGGCGACTGGGAAGTTGTCAAGGCTCCATCTGCGGTCGACTTGAAGAACAACTATGTCTACTTTGTATCAACCAAAGAAAGCTCAATCCAGAGACACGTGTATAGGGTGAAGCTTGACGGAACAGGCATGGAAGCAATCACAGATACCGAAATCGAAGGCTACTACGATGTAGACTTCTCCAAAGGTGGAGGGTACGCACTGTTGAGCTACAATGGCCCCAACATTCCCTGGCAAAAAGTTATCAGCATGCCAGGTGTTGGCGATAAGTACGAAGAATCAATAGAGGAGAATACGTCTCTTAAGAGATTTGCTTCTGAACATGAACTACCCATCCTCATCTATTCGACAATCAACATCGATGGATTCGAGCTCAATGTCGTGGAGAGAAGACCACCTCACTTCAACCCGAAACGCAAATATCCCGTCCTGTTTTGGATGTACCAAGGTCCAGGTTCACAATCGGTGGACAAAAAATTCACCGTCGATTTCCAGGCTTACGTCGCAGCCGGGCTGGGATACATTGTCGTTACTGTCGATGGGCGTGGGACTGGATTCCGTGGACGCAAGACTCGATGTGTCATTCGTGGCGAAATGGGGAAGTGGGAGTCGCATGACCAGATCGAGGCAGCGAAATTATGGGCCAAGAAGGAGTATGTTGATGAGAATCGACTTGCAATCTGGGGATGGAGTTATGGTGGATTTATGGCTTTGAAGACGCTTGAGGTGGATGGCGGGAGGACATTCAAGTATGGCATGGCTGTTGCGCCTGTTACCGATTGGAGATTTTATGGTGAGTCTGCGCACAGTCGGCACTAACATAACATTCGTGCCCTTGCTAACGGCATCTAGATTCCATCTACACTGAGCGATACATGCATACTCCCCAGCATAATCCGGGAGGGTACG
Organism: Venturia effusa; assembly: GCA_007735645.1. Lineage (NCBI taxonomy): Eukaryota > Fungi > Ascomycota > Dothideomycetes > Venturiales > Venturiaceae > Venturia > Venturia effusa. Next base: position 2,624,708 of record CP042185.1, on the reverse strand, counting down.
ACAATACTAGCATCCACGATGTCAATTCTCTGGCTGGCAATGTACGATTCTTGGTCATGCACGGAGCAGCCGATGATAATGTGCACACGCAAAGCACCTACACCCTTCTCGACAAACTTGATCTAGCCGGTATCGAGAACTACGACGTACATATCTTCCCCGATTCGGATCATGGCATCTACTTCCACAACGCCAACAAAATTGTTTACGACAGTGAGTGAAATGCTTGTCTGACGTGTCTCTGAACGGAGTTGCTAATACATTCTGCAGAACTTACGAGTTGGCTTGTAAACGCATTTAATGGCGAGTGGCTGAAGACAGACCACCCAAAACCTCTCATTGAGCTCGATGGGGCGAAGAGAGTGAAGAGATCTGTACCCATGGAATCCTCATAGAAGAGGTGCACGATAGGCGTCATGTAAGAAAGAATCAAGAAGATTTCGCAGCATCGGTGTTTGCACCTACTTATGTACATCAAATACAACATTTGCAATCGTTCCTCCCGTAACACTTCCCGCCCCTAAGGCGGTGTAGGCAAAACCACAAACTTCTCACTCAAAAGCGGATGCTCGACATGTCCCGCCCCTCCAACAACGATCTTCATACTTTCCAATACCCGCCCTCTCAAATCCACATCGCCTCTCACGTCTTGTCCCATGAATCCACCGAACGTGCGCGTGAACTTGAAGGGTTTTATGGCGTTCCAGATTCCGTGGATGGAGTCCGGGTTTAGCGGGATCATGTTTGGGTAGGACCACATGAAGGAGTAGGATGTTGTGCCTTTTGGACGGGCGATGTGGTAGATTCCTGACTGGGTGGTGTTAGTTGTCAATGGAGTGAAGTTGGGTGTGCTGGTGGGGTTTGTGGTGGTGGTGTTATTGGAGTAAGTGGACCATGTGTTATTGGCGCCGGACATGCCTATCTATACCATGTCATAGACAATGCCATCAGCTTCTTCCACCCCAGCCTCAAGAAAGAAAGACAGAAAGATAGATGAATTGAAAGATCTAGGGGAGATGGGAATAGAGTGCAAATAGCTTACCGGGACAGTCATGATTGTATCGGCCAGCATCAATGCATCGCCCCTCCCCGATTTCACATGCAACACAAGTGATCCAGGAAAATGACCACCGGCTTTTATAGCCGTGATCCCTGGAATTATTTCGGTGGTTTGTGTGATTAGAGGTGTGCGCAGACCTGTGATGTCGGCGCGGGAGAGCCATTCCGAGTCATCAGAGGAAACGTAGATGGGACAGTTGAAGGCGGAGGCATATTCCAGGTGAGTTGTGTAGAAGTGGGGGTGGGATATCTTTGGAATCTGTCAAAAAAGAGGCAGCGAAAGGGGATAGGAAGACGTACGACTATGGCTTTGAGGCCGCCTTTTGCTTTGACCTGTCGATCGTCAGATTTGTGTCTTGGTTGAATAGGTTGTACATGCAGAGTTCCAAAGAATAAACAGAACTCACCTCCTCGACAAACTTTTCATCGATGTAAGGGACGCAATCCCAAAGCATATTTCCTTCATCTGTTCCGATGAAGATTGCTCGTTGTCCGATTCCTATCTAATGATATATTAGCCAGCATCCTTATACTATGGAACTGACTCGAAAATTTCGACCCTTTCACCTTCGATTGGTTTAGAAAAATTTAGCTTTCAACTCCAGCTCTTTCGGCATTGAGTGAATATGAAAACAATCGTAACAGTCTACGTCATCAGGCCGTTGAATCTCTTGAAGGCTGGAAACTCGGGGTAATTTCATGCATCTAAGTATAGAGCAAAATCGCGACACCTGCTCTTTCATTCATAACAAACTTACCTTCGGCTCGCTAGTAACAAACCAAATCTTGTCATCAACCTCGTCCCTCTTCCACACATTCCTGAACCCAGACTGGCGGAGTTTAGATAGAGAAGTCCATGCTTGGCCCGTCGGAGGAACGTATTGTCTTGGATCCTGTTGAAACGTAAGTAGGTAGATATGGGACCTGCATAGATATCGGAGAGGAAATTTACATCGCAGATTTTACAACCACTTGGTGGAGTGGAGAGCGGGGCATCGAACTGTGTTCCGCATGTTACGCAGATGGCCAGGTCGTGTGATGGTGTTGCCATCTTGGATTGGGTCGAGTAAGAGGGGAAATGGGAACAGAAGGATGCTTGTGGAAAGATGTTGTGAATTGATTGAAATTGAATGAGGTTGACATTGCAAAGAGTGGAGGAGTGGAGTGGTCCGAGATCTACGAGTAGCAGAAATACCGTACCCCACTTTGTCATCCATGAGGCTTCGACACGAGGCTGAGGTTAAACATTGGCAGGCTTGATCTCGGATATTTAAGCACGCGCGAGCTTGAACGGAGCTCGGGAGACTGCAAGTTATGCCCATGGATATCCAGAGGAGCCTCAGATTTGTCAACACCTCAAATTGGACCTACGTCTGAGGTGCAGGACAAGCCATCCCATTTTTTCGCAGGCTGCCTCTTTTAAGTGCTTCGTAGGTCTTGATCATCGTCCTGATATTGGTGACCACTACGTGCCGTGTTCAGCCTGACTCTTTCTGCTTCTTAGCTTTCTTAGCTTTCCTCTTGCTTTTCGGCGTAGGCTTATCTTCCTGTTGCTCAACTTCCAGAATCTCGCCGTCATCCTCCTCTTCAACCTTATCTGCCTTCCGCTTCTTCCTCGACTCGCTCGTTGTAATCTCGATTGCTTTCCCAAGGCTCTTCCCGGCACTCGCACCAGCAAACGCGACAACGCGGCCGATGCGACCATCGTCCAGCTCAACCTTCACACCCTGCGCATGTGGCTTCTTCGAAAGGATCTTCGCTACGTGGCCCTGTCCTCCGTGAGGCAGTTTCTTGGCTTGAATAAAGACGCCATCTCCCACGTCAACCTGTTCGAATGAAGGGCGCATGCCCGAGCCACTAGACGAAGCAGTATTGAGTTCCAATTGCTGTAGTTTCCGATGTGCATTCTCCTTCTCCCTTGCTTTCCTCTCCGCCATCTCTTTGTCGTACTTGTCATTTCCAGACAGGCCAGCTTTTATGAACCTGCCTGCGGATTCCTTGTCGAGAGTTAGGTTTGTCCGTTTGCCGGAATCGGGGTTCTCCACGAGGGCGACCTTTTGCATGTATTGTTGTATACGCTTCAGCTCGATCATGATAGGATGTGATTTCGGGTCGCCGGCGCCGCTCAGGCGAATCTGTGAAAACAGTATCGTTTCGATTGCATATGTGAGCCATGTTAAGAGCTTTGCCCTCTCAAGCGGCGCCAGGTTTTTGTTCAGAGACGAGAAACTATTGGCGGAAAGAAGAGGTTCGAGGACGGTTTCGAGGTCGTCGATGTTATCGCCTAGCTCCTCTAAGAGATCAACGATGTTGCTGTCTTCGTCCATGATATTTGTTGCTCGAGCAGAGAAATGATGGTCGTGATTGTAGAGAATGTCATGGGCCTGGTAATTGATCGCGCTTGACCCGGGTGAAGAATTCTGGGACTGTGGCGGTTGAAGAAGTGGTCTTGCCAGGATTTGGGCAATATCAAAGCTGAGGTACCTCTTAGAAGATTGTCGTAAAGAAACTGTCTTTGTAGAACAGAAAAACGAACTGAGAAGAGAAATGACTCGTCTATGAATCGAGGTCAACGGAGACTCGAGTCATGCGAGAATCCAACACCATCATTATGGTCATCACCACTTCCGTTCGGCATCTTCAGAGTTTCAGTCGACTCAGCGCGGTATGATCAATAACTGATGACCTGAAGCTGAAGCTGTTCAACCTGTCTCTACTCATCCCCACATCTCCGCTTCTGCGGCTGCGTCCTCGGATACCAAACATATATACACCATGCCGCAGAGCTAACATCATCATTGGCCGGGGAGCCTATGCTGTGTCCAAGCAACCGCTCTTTACTTGGAAGAACGGCAAGAGTACCATAAATGGCACACAGAAAAAAGGGTCAGTATTTGAGATACAACAACAATATGTTCCTGATCTAACATCGTTTATCTTAGCAGCATGAAGCGCAGCTCCTCAAGTTTTGCTGAACTGCCCTCCCTCGTGGACGAAGAGGGCGACGAACCAGGAACAATCCTTCCTCGTCGAATCCATATACTAGGGCTAGGCGCCATCGGTTCCTTGGTAGCCCATTCTTTGAGAAGTCTCACAGACCCACCGCCTGTAACTCTAATTTTCCACAAAACAGAGGCATATGAGGAATGGCATAAATCCTCCCAAGAAATAAAAATCATTACCAATGGCATGACCGTGGCCAGAAGTGGTTTTGATGCGGAGCTGCAGAGAGTTGGTTATCGACGCCATGGAAGGACCGTTTCAGCTGAAGAGTTCTTCTCTGAGATCCCCAGAGCGCAAGATCAGCTAGAATCGGATCACCCCCTGAGAACACATGAACCAGACGATTTTGCCCTCCCGGACCGAGACATCACGGATCCAATTGACTATCTTATCCTCACTGTCAAGGCCATTGGAACGGTATCAGCACTGTTGTCTGTTCGCAATCGACTTGGACCCAGATCTACAATACTTTTCCTTCAAAATGGTATGGGAATGCTCGACGATGTGGACAAAGAAGTGTTTCCAGATCCGGTGTCTCGCCCACAATACATGGTTGGCATCATAACTCATGGTGCCAACAATCCTGATTTGTCTAAGCCTTTCAGAGTAGTCCACGCTGGTAAGGGTGCTATCTCCATCGGACTGCCATATTCTCGCGAAATGCCTTCTTCTACTCGCTCCTCCGATCCCTTCAACATGACACCGGCGTCACACTATTTGCTGCGAACCGTGTGTAGCTCTCCAATTCTTTGCGCATCACCTCTTTCACCTATCGAGCTGCTTCAGACTCAACTTGAAAAGGTTGCTATCAATGCCGTTATAAATCCTATGACAGTGTTGATCGATTGTCGGAATGGAGGTCTGCTCTACAACTACGCGTTTAGTCGGGTCATGCGTCTCCTCCTTGCTGAGATATCTCTCGTCATTCGCACTCTACCAGAATTACAAGACCTTCCTAACTTGGTCACACGCTTCTCCACCGAGCGTCTGGAGACTAGAGTTGTGAGTGTTGCCAATAGAACAGCGGATAACATCAGTTCCATGCTTGCGGATGTACGTCAAGGTCGTAGAACGGAGGTGGATTACATCAATGGTTATATCGTCAAGAGGGGAGAAGAGCTGGGGATTTCATGTTTCATGAATTACATGATAATGCAATTGGTAATTGGAAAACAGACTATGATTGATCGTGAGAGACAAGATGAATTGCCCTTCCCGAATGTTTCAGGCGAGCGAGCTCCAAGATATCCAGAGGGAGACGAGAGAAACAGAAGGTCAGATAGATGACAAGAGTTGATCTCCGACTTCACAAATATATGTTGTACTGCTCGCCTACTTACCGACTTGAGGTTCCCTCTGTTCACTATGCTCCGAACTTGGAAAATGAAGCACCATCGCTCTTTTCTTCTCGTGAAAAGTTGATCATTCCTGAATGACCATTCGCTAAACCGCGATAAAAAAAAACCAGAGACGGTGGTTCTGGAGTGCCAGGCCATCAAGATAACTGATTACCATGTTGGGACAAGGCTGAAGGGTGGATAGTTCAACAGCTCTTGAGTTGGCGATCATAATATCCATAAATTAAAAATGTTCCTCTCTTCTCCCCTTGATGCGCCGCAATGCGGGATGGCTGCCACCGCTTCATCATTTCCTTAGAGCGCCATGTCCGGATGACATCACATATCATCTTTCCGCACGACCGAACGGAGCGAGCGTACAAAACACGTTATTTCGAGCTGCTATGGCTCGGTTCTCGCCGTTGTATTTCGACTGAGTGACCGTAATGTGGTTAAGTGATCATGTTGCGATTTAATCTCAAATTGGGCAGTAACCGCCAATCAAAATTTGGGTATCGACTTGTCAAAGACGACTTCAATTTCAAGCATGATTTCAAGAAGATGTGAATTTGGCACAATGCATCGCTCGCTAATCTCAGGCAGAACATGACCTCCAGCTTTATTTTCTCTGGAAACCACCTTTTCCGAATGAGACGTTCATCTCACCGAAAATTATCGCAAACCCAATGACCAGCGTTTTTACTGCTAGTACGTACCCATATCGATCCTCAAGAGTCAAGACTTGCAAAGAGGCCTACTATGTCAATCAATTCGATCGTAGCCAGGATGTCAGTGTGCCGGGGGACTAAAATTAGCATCTTGATTCCTTGGGAAGAGACTAAATTAGAGTTGAGTGTGATGAGCGAACCTTTGCTGATCTCCCGCTTTCCTTTAATTTGAGACTTCCAAACGGCAGCCAGGTACATATTTTGTAATCTTACATATCTCGCGTTATGTTCTCAAACTGGAGAGTGAGAAAGATCTGTGTGACTAGCGAGAGAGCATTGGAGAGGTCTACTCAAGAGAACTGTCTGTGAGACCTTTCATATCATCCTTCAATCTTTCTCGTCAGATTCTGCGTACTTTACGTCGGCATTCGAACTTTACTTTTGCCACCTCCATTATGAGAATCGCTCAAGAAAAATCACTTATGACGGCAACAATTTCTCGGGGTTCAAAACAGACTCAATTCAATTCTGTAGCTCTAGTCAATCCTAGGTGTGCCGTACGTACACTAGCATCTTGAGCGTTGACCAAAATAATCCCATCAGCAAACGTGCCTCTTTTGTGCTGGAGGTCATGTACTGTAATGATTGACTACGCTTGCCAGCACTGAAGTGCTATAGCGCTGCAATCAGTCGCACAAGACTATATCCTTGGTGCTTGTGGTGTAAGAGGAGAATCGGGCGTGGTTAGCAGCACCTTAGACACTATCTCTTTATCAAGGATGCCGTCGCTACACTGCCATCACCCGCCAATATTCTGACGGTCGTTGCCTTCATCGGGCCAAACATTCCCATCTTACAGGTCCTTCTAAAGCCAAGTGAGCTGCCATCATTAAGCTTTGCGCTCTTTGCTCCTTGCCCTAATGGTACTTGAACCAGAGAGCCACTCGTCGTAGGCACTGAAGGTGCCCTGCGCGTCAAGGTATTGGCGTTTCGACTCTGCCTTCAACTGCAGTCCCTGCTCAGCCACTTCCAAAAGGACTTCTTCCATCACATTTAGGCGGGGCCTCAGGCGCAAGATGCAGGAGCTGCTGCTCCAAAGGCACCAGCTGGTATTTGTCAATTCACATTCCGAGAGTGAAACGAGGAGAGAGTACGTTGAACACTATTTTTCTGTAGGAGTGACTGTGTGATGAAGAAGGTGTGGAGTAACGATTCGTTGGGCCTATTCTTTCGCAGACAACTCGAACCGGATGGAGCTCGAGGAAAAGCCGGCGATGTTTAAAGCATGCTGAAATTGCCGTCGTCGGAATTTGTGAGCTGCTTTTAGGCTTGGCAGCTTGTGCCAGATTCTGTGATTAGCTCGACGTTAAGAATGAACACAAGGCAAATTGCTGTCGTGCGATCCAGGTAGCTAGGACATTGGGTGACATGAAATCCAGTTTCTGTGATGCAACGGGTGTAAGCAAGTCATTGTTGGATGTTGAATCAAGACATTCATCCAAATCGCACACGGAGGATACCGCCATCCGACGGCCATCTAGCTTTTGATGTAAACACAAAAACAGTGTTCGATTCATGACTGCCTAGATGATTCACAGCTATGCTGACGGGATTGAGATCATCTGCCTGCCAGAAAGTATTTCGGTAAAGGAATTGCTCAACCAAAAAGAAAAGATCTATGCCAAAAAGATGACACCGGGATTGAACCCAGGGTTGTTTCCAAATATTGTTTACACGGTGTGTTAGGCGACGGACACTGTTGAGTCTGGTAAAAGGCAAGACGCAAATCAGATTCGACCATTCACCCACCGCTGGGCATGTAAACATCTTGTGTTGGACATAGTGTAGAAGGAGACAACAGACAGCTCCTGTAACCTCAGACCACGTTCTCCATGACTTTTATTAGCTCTGAGATTCTTTTCTTGACGAGTAGAGACTGTCGTAGCGAAGACTGTCGTCGTCGTGAATGTTATGGTGTGAGACTGGCAACGCATATCGGGGGATATATGTTCATACTGCCAAACTGGACAAACATACCTGCAACAAGGCGTAAACAGATTCGAATGAATTGTGCATCTTTAGAGACGCTATGTTTCTCTCTCCCAGTAGTTGCTGTCTGCACGGCATGACTCCTGGCTCTTGGTAGACGAGGCGTCAGCGAAGACCTCCAGAGATATTTCCCGTTCATTACATATAAACCACTGGGGATATCTCAAAGCATCGATGCTACAAAGTATTGAATCCATTCATGGCGGCGTCTTGCAGAATGTTTTGGTTGGCTGAGCAGGAATACGATTCCCATGGACTGCAGCATGTCCTTTACCCCTCAGCAACGCAACCTGATACGATATCAGCTGCGGAGAAGAGAGCGAAATCAATCGAGAGGGTGCAAAGATGAATCAAGCCCCAAGAGGTTGTGGTGAGAAATCCGAGCAACAATTGCCAATTTGCAGTCTCTGGTCGTTGGTCCTGACTCCTGATGAGGTGGATACTTGGATCGCCGAATGGGACCGTTGCTAGCGGATTTGCCCCAGCCCCAGCCTGTAACCGTGACATCGTCCCCTGGCCAATATCGGCGCTCGGTAGGGCTTAGTCTGCAGTAGCTTTACTAGCTGGTCCCTGGAGGTCTGGGTGACCATGCGTGCCATGCTTGGAGTTGGAGAGCTCAGACGGATCCGAACACCTGCAACAGACTCAGCCACGACAACCAACCCTCTCCGACGACTTTGCGTGGCTAGCGCTTCTTTGGGCCCATTTCCTTCTCTCCTGTATGCCGGTCATACACAATCATATCTTCACCTGTACTTCTTGGTATTGCGCTTGCTTTTTTTGGGACGGGACTCCCGGTCCCAAACTCCATTGCCCTTCTCCCTGAAGTCCATCTGCGGGGCCAAGCTAGAGTCTCGCCTACTAAACACCCGAATACTCATGCATCATCATATCGCAGTCCATCTATAAGCTGCTCGGCCGGCCTCTCCACCCCGATGCTCTAGGATGGCGCCTTTCAATTGGGGACGATCCAAGAAGGAACGAAGCAAGAGCACGGCCTCGATCACTTCTCCCTATGGTGCGGTTGGAACAACACCAGAAACCTCTCACCAACATGCTGATAGATCGTGCCAGCAAACGAACAATCGAGACGATCGCCGAACGGGACTCTCACAGCAGACGGGTTCCCACCTCTAAGTCGTAACCTCGGTCGACATGCGCCCAAGAATTTCGTCGACTCCGACGACTCTGAGACAGACGACTTTGGGATGGTGCACAAGAGAAAGAAATCGGAGCCCATTCATTTGGGACATAACAGAGTGCCATCGTATGACGTGAAGCAGAGGTCTTCTCAATGTCCCACTTGTAACGAGACTTGCCCAACCGGCGAGAGCGGCGATCTGGTTCAATGTCCAACATGCGACACGAAGATGTTCCCGACATCAAACGATCCTCTCGGTAACAGACCGCTGCCTCCAGTCCCGGTCCAACAGCCGATGACGTTGAAAGAGTTCGAAAACATGATGGAAGATATGTATCGACAGTATGGAAAAATTGTCTTTGGGCAGGAGCTACAAGACCAAGGCTGCTCGCGCAGTCCTCTACCAGGTCCAGGCACAAGCAACTTTTTGACGCTCCCAGAAACTCCAAATGGACGGGCAAGAGCGGGCAGTGATTCGAGTGGCATGTCCACAACTGGGCATCGAAAATCTCCGCCACGGTTGAGATTTTTAACTGGTCATCAAGTGATGGACAACATGCCCATCCGCCATAATACCATGGTCAGGCCGTCTAGACCGCCAAATCTCGATCTTCGAGACCGAGCCGCCAGTTCTCATGGACCGAATTCTATGAACCCGAGCCCTCAGGCGCCTCGCACACCACGAACACCTCCTGCCGATATGTCGTGGTATAAACACCTTGGGAGAGAACTTGAGCAGGCCAACTTCAAACCCGCTCAAATCGAAAGATTGAAAGTAGCCAAGACATTGGTCCTGCCCATCAAAGACCGGATGAGATTTATCTTTGGTAACTCGAATTGTCTTAACCAGTCTTTCTGTTCCACTCGTCGGCCGGTTATGGCTTCGCGATCGAGGAGCGAAAATGCCGTTGAATCATCAAGGCGAGAGCAACCGAGGCACGAAAAATCACGAGTACCGCCGAATCAGACGTCGCTGCCTCCATTGCCACTAACTCCGGACCATTTATATCGAGACCACAAAGCCCTCATGGTAGGTGAAGTATACGATGTTGTTCAACCGCTCGCAGATAACACCGATGAAACCGCACGATCTCGCCCATCTCAAAGTCATCGAGGTCGTCGATCCGTATCTTCATACACTGACTGGGATGCGTTGCGACATTGGTACAATGCTATCCTGCATTACTTCATGGATGTCGAAAGCTGTTTGAGATTGGTTTGCGAAGGTCATCAGGATGCTCAGCTAGGAGGACCGCTTCGAGACGAGGTGAGGTGGATTGGACTTGATCTTATGAAAGCCTTGCTCGAAATGATCGATTTCTTGGTGACCGCGCCCCGTCATAGTCCGGCCAATGCCAACGACTTACGATATCTTCTCTTGTTGTTGGTGAACCCAATCCTGGGCCCGAAGCAGTCAAACTTAGCCGAGGCTGAATATCGTCGAAGAGACAAGATGAGGACAATGGACTCGAGTCTGTACCAGGCCAAGCATGTCTTGGAACGGCCTGCAGGCATGAATGACGTAAAGGATTGGAGGAAAGACGTCGAAAGTCCCCGTCAACGCATTCAAGGCATCATTCTTGGTCGACTAGCGAATGCTCCTCGGCAGCATCAGCAAGCTTTGGTCCATTGGTTCAGTGAACTTCCTGGCAGAGACTTCAAGGATCTGGTAGAAACCTTGAAGAGGTTCATCGGAGAACGTCTCAGATTGCTCAAGCCTCGCTCAAAAGATGAGCGCGATGCCATTCGTACCCAGAGACATCTATTTGCCGGGATGACACTTCCGAGCATGCCGCCGCCAAAGCCAAGTGTGCCACGCTATAGCAAAAGTCGATCGACGTGGGCGCTTCGAGCTGCCTGTTCGGTATTGGAGATGTTGTTCGCGGCGAACGAAAAGCACGTCGACAAGCCAGAGTGGTGGGAGCAAGCTGGGAAGAAGACAATTCGGCACCCAGCTGTGAGAAGAAGACTCCTTCCGCTAGATGAATTCAGCTTCTCACTCTTGGATCCTTCGGCGGGCCGCATTGATGTAGAGGAAGACTTCGAGGCGTGGGAGACGAGGGCGGCGAGATTCACCTTCTGCCAGTATCGCTTCATGTTGACCTTAGGTACGAAGGTCAAGATCATGGAGCTGTATTGCAACCGGAGACGAAGAGAGATGGCGCAGCAGGAGTGGTTCAGCAGCGCCAGGATAGATAGAGATGGGTATTTTCGTATGAATGTAAGGCGGGATTGTGTTGCCGACGATAGTCTGAAACAACTTCGGCAAGCTATTGGCTCGGGCTCAGGAGAAACGATGAAGAAACTCAGAGTCAAATTTGAGGATGAGATGGCAATCGACGGAGGTGGACCCGCGAAGGAATGGTTTCTTTCGTTAGCTCAGGATCTCTTCCACGGCGACCATGGTAAGCCCTCATGCAAGATTGTTTGCAGGAAACAATCAATCGTTGTTGATCATATTGCTAACGACTACACTCTGCAGGGCTCTTCTTCTTCAATCCCGACTCCCGATACTGCTATTTCAATGCCTATTATTACGACTCTACAGAGATATACGAGCTCGTCGGAGCTCTGTTCGGCCTGGCAGTCTACAACCAGACATCTCTCTATGCGCCATTTCCACCCTTTCTTTTCCAGAAACTTGCAGCAGCCGCTCCAATTTATTCGCCCAAACTCTCCTCCGAGCCCTCGGTATGGCGAAGCAGTTGGCGACCATCACTAGAAGACCTCTCCCAGCTGGATCCTGATCGGGCAACCTTCCTTCGCAATCTCCTGAAGGAGCAGGAAGACTTTGAAATGTTCTGGGAGTACCCGCTCCTCAGATACGACATTGTCGAAGTTACACCAATCATTCCTGGGGGATCAGATAAGCTCGTCACGAAAGAGAATCGAGAAGAATATGTTCAAGCGGCTGTCCAATTTGCCATCGACACGTCTGTTGAGAAGCAATTCAATGCCTTTGCCCGTGGCTTCTATCTACTCTGTGGCGGGCCCGCACTCTCCCTCTTCCGTGGTGAGGAACTTGAGCTACTTCTTCGAGGCTCAGAAGACTTTGACGTGGATACGCTGCGCGCTGCAGCTGTATACGACGGTTGGGACGGTTTGTTGAGTGAAGAGAAGGTTTGCGAAGAATTTCCGATTGTTGGCTATTTCTGGGATTTCTTTGCTTCATCCTCGTTGGCAACAAAGCAAAAAATCCTCCGTTTCGTCACTGGCACAGATAGGCTTCCTCCTGCCGGGGTTGCGAACCTGGTTATCCGTATTTCACGACTGCATGTAGATTGCCTTCATCTTCCACAAGCTCGCACATGCTTCTCTCAGCTTGAACTTCCCGACTACGCCGTTGAGAGGACTCAATTCGAAGCTTTGTTCTTGAAAGCATTGGAGCATGGATCAGATTCCTTCGGGCGCAAATAGAAGTGGTTCCGGACAGCAGCATCAACGGGCAATTGACAGCATGATGAGGCAAGCTGCACCTGCGATTGCATATGTGGTGATGATGGCTGATATTTGATTTTTCCGATGACTGTCAATGTCGCGTCTGGATAATTTGGGCTGGGCACTGGCGTGGTGCCATCAGCATTTTGAGGGGTTTTGGCATGGCTGGCGTCTTCTCGAAATTCTTTGCATCGAAATACCCTGGCTTCCTGGAAAGCGTTTGGATCTTTATGATTGTGGATAGAAACAAGGCTAGTATGAATGGCGTAGCATAAATTGCTTGGATAAACATTGGCAATAGGTTTTCTAGAAATCGTCAAGCTTGTTCTAGACGAAGCATATATGTTTCTGGAGTATGAAAATTATGGTCTCGTCGGTGCAACTGCTACTCCGTTTCTTTATCATTTGTGGCACAAGCTTGTAGTAACCCGTGACTGCATAACCTGCGCGATGGGAGTAGTGAAAGAATTCGAGATGCCAGTGTGCCAATGGGAAACAATTTCCAGCTCGCCCTCGTCTTACCCTGCGGTCGGAATGGAGACCACTGGCACTTCATACCACTGCAGTCACCATCACAATGCAGGTCCTTCAGCGATGTCGGAGCACCTTCAAAAAAATGGGTCCACCTCCCATCGTCTCTGAATTTCAAAAGTTCCCCATCTTCTCCAATCCTCCCTCACAAATCAAACATATTCACTATGGCCTCACGGAATGCAAGCAGAGCTTTGCGAAGCTCTTTGGCTCAATTGGCCAAGCCCGCCGTCCAGCGACGAACTTTTGTTGCTGCTGCCAACGCCGTGCGAAGTGCTGCTCCAAAGGCCGCTGTCTCGACCTCGTTTCAGCAAACCCGTGGCGTAAAGACAATTGATTTCGCCGGTACCACTGAGAAGGTGTATGGTATGAAAGTTCGACTGACATCCCACTCTTCAATTGCTAACCACCTTCATAGAGCGCGACGACTGGCCAAGAGAGAAGCTCCTGGTGAGTCACTATCCGCCGCGCCGGAAAAATGGTACTGCAAGACTTTGTTTACTAACAAGCACGATAGGACTACTTCAAAAATGACACGCTTGCCCTCATCGGTTACGGATCGCAAGGCCACGGCCAGGGTCTTAACCTCCGCGACAACGGCCTCAATGTTATAATTGGTGTGCGGAAAGATGGTCAATCGTGGAAGGAGGCCATTCAAGATGGCTGGATACCAGGCACCAACTTGTTCGAAATGGATGAGGCCATTACCCGTGGTACTGTCATCATGAACTTGCTTTCTGATGCTGCTCAGAGTGAGACATGGGCTCACATCAAGCCTCAATTGACTAAGGGCAAGGTACGACGAAATGGGGCGATTGTGCGTATGCATGGCAGGCTGATCGCATTGATAGACTCTTTACTTCTCCCACGGTTTCTCCCCTGTCTTCAAGGACCGAACTGGCGTCGAGGTGCCGAAGGACATCGATGTCATCCTCGTTGCGCCGAAGGGCTCCGGCCGAACAGTGCGATCTCTCTTCCGTGAGGGACGTGGTATTAACTCGTCCGTCGCCGTGTTTCAAGATGTGACTGGCAAGGCCTTGGAGAAGGCCATCGCTATGGGTGTCGCTGTCGGCAGCGGTTACCTATACGAGACCACATTTGAGAAGGAGGTCTACTCGGACCTCTACGGTGAGCGCGGCTGCCTCATGGGCGGCATCCACGGCATGTTCCTTGCCCAGTACGAGGTTCTCCGTGAGCGTGGCCACACTCCCAGCGAGGCTTTCAATGAGACCGTGGAGGAGGCTACTCAGAGTTTGTATCCACTCATTGGTGCTAACGGCATGGACTACATGTACGCTGCCTGCTCGACGACTGCACGTCGTGGTGCCATAGACTGGAGTAAGAAGTTCAAGGACACTCTTAAGCCAGTGTTCAATGAGCTCTACGACCGTGTTGCCGATGGATCTGAGACCCAGCGATCCCTTGACTACAACAGCCGTTCCGACTACCGTGATGCTTATGAGAAGGAGATGGAAGAGATCCGCGGTTTGGAGATCTGGAGGGCTGGAAAGGCCGTCCGGTGAGTGCTCGCCCTATCACGACTTGTATCACAATATCTGCTAACCACCATGCTAGATCTCTCCGTCCAGAAAACAACTAAGTGTTCCCGACCACAAAAATACAGCTTCTTTGTTTGTCTAGATTCCCAACACATGGAGCGTGCAGCAATGCTTTTTCCGGAATGGATGATGTGCAGGATAGCTTGCTTTGCATCTTCTTTCTCAATTCTAGAAGACGGGAATCGGCTGTCCTTTGCGAATTCTTGGAGGCGTGGTGTTTGTCTTTCTTGAATTTCATATCCAGATCTAGGTAGCTCGTGATACTGGGAACTTGCGGGCGCAAATCAAGGACACCACAAAAGTTGGTCTTTATTAAGTACCACAGTCCTACTGTTTGACAAAGCTGCTTCCATGTTCGTGACGTTTGGCCAGTACGCGGGTTTACAATCAACCGTGGTGGTTAAAGACGTAGCTCCACTACTAGGCTCTCAATTTGTTGCTTCCTGGACTATTTTTCGGTCACAGCTTCATGCAGAATTTTGGAGTTGTCAGAAGTACTATGCAGGCGAGCTCTGCTTGAAGCTATCAGAGTATGGCAAGATGGGCCACGAGAGAGTGAAATCGACTTATTGCCGAATGGAAGACTCCATGTTATCGAAGATTCCAACTCTCCCGCTCGAAACATTTCACGATGAGGGAGTTTGTAGGGGACATTGCAATTCGACACTGTGTAACACATCGAATGGCATCATTCATGGCCCACATCCAACGCAGGGTGCAGGCAACAGAAATGGCGCGTGTATCGTATAGAAAGTTCGAGACTGACCGGGACAAAAGCAAACAACTACGCTAGCAGGTAGTAGCAGAGACGGAACCTAGGTGGAAGGCAGACTTCCAAGCTGTCGCGTCGTGAAGTCGTTTCCTTGCATACTCCTCGACGTTCTTCTTCATTCCATCCATTGAAACATTGAGCATCGATTCCTTGCATGGCTCGAGCTCAGCCATCGAATCAATGGCTGTCATACTCATGGTGCAACTCCGTGCGACCCGACCTCCGCCACATCCTCTTTTCCCAGGGGCCGCCATCCATCAATCCTCTACCAGGAGTACAGTAGTTCTATCTGGCGCGGAGGCCATTTTGCATCGATGGCCGCTCGCTCCGATGCGAAAGGCGTTCTTGGCGCAAAGAATGATACCGAAATCATCATTCTGTCTGATGTTCCCGAGGTCGGCCCTGACTCGCTGATCAACAAGATCCCAATGACCATCTCACACTCTGGTTTCCGAAGCCCTGTGTGTCAGACGTCAGGTTCATTGTCAACAACCACTACTACTAGCCTCACGTCCCGGTCTGGCACATATTGTCATTGGATTGAGCGTGACCTATCGCCACACGCCCTTTTCATATGGAGCCAGGCAAGTCACGATCACGGTCACGGTGGAATCGGAGCTGTTTACAACTACGATCAGTAAGTAGCTTATCTTGGACGCTTGTCTAGGCTATATATGGAAAGTTACTTTACTGTGGTTGCATGCCAAAAGAACGTTATTTAGTGGAACCCTCGGCCATAAAGCCGGCAACATTTGAAGCTGTATACAAGCCGTAATAGCGTTTTTTTTGGTGTTTATGTAATCTCTCTTTTACGGCCACGTCAGTCATTATGTGGTAGATAGCGTGAAAGAAATTAAGAATGAATGGAAGAATGAGCTTATTAGGTTGTAAGATACACGGGATTGAGGAGATAAATGAAGCCGAAACCTGTGCCGAGATCTCCACCAAATAACGTTTTTTTGTCCGGCAACCACAGTAGCACGTCGATCCCTCGTAAGGAAGTCCGACCCAAGTGAACTGATAACAGGCTACAAGAGCCAATCGGAATCTACGGAATAAGCTGTACACTCCATAAGGTTACTATCCAGTACTCGACGTACTGACATTTTCCCCCACAGGTCTCCACCGTGTATCAGCTTCGGTGACTATACCGAAGAAGCGCTATCTATTTAGGTATGTATACCATCCTCCGAATGTCCGTACAGCAAAAGATTCATTGATCTTGGTCTCTTTATATCTTCACCACTTTCAAGCCAATCGCTTAAGCACCTCTTTACAATGATGAAAACACTCGACGTCCGCTACCTCCTTTGGCTTCCTTACGTTGTGCTTCTAGCCCTTGGTAAACCGCTTCCTCAAACACCTCCTCCACCCGGTACCTGTCCTGTCGAGAACCTACCAATATTCGTCCGACAGCGTACTGAAGAATTTATGGTCGACATCGCAGTCCGAAGAGAGATCCGACACGCCCCCCAGCTCCTGGTAACAGGATTCTTCACCGTCGCGATCAACCCTTTAGCCCGGACTATACGCCCTATAGAAGCTATGATTTTCACTCAAGACGACCAACGTATTTCCCCGGAATTCACCGCGTACCTTCGTCACGAACCGCGGAATCGGGGGCAGTCTCTCTACGCGGATAGATTTGAAGTAGGCATCAACTCGGGACACCAGATGCTGGAGGGTACCCAAGGAGGTAACGTTAATTGGCGTGGCGCCAATCCGCGTGTAGAAATGATGGTTACACAGGAACAATATAGGGGTTACATCCAGGAAAGTGCAACCCTACAATCGCTTATTCCTATTTGTTCACCAGGCAGAAACTTTCCTGCCTGGGTGCCTGAACAAATAGTTTACGTTACCATTTTACTCTTAGTAACCGTTTTGCAGCAAGGCTGGCAGATCACTTGGGAAAATCTACGGAATTTCGCTGTTGGCGTCACCTTGGTACATAATTTACTTCACCACTGTCGACCTGGACCTGGATAAACAAGATTAATTCGGTCCGGGGTATCCTTTCGACCACCGTTCTTCACGCTCCACGTCTCAAAGTCTATCCCTTGCACGGTTTCGCGTTTCTGGTTGGTCGGCCAAGGAACGGTCAATTCCTTTGGAACAGAACACCACTCTATGAGCAACTTCTATACGGGACTATCCGCTTAAGATCGCTCCGGTCCAAAGCTTGATTTTCTTGAAATTCAAATCTTCCCTCGATTCAAATACCAACCTTCCACCGCTCAATTTCGCATCTCATCTGCAAACTGCACCATGGCCCGAACGACAGCAGTGGTCTTGCTCGCCTTCAGCTCCTTGGTTCCTTCTGTTGTCTCAATCCCAGTCCTTGCCCAGGAGGAATGTGTCTGCAAGCCACTCGCAGGACAGACCTTCAGCAACAACTCACTGGCATCATGCAACAGAATCGCCGAAGGTATCCAGCAATGGAGGGCCGTGGCTTTCCACTCGCCATTTCTGGCAGACGCATTTGTGGACGCGGACCAGGGTCTCAGAGTCTTTCGTGACGGAGAACCATTAGAAACGGGTCGGGCTGCTCGAAGATCTGGCTGCCATGGTCATGTGCAACCATACAGAGCGTTTAGTAAGTACACATTTCGTCCCGTGCCATGGCAGGATACGCTAACCTGCCCATGGAAAAAGCTGTCAAAAAACTACTTCAGCAATGGAAAGAGCCAAGCGAGGACAGGTTGGCCTCTATCACAACGCCAAATAGAGAACGGATCGTTGCCCCAGCAAGACCTACATGGCCGTGGAAGCAGTCTCGGAACGAAGACAAGAGCCCAGGACGCAACGTGCAACACTCATCTGTGCCGGCGTTCCTGGAACCAGCACAGCAATACAGAATCATTTGTCGGTCAAGGAATGCCCCGAATGAGTATAGCTTCGCTGGAAGGCCAGAGCTCATGCTACTCATGGGACTGATGATTGTTGTCGTCTGCATGACCCTCTTTGATATGGTGGTTGTCGCCTGGAGACGGTGAGTTCGGATGTCGTCAGGATTTCGCATTGTGCTAATACATGCTGAAGATACAAACGGGTCATACAGCCCGTGCCTGTTTCCCTTGGTAGGGACGAGAAGCGCATCTACGCATTATACAAGATTGATGAAGAGGAATTTGAAGACGAGGTTGTGCCTGCAATCTCCGACCTATGACACCGTTCCGGGACAATCACTACCCACCATTTGCACGACACCGGCAGCCCGGATCACGACAACGTTATGACACGATCTTAAGGCAGCAAGATCCAGATCCGGGGAGGAATTTGAATCACGACGAGTTTCAGCCTGACGAACGAACGAACAAAAGGAACACCTATCGACGAAAAGAAATCATGAGCACTCTCGTAGAGACTGCATGATCCTTGACGGGATATTATGAAAATCTTCACAAGATTTGCCCAGCAAATCTAAGAGCTTGGAAATTAAAATGATGAAGTGTTAACCCTAATCTCCGAATCCTCGTTTGGATCTTCAACAAGGCCAATTTTGTTCGGGGAAGCCGAAGGGCACTGCACTCATTTACAGCCAGATCACCCATCGCAATTTTTTCCTGGTAGACGGAGAAGTCTTCTTGTGCGTCAGAGGGATGCTCGGGATGATGAATTACGTTGCTCGAGTGCAAGACATGGGTTCCATCCCTGCAGATCTGTACATCAGCCACAAATTCGAAATCAGCCAGGGAGAGAGGGAAAGAGGCGCAGGCACAAATGATACAGTTCAAGCTCACAGAATCTCAACATCCTCGTCTTCGACATCTCCTGCATACCCATCACCTGCTTCCACCCTCATAGCAGCCCAGTCCGTCCCGTCAATGCCGAAAGTGCATACCGTTCCCATCATCCCCATCCGTCCTCTCAGCGCCGTCACTACCGCTACCACCAACCCTGCTCGAAGCCTCATACCTCTGGACAGATCTCCAAAGCCTCTCAATAGTCTCGCCATCATAGTGCCTCGGAAAAACATTTCCTGCCAAAATAAAACCCTGCGCGCTTTGCACAGTCGTTTCAACATGGAACGCCCAGCTCACTATTCAGTCTAGCATGTTTCCCGACTTACTCTCTTTCATTTTCTCTTCGCAGCGGCTTGTTGCACGTCATCTGGGCTTAATGGGCCGTCCGGAAGACGACTCGATGTAATGAAATTCATCGCTTTGTCCAGCCTGGACAGCGTCCATTGCTGCATGGCTGTTTTGTTTTCTCTCTCAAAGGGCGGCAATTTCAAGACTCGCAAGATTAGGAAATCGTCGGAGGGATATGATTTCTTAGGTCTCATTGTGGAGGAGGCAGGTGCGGTGGACGTAGATTGCTGTAATTAGGTTTCTCGAGGGAGGTGAAATTACAGTGCTACAGGCGTCAAAAGGATTCTTCAGCTGTATTTGAGGGAGGCATGGATGTACACAGGCTGTGTTGGTTGAGAAAATGCGAAAGACTGTTCAGGGTGGGAAAGATTATACCTCTATCACCTTTCCGTTATACGCGAGAATAAAGAGCTTGACATCTTACCAACCCAAAACTTTTCTACTGAGTGTACAAATGGATTCGTCTACTATCATTGTCTTTCGTCGATCACCAGCACATTACTTAAGATGAATTGGCATCGGCCACGAGAGCAAGGCTAAGCAAGATTGCCTGCTAAAGCTGCTCCCGTGCAAAAGCTCGTCCATTGCTCGTTCTAGGGATCGAATAATGAAGCGTTTAAACACTTGTTCAAACTTCATGGGTTTGTTGAATGGCCGATTCGAGCGCTGCAGCTCGCCATAGATGGTGAAAATGAATCCCTGAATCCTAGCGAATTGTATAGTCGCCTTAAATCGACCAATGCAGTGGCAATATGCAACCAATCACAAAACATAATTTTTCTCATAGAAGAGAATGCTACATTCACCATGTTTGGCAGTCAGTTGATGTGACATCTGAGCACGGGGCTAAACAGATAGTCGCTGATCTTCGGCAAAGTTTGACCAGGGTACTCGATGCTCTTCTCCAGGTAGGACATGCTGCGTCACTCTGAACTGTTTCCTTGCCAATCAAATCCAGATTCAAACACTTTCAATTGTCCAGATTATCTTGTTGACCATAAAATCTTGCAAATCAGAATGTATTCACAGAAGTTCTACCTCCCAAGCTCATGCACAAGGTCAAGCGTCGAGCTCAACATGTTCAGGGGAACCACTACGTGTCTTGTGAGGGCAGCCGACACGGATGATAATATGAAGCAAAATTTCGTTTCGATTCCGTCCGAGAGATGGATAGGCACCGAACGCCGCGCCTGCCAACTTCCCATATGATGCCAGAATTATGGTACAGCAATCCCTTCTTGAAGTAGGGTATCTTTTCTCTAAAGTGGCGCTTTCGAGTATATCCTTTTATTCCACTGCGCTCCAGCAATCTCTTTCGATGCAGTCGCGATATCGAGGAAGTCAAAATCGCACTATGAGACGAGGATGTTGTTGACGGGAATGTGGATGAGCTTAACGACGAAACCGATGGCGCCCATGATGAGAAAACCAATGCCAACTGCTTGGGAGATTTTCATAAACTCGCGCTTGTCAGGCTGACAGATGGGTTAGCTGGGCGAAATAAGGAGGTCGGGAGAAATCCAGATTGTGGACAGAATGTGATTGTCCGTGGGTAGTTGAGAGGCTTCGAGTATAACCGTACCTTTGTGCATCTGTTTAAGAATTGAGTTCCCTCCTTGAGAAATTCTCGAGGAATCTCGGCGAGCTCCTGGGATGATCGTTAGTGGTTGAAGGTAGAGACATTGATACTCAGGCGTACTTTGACTTGGTCTGCCATCGCAATTTGAATATGAGGGCTGGCGAGGGTGTGTATGTGTTTAATTGTATGGTGGTGCGTGAGGTAGTGGTATTCGTGGGAGAGTGATGGCAACGCTGTTCTATAAGAGATTGGATGCCACATATCGCATCCAGACATCACAAGCGAGACCAGATAAAAAGTGGGTCCGCCCCTTAGTACCGTAACCCCGATCTCCGCCCCAGCTTGACGCTCTGCAATCCAATCACTACTGCACTGCTACAACAGCAGCGACGTCGTCCTCCTCCATCTCATCAGCCCGCTCGCCTGAAGCTTCATCGACTGCTGCTCTCTGCCTCTGGCTCATATCATTCAAAGTGCCAGATCGCCGTTAACAAACATCCACAGAAGCCACGACCGATCAGCCGCGAGCGACAGCCTCGCTCAGAGCTCGACTCAAAGACTCCTTTCACCTCAACATACACTCGAATTACTAAGACTCTGCATCAGGGAAGCGAATACGGGACTGACAGAAGCTTGACCTAGTGACGGAGAGGAGTGAACTTTCAAGGGCGGCATATTTCTCAGGATCCTTCCACTCAAGGCATATTGAGGATTCTTTGTGGACTGCTTCACACCAGCAATCTGGTTTTCAAGAGATTTGTACTCCTACGTCATCAATCAGTGGGAAACCCAGCATCGGGACCATAATCACAATCGCGCCTGCACATTGTACCAAGCATCAGAGATTCTGATTGGCAGGAAACGCATCTGTACTTGTATCAAGAGTTGACTGGGAGGATCGAGGGTACGTGTACAAATATGGCACTAGCTGTATCTTCTCTTTTTCCTTTGTCCAGTTGCGAGTCTTCTAGGTGGCCTCCCATTCAAGCTCGATGGGTCTCTACACCTCTGTTCGCACTTGTAATTATTTTGTCCCTAACAGAGATTCCAGTTCAAACAAAGCCCCATTCTATCGCACCTTCTCTTTGAGTTGACAACCCCTGCTTCATCTGAATACTGTTGCCATTATGGCCTTCAATGACAACGACGAGCTCGATTTGTCCTACATGGACGATAATCCGAACGACACAAATGGACACTCCACAATGAAAAGCGAACCAGAGGATAATGTCGACTTCTACGACGATGACTTCGATCCAAATGGAAATGCAGAACAAAGTATGGCAGATGCGTCCGTAGTGGATACAAACAATGAAGAGCCAAAAGATGAAATTACTGGAGAGGTAAAACCAGCGGCAGAGAACCATTTCGAAAATGCAGATCAAGCTCCACAAGATTCAAATGGTTCACGCAAGCGAAAGGAACGCGACGATGATGACGAATCTCCCCAGACTCAGACTCCCTCCGTTTCCCAGACACTACAGCCGCCAGCTTCCACGGCCATGCAACAGACCCCGAGTTTCGGGCAAACCGCTACACAGGCACTGGACATCAAGCAGCTTCCAATCGACGTCACCGAAGAGACCATACGGGAGTGGGCTAATACAGTCGGCGTTGAGAACGATATCGAAGAGCTCAAATTTGACGAGCACAAGCAAAATGGCAAATCAAAAGGGTAAGCGAATCTAGCGAGTGATCGCGTCTCATCTTCTCCCAATCAGCACCTGCATTAACGGATTTCGGGCGATTGGTGCAAACTGCCAGATATTTTTCGGATGCGGCGCAGCCAAAGCTATCAAGTCCGTTTCTGCGGGTAGGCGTAGACTTTGATGAAGTTCTGGACCATCTGCATCGGTATTGCTGAGTTGCCCACAACCTATATCGGTGGGTTGGCCAGAAGTTTATCGATACTGGTGTTGTGACGAGAACTCTACGCGAGCGTGAGATCTACTTCCGTTGAAAAGGGGCAGCCGCCGCTAGGTGCTGAATTCGTCTTGCCAGTCCTTAGGACAAGTCTGCAAATTGACAATTGTCTCGTGAAAGCTAGCTAACCGTATCCGTAGAGCTTGTTATGTCAGGTTCAAAACACCAGCAGCCGCACAGGCAGTGAAGAACTACATCACATCGCTCCCTCCACTCCAAGGAAAGCCTGCCTACACAGCCTACTATTGTGCTCAAAATCCTTACCATCATCGTTCAGGGAAGGACAACTACTCAAACAATGGTGCTGGTGTGGGTGGAGGCGGATACTCGCGTGGTGGACACCAAGGCCGTGGTAATTTTGGTGGCCAGGGCTACCAGGCACGAGGCAACTTTCAACAGCGCGGTAATTTCAACAATTACAATCGCGGTGGTGGCTATCAACAGGGCTTCCAAGGCGGACGAGGTGGCCAACAAGGAGGGTATGGCGTACAAGGTGCTGGCTTCCAGCCAAATGGAAACTTCGGCTCGAGCTTTCCTAACAACGGCATGATGCAACAGAACAACAATTTCGGCCGAGGCAACATGAACTTTCGTGGTGGCGGGAGAGGTGGGATGGTCGGGGCCATGGGCGCTAACAATATGGCACGCGGTGGCATGAATGCTTCTCCAATGGGCATGCCGCAGATGGCTGGCCGTGGTGTTATGCCCATGGCTGGTATGCAAAATTTCGGCATGAATCCTATGATGCAGGCTATGATGCAACAAGGTGGAATGGGGATGGGAATGCCTAATGCCGGTGCTGCTGGTATGGGCAGAGGAGGCTTTAATCCCATGGGAATGATGGGAGCGATGCAGCAGGGTCGTGGAGGCTTTCAACAGGGCGGTGGTGGTGTTGCCCAAGGCGGGCAGATGGGTGGTCACATGCAAAAGAAAACCAGGTACCAATAGGTGGCGGGCTTGGGTTCCATTTCTTTTGCTGATTCATTTTGCTGATTTGGGTTTCTTTGCGGCAGCGACACCGACGGCGACTTCGATGGCGAAAAATTGGCGCACTAACAGCATACTTGGGAAGCCTCGGAGAAGAGAGGCATGATCTCTGCAGGATGGCCTCACCGAAACATCGACGTTGCCCTTCGAAAGATATAGGCTCGTCTTGGCATCAGCTGTCTTCGAACGACGAGCAAGAAATAAGGCGAACGGGACTGATGTACGAACAGGCAGGGCCTTTAGCTCGCTTTTCTTGCTCTTATCTTTCATTCCCTTGTCGGAGTCTTTTTACATTGTGCGTTTAGATTATGCAAAGGATGGTAGGCGCACGGAAGGATGGACATCAGGATGCATATCTAGGCTATTACATGTTTGGGAGACCGCCCTCGACGCATCTAGGGTTTGTAGGCTCCATGGGACGCGACGGCGGCGTTCTGATGAAAAAGGACTGGGCTGATCTTATTTCTGATCTCTCTTCTCTTGATCAGAATTGTATTACTTATCTTCTCTTCTTTCGGGCTACACGCTTTGCCATCACTATCTATTCTGCATAGCCTGGTGTTGTTCGGATGAACTGCTGACCAGGCTTTATTTGTAGTATGTGCGATTGTGAGATATGTGCTGGAGCGGATGGTCAAATTGAAGAGAGCTGTTTTCATCAAGAGTTTCGAAGAAAGAGAGTGTAGGTTTAGGTATGATACGGCTTCGGATCTATATTCGATGATGACGGCGGAATAGGAAGCTGGTGGAAGCATGGTCCAGCTGCCGATGAGGTACGTGTTTCCTAAACGCTCTCGGCCTCCTTCAGATGTTGACGGTGAGGGAGTTCAAAGCGACCAAGCATAGTCAAATTGAGATCAATATTGCAACGTTCCTCGTAACGTTCCTCGCAACGGTTTATCTTAGCACGCTCTTGAATTTACGATCTAAGCAATCTCTTTTCCATCACCAGCCACAACAACTTCATCTAATCTCAATCCCACCCCTCATCGCCACTTGTATCTATAGCATCACAGTCACCAACATCTTGCTATTACCACGACAACAGCCTCGCTAGGTGATCATGCCACGTTACAATATGTGCCGTCCGCGACCGGAACCCGAAGCACATGTGCAAACGTTTCCATTGCTCAGATTATCCGGAGAGCTGCGGAATGCCATCTTCAGGCTCGTGGTCGTCTCCGAAACTGCCATACAACCGCTGCGTCGGTACAAAAAGAACAGGACAAAGTGCGTGATGGGAATCGACGTCCCCGACGATGCGGAACATGCCCGACATGTACTGAACCACATTCAGCCAGACATAACGAAGGTGTCTCGCCAGCTCCGCCAGGAGGCTCTCTCGCGATTTACTACTCCGAAAATTCCTTCGATCTCCAACGCTTAGGGTATTGCATGCCCGCCCATCGCTTTATGGCAGTTGGTGAGCACAATCTTCGCCTTATCCGAAAGTTTGAGTTCCACAATATCAAGATCACCATCACACCAGACCACTCCCGATTCCGTACCTACTTCGATGGATATCCTCTGTTTCAAATGGGTGGCCATGATCCCCACCTGTGCCACTATCAACGTGTACACACCATATTCACGGAAGAACAGAATGTGCGTCTAGGTGAGAGTTTGAGACAAGACTGCGGGTTACTCGATCATGAGAAAGTCTCAATTGTGCCCTTCCTACGCTTGTTGAGGGCCAGACTCGAGAGCGGGATCCTGTGGTTGGACACCTTCACCATCAAGGTCGTGGAAGAAATCGGCGGTGGCAAGCTTTTTTTGGGCGATTTATCTTCCTAGTTGGACAAACACGATCCTCACAGCTGGGATTTTGGTCCAGAATCAGACCCAGTGAATTAGAGTGGTTAGCTGTGAAATGATAGAGAGCGTCCCTCGGAAGCAAGCAAGGGACAGATGTGAGCTATGGAGGCCTTTGGAACCTTAGTCAAGTATTAATGATCAAGATAATGCCAACAACTTGATGGAATCATCAGTTCATGCTTCTCCATGTAGACAAACAGGCTAAGGTAAGTATGTTCCCTTAGCAACGAGACTGCTTTGGCGGCGAATTGTTTTGCTGGCGTACAGAGGATGTGAACTTGGATACCTGGATAACACCCGACGAGGTTAGGTATGTTATTTTCAATAAACAGAGTGATGTAATAATCCTCACTCGAGATTTCTCGTAGCTTCCAAGCTCCAATCTTCTCTCTCAACACGACATCAACAACAGAGACTTCACTCTGTTGTCACTTCATCTACTCGGAAAGCATCTTGGACAGTTTCATCCTCGTGACATTGTGCACAAGCAACCGTGTGGTATATACCCTCTAATCTCAATCTCTCAACACTCGCTCATCCCGCTCACAGGTCTCTCACACCATGGCGCGCTACAACATACGGCGTCCAAGGGCAGACCAAGTCGGCCAGCCTTTCCCTTTCCTCAAGCTCTCCGGAGAGCTCAGAAACGTCATCTACAAGCTCGTTGTCACCTCCTCGACACCCATCGAACCATTACAAACAATCAGGAAAACCGTCATGAAGTTACCTATCGTCGAACGTCCACACGAGAAACAACCAGCCATTACCAGGGTATCGCGCCAGCTGCGTTCAGAAGCTCTGCCTTTCTATTACAGCGAGAACGTGTTCGACTTTAAACCATGCTCCTTGTCGTTCGGCAGCCCCTTTTTTCGCTTCTCGAACATCGGCGACGAGACCCTCAAACATATTCGCAGCGTCCAGTTCTCCCGCCTCCGTTGGCCCGGACTCAATATTCTTGTGACGATCAAGCCGGACAATTCCGGGATGAAAATTACATGCGAGTACTGGTCATCACGGGAGCGCGATAAGTTGACAGTCACGAGGAAGCAAGACATGGCGATGACTGAGGCGCTACGGGAACATGTAGAGACTACGGAAACAGGCACTGTTTGTGGTCTACATCTGCTCGAGATAGTCAGAGAGACTTGAAACCGGGGCAGCTCTATCTCTCGCCACTTTGCGCAGAACTACAAAGTTGAACCCTGAGATGGTGTAGGCGATATCTGGTAAAAATTTGGTTTGTATGGTGGAGTAAATTACTGGTAGGTGATGACCAATACGAAATCTGCCCACGGGTATCACCCACCTGCATACTCTTAAATTGAAGGCTCCTCATGCTATCCTCTGAGGTGCATTTCGGCGGACTACTAACTCTGATGCTTCGACCTCCCGTCGCTTTGTGTCTAGCTTACCAATATACCAATTTCCTCTCTCAACGTCCTGACTTCTTCTCCACGCCTCCATCCCCTCTCTTAACAATGCTGAAACTCGCTGTCGCGAAGTGCTCAGACAAAAGCCCATCCCCATCCCCATCCTAGTGCAAAGCACACTCACAGTATTCCGAATCAATAACAACTTCGAGTGGTTTTGGAAATTCGGACTCTAAATATCATCAAGACTCGAATGGTTCTGATACAACCACACATCAGCCCGCCACGCCTCGCTATAATCTGCGAAGCAGCTTCGGCCCAAAGAAGATCTACAGCTTCCTCAAGCCCCCAGCCGAGATTTGGCAAACAATCTATCCGTTCGTGAGCGTCCCTCCCAGCCCAGTTTAGCCTTTAAATTCTACGCATATCCTGAAAGACGACCTTCTCGTCCACGATGTGACGCACTACAGCCAGGCCGCGATTATGAAAACGTTACGACAACTTCGCCAGGAGGCGCTTCCATCGTCTCTGTAACCAGATTCAGTGAGACCAATAGCAATGTCAATTTCACGAGAAACTTCACAATTTCCTGCCAGCTCTGCCTATCCTAGCCTGCAGATCTGCGACCAACTATAGAACTCACCGATAGTCAGAGAAAACAGTCACTTAGTAAATTAGAACAAAATCTCAGTTAGATGGGGCTTGCAGCGCTTCCCGACACTCGTCTGAAAAATAACAACAGAAGAGTCCAAATCTAAAGACCTTTTTTACTATCGCTACCATACGAGCCATAGAAAAGATTGCATCTTAGACTTGAGATTTGATGTGGAAGAGAAACTAAGCTGAGACACCAATTGGATTGCGCCACCAAAAAATATGTTTTGGAAAATTCCCGGTGAAATATCTACCACGAAATCCCAGCCACAGGGATGCTACTCGAAGAACTGTACAATGGACATTTCCTCCTCCATCTGGGAACTCCGAGGTTCATCAGAATAGTCAAAGCACCAAGGTTTAAAGAGCGCAAGAGTGTAGGAGTTGCTCGTCTGGTTTGGTCACCGCCTGCGGAATACAATATGATCACCAGGAAGTCATGGAAAGCGAGGCCGATGACGGACACCCGAGACCATGGGACCAGGAGAGGGTGCTAGCGAAAGAGAGGATCGTTGGGAGCATGGTAGAGTCAGGTTCAATTTCTGAGGTCTTCATTTTGTCCATCCCGTTCAAATCTTGGTATCTGTTACTCTTACATATTCTCGAGTCCAAGATCTGCATTGCGGATGGGACAGCACAAGTTGCTCGCAATATGACGGCGTAACGACACGTTTCCTCTTCGTCTTTCTTTGCCAACTCCCGCCACAGACAGCCGACGTTGAGTGAAGTCCCGAAATTTGGCCATATCCTTTCCGACTGTTGGTTCATCTCAACCATCTAAGATCCCGCTTTCCTTCAAGCTCTTAAACAAATCCGGCTCCAAGAACTTGCTTATCGTAACATCCTCCGCCAGACCCTTTCTCCTCCTCGTCTTCAGCACGAAATCGCGCGCAGTAGCCTGTGCAGAGGCTGGCTCCAGTGGCCGTAGCTGTACATCACGATCGAGTGGATCTCCTGGCACAATCGACCACCTGTCAAAGACAAGCGAAAGAGTAGCTTGACCCTGCGTGTGGATCCTGAGATCCGTTTCGAAACCAAATGAGTCGATGACTGGGATAAGACCTTTCACCTGGTACAAAGGTGTTCCAGCAATCGGTCCATCCTGTAGGACGTGACCTCTCCGTCGAGAAAGAACCGTGTAGACGCTGCTGACTGCATCGGCAGGACCGATCATACTGCAT
This sequence comes from Venturia effusa, assembly GCA_007735645.1. NCBI lineage: Eukaryota > Fungi > Ascomycota > Dothideomycetes > Venturiales > Venturiaceae > Venturia > Venturia effusa. Next base: position 2,595,548 of record CP042185.1, on the reverse strand, counting down.
TCGTAGACTGGCTCCATGAGACGTGGACTCGCCATCAGGAAACTGCTGTAACACGCCCTTCTCGCGGTTGGGATGATCTGCCCACCACCTCGGAAGATGGCTTCAGGAGCCAAACTGATATCGGTGAGGCGAAACTTGGCATTCCGAATGGGCTCTTCACAAAGTGGTCCTTCACGCGTCGCCCAGCTGAAGCCTTGTCGGATCGTGTCGCGAACACCACGCAGAGTCTTTGGATCAACTTCTGATGGTAGGGTGTCGTTTTGCAAGATATTCGGTCCCATGTCATCCGGACCAAACGCCCATATATTTCGCGAAGCCAAAAGATCATAGCCGTAGTTTTCTTCAAAGAACTTGCCCACGACGCGAGCAGGATCTCTGATGTTGACTCGGCCGCCTTCAATGTCTTCGGCGATTCCGGGGTCTAGAGGCTCAGCAACCATGGTCAACTTGTTTTTCTTGTTCGGGGTCAATGCATAGCATTTGATGGCAGATGTCTCTACCACGGTCTCGCAAAATCGTGTCACTGGATCCGAAACCTTGACTTCCATGTCGGCGTACAGTCGTCTCAAGTCGTGCAGAACACAGTCCATGTACAATTCGCCTGTGCCAAGAATAATATGCTCTCCCGATTCTTCCACTTTCGTCGTGACCAGTGGATAGCTTTTGTTTACTCTTCGCAGACCATCCAACATCTTCGGCAGCTCCGACGGATTAATGGGCTCGACAGCAACCTTGAAAACCGATTCAAAGAAGTGGCGAATAGGTTTGAAGATGTAAGCATCCTCGTCGTCAGGCAGTTTCATTGAAAGCACGGTTGCAGTCTTGACAATCGAGTTGTCGATGCCCGAGAGAAGAACCCAATTACCAGCGGGCACGCCAGATACAGGAATATTGTATCGTGAGTTGTTGAGCCATGTATCGCCTATCGTTGCAGTGACCATGTCTTCCTCGTCCTCAAGAGTGTAGCCCTCACCAAGAACTCGCACCTGCTCTCCCGCCTTCGCTGTGCCACTAAGAACCCTGGCAAATGCATTGAACCGCTTCCCATCCACAGTGTTAAACAGCTTCGTGACATGCATGACAAGCGGACCGTCCTGGTCGCAAGAGATCATGCTCTCCGCGCTTTTGGTGCCCGAGGACCCTGTGTAGTATTTCTCGAGATATCGTTCCGTAGCAGCACCCTGAGGTGGAGGAATGTGCTGAACAACCATATCTACGAAGCCTTGTGCGGGACCAAAGAACTGGCCGCAGACCAGCTTCAGCAGAACGTCGGCGTTAGTCTTCAATTGAGATGGTTTCAAAGTGATTCCGAGAGAGGCCAAGGTCTCTCTAAGATCCTCAGGGCTTTCACTGATGGTATGGGAGTAGAGCTTATAGATTGGGTCGAGAACGAAGTTCACGAAAGATCGCTTCGAGCCTTCTTCCATACCTCTTCGCGTGAATTTTCGGCTACCCGGGTTGAAGAACACATCACCCCATAACCTTGCAGCAAAGTCGTCTGGGTGAATTTTCGAATTCGGATAGCTTTCAGCGTACATTTTGGCGAATGAGCTAAGGGTGAAGCACCAGCCCATGGTACTGCACGCAAACGCAACATTGCCCTTTTCTGGACTCAGTCTACGCTTCTCTCCTCTACCCGGAATTGTGTTTTCGATGACTGTATTGACCTCCTCAACCACATGCTTCAGCTTGAAATATGCGTCTTTTGGAGGCAATTTCAGCTCCAAGATCAAGCGATCCATCTTATTAATGACCAATACCATTGGCAAATCTTCCAGAACGGCGTGTTTGATGATATGCTCGGTATGGACCTGCACGCCTTCTACAACATCGACCACCAGAACGACACCATCGACCAATCGCATCGATGCCGCAACTTCGTCAGAGAAATTGACATGGCCCGGAGTGTCCATAATGTTGAAAAGATGCGATTTCCCCTTCGTGCTTTGCAGAACCAAGCTCATTGGTGCAGCTTTGATTGACACGCCTCTCTCTCTTTCCAGAAAATGTGTATCTGTGTACCGCAGCTGTTCCTCTCGCTTCTTGCCTCTCTTTTTGTCTAACTTGTCTTGAATGTCGTGGGTCTCCAAGACCAGCATATCCATGAAAGCTGTTTTTCCGTGATGCAAGTGTCCAGCCAATGCGACATTTCGAATTTGTTCCGGAAAGTTCATGAGGTCGGCCATGAAGTCGCGCGAATAATGTACAGGAGGGAGATCCGTCTCTTCCACCAGCCATTTCTTCGTCGTCACCGGCGCGACAATTGGTTGTGTAAGTGGTTGTGAGTCCTCCTCTTGCAGCATTGTCTCTACGTCCTGGCCATAGACCTGCTGTGCTGTTGGATAGTATTGCTTGTCCTCGTGGAGGACTACAGCATTCGAAGCTCCCTCGTCCACCTCCATGAGCTGCTGGTCGTCTGCCTCCTCTTCTTCAGGTTCCTCATCTTGCAAGTACGCGTCGGCGGTTTGGAATCCCTTGTCCGATCCATCATCAGACTCTTCCTCGCCAATGTAGTTTCCGAACTCGTCATACAAATCGTCCTCCATGATTGCCGGCAATGGACAACTTTCTTGTGGTCTCTGTATGCAATGAGACTTGATTCTTCTTTCGATTTCGTCGGTCTAACGCACGTTCTTGCTCTTGATCCGGAGGCTCTTGACGTTGTGGCCGGCTTTGAAGCTGTGCTTTCGTGCTCCCGTTCTCTCTTAACGAGTCAACGCGAATTTGACGGGCTGGAGTTGCTGAATGAAGTACGGCGTATCTGGAACGAGGTGTAGATTGGATATCTAGTGCTCAGAATTCAGGTAATTATCATTGGCGCATTGCTTGGGGATTTTTGACAGACTTGCAAGCAAGGCAGCAAATAGACCCTTGTGGAGTCTGATTGGTCACCCTTCGACATACGGCATTTGCTCCAAAAAAGAGGAATCACGCCGCAAAAGAATAAAGTCTCAGCCGCCCCCGACAAATTACAAGACTTCAGTTCCCTCGAATGATCATAGAAAAATGGCTTCTCAACCTCCAGTGTATATTGTTTCGGCCGTGAGGACGCCTGTGGGCATGTTCCTGGGGTAAACAAACACCAGCTTTTCGAGCTCCCCCACCATAGAAATCGCGGAGCTCACAAGCAAGGCAGATCTCTTTCCAGTCTCACTGCAACACAGTTGGGATCGCATGCCGTTAAGGGTACTGTATCTCGACTAATTACTATCTTCATTGCTCACTATTCCTAGCTGCCGTTGAGCGATCAGGAATCAAGCCCGAGGACGTCGAGGAGGTCTTCTTTGGCAATGTGCTGTCTGCAAAGTAGTACCCACCTCCTGAATAAAAACATAAACCCACCAACTGATACCTCATAGCCTTGGCCAGAATCCTGCTCGCCAATGCGCCCTCGGTGGCGGCCTTAGTGAAGGTGTCGTGTGCACCACCGTCAACAAAGTATGCGCCTCATCAGTCAAGGCTATTGCTCTGGGAGCTCAGACAATCATGACGGGCAATGCCTCAATTGTCGTCGCTGGCGGAGCTGAATCAATGTCCAACTGCCCTCACTACCTGCCAGTCATGCGAACCGGAGCCAAGTTTGGTAACCAGACTCTAGTGGACGGTGTCCTGAAGGACGGTCTTACAGATGTCTACAAGAACGAGCATATGGGTCTTCAGGGCGAGGAGTGTGCAGACGACCACGGATTCAACCGACAAGACCAAGATGAATACTGCATCCGCAGCTACAAGAAGGCTCGCGCAGCACAAGAGGCCGGCAAGTTCAAGGCGGAGATCTCACCGATTTCAGTCAGTGGTGGGCGAGGCAAGCCAGATGTCGTTGTGGATAGCGATGACGAGCCTAAGAATTTCAATGAGTCAAAGACACCACAGTTGAGGGCTTCATTCAAGAAGGATGGCACAGTCACAGCAGCTAACGCGTCGCCACTGTCGGATGGTGCTGCCGCGTTGGTGCTCGTGTCGGAAGCTGAACTAAAGGCGCGAAACCTCAAGCCAATCGCAAAGATCCTGGGATGGGGCGATGCTGCAAAGAACCCGTCCAAATTCACCACAGCTCCTGCTCTTGCGATACCAAAGGCTTTGAAGCACGCTGGTGTCTCAGCTGAACAGGTTGACGCTTATGAGATTAACGAGGCCTTCAGCGTGGTTGCCTTGGCGAATATGAAGTTGCTAGACCTGAAAGAGGACAAGGTAAACATCCACGGAGGAGCTGTCGCTCTTGGACATCCTCTCGGTGCCAGTGGTGCCAGAATTGTCACCACACTACTTGGTGTATTGAGAGAGACGAAGGGGAAGATCGGAGTCGCTGGAATCTGTAACGGCGGCGGAGGGGCCAGTGCTATCGTCATTGAGAGCCTTGAGTAGATGGTACTTTTAGACACGGAGGACGATTCGTACTTATTCCCCATTTCAAAAGATCTGGCTTCCTTGAAGAATATGCCAGAGTAGTATCACCAAAAGGATACCAGTGCAGCCAGATTGGCCCATTACAATACGAACAACGATTATCTCGTGCAAAGAAAGCAGTCATTCGATAGTCGGAAGTTTAGATGATTAGACGCGCGTTATAAATATATGGAGCCATAGACGAGCCCAGCAGTGCGTGTTATAGGAGAGATTGCTTTGAAAGAATTATCATAGCCAAAATTGAGCTGCGGACGTGATGCAATGGTTTAAATCTGTTATGAACCTCAAAGTTCGCTCGGATCAATGCCAAGCCAAGCCGGCCTGCAACTTCGACATCGCGAGTTCATAGCTATCCACACTCAAACAATACGCCGTCAACTGCCAATTGACGGCTCTCACAACCTCCAAAATGGCTTTATCACGGCGAACAGCTCTCCAAACCTCCAGGGCCCTTCTCCGCACTTCCCAACGCCGCAGCGCAAGTCACCACGCCCACGACCACCACGCAGCACCCGTCAACGAACCATTGGGCGTAAGACCTACCCACCACTCCCTCCTCACGTTCCTCCAGATCCAACCCGGCGGAAGAAAAAGAAGAAGCTAACAGGAATTCGTTCCACAGGCCGGTTTCTACCTCTCCGTCGGTTCCATCCCCACCGCTTACGTCGTCTACACTCTCTCCCGCCCTTCCAAAGACGGCGAAGAATCATGGATTACCCGCCAAATACGCTCCTACGATACCTGGCTTGAAGTGGACAAGGCGAGGAATGAGCTGCACACGAAGATGGTGGAGCAGGCTGGATTTGATAGACTGTTGCTTATCAGTTCGAACAATCCGAATGCGCCCAGGACGGTTGATCTGAGGTTTCAGGAGTATGTATTTGCTGATCTACTTCTGCCTACATCATTGGAAGAGAAGGGGGCCACGAGATTGGGTTTGGGTGAATTGAGGGGTTATTTTGGCTAATACATGTTTATAGGCAATTCAACACTGGATCTCCGTATAACGTACCAGCGGGCCAAGGGAGCATCAATTTAGACCGGGTCATTGAATTCTACAAGAAGAAGAACGAAGAGCAGGAGGCGGATCGGGTCAAATGGGCTGATTTCAGGCAGAAGAATGTCCCACTCTATTACTCGAGGGAAGGGTAAAGGCAGTCTTGCAGTATGTATATAATTTTGAATTGCAAGACGATGATTTCCTCTGAAAGCCTCTACGTATCAGATGCACGAGCAGTGGGACGCTATTTCTGAGGACTGCAGGTTTCTCCCTCAACTGAGTGGGAACCCCATCGAGCCTGTGAAATCATTAAAACAACCTCGTCCATATAGTCAAGGCTCCTAAAGTAGTGATATCCCTAAATACGACCTCCTTACTGCCGCTATTGACCACCGGCTCAATGACGGGCTTATCCGTGCGAATAAATCGGTGGTATGGAGGATAGACTTCGTGTTCTACTTTCGGGCCAGCTCAATGAGAACACTCGAAGTCCAAGACCGTGCCAACAAAGCCTGAAACTGGGTTCACTTGTTGTTAAACAACGAGAACAATACATCGCACTTCAAGGAGCTTACATTCTCATCCTATGGAAATTTCATCCATCTGTATTGCCAACGTCATAACCACACACGAATTCATGATCGATGCTGTGACAATGCCCTAGCGCTGCGATGCCAAGTGTCCATATCATGGCTTATCTGACATCAAGATGATAGAGGACAGCAAGCATGAAAGACGTCAAGCATTGCTCACAGCACCTCTTGCGAGCCTCGAATTCACGCCTCGGCCAAAGCGTCTGCTCAAGGCCTGATCGAGGTGGGCTCTGTTGGTTCGGGCAAGTCGAATCTTATCTGCCTCCGTCTCCATGATCCAATTAGCCTTTTCAACCGCTTTCATAACAGGCACATTCGCGTCATTCAGGAACTTGATGTTGATACCGTGAAAAATAGAGGCGGATGGCATCGTCAGCCAGTACGGACAAGGCGGCTGGAACATGGTCATGCTTTTCCATTCTTTAGGGCAGTGTAGAATGAGTTTCCGCATCGACTGAGGCGATATCTTGAGCGAGGCGGGAACTGATTTGCCAGCCTCCCCAGTGACATCGTTTTTGCATCCGATATCTGCAAAGAAGTCTTCAAACAGAGGATTATATGCACGAAGTGGCCGAGATAGGTCGGTGCGCTTGAACAGGATGCGTTGTAGATTGGGTGAGCTGGCAATGAGTCGATTCCAGTTCCTGCAGACCCTCTTTGCGAGCAGAACACGATCAATAGATAGGTAGATGAGAATCTCTTCGAGCAGCTCGTCGATGGCAAAAACACGTGAAGCAGCAGTATCTAGCGAGTCCATGTTTGGAAGGCTGCAATAGGTGCGAGCCTCGTCCAGCGTTCTTTCGAGAGACAACACTGAGTATAATACCCGATTTCGTAGAAAGGAAGACAGGCCAAGCTGGCCGTTGCTGATGATCTTGAATGGACGGAGAGAGGAGGGTCGGATCAAGATATGGAAACGCCTGAACTGGACGCAGCGGCTCAATTCTGCGCCCGCGACAATATTCAAGACCGATGTAGCTTAGATGGAGATGGATATGGCGTATGTTGTTTTGGTGTTGTTGTTGTCGTTGTAACGATGTCTGAAGCGACGGTTGGTGACTGGTCTAACTAGCTGTGCAGGGATAGATTGGGCACATGACCAGCCGGAGGAGTGACATTCATCCGAGGAGCAATTTCCAGCCGTTCATTCTAGAGTCTAGACCCTAAGGAACAAGATGGTGGGGAGGGAGTCTCAGGTCTCAGGAGCATTGATGCACGCCTCCTTCTCGATGGGGTCTCATATAGACAGAGGGGAACGTATTGAATGTTACTTTAGGTATTGTAATGCTCCAGTCTGCTTCCAGCCTCGTGTATCAGCAATCGTGTTTCACGTCGTGAGAAACGCTTCCCGTCAGAACACTGGCAGACACATTTCATCACTAATCTCGGTCGATACCCTGGTTCCTGGTCTACAAGGCATCTCTGCTGACTTGCTTCTCAATAAGCCTGTAAACTTGCATGTGCAGCACTGCCCACGGCCATGGACTTCCAAGCTTACATATCCCTGGATCACGATCCTCGTTTCAAGACAGCCCATCAGTCCGCCATGGACCTTCACGACGGTCTTTGGAATGGCCAGTTCGGGGCCGAGCAGTTGGCGTGGGCTCCAGGCAACGACGAATTCGAATTCGCGCATCGAACTCCGGGCGCAGTCGTCGAGGTATCCGATCTGGGTGCTAACGTGGGCCTGGATACACAACTGAGTGAAGCATCGAAAAGCTGCACCGTATCTCCGAAGTCATCATCCACGCCGATTGCTGAGCAGGAGAGCGTTGTCGTTCGAGTTCGAAACAAACCGATACCGCGAAAAGGCCACACCAAGTCGCGCAGAGGTTGCTTCAACTGCAAGAGACGAAAGATCAAGTGCCAGGAGACCCAACCGGCCTGTGGAAATTGCGAGAAAGCAGGGATTGTATGCGAGTATCCAAGAATTGTCCAGCAGTATCAACAAAGAGAGAGCTCAATAATCCGACAACCTCAAGCAACGAATGCTTCCTTTTCACTGACGGACATGCGGATTTTTCATCATTTCATCGTTAGAGCATATCCGCACCTTCCAGTCGGCGCGGACAGCGTATGGACGCTTGACGTGCCAAGTTTTGCACAAGAGGTAGTTTTTATCGGAACAAGTTCTGTTCACGTGCTGACCATCAAATCAGTACGAATACCTGATGCGAGCAATGTTGGCCTTGGGTGCTTCGCATCTGAGTATTACCACCGAGTCTGATCTGAACTCCCGAGCTTTAGTACACCGGGTTGAGGCTATGAACCTGTTGAACAAAGCTCTAGCTCGTCCTGCTATCACTAAAGAGGAAGCCGATGCCAGATTTGCAGCCTTCATGATTCTCACGTTCCAAAGTAGTTGTATGGACGACGGTATCTTTGATTTCTTGACCATGCTACGAGGCTGTTGGATTCAAGGCACACATATCCGCATGCCTGATTCTGCATTCTCGGCTTTTGTTGGCGAGCATAGTCATCTCGCCAGGATGGACGAAAGATACACAGCTGCCCAGCTCGAGACCTTGGATGTGAAAATGCTGGACGAGGCCATGGCCTCGCTCACTGCGCTCCTCCCCCTATGCGAGGCGGAGGTGGAGCTGCGATATCACAAGCTATTAACGAACATTGTCACATTTGCCTATACGTCACCGAAAGCTGGTAGGAATTTCCCGTCTTTACGAATATCTTCTCGTGCTCACAATCCTTAGCTTATAAATCGTTCATTGATCTCTACCTTATTGTTGGCGCGATATCACATGCCGAATTCCAGCGCATAGTCGATCGCTCAAACGGGGTCAGCCAACTGCTTTTGAGCCACTTCATGGCGTCACACGTGCTACTCTCGCATCTGACCATTCATGAGGGCCAGCAGAGAGAGGACGAGACTCTTCCACTCTACAGGGTCTTCAAGGGATGGATGAGAGGAATTAGAGAAGGTCTTAAGCCATCTTTGAGGAAGTACAGTGACTGGCCCTTTTCATTAGTGGTTTATCTTGGCCAACAAGATATTGGAGAGGCTGAGGTTGAGGCACGCATGGTCGCACTGAGATTCAGGAGATGATAAGCTCTTTCCGAATACTGGCCCAAGAAAACGTTCACAGGTAAGAATTAGGGTCAGACAGGTGAAAGGGCCAACGTCCGCAAGCAACGCAAATGAGAGCACGAAGCTCTCCTAGCAATGGAAATGTGGACCAGCATGACCGGATTGGAGGGTTCCTTGAACTTGGTCGAGATCTGACAACTCGGTCGCAATCTTCTCACAGAGATTCTCCGCGCTTCTCCCGTCCCACCTTGGTCTATTCCGGATGCTCGATATCGGCGAACTTCTCAGTCGGAAAGACCAGTCCAGTATGGCAAGAGTGCAAGATCAAAATTGCAGGCAACATAGCCAAATTCTTCAGCGCATAGGAGGTCCACTCGTGCACGAATGGTCAGCCATCGATACCGAGTGCGAAACAGATGAGGCGAAAGACTCATCAGACTTTTCACCGTGTCAGCTGAAACTGCTGATCGATGAAGAGACGGATCTGCTGAAGCAGGCCGAACCATTACCATTGCCAGGTCTTCCAGATACGAGGGACCGATCTCATAGTTGGATGTCATACCTGGACAACTATATCAACTTCCCCAGTCACACGAACCCAACAGAGTTGAGATGCAAGATACAAGATGCGATCGGAGTAAGGAGAACCTTCTCCCATCCTGCAGGCGCAACACGCCCTACTCTGACCGCTCGATTCATCCTCTGACCGAGTCTCGCCAAAATTGCCAAAGAGATTAAACTCGTCACCGACTAAGCGACCAAGCCAAAAATTAGATCATGGACATTGGTATCCTGGATATATCTCAAAACTGGCGATGCACGAGCCGGATACTTGCACCGAAAAAGAGAGGACATCACAACCAAACAAAGGTCCTCGTGATACCAGCTGCAGAGATGTGTTGAACATCGCTGAGAAGGGAGACTGGGAGAGTTGGTGGTCGACACAAAGACGCCCGGGCAGGGGTATGAGCGACGAGGAGCAGGTAATTGCTCGCTGCAAGAAAGGCAGCGGCGACGACAACGAGCGAGAATGAGGACGCGTAGAAGGCTCAACCCCTCGCTGTGACCTAGGCCCTTGACTGGGGTCTGGCCTACTGCTGCGCGCTTCCATGCTTCATGCCATTGCGATGAATTTGTGGAAGCTCGCGTCTAGGCAGTGCTCCTAATTGCAGGCGGGGGTCGCGTCCTCGGGGTGGATGAAATGAGACCAAGAGACAAATCACCAATGTCTTGTCACGCTTGTGTCCATGCCGTCGAAGATACACGTGGCCGGGACTCAGGTAAACAGTCCAGCCAGTTTGTCATGCGAGAGACACGCAGAAAGGAGAGCGCAGCAGCAGCAGCAGCATGATTGATAGAAACGATTGTCTGCTTACTTCTCCATCTTCCCAATTGCTACTCTAAATACACGTTCGCTTTCTTCTCCGCCACATCTCTGATCATACAATCAAAATAGTTACAAAAGACGAGAAAAATGCTTGCTCTCCGCGTCCCCGGTCTAGGAACAGCACACTGTGAACGCGCCTAAACGCCAGTGCCATGCCCAAATGCACAGATACCAAACTCCGAACGTCACTCTCCGCCATTCCTTCAACCCTGATGCAGTTTTTTGATCCTTGAGTGTCCCTCGTACAATGCCCTGTCGATGGCAGCGGCAACGGTCAGCGTACCGCCAATGACGGCGCAGACACCAACCAAGAAGCCAGGGAGAGTCTTGGGGCGCGTCTCGCGGTTGATGATTTTCATGGGAGAGATGTCCTGGTAACCCTTGTCAGCTTATCACGATTGTAAAGAGAGGGAAAGCACCTACGTAGCTGAAGAAGACACCTGGGATACCTCCTCGCGCGTGTAGTCTCTCCTTATGTCCATCTTTCTCGTCACTGCCACCATTGACACTTCTCTTGTGACTAGTCACGGAATACTGATGCGTCTCGATACTGCCATGGTCCCCAAGTCCCAAAAAACCAAGACTGACCCAGTCAGGCGGCCAGGAGGTACCGACCTCAGGGTTCCCCTTGTCCTTGGCCTTTTCCCAGCCCAGAGGTAGGTAAGCAGTCGAGACGACCTTCAAAAAGTACATGTAGTTGAATGCCTTCTCATCCGTATGCTGGAAAGTTCCGTCGAGAGGATTGACGTGAGGATTGAGGTGGTCTGACGGCTTCATGGTTGTATGTCTCTTCCCTCCCTTGATCGCCAGTTCAGGAACTTCTGGGCCAAATCTCAATTGGTGGATTTGATGCGTGAAATCATGTTTTGCGTCGTCCTTGAAGTAGTTCTCCAAATCATGTACGTGCATATTTCCGTTTGAAAAACTCTTGCCTGGTGCAAAGTGGAAATTTCCCACAACCTTGTTGACGCGAATACCGCCTTCAACGCGGCATCCCTCGCGGCGTTGGGCATCAAGGTGTTCGGCATAATGTTCTCGCTGGCATTGTTCCACGCCCTCTCCACGTCCAAAGGACCAGGAAATGGAGGCGTAAGCTTCACGGACTTCGTCGCAAGTGTTGCAGCAGTCTTTCTTAATAGCATTCTCGGGGGCAGGGGCACCGTAGCATTCACCACAATAGTTGGGGTCAAGATGATGCGCACTGTCCTTGTGTCTGCTCAATCCTCACATTAGCGAACCGCCTCGCAAGTCAACAGAAAGTAGGGAGGGCAAAACTCACAAATCCAAATTCTTGACCTCAATCACATGTCCTCCCTCTTTCTCATTCGCGAGCCTTGTCTTTGTGACCCCATGCATGACACCCGTCTGCACCTCTCCACTGACATCCATAACATCCAGTGTCAAAAGCTCACAAGGTACTCTTGGAAACGTGATGTTCATGTGGATCTCCATCTTTTCTCCTCGCCCTTTGTCGACTACAAGCTCCGGTTTCACGAGAATCCGGCGATAGTCTGTCCATTCGCCATAAGTGAGCCATAGTATTATGAGAAGAGATGTGATTGTGACGATTCCGCCGGATGTGGTGCGGACGCGAGCATCCTCGACGGTCTTCGTGAAGGCATCGATGCGGGTGAAGCGTTTGAAGACCATGTTGGGGGATGACGAGGAGGCAGAGTAGTAATCGACTCGGTGGGGCTACTGGTCAATGGTGGAGAGAGGTAGTAGACTCGAGATTTGGAAGAGAGGCAGCGTATCGCAATTGTGCAAGAAAAGAATTGTGGCGCTGGAGTGGACAGGAATGGCCGTGTGGAATTGCTAGCTCAGACTCCTATGGTCAAGACATGAAGAGAAGAATACAAGGAGAGTGAATCCTACTCTGCGCCTGCGTGATGGAAGAGTGTTGGCTATGAGGGACGGGAATGCGGTGGGTACAGCCCGTATGGACAGATTTCCACTTCGCCTGATGCGAAGTTTCGGTCAAGGGTCTCAAGGGTCGGCATGACAAGGCTGACTCCGTTTCGCGAATCGCGACCACAGTAGTAGAGTCAGAACCTTGTGAGCGTGACCGTAGCGTCAGAATTGGAACCAGAGTCTTGCATTATCTATAAGAATTGCTTCCTTCCAGTATTCAAACAGGGTATCAATCGTCGTCCTGCCCAAATGCGAGCCGCCTATTCCCTGACTAAGAGAGATACAAGTCTCTTAGGCGCGCCATCGGCTGCAAAAGTCCATATCCCACCCGTATCCAGTACACAAACAATACACATTAGAGTTGCCCATCTTTGTTCCTCATCGAAGTACCACGCAGGAACTGACTCGGCAACCTCGGCAAGTATCGTCGAAAGAAAAGGCCCTCCCATCCATGCCGCTGAATGAAATCTCGCTCAGAAAGGAAATACAGAATAACGAAAGTCTAGTGTCGCTAGGAGTGATCAAGAAATGCAAAGATGCAGAAGCCCAGCATTATTCACCATGGTGTCCACGTCAAATCAAACACCTTCCTATGTCCTCTGCTGTAAGAACGAAGACAAACTCCACGCAAATGCTTTCAGTTCGAGTGACCAGAAGCGCCCCACGCTGTTAAGCGAGACTTCTTTGAAAAAAGAGTTCCGGACTCGCAATCGAGGTACCAAGGATTTTCGTATCTCCGAGTTTGGTGGGTATCATGTTCTCTCTTTTCGACTTCGCTGCCGAATCCTGGATTTCTAATCAAGTACGTACCTTTTGTGAATTTTGTAACCAAACAGCCGCAACAAAATCATCAGATTCCGCCTGCCCCTCGACCACCCGGCCCTATGTTGCCGAAGAGATGCTCGGGTGGTATCCGGCTCATATTTTCGTTTCCTTTCGGCGGCACTTGAGACAATTGTTGGAATCCATCTTTGTTGCGTTGATACCTTTCTGCTAGGATGCCGGCAATTACGAGAAGGAAGATGATGGCAAGGGCGATGGCAAGCGCCACGAGAACGACGAGACCCACAGCGAGATGATGACCTATTTTCGAGGTGTCAGCAGATATATGGAACGGTCCGACTGACCTTGACCTACTACTCTTTTTGAAAAAGTTGGAAGGTTTTTCCACAAACACTTGAGACATGCTTCCTGATCCAGTTCCACTAACTGAAAGTAGGTAAGGCGTCCAAGCGGTGCCATTGAATAGCGCACCAGATGCGTTGCCGAAATTTGGGACATTGAGTTGACCAAGTACGAGGAGAGCGTTATTCTTGTCGAGCAAGGTGCTAGCTGCATGATCCTGAGTGGTGGAGAAGACCTGCAAGCCTTGAATTGTGGAGCCAGCGCCGAGAGCAGGTTGGACCGCGGTCCATTTCGAACCGTCGTATTTTTCAAGCAAAGGAGTACCGTCAGTGTTAGAACCAGTGACCCAGAGTTGAGTCCCATCCTGGCTTGCTGCGGTAAGTGTCGTGATGCTTCCACGAGGTCCTCCTATGGCAGTGAAAGACGAGGCTTTGGAGTCGTACTTCACCACGGTACTGGCGTTACCATTGACCGAAAGATTTCCCACAAGGACGAGATGACTGTTGTCCACCCAGATCATGGCGGCGACTGCGCCGGAAAGACCGTTGCCAGGACTGTTCCATTGGCCGCGACCAGTATCATACACACAGAGCGATGGGCAACTAAATGATCCGGCTGAGTCGAAAGTCCCTCCAACGTAAACGAGAGTGGTGCTAGGCTGAGGTGCAATGGCATTAACTGTCACACTGCTACCTTGAAGTGCAGCGGGCTGGGTAGCAGCGTAATCAGAGGATTTGAGATCATACACGATCAGACCATTGACGTCTCTACCGTGCACATTCCCAGAGATCCTGCCGCCGCTGAAGAGTAACGTGCTCTGGAAGCCAAGGGTCTGAATGATAGAATCGCTGCTAACGCCACCGGGAAGGCCAGTGATTGCGCCATTGTTTGTGTTATTGATGATGGCTAAATTATTGATTACTGATCCATTTGAGGCTGCAGAGGTGAAATGTCCGCCGTATATGGTCAAGTTGAGTTCATTCGCATTGTAGAATAAGCCAGTCACAACGCCATCGGTATTGGCAGTAGCGACGGCTCTCTTGCGACTGGCGGTTGATGATGTCTGCTGGATATTGATTGGGAACTGCCGAAGAGACGTGCCAGTTCCAGCGAGCTCGACGACACCGCTTGCACCTAGATCTTGAGATGAGACGCTGCCAGCAAGCAAAGGTGGGTTGTTTGGAACAAGCGTCGAGGCAGTGAGTGTGCCCTTCAAGGAGATACTCGGAATGTTTAAGTTTTGCAGCCAGTTGGCTCTACCGGGTATCCAGACCGCGAAATTTGTGACTTCGAAGGACTTATTGTTGCCAAACGCGAGGACTGAGTCGAAATTTCCGCTGACAGCGATCGCAAGTTCCGGTTTGTTTGACGAAGTCAAATTGATGGCAAATGGGACTAAGTAAGTAGCGATACCGTTGATACCAGCACCGAGCGGAGACCATCTGCTCGTGGAGATGTTATAGGCTGCGACACCCTTCAACCCTTGAGTTGTTCTTTGGATCGTGGCGTTGAAGCTCCCACCGATATAAAGCACAGAGTTGTTGAGGTACATTGCTTGCACCGGCCCGTTCAAACCACCCTCTCCAAGATCTTTAGCGCTGTCACTGACGGAGAGAACGCTAGAAGCAGACATCTTCGAGCTTGAAAAGCTGCCTGCAACGTACACAGTATTGCCATTTGCAATAACTGCATTGACGGTGGCACCTGCATTCAGGTTATTCCCAGCAACGTCAATAGCAGATTTAGTGAAGTCGTTGTCAACCGTGGCCAGGTTAGGGTTGTACTCATATATGCCATTCAGTCCACCAGTGAGGTTACTTAGGAGGTTGGCTCGGACGCGCTGTGCAACAATTGTGAGAGGGCCACTCTGGCCTGAGCTTGGTGATACAGTAATTGATGGCCTGAATTCGCCGCTTGCGGTGTCGACGCGACCATTGTAGATTTCGTCATATTTGTCGTAATAATTGGACTGGTATAGCTCCACGCTGAAAGCCTGGGACGACTCTCCATTGCTACCGCTTGCCATGACACCTGTGACGTTGACACGTCCCCGAGTACCACAAGTGTTGTCTGGGATACACCCCGGCGTGAACATGGTGATTGAGTAGTTTCCGGATTGCTTGATGTTTGGCGTGAAGGTTACGGAAGCGCTTCCCGATGAGATATCGCCGGTGAGGTTGGCGGTCAAGTATTGCGAAGTGCTTTGGTGAGACGGAGTGACTGCCCAGGGACCTGTTTGAGTGGAGGAAGGTGATCCGGTGGTGACTCCATCGCAGGCCTGTTCATTGAAATCATTGATCGCAAAAGAGTAGATGTCTGTATATGGTCAGCATTATTCTCTCTGACGCAATTCGACATCTTACCATTCTGGAAGAGTTCAATGCCAGCAAGTCCAGCCCCAGCACCGTACCAGTCAGATATGTCCAAGCGGAACGCGTTCATTCCAACCTGATTGACGAATGTGAAGTCCTGCTCGGTTTGATTATTTTGCGGCAGGGGGCATCGAGCATCGCAGTATTGCTGCTGTCCATTGGGATCAATGTAGCTAAAGTTCATAATGCCATTGAGCGGGAGCGCAGTGTAACGCCACGTTCTGGTGCCACGCCCATCCCGATTGGTGTTGTAGAGCCGCAGCTTCGTAGGCACGAATCCAAACTGAAAGGTTGCGGACCACGAACCGGGAGTATCGTCTTGCAGCTCCCAAGTATTGCCTGGTCCGTCCTGTTGAGCGGTTTTGCAGATGATGTTTCGTGGATCGCTGTAGCCATTCGCAGTTGTGCTTCCCACAGAGGTGATATTACCCGAACCGATAGGAATGACCTGAATGTCGCGCACTGTCGGAACAGTTGACGAATTTCCAAGTCCGTTGAATCTACCTCCGAAAATGATGTTTCCGTTGGTGGTCTTCGTGATCGAGCTGACTGGGCCGTTAAATCCTCGAAACGGCAAATTCGTCCACCCAGTTGTCCAGGCAATGGCATTCGTGGAGTTGGCACCGCTGAAAGACCCGCCTACATAAACCGTGCTCGAATTGCTGTCACAGTACAGCGCAGAAACCCTTCCGCTGAGTCCAGGAAGTGGCACAATCTGCGACGTCGTAGCGTTAAACAATGCAATGCCATTGGCCTGCACACCTCCCAGACTTGTGAAATTTCCTCCGACCACCACTCCAGCCAATGTCCCGTCCTTCAATACAAATGGGCACATTGCTTGTATCGAGGCATCCGAGGATTGGAGAGTGGCAAAGGCACCGGTTGGGTATCGCGAGAGCAGCGACATGGAGCCATTGGTGTTGCCTGGATTCTGCGTTTGTCCGGCAAACTGATATAGTGATACGCCATCGAAATCTCCGGCGACGCCGACGTGTCCCAATTGCGATATGTCAAGGTTGGCTGCTGGGACCCGTTGGAACGAAAAGGCTCGCGCGGTGGTCAGGAAGTGGGAGGCGGCAAAGATTATCGTTGCCAGCTCCGTAGAGCTGAGCAACGCAAAAAGATGCCTCATCGCATAGAGAAGTTGGGGGTCGTGATGGTAGGGGAGGCGGGGGTCGAAAAGGAGAGGTGATATTGTTGGAGCGAGCGCGATGCTCCGCCGGGGCAAGCGTGAGGGTGCGTGGTGTTGATTGACAAAAGGAGCGTCTGGTGCTGAAAAGGAAGGTTGGATTTACGCCAAGCAAGCACGGGGCCGGGCAGGTCAAACGAGGCAGGAGAAGTGAAGGAGTGGAAGTCGGCTGTGCGACAGCTGGAGTGTAGTAAGGGAGTTTATGAAATCAATGCAGCGTAAAGAGTGACTGCAGACGGGCGAAGGAAGGACGCAATGGTAAGATACAGGCGTGTTGGGTGAAGACGACGACGGGAGGAGCAGAGTCTTGTCAGTGTGCCAGGGCTACCACGGCCACGGCTCTACGGCCACGGCGCTTCTACCACCAGAGTCCGTGAACATGCTGGAAATTAAGATTGAGATGGGGATGGGGATGGGTCATGGGCCGCTTTGGACCACACCCAATGGGACGCTGCATGTCTCCGCCACACTTCTCGCCGCTAGAATGCCTTCGGACTTTTAAATGGGCCGGCCGTGTTCATTGGTCAAAAGGCCTCTCGTCTGCCACCAGTGTCACGGACTTTGTTTTCCCACGTTGGTACCAGCTGTCGATTCCAAAGCACCCGTGGTTTTCCTTCTCGTCAAACATCTCAAGGCTGTTTGCACATGATTCCAAACACCACCCAGAGTCTATTCCTCCGTCGCAGACAATGCCATGCTCGAGCCACGCAATGACCTCCTACATCCCCTACCCGCCTTGCGCCACCTTGTGGGTTGGCCGTGCCACGCCAGGAGAAACCAAACGAAGAAACATCGAAAGAGCCTCATAACCCTCATAACCTCGTGAGCCTCGTGAGGTGTCCATCACCACCCAGAATACCATCACACGTCATTGTATCCCAGCAATCGCTTCTCCAGACCTTTGTCAGCTACGGCCCACGCCCACGCCCGGCCTGCTTCTCCTGTCCAAAGTGAAGCAGGGTCGTCAGATCGCTCCATCAAGCCGTCCTTTTCCAGCGCCTTCAGTTCACGTCCAGTTGCTGTTGGATTGTTAGCTGAGGTCTCCAAGCAGGGGCACGATTCCAAACTCACTGAATGATAAGAAATGCTCGAAATCTTCGTCTTCCAGAGCCAACGCATTCCCTGACACGCCGTGGCATAAGCATGCCTCCTTTGTTAGAAGACCTCGCTCCTTGATACATTCCCTTCCTTTCTTAATGCGCCTATCAATCTTCTCCTCCAGCTTTGGGAAGAAGCGCTTGATGGAGAGCAGCGAGCTGATGACCCCTGGGGCACCATGGCATACTTGCACAAGTCTGTCGCGTCCAGGAGGGATAGACGAAGGCCAGTTACCACTGTCGTACTGATAGCTCAGCAAAGCACTCAGATCTGCTTCTAGCTTCGGTGCGAGAGAAGAGTCTGTGAGTACAACTTGTGTAATGATACCGATCATGCCGTGCACTGCGCCTAGGTATGCCTTGCCATGCCACTTCCACGGCCGTGGTGTCGCCATGATCGCGTCGATAACATCGTCAGCCGTATCGTCAATGAGTTGCTTCACTTCGGCATCATCTGCGAAGCACACTTTGACAAATCGTAGCAGGTAGAGATATCCTGCGCGTCCGTAGAGCCATTCATTTCCAGATTCTTCGTCTGCAGTAATATCGGCGAAGTCGCAAAGATCCTTGACAAGCTCGGCATCGCGCGTCGAAGCTGCATCGATGGCAATCATGGCCATGATATCGTCACTTACACCGCATCGTTGCGTGTCCGGGCCTGGGTACTTTTTCATGTGTTGTTGGGCGTGTCTTAGATACTGAGCGGCCCAGATGCCGAGCTTGTAGCCCTCAATTTCCAATTCTTCGTAGACCCTCTGGAGTACGAAGAAAAGGTAGGCAATGCTAACTAGAGCATCAAGAAGATTAGTGGCCGTTTGTCACAACTGTCAGATGGATAAAATCATGCATACCCGGACCATAATAAAGACCGCCTCCAGGCTCGACTGAATCGGGCGGGTGTTCGTTGACGAGGCGCTTAAGCGAGGCCATCAATTGCTTGAATGCATCTCTTGATCTGAGTTCCTTCGTATCATCGCGAAAATGTCGTGGTCGATGCGTTGCGGCGACAAGTGATGGTTCGGCGCTCGACATGATGAGGTTGCTTCTTGGATCGGGAGGCCGCAGACGAATGTGGGGTGTAGAACCGGTTCTCGTTCAGAAGTCGTTGTAGTAAGGCCTTCCTTGGCCTATATCGCGCTTGGATGAAACTGACTTTGTTCTATTCGATGGTCTAAAAGTTTATGGTTGCGAACGTCTGTGGACGTGCCCTCCTGGAGCGACAGGAGTGGGCGGTGAAATGACGTACGCGTGCGCGTGTTATTCATGAGCTGGCGCGTCAATGAAGCCGGGCATCAAGATTGGGCATGGATAATCGCGGCAGGAGGACTGGAAGGACTTGGCCAGATATTGGCCTTGTGGCCTCATTTCTGCCGTCGGACTTGGTGACCCAGCCTTAGAATCAAAGAATGCTTCCATCTCTGCAAAGTGCTTGCACGATACGATGGGTCTATTGAGCACACTCTCTTGTTTCTCATCACCGAGTTCGTCAACAATGACGCCTCCCTTATTTCATTTCATGGATCTTGTTTGCGACCACATGCAGTGCTGTCTAACGTGCACAATCATCTCTCCAATCATTCGATCGGTGAAATGCGCATGACCTTTTCAAAGACAATCGAAAATTTGGACAAAAACTCTTAGAAGAGCATTCTCGACCAGCGATAACGAGCCATGACCGAGGCAGCCATTTCTCACAGCTCAGCGCAGAAAAGGCCCTTTTCAAATCTCTGTCCATCCACCTTAAGCGAAAGAAAGCTCTATCCCGCAAGCCCACCACAGAAGCGCACTTTGAAAAAGCAGAAACTGCGAGACTCAGACAGCTGCTGAGCGTCACTGAGTCGTCTCTCGCCAATGACAAAGCGAACAGAAGAATCGGTGCCATGATCAAGTTCGCCGAAGAACGGGATTAGAAGCATGGCGTTGCTCTTGCCCACCTTCACCGATGATGCCGAGATAGATCAAGTGCTTCTCAACTCTGAAGCTTGTCGCCAAGCTCAAAGAGATTGAAGCAAGCCTTGTGGGTGGCAAGGAGGAGATCGCTAAGGTGAAGGCGGTTGTGTGGACGAAGGAGGATAGACTGGCTGTTCTTGGCAAGGTTGAAGCACTCTCCCCCCTACGATCAAGAGGTTGGTGCTCTGGTGCAGGAAAGGAAGGCGTATTGGGCTGAAAAGTGGGACATATACTAGAATATCCTAAGCAATGATGAGAGTAGTGAGCAGGAGAGTGAAGACGTCGAATTCGACGAGGAGGTAGAGCATGAGGATGATAAGTCTGAAGATGCAGAGGGTCAGACGGATGAGGTCTCAAATTGCATGGAGTCTTGATGGGTGACAATGATTACTAGCTCTTCTGTCCTCCTCTGCCATGTGTCTCAGGCCATTCCTCACCGTGCCCGAGCTTCCTCAAATGGAGCTTTTCCCGAGGACAGTTTTCACCAACCTGTTCAACCTTTCGTGAGACGTTGCAGATGCGCGCGAAAAAGGCCTTCTTTCTTTGTATCGGCTCGCGTTGAAGTTGCCGTTGAGGTGATGGAACCTGGATCCTGGTGAGGACAGGGAGGATTTAGGCCCTTTAATATAGGACTTCCATGAAGGTTCAGGCCGCCAGTTTATGCCACCACACCACCTTCGGCTAAACTTAGCACCTTCAAGCTACCTAGGTACTCGAAAGAACAAATCACTGGTATCGAATTGATCTGCCCACGCAAGTCCTGTACGAGTATCAAGCACTTGGAGAATCACAAAGATCACCACCGCCTATCAGAATTTGGGGGCCATGTCTTCGCGCGTTACGCACAGTTCTACCGAGTGGGTAATCGTGCTCTTGTCGCCTTTGGCGCGCTAGGTACCCAATGTCAGCTTCATCTCTCCGGGAGCCTGAGCAAGCACCTCCATGCTTCCCATTACGCTCTCATCTCATTTACCTTGCGCCTCCATCTCCCAGTATCCTGGAAGCGATCTCGCCTATCGTGGCAATGTCTCATACCGCGCGCCTCTGAAGAAATCTTTGTCGAAATGGTCTTATCCTACCTCCTACCTGTTCCAGCCAACAGAGTCCAGATCTCGCTGGATCAAGCTTTCACGACGATCTTTAGACCCTATCTGCGTTTTGACAACTCATCAGCGTTCTCCCTCACCCCATCTCAGCCTCAGCAAACCCCGCTTTGTGCCTTCCACCGTAGAGCCTTGTGAACGCCTCACCTTTTGTCTAGTTTGCAGACTTTGCTCTCCGCCAGCGCTTCGTAATCATCCGGCACTGTTAGGACTGTCGGAAGATCATATCTCCCGAGATCAAGATGCCGAGAAACACTACGTTGGAGCAAACCATCCTCGAAAAATCCAAAGGTCAAAAACCTCTCAAACGAGCCCAATTCCTTATAATTCTCAATCTTCAAAATGACTTTGCTTCCCCAGATGGAAAGCTACCTTGTAATGACCTCAGCTTTGTCGATCGAATTAAAGCACTCGTCCCCAAGTTTAGAGAACAAGTTGGAGGTATCATTTGGGTGCGAACAGAGTACGAAGCTGATCGCCATGTGAACGATGGCGCGGAGGGTTCTGATACGGTGGTTCTTTCAGAAAAACAGGACGTTGATGCCATTCCCGTTCCTGAGGAATCTCCAAAACTCAGTTCCGTCTCAACAGCACAGCCATCCGGTGAAAAGAAGTTGAAGAAGAAGAGGTCCAGGTTCTCATTCAACATTCGGAACATGACGCAGTCGAGGAAGGACTTGAGGGATGACAAGGCACTTCAGGTCGAAACCGAGATCCCAGCAACTAATTCGAAGCCTCCGCCTCCAGAAGAGCTGTTCCTTGCACCAAATTATGGCTATAAGCGAATATGTGTTCCCGGCACGACTGGTGCTGATTTTGTACCTGAGATCAAGGACATCGTTCAACCTGTTGATACTCAAATCACTACATCTCATTACTCGGCTGCCAAAGCAACGAATCTGTTGGTATTTTTGCAAAGCAAGTTCGCAAAGGAGGTTTACATATGTGGTTGTATCTCAAATTTATCCATACACGCAACTCTCACAGATCTTACTGGATGCGCGTTCGATCTTCGAGTGATCGAAGACTGCTTGGGATTTCGGACACTTCAAAACCACGAAGCTTCCCTCAACAACCTGCTAGACGAGCGGATGACGGACGTCGGCAGCATCGAGAGCTCAAGAATGCACGAAGATCTAGATGCTCCGACAGAGGCTGAGGCGCAGCCTGACATCGTGGAGTCGATGAATGCCATGAAGATTGCGTCAGCTGAAGACAAGGGAGAAGCTGTTGTAAGCACCACTGCCCAGAGACCAAGTTCATCTCCTGGTCTCAGAGCGAACAAGGTTCGCATGCGGCCTCGTGGCAACCCCAAGCCTCCGGCGAATCCACAGCAAGAGACGCCAAGCACGACAAACAGGGATGAAATGACTGCAGAGGACAGCAGTCAATCGAAAGCCATACCGCGTCCAGCTGAGCGGGAAAATGTCATCGTGGCTGTCAGAAAGAATATTGAAGCAGCGGACCAGAATGGTTTGGAGAGGCCGATCTTGCCAACTGATGCATCGGCGCACATCCTTGCGGCTCTTGGACAATTATCAGTGGAGGATGGTGCCGAAGTGCAGTCCAAAGAGAGATGTCGTTCCAAGTCGACATCAAAGAATTTGAAGTCAAAGATAAAAGAAGGAGCCGTGGAATCAGGCTCAAACGGTTCGAAGGATTTTCGAGAAGCGCCTGCAAATTCGGCTCAGCCCACTTCTGACTCATTTCATTCTCAGCCTGAAGCTGTCCGCAGCACAATATCGCAGAACACTATAAGTATCAAAGAGCGGTCGATTACTCGGCAAGTCCCAGCATCGAGCGAGCCGTTGCCCGCTGATCCCGCTCCTCGTCCGCTTGTCTCTAAACCACGTACTCCTCAGGTAATCCTTGCCGCCCTCAGGAGCCAACGAGCTGATGACGAAGACGAGTTGCAAATGTCGGAAGAGCAAATAAAGCGATCAAAGGACACGAAAGCGCAATCAGCATCAAAGCAAGAATCCGACGAAGCTACAAGCGCTGTAGAAGTAAGCGGGGAGAAGCTCGCTGTCGCCAACCTATCCGACACGACCAGGGAACCGATTCCTGATAATTTTGTTGCATCAAATACTGGTGCAGCTCGAATGGCTGCATCGTCTGAGAAGAAGGTGAAACTCAAAAGTCTTGCCAACCTTCCGACCCTTGGTCCAGGAGACAGGATCGGAGAAGGCGATTCCACTATCCGTTACGAATTGCTACCGCCAAGCATTCATGACGAGCTGGACGAGTCAGTTCCACTCAGCGATACGATCTTTACTGCTCTGTACCATGAGGTCCAATGGCAAAAGATGTATCACGCAGCTGGCGAGGTCCCTCGCCTTGTAGCAGTACAAGGCACCATAAGCGCCAATGGCGACAAGCCCATTTATCGCCATCCAAGCGACCAAGCACCACCTCTTTTACCCTTCACCAAAAACGTAAACATCATTCGAAAAGAGGCAGAGAGGATCATCGGACACGAACTAAATCACGTTCTTATCCAGCTCTACCGCGGCGGGAATGATTTCATTTCCGAACACTCGGACAAGACACTCGACATAATGCCCGGCTCCAAAATCGTCAACGCCAGTTTCGGAGCCCAACGTACAATGCGTCTCCGCACCAAGAAAAGCGGTTCCGAGTCCGACGATTCACTACGTCAAACCCAACGGATCCCCATGCCCCACAATTCTCTCTTCGCGCTTGGTCTCCTCTCGAACAAAATCTGGCTTCATGGTATCAATCCTGATAAACGTCTTCCGGCAGAGAGGAGTCCTGAAGAGCTTGCTTACAATGGCAAACGTATTTCTCTGACCTTCCGCTATATTGGGACTTTCCTTGATAAAGAAGAGAAGTTGATCTGGGGACAAGGTGCTGTGGGAAGGTCGCGGGATGAGGCTAGGAGTGTGATCAATGGGAATGAAGCTGAGACGGAAAAGATGATCCAGGCTTTCTCGAAGGAGAATAGAGAGGGAGCGGGCTTTGTGTGGAGGGAGGCTTATGGATGTGGTTTCGATGTTCTGCATTTTCGGACGAAGGAGGGAAGCGGTGGCGGTGACTAAGTGGAAGGCAGTAGTAGGGAATCAATGGAAACTGAATATCTGCTTGCTGTTTGACGAGAGCCATAGTCCTTACAGTACCAGACTTCTAAGGAGTGACCGAGTGACCCGACCAAGGGCTTGACACCAAAGATGCAGGTGGGAAAGAGAATTGGCGATCCCACTCACTGTGCCTTCGAAATGACCAACGGCGCTTTTCCACTTTAAGCCGGCGGCCTCATGCAGGGACAAGTCGCAACCCACACGCTCAGTAAACATGGACGCACACCCACGAAATGCACAAACAGACCTACAAACCAGGACCACCTCACATACGAATCTGCGTCCTATCCAATACCCACACCCAGAGGAAAATGTCCGTAGCAGACATGATCGCCGACTCCCCGAGCGCCCCCCTCGAACCCGCCGACAGCGCAATAGACCACAAAGCCGCCCTCGAATACTGGTCCTCTGTGACCGCCGACAACGACGGCGTCCTGGGCGGCTACCCGCAAGTCTCGCGCATAGACCTGCAATCCTCTAGCAACTTCCTAGCCAAACTGCGTCGGAAATCAACGCGACACGGTCCCGGCAAACGGCTCACGCGAGCTGTCGATTGCGGCGCCGGCATCGGCAGGATCACAAAGGGGTTCCTGAGTAAAGTGGCGGACAAGGTTGATATCGTGGAGCCGGTTGTGAAGCTTACAAAGGTCATTACGGAGGGGGAGGAGTTTGAGGAGTGTAGGAAGGAGGGGAGGGTGGGCAAAGTTTATAATGTTGGACTGGAGGAGTGGACGCCGGAATGCAAGTACGATTTGATCTGGAATCAGTGGTGTCTGGGGCAATTGACGGATGCACAGTTGCTGGATTATCTTGAGAGGACGAAGGGGTTTTTGACGGAGGCGGGTTGGATCGTGGTCAAGGAGAATATGAGCACGGATGCGCATGGGCAGGATATTTTCGACGATACGGATAGCAGTGTTACGAGGAGCGATGCTAAGTTTCGGAGCTTGTTTGAGAAGGCGGGGTTGAAGATTGTGGCGACGGAGGTGCAAAGAGGGATGCCGAAGGAGCTGTTTCCTGTGAGGGTTTATGCTATGCAACCCAAGTAGTGAGGAACGAGGAATCAATGGCTATGAGGAGAAAGGACACGATCGATGATCTGGACATGATGACTGTGTTGGGGTAAAGGGGCCATGGAAAGTTGCATCACTTCGATCATGGAATACTCGAGATTGGTACGTAGCATAAATCGAGGGTTGGCAGGCAAAATATCTTACTGACTTCTCTCTCCAGATTCAAGCGACCAGGCTGCACGACTGTATATATAATTGTGCTTGTCTCACACCGGTATGAGACACCAGTCTCGGTACTATGTCCCAATTCCAAAGCCACCCCAGAACTCGCAACTTTCCAACAGCCTGTACCTCTGCCTCGAGTTACCCACGCGCAAATGCATGGTACCAGAACGTTGTGCGATCAGAAAAGACAGCTATCAACACCACGTCCAGTTCCTCAAACCATCTGAGCTCTATGAAGTCCACATCTTCCACCATATCCCCTTGGCTGCTGCGCAATAACGACGCCCAGGGCTTGATCGAGTGGCGGATATCCTTGTATGTGCAAAGCTCCATATCGAAAAGCATGAACTGGCCGCATGCTTCATTGGCATGGGGCGTGTCCAAGAGAATCTGACGTTGTAGTTCACGTGGTAGTGAGAAGAATGGTGTCTTGCAATCTGGCCTGCTACAAGAGTCAAGAGTCACTGGATGATATCCCTTAGACAGGAAGTGAGCTTGATAGGTACCTTGGTGCATCATCTCCGACAACAAGATTCGAAAATCCCGTCATACTGTTTCGCTTGTCTTGGATGTTAATAATGTATTGTGGTGGATGCGGTATGAGAGCGATGGCAACAATATCATGAGAGATAATCAAGGCAACGAATATCATTTCCAATTGCACGAGTTGGAGATAGTTGTGTGAATGTGAATGGCTATGACTGAGTGGTGTTGTGCTGATGTTCGCTATGAATCGATCCTAGAGACCTGAGGCTGAGGCTTTCTTTTCGCGTCGATATTTTCGAATATGAAGGTTGGACGCAGAGCACCATGTTCTGTTCGATTCTGGGCAGGCAAACCGCTCTCTAATTAAATCTCGAGCGGAAAAAGCGCAAGCGAATATTATTCACCAGACACCTGCTTAGAGCCAGACTCGTACACCTTTTTTCCCAAGTCACTCTCGAAATGGGGAAACGGTAATCGATTGTTTGAAGACATATGCTAGGGGCCTAGGTCAATCACAATATATGATTACTGTCCGCTTGCAAAATGTGTTCCTATCCACCGATGCCCAGAAATTCTGTCTGTATTGACAATGTCAGGATTACTCGCTTGTGGGCATGTCTCGCTGTCAAAGTATCCCCTTGATTCAGTCGTGAAGTATTCGCAGCTGCAACAAGTATCGAAGCAATGTTGTGTCGTCCAGGACCTTCTTACCGAGCTTCGACGTTCAATCATATGTTTAGAAAGTAACACGGATGGTTATAGACGATTTGACAACGCTGATCCACGTACGTCTTAATGCATGGGAAACTTGATACACGGGAAACGAGAAAAACTAACACGCACTCGTGAATTGTATGGTTCATAGACCTAACGCTCAGACAGTTGCAAATGTGGTATCATCATACAAAACAAAATTTCCGAAAAAGCGAATTTCCCATCGACGCTCCTTCGATCGCGCTCGATGTACGACGAAGATGAGATGAGAAGCAATACACGGTTTTCTCATATCTACAAAACATCGATTGCCAGAGTAGAGCGCTGAAAAAGGACGCTGTACGTTCAGGTGCTTTCGCAAGCGAACAAGACGAATTGTCCAAGTCCTTCATTTTACATTCATCCCAGCCAAATAGAGGAGATATGTAGCACAAAGTCGGCTGAGTAGTATGAAGCACAATTCAAAGGAAGAGATGGTGCGAGATCGATGATATCCTCCTCTTCTAGAAAATCAGACAAAGAATTCAAAACAGGGGTGGGTGGTATTCCAAACGAACAAATGGTGCGAAATCGACGTTACCCTCCTCTTCTAGAAAATCAGACAAAGAAAACAGGTGTGGATGGGAATTGAAACAGACATTTGGTGCGAGATCGATGTTATCCTCCTCTTGAAGAAAAAGCTAAACAAAGGAATCAAGTGTGAATCGTAGATTCCGACTCAGTCCAGCCCATCCCAACTAGGCACCCACTCATCCCCAGGATATCCACTAGCTTTCATGACCGGTATCTCATCACTGCTTTCACTGAGATTCCTCTGATGCACCACCCTCTCAGTGGCAGCCTCGTTCACAACACCCGCCTGTGCCAACGCAGCCGCAATTCGATGTCCACCTAGACCTTGTCCACTGACTGCTTGCGCAATGTGAGGTATCATTTCGGGCTTTTGTTGGGAGAGGGGAACATGTGCGTCATCATCCTTGGCCAAAGGCGGCGGCGGCGGGAGACCATCATTTTCTCCCTGTACATGAGCAGTTTGTGTGTCGACGTTATCTCTCCAAAGAAGCTGTCTGGAAGGATCAGCATCTAGATCCTCCACGCCGGTCGAATGTGCCGATTGCGGCTCAAATGGCTGCTGTGGATGATGTTGATACAAAATTTGGTGCGAAGACGATGGAGAATATGAATGCGGGCGGGGTAACTGGTTGACACTGATTGGCATGCTAGTACTGGTGCGTAGATTGGCGACACCCCGTGGCGGCGGTGCACTACCTACACCTCTAGAAGGAAGCAAAGATGTCATGAGTTTGCTTTGCGGAATTGGATCAGCGCTTATTGTAGCGACTCCGGAGGCTGGTAAATTGCTGCGAGAGCGGAACGTGGAATCCAGTCTCGGATCTTCTAGGGCGTGATCGAACATAGAAGCAGCAGCATTTACTGGACTGGCGTTAAAGGAGAGACGTTTCGGCTGCGGCTGGATAAGTTGAAGGCGACCCTGTGGTAGAGGTGGAATCTGAGGCTCATCCGGTGCTGTAGGTGCTGGATAGGGAGGTGGATTATAGCCGAATCTCTGGTACTCCCCCGGTATACCGACCGGCTGGTATTGTCCTTCACTTGCTGGCTCATAACTTCTCCACGCATCCAGAGGCTGGGCAGGAGAGCCGGTAGGTTGGTAGATGGGCACTTGGGGTGGCATAGAGGGCGAGGTTTGAGGACGTGGATACGGATACGCAGGGGTATCTGGAGATGTATACTGTTGCTGAGCCTGAAATTGCGAGTGTGAAGTGAATGTAGGATACCTAGGCGACTCAAGAGGTGATTGCAAAGGCTGATCCTCCGGCACGGCATAGATCTGCCCATCTGAACCCTTCCGCCACCTTGCCGAAGCAGCATGGAAAATCTCCTGTCTCATGAGTTCGCGCTCACCATCGTCTTCTTGCTCATTCGGGATGTTCAGTGCCCATGGTCGTTCTTGATGTTGTCCTGGTGTTTCAGTGATACTACCCATTAAGAGCCCTCTCGATGGTCGAACTTGAAACTGCGCAGGACTTGAGTTTCGTCTGGTACTGATAGAACTAACAGATCCGCCGCTGTTATGTCGTTGATAGTGCTCCATATCGGCCGATACTTGAGGCGACAAGATTGCCCTAGAGCCAGCAGATTCTTTCCGACCAAATGAGAGCCACCTTTTTGTACTGCCAGTCGGACTGCTCACAGGTGAGGACAATGCAGGGCGGCTCTGTTGCGCTGTGATAGCATCGTGGCCTGCGACTCTCGCCAAGTAGCCAAAATTAGGATCACTCGGCGGGGAAATGCTGGTAGAGGCATAGTAGCCGACAGTGGATGGTAGCCGACCTGAGTGTCCAACAATTTGATTCGGAGAAAGCGGCAGGTCTTGCGGATGCTGGCCCTGCCTCACACTCTGCCATTGGGCAGCTTGTAATCTTTGCTGTTCTTGGAAAGCTCTGGTCGCTGGATTGTCTGGGACACGATGGAGTATCGTCCCCTTGGACTGTTCCGTGGCCCACTTCTTGCCAGTATTTGGTGCATGACCTGTTGTACCAGAACGGCCGAACAAATTGCCCAAACCAGAAAATCTCTTCTTGCCCGGCACCTCTTGCCCGGTATGTGTTAGCGCTCGATGTGGCAATTTCTCCTTCTTCGACTTCAGTCCTGCTGTTCGTTTCGAGTCTTGAGGCGAAGGTAGGATCATTGTTTGCGTAAATTGCAACTGTGCAGGCGCAGAATGGTGCGCCTCAGTCGAGCGCTGATACTTCTGTGGGGAGCTTTCGCCTGAGATTATGGAATTGGCTTCGGCACTGGCTGGCCGTCTCAAGACGCCCAAGAATGAAGATCTCTTCCTCTTGTCTTTTGGGCTCGGAACATCTTCACTGTGCACCGTGGATACTCGAGATTGTAGAGACATGAGCCGTTGGGTTTCTATAGACGTAGTTTCCTGCGCGGTACTAGGGGTTGGACCCTGAATTGTGAGGTGGGGGATAACTGGTGCCGAAGATGTCTTCTTCTTAAGCCTCTGGAAAAGACCTTGCTTTTTGGTTGGATCAACCGGAGCCAGATGGACAGGCAAATCTTGTAGGCCGGTGCCCTGATGCCGGACATCTGCCGTGTCATGACGCAAATTTGAATTTACATGTATCTGAAAGCTTGTTGGCGGAAGGAAATTAGTCGAAGCTCCAGAAGAAGGTCGATCGTAAAGCTGAATGGGACGATACGGGTCTTTGAATTCCATCGAGAGTGTCCGAGAACCGGGTGGACTGTCGGTGTCTGCCATCGACATTGGACGAGGCGTACTTGATTGGGAGGACTGCGGCTGGTTCGGGACAATCTCTGTTGGATTTTGGACTGCGCCCAGGGACACTTGCCTCGATTTCCGACGTCCTTTCGGGGAGGCATTTCCTTGTGCATCGAACTGTCGAGACATCCGTCTCAATCCACTAGGCGACGTGCTTTGAGGGCTATCGAATTGCCTGGACGATCTACGAATGCCTGTAGAAGGAGGAGTGTGTTCCTGATCGCCGGCTTGCGTGAATTGTGTGTCCAGATCCAATGGGTGTTTGGCGGTACTGATCATTTCCTGGACTGGCAGACCGAAAGAATCGCGTGCAAGTGGAGTGAAAGACATAGGTCTCTCAAGCGCTGGCCTCGGCGGGTTGTATACACGCGTCTCACAGGCGGTATCGCTGTCCGACACTTTGACAGGGCTGACGGGCGGTTCCTGTCCTGCTGGGCTTTGGTCCACAGAAGATTTCGTATCTTCGTGGCCCATAGAGGACACACTTGGCATGGATCGAGGAATTACTTCAAGCGACGGAAGCATCGACAGAGGTAGCGACGCTGCATTGTCGCCAGTTGTAGCTCCTAAGCTCCTGGTTCGCAGTTGATCGTCTGGCATCGGCTCTGTGATGGCCATGCCGGGACCAACAGCAGTTGGCATCGTCCTGGTAGATGTTATACTCCTTCCCCGAGGTCGCCCGTCGACGATTCCGGGACCAGCTCCCCAGTTTTGGCTGGGAACCTGAAGTGATTGCTGCAACAAACTTGCTCTGTCGAAGTTCTTTGCGGCGAGATCCGCAATCAGGAAGTCATGAGGAGTCTCCCGAACGGCATCGTCTTCCTGAAATTGAGCTCTCATTTTCCTGTGCGCCTCTGCAATGGCAGCAAGGCGGTCAGCTCCATCCTTGAGACGATCATTGGATCTCAGGGCAACATGTCTTGTTGGCTCTAACGTGGCCTGGCTTTCAAGTTGTACACTCTGTGCATGCTCCAGTATTGCTGAAGAAGCGCTGGTGCCCCGAGAATGATTGGTAATTCCTAGACTGCCAGTAGCAACAGGAGAATATGCGAGATCATCGGCCCTTCCCTTGCCTTTTGGTTGTTTTGGACCCGACGGTTCTTCGGAGTCTGACGCTGATTCCTCTGACAGAACAGTGCCAGTACCATTTTCTCGGGTGTTGTCTACCTCTTCCCAGCTGCTACTGCCAACGATGCGAGCTTGTGACCCCACATCCTCATTGGACACACTTCTTATAGAATTGTCTCTTGATATATCTATTTGCGAGTCTAGATTCGGGGGTAAATATAGATGGACGTTGTTTTGCTTGGGTGATTGACGCGAGCCAACATCCAGAGAGACGGCGAGAGAGGACGAGCTCAAGGTATCACCGTCTGGTCTGACATTGTGTACGGAGCCTCCGGAATTCGACTCTTCAGGGGAAATTGGAGACACGGGATCGTCCATGCCATGATCTGGAACGGTTTTCTCTGACCGGAGCATGCTGACAATGCGTTGACGATCCGTTGATCCATTGGGTGCTAAAATCGCCAAAGTATTTGTGTTGGCAGGTGGCATGCCATAACCCTGAGTGGCAATTCGATCGACATCTATGGGCGGAGAGAAAGGTGGTGTCGCATGCCTGACCACACTCTCAATTAGGTGATCTTTTGGCAACGTATCTGCGTCGTGTAGCAGAGATTCAGAAATAAGTGCACTTCTTGACGGACTCGGGAGAACTACAAGTCTTAATGAGGTCGACTGAGGAGTAGGCGAACGGTGCAATAGTGTTTCGGGGGTTGGATTCATGTTCAGCATTGGGACAGAGGCAGGCTCAGGCCAGTACTGCTCCTGGACTCGAGTCACACTTCGGGGACGCTGATTGCTGGAATTCGATCTTTCCGAGATGGTATCAATATGATCGGGAAGGATGGAGCTAGCTGACCGCGCGAAGCGTTGGAATGGCGGAAAAGAACGCGAATTACGTTTACTGGAAGGCGGGCGAGAGTCTTGTGAACTGATAGACACGGAGCTTGGAGTTTGGGGACGCGAATTACCCTCTTCGTCCTACAAAGTAGAGAACATAAGCATACATTCTTACAGGGCACTACGGCAGGGTAATGATGATTAGAAAGATACAGTACAGACTGGATGACCGAATCGCCATGTTTCTCGTCGATATCGTGCCGAATGAAACGCCAAACAAGAGAATTAAGCCATCGAGTCCACTGTGGGTCGCCAAACAGCAACACCTAAGTCCTGAAAGAAAACCAAGAAAAGAATACACATCGTACAAAGAAATTCAATCTACCTTGTCAGTTCCGCTGCCCCGAAACCTCGATTTGCCCTTGGAGAAGAAGCCTTTGGCCTCCTTCATACCCTTACCGCCTAGTACGCCAGCAGTCTTGAAGATGTCTTTTCCAAGGTCCTTGCTTTTCCCTGTTGATGCACGCTGATCACTCGCGCCAGCAGAGACAGATCCGGACTTATACTCCGCGCCAGGATCGACATGAGCGCTAGTTGCTGGGCTACCCTCTTTTGAGGTGAAGACTCTTGAGATCGATGCGTTTGTCTTGTGTCGAGGGCCCGGTGGTCCGATGGGATTCATGGCAGGGCGAAGAGCAGCAGCAGCAATTTCTCGATGCTCGGGGTGCGCTTCAAGCGTACGACTCAACCAGTTTCCAAGTCCAGTGTTTGTGCTTGCAAACTGTTGGCGAGTCTCCTCATACTTGGCGATACGAGCAGGCGTGGACTTGATGGCCAGAATTTCGCGAAATGATGCAGGTCTTGGTTCTTCTCCGGTCTTCGGTCTCGGGCCTGAAGGGGGACGAGGCCCGGCAGGGGGTCCTGTTATAGAAGAGATAGGAGACACAGGCTCGCCAGCGACTGGGCTCAGACCGCCATGACCTCCAAGTTCACGCTCGGTGGGCACATAAAGCTCTGGAGCCATGTGACTGAACCTGTTTGGCGTGAGCGGAGCAGCTTCCTCAGGAGTGGGCAGCTCTCCGGGTTCGGCGTTGACAATATGAAGTCCTTCTCCACTGAGCTTTGGGTTGAGCGAGAGAACATCCGTCTTAGGCTCAAGGGTAGAAGACCGTTTATCATCCACTGCGGCGGTTGGAATGGTCGACGCTGGGTGAGTAGCCGATGAATCGCCAGATGCATGGTGAGCAGCAACCGCAGCACTGCCTCCAAGGACCGCAGCCGCAGCCACTGCCGCAGCGGCCTCGTCCTCTCTCTTCTCCCAGCTGAAACGCTTGTCAAGATAGTTTGGCGACGCCGACTTTGACCGTAGTTCTGGCGGAGAGATTGGCATGACAAGAGATGTCGAAACTTCTTTCGGAGTAGACTCAGACGCCACTAGCGCTTCATCGTCGTCGCCAGCAGCCCAA
Source organism: Venturia effusa (assembly GCA_007735645.1). NCBI lineage: Eukaryota > Fungi > Ascomycota > Dothideomycetes > Venturiales > Venturiaceae > Venturia > Venturia effusa. The sequence continues at coordinate 2,562,151 of CP042185.1, read as the reverse complement.
TAGCTATCATACTCGCTTGGAATGGCATTACTTGTTCTGTTGGCTCCACGCGTAGCTACTGAGTCCTCGGCTAAAGCACTCAGTCGAGCGTCGCCATCAGGGCTGAGACTTCGCACAATTTCTCGACGTAGACGATCGCTCTCATAATCACCAGGTCCCGATTCCATGCTTGGTTGCGAGTTGAACGTAGGCCTCGCTGGCAAAGGTGAGACAGCCTCTGGTTCTTCAGCAGTCAAATCGCGCTCTTTGGATGGCACCAAAGGCTGAAACGCATCGTCCTTGGGTAGAGGTGTCGGAGGGAGAGACGATCCATCTGTGTCCAATCGTTCAGGTGGAGCAGGTCGGCTGTAAACATCACCACGAAGGCGATCGCCCGGCTGTGTACTACCCACAGGCTCGTCCTCTGACCCCATGGACTTCATGAAGGCCTCACCCATCACAGCGCCCGCAGCAGCGAGAGCAGCCAAAGGACCAGCATTGGAGCCGGTCAAATCCTTCCCTTTGATGGGGCGTTTAGCGCTTGTGGGAGTGAAGTCTACATCGCTTGATTCTGCAAATTCGTCTTTAGGAGGTTCCGGGAGAGAGACTGCCGAAAGCTGGGGAGAGGCGTCCGAGGTTTTCACAGGAGAAGTCGATCGAGTTGTAGCATAAGACTCAAATGCTCCAGGGAGCTTGGGCCTGAAGCTGATTTCTCGTTCCGCCTGAGGACGTTCGAATGTAACTGGCTTGAGAGTGGTTGGGGCTTCGTCTTTGACGGGCGATGCGCTACTGCTCCTTTTCGACCTTGGAGACTCGGCCTCCCACGATTCGACAGAGCCTTTTCGCGATGGGCCGACGTCGAATCGTCCAGCGAGATCAGCAACCCGACCTTTGCTCGGAGACTCGGCTCGAGTAATCTTCGGGCTTGCATCAGGAATATCACTTTTATGAGATTGAATGAATGCGCCTTGGGCTGATTTTTCGACAGAGGCTAAGAGTGCAGTGTCTTTGTCGGGACTGGAGGCAATCGCTTCCACAATATCTGCTTCTCGAGCTGCAGGATTATGCAGTCCAACCTCAGCAGCGACTCCTTGCAGAGATGATTGTGTGCTGGCCTCCACTGCCGGCGAGCGCGCAGGACTGTTATTCGGACTTGGTGTGTTGAGGTCACGCCGAAATCCAGGGGTAAACCCGACGGGTATACTGTCTTCTGTTGTTTGAGACGTTGGTCTGGAAGTCCCTTCTGCTTCTTCTTCAATGGCTGGCGTGGCTTGTCTGCGGTCAGCAAGTTTTGCTGCGGCCGTTGCAGAGCTGGGCACGCGACTCATAATTGGGCTAATATCCGAAGTGCCAGTTGTATTGCTTCGAGACACGATCGATTCCGCAGCGTCCTGGGACCGGAGACTGTCCTGTTTTGAAACTCCCTGAGTGGTGTCGAAAGCTTGGTGCACAAGAGACGTAAAACCAAGGGACGGTTGATGTTGCAGAGCCGGATCGTGTGACCCGCTCATAGGAGAAAGATTGGAAGCTGAAGCAGTAGCTGGCATGCCTGTGCTTCCGCCCACCGTTGAACCCCAGAATTCGTCGCCAAAGCCAGTGTCTCCACCAATACCTGTTGGCATAGCCAAACCAGCGAAAGACGATCGTGCGCCAGCTGAGGTCGTTTCGGGAGCGGTCACCAAAGAAGATGCTGGTAAACCATACTCGGTCGTTCTCTCAGCCACAGTATCCAAAGGTGTCCTTCCCTGCACTGGATTTGCCACCTCTTGATTAGATTCTGAATCGAGACTTTGCCGCTGGGGCTCCAAAGACCGTCGTTGCTCTTCCTCCAGGTGTCTTTTGTATATATCAGCTGGTCGGATGAAGGATGATGGCGGAGAGGCGGAAAGGGGAGGATCGGTGGCCGATGCATGCTGTGCAACATGAGAGCTGGGTTGTTGCGGAGGAAACTGATCGGACGAAGAGGCGACAACTTGTGAATTTCCAGCTCGTAAAGGCGTTGGTAGCGCAGAAGGTGAAAAATCGCGGCGATGTTCCGGATTTGTTGACGATAGATCACTGGAAGCACTAGGCAGTCGAGTTGCGGAAACGTGTTGACTCGGACTATCTGTTGCTGGTGCTTTTCCGGAAGCTACACTCGTTTCAACATGTAGAGGAACTGCATGTCTTAGCTAGATGGCCATGATGGCTCAGACAACATACCATGTACTTGACTGGACGCTTGAGGAGTACCAGTGGGCAGTTGAGTAAAGCCCGACGAGAAAGCCCTCCGTTCGTCTCCAGCATCGAATGAGTTTCGGCGGTCACTTCTCGCAGTCGGCGGAACTGGTGTTGTGAAGCTTCTGCCTTGGCTCGGTAGAGGAGGAAGTGGTGCATCGCGGGCGGCTTCAACGCCATATTGGTCCTCCTCATCATAGTCGTCCCAATCGTCTCCTCCGTACGAAGGCGCCTTTGCTTCTACCCATTTCTTCGTCTTTGCGCGATTGACATTTGTCTTGAATGAAGGCGCCTGACCTTGAGCGTATGGAGCGGCAGCTCGTCGGTCCCTAAGGTCGCATCTTTAGCTGTGGCACAGGCAGAGCAAGGAGAAGCGCAATCCTACAATGGTGAGGTTACTTTATCTTCGTTGTCGCCAAACTGGTAAGGCCGGGACATGGTGCTCTTCCAGCAGAAATTGTTGAAATGGCCCACAAGAAGTCGTCTTCATGGAGAGGAGGCGGAGCGCTCGTTCGGGTTCAAGGTTGTCGAAGAGCTGGCGCTGGCTCTGCAAGGATGGGGATGGGCTTGAAGAGGGAGCCGTACACCATTTGATTGAGGAGGCGACAATCTCTTGGACGAGACGCGACTTTTGGATTTTTGGTGAGGTGCAGAGAGGAAAGGGTATTTACAACGAGAGCTTTCGACCTAGCACCAGGTGGCATCTCCCGTCCACCGTGCTGAATGAAACGCCTATTGTCCGCTCTGCACCCTCCGCTCTCAAGGGACACGCACAATTACACGTCCTTCTGCAGTAGAAAACATGTCTAGGCAGCAACTGTGAACATGTCCGGCTGCGGTGTTGTGGTAAGATACGTATAGTTGAAGCATCATAAGATACTCCAACATTGACATCGGCTATTGGAAAAGTACTCGGACAATGGACGCCGAAGACGAAGGCACATAGCCTCGTCTTGTTCGCATTGGATCCATATGATCCATGACGGTACAGATGCGAGGAGATGACGACCTGAAGACAAGAAATATAGAACGACTGCGGCCATACTATTTTACATTCCAGCCATTGTAAGATACTCATTCGTAGATGTTGCGGCGAGATGCGGTTGTCCCTCGCTCCACCGACCTCTGATCAAGAATACCTAGTCAAGATGAAATGCTGCCCAAATCTGTACGTGTACGTGATATGGTACTTGAAGCTGTTTGGTTGTTCTTGTTGTTACCGTAAGCACTGCAACCTTCCAGGTGTGTACAAATGCCCATGCCAAGCCCCAAGGCCCGAAAGTGGTAATACCACCTATCACTTCTACGGCCCTTGCAACCTCTCCTTCAACTTTTGTCTTTCGCCCACAAGACAAGACTCTACCACACAGGTCGCCGGCTGCCCTCCTACCACCTCACTTACACTCTCACCATGGCGCGCATAAACATCCAAGACAGGACTCCCGAGTTCCGGTCCATCCTCCAGCAAGCATCGCGCAACCACGCCAACAAGAAACTTTCCCAGCAGCGCCAGTCTCTCCTCACGCCCTCGGAGAAGGCAAACGCAAATGGGCACCTCCCAAATTCATCCATCGGACAGCGATCCGAATTCGCGCGTCAAGCCGCAGCCATCGGTCGCGGTATAAGCAGCATTCAGGCCAAACTGGGGAGACTTGCATCGCTAGCAAGGAGGAAAACCCTATTCGACGACCGACCTGTCGAGATCAACGAGTTGACGTACATAATAAAACAAGACCTCGCGAAATTGGACCAGGACATTCGCGCCCTCAAACAGTTCTCAACGGCCTACAAGCAGTCCGGCGACCAGGAAGGCGAACACAACAAGAATGTCTTGTTCCTACTAGGAGGGAAACTTGGAGAGGTCACGACTGGGTTCAAGGAAACCCTCGAGCTGCGGACGAAGAACATACAAGCCTCGCGATCCCGCACCGAAAACTTCATCTCCAATGTCTCCGCGCACTCAAACCCGTCTAGTTTGAACCCCTCGAGGACGGATTCGCCGTTATACCAGTCAGACCAGCAAAGACAAGGGCAACCGCTACAACAGCAAGGTCCGAGAAGTCGATCGCCGTATCAACATACCCAAGCAGCGCAATCCGATATCCTCTCCCTCGACATGCCCGAATCATCTTCCTCCTCAGCCCTTGCCCGAACAGCTCCCGCCTCCTCACAACAACTCATGCTCATGGAAGAAGGAGCGACCTCGAACACGTACATCCAAGCCCGCGGAGAAGCCATCGAGACAATCGAAAGGACGATAAATGAGCTGGGAGGCATCTTCACACAATTGGCACAAATGGTCACCGAGCAGGGAGAGCAGATACAACGTATAGACGCAGACACGGACGACGTCGTCGAAAACGTGCAGGGCGCTCAGAGAGAACTTTTGAAGTACTGGAGTAATGTCAAAGGCAACAGGTGGCTGGTGGCCAAGATGTTTGGCGTGCTCATGATTTTTTTCTTGCTTTGGGTACTCGTGTCTGGGTGATTGGCCCATATCCGATTAGAGAGAGTGTACAATAGTAGATTCTGTTTCTTTGTAGTAAAGATACCTAACCTTACCTGCTACTTACCTAGGTAGTAACTTGTCAGCTGGTTTGACTGGGACCTCGGCTTAGCAGAGGAATTGTAATTGAATGCCGTGGCACCGGGCATCTTGGGTATGCCCAACCATTCCACTATCTTCGAATTTTCTTGAGTTGTTATGCTCCTTCTTCCTATGGAATCAAACAACCGCCAATCTTGCGATCTCCCCTTTCTCGCCATTCTTCCCATACTCTCACCATGTTCGACATCTGCCTTCGTCCAGGTCACAGATACGATCCGAAAATCGATACATAGAAGAAACCTTTGCCTCGATACGGGCAACTGCCGTGATACACACATCATACCTTCCCCATAGCGACTTCCAAAAGGGCAGGTACTCGACGACCCGACATGCACCGGGCAAATCCCCCGATCGATGGGCGAGGGCTACTGCAGAGGTCGATTGCGAAGGGAGAGTAAGATTACTGCCTTCCAATTACTACTCAAACGAACTACCCATGATGAGGCAGTCCCTCAGTAAAGCAGCCGCCATCCAGCTACTAATGATCCAGATCGGAACCCTGTGCACGTTTCTTACCTAGTATCGCATCAAGATTACACCAAGCCGTTATCGAGCAGCTTGGGCAGCTGGGTTCTTATGAATTCTTCTTTTTGATTTTGATCTACTCATGCTACGTGCTAATGGCCGAAGGGCTGGGATCTAGGTCCTCCTTCTTGAGGATTTGTATCTTTGTGCTCTCCCCCAGCTTTGGTCCCGTCGGTATGGACTCTTCTCGTTTATCGCGATCCATGCTCCTGTCCCAACTTGTCGGATCGATACCGATGATGCCACCCATGTTGCCTCGGTCACCTGGAACCGAGAACTCTTTGAATGCATACCGCCATTCAGTCAAGAAAGTGCGAATCGCTTTCCCGATCTTGTCCTTCCCATTCTTAGAGTGATGTCCGGTTCCAGTTATAGCATACACAGGTCGCATAGGACTGCGGGTCTCGTGCTCGCGAAGGGCTTTCGTGAGATATGATACTGCTTCTTCGGGGTGGAGACCTAAACATTTTTAGTATCAATTTAGTTGCAAGCATATCGAGCGAAGTACCATGCAAGTCAGCGTAGATTTCCCTGGCATTTGGGCCGACATCCTTATTGCGCTCTTCATATAAAAGTTTTGCAGCTTCACGATGTGCCTCCCGCATAGCGTTGTTCTCACTCTGGCCACGAAGACTCAACGCCTTGGCAGCGCGTGAATCGTTGCGGTTATAAGCCTGAGCAGCACTCTGCAAGAATTTGTTTCTTAGTCCGCCGTGCTTGATGGCTTCACTACGTGCTTTGAGGTAAGCTTTGTTTGCTGCTTCACCTGTTGCAAGCCAAGGAATGTGCTCCGGGGGTGGGATTGCCATTGCTGCTCCACTGGTCTCACGGCTGCCAACATAACTACGAGACTTTTGGAAGCCTTTCCGCAATGCTACCGGCCCTGGCGATGGTGACATACGGACGAGTTCGGCTAGTGTGCCGGGGCTTTCCTTGTGAGCATGACCGTGTCCTCCACGCTTACCATGATGCTTCTTGCCACCTTTTACTGCTGCGGCAGAGCCAAGGGTTGGAAAGGCTTCATTATCATCAACGGCTGGAATAGAAGGTGTAGGTGCGCGAGAAGTTTGACGACTGCCAGGCCTCGAAACAGGGCGACTAGAATTGCTCGGCGTGTAAGATGCAAGAGGATTGAGACCTGGAAGTGGAGCAACTGCGCCGATAGATCCATTATGCTGTTCATACGCATTCCAATCGATGCCGGCCGTTGGAAGATAATTATAGCCTCCAGATTGCTGAAATTGCCTCGTGTGCAAAGTTGGAAAGGCTTCATAATCTTGAATCTGGAAATTCGGTTGAACGGTTTGCATTGGAGGCGTAGATTGACCTTCGATCATCATGCGTGCCATCAAGTTCGAGGGATCGTGCGAGAAGATACACGAGTCGCCGGCCAAGCAATTGCCCGATAACCAGTACCTGTTCCGTCAATCAATATGGGAATTACCAGCGATCACGTCCATCACTTACTTGCAAACGACCTTGCTGGCATCGTGGCTGAATCTGCAATCAGCACGAGCACAGCTTCCATTAGCGAGGTAGTATTTGCACAAAATGTGAGATTTCTGTTGTCCGAGGGGGGTGGCAGGTCTAAACTGAGGGCTCATAGATTTGCCAACCAGGACCGTGGGCCCTGATTCTGGGACTACCATGGGCGGGCTTGGAGTCACGTAGGTTTGTGCGTCCATGAGCGCATTGATCGTGGCGCTGAGGTCATAGCCATTCTCTTCCAGTGTCTTTTCTATGTCCTCGTTCGATCGATCGTCCCGCATGATGGCACGGATCATATCATACGGGTCCATGGTTTGTGGTCCCATCCATTCGGCAGCGCCACCATTGAGCATGCCGTCTGCTGTGAACGAAGATGCATTACTACCAGTCTCGTCGTTGACCAGCCACTCGACAGAGTCGCTGCCCAAATCGCCATAGTTGTCTGCAATTGGACTGCTGTCGCTGAACTGATACGCATCCAGGCGCGGACTGTGGGGTATGTAAGGTGTCGCGAGCGCGAGGCGTGGCGAGGCGCGAGGGGAAGTGAACGGTGAATTGGCTGTGGACGACTTAGTGCGGTTGAAGGCTGGGGCTGCAGTTCCTCCGAAGCCTGCAGGGGGTCCTATCATGCCCGGAGAGCTCTGGGCGGGAGTTGGGGTGCGAGAAACCTGCCATGGGGCTGGTGATTGTCTGCGAATGATGGTATGTCGCGTTGGCGGGGGAGAGGCCAGATTTGACGTGGAGTTCTTGTACCGCCAGAGAGCGTCGAGGACAGCATTCTCGAGTTGCTTGCCGGTCAAAGTCGCTTTCAACAGCTCTTCAAGTTTCTCAATCTTATCCTCCTCCTCCAGGCCGTCCTCCTGCAGCACAGGTAGACAAAGGTCGTAGGTATCGTCGGAGATCATTGTAGGTGGTTGTTGATATTAGAGTAATGTTAGGGGGTTGCGAGATTCAAGAGGGACAGAGGAGGGTGGGAGAGGAAAGAGAGAGGTGTATGCCAGTGGTGAGACTCGTGTAACGAGTCGGAGGTACGGAGTAGTGACAGCAGCTGAAGCGCGCTAAAGGTCCGACTGTTATTGGAGGCCTCACGAAGGAGGCAGTTTTGCAGTCCGACTGGCCGAACACATGTCGTCTCCAATGTTGTGATGCTGTTAGGGAGAGAAGATGGAGAGCCTGAGGGGAGCTTCTTCCAGGTTTGGTTGCTCTAGGCTTACGACTCGCCGTTGCTTCACCACTGATGACTAACGTTACCTGGTATCGGCCGGGGACCCCAGAGGCAGATGAGTAGTGTCTGGCGATTTCAAGATGTGCATTGTAAGATTGCCATGGTATTGTCAGAAGTTCATCAACCTTGCTCATCTTTCAGGACCATGAAAGCTCGAGAGGATATGATACTCAGGAAGAAAACCGAAGCCGAGCGCAGTGCCTACCTACTACTACAGTTCCGGGATGAGTACAATTGGTTTGCGTGCTCAGATATTTCCACCATACTACAGTACGACTAGGCGACGGAATATAATCTGAATCCAAGGTACAGAAGATCCATGTAGTTGGTATCGATCGATCAGAGCCTCCACGCCTTCCACTCTTCCCCACAAAACCTACTCCCTACCTAGGTATGTAACATGCCAAATCCGGAACCCGAGTCCTCATTGAGACGATGAGATGTGGTCGATTCCCCACTGTTTGCTGCACCGAATCAAACAAATGTAATCTTACAAGACATGGTTCCGCTGTGTGCTGTCTAGGTAGGTACATGCTGATCTACCGGTAACTTACGCCAGTCCCAGTCCGGTTCTCGAGCGTCAGTGTGGAAACAAAGAAGGCAGTTTGGCAGTTCCAACAAAGTAATACTGAAGCGGACTGCAGTCTTCGTTACCAAGATCCCGGATCATGGACCAGCATCTTATCTCCATCGACTAGGACCGACCTGGCTCCCGTCGTTTCGCCGCAGCCTCTCAGAAAATGATGTAAGCCGTCGCCCAGGTTGTGGCTGCTACATAGCAGGCGTCAGAGAATCACCTGCAACAACAAACGTGGACATTCAGCGCCCGCTAGTAGGAACATCTCTTCATACAACATGATCTAGACAGCTGCTAGAGTATCTATTCGCCTCTATTGCCCTCGTCGTTGCCTGCCTACAAGAGTCCTCCGCCAGCTTCCGCTTTGACAGCCAACTCCCAGCTGTCGTTTGGCACCATGTCTCACTCGAATCTACACGGCGAGGCGCGTGGAGCTCTTGCATTGCCCATCAACGAGGACTCGCCATCTCCCGAGAACAGGAGTACGAGTCCGTTTTGGGCGCGCCCAACCACGTATCGCCGATCAGTATCCATTTCGAACTCACAGCGACCGTCTAGAACGTTTGCTGGACGAATGACCCGCAATGCCGCAAAATTACAGAGAACCGCCATGAAGCATTACAACAGGCTCTCCATCGCACAGAGAGTTCTGCTGAGTATTGCTGGTGTGATAAGCTTGGTCCTTGGCATATTGTTCCTGGTGTACAACGAACGGATATTTGCATGGCTGGCGCCTTGGGCAAAGAAATGGCGAGATGTACCAGCAGGCTGGCTGATACTTTGGGCCATGACTTTTGTCGTGTCATTCCCCCCGTTGATTGGTTATTCTTCGTGCGTCACAATCGCTGGTTTTGTTTACGGATTTCCCAACGGGTAAGTCCCTTTCCCAATCTGTCCCAACATCCTTGGTCCGCGGTCAGCTTCTGCAAGATTCGGGCAATATATCACACGAAACTGCTGCCAGTAAAAGAAGGCTCCTCCAAGGCCATGCATTGCAGCCATGACTGAAGCTAACAACATACTTAGCTGGTTTATAGTCGCCTCCGCAACTGTCGTGGGAAGCTCTTGCTCGTTCCTCGTGTCCCGATACCTTTTATCCGGGTTCGTCTCACGGTTGATACACCGCGACCCACGCTTTGCCGCCCTAGCTCTCACACTCAAACATGACGGTATCAAGCTTCTGATCATGATTCGCTTATGTCCGTTACCGTACTCATTGTCCAACGGTGCAATCAGTACGATCCCAACTGTTTCTCTTGGTTCTTTCGCTCTTGCCACTGCTATCGTTTCCCCCAAATTGTTGCTCCATGTATTCGTCGGCGCCAAATTAGGCGAGCTTGCTGAAAAGGGCGAAGAAATGGATGCGAAGACGAAGATGATATCATACATATCCATCGCAATTGGTATATGCGCTGGCGCCATTACAGGCTGGGTCATTTATCGTCAGACCAAAATCCGGGCTCGCCAACTCGAAGAGGAGGAGAGGCAAACCATCGGGAGGCACAGCAGGGATGAGATTGCAGCAGAATACGCCGACGATCCATCTGCCCTTGAAGCTGCGGATGCATTGAGGGAAGAGGAAGATGACATCTCCCTGCGAGAAACCTGGGAGGGGGATTATGAAGAAGATATGGAAGAGGAAGACCTCATTGACGAATCAGTTGCGCGACCGTACAGGGATGAGATCACGGATGATGAAGATGCCAGGGAGATGGGAGACGCGTTCGTTGACGAACTTGATGACGAGACGAATGCGAAGAGTTCAACAAAGTGAAAACTTTACAATGCATGTATTTTGGAAACATAGACCCGGCGTTTTGAATACCCCAGCTTTCAGGCTGCAGCTTTGAATTGGACAGTCCTATCGCGGTAGGCTCCCTCAAAACAAGCGTGATTTGGAGTGATACCTAAGATTCAAAGGCAAAACGCCAGAAGTCCATCAAGTCATGTTCTTCCTGACTAGCCAACACATTTATGTTCCACAACCACTACCAGCTTTATGATGACGGATGTTTCAAACCGCAGTATGGTCATTTGGCTGTCTATCAACATGCATACCCCTCAATCATCCTCGAAGATCGAATTGCTGCGATCAAGGCATGAATAGACGATGGGCACAATTGCCAGCTTGATTGTCGAAGGCTGACCTAAACCTTTTTAAGCCCCCACCAAAAAAAGTTATGAACCCGCCTAGATCACCTGCATATTGCAACATACGACTACAACGTGCAATCCAACTTGCTGTCACTCGTTGCACCTCACTCGATCTGATCATACCAGCCATTCTCAAGTATTACTGTGAAGTCAATTGCGCCGACCAGCCGTCATTCTGTCAGAAGAGAAATTCACGAAACGAGAACATCCTGACCATACCATCCTCAACTCTGCCAGATTCCTCAATCCATAGGCCCAATGGCCTCTACTACCAATCCCGATGCCTCTCCACCTCCGATTCCTACCCCGACAGATAACATATTTACCTCCGACCGATCACGGCGCCAACTAAAACTATGGGCAGGCGGCGCTGCATTCATGTTCCTCTCCGCCTTCATAACCCGAAGAGCGATAGACCGACGATACCGCGCCGTCCGTCCCAAATTCTTCCACTACTCCCACGACCCGCCTCCAATCACCTTCAACGGACCCCTCGAAGCCCTCGAGGCCCTCAGCATCTCCACCATCAATGTTCTGAGCTTCGGGATGATGATGGTGGGAGGCACGTTTTGGGCGTTTGATATTGCGTCTGTGCAGGAGTTGAGGGAGAGGACGAGGAAGAGGTTGGGATATGAGGAGGTCATTGAGATGGAGAGGAGGAGGGGCGGTGGTGTTATGGAGGCTGAGTGGATACATAATACGCTCACGAGAGAGGACGAGGAGAACAAGAGGAGGCGGGAGCGGGAGTTGGAGCCTCCGGCGATGTTGCCCACGCCGGTCAAGGATGAGGATCTGGCGAAGGTGGAAAGGAGATCGAGGAAATGGGGACGTGAGGGTCCTGAATGAGAGGATAGGACGATCGAGATGTTTTGGATTATCTCACGACTGATGAGGGCAGAGGTACGGACGGCTGCACGAGTACTTGCAGTCGCACTTTGTGCTGTGACGGCCATGTCAGAGAGTATGACAGATTCTGCGCAGCAGAGTGCGATCCTCATGTCAAGATCTGAGTGCCACGACGTTGCGGCTACATGTATGATGAGAGATATGAATCACAGCCGTGGCACGAAACGAGAGATTGGTTGATGCGGATAGGGAACCATACTACGTGGATCCGAAGAGGAAGATCTCTCGAGATCATGTAACAATGTATGGAATCTATACTCCCCACATCGGCTATATACAAGGGAGACAAAGTACATCATTGTGCCACTGCGGGCAAAAGACATCATAAATTTACCTTTCCGTGAAGTATATCGATCTCTCACACGGACTGCCCCATCTCTTCTCTCAAAAGACCTGCTCGAAATAGCCAGTTCCCCGTTGACATCCTACGACTCAACTTTCTCACCAACCGCCCCGTCCCTATTCGCCCTCCACACCCCATCCTCGCCCTCGAACTTCTCCAGCTTCCATATCTCGGCCTTTTCTTTGCATTTTTCCAGTGCCTCTTCGCCCGCTTCCCAGGCTGCTTTACGGTGCGCTGAGGAGACGGCTATGAGGATGGATTCTTCGCCTATCGGAACGATGCCGAGGCGGTGGATCATGGAGATTGCTAAGTGATATGGTGGTTAGAGAGGGCGAGGTAAGGAGATGGATCTAGCAAGGGGTATCGAGGAGGAAAGGGCAGGGTTTGCAGTGAAGGAAGGGGGAATTATGTCAAAGAAAGAAAAAAAGTCGTGGAGGCGTGTGAAGGGAATGCAGTTACCATTGAGATTATGTTTTTCCTTCATCGCCCTTGCGATTTTCAGAAGGGTTTGGAGAGCGAGGGGGATGTAGGATTGGTATTCGAGATGCGTCACTGTTTTTGAATCGAAGTTGTCGCGGGTTGTGCCTTTGATGATATGTTATATATCGATGCAATACCAAGCAGTGTACACTATATGCAGGGGCACAGATTTACCTGCAAATAAAACAATCGCGCCGGCTTTTGGCGATTTGACCCTTGAAATTATGGAATTGACGTCGAGATGATCGTGGGTTATTTCGACGTGGATGTTTTCTTCTTCGATCTTTGTTGGCGGGGCCTTCGAGTCGGCCATCTTGTGTAGGTACCTAAGTAGGTTTGTGCTCTGCTCTTGATGGTTTAGCGAAATTATGTTTCAGCCTGATGCCTCCTTGACAAGATTGATAAAAGATGGGTGTCGGGTAGAGGTTCCCTGACATATGGACAGCCTGCCGGTCATACCGAGCTGGAGGAAGTTTAGGCTCCGAGACTGGTGTATCAAATCGCTTCTTCAGTAGCTTCAAGCTCGAGATCCACTGGGCGGGGTTTTGACCATTGGTTCTCCTGGATTTGAACTACTGTGAGTAATCATGTTCGCTTAGTAACAGGTAGCTGCTACCAATATGCCGGACCTCGATGGGAACGGTTGTCTGAGACGCGTACCTGGTATCTAGACTGTTCTCTAGTCTCTACCATACCGCATTCCAGGACTGGCCAAAGTGGCCGGGCGCAGATAGGGGTGCAATGGCATTGATTAAGTTTGTCAGCAGAAACGTGACATTTTGATGCATAGACGAACTTGAAGTTTGGCCATTGTATCGGTCCGATAGCACATTACCACACACACAATCTTGGGAGACGATTGTGTATGCTTCAGATATGGCTATATTTGGCCAAGTTCTTGCAATTATTACGCATCCCTTGCAACACTACTACGGCGGTCGGTGCGTTATCTAGATTTGCCAACTCCTGTTGAGCGCCCCGAAGATCTACATAGGCAATGAACGCAGATTTCTAGCCAAGTGTCCACGTCTTTCTCACAAGTACTGTAGCACGTCGATCCGTCGTAACGAAGCCGGACCTAAATGGAGCCGAGAATAGGCTATAAGAGCCAATCTGAGTCTACTCATAAGCCATGTACGTTGTATGAAGATTTAATTGCTGTGGAGGGATCAATGTGGTAATATTCTTTCAGATTTCCACTGGCTTGCCGCTTCCGTAGATAGTAACGCATGGGTAAAGGACTGAATGCCGACCTCGATAATACAAACAGGCTACGAGTGAGTATAAGGACATGTCTGGCGTTCCCCATTGTCTGTTCCTCTCGACTAGATTTACCAACTCGAGGCCGTGATGACCTTGCCACTGATTTGCAGCTAACATTCTTTCCGCTGGCTTCCATAGTACAAGGTATGCCCGCAGCGGGCCCTCAATTCCATCCTTCAAAGTTCAATTGAAATCTGTAGCCTTTGGAGTGGCGGCCAAGTACTACACAAGGTACTTTGGTGTCTCAAAGAATCATGGTACACTAAGATAAGGTTTTGGTAGTGATGTATTGTGCGGGAAACTAAAAATCTTTCCGATTCTTCCGCATACATTACACCTCCAGTGGTTAGAAGGCGGTGAGTATGTGGACCGTGCTTGGGAACCCTGGCTACTTCCCCTGTTGTCTCCATTGAATGATTGCATACTCATCAGCAGCACTGTACGAGCGCTGCATCATCTGCTCTGGCTCCAGCCGCTGTCGTCTAATCCACGGAAATGATTGGGCAACGGGCAAAGTGTGAACATGGTATCTGTCGTCCGCGTGGAAGTTATTAACTCCTACTCCATGAGGTTAGTTGTAATCACGTTGGCATGATTTGGTTGCTAGCCAACAACTCTTAGTCCTCCGAGGTCTACAGTAGAGGTTGAGTTGACCAAGACCATTGGGATGGAGACGTACGAAGACGAATCAGTCAGTGAGACTCTCTCTGGATACTCTCTTTTCTGAGTCGACGGTGCTGCAAAGATTTGGACAACCACAAGACCTTTCCCTTGATGATTTCAGAAACCAAGACCCAGCCGATTCCGAGCAAAGTCGATTAATATGGGATGTCCGTGCTACAAGCAGGGCCTCCTGGACACTAGTCCGAGTCTCTTTCAAGGAAGATGCCAGTATAGTTAGAGCCCGACCATGGCGACCACCTGGAGTAGGAAGATTACCAGCGGCCGTTTTCATCTCGCGTTGAGGCAGAGCGATTGGCTTTAGACAAGGGATTAGCTTCCGTGACAGAGGAGGAAACCCTATAATTAAAACCTCAGTGATAATAGCGACGCTAAGCTCCTTCGGTATAAGACCTCTAGCAACTCACGATGCGAGCTTCAATCCTAAATTACTAGTATCAGCGCCCAACCACCACGCTACTGTTCACAGAACCTTCGGGACTTTTCTAGATGCATTTCCCATCCTCCCTCATAGCTGTAGCAGTCCTTTTAGGCTCAAGGTTCGTAGGATTGGGCCTATTGGATGAATGCTTGCTTGCTCACTAAACCATTCTCTAGCTCGGCACAGGATTGCACTGATCCAAGAACTTCCGTTGTGTCACGCGTTGCCTGCCGAGAAAAGGGTGTCGGACACCCCGATCCGTACTGGGTCTACTCAACCTATACCCAATCCTGCTGCTCACCGCAGTGTCTATCAGGTGGAGTTGCAAGTTCTGTGACCTCTTCCGCGCATGATTTTTCTTAGCAGCGAGCTAATAGGATATGAACAAGTGCTATCTGCTACCAAGTTTGGTGAATGCCTTTATTCAATGCGTGACGGATGGACCGAAAAGAAAGGATATCACGGTTTTCAAGGGTTTGATCATGGGTAATAATTGTACCAATGCTGAATTGAGGAATGAGTAATTCGCCATGTTACCACATACAATGCACACAGTATAATTTCCGTGACGGAGTTGGAAACTCTATAATTAGAACCTCGGTGATGATAGCGCAGCTTAAATTGCTACCGTGGAAGCCAGCGGAAAAATGTTAGTATGGTTATCCCTCCACAGCAATATGATATTTATTATATATAGCATATACGTAGACTCCAATTGGCTCTCTTGGCCTGTCGTGCCTGTGATCAGCTTCACTTGGGTCTGGCTTTATTACGGCGGATCGACGTGCTGACATACTTTCCGCCGGATACCACAGTATGCTCCTTCGGTATAAGACTTCTAGCAACCCACGTGGTAAACCTCAAAGCTAAATTATCAGCGCCCAACCACCACGCCCGAGATGCATTTCCCATCCTCCCTTATAGCTGTGGCAGCCCTCGTAGGCTCAAGGTTCGTTAGAGTGAGTCTATGAATGCTTACTTGCCTACTAAACTGTTCTCTAGCTCCGCAGCAAGGTGCAAACCCCCTCCAAACACTGCCCCAGTCTATGCCTGCCATAAACTCACTCTCACCCCTGGTCGTGTTGTGTGGCGATACTCACACTATACCGAATCCTGCTGCGGGCCATCGCACTGTCTAACAGATCATAAAGTGAGTTCTGTAAATCTCTTCCGCGTATAATTTTTCTCAGCAGCGAGCTAATAGGATATGAACTAGTGCTACCTACCAGTGGAAGGAGATGCAGAAAAAAACTTCACTTATTGCGTGAAGGATTCAGGAAAGAGAGACTGGATCAAGACTTTCGGGGCTGATGGGAGGAGTGTCACAGGTGAGCAGTGTGGACGGAGTCACGGAGTTGAGGATTGAGTGTGTGTCTGTTGATCAGTCAGCTCCCTGCTGCAACCATTGTATTCAATTCTTAACCTAGACTCGAGATGCAGATTGCAGATGCAGCTTCTGCAGATGTCAAGTCAGGGCACAATTTAATACCATGACTACTGCCTAGTATTCAAGTCATCGCTGCCCGGGTGACGGTCAGTTATAGGTGTACTCGATGCCTCACGTTGTGATCTAGGTAGGACTTGACAGCAAACTTATGCAGGAACCAGCTGCAATCCTGCACAATGCCCCCCATAGCTTCACGAGGGCTTACGACTCCGGTCCCGCCCCTTCTTCGCGCCCTGTCTACCTAATGTGTCACTACTTTGCCATCCGCACCCCTCTCCACTAGGGACTGCCCGCAATCCGAACTTTATGCCGTGTGCATGGACGCGTGAGACCACAGCCTGCCTCCACGAGTTGTCGTGTTCTGCAATATAATACAGTCTGTGACCCAGCCAACAACAGGTGACACTGCTCCTTTGTGTTTGTTACAATTACATACCCCAGCGCATTGTCTGTGCCATCCCACTTGCGAGCCGTTTGCTAGCTGCCGATTCGTCCCTTGCTCTAGCCTACGGCCCTCCGCACACTCTCTTCCTGGGCTCCCGTACTCGATTCCCTGGTACCGGTACTGGCAATTTCATTACCGCGCAACGCCAAAGTGCACCTTGGAACGGAACAACACGTCGGCCACCGTGCAGCTACTACCTTACAGCATGTCAACACCACCTGCGCCTACCTTCCAGGGTCTGAACACGACCGGCGAGCGCAGATCGAGCTTCAACTTCCTACGCCAGCAGAGCAAGAGCAGCAGCGGCAGCGGCAGCGGCACCAAAATGATCAAGAAGCAGAAGGGCCTGCCTGCCGAATACCAGCAGCAGCCAGCTGCCACTGTCCCTCGCGTCCCTCCCCAACTTCCAACCCACAGTCCTCTGCCCAAGATCAATTCCTTTGGTGGCGACAGCGGTCGTCCGGACTCGTACGCCATCATTTCGAACCAGCAGCACCACGGCCAGCAGATACAATACGCAATCCCGCAATACCAGATCGACGACCCTATGCAACCACACGCAATTCCAATGCCGCCCATGCCGTCTAGCCCTCCGGCCAGCAGCAATGGAGGTTACGATCCCTACTCAAGGTCAGAGAGCATGGCCCACCGTGGACGATACAGCTACGCGAGCAGTGCAGTCAGCACCACCACGGGCATCAACAGCCCTCGTCGCGTGAGGAGAAGAAAAGACCCAACTCCGTTCAAGTAAGTGCACCAATGACTCAGCTCGCTTCCTCTGCTGACCTTCGCAGCATCTTGGTTATTGGCGAATCCAACTCTGGCAAGTCGTCCTTCATCCATTTCCTCCGTAGCGCCCTAGCTGCACCTGGCCGAAAGCAACAGCAGCCCTCTCCGCCACTGACCGCTGTTGGCGGGGACTCACCATTCACTCCTCACTACCTCGAGACCGATGTCGACCAGGAACGCATTGGCGTCACCCTGTGGGATTCGCAGGGCTTGGAGAAGAAATTCGTAGATCTACAGCTGAGGGAGATGGCTTCCTTCCTGGAATCAAAGTTCGAAGAGACCTTCACAGAGGAGCAAAAGGTCGTGCGAGCTCCTGGTGTGCGAGACACCCACATCCACTGCGTGTTCCTCATCCTCGACCCTACGCGCCTAGACACCAATCTCGCTTATTCTCGAAAGTTGCGACAGCAGCCAACCAAGTACGATGAGGCCGTACATTTGATGGGTGTCCTTGATGAGGATCTAGACATCCAGGTCCTGCGCACCCTTCAGGGTAAGACAACCGTCATCCCCGTTATAAGCAAGGCAGACACGATCACTACATCGCACATGTCAATGTTGAAACGAGCCGTCTGGGACAGCCTCAAGCAGGCCAAGTTTGATCCACTTGAAGCTCTAAACATCGCCGACGATGACGACGAGGAAGAGAAAGATTTTGATGAACGGGACGAAGATGCCTATCTGCAGTCCGACAACGAAGCCGATGACAAGGACGATTCTGATTTGATCGGTAACCTTGTCGATCGCTCTTCTGATGGCGAACTTGAGGTGCACAATTCGACTCCTCCAACCTCGCCACCCAAGGACCCAAAATCCCATCAACGCAGCATGTCCGGAACTTTGGCAGCATCCCCCAACGACGAGCTTCCGTTTCTTCCCCTCAGCATTCTCAGTCCTGATAGCTACGAGCCTGGTGTTGTCGGACGTCGGTTCCCTTGGGGATTTGCCGACCCATACAATCAAGATCATTGCGATTTCGTTCGCCTCAAGGATGCAGTCTTCAGCGAGTGGCGCGCTGAGCTCCGAGAGGCTAGCCGAGAGATCTGGTACGAAGGATGGCGCACCAGCAGGCTCAAAAGAAGAGCACCTACAACAAGCCCTTGTGTTCGAGGAGCTGTGCAAAACTACAACCAAGGCCAGAATCCGCGGGCGAATGCTGGAATCGTCATGCCAAATCCAAGCTCTAGTCTGGAAATGCAGCGTGGGGCCTATCTAAATGGCGTGAATGCCTTCTAGACTCTAGAACACCGTTGATCCTTCGCTTGCATTACGCGCACATGTGCGGAGTCGGGTCACCTCTTCACTAAGATACGATCGATGCAGATCCAAGCATGGTCTGTCTCCCTGGTGATTGAGAGTGCTGTTCATCTACAACATTTCCCTTCATCGTCTTGACCAACTCGCTTTTTCATGTCATGTTCATACCCCTGATGCATTTCCTTATTTGTTTTGCTCTTATCGATCTTGTCTGTAGATGTCTTCTCAGGAACAGTCGATAGGAGAAAGATCTTGTACGTTTGTCAATTGCAAAATAGCGAGTCCTTTGACTTTTTGAAATGAACGGTGGCAGTAGTGGTATATGGTGGTGTTTTATGATGATACTCTCTTCATTATGCACGCTTCTTTTTTCCTCGTTCTATCTTGCTCGACGAAAGATGTTTCTGCTCTTTGTACCGCTGGAGGATGTTTGGGGAGAGGTTGTGAGAGATCGATTGTTATCGTTTGCGCTGGACGTTTTGGCAGAGAGATTAGCTCACCAATTAAGTATTCCTCTGTATAGGTTAAGTTGAGAAACAAAATCAACCCCAGCTATATAACAGCCTGCTTGCTAGTAGTTGCTTTCGCATTACTGGATTTGCTGGAGAGTGACCTCGATTCTTCCGATGCTGCCAGGGGCAGTGCAAGAATGACAATGCACAAGAACGAGGATGAGTAATCAACACTCTGCTGATTGCTACCATGCGAGCCCTCAGGTAGCGTAGTCACGATTCGGTCCGCCATCTCCCCCCACCACTTCTCTGACCGCGGCTAGGAAGCTCAAAGCAAACAAGAATCGGGCCATTCAAGTGGGCCAAGAACATTTCCAGCGGTCTTGGTAGACATGCGCCGCGATTATATTGGGCCATATTGGAAAAATGCCACCATGTTTGTACTCCATCCCTCGTTTCCGGCATGTCCTCCACACCACACGGGCGTTTGTAAGGATTGGAAGATTAGGTAATCAATTTTGTTGGTGAGATTACCAGGCTGTAGCCAAAGAAGATATAAAAGAGACAAACGGCGGTGCTAAATGCTTCCGCTCCTATTTTACAAGGCTGAGGTTGACTAGTCCTAGGACAACGGTTTTGCTCGGCCAGAAAGCTTATGTGTGTGGACAAGCTAATCGATAGTATTCCACTTGGGACGGGCACAATACACCTACCTATATACGGCATCGCCGTTCTACCTGGTTAAATCCAGAATGTGTCTATCGTCACAACGGCAATGATTGCAGTATTGGTACGATCGCGGGCCGCGCTGACATGCTGTCATAATTCATAATTCCTGACGTCTTGCCTGTCCTTTGAACCGGCGAAGGCTCAGATGCAGAGTTTCCACATGATCAAAATCCATCACCAGATAATAAGCGATGAAGCTGGTGACTGATAGAAGAACAAGACTTTAGTAATGAGTGAAGGAGAGGAGGCACTTTCGCAGGATCCTAGCGGCAGGCGAATGCCTGCTTAAAGCTTATTATGACTTTGATAGCCAAACGGCGCGTGTGGTTGGAGATGATCCTTCATACTAGTAGCGTCCTGCACTTCCAGGTGCAATTGATTGACAAAGCCACTGTGGAACCAATCGCTGCTGCGAATATAGATCTCTTGCGGAAACACGTGTCCGATGTTACGGTAGGGGCGATGATATCGATGGCAGACATGTTCCTTGAAAATTGCCATGCACTTCACAAAGAACTGGAAATACTCGATGAAAGTGGACATTCAAGGCTGAGTGAGACTGTGATGACCTTGACGTGATTGGTCGAGCCTTGGCTGCGATTCCTCTATCGGGTCTAGGAACAATACGGGCCGAGTGTTTACATTAAACCTGGAAATGAGACCAAGAAGAAACCACCTCCATTTCTGCGTGATCCCTGCATGACTTCTTCACCAACAAGCATAATTTATGCCGTGAATCGCGTTATTCCATTGATCTAAGGAGCGCTGCATTGCGACTCGTATTCCTCACCACAGCAACAATATCCTCTCATCCACTATGAGTTCACGAGTGACGCGCTCGCAGACGGGCGCGACACCTAGGTGAGTGTTCAGCACATTGTGGTTCGCTATTCAGTCTGGCGGTCAGCAAACCAAGTAGAGCACGTAGGCTGACGCGATAAGCACAGGAAGAGTTATAATGCCTTCGAAGGCTACGAGTCTACCTCGCGCCGGTCCGCGCAGGCCTCGAAGGGTTCCGAGTCTGCATCACCTCCACCACCCAAGCAAACGAACGGCCGAGTCAAAACAGAAGATGTATCAGATTCTACTCCATACGGCAATGCTAACGGCTTTGCCAATGGCGACGCGAACAGCTCCCCAAATGTCACTCCCGGTAGCTCTGTTAAACGAGGACGGGGACGGCCGAAGAAGGTGGTCTCGAACCCAAAGGTCGACGAACAACCACGTTTTGAGTTTGGAGGAGCTTGGGGTGTCAGTGCCATGATGATTCTGTTCCCGGTCCTGATGTGGTATATGTGGATCGGCGCGACATACTACGATGGAAAATTTCCAACGAGGGAACCGGGACAATCATGGAGTGACTTTGTCAAGCATCTTGGAAATCTGGTCTACACTGGCGCATTCCCGCATGCTCGCGCTTGGGCTATCTACTGGACATTCTTCATCGCCCAAGGGGCGATGTACTGTCTCATGCCTGGCATCTGGACAAAAGGGAAGCCTCTTGCTCATTTGGGTGGCAAGCAACTTGACTATTACTGCTCGGCCGTTGCATCGTGGTATGCAACCATTATAGGAGCCTTGGTGCTTCACTACACTGGAATCTTCAAGCTTTACACCATTATTGACGAATTCGGACCCATTATGACAGTCGCCATTCTTTCAGGCTATATTGTGAGCATAGTTGCTTATTTCAGTGCCCTACACCGAGGCGCTGAGCATAGAATGACTGGGTCTCCAGTGTACGACTTCTTTATGGGCGCAGAGCTCAACCCAAGAATGTTCGGTATCTTGGATTTCAAGATGTTCTTCGAAGTACGACTACCTTGGTTCATTCTTTTCCTGCTTTCTCTTGGAACTGCTGCTCGTCAATATGAGACTTTAGGCTATGTTAGCGGCGAAGTTGGATTCGTCCTTATGGCTCACTTTTTGTATGCCAATGCGTGTGCAAAAGGAGAAGAGTTGATCACAACCACCTGGTATGTCCATTGTTCCCTTACTGGTATTTAGATGTCTAACAGCACTAGGGATATGTACTACGAGAAATGGGGATTCATGCTCATTTTCTGGAATCTTGCCGGCGTGCCACTTTCTTACTGTCATTGCACAATTTACCTCGCCAACCATCACCCATCAGAATATCGTTGGTCCACACCAGCTCTCGTTGTCTTGTATACGTCGTACCTCTTCGTCTATTGGGTCTGGGATACTTGTAACAGTCAAAAGAACATGTTCCGTGCAGGCGAGCGCGGCACCGCACCTCAACGAGCATCTTTCCCACAACTTCCATGGAAAGAGGTCAAGAACCCCGTCAAGATACCCACCTCCACAGGGGATTCGTTATTGTGTGACGGGTGGTACGGAAAGGCGAGGAAGATCCATTACTCCTGCGACGCTTTCTTTGCAATTACCTGGGGGCTGATCACTGGATTCAAAAGCCCCTTCCCTTGGTTTTACAGCGTCTTCTTCTTAGGCATGATCATTCACCGTGCGATCAGAGACATTGAGAGGTGTCATGAGAAATACGGCGAGGCTTGGGAGGAGTATACGAGGCGGGTGCCTTATCTTTTCATTCCCGTAAGTCATACATTGGAACAGTAGAAAGACTGAAGCTAACCAAGCCCAGGGATTATTTTAAAGGGATACGAAGGGGGTGTTTCTAGGATATTAAAGGAGGAAAATGGGAATGCGGCATTTTGGATAGCACCCATAGGACCTGAGCGAAGCTAAACGTTGTACAATATCATTGTGGCTTAATTTGTAATAACAGCAATCTAGACACTAGATTCGCGTTGGGGTTTGTCCTTTCGTGACGTGCGTCCGTCATCGTGTGTGACCCAGGAAGAGCAGAGAGCGTCGCAATTTTCTAAACCGGAACATGTAAGAGAGTCGAAGCGGTGGCACAGAATAAGGAATCATTGAGAAACTTGGGTGCTTCTAGATGATCTGCAAATTGCGCGGAAGTTTTCGTTCACAGCTTAAAGCATGTTAGTGGGTACTTGATGGAATTGGCTTTACGCAAGGCGCGGTCATCAACGTGAGTGGGTAGGTAGTTAGGTAGGGAAGGATAAGTGAGGGAAAGCTACGAGGCTGCCCCGAGAAACACCTTTCTCAGGTTTTACCATCGTCCTAATACCTAGTCTTATCGAATGAATTCTGTTCACTCGGCTGCGTTCTTCTAGTCGACGAGCCTCTGCAGTGGTAGCTGTGCCTGAACTCGATCAGCAGCGAAGAGTCCTCGAGCTTGGAATGGCAATTGGATATACACGCCGTCAATATGCTGAGAGTGTAATCGTCAATTTTTGATAACGGTGGGACAGCACGGATCTGCGCATTCTGGACTCTGTGATATTGAAGCCGGGCGTGAAGGTGAGTCCCATTTGGTCATTTCGCAAATTAATGATAAATTGATCAGATTCAACGGGTTTTCTAATAGGTATCTACGTTGATTTATTTTTTGGGTTCAGAAGTCGGCAAATACTTTGTGTTCTTGATTTTCAAGTCTCGGGAACCTCGAGTCAATGGTCTTGTGATCATTTTTGTAGAGCCTCAGTATACCGTAAGGGAGTGTTATTCCAGTACTTTGCGATATGGTTTGTTCACAAGTTTCTGTCTTGTCAAGGGTTGTTTCATTCGCTGCCTTTCCTCCTCGGTAGGCGGAGGCCTGTATCCTCCTCGAAGATCTTGCCAGAGACCTGTTTGTCTTCGGAACGCGAGCTGCCTACCTTATGTCGAGCACGGAGCTTTGCTCGCAACAAGGATGGCAGGGAAAGAGAAAGCTGTCAAGAATCTGCAATCCTATATCGTACAGTAGAAGATGTTTTTGCAATCTGATACAAGATGGGAGACACCTTTGAGCTGTTTGGAATTGGTAGGCGAACCAGGAAGGTCGACACGGTATCGACCTCCCCGTGAAGGTTGCATTCATACACGTCTGCCAGCTAGCTTACTTGCCTCGCAATGCAATGCCGAAACCCAATTCGTACTCCTGACCATGATGCTCCATGCAGGTCGGGGTATATACAGTCCATCCGTCCGCCTCCGTGATCTTACATTCGCTTCTTCCGCTACACCAGATAGCATCTCCAGTGGCAATCTGACACTCAAACTCTTGCCTCGTCATCGGCTGACCGCAGTGCCCTTCCACTCATACGTAAGCTTCTGCCTAGCCTCTACCACTGCCGCTCCCTCCCTGGTATCTGCTTATACCGTCTCTTTCTCAAACCACAAGGCCATAGAACAGCGTCCAAGTAAGCACAAAACTACTCAGTCCAGACACCAGGTCGCCTAGCCATAGGTCCCCCAACGGCCTGTAAAAGTACACCTTTGGATTCGCCTCGGTCCTGAAGGCGAAGATGAGTGCGGAGACGAGTAATGTGCCTAGTAGGTAGAAGATGAAGCCGGGGTATGATTCGAGTCCGAGGGTTCCAGCGGCGACGCCGAAGAGGGAGGAGGTCAGGTTGCGGATGTTTGATACTGTCTAGAGAGTGTGAGTCGAACGGTTCGAGGAGCGATGATGTGTGGTTCTTTTGGATTGGAAGGGATGGATGTTGGGGTACCTTTGCATTGTGCTGCACGCTGTCTTGAACGATTGGGTTGATTTGTAATTCCTTCTCTTCTTGGGACATGATGGCGGATAGAATGTCACGGAGCAAAAGTCAGGACGGATGGTTTGGTGTCCGCTGACTGGTAGTGCTTGCGATGCCGAAGACCGAAGAAGGGATTCGGGAGAGATTGGGAAAAGCGTATCGGTAGAGACGGAATCGGGATCTCGGAATCAGTAAAGTGTTTAGTCTCTTTGGGCGCATGTTGTGGTTCATAGTGCTGCAGTTGATCGACGAGGGAGCGGAGGCCCGAGCGCGAGGTTTCCGCTCGCTAGTGAACCTCAACCACCACACAGCATCAATCACATCACAAGCACCTTGTGGGCACAGCTCTTGGAAAAAATATTTGATTTGCGCTAGACAATGTCAATCCGAGATCCCAGACCGAACAATCTGCTCTTCACTAGAACTCATCGGAAACAGGAATCATTCGTCAGAACATGAATTGTAGCTACAACGGGAAAACGTCACACGTGGAGATGGTTAGGAATCAGTAAAGTCCTCTTTACATCATTGGCTTACATCTTTCGTCTGGGTTCAACTCTAAGGTCTCCTCAGTCACATCCAGAGAAGCCCCCGTATTCATCCAGATAGCTGACCCAATGTTTAGCGGACAGCTGCATCATACATAGGTGCATTTTTGGCTTACCTCTGAAGATAAGCTGGCAAGGGAAACCCTGGTATCCCAGAGGCTGTTCGAAGGTATTGTATGGCCCGGCAAAAGTGTTCGTGATTCGTTCGGCTGGATGAGACATTGCCAATGCTCATATATGCCTCTGCTGCCTGTCGTCGAGCAATGAGTTGGGAATGAGACACGAGTGGCTTGGAAATACAATAAGGACTCACTGTCACAAGCAGAGGTCCGTCAGCTGAGCTTTTTGACGTGGCCTGGTCGACCGCTCTTCGAAGATAGTCCACTGCTGGTAGTAACAGACCTCGTGCCTCTACATAATCAGCGGTGTGAAGTCTCTGTTCTGCATCTTCGGAGCCGTGGCAAGTTTGGGATGCCAGGTCGGCCCGTTTTTCATCCATGCTACTTCGAAAAGAAGCCGAGTCACTCCCATGTCTACTTCTTGAAGCACCTTCACTGCTACCGTCAACGGCATGTATTCTTGACAAGCATGGCTGTGCCCTTGACAGCCACCATTGTCCGATCCCTGTGCTACGTCAGAAAATCTACCAAGGCAGAGTATGTGATAAATCGGGCTCACCTTGTAATACAGCCACATCATCCGGGTGTGCGTGATGCAGTTGTAGCCAATGCTCGAGACACCATTCAGCCAGATCAGCGACGCCACCAGCATCTACGTCGTGATAGGCAAGTCTCTGCAAGACTTCAATTGCGCATATTTGCTGCTCGCGCCGCTTGAGATCATCGAAGAAGGAACTTTGTTCTAGGGCAATCGTGATGCTTCGTGCAGATTCGACAAGTGCATCCCAATCACTACCTTTGTAATAAAGCGATTTGTCGAGATCAATCAACGAGGCCTGTACTTCGGCAGGAAAGGTGTTGTTCTTCGGCATTGGGTGAGACTGTTGTTTGAAGTGCTGAAAACGAAGTGTATGTATATCAAAGCAGCGGTATCAGTATAGTCAAGGGTATTCTTGGAAGTAGTAGTGTGAAACAGTAAGATGGGGATGGATTATTCTGATATCGTGAAACATAGCTAGGCTGAGGAGGCAAAGTGTTCTACTTATACTCTTCTTGAAGGGATGATCGTTTCCCGAACATAATGTAACATGACAAAACGCTGCTGGCCATGGACAGAAGCCTTAGCTACGTGGTTAGCTACTTGATTAGATTGGTGAAGGTGGCAGTGGAGCCAAGATGGTGGGATATCAGGTCGAGCACCGATGCCTTAAGCTGGTTAGCGTGTGGATGGACAGGGACATATATGAGCAGTTCCAAAGGCCCAGGCACAGGGCTGAGAACGGGTCAAGCCTGATGCAAGGCGGCCGCTAGAGGAAGCAGGACATTTGACAGCGGTAGTGCATAGCGAGGGTCCGGAGACACCGTCTTGACGTGCTAGGCGGGGTGTGAGACGGGGACAGCTTCACAGGCATAGCTGGCATATGCGAAGACTGGTGCGGTGCAGATGATGGCTGAAGACGAGCTGCTCAGATTGTGTATGGATGGAAGAAATGGTAAGATGGAACATATGCAGTGGATTGGTCGGTGTGTTGTTGGAGTGAGTAGGCCTGTGAAGGGATTGGAAGGTAGCTAACGTAAGCAGCCTTGCCGTTGATCCCGGATGGCACTACCGGCGCCGATCATCTGGAAACCGTCCGGGATGGGAACAGCAAAGCCCCGAACAACGACACTGAGGCTGCCGAATTACGCGGGCTGGCTTGTGGCAAACTCTTGGGGGCAGACGCTGCGGCACAAGGAATTGTCAGGCCAAGTCGTGATTAGTGATGTCCTCGACTCTGTACCGTAACTTGTTTCTAATCGACTCTTGTCTGCCAAGCCCGCATCCCGCATTTGTCAATTCTGAGCAATCCCAAGACTAGGCGAGCAGATGACTTTCTGCATCAGATATCAGATGCAGCTCATTGGCTCGCCAAGAAACGCCCGAGCCGATGCCCGTTCCCCAGATCTGAAGCCCTTGGATTTCCAGCGGTGCGGGTGCAGCTTTCATCATTTCGCGCTTTTCTCGCACGCAAGGCGGTGATTTATACATCCGCGACCTTGCACACTATCTCGTGCAGCCGGTCTATCTCCCAACATCATGGTTGGCCGGATTATCACATTTCCCATGCATCTGTCATCAAGTATGGTTGTGGAATGACTGGTAGTGCATCCATGGATGCCACTGATGCACACTCTAATCCGACCTTTATCCGAGGGATAATGCGTCAGTAGTGGGCGCCAACATTCATCTGCTTCTATATCATCCCAAGTCAAGCTAACTCGATCTGATCTTTGACTGACTACACTTCACATCCGTCAAATACATATCATCTACCGTGTCAGCTGGTTCTGCTTGCTCTGCGAGAGTCAAAGAAACAGACGTCCGAACAAAGTCCACGCATGCTCAGAGCTCGTATACGTGCAAGGAGAACAAAGACTGCTTATGCTCAAGCCTTCAAGAGACCCGCTGCAGAATAATGCGAACATCGTATACAGGATTCCTGGACATGGCTGGCGTGTACCAGCTCGATCGCTCGATCGTGAAGCTGAAACATACACTGCGGCCGCGGCATTCCAAGGATGTGCGGCGTCTGCTCCAGAAGCAGAGCGGCGTCCAGACTGTCCAAGAAACAGCGCCTCGAATTCTTGTAACACCTTCGGCTGAACGACACCATCTCAAGTCTGGAGACTTTCGCCGCATCAACAGATGCATCAACAAGGCCGCAATGCATCGATGCCGTCCAGCGGCAAGACCAAATTTCAGTCTTCCACCAACACAAGAAATGCGCTGCATGTACTTTGGTTCAAGGTGCTATGCATGGACGTGAGCATTGAACTCCGGATTGAGGACGAGCACAAGGAACCTCAGTTGGCAGGGCTTCTCTACATGAATAGGTCTGCTGAGATCGAGTCATATCAGCCGGACGACGCACCGCAGCGAGGATTCCTCAGACATCATCGTTTGGGCAAATCATGGGTATAAACCTCTTCAAGTAACCTCAGTCTGCTTAAGCATTCGCACGATCATTCTCGGGACCAAGTCGACGAGAAGGGACCCCCAGCGGTCGCAAAACAGAGATTTCACTCTGCCTGCTCCCTAATGATTGTCACCTCCAAGGCTAGTCACTGAATAGGACACGGAATAAAGAATGGCCGATGCTAGAATCTTGCCAGAGACCTCGTATCGTGGGTATTGACTTCCATTCATATCTATACCGTCAAGGTATAGTTCAGAGTATTGCTCTCTACTCTAGGGAAAAACTCAAAAGTGAACGTGGTACTCTTTCCAGCTGACCTCACAGCACTCGCAGCGTTCTTGGTCAAAATCAAGTTATCGGCATCGAAGCTCCAGATGTCGTTGTAGGACTGTTTCACATTAGCTCCTTCGGCACACGAATAAACTGCAAGGGGAATGACTTACAGCTCGCGCTTGTTGCATTGGACCCAACCACTTAGTCCAGTCATCTTTGAGATACCTCCCATCTGAAACCAACGCTTTCACCGTTGCGACCTTAGGCAGTCCTTTCCAAGTGATTGGAATTTTGAGCTCTAGATCATTCACGGCTTTCGAGGTTGCTTCCCCAGCGAGCTTCGGCGTGTCCCATATCACAACCTGAATACGGGAATCGGCCCCAGCAGAGAATTTTACGGTGAGGTTCGCTTTGATACCTGGAGCTGCTAATGTTGTGTTGACGAAGCGTCCCACGAACGCGTTTGAAAATTTAATCATAGATCCGTCAATACTGTAGTCGCCCGGTTGCATGGCTGAACCATCTTCCATCGTGACTGCTGTGATTGTGTTACCATTCAGCTGATAAGAAAGCGTTTGCGCTTGCGGTGCCATCCCAGCTTTATGGAAGATATATGCGGATGACTGTTGTTCGGTGGCTTGAGCATCTGTTGTGCTTTCCGGCAAAGAGTTGGCAATCCCTTTGGAAGCAGAAATGTAGATCTGCTTCGCAACGTCATCTCTCCAGGTGCTCTTGGCGCGGTCTAGGAAATCGTTTCCATTATCCCACAGAATGGTAGAGGTATTGTACTTTGCTGCTGTGCGGACGAAGAAATCGAAGTATTTCCATCGCGCGGCTGGTTCCGTGGCAACAGGCGAGACCTGCCATTCCCCGATGATGAGTGGAACATCCGTAAAGTTTCCCCGGATGAGTTTCAGATCAGTTTCCAAATTTGTCTTGTCAGCATCAGACCCCCAAGTCGTCGCTCCAATAGCTGCAAAGACGAAACCCCCTTTCATATCACATGTCAGCAAACCTACCAAGCAAACACTCCAGCTGCAGAGGAATACTCACAAGGCGAATAGTAATGATACTGCAGAGCCCAAGGATTCGTCCAGTTCCCCTCGGGCTTCTTGAACCACTGACTAGTCTTGACAGAATCTTCACCCAATCCAACAAGCGTGACAACCCTCTTCTCATTCCACCCGCCCGCATCCGCGATCGCCTTCAAGAACACGCCGTTCATCTTATTCAGAACGTCCCCATGCTCCTTCGTACTCCCTGGCGGCTCATTGATAGGTTCGAACGCCACGAGGGAGCTCTTGCAAGCCAGCTTCGTACCGATCTGCGTCCACAGGGCGGAGAATTTGGCGCTCAGGGTCGCGACGTTGTTCGCGGACGCGTCCTTGCTGAAGTCGAACCATTCCCAGGAGTCATGGTGGACGTCTACGATGACGGAGAAGTTGCGGGAGGTGATTTGGTCTATCACTGTTGAGACGCGCTCGAGCCAGGCCGGGTCGACGGTGTAGGAAGGTGCGGGCCCGATTTTGGTCGTCCATGTTACTACGTCGTTGTCGTTAGACAAAGGATTTCTTGCTGGTGAGTTACGAGGAAGCAGAGCTCTTGATACCTGGAAGTCTTATGCCCTTGAACCCTGCGGCTTTGATGTCGTCAAAGGTCTTTTCGACGACCGGCGGGTTGTTCCATTTCCCTTCGCCGCCGACTGCGTCCAAGGTGTTGCCCAGGTTCCAGCCTACGGTACATTGTTAATTTCACGGCCAGTTCCACGTCAAACTCAGTAATGCTCACCTGGGCTCATGCTCTTGACGAAGTCGGCCGCTGAGATCGGGTTGAATGTTCCAGAACATTGAACCTTTGCCCCCAAAACAAAAACACTGTTCAAGGAAAGTGCGAGCACTGCAGAAAAGAACGGAATGGTCTTCATATTGACCGCGGCAAATGAGAAAAAAAAGGAAAGTAAAAGAGTGTGCTGTCAATCTCAAGATCTGATGAAGGAGCTGGACGGAGCTCTTATATATGTGTCCTACATTCGGAAAAAACAGCGACCAAATTGTACAAGGAGAGAAGTAGCAGCGTCGGTGAAGACGGCGAAGACACTGGTAGAGGTACTGACGTATTTAAAGATCAGCGCGGGCCGGAGACGGCCTTGTCAGGAAGATGATGGGCCGATGTCTTTGTCAGTCTGTGTCGAGTAGATTGCCATCGCCGGTATGCTGTTATATAGTAGTATGGCAACAGCAGAAGACAGTTTTTCCGTAGGACTCACATTCCTCTGATACAATTTGACTCCAGCTTGAGATTAATGGAGAATGGGTTGAGACCGGGGAGACGTTGTCGATCTCATTGGTACCCTGCATCCATCGCACCTCTTTTAAATTTCTCCCATCCGAATGAAACATGATCTTAGCATGGTATTGACTCATACCCCAGGCCATCTGACGAGCTCCATGAGAGGGCATTGGCTGAGTGCGAATCCACACCTTGACCTTGATGTCTGTTTCTAGCACTTCGTCTTGACCTGGTAAATGCTTTTCCCATCCTCTCATCCTATTGTTCATGTTTTCCTCGCCTTCATCGCGACCTCTTCGTCGCTAATCCTCTCCCCCTCTGTCGTACTCTCTTCATCAGAGATGTTCTCTACCTCGGTCATACAGGCCGTGCCTGCACCTCCTTCAATGTTATCCCACATCACCACGTATTCCCACATCGAACTCACGGTCTCGAGCTCTGTGAGTTGGATATTGAAGCACTCTGATCCAGGCGACCACTTCAATCCCAAGGCCGCAGCGCCTCGTTTTCCGCTATTCGTACCTCGGGTGTTGATGGAGCTGACATCGATGATGTCGACCATGGACGGATGCCTCTTGCACTTTTCGTCGTTGACATGAATATACGTAATAACACTGTTCCAGAACAATGGGTTGATCGGGAAAGGATTCGTAATGTACTCCATGTAACCAGCATCCCATGTCCCTACGTGCCCATGCCGTCAAACAAGCCCCAGTCCGGCCGTTGAGAAGTGTGATGTTCTTGACGCAGGCAAGCGAAATGTAGTCTAGAGACCCTGTATATTGTCTGATGGACCATGTAGATGAGTGTTATCACATCGCGGGGTCTCGACATAGATGGCGGTTGTGTTCGGCTTCGGCGAGAAATAATGGTCTCCGACATTCAGCTCGGAGTCGGTAACGCGGAGTCGAGAGCAACATATTTCCGTGCAGACCAGGGAAATCGTACTCCGGCATGGCGAATTCAGGAACCTGATGCCGGCAACCTCAACGTTGATAGCATTGTCGATCATGAGAAGTGTCGGCTGTAAAAGGGGCATTGTTCTCATCCTACATCGTCTCTTGTTGGAGAAATAACAACATCACAGACTTCCCGGCCGCAACAGAATCTCCTTGCCCGCAAACCCATCGACAAGGCCTGCCCGTTGCCATCAATCGTTCTGTTTCAATAGATCTTGATATCCTTTCCTCGCCATACTAAGAATGCGATACTCTGATGGAAAGCGACGATATTCGCCTGCCAGTATCTAACAACTTCACACTAGGCCTTGCGACCATATCGTCAAAGGGGCTGAAGACTTCTCAGACCTGGACTATCACTCTGCGTGCTAATACCTAGATGGAATACTACGACGGCAGAACTCCGTCCTCGCGTTGATCCGAATTTAATTACTATACATGGTGATCTCGCGAACGTGCATGGCCTCTTAGATGTTCCCGCTAGTACCGATCACAGACTGAGGTGGTATCTTGTAATCTGACTATTCTTGTACTCCTTATGTCGACGATTTGACAGGTGCTTGAACCGCCATTTTGAGAGGCGAGGCAAGTTAGGTTGGATGAAGAGATTTTCACAAGCTGTGGACACGGAGCATTGGCAGCGTTTGGACATGGCTGTTTTATAACCAATTTCACTCGTAGCTAAAGACTCGAACGAGAAGAGGGATCCACTGCATCTATATATCTCGAATCGAAGAGACGGGATCGCGTGAACGTCATTTCTTTGTAGGATACCCAAGCCTATTCTATCCCGGCTGTCTATTCCAACATAATACAGCGCCTGACAATAATTTCAAATGCCCGTCGTAAGTGCATCACGCTTATTCAATCATTCGTCGGACTTGCGTCGTGCTTTACACCTCTTCGCCGAATAAACACTACGACCCAGCAAATCTAAGCCACAATCTTCCCATTTCCGTTGCTCAGCTTCTGTCCCACGACGGCCTTTTCCAAAGCCTGTAGGACGTCCGCCTTCAAGTCAGCCCCGTCCTCGACACCACAGCTGACTCGGACGAGATCGTCGTACACGCCAGCTGCCTCTCGCGACTCCTTTGGAATTCCGGCATGGGTCATGCTGCTGGGAACCTCCACCAACGACTCTACACCGCCAAGAGATTCCGCTAGCGTGAAGATGTTTGTGTACTTGCAGAAGTCTTTGGCCGCTTGCTGCCCGCCCTTGATGCGGAATGACAGCATGCCGCCTCCCATCCCGTCGCGGTGTTGCTTCAATGCTATTGAGCGGCCCTTGTGGGACTGGAGACCTGGATAGTTGACCGAGATGACGTGAGGCGAGGATTCTAGAGCATGGGCGACCTGAGTGGCATTCGAGCTGGCCTCTCGTGCTCTCAAATGCAGTGTCTTAAGACCGCGATGCGCTAACCAGCAGTCGAATGCTCCCGGCACCGCACCGATCGCGTTCTGTAAAAAGCCCAATCTTTCCTTGAGAGCATCTGAGTTGAATGCCGCCACTCCCATAAGCACGTCCGAGTGTCCGTTTATGTATTTGGTGACGCTGTGGACTACGATGTCTGCACCGTGATCTAGAGGATTCTGAATGTAGGGCGAGAGGAAGGTGTTGTCGACCACCACCTGAACACCATGGTCGTGAGCGATTCGAGAGACGGCTCTGATGTCTGTGAGAGAGAGGGTGGGGTTGCTAGGGGTTTCTATCCAGATCAATTTGGTCTCTGGACGAATCATCTCGGCGAGGTCGAGTTCAATGCTTGGAGAAAAGGTTACGTGAACGTTGTGTGCGCTGTTAGAATCAGTATGGATCCTCACCCAAAGCTTCAGCTTAACTCACCTGGCCACCTTCGTAAAATACCTATGCGTTCCTCCGTACACATCGCTGATACTTACGACATGACTCCCTGCTGCTAAGCTCTGCAATATGACAGCGGTCGTGGCTGAGCCGCTGGAGAATGCCAGGGCATATTTGGCATTCTCAAGTGCTGCTACGGCTGTCTCGAAATTATCACGGTTGGGATTCGCACTTCGCGTATACTCGTAGATACCGACAGGCACTCCGACCTGCAAAGACGTCAGTATGCAGTCGTTGGACGCAAACCAATGCACATACACTTGTTTGGGCGAAAGTGGTGGAGAGAGAGATGCTCTCAATCACGGCTCCAGTTGCTGGGTCGTGAGGTGCCCCGGCATGGACCGCGCGTGTACCGAAACCACGAGCTGAAGAAATGTCAACGAAGCTATGCTTTTAACGGATGCACAGCTGCTTCATCAATTCGTCGCCTGTATGGAGGTCGAGATATCTTTGGAATCCAAAAAATTACACAAGTCCGATATAGAGCAAGATCAGACGATTTCAAGAAATTCAACTGCTGGATTTTCGGGCAACATCAAGTGTAGGTGAAGCCCGCCTGCGACACTATTTGTAACAAGCTATTGAAAGACGACGAGCTGAAGGAGCAACGATGGCTACGAAATAACTTACTGGGCGAAGGTGCTCGCGGCGGAGTCTCAATAGCATCATGCTCCGGCGTAGTCATGATCCCGGCGTTTGTGCTTCGAACGGCGATAGGTGACATATATTTGGAGAGGTCTGCGATCTAGGGGAGCTCAAGAGGTCGATATGTCTCAAAAGGCGTATCCAAACTGATCTAACGCGGAATGTACGAAAAAAAATCTAAAAGGTCAAGAGGTTGTCGAAGAAGTATATATATCATGGGGAGGCGAGCATATGAGTCGCAAGGGATGACGTGCTTTTTGGTGATGATTGAAATAGAGCGAGGGTACAAACTGCTGACTGCTCACACTGCCATTTTTCTTATATAAAAGCTTCGCGTCGTTGGATTGCAAATCGCCTTTGTGACCAGAGTTGATCAACTCGATTCCACAAACGCCCGCCCATTTCTTCGCGAACCTGGGAAGACTTGCGCTCAATTTGTCAGCACTACGGATATAGCGCCGAAGAGGCCGCGTGAGTAATTCACGACTTCTTCTATCCAGATCCAAGAAAGATCATTAGCACACATACACATTTGTATCAAGTGTCGGGGTCATAAGA
Source organism: Venturia effusa (assembly GCA_007735645.1). Classification (NCBI taxonomy): domain Eukaryota; kingdom Fungi; phylum Ascomycota; class Dothideomycetes; order Venturiales; family Venturiaceae; genus Venturia; species Venturia effusa. The sequence goes on along the minus strand of CP042185.1, from coordinate 2,527,370 downwards.
ACATGAGTGCAATGCAGGAACAGAGACAGTGTTTGTTCCTGGTGATGTGCTTCAGCCACGTTATGTTCGTCATTCAGCCTTGCAGATATCAGGCTGAGTTACGACCCAGCCCTTTGCGATCAAACTATAGTCGGTCATGTTGAGCTGGATCTCGCAGCCCCTTCACATCTGATAAGGCCGGTTTTGATACGGTCCGGTTCAATCATACCATCGTTGTGAGATATCGGATTCTCAGAACTAGTATAACTCTGCCATTAAAGAACACTAGCTATACACTTTTCAGTTGCCTTCTTTCGTACAAATGAAAAGCAAGCCTCTGGACATTGGCCGATGTCCAAGTACAAATCAATAAGACATCTCCAGCAAGAGGGTAGAAGGACGGATCAACCTGTCTCCTCTTTCCAAACGCCCATTCCGCGCTTGCATGACGCGCATACAAAAATAAGCAACTACCATTCATGAAACAAGAGAAACCGTAAACAGCTCATTAAGCATCGCTCATTATCGTTCCACCTGCCGCTTTCACCCGCGAGCCATTGGATCAACTAGATCCGATAGGGCGTGAGATCAGAAATCCCAGAGGCTCTGCTGTTCCGCTTCTTTTCTCGTCTGAGAAAGGTTTTTCTTCGCTCGAGGGTTCACTTCTTCTGGTTCCGGGTCACTGTCATCTCCAAAGCCCCATCGTCTCGCTGTGCCCTTAGAGCCGCCCATGCCATCGCCACCGGTCTTGATTCCACGGCCCGCATTGATCGGGACATTCTCTTTCTTGCTTCCGGCATTTGGACTTTCATCATAGGTATCCCAAGTCGATGCCATTCCCTTGAGAACCTTGGCCTGGTTCTCGTCAGGCTTAGTGTTTTTTGTCGCCTTGGCGGCTGAAGGAGAATCATCAGTGAACTCGTAATGGTTGGAGAAATCCTTCTCTCGGCCTTGCTGGTTGATATTTGTGATGGTGGCGAGTGGTTTTTTGACTGTGTCTTCGTCGTCACTTCCCAAAACATGATCTTTGTATAGACCCATCCCGCCGGCATGTGCACGATACTTGGTCTTATCGGCTGATGGCGTATTCTGATCGTTGAACTGGAAGTGTGGTTCAGCATCAGGTCGGGCTGCATGAACTACGGGACGGAAAGTAGGAGATTTCTCCTCCTGTGATTGACGTGTAAGGAGGCTGTCTTTAGATTTTGGTGCTGGGTTTGTTTTACTTACATCCTCCTCCCATGCCATTGTCCTCATATCGTGCGGGCGGACCTTAAGTGTTGGCTTCTCGGGAGTCGCAAAATCGGCAAATGCCCATTGCGACTGGTGTTTGACATTGTAGTGCTGCTTGCCTTGTGGCCCAACTTCTTCTCCTTCACCAAACTCGAAATGTTTGTACTTCTTGGGGTTGGTCTTCTTGTCTGGTGTTGTTTGGCCAACCTCATTGTCGTTCTCGTCGAATAATCGGATGGGCCCATAGTGGCTGCCAGCACCGCCCTTGGGGGCGCCTCCATTGATCTTCCGGGGTGATTGATTGCGGGCTGCTGAGCCTGGAGTGGATGGACTGTCGTCTCCAGCAAGGATCTCAGCAAGGTCGCGAGCTTGAGGTTTTGCAGAAGAACGGGGCGGGATTGAGGGTCCAGTATGACGCTCTATCGTGTCTGGTTCGCGCGGTGCAAAAAGCGACAAGCTTGCATGCGGGTCGTTGGTAGCGCTAGTCGTACTTCCGCGGGACCGTGACTGGTCTAAGCTGGAGGCAGTCGAACGTCTTGAAATAGCCGTGGACTGCTGTTGCTCATGTGTGGCACTGTTCGCGATCAGACGCGCCTGGTCGATACCATCTCGGATAGGCCAGTTCTTGGCACGTGCACCGATGACTTCCACCTGTTTCAAAAGCGAGCCTTGGTCCCAATACAGACGGATCTGGCGAATCTTGAGGTCGGCATCGAATTGGACGATGTGAATCTGTTGGTAGTGTTGGCTTCAGATATACTAGCCACCTGAGGTGGTTTGGAACAGAGAGGGCAAAAACATACCACTGGGAAGTGGACGACCTTGTCCGAGAGAAAATTGTCGTCTAGACCGGGCAGGAAAGCACCTCCTCCAACAATGAATTCGATGGTAGTATCGACATCGACACACAAGCCATCGCTGCTAGCGATTGTGCTAAGAACGCGTTCGCTCTTCTTGGTTAACAACTTTCGCTGGGTGGATAGGTGCTTAATAATGGGAGTTGCGTCGTTAATGGTGACCAGAGTGGGGATATAGTTGATGGAGGCATTGTCCGCAAGCGCGCCGGTGCTCGGGGTCGCGAGGAAGGCTTCGTATTTTGCTTTGAGAGAAGTCATGCTGTCGATAAGATGAGACGCGTTTCCGTGGTAGAGCGATGTTAATGTTCCGCGAAACAAAACAAAGCGTCGGGAGCGAATGCAAGGCAAGGATGAGCTCTGCGGGGGAGGTTACGGTACAGTACACGTTACGCGGCAGGAGCTCCTAGTAAGTACTCGCAGGCGTGCAGGTGTTTGTGGCACACAAAGCTGTTGCCGTGTCTTGAATCTTGATGTTGATGTGGAAAGGTCGGCGTTGGATTGTTGTTGTTTCATCAAAGGCTGATGACAGCCACGCGCAATCTCCTGCTGGAGAAATACCCATGTCGTGTCGTTTGTTGTCTTCATCCAATTTCTGTTTGCATGCAGGGGTTTCGGCGTCAACTCGTTCCAGACTTAGTACTTAGTCAAGGGATTGTGGGACAGTTAATTACGGTATCGAAAATAACATCCGCCTTGTGACTGCATGTTCCGCTGAGCTCTCAATGGCGGACCATGGTTGGTGCTGTAACGAGTAACAATGACTGAGCATTACGGTGGGTGTACCAATCCGCGTTTTCTCTACTGTTTGTGGTAAATCATGCAGCCGTTTACCGAGATATATAAACAGCTCGCGCTCTCCTGGAATGCCATTGGCCCACACCCTGCCCTATTTATTTTTGAACACATCATACTCCTCGTCAGGATCACAATCGGCTCGTGCAAGCCTTCATCCTTTTGTTCCAATTTTGCATCGCCTCGCATACGTTCATGCTGAACAATGAATGAGGCTACGCTAAGCTCGGCAACTTGCATGCAGAAGACAAGGAGAGGACTTCTCCTATGTATTGTGGCAGGAGCACGAAGTGCGGGTACGCGATCGTGATTCTTGAACCGATCTTCTTTTTCCTCGTCTGAACCTCGGAAGGTTTACTGTGTAGAAGTGCAGAAACCAAACATTCATGGAGGTTTACCATTGGAAATGCTGTAGAGCTGACATAACCCTCCTCCTAATTCTTCAAATCGTGGAGGATAAAGTCATGACAACGAACTGAGATCTTGCTTGATACCTTAAAAATGGCAAGCAAGTCCAAGAAATGAACATCCGCAATGAAACCTCGGCTTTCTCGCTTCCTACCAAAAAAGACCAAAAGCAACTCCAACAGACACTGGACCTCAACATGAGAAGCTCCTTGTAGTGCTTCGTGGTTATGAGAGAACTCGTCAGCCATTGTACATACTCCTGCAGACAGCATGCGAGCTACCTATGCAACCCCCTTGTTCGAGCAGCTTGATGGTCTGTCTATGCTCAACTTCTCTCACGGGCTGCCGAATGTATGTTGCACGTGTCGTTACCACATTTCGCAGGATGGGGTACCTGAAGACAAACGCCATGCATTGTGCTCCATATAACATCATATAACATACGTCGACGTCGTTCATCGAACGTCCGAAACGTCGACGTGAATTCCAGAGAACCACGGCAGTTTTGGAAAATGTCGGAGTGTGACGGATGGCAATCTGACATCGTAAAAGGAGGGTGAGGAATCAAGAGTGATAGATCGCAGGTCTCGGCAGAGGATAACTCACTACTTGTGAGATAATGTCACCAGCCTGCTAATCTTAGATGAGCACAATGGGAAAGTCCACCACAAAGGCCAAAGAACACCCCCATGAAATTGTCCCAATCCATTTATTGCTCATTCCACACTCCACGACCCCAAGACCGCAGCAAAGAATCCAGTCCGTCAAAATGAAGCACAGATCTCAACGTCGGAATGACTCGAGATACCGACGCCTCAAAGCCGCATCACGACCTGAAACGTATCATCAACGGCCACGACACAAGACCAACCACAAAGACCTCCGCCACTCAAACCACCATTCACAGCTCGCCAAAGACACAAAGGCACGCGACACGAATTCAGGGGAAGACATTCTTCTGAGAACCTGGTCCTGGTGACAAGGACGCGTGCGCTGAGTGCCGAGCTTACCGAGATCAATGCGCAAGCCACTCCCGCAATGGTCCAACATGGTCACGGTCACGGTCCACCTTCCACCTTCCACCGGAGCAGCTATTCGGCTGGCGTAACTTTTCCGGTGCAAACGATCGAAACGAAACAAAGCTTCCACTCAGTCAACGCGTTTCGAACAATGACGCAGACATAGTCGCTGACGATAGAAGGAGAATGAAACCAGGTGAAACATTGAGATATTCTTGGTAGGTGGCACAGACCCATAGCAAAACAAGCACGCGATGTTGGTATCTTCTAGCGTCTAGACGTGTAAGCTGCAAACGCAAATGAGCAGAAAGCGCAAGGACCCAGCCCGCGTCCCGAATAGGATAAGAAAAGTAAGCCTCCAAATGCAAACCATGCGTAAATCGGTTTTCTTCGTAGAGAACACACAGTCAATATGTTGATGACGACAAAGGAAACCCAAATTTGAAAATCGAAATTGACCGTCCCGACGAATCTTTTCTTCTCATACATAGTGTCGTGGAATCGTAAGCCGTTGATATCGGAGCGTGCTAGAATCCAGGATAAGGGAGTATGCTCCGTGCTCTTTTAAGTTTCTCCACCGTCGTAGTCGTACATGGAAACGCTCCGCTAAAAGTACAGCAAAAGAAAAGGATGTGTCCCCACGCCGAAATGTGGGCAAACGTGAATCGGAAAGTTGATACTGGTTCAGTTATTAGATGCACCTCTCATTCTTGGCTTTTCCAAACATGCGTTTGAATATGCCTGAGCGACGATTGCCAGGCTTCACAGCAAAGGCTCCATTCTCGCCAGTCGTGTCGTCGCTCATCGGCAATTGCTCCAATGCGAGTGGGTCGTCTTCTTTCCTGGACAAAAGATAAAGGTCCTCGTCGTTGGCGCGAAGTTCGGGTCGCGTCAGGGTCATCCGTAAAGTCATCTCTCTGTTTGCAAGCGGCTCTTGTGAAAAGCGATGAGCGAAAATTTCCGACTTCATCTTGAAGTTGAGCGATGGCACATCAGTGTAGTCTAGACAGGCGAATATAGAGGATCCATATGGTTTGCGTTGAAAACGATCGTCGCTATCTGCGGGCGTTGCGGGCGAGTCAGGGCACTCTTCCGAGCTGTCTTCAGATGCCTTGTCATCGTAACGATCGATGAAGGATATCACCTCGTCTTTGAGAAAAGCCTGAGCATCATTGCTCGATGTTGACCGATGTGCACGAAAAAGAAATTCCGCATCGGGTGCACTCGCGTCAAACGGAAACCCGAATTCAACAGCCTCGTCAAACTTCTGTGGCGATGACAGATATCGGCGGAGCTTTTGACGAGCTTCAGGGTCCTGATAATAGGTGGCAGCTGGATCGAAGGACTGGCTGACAGAGTCAATGCTTGGTCTCACGGTGAGGGTAGTCGTCCGTGAATGACCTGGTCGGTGATGCGAGAAGCTAAGGGAAACTGGAGTCTGTGGTGCAGGTGAACCTGTAAAGCTCGGCATTCTCGCGTGAGTAGCTACGGACGGTCGCTGTATAGATAGCGTCCTCCGCGCAGTGCGTTTCGTAGAGTGCCCGCGTGCCATTGGTGGTCGTCCATCGAAGCAATTCATAATGTCGGTCGGAGGCCGGATTTGATTATGGGACACTCGTATTGGTCTTGTATCACACTCGCTGCACGATGGTCGTGGTAGGAGAGAATCGGATGACTCTTCCAAAGACCTTCCGGAATTTGGTGAAGCCGAACGAGAACGTGAACCGTGAGATGCTGCTTGTGTCCCCTCAAGGCGATGTTGCTCTTCTTGAGAGAAATGCTGTCGTCGAACCTTTTCGGGCAGTGAGAAGAACCAGCGCGCTTCAGCGTTTGACACTCGTCCTGGTCCCCGAAACTCAAGATTCTCCCCACGAGTTCGCCGTAGATTGACTGGACCTCCGGACTTGCAATTTGGAGAAGAATCGATGTTCGGGCGAGTTTGGAGAGAATTGGAAGCGTCGGAAATGTAACGAGAGTTTTGCGCGATCTGAAGGCGCTCGAGCGTGGAGAAATACTTCTTCCTGTTGAAACGACAATCAGCATTAGTGCCTCCACGGTGGGGTGAAATCGGCTAGGAAACAGATTCAGGAACGAGCAAATACGAGCAGACATGACCAGCAGGTCAGTGTCGGAGAATTGGGCTCTGAAGAGATTGCACTCCTGAGTCGTTTTGGGGACAGTCGTCCGTGGCGAGTCGAGGGAGCGATGCAAGTGACTTATTCATGGGATAGCGTGTTTCTGCGAGCCATGACTGACCTCCGACACCGAAAAGCCCGGTAGCAGTGGGAGCGACAAGAAGTGGATAACGCTCTCGAGGTTTGCGCACGTGAACTTGATATGACCTCGAGATGTAAGGTGAGAGCAAAACTTACTGAACGGAGAGGGGAAGTTGACGGAACTCTGGTTCCGTGAGAAGAACTGCCGGTGGCTGCAGATGCATCTTCACAGCCGAACCGTCTCACTGCCTATTCTTGATCGCGTCGACGGCGACAAAACCGAGATGAGGCGGAGGTAAGCCTACGGTGACGGTGCGGTTTGAAACTACGTAGGTATGGGACAGGAACGCGGGAGGAGGACGAGGACAACGAGGACAACAATGTTTACAAACACGGTGATGGCTATAATGCGCCTGCTTCGCTGCATGGAAGGCAGAGATATATGGGAAAGGGGAGACCTGGAGCTGGAGCTGGAGCTGGAGGGTCTTTTGAGCCTGCCGTACAGGACTACAGGTACATGGCATACAACGGTTACGACCTCGACCCATCATGCAACACCTCTGCCACTAGCCCGGATCAACACGACTGATTCTCGCCGTCGGTACGACCAGGGTCTGCTGGCGTTCGTGGACAAGATGCTGGCTGCTGGCATCTAAACAGGACAAGACGCGTTCGCGTTGGACCTCTACTCGTACGCAGGGATTCTCATGGAGCAAGGAGGACCAAGGACGAGGAGAGTATGGCTGGCCGCAGTGCATGAAGCTCATCTGCGCACGTCCTTTGTGTTCCCTCCTTCTACCTAGGTAGCAATTACTTAGTACCTAATCTATCTGTCTCACTGTATCTCTTTCTCTCTCCCTCTCGCTCTCCCTCTTTGCTCAACATCCCGTTCTGGACCGCTGATACATCTCCACTTCACCGCGGGCCAAGTGTGGACTCAGTCGCATCACCGTGATCAGCACATGGGAGTCCAGGGAAGATCACAACAGCTGGGGAAAACGACCTGCGCATGGAAGCGCGATTACCCTCGTCCGGTGGCGTAAGCCGATGGACCTAACCTCGTCTTCACAATGGCGTGCAGCATCCCAACGTGTCGCCAACCCGATCTATTCCAGAAGCCTCAAAAACCTGTCAGCGTGTGCTGGCGGCTCATCCTCCCTCGGTCCTAGCCCTATGTACCTAAGTACTCCGTCGATTCCAAAGCCACGGTTCACGTTATGATTGCTAGGATGTTTCTGGCACGTCTTGCGAGTACTATTCTTGCTTGCCCACAGACCACTTCGGCAGCAATGATTGCATTTCCAAACTCAGGATGGGGACTTGTATCGGCCAATGGTAAAATCCGCGATCAGTTCATACCGCGGCAACATCTCGTCTCTCTCCACAGGGGCCCTGTAGTCCAATGCCCCCTACGAAGTGTGCGGAGTACTCAGGCTAGCTTCTCGTTGCTGTTCTCCTTCTGACGGGCAATTCACGAAAATTCCAGACGATATGGGGACGGCATTGCCAGAGCCCCAGCTTCTTCACGTGCGCTTTGGTTCAGAGATGCATTGAGATTTGAGAAGCAGCATATCCAGTCATTTCGATTTCGTGCTACTGATGCGGAGCTGCTGAGAACGGCATGAGCAACTCGCATTCTAAACGAGACTGGTTACGACAATACATACCTGCTTCGCCATGAAGAAAGCAAACGTGGACGTCATTTGCCAGCAATACGAGGTTCGCAGCCTGCCTGCAGATGGGAACGAGATCTGACACTCAAACTGCATGCAACGTCAATCGAGCATTTGCATCCAGTCCTAGCTGCAGTGGAATAGCCGTACGCTGGCGCGGTTCTTCAACCATGCATCATTTTCTGCACCCCTCCTTGGCTACTGCTCGCACCTGCCGGTCAACGGCCTGTAACAAATGCGATCTCTCACCGCGACGATGCAGTTCTCCTAACTTGCTCGATTGAGTCTGCACATTAAATAGCAAGACATCATCGCCAGAGTGGAATAATTTTCCTACCGTCCTCCATCACCATCCTGTCAAGGACCGCAACATGTCAATTCAGACTTCTTCCGTGAGTTTGCCGTGGCTAATTTATGCCTTAGTGCGACCCTAACCTGCCCAACACTGGCCGGCTGTACCCACGCCCCACGTCTGCCAGGTGGTGTTCCGACAGGCAACACAACTCCCAGGATGATGCCCGCTATGTGCAGATGGCTCTAGGAGACTAGGGACCCTCATCTACGACTATGCAGACCAGGCTCGGTGGAGTTTGTCTGCTTCGCCTGTTCAACAATATGCCCGCTACCACCTACACTACTCGAATCCTCGCACAAGCGCCAATGTAGACAGGTCTGCCATCGCTGTATATTTCAGCGCATAGTCTGTGAGGCGTGGATAATTTGATAATTTGAAATGCTTGCAAAGCACTCTACCTACACTGGCGCATACGGGATGTTCGCTTCGCAGCACCCGATACAATATTGTTTGGGCACAGAATTGACTTATTACCTCAGCCCACATGACCAACCCCCTCCACTCTCATGATGCTATTGGCTCGATGTTTCCTCTTTACACTGTCCGACATGTGGCTCAGTCGGGTCCGCTTCGATTCAAGGAATAGTAGCTGAGGTTGCCTGATCGGCCTTACTTGACGACAAATGCTCTGAAAAAACAGATTGCACGTTCTACGATAAGACCTGCAGTGTTGATTGCCCACTACCGGTACTTACAAAATCCGAGCGCACATTGTCCAGCCTTCGTGAGGCTTCCTTTTAGGCGCAACGTAGCACATTGACACCACCGAGAGACCATGGCCAAGCCTCGCGAGTTCGTCGCTATGCATGCAACCTGCAGTGGTTTTGGTGTTCATACGCTCTCCCAAATGCGCCGAAGCTGTAGACAACGAATTTCCACTGTTGCATGATAAGCGACACCGACAAATGATCCCACTAACACTTTTTGGCAAGCGATCGATATCGATCTCGACTTTTGCTGTAGCCCGTGGCTTCATTACGGCGCGACAGCTCAGCTTTTTGTCCGGACTTTTATGCAACAAGAGGAGACTCGACGAGGGCAATTCGCGTGCCATGTTTCTTTCGGTGGGGTCTGTTTCGTTTGAAAATCTTCTTGAACTTTTGGAAACATGAACCTCAGAATTTAATGTTCACTGACCACATCATGCATTGGCGGATTGGGCAGCAATGTGGGTGCAGACCGCCTCGTCCTAAACCGCAGCGATATTATCTGCTCTTGAAAATTATCTCAAAGTACTTGACGCTCGAAACACCATGAGCTGCTGGTAGTTTACGGCAAAAGACTCTGGCTACACCTGCCGTGAAACTACGTGAACGGCGGCACATTTGTTCGTAAGACTATCTTACTATCGTTGCCAAAGACTCCGTATTTAGTTCTTATGCACAACTCGGCTTTTCCGGATCTCCACAAGGGTTCGCATTAATGCAATGCAAGAAGCTGATAGGCGGTCCTACTGCTCTGTTTGTTTCAAAAGAAGAGAAACAGCTACAGTGCATTACTAGTTCTAAACTTCCACTCGGAGGATGAGCAGTCAATGGCCTGATTATGAACTACAACCCGGACTCGGTTAACTCGCTGCACGAAGACAACTTGCGTGAACCACATTTTACACTCCACAAGTACTCCATTGCTCGTTGCGGCTCAACATCAAAGGAACTGATGCAATAGCGCTAACATCAAGACACAGTATGTGGTCCCGAGTAGGATGGCATAAATATCAGATTCACCATCTGCTAGATTTGATTGATACCCGGTACCTATCTTCTACCCTCGTCGTGAAGATTATTGAATACGGCGAAGATCAAAGTGCGGGTGATCATGAACGATTGCACAGGGCGGGGCCCGGACAGCTCCGCTCCCGGTCTGCTGGCCCAATGAAGCTCGGTGAAGACGGTCCGGATTTCCGGTCCGTAGCTGAAGCTAAGCTCTTTTGAGTCGCTAACAGAAACGTGATCTATTTCGATAAATAGAAAATATTGATCCTCCACGACAACAAAATATTCATATATAGCTTATCCATAGTCCCGATTGGCTCTTGCAGCCTGTTCTCAGTTCTGCTTAGGTATGAATTTACTATAGCGGATCGACGTATACTTACCGTTTTTCTGAATACCGGCTATCACTGTCTGTTTATGATCTTCACTTGATAAGAGGGATTATGTTCATTACTCCACAGCAATCAGATGTGCATGTACAACCTATACGTAGACTTCAATTGGCTCTTGTAGCCTATTCTCGGTTCCACTTGAGTACAGATTACCTGTTGCAGAACTGCCAGATTATAGCCCGAAAGTGCTCTCGGAAGATCTTGGAAATTATCATTACAGGTATACCTTTGCCTGTGCAGCGATGGTACTAGACTCTAAGATAGTCCCATGATACAAATCCCAATCGAGAGGCCAACGAAACAGCTTTGGAAGGTTGGACCTGCAAATAATGCTGACGAAACCTTTCTTCACATGTTGAGTTGAAAATCCAGGCTCTGAGGAAAACTCGAATAGGCTACTATATTGAAATTGAGCTGCAAACCACGCGGCTACTCACCACAAAAGATGTGGAACTGCCACGCCATCAAAGTAACAGACATGTAGGTAGTCGTCCGACGTGCCCGAAGGTGGAGGACATGTGCCTTGAGACACGAGCAATGATCAAATGAGTTACCGAGAGGACAAGACCGTCACATATTTCACGAGGTCTCTGTATGATCCAATCGTGGTAAGCAGCATACATTATGAGACTAATTATTGCTCTCAAGGCACAATTGGAATACAAACCGTTACTTTTCGACACCTGATTAAAATGTCGGCCGTTCTTATCCACCTAGGTACCTCATGAGAGGTATCTTAGAATTCCTCGGGCATTCATCAACATACGAGACCAACCGTCCAGCCACTGTTGCCTCATGTTGGGCGTCCTCTCGGCTATAAGACAACGCCTGATAGCTCAAGTCACTCGGGAGTACTTTGACGCAATTGCCTCGAAATAGTATATACTAAGCACATGGTGTCATCTTCGAAGAGCATTGCATCGAAACAGCGATATACGATTGATTTGATCGTTATGAAAACCAGAGAATAGTAACAATGGTGTTGCGCTCAGCCATCTATCTTCTATACCAATGATTCGATCACTGTGTCGGCGCGAATCGTGTATCTATACCTGTGCAAGGAAACTGCCACATAATCAATGAACGCCCGTCGTATTCCAAACCGCCGTTGACAATACGCTCTATCTGCCGAATCTCATCTGTGTCTTCGCGAAGCGATGCACGGCTCGCAGGAAGACTTGGTATCCGACCCCTTCAGTGTTGTCAGGGACGTGATAAATCTCAGTCAATCTGATCTGCCATGGTGGGTATCCATCCAGAACAACTCTTGGACCGAACAGAAGCAGCAGATCCGGTTCTCCCATGACGCTCTCGCTGATTTCGGCATCGATAAGCTCGGCGCTGATGTCCGAGGGTTGGATCTTGTTGCGCTGAGACATCTCGGCCAAGGTCTTTGTCAGATCTACCAACGTTGATCGGCCATCTTCCTCGGAAAGGAGGAGGATCGTCAGGTGGTTGGGAAGGTGATCGGGGTCGTCTCCATGTTTTGGAGTGTGCGGAGGGGAGTAGGCGGGTTGGTTTGGCGATCTTAGCGACACGGTCGGACAATTCGAGTAGGGCGTGTTCCCAAAGTATGCCTGCAACGTTCTCGTGACAGTATTGTGTGTCTGCGGAATGTAGGACTTGAGAATGCCCGTCCGTTCGTAGACGCTGAGGAAGGGGATGCCAGCACTTGCACACCAAGCTGTCACTTCGCTGACTTCGTGTACAAGAGTTTCCAGAGCATTGACTCTATCCTCGTCCGGGTTGAGCTGAAGGATGACGCTCAGGTGCTCAGGGAGCCTGGAGAGGTTGCGAACATCCTTTCGGATCAGATCGGGGGTTCGGTGGTGGTAATACAGGATAGCAAGAACGCGGTCGATGATTGTGTGATAGGCGATGCGGGAGCGGACATAGAGACCGAAGAACAGGTGTATTACGGAGTAGATGAAGAAGTGCAGCTGCGACTGTAAGGTCTTGAGGACTCCTGGTCTCTTTCGTTGCGACCTCGAGCGTTTTGTTGAGCCATTGGATAGCCCTTTCGGAGGGGTGGGAGGAAGAAAGCGCTGCATGATCTTTTCGCTCTCTTCTTTTGTTATTGAGTTTCTATCGAGGGTCTTGTTGCTGTGAAAAGCTTGGTGTTCTCGCGGATTCAACATTTCGAGGGCTGACGCGCTAGTAGTCGCGAAGTGTTGGTGCTCGCGAACCCTGTACAGTATTCTGGTCAATCGATTGGCTGTGGACGATTGTTGGAGCAGAATTGAAGTTTGACTCGACGTCGAGGGAGGAAAAGAGCGTCTTCTGGAGGTAAGTAGCAGTTAGGTAGGTGGCAGCTTCCCGCCGGGGAGCGTCTCTTTGCGGTTAATAGTAATGCAACTACAGCCAACGTCTGATGATTGCCACCTCAGCACCCCAGATCCAGATTCGTAATTCAGCCCTATGAGCCACAAGAGCTTGCGAATCAATTGGTCTTGGTCGTGCAGGGACATGGCTGTGAGCGTCCAGGAACAGGACTTGACTTGACTCCTTGAATCCAAACCTGGCAGTGAATCTTCTCGCCCGATTGAATTTGGGGAGTATAAAGAGTCTCCTAGAATTCTGATGCTGAGAGCGAAGAAACAATCCGTGAAACGAACAAGCTCCGCCAGGAACTCGAGGTAGCGTATAATTCGTATTGCCGCAGCATTGATGGAACAGTCAGCAGGGAAGGCCTTTATAGGTCTAGCTCATTACCTCTACTCCAGGGACAGCCCAGATATCTATGGCAATTTGCGAGAATGATCATCAACGGAGTGAGGCAGTTTGTGTCGGCCCCAGCCTCAAGTTGTATCTCAAGAGGCCGCCATGTCAATCTAGGTACTCAAATTCCCACTCAAGTCCCCACCAAAGACACTCCGCACCGCCAATGCCTCGCTGCTCCAAATGGCTTACCAGCGAGCTTCGGACGCGCCCTCGGTGAGATCCCAGGACACGAAGAGATCTACACTTGCCCGCGGCCCAACCTTCGATTTAGACACCTTCGACAGTAAAGACTTTATTGTCAAGGACTTCGTCGAGACCCTCTCGGAGAATGCTACCAGCCGGCGGTCAGCGCCTGCAAGTGCCCAGCAAGCTGCGTTCGACCCAAAACCACTCATTCGAACATTTGAGGCAGCCCTCGCGAGATTAGGCTCGCTCTCCGAGGACCTCACAAAGCAAGAGACTGAGCTGTCGGCCGCCGTGCGACGCGCCGAATCACAACACAACCAGACTGTCTCTTCTTTAAGCAGAAAGCTAGAGGAAGCCACCGACCAGTTCAACCGCCTGGACAACACCTTGAATGGAGGCATAGGCGATGGCTCGAGTTCGGACGTTGGTGGGGCAGTCGCCTTACAGATAGGAGAGAAATTGGAAGAGCTGGAGAGGCAGAGACAACGTGCGATTGATACAAAAGACTTGATAGACTACTGGATCGAAGTCAGTGAGAAGGGCAGCTTGTCGAAACTTGAGGACAAGCGGAGGCTCGGTGGTAACAGCAAAGTACAATGCGCTGCAATTGCTCGACAGCTGCTGAAAATCAGTCACAGGCTGGATCCTGACCGTACTTCGCAGATGAATGGGAAGATTGCAAATGGTGCCAGGGGGAAGGACAACCTGAGCAGTAATGATAATGGGACCGCAAATTCCACCAGGGTGGTCATTGAGAAATTTCTGGAGAGTCTGGAGAAAGACTTGCTTGACCAATTCGACGGTCATTACAGACGTCAGAATCTTGACGGCATGAGGGACTGTGCAATCGCAGTTCGGGATTTCAACGATGGCACTAGTGTCATTGGCATGTTTGTAAACCAGCATCAATTTTTTATCGACAAAAGCCAACTCGTGACGGAGGCGGTGGGTGGCGATCCGGAGACGTGGGAACGCATAGCAGATGCTGATGCCGAGCCTCCTGGAGTCGAGCCCGGCCTGCAAGCCTTGATTGATGAGATCAGGCTTGTCGTCCAAGAAGAGTGCTTCATTATCAAGAGAGCCTTTCCTTTTTATGAAGAAGTCCTGACAAGATTCCTACAGCGAGTGTTCCAGCAATCTGTACGACAAACGGTCCGTCTAAATCTTGACTTTGCTAATATGCATAGATACAACAACGCCTCGAGCTAGTTTTAGAAAAGGCAGAATCGATATCGACACTGGCTTTTCTACGCACAGTACAAACATCTAGGAGTTATATCAGCAGCATGGTCGAAGATTTGAAGAGTCATGGCCTGACGGAGCATCCCGAACCCGCGACTCCACAGATTGTGTCTTTTTTAGATCAGCAAATGGAGGAACTGTTTACCCCTTATCTGACAGGTGTAGCATATATCGATCGCGAGAAAAAGAGTCTGGAATCTCTCTATGAAGCTCTGCTTGTTAAATTCAAAATGTACCATGTAAGAAACTTGGACGGTTTGTTCATGTGGCAGCTTGCTGATACCTAACAAGGAACGGCGGAAAAAGGTGACGTCGACGTCAATGCTCGACCGTATGGCGCAAAGAACTCGTCAGTTCTATGACGCGACTCGGGACACGTACCTTGAAAAGCTAGATACATCTGATCTTCCTGCCTCACAAAAGGCGATGCTCATTCGCCTTGCCGGCATCAAGCCTACAGACTCCAACGGAGATAAAAAGACCGAATTCGAAGTTACAGAAGAAGATGGTCAGCTGGACATCCTGAAAGCTAAGAAAATGCTGAAATGGCTGGCTGAAGGTGTCGGTCGTGGCCTTGAATTGAACGGTGGTGGCGCAGAGACACCAAAAGACGTTCAAGCCTTACACCAACTCCTCTTGCTTCACATGGGAGACATCTACATAGACTCGAGTCTAGACTGGGCTGTCGATATGGCGACCTCCCAGGAATCTGTCAGCAAGGTCGAACCGGATCTCTCTTTCTTACCATCACTGAGGACTTCGATACAGATTCTCCATTTGCTCCAAACAAGTGTCAACACCATGCTCCTTCCGCTAGCACTCGCGAATGTTACCATTCGTCGCGACATCGAGAAAACGACAGCCACCACCATCTCTAGACTAGAAAGCAAAGTCAGCATCATCCTTCACAAAACCCTCGACATCAGCCTCGCCTGGACAGCAAAATTGCTAGCAAATCAGAAGAAGACTGATTTCAAACCGAAAGAGGAGGATGCTGACTCGGCAATCGGGGCTTTGCAAACAGCTACCTGCCTCGCCATCTACAATTTCTTATCCAAAGTAGCAGCTTTGGCAAACACGACCCTCGACGGATCGAATCTGTCTTCCTTCCTGTCGGAACTAGCGCTTGGTTTACGATCACTACTCCTCGAACACCTGAAGAAATTCCCAGTGTCCCTGCTGGGCGGTATTATTCTGTCCAAAGACGTTGCGAAGTATGATGAATTGGTGGAGGGATGGAAGTGTGATGGGACGGTGTGGGAAAGACAGGAGGGGATGAAGGTTGTCAAGGAGGTCGCTAATCTATTCATCATCTCACCCGAGGCCTTGAGGGAGAGGTTGAGGGGAAGCGGCAAGGCGAGTGAAGAGGTGGCGGAACTGAGGAAGTATGTTGAGAGGAGAGAGGATGTGGGGAGTGTAGGTGTTCAGGCTGTTCTGAGTGGGCTGTAGGAGCGATGTACGTTATTCCGAGATATCAAACTCTGGATTTATGCGATTGTGTATTGGCAGCATGCTAGGGTAAGGGAATGCCACTTTAATGGGAAAGGACTTTTGGATCGATATTTGTCCCAACTTGGACGGGTTTTGCAGGAGTATCAGTTTTGGCAGATATACGATGCCGGTATGTACTATTCGAATGACATGTTACTCCGCATCCGATGAAGATTATCCAAGAATCCCATGGTCCCCTTCTTCTCACCAGCTTGCCCATTCCTGACCGCAGCCGCCGTCCCACCACCCTTACGTGGACTCGCCGTCCGAAACCTCGCCCCATCCTCCCTCTCCAACTCCCTCAACCTCGTCTCCGCCAGCCCAGCCAAGCCCTCCACAAACCTCACCCTCGCCTTCTCCTCGGCCGTGCCCTTCCACACCTCGGCCAACTCCCGCAACGCGCCCACCCTCACCAACGCCGCCTCGTACCCCTCGTTCCTGTTCTCGGCGTGCGCGATCAGGTCGCCGATCTCCGCCCTCAGGCTCTCGGCGAATTCCCGCCCCTTTTCTTCGCGGCTGTGGCTTTCTGTGCCCGGTTCCGGGCCGGAGACGGAGATGAAGCTGGAGAGGTGGGAGATTTCGGAGGGCGGGAGGGTCCAGTGCATTGCTTCGCCGAAGACTTTGACTACACTTTCTAGGCGGGCTTTTACGTGGGTGAGGGTGCGGAGGTGGGTTATGTAAGGCGGTTCAGTCGGGGGCGGTGGTGGGTTGTTGGCATTCTGGAGGGAGGTGTTAGTGATTTTTCGAGAAAGCGAGTACCGTCGAGTATCTAGAGTATGTAGGATTTTGCCATGGCACTTGGGTGCTCTTGAAGATAGTCATGGTCGAATGCTCACCTCGTTTGTTGGCTGAGTTGTTCCGGGCACAAACAGAGCGATGTTATCTTGTAGACCCTCGTTCAGAGCTTCTGAGAGGCCAATTGCTTCACCTCGTAGCAGGTCCACCTCATACGCCAGTCTTGCTCCGCTGCGCAGTATGTCATCGGTCAATTGCGTGAGCGCAGCCGTCAGCCGTGAGGTCTGCGCATTCAGCTGCGAGAGGAGGTTCTGTGTTTGCGAGGAGAGCTCTGGGAGGTTTAGCTTCGGGTTAAGGGTCGAATTGAGGTAGTCGGCTGCATCGAATGCTCCGGGTTGCAGAAAAGGATCTAGTATTGAGGCTTCTGAGGCCATGATTTTGTGGCGGGGAGAGGTGTGCTTGATATTAGCTGTATAGCGGGGCCATGGAGATTTGAGTATCTTCAACTGGAGATTGCTCTTTTTCTAGCCACGGCTCAAATTTCGAGCTGGAAATATCGGTACCGATCTTCTGGCGAATTTATCTAGGAGCACACTTGACTGCCAAGAGAGGAGAGTGAACAGCTCAAGGGAACGCAGCGTACTCGGATCTATGGATTGGAGAGATGCTAAGTTGAGGACATGGACGAATGATTGGTGAAGCAGATGCTGCCGTTCCAAGTCGAGCTCCACGAGCCCACACGTATGTAGCTCTCTATCTTGCCAGCCTGCCTTTGGCGATGAAAGAAATGGTTGGTTGTCAAATGGGCCAGTGTGCAGGAATTCGTATAAACCCCGCTGGATCGTAATCGTACTACTAGTAGCTCACTATACTTGACCATGGAACAGCCCCACTATACCTGACTCGCCATACCTCGTCCTTCCATTTCATCCCTGGCTCTTACACTTTGCCATCGTATTCCCTCGTAGCAATTGAACAAAGCCGGCAAGAAGCAAAAAAGATATACACGGCGGGTCACCATCTGGAGAACACACGAGACTCGACGTGACTGGAAATCGAGGGTGCAGTGCTGCCTGGGGTCAACGGGCGTTAGTCCTCGTAGGCTACAGATGAGCTCCTTCACTGCCCTCGAAACTGTTCCAATTACTTGACCTCCAAACCTTCCATCCAACAACGCTCGCTCGCCATGACGGCCCTCATCCAATCGTAGGGAGACCCAGCAGTGCTCGACTGTGAAATTCTGTCGGCGCACGAGGACATCAAAGAGGCTTCTTTGATGCCCATGTCTTTCAGTCGGCCTATAATAAATACAACACTCCACTTCTAAGTGAGCAGATACAGCTTCAACACGTCAACGCGTCATAAGACCACATTCTCTCGCTTCCCTTCTTCCACCGTCCACGGCACTTCAATCGGGACCAATCCCCAAATACATCGACAACCTCGACTCCACGCAACAGCCTTACAACCATGCCTCGCAAGGCATACATCGCCGACCTCAAGCGGTTGTCGACGGACCCCGCCAGTGCTGTCAACGGTATCTCAGACGTTCGCTCAGGCGACGATGATGGCGAATTTCGATTCAAGGTTACGTCTTTGGGCGCCAGCCAGCCGTATGAGATTTCCGCACTCATTCCGGGTATGTGCTCAACTACTGCCGTTGGTTCTCTTCTTCATCTCCACGCGCGACGAAAGTGTACATGTCTTGCTTTCATGACATCCAGACACCCACTGGCCGTTTTCCCATCTTTAACTTGTTCTCTTCATCAGTCATTCGACAGCACGTGATTGCCTTCTGACATGTTCATATGCATCATTCTGCTGACCAGCCTAGAAAGACCTGCTGAAATTGTCCCCGCTAACCTTGTATTAGACGTTTCGGATTATCCAGGCAGCCACATGTACCACATCTTTTCTGCGGACGACAGTGCTCCGCCCTCGGTGGGCACGACTCTGAATAATCTGCCAAATACCATTGGACGGGACTTGCCGTCTCTTTTGGACATTGTGTCAAAGGCCTTCTCTCCAGACACGGACGGAGACACTCCCATGGTAGACTCTCAGCTCGATGACGAAGAGGAGGAAGAGGAGGAAGACTTCTCGGAGGATGAGTATGACCATGACGATTTCTTTGGAGGCGTTACCAGCACCTCGAGGCCTACTGCGCCTCATCCCATAACCGGTGGACCTGCGACCGTCTCGACACTGCAGTTTCGTGAACGAATTCGTTCTGACCTGAAAGCAGCCAAATCAGCTGGCTTCAAGGTCGGTCATCAAGGAGCTCTGCTGGAAGGAGCTCCGTGCTACGTTAGCATTTCGTGCCGCATTGCCAAACTCGGAATATCTGAAGAAGCCATGCAGGCATGGGAACTGGAGCCCTCGCAATATCTCATCTTGCTCATTCATTATCCCAGTGGGTACAAGTCCGTGGACTACATCACAGGCGCTGATATATCTGCTGCTCGCCGTGGAATCGAGCTTCGAGTTGGTCTCAGCAGTAGATCATACAAGCCGACCTTGCAAGAGGCCATTAGTGCCTTCACCAAAATGTCTTGCGAGGAAGAATCTAAAGCAGAATTGATGCACGCAAAAGGCGAAGGAAAGGCAAAGACATCCGAGCTAGAGGGTTTCCACAACGCCTTCATTTCACGGCCTCTCAACGAACTTCTCAATGAGCGCTTGTCCACCATCATCAAATATCGGTACATCGGCATGGGCTGGACAGGTGCAGAAGAGTTTTACAATGACACCCAAGGCAGATCTTTCTCCATCACTGAAGACAGTATTGACAGTAGATACATGGTGCCTGAGACGACCACCAAGGTCCTTCCGCAGATCGTAACCAGTGACCATTTGGCCGATGTGAGAGGAGGAGAGCCACACTCGTTTCCACTTCTGGCGATGCAATTCGTCTTGCGACACTTCGTGCGTTGTACCGAGTTTTGTCTCGTCTGTCACTCGAAACTCGAGGATGACTTGGAGGCGCTCAAGCCCTATGTTTGCGAGAAGCCCTTGTGTTTGTACCAGTACATGTCACTGGGATTCGGTCCAAGCATTGAGCACGAAATCATATCTCAGCCATATGCAGTTGATCTGCTCATAAGCTTTTGCTATCAGAGTGCTACTGGTGGCAGACTGAACAGTTTCCCAACCGGACTCAGTCTAAACGTGCCTCCGAGGACGGTTAACAACGAGTATGCGACCCACCAGGCTCTGTACGGTCAACCACATCCAGCTGCAGTGCCAAATTCACCAGCGGTTACGCCAGGCCCACAGGACTCCGACACCCACAAAGCCAAATTCGATCAGTCCACGCGAGAGATCGTATTTGAGAAAGGAGTGAGCAATCCTGTTCGAGTTGGAGACTGGATTTGCTACAACAATCCTTTCAAGCCTGGACCTGCTCAACACGCTCGAGTCATTGACACAGCTTTATTTCCAACCGTCCAAATCTCTGAAGCCATCATACCCAACAGCATCGATGGAGATAATCCGGCCATCGTCACTGCAAGCGCCACAATACCAATTTCGACATCAAAGCGTCTTCTAGAGTTTACTTTTTTCGTCTACAATACCAACTTCGACACTTTAAACGATAATCAAAAGCGAGGAGCTATCGTTGGGCAATTGGATCTGCTTCCTACTGTGATGGAGATCAAGGAGTACTTGACAAGAAATCGAATGGCTACGCTGTCTAATTGGACGGATCGCATTTCGCCCGCCGCATCTGGCATTCTCCGCTGGATCATCGCATCCAATCGCGCCTGCATAGTTCAAGTAGATAATCCTGACCAACCCGAGAAGAACCGTGACGCTCGAGTGCAGGGAATGGATGGATGGATGCAATTCCGCTTCGCGATGGGAGCACCAGATAAGGAACGCCGCTTCATGGATTCTGTTCATTCCACCGCAACCCGATTGAATCTCCCATATCCGACACTTTTCGCGTGGCATGGTAGCCCATTGGCGAATTGGCATGGCATCATTCGTGAAGGTCTACACTTCAATACCATCTCCCATGGTAGAGCCTTCGGCAATGGTTGCTACCACTCAATGGACTTCACCACTAGCTATGGCTACTCGGGCATGCACTACCGTGGAGCGAGTGTTGGCATGAATGGGTGGCCCTCCAGTCTGCTCAAAATATCTTGCGCTATGGCCTTGAATGAGATTGTTAATGCTCCAAGGGAGTATGTGAGTATGAGTCCTCATCTGGTTGTGGCACAGCTGGATTGGATTCAAACCCGCCATCTCTTTGTTCAATGTAACGGCGACGTCAAACCATCTGATACTCCCAGCAAGGACATTATGCACGTCCAAGATCCCAATATGACGCCCAAGGGACAAAAGGGCAAGGTCATGATTCCAATTGGAGCGATGCCCAAGTCCCGTCGTCCAGACGCGCCAGTCACATCAGGACGGGCGAAGAAGAAGGTAAAGGGTCTTGGATCTGAAACTCACCCAATCGACCTTGACGACGAGGACGACGACGACACTGCCAGTATAGCCACCGATATCGAGGACGTCAACATTCTATTCGACGAAGACATCAGTATTGTCCCTGCAGCTCAGGCATCCCAGACCAAGAATGCGAATGGAAAGCATGGCGGATTCTTGAATGGGATCAAGGCGCTGGTCTCGTCCAAGTCATCCAGATCAGAGAAATCGAAGACAGACTTTGTGCCAGGACAGTTGGATTACTCGACGTTGCCATTGATGGACGAGCCAGCATTTGCAAGTCCGGGTGCTACACGCCAGCTCCTCAGGGATTTCCAGGTTCTGATCAAGGTTCAAGAGAGTCAACCTCAGCACGAATTGGGATGGTGGATTGACCCTAAGAAGTTTGACAACGTCTACCAATGGATCGTTGAGTTTCATTCTTTTGAGGAGCAGCTTCCATTGGCACAGCAGATGAAGGCCAAGGGCATCAAGAGCATTGTCATGGAGATGCGTTTTGGACCCGACTATCCAATGTCTCCACCCTTTGTGCGCGTCATTCGTCCACGCTTCCTCAGTTTCATGCAAGGAGGCGGAGGACATGTTACTGCTGGCGGCGCCATCTGTATGGAGGTAAGTGATACGTTTCCGTTTCCTCAACGCCTACTGACGTAGTCAACAGCTTCTCACCAACAGCGGATGGAGCGCTGTCTCCTCCATTGAGTCCGTCCTTCTTCAAGTTCGTCTTGCCATGTCCAGCACAGAACCTCGTCCAGCGAGGCTCGAAGAAGGTGGCAGCCGCGACTACCACGTGGGCGAGGCCATTGAGGCTTACGTCCGCGCCTGTCAGACCCACGGCTGGGAGGTTCCCAAGGGCTTCCGTGAGATGGCTATGGGTGGCGCACCAACCAGCTCTACATATTAGAAGATGACCTTTCTGTTTGGCCTCACCTACTGGAGGCAGAGTGAGAGATGGCACTTGCTGCCTTTCACACTCTGCTGTGCTGGCTACTGTTTCATCCGGTGGCGCAACCACTTTTTGTAAGGTAGAAAGGACAGAACATACACGCAAGACATGAGGAGACGATTAATTTGTACGTGGCGAGGACTATTTGCACTGGCGTTGGGCCGGCATGGACGATCGCGATTCTGGGAGAAGGGGTTCTATTTTCTTGTTCACCTCTCTTTTTTCGAACTCTTTATGCATAGCGAGAGGAGCGGCGGGGCGGGGAAAATAATTTGCCCCATTCGGAGCTTCGGAATTACGAGGTCATGATGGATTACAGATGCAGTGGGTTAGATCGGCCGACGAGTCGTCTCTGAAATGATGTGCTCTTTTAATGAAAGTCGCGAGTGCAATTGTCGAGTGCTAGTTCCATATGAAGACTTGAGAAAGGCAATGATGTGCACGAATGAAGATGGGCATTACCTCAGGTTGTGGGTACAGTACATATCAATGGATCTTCATGACTTGCTGAATTAATTACACAAGGGGTATATTTGCATCTCTCTAAGAAAGAAATCATACTGGATCAACTGGATCCGTAGGGGTATCAACAAAGCAGAAAGGGAAACACTATAAGCCCGCCCAGCAGTGATTCCCGTAAAATTAGACCACTCTCCATCGTGTGCTTCACAAATTCAACAGCTCTCGCGGCCGGCGCTCCGATTTTGCCTTCTGAGCCACGTCATAGACTGTCATCCTCGCCGGCCTCACGCAAATGCTTCACGATAGCCCTTTCAGTGTTGAGCTCCGCATCCAGTGTATTGATCCGATGTTGCAATTCCGCGATCTTGGCTTCTCGTGCCGTCAAGGCCAATCGTGAGATCTCGCGTCTGTATGTGCTGTCAGCTTTTCATCCTGCCATTCACACCATCGCCCGTGATGGAACATACCCTTTCACCAGCCCCTGTGTTTTCCTCTCGTAGCGTATACAAACTTGCTGGACCGAGTGGTTTGCCCGATCGCTGAGCCGCACACCATGCGTGGAAAGCGCTTCGGATATGGATTTAAACAGTGTGTGCTCAACAGCCGTGTCCTCGGCATTCCGGAATCTCGATGGCGTGGGACTGCTTTGAGGTGATATCTGGTCTAGGAAGTCTGAACCCATGGCGCGCCTTTTCGATGCTTGCCGATCTGAGGCCTCGCCTCCGCCGTATCCGCTGTCGTGTAGGCCGAGTTGTGGCTGTCTCATTTTCTGTGGTGTCTCGAGTCCTATATCGCTGAATTTACGCTTCCCGGTTGTGACCATCGGTTCTGCTCGGTTGGCTCTGGGTGTGACTGGAGCTGGCTGGTGTGTCCCAATTTTCTCAGTCGTTGGTACGATTTGCTGGGTATCGTGTTCAGCCTTGATCATGGCCTCCTCGAAATCATCTTCCGTCTCTTCCCCATCATCCGGTGCATTTGTGTGGTTACTGGGGACAGTGCTAGCATGCGACGCCTCCCTCAAACTCGGCGCCCGAAAGTCATAGGAAGGTGTCGGGGTCACACTGGGTTGTTCAGGTCGAGGAGGAGGTCTGATGTCTTCCTGCGCTCTAGGTTCCGTCCTTGACTGATTGAGCAGAGCAGCCTCTGCGCGCGTAGCCGCCTCCTCTTCCCACAGGAACATGTCGCATTTCCCCGTCGTCTCTTTCCAGTTCTGGCACTTGTAGAACCGTTTCCCTTTGTTTGGGGTGTCTTTCTTGACCGTCTCGAGCACGGCAGGGAGTCTGGGTTCACAGTCGCCTGCCGCTGTTAGTATTGAGTTTCTGCTTTGAGGCATTGAACAACTTACAGTGCCATTGACCTCGTGTGAACAGTCCTTTCAAAGGCTTCGCGCGGTACGAGGATCCGCCTCTTCCTCGTCCGCCTCGACCTCGAAATGGCGGCATGCTGGCTGTTGATGGATGGAAATACTAAATTTGTGGTTGGATTTCTTGGGAGAATATTCGACGAGGATTGAACCTGAGTCCATTGTCGTCCACGATGGAGCCATGTTGTGCCTTGTTTATGCAATGGCTGGATCTAGATAATGCGGGGGCTGGATAGTGTGGGCTAGTGCCGGAGCCCCTGTGACAAAGCGGCAAACTCATTGATATTTTGAAGACAGCAATGAGCTTGGTGGGTTTGGAAACAATGGGTTGTCCCGATCGAAGGAGACATACATGAATCTTTTGCTGCTACTAACGGTCTTGGTGGAGCAGTGAAAGTAAAGTCATGGCTGAGCTAATTTTCAGCCTTGTGTACCGAATAATAAAAGCGTAGACTGATAATCTGGTTCGCAGTAAGCAATCACGTCCGTAAAACTGTCCTTAATATGAGAATTGAGCCTGAGAGATTCCTCTTCGCTTATAACGATCAGGTCCATTCGGGGAGCACATATCGATGGGTTTAAAGTTGAGCAAGTCTCAAACTGCAATCACCACTGATTGATTCACTTGTCAGTGGAGACATCGACATTCTCCCGTCAGCGACGACAACACAAGACATTCGACCTCGTCTCAGTCAACCATTTGCCATTGTAGACATTATTCGAAGTGATTATAGCTCATCATTTCGCACGAGGAGATCTGGATTGACATCCTTCACACTCGTCAGTCCACCATGATACATGCTCAATATGCTTTCTCCACAGATGGACCGAAGAAGAACATGCATGACACCGTCTTTACTCCAAGTCTTATCCCATAAACATATGGCCATCCTACCTGAGCACAGCGCCTCGAAATCTGCCTTCTTCGCCTTCTAGCTACGTTGAGGATGCTACAGTGATGTCGTTGGGTGAAATGGGCGTACGTATAACTGATACTGTCAGAGACTCAAAGAGAATGCCTCGTCAACTAAGCCGAAAAGACTAGAATATAAGTAATCACTTATGTTTCTGCGGTATTCAGTGCATATTCGGGACAGGTACCATCTGCGAACATCACATCCATTAGCTTCGCACACATCTTCGATGCCGGGCCTGGATGTGGTAGATATGATGTATGTCATCCCCACATCCTTTGTTGCCCTTTGGTTCTAAGACTGTGGTGCAACCATCACTGAGAAGATGATTCCCATTGGAGTCTTCAAGTGAGGGAATGAGACGACTTGGGACTATCGAATATTTTTGGAACGCAGCGAGGTTCTTCTTGTGGGTTCCTCCGGTGCCTGCGATAGCGTAATTGTAGACTTTAAAATGAAGTGGAAAGTCGCGCTACTGCTAGAGATTCCCATTCTTTGCTTTTGAATGTGAATGGTAGTTATGAACATGTAGTGCTGCCTGGCAGATGGAGGTCTCGTGCTGAAATGGCGAAGGTTGAGCGGCCACGTACGTATTTTGATCGTGGTGCCTATTGGTGAGGTTGAATCATGGTAGTCAAGGATGAGTTCTCATCCCGACGTCGCTGCTTGGCTCACTATATTTGCTTGGAGAGATGCCACCGAAATGGAAATGTTCCAGTTTATCTGCCTGGAGTCAGCTGTCCCTCGATTCCCTGGTAAATAACACAATGGGAGTAGTGGGATCCCACTGCCTCGGCACATCCCTTACTGTGGTATACTCTCGCTTCAGACCGCCGGCTATCGGTCTTTGGAACATGTTTGTGGGTCCAACCTCTGCCGATTCGGTTTTGATTGATTTCAAGCTCGGCCTGGATTCTGAATTAACGCGGAACCTCGGATAGCTGAGAATCCACTAGCTAGTTATGTCATCATCAAGACCACTACCGCTCTCACGGCGCGCGCAGAGAACCACAGTCTCCCTCAGGATTTCTCCATCCCCTCCCTGTATCTTTCATCGAAGACAATATGCCATCGGTTCCATCTTGGGTCAAAGAGCTGACGCCCTCGGGCCCCCAGGGGTCGGAGCTTCTTGCTGCTGAACGGGAGAAATCTACCATTCCTGTTGATCAGCTATCAGAGTTCTTGTTCACCAAGGAGAAGTTGCAACGAAAGAAAAAGGTTCTGAAGATCCTCGAATCTGATGCGCTTTTCGATAAAAGCCAGAACTATTTCTCAGGTCGAGTGGAGCGTTTCGAGAGGGCGTTGGCCAGGGCCAAAAGACTTCAAAAGATTCGGATCGAAAACAACTGGTCCGAAGATGATTTCTATATGGCCTCGGATCTCATCAGTGAGCCGGGTCCTTATGGTCTACACGAAGGCATGTTCCTGGTAAGTTGACTTGTTGTGCTGAATCAAGCCCCTTTCACGATACGCCCCACATTCCGCTTTCCACTATTCGGGCACTCAAGCTTACACTGTCGCAAGGTCACGCTTCGAACTCAAGGAACGGAAGAACAACAGGACGTGTTCTTGAAAAGGGCAACAAACTACGAGATCATTGGATGCTATGCCCAAACAGAGCTCGGACACGGTTCCAACGTCCGCGGTCTGGAAACGACGGCGACATGGAACCAAGAGGACAGAACGTTCACGCTACACTCGCCGCATCTTACTGCTGCGAAATGGTGGATTGGTTCTCTTGGAAAGACAGCCAACTACGCATCCGTCATGGCTCAACTCATCATCGATGGAAAGAGTTACGGGCCACACCCATTTGTTTGCCAAATACGGGATCTCAAAACCCATGAGCCGCTAGAGAATATCCATATCGGCGACATTGGCCCCAAGTTCGGCTACAATACCATGGACAATGGCTTCTTATTGTTTAACAAGGTCAAAATTCCACACATCTCCATGTTGGCTCGATTTTCAAGGGTCGATCCGGGCACTGGAAAATATTTGAAGCCGAGCACGCCATCACTGGTGTATGGAACACTCACATATGTTAGAAGTACAATCGTCCACGCGGCAGGAAGCACGCTGGCCCGAGGTGTAACCATTGCGATTCGATACTGCTCCATCCGTCGTCAATTCCAAGATCGCGATGCGCCGCAGTGGGAGAAGGGTGA
This sequence comes from Venturia effusa, assembly GCA_007735645.1. Classification (NCBI taxonomy): domain Eukaryota; kingdom Fungi; phylum Ascomycota; class Dothideomycetes; order Venturiales; family Venturiaceae; genus Venturia; species Venturia effusa. Next base: position 2,500,045 of record CP042185.1, on the reverse strand, counting down.
AAATCCCGTCATAAATTACACCATGGTGCAGATTCGATTGCTCACCTTACTTGCTGCTACCTTTGCGCTGCACTTTACGGGTCAGAACATGATGAAGATGTACTTGCAAAACCAAGAGAGAATGAACAAGAAACGAACCCATGACGACACCACCAGGGCACCGGGTCCAGAGGAAACACACTCTGGTAGTGACATGCTTGCAGATCTTCACGCAACATCTTGTGGACTGAAAAGTCTGGCCAGTAGCACAGCGGCAGAGGGTCTAGAGGCATGTCGTAAAGCGTGTGGTGGTCATGGATACAGCAGTTTCAGTGGTATTGGGCCCTGGTATGCTGATTACCTGCCGACAATCACATGGTATGGACTTCGAACGTTCCTTCACACGAACACAGCTGACCTTCTAACAGGGAGGGTGACAACTATATGTTGACTCAACAGGTCGCTCGTTACTTGCTGAAGTCGGCACGCTCAGTCCTTGCTGGCGAGAGACCGTCCAACGACACCACATCATACATGACTGACTTCTATAAGCGTGCCGATATGGGTGCTGCCTTCGACATTCTCTCCAACGATGAGGACATCGTCAAGGCGTATGCCTGGAGAGCAGCGTACTTGGCATTTGAAGCTCTAAAACACCGCGACGATCAGAAAAAGGCATGGAACGACCTGCTCGTCGACTTCTACCGATTGAGCCGCGCACACTCTCAATACATCGTCGTCAAATCCTTCCTAGATGCCCTCAAAGATCCTGCAACCAAGAAAACCCTCGACGCCACGACGTTGGACGTCATGTACAAGCTCTTCCGCCTTCACGCCCTGTACACGCTCGAACAGGAGGCCTCCGAATTCTACACCAGTTCCGCGTGTACAGTGCGACAGATCCAGCTCGCAAGAACGAATGCTGTCATGACCCTTCTCGGAGAGATCCGGCCTCATGCCGTTCGTCTCGTCGACGCTTGGGACTTTCCTGATTGGCAGATGGACAGTTCGCTCGGGCGTGCTGATGGAAAGGTGTATGAAGACATGTTCCACCGTGCAAGTCAGCAGAACCCGCTCAATGACATCACGATCGATCCGTATCCGAATAGTCCGGTCTTGTTCAAGCAGGATAACAGGACAAAGAGCAAGTTGTAGACTGATGGCGCGATTGGTGTACATTATGTATGTTAGACACATAGAAATAGAATCGCGAGACAAATCGAGATGATGAAGCTCTGCAACGCATCCTGTTCACTTCATTCCAAGTAAGTCCAGATATCAGTTCCGTGCAAGTGATGCGACTAGCTTCTTCACCAATCGATCGGCCTCATCCTTTTCAGCGTCTCTCTTTTCAATACGAATAATCTTCTTCTCCTTTGCGGACACCTTCTCTTTCACCGGCTCCACGAACCGAACGAGAGTTTGATCATTGCCTAAGAATTGTGAGCCAAGCATGCAGTGCAGCGATGACTACAAGACGAGGTAGTCCGGATCATTCATCAGAATTGGCGACCACCTTGGTCCTTAAGTGATCATGGTTGATAAGTTGGGAGAAACAGAGCCTACTCTGTCTTATCATCGCGTAGATTTATCCTTCCGAGTCACCTTTCCTTCCATTTCGCGTGTTTGCCAGTCTTGCTGCTTCCGTTTCCCACTCGTCAAAATTCCATATATCACCAGCGTCCACAGTCTCGCATTTGGAACTAGGCCTCGTTATAGGTGTGGTTTTGGCCGAGCCTAGGTCTCCCCGCGTGAGCTCATCTCCGAAAACGACGCAGTCCCTCTCTTTTCCCTCTGGTGTCGTTGCTTTGAACCGTGGTAGTGACAAACGTGATCGCATGAACGACTCTTTGCTTGTATGGAGATCAGACGCCTTTGGATGTGCTGAACCTGAGAAGCTTTTTGATACGGTAGAGATAGCCGCTTGCGGAGCAGAATCAGAGGAGGAAGACTCGCGTCTGCCTTTCGTGATTTTGGAAATTTTTGGATTGCGATGAGGGAGCTGTTCGAGATTGCCCTGAGGGCATCTTCGGCCTGGCAAAAATCCTTTCATGAGGTGCTGTGGAGGACTTGTAGGCATCCCTTGCTCAGAGACGTCCCATGGCCAGAAGATGGTCGTCCTGTACCAGAGCTGACGGGTGCTGTCGAACTTCCAGCCAAGCATAGCGGCGTGCTTGCCACTATAGCAGATTGTGGTGTCCGAAGTGGAGGACATGCTGTATTGTTAGGATTTATTTGTCGAAGAAATTTTGACTGTAGATTAAGATTGCAGGAAAATCGAAGTGTGTACAAGAAAAAGTAGAGGAGGAGATGCCAGGAGCGATGCCAGGAGGCCGAAGCTATCATACCTCAGGATAGCAAGGTGAGGCACGGGTTGATGGTACTTCAATAAATTGTAACCTTCACTCTCCGCCAGCAGACGTATTGAGCCATTTAAGCGGTGATAGAACCATGCATACGACGTAGCACTTCTGCACAGCCGACAACAACGACAATAAGCGGCCAGTAGCAGTATGCGTTGTGAGCCGTGCTATCCTTCTGATGAGAAGTTGTCGATAGCGGTTTCGAGTTCCTGTTACTCTTCGGAAAAGCTTATCTGACTGGGATTAATCAATGTTTGACAACCTTGAGATCAAGCGATCTTACAGAAAATACTCTATTATACGGCGAGGTCACCTTTTGCTCTTGTCAAACAGTCTAGGTTAGACTAATGACTTCCAAAGGGGAATCGTTCTCCATCCACATTTATCTGCCGCAGTATTCTCACGCATGCATCACTTCATGCCAATGTGTACTTCAAGCACACTGACTTGCCGCACTCTAGTTTCCGGAAGATCTTCCTCCTCTTCACCATCAACAGCCATCTGATCTTCTCCGGTAACCTCGTCGCGAGAAACAGAGATATCGTCGATAGCCCACACGCTTCCAGTTGTCAGTCGAACCTTGACGCCTTCTGTGACTGCGTTCTCCTGGAAGAATCCGGCTATGCCCATGACCTTCTCGATAGCCTTTCCAGTGCCTTTGACTATCACCTCCTCCCCTTCTCCCTTGCTGTTCTCGGCTCTTTCGATCTCCTCCATGGCTTGTGCTAGTATTCTGTCCCCCCCAGCCTTCCGTCGGATTTGCGCACCTTTGGATGTTGAAGAGTGTGTCGTGTCATTGATCGACTGTGATTTTCGCTTCGAGATCTGAGTGAGCTGTGTTCGTATTCGTTGCACAGCGGACATGAAGGGTGTTTTGGAAGAGACATATATGACTTTCTCAGTGGAGGAAGAGGCGCGGGAGGATGGTATCGGAGGATGATGAAGAGGTCGTTTTTGAATGCGCGAGTCTGTTTGTTACATTAGCGACATTGGCGAGTCACCGTGATGCTATCGAATCTGTTCTACTGCTGCTCACTTTCAACAAGAATGAGTCTAGACCACGCCCATTCTCTGATAAAAGAGAGGAGAGCTATTGTGAGAAAACTCCAGACAGTCTCGCAAGCATTTGATGCTCTGACCCCAAATCAAGCTAATCTAGTTGCATGCTGAGCAGCAGAGAATCTTGGACTGACTGTGATGCCAGAAGCTGGGAATGTCATACTTTGCGGTAATCTTGGAAGCTTCCCAGAGCGTGGCTTCGTCTTGGTGGCCTGAGCAGAAGATTGTGGGGCTACCATGATTTATATTGATGCTGGTGAAGAAACTTGACGCGAGATTCGGGCTTGATCCAAAAGGGTAAATTGGATGCAGGGATTCTTCACGTGAACGCGCGAACTGATTTTGGATTACGGAGGTAGAAGCATCCAGATCCTGCCATTGCGTCTTCATCATCCAATCAACTACTGGATTTCTCTCAATGTCCTTCGATTCTCACAAGGTTTTCATCCTAGTTCGTCACAACATCTTCACACAGCAAGACTCCCTCGTTAGAACTCCAACAGGAGCCAGCCCCGCTCAGCCAGTGGCCTTCAGTGCTTGCATGGCCCCTGATGAGTGAACGACTTCATCAGTGCGGAAGCACATCCCAACCTGAGTGGTCAACAAGATAAGACACACGTTGGAAGATGAGGGCGTCGGGTATCAGTTGCAGTGAGGTCTTCATCATCACATAAGTATCAAATTACTGGGTATTCTAATTACTCTCCATAACTTTCACAAACAGCGAGCCGAGGCTATTCAGCTCATTGTCTTCTCCGCCCAAGAAGATGTGCTTCGGAATTTGATACTCCACGACCGGTGTCCTTTTCATATTCTTGCTCAACTCTGCATCCAATAACGATTTGTAGGAGTAGTCCAAGAAGTCATCGAGGTTATACGACAATTTGGTGAATTGCTCTGAGATAATCTTGGCCAACGTAGCAACATTAGGATGATAGTGACTCTGAAGTGTTTCAATCTCCCAGATACTGCTCTCGAGCGCGCCAGTGAGCATCGGATCCGTCTCATTCATGTCGAAAGGGTCCTTGAATCCATGCTCCTCCCAGTCCTTGAGCTGTTCGGGTGTCCGCGGCTCGCGATGAATCATGAACGAGGCTTGAGGGTGGCGCTTGAACATGTTGTAAATCCATGGCACAACAACGACGATACTCCCTGGTGGGGCGGCCAAGGAGAGGCGGGCTAAACGTTTGATGAAGCTTGCCACCAATGCCGCAGGCAAATGCGTCGAGGACATAAACGTATCCAGGAGTCGGAAGAAGCGTGACCGATGTTTGGATTGTAGTAAAGTATCATCAAGTTGGGAGTATAGCTTGGAGTAAAATGATGGGTAGTCGAGGTTCTTTTCCTGCACGAGGTAGAAAAGCCCAGAAAGCGCAAGTAATGAGGTTGCGCCGCCTTGGTTGTAGGAATCAGTCAAAAAGTCCATCAGCAGCTCAACTTTCTTAAACCAGGGCACGATGCGATGGACCATCATTCCAAGGATCGTTTTTCGATTCTCCTTGCTGAGACGAGTCTTGAGCACAGCCAGCCATGCAGCTTGAGCACGTTTTCTGTGACCAGAAACGAGCACCATCGGATCTTTTGGCCTCGTCGGGCGCTCGGCATAAAAATTTGATATCTCTTCGTCATGTTCCGGTGGTTCATCAAGAGTTGAAAGCATGTCGAGGCTTGCATCGACAAAGTTTTTTGCTTCTGGTTCCGACAGAGCTTCAGTGTCTTGGAATCTACGGAAAAGGTCAGACTCTGAACTTATTGCCACACATGGACGCTAGTGATTCCTATCATTCACACATCGCTTGTTTCAAAGACCATACTCGAGTTGGTATCGATATCTCTGAGTTTCTGGCAATTCGAAATGGTCAAATTGAGAGAAATTTGAGCGATCGCAGCCCCAGTATGGAATCAGATCGTTGTTTTCAAAATATGAAAGGTCGAGATGAGTTGGCAGCCCGCTCCGGGTATGATGACCTACACAATGCGTCCGAGAGTCTGAAATCGCACGTCGTCGTACTCTTGGAAGTATTTGAGGTTGTATTCTGCTCGTAAAGCTTCGGTACTTGATCCCGAGGTGAAAAGTGCTTGTGTCAGCCGCGGAAATATGCCATTCTCCCAAGCTAGAGTCCCTTTCTCTTTAATCTCCTCCTTCACCAAGCGCATCACTAGTTGCAAGGATGTCGAGTTCAATTGCGATGCCGCTAGGACCATGTCAAGATATTCATTCAAGCGCGCCGTCAACCAGCGCACAATGACCAGCTCGGATTCTGCCGCACCTCCAACCAAATTCAGGCTTCCAGCGGCCAAGAGTCGACAGTATATCCGGCATATCGCTATTCTTGCGAGAACAGAGGTATCGGACTCGTTCTTTGCGAGGGAAAGTAAGGCGGCAATGTTGTTATAGTGTTTCCGTGACTCCAAGACTTGGGCTTCTAGCTGTAGAATCTTCTCCTCTTGATCGTCCGTATCGCTGGGTGAGGTCTTTGTGGTCTTCTTCGACCTTGGCTTCTCTCCATCTCTTGCTGGCCGCTTGCGTTTCTTTCCAGCAGCCGTGTCGACTTCCAGAAACGGCATTCTCGAGGATGCTTTTTCAGATAATCGCCCCGAATCTCAGATATGACCCCGACGAATTGCTGCGATGTTGATAATATTTTCCTGGAGGTATGGCAATATGATGTTTACTCTAAAAAGTTTTGGTTGAGCCCATGCAAACCTAAATCGCCGACCCGGGATTTGGCGATGGCTTGGCAGCTGCACCGATTCTCAAGCTTTCTCATTGACAACGCCAGCTTCACCTTCGCCCACCACATCCCACCTCATCAAAACAATGGCATCGCGACTCGCACGGAGCGCTGCTGGTAAGCCGCTTCCCGACGACACCACTTGTGGTGCCATTGGCCTAGATACTGACTCTGTGCAGGCGCTCGACAACTCCTCCGCCCAAGTGTTCCTCTCCGAGCCATTCCATCCATTTCCTCTCGATATGCCTCCACCGGTGTTCCCCAGGAAGCGCCCGAAAAGAAGGCCCAGTCTCTTCTCGATTCGTTACCGGGCAGCACTTTGGCCTCCAAGGCTGCTATCCTCTCCGCAGGTGCCGGTCTGTCCATCGCAGGAATTAGCAATGAGCTTCTGGTTATCAACGAGGAAGCTATTGTAGCATTGAGCTTGTCAACTATTTTCTGGGCTATTGCTCACTACGGTGGTCCAGCTTACGGCGCCTGGGCACAAGGCCAAAATGAGAAAGTCGCTGGCATTTTGAACTCTGCCCGACAAAACCACACTTCAGCTGTTCAAGAGCGTATCGCTAGCGTCAAGGAACTCGGGGGTGTCATCGATATCACCAAGACTCTCTTCGAGGTCTCCAAGGTTGGTGGAATGTGCAAGGCATGAGTCTCCAAAGGACTAATGGAATATCTAGGAAACTGCGAGACTCGAGGCTCAGGCTTACGAGCTCGAGCAGAAGACTGCTATTGCCGCTGAAGCCAAATCTGCGTTGGATTCATGGGTTCGATACGAGCAAAGTGTTAAGCAGAGGCAACAGAAGGAGCTTGCTGATACTATCATTGCTAAGATTGAAACCGAATTGAACGACCCCAAGGTGCTCAAGCAGATTCTCGATCAGAGCGTCAAGGATGTTGAGCGTAAGTGTTGAGACGATGATCACACCCCTGGAGCTAACATTTCCCAGGCATTCTTTCTCCAAAACCAGCGGCATAATTGAAATTTTGGTACATTCAGAAGAGGCGGCTGTGCCAGTATAACCCTGTCAATATAGTCCCAATTCAAGCTTGTCTTTTGAGCTAGATCCCAATGCCTTCCAATAGTTGCTGTTGGACGAGCATCAAATTTTTGTACGTCCCTGCGAAGGTAATGTATGCAAGGTGAAGAGTGGGCACCGTCTACTGAACCAACATGAGCGTGCTTGTAGCGTTTCAATGACGAGACCCAGAAGGAACTGTTGTTCGACAGCTTTAACGAATCAGAGACACCCTTGCAACTGGTGACTTTCGGAAAACCTGTTTTGGACAAATTTATCATTCTTGGTCCATGAACTCCCATGATCAAGATTACCTTCGGAAAGGAAGCTTGAACGATCACAACATCGATGACTTAGGGGGTACCAACTCGTCCTATATCTGCCCGAATTCTAACCTCTAACGCAAATGAGGAGCGGGTGTGCTTGCTGCCTCCATCCACAGTGCTGCGTGTCGCTCCGTGCTTTCCCTCAATGCAGATCGACCAATGCAAAGTCTCGTCGTCCATCAACATTTCAACTCAGCTTCCTGTCGGACCATCCAAAATCACCTGTTACTGCCACTCTACGCGCTGAATCATGAACAAGGTGGCCAAATGGATCGAAAGAAGGTATGCTAGCACTCGAGACACCCTAAGCATGGTACTCTGGACGAGGGAATGAGGTATGGCTTGTCTTTGGTTCACCGAAGCCGAATATCTCGGATTGTGGATTGCAGGAATGTCAAAGTAGATCCGGGGACTGTCGCACTTGCTCAAGATACTGACAAGGTTAATATCTAATAAATGTTCCTTCCTGCTCCTATGCGGTACTGTTGTATGAAACTTCCGTCATTTTCTCGTCCTTTCCTCAGAGCCCTTAGTGGCTGCCCGTTCTGGCGAGAGCAATCTGTGAGACTCGACGATAGGGAAGCTACTCTGTCATAACATGGGACAGCAGCGACAACTGAAGAGTCTTAGTCCTCGCCATCACCATTGTTTGCATCTGATCACTTCTACAAACTTCTACAAAGGTTCATCTTCTCTGCCGCCTTCACACCACTTCACATACACTCCGCTTCTTCTCATCTTTCGTACAGGCACACTCTCTATAGTTTACAATCCCCAACAACTGTACCTAGCCATGGAGGCTCTCACCAAGCACCTCTCTGGGACTCAGGCGGCCAATCCAGAGCCGGAACCGGAGCCAGTTATACGCACCGTAACCTTTGCCGAAGACGACGAAAAAGTGCCAAAGAAGGCCAAAACAGCGACTTTCGATGATACGGTTGCGCCACCCCTCAATCGTAGGGTTACATACATACCGTCTCAAGTCGGTGCTCCCAACGACAGTGCCGTCTCCTATACCGCCAATCCACTCAGCCTCCTCTGGTACGACATCAAGCTTTGCATCTCCAAGCTTCCTGCATCGCTGGGCATTATCCTGCCATTGCGATTCGGCTCAGACGCAGATCCTTTCGACGAGCTCTATCCCAACCCCCATAACATCATGAGTCTATTGTTGCATGGCTTCTTGATGTGGACTCAAGGCTGGTTCTTGATTTCGCTTCCTTTCTGTCTCTTCACGCCTATTTGGTGGTTCATTTTTTGGGTCGCCCTCAACTTGATCTTCAACTCAATTATCGCTTATCTCCTCAATGGAAATAAGATCAAGGTGTACCCCAGTGTCGAAGTAGACCGCGAAGGCAAATTCAGCGATGAATACTGGATCTTCCTGAACGGAGTCTCTGTTGGGTGAGTCACCCAACAACAATGTTCTCCCATGGTTGGTTGACTCTCGATCAGACAATATTGGCTCCAGAGCAACGTTGATCGTCTTTCATTGACGTTTGGCCGTCCGGTCACTGGTGTTCACAACCCTACTGACGGAATTATTTATGATTTGATTCAGTGTTTGGTGAGTGATGGAGAGCCGGGCCAGGTCATTCGAGTATTTGCTAAATTCCTCGAAGGTCCAGCGCAACTTCGCCTACAATACTGAAGATGTGCGCGAGGCATACGTCTGTGTTAAGGAAGCCCTTCAGGACTCTCGCATCAAGAAGGTCGTCTTCATCCTTCACAGCCAAGGGGGTATCGAAGGCGGCCTGATCCTCGATTGGCTCTTTGCCGAAGTGTCCCGCACTGCGCTTGAACACCTGGAGGTCAGCAAATCTGCATCGTCATGTCGAGCGAATACTGACCTCGCAATTTCAGGTTTACACTTTTGGCAACGCGGCAAATCACTTTAACAACCCTGATTGGACAGCTCCAAGCACCGAGATCGCCCCAATCGCAGTCGACAAGAAGCCACCGCCTACAAAGAAGGTCATCAAGCACATGGAGCACTATGCAAACTCTGGCGATTTCGTCGCGCAGTTTGGCGTCTTGAACTACACTCGTGTCCCCAACCGCTTCATCGGTCGACTCTTCTTGTCGCCAGAAAGCGGACACCTGCTCAACCAGCACTACCTCAACTATATGTTCCCACTGGACGAGAGCCGCCATCGTGTCGACGACGAGAGCGCATTCATGGGTATGGATGTTCGTCTCAACCGTCACGACGTAGGTCGTGATGATCTTATGAATATTGAGGCTGGCGACGACGAGGATAGCATTGCCTTCATTGGTGATGTCAACAAGGCTGTCGTTGCCCCAGCCCTGGTCCGTCTCAAGAAGAGTGGAAAAGGCGAGAGATTAAAGGTTCGAGACTTTTCGAGGTTGTGGCAGTATCGCAACGGTGGAACCCCTGACGATGATGTGGACTGAACGCTGCCTGTTGTCTTCGTGATGGGAGCTCCATTCTATCACTTTGTTGCCTAAATTGTACTCCTACACTTTGTCTTTGTACCTACCACCTCTTTCTTGAGCGCACAGATTACCTTTCATTGGACTTTTTGGGTCACCCTTATGTTTTGTAACCTCAATTTTACTTCCCCTTATCTCTTGTACGCACTTTCACCTCAGCATCTTATCCTACGCTTCTATGCCACACTTTCCCTACAAGCCACTTCTATAGAAACCTAATCGATGTCGTTACTTGCAACTTGATCCTCGCGCTTATGAGAGAGCGAGAACTGGTACGTTTGTATCATCAGTCGTTCAATTCCCTACGTTCTTGACTCGTCGTTGCGTCTATGGTTAGACAAGAAAGTATTTTTGATTGAGAAGCATTGGTATACCGGTGCATCGTTTTTACGAATTGTTATAATTTTAGACGCGGTCTTTGAAAGGGAATGGCAAACTCAATGGCGATGTTGTGGCCTGTTTGTAAGATGGACTGACTCCTGAACATACTGGGCAAATCTTGTGGGTGTCGGTTTGCGCATGCTTTGATGTCTATATCCCACCTTAAGAATGACGGGCGTAGGACAGTGAGATCACTTGTTGGTGGGCTGGGATAAGACGGTCCTGCTGGGAAATTTCTCGTGATTTGCTCGTCGGCATACAAGGTAATCGCCACACCTATTTCTTCTACCCTGCGCTATAGATCCCCTCTCATGCTCCCCAACGCGTCTTTCCTCCCTTTCAACACGCCCAACACAATCTTCGCGCGTGCTATACTCGCCTCCCCCGCCTCGACCTGCTCCAGAACGAATTGACCCGTCTTCTCCCCACTTTCCTCCGCCGCCTTGGCCCAGGCCAGCATACTCGTTGCGTCTTGCGGGACGAGGTAGGATTCACCTGCCAGTCTCTGCAGCGTTTTTGTCGTGTCGGTGGATGAGGTGGTGAGTTGGCGGCGGAGGTAGGATGTCTGTGCTTGCAGTGATGTTGAGGATGTTTGGGTGCTTGATAGGACGGGTAAATAGGGGAGGAGTTTTGTTGCTAGACGGTCTTGATCTGTGGTGGTGGTGCGAGGAAGGCCGTCTATTGTTCTTGTTCTTTGATGGCCTTGAGATTGCAGAGTCGCGTCCGGCGGCGTGCTCGTCGTTGCTGATGGATGGCTTGCCGCGATTGTTGCTTCGACGTTCGCGATTAGTTTCTCCCGTGCGGTTGTGTAGCGATGGTATAGCTCGTCCACTTTGGAGGCTAGGTCCCCGTCCGAGATCTCCTCGGTTCGTGGTTGTGCTTCATCTTCCATCAACGACATGTCGATTTGGGATTGGTCCGGATCGACTTCTGGAATTTTGGACAGTTCCCCTTCTACCCAGGCGATCAGTTCGTCCCTCGCCTTTCGCAGCGTCTCCACTTTTTCCAGCATAGTCGGTGGTTCCATTGATCTCTCTGCTTCGGCCTTGCTCTTTGCTGTCTTCGCGTCTTCAAGTCGGCTACGTGCAACGAGTAGTTCTTTCTTCAATCGGAAAGTCAATTCTTCGACTTTGGAGTCCGCATCGCTTTGATCTAGACTCGTCATTGGAGGCTGTGGAGGGTCCCCGAGTCTCTCTTTCACGGAGGCTTTGATATCCACGTGTACTGGGTTCGATTCGGTATCTATGAGACGTGTCAAGGCATCTTGGATGATCTCCAGCTTTTTATGTTGGCGTCTTTGCCGCAGCAATTGAACGTATTCGCGAATTGAATCGGATTGTCGTGCAACCGGCTGACCTTGGATCTTGCTCCTTTCCTATTGCAACTGGATTAGCAACTGGAGATCATCGACAGACTTGACGCAGCGACTCTCTTTTGGCTGAAACAATATTGGGAGCCATCTCGAGCCAAAGGAGGAGAAGACCAACATTCGTATTTTTGAGGTCATGAATTTCTTCTTTGATGGCCGCATAACGTTCCTGGGCGCGTTGGTGGGCTGTCAATGCCTCCAAGTATTGTTTGTACAGCCCATCCGATGGTATGGAAGTGGTCTTTGCTTTCAAAGATGGCGGTGGACACGTCAAGGAGAGATGTGATAGCGGCTGTTCTGAGTCGTCCTGGAGTTGCTTCTTTAGATATTCTGTGAGAGTTTGTCGTTTACGATGCGTCTCTTGCCGCGTGTTTATGTAAGGACTCAAAGCATCTTCGACTTGTGGGATCGGACATGACATTGTGATGGGAAAATGCAGCGGTATGGAGAAGAAAGACTGCAGGGTCTGTTGTCGAAAGGAGGTGAAGGTTTAGAGACCGTTGTCATGTGCATAGATCTTCGTCAACTCACTTTGATTTAAGAGACGAATTGGTCTAAGAATCGGGCAGCAAGGACTGAGTTTTCACTTGAGACGTTTAGGCGATGCTTGAGTTGTAGTGGTTGAAGAAGTTCTCGCCCTCCACGATATTCTTCAAGTTCTTTTCTTCCCAACCAATCACTCGTCTTGTTTTACTCGAGAACCTTTTGCTTGACGCCTTCTTCGTTCTCAATCGAGAAATCTTCTCCAATCCTCCATCTTTGCGCCGCGAGGGTATCCTCGCGAATACCTACATCGTCTCTCTGACAAGGCTCTCTCAAGTCAGAATCTCAAACTGCTGCACGTGAAGATGCGAATCATAGCATCCCTCTTCCGAGACTTATACTCATCGGAAACGTTGGTTTTCGGTGAGCCTGCGGCCCATTACAACAGCAGCCAGCACTGTTCGTTGTAAGATCATCGATCAGAGGAAGGATCTTCCAGGCTGCCATAATACCTCCATGAGGTACACTCAGACTTGGACAACGCTGACACTAACAGGTTTGCTCGTAAAAGGAGCTCCCTTCGCGCTTAGGCGCGAATTCTATGGTTCCATACACACTGGAGGTTTCTTTTCACGCTGGCACGCTTAGATTTTTTATGCTATCTTTCGATGATCACGTCAAGTACAGAAAGTATGCTCGACCATCACTGGCACAGGCATTGCTGCTTCTCTTTCGACGGATCACAGGAAAACATAGACTCGCGGATTTATCATCACATTCGGATACGATGCTAAGGTATCCAGCGCAATCGTCATTCATACATACCAGCCGTAAAATTCCCATCGTGAGTCTTATCGTAACATATCATACACATCTCTTTTGCTTCCTCAGAACGCCCAACATGCAACGCAAACCAAAGTGATAACAAGACCATCGTTTACTTTGCATGGTCTACTAGACGTTGATAAGTGTCTTTCGGTATTCGTTTGACGAAGGTCAAAGCAAGCATCTTGATCTTGTTGGCTTGAAGGGGTGGAAATGATCTGAGAACTTGGTTGGGGCTATGAAGAGAATTAGTTGAGTGTTTGGACAGGCTTAGAAGGAGAACGCAAACCTGTCAGCACCAAGGATTTGGTCTCGGATCATGACCAGCTGCGCAACAATGCAAACGAGGTTCAAATGGGTGCCGTATGCGAATAGAAAGTCCCAGAGTTGCAAGACTTCGGGCAATGGTGGCGTGCAAGCGCACATGGTAAGTACCGAAGGAAAGGCGTAAATTGACGCATTGAGACCTTTACTGTACAAGTAGTGGTACAACTTGGGATCACATATTTGCAAGATTTCGTCAACAAGCTTGAGGCCATTGTGTACGCCCTCCATACTGCCACGGATGTATCCTGGACACTCTGACTGTAGCAGCCTGTAAAAAGCTACGAACGCTTCAGACTCGCTGCGAGCAGCGTAAAGGAAAGGGGCAGCAAGGACATTCATGCCTTGAACGTATCCAACATAGTCCGTCTTATCGCCCATTTGACTGCCATCTTGGGTCGTACCGGCTAGTGAGCTACGAGAATGCATAGATGTATCGGGAGAGGCTATTTGGTCGTTGTTCAGAGAGGTAGGAGGTGAGAGCCAGCCGTTGATTCGCGCTTCATGAGTATCTTGTAATTTCCAGGCTACGGCGTTGAGCACTCTGGTCAGGCTGTTCTCGGTCACTCTTCGACGAAACAGCGGATCGGTTGCGAGGGTTCGGAAGGTGTCATTGCGAATCTTGCTGTATGCTGGAGAGGCGCCCTGGCGGACCAGATCAAGATACAAGTCGGTTGCTATGGGCGGAGAATTCAGGAGGATGAGCCAGATGTATATTCGCAATTCGGACTGGTGGTTGCGCTGGTTAGACAGAAAGTGGTTGCAGTATGTCTGGATTGTTTACCATGCCATCGCTGTTACTCGGTATCCCATCGGCCACAATCTTATGGCGCAGTTCGTCCAGTGCAGCAACAATGTCGCCGTTCTGAGGGCCCTTCCTGAGGAGCTGCTCGTAAAGAAGCGAAGAGGTCATTGTCATGCTGGGTCAAGGTATCATAAGTAATTGTCGAGTGGAGCCAGAGCAGACGCGAGGCGCGTAGAATACGGTTCCTGAGTCCTGACATGGCCCTTCGCGGTCAGGCGGGACATGCTTCAGCTCCATACTAAGAGGTAGGAATACCAGACACTCCAAATTGAAGCCCTGATTGGCCAAATTCCCAGCGCTTTTATTTTCAACATCGGAACAATAACTGGAAAATCAAGAGGCCCGTTGGCATTGGAAAGTGTCATTGATCGGCCCCGTGATCACGCGTTTCTCTTTGCAGAAATGGGACTCGAGCAATACGGCTGGCGATACCATTCACCAATTACGCGACCTCAACATCCATCATTCGACGCAGAACTCACAAACACTACAGTGTCCATGATCGCTCATGTTCCGGAATCCACGAGAAAATGTAGACTTGCCTCCTGAACGAAAAGCGTTACCTTCCACTGGCCGTCCACCTTCGCCACCCACATCATCTCCTCCATCAACCTCGTCTTTTTTCGCACCACGCCCAATGGCTGCCAAAACTAAGGCGACACCCCAGAAGGCGACCACTGTAGCTCCCAAGACCTTGAAAGCCAAGGCACGGCCCAACGGAAACATCGTTGCATTTTTCAAGAAAGCCGAGGAACTGAGCACCTCTTTGTTCCTCCCGGATCGCTTCAATGAGTCGACAGAGCCTGTCAAGAGGAGAAAAACTGAATATGTAACCGATGGAATAGAAAAGCTGGATCAGATACTGGGTGGTGAAGCATGTAGCCCACCACCTCCGGAAGCAGAAGCAATAGAGGCAAAAATCACGCCTGTAAAGACCGAAGCGCCAGATGAGAGCTTGAAACAGAAGGTTCGGAGAAGAGCCGGGCCATTCATTGATGATTCCGACTCGGACGATTCTGAAGTCAATGAACCACCGCCTCGATTGCCGAATTTTGCGGAAACACCTGTGAGATCGAACACCACCAAGGTCGAGGCATCAGAAACTGTTGAGCTCACAACGCCAATCATGGCAGACAAAGTAGACAGGAAATCAGACATCAAGACTATTGCCTTTTCCACACTCAAAGGAGAGGCGACGAGCTTCAGTGGAGTTGGCGACTTCGAGGAATTCGAGGACGTGGGGGACTTGGCAGATGTGGACTTCGAAGATGGTGAGGAATTTGAGTATAGGAGGTATATGGAGGAAGAAAGGAAACTCGGAATCTACGACGACGATGACTTCGAGGGAGATAGTGCATTGGCACTGGACCAGAATTTTGAGGTTGATGAGCCCCTCGACGTATTGGACGAAACTGGACCGACATGTCCTATTTGCAGCGTTGCACTAGCTGGAGTCGATGATGTGCAAGCTTCATTACACGTCAACAACTGTTTAGATGGCAATCCTACACCCCTTCCAGTCAAGGAAACATCAGTCGAAGCGGCGAACAAGACGAGTGCGCGAAAGCCTCCCTTGATTCGTCCCGCCAGACCACCACAGAAGAATCCATTTACAATGGCAGCATCTAAATCCACTGCTGAAGTGTCGGCGTTCACGAAGCTAATGTCTGGCCATACTGAAGAAGCGGCATGGAAAAGCGCTGCAGCAGCTGAGGCCAAAGCACGAGGCAGACCGGCCTACGAACGCACGTGTCCATTTTACAAGATCATCCCAGGTTTCTCCATTGCCGTCGATGCCTTCCGTTATGGAGCTGTCGAGGGCAGCAAAGCATACTTCCTTTCCCACTTCCACAGCGATCACTACATTGGATTAACTTCAACCTGGTGTCATGGTCCGATCTACTGCAGTAGGGTCACTGGTAATCTTGTGCGGCAGCAGCTGAGAGTTGACCCCAAATGGGTTGTCGATCTTGAATTCGAAGAAGAGAGGGAGATCCCAGGCACTGATGGAGCACGTGTCACCATGATTTCTGCCAACCACTGTCCTGGCAGCTCTCTATTCTTATTCGAGAAAGCCTTGAATAAGAATAGACCCGAGAAGATTCAGCGTATCCTACACTGCGGAGACTTCCGAGCCTGTCAGGCTCACCTTGAGCACCCGTTGCTTCGACCCGATGTACAATGCAAGATTTCAGGAAAGATGAAAGAGCAGAAAATCGATGTTTGCTATCTAGACACTACCTATCTGAACCCAAAATACGCCTTTCCGCCGCAAAGGGAAGTCATCTCAGCATGTGCTGAGATGTGTGTCAGTCTGAACATCTCCGCCCCAAACCTGACAGAGCCAACGGAAGCGATGAAACGCGAGCAGGCCAGCAAAGGAATGACCGATTTTCTCCAAGGAATACCGAAAATCAAAAAAGAAGAAGACCCTCCTCTGCCGGGCCTGGATCGTCGTGGGCGCCTGTTGGTCATCGTCGGAACGTACAGTATTGGAAAGGAACGCATCTGCGTCGGAATCGCAAAGGCATTGAAGAGCAAAATCTATGCGCCAGCCGGAAAACAACGTATTTGCAAGTGTCTCGAAGATCCAGAATTGGATGCACTCTTGACGAAGGACCCACGAGAAGCACAAGTCCATATGACACCCCTCTTTGAGATCCGCGCCGAGACACTCGACGAGTATCTGAACGACTATCGCGACAGTTTCTCACGTATTGTTGGCTTTCGTCCTTCGGGCTGGAATTATCGACCACCTGGATCTCGCTTTATCGATTCACCACCCGTTTCAACTGTTCTATACGGTCAAAACTGGAAGTCGACATACACCATCAAGGAGCTGATTCCACAGAGAGGCAGTACGAAGAAGGCTAGTTGTTTCGGAGTTCCTTATTCGGAGCACTCGAGCTTCAGGGAATTGACAATGTTCTGTTGTGCGTTGCGGATTGAGAAGGTCATTCCCACTGTCAATGTGGGGAGCGCTAAGAGCAGGGAGACTATGAAGAAATGGGTCGAGAGATGGTTGGCCGAGAGGAAAAAGACAGGACTTTTCAGTGTCGAAGCGTGGTAGGAAGACATTGTTAGGACACGAGGGACCGATGTCTTGTTCTTCCTCGGTGACGGGAAACCTAATTTTGTGAAGGTTGTCCGACTGGCCGAAAATTTGACCACCAAGCAACCTTTAAAAGCCGTCCAAACAGACCTTCTCAAGTTTCCACTCGAAAAGTGGCCATCCCTGGGTAATCTTCGAACGAGACGGATTTCGCGCTGGGATAGGTCGAGTTCTTGCTGGCTGAATACCAATTCGTGAGGGACCAATTGCGCAGGTGTCGGCAATGTCTAAGAAGACATATTGTACGGAGACGTTCCCTCGCCGCGATTCTCGAGGCGGAGCAGCCTCTCACGAATTGCAAGGCTGACTTTCGCCCTCTCTCTTTCTTGGATTTTGTTGGGCGTTTCTCAAGCGAAACAACGACAATGGCACGAAGATGGTGTGATCGATCTGATCCGAGTGGTCAAGCGTTCGAAGAGATGTAGGAGCAGGTGCTTCATATTTGAAGGGTACCAGCGGGGTGGTAATGCATCTGAACCTGCATCTGTGTCTGTGCCTCAACCTCTCAGCTCAGCCGCCTCTTCAGTCATCGACTTCAAAACATTACAACTATCATCGAAAGCCTTTGTCAGATGCTCAAGTTCCATCTTCTGCGGGCGCGGCTCGGACCTTTGATACTAACCTGAATCCAAGCCCACGCCATCAATTGAGAACCAATATTGTTTGATTCTTCATGGATACATCTCTTACACCGTCAGAAAATTTAAGCGTACGAATTGAGAATGCAAGATCAAAGTTGTGGCCCCTCGAGAATGCTGAGCAGATGAAGATATTGTGCAGCTCCAATTTGTGAGCATTGGGAAGGTACGACCGTGACAGGAGTAGATCTCAACTCGAAGACTTGCCAGTGATACCCAACCGAACACACCTCACTTCCCTCCAATGGCCCCAAACTTTGGTGCATTCAGGCCCGCAAAGACGTGGAGTAAGAAATATCACAAACGCCGCTCCAGACTTATTGCCTATACCGCGACACAAATTTTCATTTCAATAGGGAAAGGACTTGGAACATGGGTCTTGTGGCGTACGCATTCGTCCAACATCACCATGTCCGCCTGTTCATAACTTGACAAACTAAGTGGTCAGGGTACAAAATTCAACAGAGGTCCATCCAAGAGCACGAGAAGATCATGCCTCCATTCGCCTACAATGTGTTCGCGGGGGTCTTTGCCAGTACCACTTTCGCCGTCGCCTCTATTCTCGATCGGACCTGGCCAGAGAGAAATCATTCGAGACCAGCCCGCTTCACATGGAACATATGCGCCGTTCTCTCCGTCATCTTGATGCTGTCTAGCTCTATCGCTATTTCCGGTGTCATTCACCGATATCGAGCTGAGTTGAGTGGACAGCCTCAAACTGCTACTTGTCCTGATGATATGGATTCCTTTGCGAACTGTGGCAATGCTAGCTCCACCATCCCCTGCATTACGCTCACCAGCCACCGGGTCCATCTGTGCCAACCATATCATGCTGCTACCCACCCCGAAGATCTCGTCGTTGTCAGCTATCCTGTCAGGTATAGGGTGGCTATCGCTGGGTTGGTTCTAACGTGGCTGGCAACTTTATTCGCAGCCTGGGCTTGCTATCTGATGATCACCTGCTCGTCGCACATCGCAATGTGTGGTCCTCTTTCGAAGCATGGGAGGGCTTCAAAGTCAAGAGAACACGAAGAGGCAGTGGCAAGGACTGAGATGGAGAATGCGCCGCAAATTGACGCAAGTCGGGCAGCCTGAAAGAGAGGGTAATACTTAAAAGCCAATTCCTATTTGAAACACAAATGAAATCCTTCCCTCTTCATGTCCGGTAGCAAATCAACGTCGTCCAATGAATCTGAACAACAGATTGATCATGAGTATTCGAAAATCGAGATCGATGAATCCCCAGAAACCAGGTTTTGAACACCGCGAAAACCTATCTATGTCGACATCGATCTCATTGACAGTTCAGAAAGACCAACCTTTCACAAACAAGATGAAAGAGAATCAAATAGCCCGGATCGCTGTCACCACAATATCAGCGGCATCATGAACAGTACACTCAACCAGCATCCCTCAAAGGTGCGATTATGCATGCTTCTGTCCCATGAATCACCGCGATCCTCACACCGAGCACCGCTTAATGGTTAATCACTGAGCGCGACGCTGATAAGGAGTGGAGATGCGCTCGAACTTGGAGCGGAATTACCGATTCCAAGTCGCTTTTTTGGTGGTTTTGACCATTGCTTTTGGCAGGGCATGATTCGTGGGACGTATACAATGTGGTAACTACGCTGATGCGGATCATTCTGACGTTCTTGAGAAGATAGAGGCATGAGGGTAGGTGTAACAGCGTATCTGCTTCGTACTTCAGCCACTGCAGCCCGAGTATTTCAACATTTTCCGCGAAATGTGGCCATGCTAACAATCCGTCGATTTTGACGTTTATAAACCTGGTAAAAAGGGGCGAGTATGGAATCCGAAACATATTGTCGTGTCGCGTACGAACCTTTATGTGAATATAGGGGAGGTTTTATATACGAGCTTGCGCCCGCAGAGACGAAGATTGAGAAGATCCCGAGGGGAAATGAGGGCCCCAATATTGCCGATGAGCTCCGTAGGTAGGGAGAGAATTGGGCAACATGGTTCAGTCATTCCTTTAGATGGAGGAGAAATCGGAAAAATGGTTCTTGGGGTGCTGTTCCAACATTTGAGAACATGAGGCAGGAGATAACACAGCGTTGACATGGTCGAAGCAACAAGGCAGCACAGTCTAAATCAGCCACGCAGCCGGCAATCACCGGAGAAAGAGTCTGGAGCAAACATCGAGTATTGTGGTGGCGGAAATAAAAGTAATTAAGTACAGACAAAATCAGCTCTCGAGAATCTAGCTGCGTCACTACTCCTAGCAGATACAGCCGATCAAGATGCTCACTGGACCCCGCCGGCTCAACCGTGTTCGCGAAACCGCCACTGTTTGTCGTTGGAGTGAGGAAAAGCTGCTTGGTGATTTTGACGGTGGTTGCATCGAGGGAGAAGGTGATTTCGACAGTGGTTGCATCAAGGGAGAAGGCGGACACGAACGTTAGATTGATGGGCGCGGAGAAGCATCGAGGGTGGCTCATCAAGGTCTTTTTGGCGGTTTAAGCTAGGACATCTGAAATCTGTGGCCGGGTTCAAGGTGGTGATCTGAAATCTGTGGCCGGGTTGAAGGTGGTGCATACACACAAGCTAACAGGGTACCAGTTCGTGCTATCGATCATGTCAATAGATATTACACGAGATTGAGCTTCAGTCTAGTCCTTACGGTATTGTTTTCCACGAGAACATGTGGTCAATAGGATATTTCGGTGGCCCAAACACCTGGTGACACTCATGATCACAATCCCATTCGGTGTTGTCTACGACGTAAAGCTGGCGATGGTTGGCAATGACACACCCCTTATTGACTCTCCCCTTATTGACTCTCCCTATACCATGTGTGGTTCCTTTGTAGCACATTTCTGCAAGGACCACACTCGCGTACGTGCAAGGCAGGAGCGCAAAGGCTGAAATAAGAATGGAGGACTTCATGAGATAGGTTTGAGAAAGGACGGTAGGATTGGATGGAAGGAACAAATTTGTCCGTGGGAGAAGGCGGTACCCAATCTCTTCATATCTACTATGGCTACCAGGCGAAGAGATCAACCAGGGTCTTCTCATGGAATCTACTCCACAGTACGAGCAATTCGAGGCCGTGATGACCTTGCCAATGATCTGCAGCTAATATTCAGATGCGTTGTGACCATAGTACAACGTACTGTGGTTGCTTGTCGCCTATTTATATCATCCAGTTCGGCATCTAGTCCTTATGCCCATGCTGATACCCATGCTGATATCCATGCCGATACCCATGTTTACATCCACACCTGTACCTACCAGGTCTGCCACAGTAGGTGACTCCACCATAGTAAAATAATACGAGAAGCGAGTCTGACCCTAGACCCTACCATAGCATTTGTATATTACCTCATTGATAGTAACGCGTACTAGGTATCAGACGGAGAATCAACATTCCGATTTCGTCATTTTCTTTCCCAGACCTATCGCAGCAGTCCCACCATCAACGAACGAAACATAACCACCTTGCTACGATATAAGAATAAGAGTATATATACTACGCTTCATAGACATCTATAAATGATGATTGTGTATGCCCGTCGTTATGGTGGAAGACGGAGATTTGCGGCTGATTGTAGGGGACGAAATCGGGAGGTGAATTTTTCCGCCTGATAGATACGCGTGTAATTAGATGTAGAAGTCATCTTACGAGAAAATGCTGAGAGCGAACGTTTCTTCTCCGCCTCCACGATGCCGTACTTTGGTATGATAATAGCCTGGAGCCACATCTTTCCACCCCAGCGCCGCTCTGCAACCTCACCCACAGCCAAAAACTCTCGATCTCCATCATCCACAATGCGAGCAATCCATCTCGCTCTCGTAGCGCTTCTCGAGTTTTCCATCCTCAGCGATGCCCAGCACATATATTGCTCACCTCCACCGCCTAGATGCGAACAAGGAATCCAGAACTCGACTTGGGTCGAAGTACGTATGCGCATAAGATTCAACCTGCTTCGCCCCGCTGACGGCTGATAAAAATAAACAGTGTGACACCCACCATCTATGTCATACCGAAGTATGCGGTTCCAAACTGACATCGCATCAATGCTGTCATACCGTCGTTGAAGATCAGCGTGGTCGCATAGACTCGACACAGGTGGACGAGTACTGCATCCGGGGGAAAGGGAAGGTGTAATCGGGTTCAATTGGTGGGGAAAATCTTGGTCGGTATGTATGTATACTTATATATAACTTGAGGCTGTCACTGGGTGTCTACGCGCAAGGCTGACAGACGGGTTTCATCTAGTAGGATTGTGTGACTAAGGAAAGTTACCGAGCTTCCGACCGATTTGCCGGTTGAAATTCGTCATCTTGGGTGTCACGGGACATTAATGTACTTTTCGTTCCTCCTCTCGTCGGGAATTTCCAACTTATATACACTTCGTCAATTGGGGAGACGAAGGTATCGATCGATTAGATAGATGCGTCTGGAAATTGGAGTCTCGGAATCGGGGGGTTTCGCTGGGCTTTGATCTCCGGAACCGGTTTTCAATCCACGTCGTTGTCGAATCTCTTGCTTGGACAGGTTGCAAGCGGAGGACTTGAGAGTCGTCGTGAAGTCGTCTTGGAGTTTTAAGTGTCACAAAGATTGTCTTGTGCGTTATAATTCGCGGGAGAACAGGGACTGCACAGTCACGGGTCAGTTCAAAGTTCACTTCGCGCCTCAAATGAAATCGAGTCGTCCAATTCCATTACAATTGATCCTATGTGCGTTGCTCCATGATTATACAAATTCAGCACTCATTCGGTCCTCTCTCCCAACTTCTACAAATCCAACCTGAATGTCGCGACCTCGAAAGCCCTCAGCTCAATTTCGACACCCTTCCCAGACTTCGAAACTACAAGTTCGTCTCCGTCATCCTCAAGCAGGTTCGTCTTAGAGACAGCCTTGACAGGAACATCGCCCCAAGTCAAGATACCCTTCGACTTACCGCCCAGTGCCTCAAAGACTCTAAGAATGACGCTCTTCCCTTTCTTAGCGGGCAGCTCGCCACGAGAGACGTCCGTATCGTCTTCACCACGTTTGACGGTGTCGATGATCAGAGATTTGGAGCCCTCGATATCGAAGGAGGAAAGTAAGGACGAAATAGATGCTGGCTTGGGATGGTGGTGAAGCTTCATTGGGTTGTTGAAACTGTAACCCGCCCGGATGGTCTTGTAATCGAGGGGTCCGATATGTGGGAAAATCGAGTAACGGATCTGGTGGCGGCCTAAGATATTTAGCATATGTGACAAGTATCAAGATAGATTCGTACTTACCCATGTCAGCATGCGCATCCGGCGCCTTTGGAGCTCTTAGCAAGCTCAACCGCATCAGATTGCCACAAGTCGCAAAGCCATACTTCGAGTCGTTCAAGATCGATACACCGTAATTAGACTCTGAAAGATCAGCCCACTTGTGGCAGCAGACCTCGAACTTGGCCATATCCCAGCTAGTATTATAGTGCGTAGGTCGGCGGACAATGCCAAATTGAGTTTCATAACTTGCCTCGGTGTTGCAGACATCGACGGGGAATTCGACTTTGAGGAACTTCATAGTTTCATGCCACTCGACCTCCGCCTCTACGTCAATGGATGCGTAGGCGTCGTCTGTCGCTGTATTGAGTGAGATCGTTGTCTTCACCCAACTCTCATTGCTGATCTTGGTCTCCGTCACGACACTGACACGGTGAGGGCCATTTTCTGCGATCTTGCTCGTTGACGAAGGCAATTCTTGTCGTGATTGCAGATGGAAGACCTCGACATCCCAGGCTTGCCAATACAAGGGCTTGTCATCAAAAATCACAAGCTGATTGGCTTTGCCACCCTTCGCAATGACCTCGCGATTAGCGCGCTTGTCAAATAGCGAAGTGATCACACCATCGCTGATTTTGACGTCAAAAGCGCTATTGGAGAGCTCGAAAGAGCCCTTCCTGGTCTCTCTAATACACACAGGGGTCTCAGAGGCTGTAGACAGAGCCCGTACGCTTCCCAAGCCGGTATGTGTGCTATCGATGGCTGCGTACTTAGGAACCTCCGAACTGATGGGTAGCGGTATCATCTCCGATCGTGCCCATGGCAAAGTGTTGATGGCCACAAGGTCTTCTACACTTGAAGTCTTTTTGTTATCATCAAAGCCAAGCTCGTTGAGTGCTTCTGTGAGCACTTTCGTTCCGGTTTCAAAGACCTCGGCGTATAGCTATTATCATAGTTAGGACCGGCTGATGATTGCATTGTGATCAACTTACCTTGTCAGAGTCATCGTAGCACATCTCGATTGAACTGCCCGGCAAGCAGTCATGGAATTGGCAGAGAAGCACAGCTTCCCACATGAAATCAATCTCCTTCTTTGGATATTTGTACGTACTCTTCTTCCCATCCACGTCACCCTTGATGGTGGCCATTGTGGCAAGGAATTCGATGTCTCTCAACATGAACTCGCTCTTCCTATTGTTTCGCTTGTTGTTTGCTTGCGTGGTGTACGTGCCCCGATGAAGCTCAAAGTAGAGCTCACCGTACCAGGTGACGAAGTCCGTGCCATTCTCTGCCTTCTTTTCCAGTCTGGCAAAGAAGTCATCCACAGAGTCTCCTAGCTTTACTCGAGGGAGAAGACCCACAGTGTCAGAGATACCACGAGCTCTGCGAAGCTTCTCAATGTGCTCCCATTGAGGTCCCCCACCTCCGTCACCTTTGCCGAAGACTAACAAGGACGTCTCGTCTTGATCCATGCTCTTGTGCTGAGTGACACTCCTTTTCACATCGCCAAAATGTGCTTCCGCAGTGTAGGTCTCGCTAGGTGCCATGTGGCATAATACTTGACTTCCGTCCAAGGCCACCCAATTGAAGGTAGTGTGTGGAAAGTTGTTGATGTTGTTCCAGCTGAGTTTCTGGGTGAAGAAACGGCTCATGCCTGCCAGTCGACAAAGTTGTGGTAGTTGTGATGAATAGCCAAATGTGTCAGGCAGCCAAAAAGTCGTACATCGCTGGCCAAAATGTGATTCGAAGAAGCGTTGTCCATAAACGAATTGTCGGACAAGCGACTCTCCACTCGGCATGTTTGTGTCATGCTCAACCCAGCTGCCTCCAATTGGCTGGAAATTGCCTTTCTTCACATGTTCCTTGACACGATCAAAGAGGGATGGGTATAACATCTCCAGCCATTTGTACTGCTGCGCTTGCGAAGCACAGAATCGAAGCTCTGGGTAGCGATCGAGCAGATCACATTGATTCGACCAAGAACGAGCAACTTTGCGTTTGGTTTCTGCCCACGGCCATAACCAGCATGTATCGATATGGCAGTGTCCTACTGCCGTGATCAAGGACGGGAGATCACTGTCATAAATCTTCGGGGTATCCACGTCACCAATGTATTCTTGAGCGATCTTTCGGCATTCTTTAATGCTCTCCTTGGTGCCCTGATTGGCGATGAAGTGGTCCATAATAGCGTTGCATACTTGCAAAGCTTTGTGTGACTCCCAACCATCGCCAGGGAACTCTCTAGCAGCGTCTGTCGAGCATTAGATTTTGGAAGGCAATGGATAAGATCCAACTGCTTACCTCCGATGATCCAGAAGTCAATGTATAGCTGTCGCGCGTCTAGGTTTACTGCGGTGATTTCTGCCGTGTGCAACTGGAAGTACTTATCTGGCGGAGGTGGTTGGATCGAGTCTCCTCCTGGCGCGTTGCCGAACATGCCATTGCAGGCCATCTCCACATAGAATATATGCTCCTTTCCATCTCTCCAGTTCTCCGGCAAGATCCATTGCGTACGATCTCCACCACCGGTCAAACCATGTACAACCTCTCCTTCCTCTGTCCATATCATACCCTCATTGTTGGCATCCCAAACAAATTCGAGGTGGTCTTGCTTCGCGAGGTCGTCCGGTATGGTCAGGTGAATCTTGAACCAGTGCGTAGCCCAACTGGGACCGAAGGACTCGCCAACATGGGCATCGCGGAACTTATGGGAGGTTGCCTCCTTGAAGGTCGGTCGTGTGAGGTTTGGTGGAGAGTAGACCTCAAGTCTCACCCACTTGTCGCCGGAAGCGCGGGCTTCAATGATCTTGCTGAAGGGATTGTCAGTGACTGGTGGTTGGTCTAAGATGCTCATAACGTACTCAAGTAGACCCTGCTTTCTGTATTGGCCATTGTCTGTAAACTGTCTCAGGCGATCTATGTACAAATTATGGATCTATCATTGCTGTTAGCGCTTGTTGTACATGTCGCCACGCAGAAGGCATCTGGTCGCTGCCAGATCGATATGGCTATCCTTCTGATGGCTTTATCATCCATGTTCCCACGATGTAAGAGTGTCATTCATCGAACAGACATCACAGCCTTCACTGAGCTTTGCGAAACGGGCCCGCTGCTGCTGAAGTCCAAGGACACAACGTACCTGTTTCCCTACTGGTTTCTCGACCAATGTAGGATATTTTGTAGAGGTCGGGGTGTTATGGCTGCCTCCCATTGCGAAAGTATGGTCTTGTGTGAAGCTTTGTTGTTCTGAGGAGGATCAGAGGCAGGAAGCTTCCATCAATCGACGAGAGCTCACCCTTGTACGATTGGCAGCATATGACTGGGTTCCCCACTGAAACAGGAGTCTAGCGGCCCTGTGATCCATATCCGTAACGCCCACAGTATCCTAAAATGCGGAGGCTGGGACGGAAGTGGAGGGGCTGAGGGGTCCAGCAGTCTGGCATTTACGTCGATACTACGCAATACTCAGAACTCATGGAAAAGCGGTTTGCGGTCTGGAAGTTTGGACATTTTGTCAGAGGGTAATTGATCGTGGCGACTTGCTCGTATTCTAGATGTAAGAGAGACTTGTGGTTGCCAACATGGGAGATGGCCAGCTATGGAAACCATTTCGGTCTGAGCGTACAGCCTAAATTCGAGTCCAAAGGAAGGTGTTCATATTTGGGAGGAAATGGTTGTAGTCTTTAGGTGGGTTCTTGTAAATGTCATGAGCCGAGACTCGTTCGCGTCCTGATGTGACTTGGGCATGTACTCGACGCGAGGAAATTCAGGATGGAGTCTCAACCTTCTGGGACATCTCTAGGGATAGTTATGACTCAAATTGAAGAATTGGTTTTTGAATGCCCAGTTTGAGCACAAAACTTTGAATGTCAAAGGGTCATAAAGAGTTGAAGCATGGAAGGACTGCGTACGATTTATCCAATCGATTTAGTCATACAGTACAGAACAGTGAGGGCGTTTGTCATCATTGAACAAAACATCCGGGTATATATCTCGAAGCTTTTTCACCGACATTTCCAAACATTACAGCATCCCTGAACCAGTGATACAAGCGAGGCAAATTTTATTTAAAGCTTCGTCGGACACCCGTCGACATCCAATTCGTGAGATGTGGACTGGGCGTTATGTATGGCACTCTGGACCGCGCTCGTAAGATCAATGTGGAACAAAGGACGATTGACACCATGAACAACAGCGACTTTACGCAAAGAAACAGCGGCGTGCCCCTTATGGCCATTCTTGGCGAGCTCGACCTCGTCAGAGCCAGACTGACTGGGAGCAGTCTCAACATCTCGAGTGTGAGACCGCCTAAGCTCGTCCTTGTTTTGCTCGTACTCAGCTGCATTGGCAGGAGAATCGTAGCCCCCAATCTCGGCAACACTAAAGATTGGTTTCCATCGCTTACTGTCACCAATCTCGTGAGAAGCTGAAGGATATCCGAAACCAGCGGAAGCCAGAGCGCGTTTTGTCCATCGGTTGTTGATGGAGGCGAAATGCCATTCAACGACTTCTGGGGATGTATAACGATCGAGTTGATTGCGGACATCAATAAGATTTTGTACACTGGTGATGTCGACGTTATTGACGGAGGAAAAATCGAGGATAATCGCCTTGAGGGTAGGCTTGTGGTCATCAACTACTGGTGCCTTCCCGGGGCGCGGACCAGGGTCATTCCATGGACGATCCTGTTGGTTGATGAGTCAGTGATATCCTTAATAATCATAGAGAAGACTTACACCAAGCCGGCCGTAGCTAGCAGGGTTTGTCCGGCGAGTCTCCGCGAAAATCACCTTGACCAAATGATCCAGATAATGATTAGCATTTGGATAGTTGTAGCCTTCGGAGAATCTGTAAATAAAGATACCGGGATATGGTGCCTCGAGCTCGATTACTGGATTGGACCCATCATGATGATCGATGGGCAAGAAAGCATTGCGTACGGAAAGATGGTGCTCAGGGTTGTATTCGCTGACACCACCTTGGCCACCAGGTGCTTGTGTGGATGGAGAGTAGTCGCCCTTCACCTTCGCTTCGCCACTACCGTCGAGGAGATGGTCACCAATAACAGAATGTATCTTCACACGTCCGAGGAAGCGACCTTTTGCCTTGAAAGCTCGGAAGATGAAAAGGGCGAAGGAAACGCATATGGTGGTGTAGATACCATCCTCGATGGAACTGAAAATGGTGACGAAGACGCCAGCGAAGAAGATGATGACCTCAAATGGAGAAATCTTCCAGAAACTATAAACAACAGCTGGAGGGGTGACCAGATCACCGACGGCGTGAATGATGACAGCCGCAAGGGAGGCGTTAGGGATATAGAAGAACACAGCTGGGAGAGCATAGATGGCGAGGAGAACGACGAGTGCAGTGATGACACCAGCGAATGGGGTCCTCACGCCAGCCTTGGACTTGATAGCCGTGCGCGAGAAACTTCCAGTGGCAGGGTAAGCACCCAAGAATGGACCGAGCAGATTGCTGACACCAATGGCAACCAATTCTTGAGATGGATCGATGGTGTAATTATTGATACGACCGAATGATTTTGAAATTGAAATGTGCTCAATTAGGAGAACGATAACAGAAGCTGGTAAATTGTTGGCGAATGCGCTGATGATGGAAGTGTTGACGATTGGAACTCCTGCGTCCTGAAATCCACGGGGCACTTTTCCAAGAATACTGAACTTCGGCTTGGACCTGTGGTGTCGGTTCACGAGCCAACTAATCAAGACATACAAAAGAATGACAAACGCCGTTCGCAAGGTTGAGAGGAAGAACCATAGCTTGCGCTTCGTAGGCTGCTTCTGAGCCATCGTATTGCAGGCATAGCGAATGATGTATAGCATGGCAAGGGCCGTGAGGCCCATCGCAGCGTTAAGATTGGTATCGGGCAGGTGTTTGAATGAGTTGATGATGACTTTGTAGGTTGCGTCTCGAGTGTTGAACTTTGAGTTGTAGCCCATCATGGTTGGTACCTGTCCGGCAGCGATATTGATGGCTGATCCAGTCATGAAGGCAGAGATGGCGGCGAGAGTAATAAATTCCGTAAGCCAGCCGAGCTTAGCCAACCCCAAAAAGCAAATGATAGCACCACAGATGATGGCCAGAGCAGAGGCCACCACATGACCAGGGACTTCGGGAAGCTTCTTGTGGACTTCAGTCACGACATTTCCAGTGATGGTGGACATGACAGCGACTGGACCAATGGTGATGTCTTTCGACGTAGCAAAGAACCAGTAGATAAGCACACCCATGAAGGAGGAGTAGAGACCAAATTCAACCGGTAGGTTGGCTAATTTGGCATATGCCATACTTTGAGGCACAACAACGGCGCCGACAGTCAGACCTGATATTATGTTATACTCTTGTGCACGGATCTTATCCTGAGCCACAACTCACCAGCGACCAAGTCTCCGTAAAGCCATTGTAAGTTGTAACGAGTGATCCAGTGGGTGAAAGGGAAGAGGTTGACAAAGTAAACCCAGATGTCTTTCGGAGTAGGGGTGATGTTGCTGAGCCATTCTCCAACGGTGGGTTCGTCTTCGATGTAAGTATCAGCACTGTCGACCGAGAAGGCAGATTCTCCTCGAGTGACTTTGTCATGTTGATTTTGGTCATCCAGTTTGATGCCGAGCACCTTGGCCAGGCTGTGGCCGACCTTCGTCGCAGACATATTGATATAAACTCTCAGGACCAGGACGGATGTAAATAAAGCTCGAAAACGATAGGCAAGGTAGGATTTGAGTCAGGGATCTGAGGACTGGCCGATTGGGATATATAATGGTTTGAGATGCAAAGGCGCATGTCGCGTGTTCTCCTGCCTCCCCGAGCGCGATGAAAAGTGCTTCTAGGAGGGTTCCAAAGCACGCGATATTTCCTAGGTGTCGACTTGCAGTCGCGTAAATGCGGCCGTGGATGATGTGCCCGTCCCGACAGCCAGTCGAGGACTGTAACGAGAAAAAGTAAACGGGGAGCGGCACGAGGCTGAAGTCGAGACTTGAGGTTTGTATAGCTCCGAAAGATGGTGTCGAACAACGGTTATATTGACCACGATTTTTGCCAAAAGTTTTAACGTCCGTGCCGGGCTAGATCCCGTAACAATGACCTGGATTTTGGAAGATTCGGGCAGGGTGGAAGACGAATTTCTCATGGTAGACGCAAAATGGCTGCCACTCGGCGCAGACCTGTGCTGCTCAGCCGACTGGTACAGTCCAGACGGGAGGGCGCTTTTGACAAAAGCAGCCAAGCACGTGCAAGGATACGAGTAAGCATGGCGTTTCTCGACGGCAAAAGCTTGAGATGGTGGAAGAGCGAGCTTGTGATTGGTTGCGCGACATCACGAAAGCAGTAGCTTCGATCACGCAATGAGATGCGAGAATGACGGTGCCCAAATTGTGGATGTTGATGATCTCAACAGGGTGGATCTCGCCCCAGAACGACGTACTTCGTCCGTTTATTCTTGGTAAATACCTGTACTTCCGTTGCCGCATCGTGTTGAAGAACGTCAGCACATCTCCGGAAAGTCAGTCGTTCTTGTTTGTGGTGGTGTAGGCTGGTTTACACAGGAGTAAGGTACTAGTACCAAGAAGGGTCTGATCGTGGACAATAGGACGACTCAGATCACACAACTGCTATCTCGGCGCATGTCTCGCTTGCCTGCGGTCTTGAGTCCTTGACGACGAAGCCTTGAGACTTGAGAGCACGTTTCCAAACCATGCAAGCTCGGCCAAGGCGTTGGTCAAGCTTGCTTGGGCCTCTTCTGCTCGTCCTAGTCCACAAACACCATCCTTGACGGGACTTCAGCGCACCACTTTGTAGATGCGAGAATGAGTGGCCGACGGTTGGACAGGTGTAGCTCTCAGATAAGTAGATGGCTCGCACGACTGCAAGGCAGCCTGTCGATATCCTGGGGGCATTTCGAAGTTCCAGTGGTCGTACAGGCGTGGGCGTAGTCTTCGCCTTACAAAGTACTCTTGCCTGTGGCCCAAGCCGTACAGTCGTAGATCGTGGGTCGTTCCAGCATTGCCCTGTGGCACGTGGTGCATTTGTTGGAGTGGCACAATGGGAAAAGCTGCAAACCCTGACCGGCCACGGAGAAGCAGGAATCAAGCCTCAGGCAAATTCGAGGCGTTTGACAAATACCTATGACAGCTGTAGACTGTCCGCTAAAGCTTAATAATGAGCATTAGAATGCGGAGAAGATAAGAACACAAGCAGACAAGGCCTGTAAGATACGACTCGGAGTGCCAATGCTTGCTTTGGTGGACCATGCCACACGCCTCTCGCGTCTTTGCCATTATGAACTTCTACAAACCATTGCGGGCTATGTAGACGTCCTCGATCGACCAGCTTCCACAACTGGGGCTGCTGGAATCGAGGTGTTTTGAGTGATTTGACACTACGGCTTCGGCTTTTTTGCATTGTTTTTGACCAGAATGCCCTGCTAACGTGCCAGTGGTTGAATTTTTTTACATTCTTCGCTTCGGCCTCACAAAGCATCACCGAACACATTATGTGTTGCTGTCAATATTCTACGAAAAGTTTGTCTGCTGATCCCTATCCCTCCTTTCCCCCGATCAGTGTCTCCCCAACTGAACAGCCAGAACCGTCTTTCGCTGCCAAAAAGGGCAACATTGCGACGTAGGATCCTCACAAACGGTATGGACCAGAGCCTCTGATATGATGACCAAAATGACGGCTCATCAACGCGAAACACCCTAGATCAGGCAAGCACATGGTCATGTCACAGGCAAACACCCGACAGGTCTGCGAGGAACTCATGCCAACATCTGAGCGTCATGACCCAGCAGATAGGATGTGATATACCATATCAAAACTGTGCTCATGTGAGTGGAATCGACGCGGGTGAGCAATCACGACTCGTGGACTGCTTTTTTGCAGCCAACGATTGATGGCTCAAGCTTTCTATGACATATGTTGCTGTCCCACTATCAGAAGAACATCGCTACTAGTGATGTAGACTTGACATTGCTGACCTCCAAAGAGATCAACTGCGAATGTCGGCAGGATCCATAGCCTTACTGCGCATTCATCTGAGCAACAATTTCACGTCTCAATCGTTCTCCACAGCCTTGAAAGAACGTTACGCGTACCAATGTCATAGTCGTTAGAAAGCCACGACACTCTCCAGGATCCATCACGTTTCATCGACATCGAACCTAGTTCATATCAGTCCATCCTCCTTTGTCTGTCCCAATCGGATTCATGCGCCAGCTGCAACCTCGTTGAACAATGTCGATCGTGCGAAGCTTGGAGGGCTTCCTAGCAACATGGAGTATTGTTCTCAAAGCCATGACCATCCGATCGACATAACACAGCTTCATATTCAACTTTCAGTGTTCGCAAGACATGTCAAGGCCATCGATATATAATTTCTTGCCTGTCATGGATATTGACAGTCCGATGTGTAGGAGGATCCGTGCGTCCAAAGTAGACTGCGCTGTAAAAGAGTTTTTCCATAGTATTTATGGGCCTTAGATCTTCTCCTGCATCCCTAGGGCTTCGACGGAGTGCATGCGTGGAGACCAGGCTGAAGCTTGCGAAATGAGTTTACTTGTCATCGCTGATTTCCATCATAGGAGATGATTCCAGCCCTGGATATCTGATAGCAAGCTTTTTATGAGGGTTTCAGTCCATAATATCTCATCTCAGAGCATCCTCTACTGGACGGATTTGGGAAATGCCACTCACGTGATCAAAACACAGGAGATCGAAAATAGGGATTTTTGCGGCACCAAATTCATTTTCGCATATAGTTGTTCCTTATATTGAATCGACAAGTGTTGAATGAGTCATATTGTTGAGTTTGTTAACGAACCAATTAGAGCGACGTTGCGCCAGGCTGCACTCGCTAGCGTAGGCAGAACTAGGCATTTACTTAGGTTCGTGACTGTGGATACCTTAAGAACACTCGAGGCTGAGCGGCGATATAAAGATACCGACTTCAGCCGTGTTGAGACGTTTGAAGTCAAAATTTAGTCGTTCCTTCCAACTTCCTGCGCAATTCTCGCTGTTTGGGTCAACACGGATGCATTAACCTCTGTTGGGACCAGTCTGAACCAAAAACTTTCGGAAGAATAAACCACGTTTGCCAATTCACCACACACACAATCTTTAGGAAATTTGCGTACCTCGAACCACAAGGCTACAAGACTCGCACAATGACGAGCCGACATACCTGTGCCGTTTGCAACAGGCGCAGACACACTGATGATTACCCTCTGGCCAGCGGTGACCAGGGAGGGCGCCTTCTTGGTTCATGCGTTGATTGCCTAAATGCCAATATCCCGCATCACCGTCGTCAAGATCAATTAGTTGCTTTGAACATTGCCGATGCCAGGTTAGAAACTCAGCTGATGCCCGTACCTGGCGAATCCGCAGCAGAGCATACCATCGTACCAAATATCACAGGTGCGCCCCATCCTGCATTTTTGACTGGGTTGGAGACGAACTCAGAGGAGGACATACCAGAAGCAGAGCTCAGTCCAGCTCTCGCGCCTAGCAAGAAGCGGAAGCGTCGTGGCGAGGATTACCCACTCAAGTCCAGGAAAGCGCGCAAAGGCACGGCCGAAAAATATGTGCAGCCACAGGAACTCACCTGTCGTATCTGTCTTGAACACAAACCTCTATCGGAATATCCCAAAGCAGCCGGTGGGCGGCGCAAAATCACCGATCCCATCCGTCCCTGGTTACCACCTAAGTTACCACCAGGCGAAGTTCCACAGTCGTGTGCCAAGCATCTATCCATTAGTCGATGGAATAAGCAAGGTGCTGTCTGCAAAGAATGCATTGGAAACTCGCTATCAGCAAGCTTGGATCTCAAACCAGTGGAATCCCTTGGATGTCTGGACGAGCATTGTGATGCTGTTTGGGACTCGACGGATCATGTTATCCCATACCTGTCGATGGAAGATACCACGCGCTATTCTGAGTTACTCTTCAGGACCTTCACGGCCACGAACAAGATGATCAAACATTGTCTGAACAAAGAGTGTGGCGTAGCTGCGTGGGTGGACACGGACCGACCAGGTTATCCACAGCTCGAGTGCCATGCGTGCAAGGTCCGTCACTGTATGAACTGCTCGGTTGCATGGCATACGGAGATGACATGTCAAGAATATCGCCTGAAGAACGTGGATGAAGTCCGGTCGACGGAAGAGACCGCTACATTGAAGATGCTCCAGAAGCAGAAGGCTCGTCGTTGCCCTCATTGCTCTTTGGCTGTAATCAAAGATGGCGGCTGTCCTTCCATGATATGTAAGTCATCCAGCTTAGCGACCTCGATAAGAAAGAGACTCACATGACTAGGCATCCACTGCAACCGTGCTTTCTGGTGGGAAGAAGCGGAGCTAGTTCGAGCGACTCCTCTGAGGCGAACCCGTACTAAGAAGAAAGTCCGAAATGTACCACCATGGTATCGGAATCCTCCATGTGAGATTGACGGAGAAGCTGAACGTGCTCGACTTGCTGCCGAGAACTCTGCAAACCAGGAGGTGGGGACAGGTCACATTGTCCCAACCCCGAGAGCAGATGGTACGAGATTACCCCAGTGATTTGATGCTACAGGGACCAGTGCCTGAGCGGTGCACTTTGGCCAACAACAGCAGCGATTGTTGTGATTTGGAACGGAGCCGCCACGGAACTCCGGGATGTTGAACGGTTTCCACATGACATTAACCACATGGGAGGAATGTCACTGCCGGTTGAGGACGATGTCGATCTTTGGGAGGACGAATTGGGAGAGAATCGATGGGTCAACAGGAATGGGATTTCAGTGTGAGGGGACTGCAAAGCAGACCGAAATTTGGCGTTTGGATTTCTTCGTGTCCACTAACCCAAGGTGACCCCATCATTTTTTCTTCATACGTCAAATAATCCCACGAAGGCTCATCACTGGAAAAATTCAAATCGCTACCACTTGTCATTACTTCATGTATTGGTCTTGATTTCGTCCCTTGTGCGCGGCCTGGTCTCCTCCTTCTAAGCGTGAATAGGAGATTTTGGTTGCCTAATCATAACCTGTGCAAGGTCAGCTTCACACTCTCCATTCAAGCTGGTTCGAATGCTTGACGTACAGTATGAATATCAGTCTCTGTGCCGCCGTATGGCCTCGTATCCCAATTCAACTCTCTTACTCCTTCAAAACCAAACCTCTCATAGAGCGGATTTCCGATCGCACTTGCCTCCAGATACCCAATCAAGCCAAGTTTATCCATTTCATCCACTCCCCATTGTAGCAACATACTCCCGGCACCCCTTCGATGATGATCCGGATGCGTGACAAGCACCTCTAAATCAACATGCGGTTGTGTTCCCAATAGCTCCCTCCTACTATTGAAGATATTCTCCATGAAACTTAACCTCGCAGCTCTATTCTCTTCCGGAAATGGTGGACGACAAACCAATGTATTTTCCAATTCCTCTCGTGTGATTTCCTCCTTTTGAACAGACCACTCTGCCACGGCTATGATCTTGTTATCCAGGTCTGTATCTACGCATTTGAAGACACGACTGTTGGGATTGGAGAGAAGATTCTTGCGACGAGTATCTGCCAGGCTGCGGTAGGATTCTGCAGAGGGTTCCCTGGTCCACATGCAGCCGGCTGGCGAGGGAGAGAAGGCCGCATAGTGAATGTGACCCCATTCGAGGAGATCGGAAGCATCATCTGCCGTGATCTGAAGAATCCTGAGAGGCATTGTGATGGCTTGGTCTGTGAAAGAAGGGAATTGGTGTTGCTCAATCTGGGTGATTGGGGATGGAGAGTTGAAATCGGAGCACTGCTGAAGTAGCCATCTTATCGCTGACTTTCGGTTGAGTCATATTGTACGATGGTATGCCGGTGATATCACTGTAGCGGGCGATTGTGACTGTTCAAGACATAAAATCTTACATCCAAATGCGGTGGGGCATGATGACTGCCCGGGGTGCCTGTAGATCAGTCAGCATTCAATCAGCATCCCGAGGTCGTCACCACCTCATCTCAGAGTGAACGTACGCGTCACTTCTTGAACTCGTCCTCGTCAATTCCCCTAGTCAACCTTCAATGTCTTCCATCCTTATGAATCTCCGGCTTCATCAATCTCTGCTCTGGAGAAAGCATGTGCTTAGAACCCTGTTGGCTTAAATACGAACCTGGAATCTCAATCGCCCCCCCAATCTTGAAACTCGGGAACAATCGACGTTCATTTTCTTTGGTCAAGATTCCCGTTCTGCTTACGACGGTCACCAAACCGCTCAATGATGATTCACATAATACGAGTAACGTAGGGTTTTTCGCCTGTTTATAGACAATGGCTTACGTCGCTTGCTCCTTAATAAGTGGTGTGAAATTTTTCCTGTCTCGAATAACCAGAGCGTAGACCAACCAACGAATCGGGACAAACCCTACTCCCGTGTCTTGTACAAGCATCTGGGACATATGTATGTCAGTTCCGAGGACTTTGTACCGATGTATATTTAACTTCTTGGCCGACGGGGATGACGAAACGGATAAGTTGAAGATGAGGACGCGTGAACTTGTGGTCCGTCCAACGACGTTCATTCGGTGCTATCCAACGACATTCATTCT
Organism: Venturia effusa; assembly: GCA_007735645.1. Taxonomy (NCBI): domain Eukaryota; kingdom Fungi; phylum Ascomycota; class Dothideomycetes; order Venturiales; family Venturiaceae; genus Venturia; species Venturia effusa. The sequence goes on along the minus strand of CP042185.1, from coordinate 2,463,356 downwards.
GGTCTATCCAACGACATTCATTCAGCATGTTGCACTTACTCACTCTTCTTTCGCTATTCGCGGGCGTCTTAGCGAGATCGCATGTCGATGTAGCTCATGAGCGTCGATTCCTAGTCCGTCGCGCGCCTACGCCAGCTTTGAAGATTGCAATTGGGCCAAAACCTCCGTTCAAGCCTATGCCGGTGTCCGCGCCAAGAGACAGGGAATGCATCGTCAAAGGTGGAACTACTGAGGATTCTGCTGCTATACTCTCTGCCGTCAAGTCTTGCATCAATGGCGGCAAAGTTGTCTTTTCCGCGGGAACAACATACACGATTGGAAAAGCGCTTGACTTGACCAACCTAACCAAGATTGATCTGGGTAAGTTGTGGTTGATCTTCAGACAGAGGCTTATATACTCACATCGAGAACAGTCGTCCAGGGAAAAATTGTCTTTACACCAGATATTCCTTACTGGACCGCCAACGCCTTCAAGCACACATTCCAGAATGCCGTTTCGTTCTTCCAGCTTGGCGGTAGTGATATCAATGTCTACGGTGGGGGCAGTCTTGATGGTAATGGTGCTGCCTGGGGCGGGAAAGGAATACGACCCATTCTCTTTGCAGTTAATGGTCTCAAGGGAGGTCAGATTTCCAACATAAATCTCCTCAACACTCCTCAGTGGAACAACATCGTCAAAGACAGTCAGGATGTTGTATACGACAACATCAAGATCAACGGGAAGGCCAAGAATTCCGACGGCTGGGAGTAAGAGTTCTCGTTCTTCCATATACCAGACACGAACTAACTTATGCCTTTAGCACACTGAACAGCAATAACATCGTGATCCAAAACTCAGACATCAGCAACGGCGACGACTGCATTGCCTTCAAGCCTGGCAGCGTTGGCATTGTCGTGCAAAACACCAATTGTATAGGTTCCCACGGCGCCTCTGTGGGCTCCTTGGGCCAGTACGCAGACAGAGTCGACATTGTCGAAAACATCATGGTCTACAACGTCTCCATGAGCAACGCCTCGAACGGCGCCCGCATCAAGACCTGGCCTCTTCACGGAACCATGTCGGGTGTCGGGGCTGGTGGTGGTGGAAGCGGCCGTGTCAGCAACGTCACTTTTGAAAAGTTCAAGGTTTCAGGGGTCGAGAGTGCCATCACCATCACTCAATGTTACGGCGAGCCTGATCCAGCGAAGTGTGCTGCTGGTCCGAGCAAGGTCACGATCGAGAACATCTTCATGACGGACTTCACCGGGACTGCAAAGGGGAAGAAAGGAATGATCGGCAGCATACAGTGTTCCACGGCATCATCCTGCAAGAATATTGTGCTGAAATCGATCGCTGTTGGAGCTGGAAAGCTCAAGTGTCAAAACTACAAGGCTCCTGAATGTGGGCTTACCGTATAGTTTTGGTCTACAGGGTTGGAACGTATAGTTTTGGTCTATAATGTCCATTCTATTTAAAATGTCTTGATTCCCCTCTTCTCGTGCTGGTCTTATGGTAAACGTCCATTAAATGTGAGCCCAATGCTGCACACACAACTAAATGCGCCTGATGTATCCACAAAGTGATCAAGTCCTGCACATACGTAATGAAGAAGGAGGTCCGCAGCAGCACGGAAAAACAGGAAAGAAAGCAAATAGGCCTGTATACTTCAGACGTAGATCAGCACGGTCAAAATTAAGACGAAAAATAATTTTTCCGACGCTTTTTCCGAAACAGTGTGGGTCCGCGATCACTTCTTAGGTTCTTGACACCCGGACCCGGACCACGACTCATTGACAAAACGAATGCCTGAGGAAAAAGTAGGCACCCTCTTTCATCTCGAGGACAAAATGAAAACGCCCAGGCGTAGGATTAATCACTGTGGTGCGAGTGGGGTTCGAACCCACGCATCTTTCGATAATGGTGCTTAAGACCACCGCCTTAGACCACTCGGCCATCACACCAAATCTGGGCTCCAGAGCCGAATGCTTTGCTATTGGCTGAACGCATAAAGAGCTGCCTGGGGCAGTTGGGATCTTGCGCGATGAAAAGTCTCTCTGCCCTTGCATTTCTCGATGTGATGCCACTGCTGGCCCAGTCAAGAAACAAATTGAGAAACCGATGTGAGAGTATGCCAGCTCTTGATCCTTGATTATGTCTTTTGGGTTTTCCATGGAGGTTTCATATGACATGGTAAAATGGAGAATTGACGGGATAAAAGGACGAAAGTGCCAACTGTCCTCCGGGCGTAGGTGTAATAATCTTAATGGTCTGACTGCGTAGTTTCGCGCACGCTATGAGTATAGCATTTGTGGACTGTCGGTCACGTGGTGACGAACCCTCTTTTGCCGGACGTGCACCTGCAGGGTCCTCAAAGTCTCCAAAATTTTCGTTTGCGCAACTTCTCTACATAGTACACACTCTTCCCACAACCACAACAACAACCAACACCTCACATATTCATGTACAATGTAAGTAACCAGTCCCGCTTCCTTCCGCACACATCTCGTATGATTCAACCTTTTCCTATTCGCAGTTTCCACGCGAGCTGTTAGCGTCCACACCCACTCCGCAAGGAGAAGGATGCGCAGCACAAACTGAGCGTTCAATGCACCTTCCTTGGATGTATGATTGAGATATCAGCGACTTGTTATTCTCTTGCTCTCTTGTTATGGTATGAGGCTAATCCGTTGCAATTAGGTAGATATACCACAGTGTGACAGACTCGAAGTCGGGACTATCCAGCTCACCACGCACCTGTTAGATACGCCAGCACGTCGATTAGTCGTGTTGTAGGCCCGTGTGATGACAAGGATGATCGCAAGCCGATCGACCGGTCCATTGCCCAGCCCCGGTTGAACAAAGCGGTTCCCAGGCAGCGAGAGTTTACAAGTGAGCCTTTTTTTCAAAGCACATAGGACAGGCAAATTATGGGGGAATATCTAGTTGTAGACTTGTCAGGCATCGGTTTGATCATTGATCACATAGATTCGTCCATTTCTGCTTGTCCTCAAATCAGAATTGACTACTAGTCCACTGGACCTTATCACTTTGACTTGAACAACGTTCAATCTCCATCAACGACCTTTCCCACTACTTCTGGCGTCCGCGACATCCCTGAACTTGTACCAGTTGTGATAGACCTAGAAGATTTCTGTTTCTCCTGGTCACAGAAGGCCGTTGCCGTTGCCTATTCTTCACACGTTTTACGTGTGTTGTACATTTCGTTCGACTGGTCTCCAAGCAATTTCTGCGGGCAACACAAAGCTGGCGCAGAACATCCTCTTCTTCGGCGCAACATCTCTGACGTCCGTGATCAGTACCTCTCCTTCCGTCTCTCCATCGCCCGGCACGAATTTGTATCCCAGATGTCCTGATATGATCTTGCAGATATCGATTCCTTCTTGCACATTATCGTCCGATTTCGTGGAAAAGCAGTAGGCATGCACTTTCGGCAGAGGCGATCCTTGAGGTATCTTGGCACTGCTGTAGAGAGAAATGAAGCTTGGTAAGAATGACAACGCCGAGGCAGGCAGATTCATAATGAAGTGAGAGAAGAATTTGGGTTGTACAATCGTCCGCTCCAGTGTCGGTCTGTCACCTTGCGATCTCGACTTTGGTTTCGAGAAAATTTCCACCTTGTGTTCGTCGCCGTGGTATAATTCCGATGTAGCGCGTTTGATCCACGTCTTCCCATCCTCGTTGAACGGCTTGACGTATGAGCCAACTTTGTTACGGTTTATCGCGTCCACGAGAGAATCGTAGCTGTTCGGGTTCAGGTCGTTCGCCCAGCAGAATATTCGTTTTCGACCGGCTGGGACGGCGAAAGGGCCAACACCAGCCATGACATCTGCCACCACTTCTCCTTCTTTGAACGTCGAGACAAGGCGCTGATGCTCTCCATGTAAGCGCGGATTCCAGTAAACCTTTGCAAAATCGAATCGGAAGAGGCAGTCCTCCTCTTTCACTTCTACGTTCAGATCGTCTGGTCCCGCTAGCAGTTCGTATGGGAAGGTTCGAAAAATGTCTTCGGTGCCGACGTTCTCAACCTTGTTGATTACAGTCTTTACTGCTGGGTTCTTGTCGAGGAGCACTTCGGCTAGGAGGTGCTTGTACGGAAGGTATTCGGAGCGGAGGTTGAAGTGGGCGACATGTCCAATGACGCTGAACCCGCTTGGGACTTCTTGTTGCTCCTCTTCCGGAAGGATGGAGGTGACGATGTCATCTATGGTCTGGGCTTAGCAGTGTGCCAGACACAAGAGACGAGGTTGCGCCTTACGGTAGTCCCAATAGTCATATTTCAGATTTAGGTTGTGTGGTAGGAGAGAGATGCGCTTGGATTCTACCAAACCTTTGATAGTCTTACTCCACGTCGAGATATCTGGCTAGTGAAATCAGTCTGTTTGTCCTCCTGGTTCTGCTACTGGTTCACGGCTATATACCGTCGTGCTTAATCTCCGGCTTCAAGAGGAGACACCTCCGACCTTGCTTTGCCAGCTCTACATCTGGATCTTGAATTATGGTTGACAGCCTCGGAGCTTGTAGCAGATCAGCGCTCTTTTCGAGATCCCTTCGGCATTGTGATATGTGTTGGTTGGTGAATACGCGCGCGGCGGAGATGGGAATTGTCTTGCTAAAGAATGCGCGATCCAGAACGCGCATAGCACGGTTTACGGGAGGCCGCATCATATCTTCGGAGTGGGTCATGGCGTGTATGCCTCGAGGTTGCGCATATGGGAGGGGCGCCTTGAGTTATATGGTGGTTTTCCAGATACCGAGAGAGTCATGCTTGCAGAAAACTCTCGACAGCCATGAGTTTATGTGGGGCCCCCCCTATGCCGGGGCCGGGGCCCCTTTGGATGACATACCATGTGTCTTGGTTATATCTACTAGGTTCATCGCCGAAAGCCATATTGCTATCCAGGAACAAAACATTGCGCTCGCACCTCCTTCGCGTCAACATGACCACCTAACACTATCATTCGCTAGGACACACAAGCCCAAGCATCAACCACAGCTGCCGGCGCGAACGGCATCATCTTATTGAATATGGCGTCGGCAGGCGGAAACATAAAGGTCGTGGTGCGGGTGCGGCCCTTCAACAGCAGAGGTAGGTCCATTGCGCTCTGTGTACCTAACAACAGCTAACAGCTACAAGAAAAGGACCGCAACGCAAGATGTATTGTTCAGATGAAAGGAAACCAGACGGTTCTCACCCCTCCAGCAGACGCCAAAGGCAAGAGCGCAAAGGTCCAACAACAAACATTCGCTTTTGACAAGAGTTACTGGTCTTTTGACCAAGCGGACCCCCACTTTGCAGGACAGGACGATCTCTTCACAGACCTAGGCAAGCCGTTGCTGGACAATGCCTTCCAAGGTTACAACAACTGTATATTCGCATACGGCCAGACGGGTTCTGGGAAGTCGTATTCCATGATGGGTTACGGGAAAGAGTACGGAGTTATCCCACAGATTTGTAAGACCATGTTCGAGAGAATAGAGGAAATGAGCCAGGACAAGAATTCGAGCACGACTGTTGAGGTATCTTACCTGGAAATCTACAACGAGCGTGTTCGCGATCTGCTCAATCCCTCGACGAAAGGCAACTTGAAAGTCAGGGAACATCCCGCTACCGGTCCTTACGTCGAGGATCTGGCCAAGCTGGTTGTGCGTTCGTTTGCGGAGATTGAGAACCTGATGGACGAGGGGAATAAAGCAAGAACAGTCGCCGCAACGAACATGAACGAAACGTCAAGTCGATCGCACGCCGTCTTTACCCTTACTCTCACCCAAAAACGACATGATGTGGAAACGAATATGGATGCAGAAAGAGTCGCCAAAATCAGTCTGGTAGATTTGGCTGGATCAGAAAGAGCAACGTCTACAGGTGCGACTGGGGCGCGGCTGAAGGAGGGCGCCGAGATCAACAGATCTCTGTCGACTCTTGGGCGAGTAATCTCTGCCCTTGCAGATGCAGGCTCAGCCAAAAGCAAGAAGGGACACCAGGTTCCGTACCGAGACTCTGTGCTTACTTGGCTGTTGAAAGATTCTCTAGGCGGGAATAGCTTGACAGCTATGATCGCTGCCATATCGCCCGCAGACATCAACTTCGATGAGACCCTATCAACACTACGGTACGCTGACTCGGCGAAGCGTATCAAGAACCATGCTGTAGTCAACGAAGATCCAAATGCGCGCATGATTCGGGAGCTGAAAGAAGAGCTGGCACAACTACGAGCGAAGCTTACTGGAGCTGCCACGGCTGGTGCTTCTCCTTCAGCAACTATTGAAGAACAATACCCTCCAGATACACCTTTAGAGCAACAAATCGTTTCAATTACGCAAACAGACGGAACAATCAAGAAAGTGTCCAAGGCAGAAATCATCGAACAGCTGAATCAGAGTGAGAAGCTATATCAAGAAGTGAACCAAACCTGGGAACAAAAGCTCCAGAAGACTGAGCAAATTCACAAAGAACGAGAGGCTGCGCTTGAGGAGCTTGGTATAAGTATTGAAAAAGGGTTCATCGGACTTTCGACGCCGAAGAAGATGCCTCATTTGGTGAATCTGAGCGACGACCCTTTATTGGCTGAGTGTTTGGTCTACAATCTGAAGCCCGGAACGACAACGGTGGGCAACGTTGAAACTTCCAACCATGCGGAAATACGATTGAACGGGTCGAAGATCCTGCAAGAGCATTGCACATTTGAGAACGTGGATGGCATCGTCACGGTGGTGCCACGCGAAGGTGCAGCAGTGATGGTCAACGGCCAACGGATTGAGAAGCCCAAACGACTGCGTAGCGGCTATCGAGTCATTCTCGGTGATTTCCATATCTTCCGGTTCAATCACCCTCAAGAGGCACGTCAGGAGAGAGCTGAGCAAACCAGCTTATTAAGGCATTCCATCACTCCTAGCGACTTTCCCTCTCCCTCACCACGTCCAACTCATGAACGGACAATCAGCGTCCTTAGCAGACCAGATTCAGAGTTTGATTTTGGTAGTCCTATACGCGGGCTATCCCCCCCTCCCAGAGCCGGACGAGATTCAGAGTGGTCTTTTGCTCGTCGAGAAGCAGCAAACGCGCTGCTTGGTTCTGATCAGAAGATATCGGCCTTGAATGACGAAGAGCTGGATGTTTTGTTTGATGACTTGCAGAAGGTGCGCGCTGAGCGTAAAATCAAAGCTCAAGTCCGGTTGTTAGATGGCGAAGAGGACAGCGACTCGGTGACATCCTATCCAGTGCGTGAGAAATATGCCTCAACTGGAACAATAGACAATTTTTCGCTCGACACGATACTGACTGTGCCTTCTACACCACAGGCGAGTGATGATGACAACAAATTACGTCTTGTCCGAGACGATATGCAAACCCAATTGGACAAACAGAGAGAGGAATACCAAGAGCAGCTGAAATTCGCGGAAGAAGCCCACGTCGCCGTCGAGGAGATCCGAGCTGAAAAGCTTCAGATGGAGGAGAATCTGCAGGCAATCAAGCAAGAGATGGAGAAACAGCTTGTGGGGCAGAAGGAGCAACTGAAGCTGCAGAAGGAAGAATTCGAGCGCCAAATCATGGAACTTGAAAAGCCAAAGTTGCCTCCTCGCGTAAGAGCTGGTGGTCCAACACCGAAACAGATGGAACAAGCGAGGCACGTCATAGAGAGATGGCAACAGCGCCGGTACGTTAGCATGGCTGAAAAGGTGCTACAAAATGCCGCTCTGCTCAAGGAGGCCCAGATCATGAGCCAACAGATGGACAAGCACGTCGTTTTCCAGTTCTGCGTCGTAGATGCAGGACACAACTTTGCATCTTCTTATGACATGGTCCTTAGCGGTATCGGCGGCGAGGATGACGAAGATTTAGATATCGCCTCGAAGCCTTGCATTGCGATTCGCGTAATCGACTTCAAGCACCAGGTCGTCCACCTGTGGTCACTTCAAAAGCTGCGGAAACGTCTGCGGCAGATGCGCCAAATGCATCAATACATACATTCGCCGCAATATGCGCAGCACTTCAACTTCGGCAATCCCTTCTCGGAATCGTGTCTACCACAATACTCGCGAATCGGCGATGTAGATGTTCCTTTGGCGGCCGTGTTTGAAGGAAGGGTCCGTGACTTCACACTCGACTTGATGAATCCATACACCTCTAGCGTAGTGGGTATCGTCAGTCTCTCCTTGGAGCCCTCGTCGGCGGAAGCGCCTTCGTCGACACTCAAATTCAACGTTGTGATGCGAGAATTTGTCGGTTTTCCTGAGCGTGAAGGTACAGAAGTGCATGCTCAACTATTTGTACCGGGTATATCAGACGAAGGCGGTGCCACAACTACCTCGCTCGTCACCGATTTCGACGAGGGACCTGTACGGTTTGAGAGCGTTCATAGCATGAGTCTGCCGATCTCGAGTCCTAGAAGTGCCGCACTTCGCATCTCCATTTACGCCAAGGTCACGTCGATGCATCTGGACAAATTGCTTAGTTGGGATGATATGCGAGACTCGGCGCCCCGTCCTAAGCAGAAAAGGCAGCGGTCAACACGCCTGGCAGAATCAGAATTCTACACCGAAGAACGGCACGACATCTTCACCAGGATACAGCTTCAGGAGATTTCCGAGTTCGGTGATTATCAGCCTGTAGAGGTCGTGCAAACCACTGGACTAGACGCTGGAGCATACCAGCTGCATCAGGGTTTACAGCGACGAATCGTCATTAGCATGACGACAAGCTCTGCCAAAGCTCTGCAATGGAAAGACGTTAAAGCGCTGCGTGTGGGGAGGGTCATCTTACTCGATCAAGATGGCAAGGCTTCTGATCTCGACACCCCTCAGAGCGAAGTACCTCTCAAGCTGGCATCGCCTGTCACCGTCAAAGATAATGCTGATGGCACTTTCAACGTGACCGCGATTTGCCAGTGGGACTCCAGCATGCATTCTTCCCCTCTCCTCGATCGAACAACATCAGATCGCCACCGCGTGCAAATCACTCTCATGTGGAACGTCATTTGCGGCAAGCTCACAGCTCCCATGCAATTCTCTCTCGACTTGGGCTTACAAATCCGGTCGCGAACATACCTACGGCAGAACTCGATCCTTTCACAACTATGGAATCCTACACGAATCGTCCACTCCACAGTGGGTATCTTCGCTGTTGCTATTCGGCCTGTCTCCGCGAAACGGGCAGCTGACCTGTGGCGCATGGATAGTAAGAACGACTATGTTAAGGGCGAGGAGCATCTCACTGGTTGGGTGCCAAGAGGTGTATCAGTTGTACAAGACTACATCATCAGTCGGAGGCAGAGACGTAAAGTTGCCGAAGTGGAGACTGCGAAAAGTGTTCTGGGCAAGAAGGCCCTCACGGCCCCTACCACAAACGGATCTTTGCCGCATCCAATGGATGAGCCCTTGTCGGAGCGCCAAGAACAGCTTTTGTTCAAAGTCTTGACTCTGTGGACGACGAAACAAGGCATTGAAGATGCCATTTTAGCTAGGGAAAATATCGAACCACCGCGGAAAGGCGCCGCTTTTGCCTCTAGCGCTTCGTCGGTCAATGGTAGCACGAACGGCGAGTCGACAAAGCCGACCTTACTCGCATCTGTGCGATACATACCCAAGAACCCGACTCTACTCAAGGGCGGCTATCTCATGATGCCGGATGAGTCTAACTCAAGATGGGTGCGCCGATACGTGGAGCTTCGTCGTCCATACCTTCACATCTACTCGGTTCCTGAAGGCGACCAAATGAATGCTATCAACCTTAGCCACTCGAGAATCGATCATGATCCACAACTTGCGCAATTACTGAGGCGTAACAGTGCACAGGGTGGAGCGAATGGAGGAGGAAACACAGTCTTTGCTGTTTTCGCGCCTCAAAATACTTTCCTATTCCGAGGTCGAGGCGAACGCGATCGTGTTGAGTGGATCCTCAAAATCGACGAAAGCTACTTTGGAAGCGGCGGAACCTCGAGCGGCAGTTCTGGATCGAGTAGTGGGAGGGAAGAAGAGGAGTCTGAGTATTAAAGACGAGACTGCGCGACACTTTCCTTTGTGTAGTGTACGATGTCGATGAGATCGAGAGCGTTGGATTGAGACACTTGTTGATCATCGTTGGGTTTTGAAGGAGGCGTTTTGTACCACTTCTTGATACCCTCACCAATGCTGGGAGTTTATTCTTTGGAGACCTAGATTTCTCAGACCTAGATCCTCGCATTCTGCCTTGGATACTGTCGAGATGAATGGAAATGTATATATTGTAAAGAGGCTTGAAATTAGTATAAGAAACTTTGGATTCTTAATGTGTCACTCCATATCTTGTTCTTCTCGAACCGGTTTAGGACATCCATTTGACCTTCTTCAGTGTCTTCGTATCGCAGCATTGCGTTCACTATCGTAGACCGCCTCGGCGCATTCCATCTTTCTCTGGTAATAATACGATTGCCCACCTTCTCTCCACTACGACAACGAACGTTTTATCACTTTCGTGCCGGTGTCTATGTCCCAGGTCCCTTTGGTAACACGAGATCTAGCTTTGCAAGGTAGCTACGAGGTCTTGAAAAGTTTAGATACTGCCTACATAAGTTAAGCTCCATCTATCATGTAAAACCAAGGACAGAAACAGCAGCGCAAAAGCGATGCTGATTTCTGATCGAGTACATCCTCAACTCCACGACGAAGCACATCCTCACCCTCTACCAAGATCCCTCAAAACAAAACCCAACGAACAACCAATTAAAACAAAAAGACACCACGGCAAGCAACGGAACATTCTCCGATCCCCGACATACCAAGATCCAAAAAAAGCTGCACGATGCAAACAAAAAACAGGCATCACGATCTCTCGGAGTCTCGGGGCCTTGCGACCATCTACGCCTCACCAGCCGCGTGTGGCGCTTGTCACAGTGTATCAGGCACCCGGTTACATGCAGTTTCATGCAGCAGCGGGTGCGCATGGCGACGGATGTACCCAGCGACTACCTAACGGATACGGAGTGGGAACCGAGTAGTTGAGACAAGCCACATCCGTAACCCACGTTGAGGGCGGCCACGAGAGGGGAGGGAGGGCCGCGTTTTAGCTGCTTCGGAGTTTATTTTTTTGGGGGAGGCTAGGGGGTGCGTGGGATGGAGACCTTTTCTCTACCTTGGAAGGGCGATGTTACTGCTGTTGAGATGTGAATGTGGGAATCCAATGGGTTCGATGTGTGTTTTCTGTGGAGGCAGCATGGTGACGAAGGCGGGCAGAAGGTGATGCCCGTGTTCGGCTGTTCCGTGGGCTGTTCCGTGGTCTGTTCCGTGGTAGATACTGCTACTACACCACATTCTTCTACCTTCTCGCGATTGTTCTGTTGCTCGCGGAGACGGATGCAAAGACGACGGCGAAGACGTGAAAGATGCTGTCTCGAGAAGTAATTTACCTCTGAAGAACCGGTGTATCAACAGCCACCTCCCATCACCATTGCCGCCATCTGAAAAGCAGGGCTACGAAGGTATCATAGTAATATACAGTGGTGTAAGTAGCAACATGTGCGTCCATCACCATGACCATCATCGCCTCAACCTTCCCTCCTCTCCTCCACTCCCGCCACAGCAACGCCACTCCCACCTCATTCCCAAATCTGCCCTCAAGAAAAGGGAATGAGCTCAACCACCCTTTTCACATGAAAAAATCACTCCTACATACCTTACTCAAGAGCCAACACCACACAACCACACTACAAAACCAGCAACCAGCACCCAACATCGACATAATCAAAGCGCGCACACGGAGCTTTCACATCCGCATACCAATGACACAGTAAATAAGGCTACAACTACATAAGTATAACCACCGTGGCGCGACCTCATGGGACGACGAGCGTGACTACCCTGTGAAGGCGGGCGGGCACTCAAATAGACGGGAGGATACAGTAGTTGTACATATGGCGGATCTTCCATGGATCGGGTCGGCTTGTGTTGGAGGGTTTCCCACTTCCCACGGCAGATCTGCGTTCCGGAGGGCAGAGACCGAGATCAGGATCGGGTCGGGTCGGGAAAGTTTTTCGTGTTTTGATGAATCAGATGTTGGCGTTGTATGTGATAGAGAGGTGGGGGTGCCGAGTGCTGACTCGGGAAGTGCGCTGATCGGGTCCTGGCGAACCTGGCGAATTTCCCTTTTCGGGGGTTTGGACGGGCATGAGGGGTTCCAAAGTGGGTGGCGATCTTTATTGCCGGACACGATCTGTCCGTTTTGGGTTTTCGGAGACTCCTTTGGGCGGAGTTGGCTCGATGTGGAAGAGAGGCAAGTGTGACGAGACGAAAACGAGATGACTACCATAGTAGAAGGAGGTAAACATTGAAACTGAATCGATAGACATTGCTTGAAATATAGCCTTGTTGCACCCAGATGTATCCCCAAAATGCCATCAAAAACGAATCGCACGCATGCAGAATGCAACCACACGCAAAAGGTATACGTAATCCGAAAGACAGCCAACCAAAACAGAATCCACAATCCCCGTTGAATAGCAGCTTTTAGAATATTCAATACCCTCCTCCGGAACACAATAAGTGAAAGACATTAGCACAAATGATTGTCGTGAAAGATAGTAGTCGATGGCCTCTCCTCCCGCTCCGCCACCCTTTCCAAATGCCCATTAGCTCATTACCCCTGTCGTCGGAAGGATCGAATGCTCTCGTTGACGTGTTGAATTCATACTTGCATCTTGAATTCTTCGTCAACTGGATACTCCGTAACATATCCGGTCGAAGCCTGACCCGAATCGGACATGATCATCTTCTGGGCGTAGACATCTTCGAGAGCGTCGCGGACTTCGAAATCTTCCAAGACAGCACCGAATCCGTAGCATCGGACCTTGCCGAGCAGCGCCGTGCGGATAGTCTCGAAGTCAGCATCGGTGAGCTCGTGGCTGCGCTCGTCGCTTCTGATTAAGGCCCAAGCTTTGATAGGGGTGACTTCCTCGTGTTTGATGTAAGGATTGACAACATGGTCACTCATATCTAAGAGTGCCATGAGACCACCAGCGGGCATGTCGGGCATCTGGTGTGGGTACTTCTCCTCAGGTGTCGCCTTGATGTGCGACGCCGGTGGGCACGTCGCCATAAGTGCATGTCCACTGATCTCGCCATCCGAGTCTTCAGATCGCACCATGAGAAATTGCATGTGGTCCATGCAAGGTCGCTCAAGCCTGGTAGATGTGACGTTAGCCAAAGTTCAGCCGATAAATATTAGAATAGAAGATTTTCCATCATAAGAAAGACTAACAATAAGAAGAGAATTACAATGAACTAAGCACACTGTGTGCTCATTGCTGAGGAGGAGGAGAGAGATAAGGCGTGCGGTCGTACGTTAAAACGAAATCAATCCCGACTTGATCGTAGTTGACCCCTGATGGGTTGTGCTGCTGTTGATATTGCTGACCGGGATGGTTCTCGTAGGTAGGAGTGCCTTGCATGGACGATTGTGGAGTCAATACAGGTGCTGAGCGTGCTGGGGATGTCATGCCCGTAGAGACTGAGCCATGGCTGTTGATACCAGGTGAGCTACCGCTGAAATGCGGACTCGTCGACCAGGTGTTGGTGGGACTTCCATTGTCGTACTGGATCCCGTGAGCGGCAAGCAGTTCCTTCAGTCGCCTGTTCTCTTTTTCGACGGCGTCCTTCTCCCTGGCGGCTTGGGCAAAGGTTTCCTTCAAGTTGAGGACTTCCTCCTCCAAAGCCTTCATGTAGTGCTCCTTGCGTTCGCGATGGGTTCTAAGCAATTTAGAGTCTGTTCTAGCACAAGGGTCTTATTAGCCTTACCTTTGCGCTTGTCGGTTGAGCTCCTGTCTTCTAGTGAGAGCAGGTTTGCTGTCAGGCTTTGGGCCTCTTCTTTTTGGAGGCTGGCCATCTATGAATTGTCAGCTGATGATGACCATTCGATCGCGGAGAGAAAGAACAAACCTCGAGTCCTCTTCTCGCCGCTCAGATTAAGCTTGAAGCCAAGTCTTTCCAATGGACTTTTGGTGGTATTGGTTTCACTGCCTACGGAAGACCACTGCGCGTGACTCCCACGCGCCATGCCCAAGCCACCCAGTACAGGAGAGTCATTTCCAAATCCATAGCTCCCCGGACTGAAGGAAGACAATGAGGACATGGAAGAGACAGACGCTCCTGATCTGGGCTGTTGGGCGGCAGGGGAGTAGAGCGCATTCGAAGTCAGCGATTGGGTTTGAATTGATAGCGGAAAGCTAGATGGGTGGGACCAGGGAAAGGATTGATCCATGGTGGAAATCATGATGGAATAATCTCAAAGACTGCTTGGAATTTGAATTGCAGGATGATGATGTGAAATTGAAGAGAGCGGTAGATGATAAATAGACAGGGAAGGACGGCAGTTCATATGCCCTCATGATCGTTGACCTGAGCACGAGGAAGTGTAGCTGGTTCACCTCTCCCGAACCGGGTCAAAGCCGAGACGATGCTCAAGATCGAAAACTGAGCTTAGATCACCACCCCCAGCCCTCATGCCCATCAGCATGGTGCTGCAGGCACGTATGCAATCAGGGTGTGTGCCCATTTTGCGAGCTCGTGGAGGCCGCTCGGACATTTTCCAGCGCGCGGAAGAGCCATCCCTTGCCCTTGTCGGAAGCGTGGTCAGGCCGTGGGTCCTGAAGCAGAAGTGTTCTGGAAACTGGCCGGGGTTGCAAGTGTGGAAAGCGACGATTGAAACAAACGTGGAGGCGGGAAATCAAGTTTGAATCGCACCAGGCAGAATCTAGGAAAGAGGAAGGCTTACCATAGTCCCCACTATGCGGGCCACTATTGCTGGGTGATGTACTAGACATGGTTTTACTGGCACATCGAGCTGGACCTCTTTGCAGCTAGCAGTGACCTGTCATCTATCAGCAACTGGGAGGTGATGGCATCGACTAGAAGGTTTAGTCTTGAACATCATGGCAGGAAAGATTGCCTGCCCTCTTTCATTCGGCGTCTTGGCAATCATAGCGAGGTGCAGGTGAAAGAGAAGGGGTGTATGGTACGTGGTCGTAGTGTGGGAGGGAGAGGACGTTCCTCAGGCGCGCGCTGGTGGTCCATGACCAACCACTTGAGCGCCTTGGAGCCCAATCCGCAGAGCCGCAGCCTGGAGGAACGAAGCACAGTGCGTTTGAGCATGTGCATGCAGTGTGAGTAGGGCAGGTCGGTCCGTCCAATACAAGCAGGACAAACAGCCCTTACCCTAGAAGTGTATAAGAGCGTGGTGATATCCACGCTTGGTGGGGCTTTCAGGACTCGTCTTCAACAAACAGGTCCTAAGTCTTGTAAAGATGATGGAGCGGTGTGTATGCGCAACGCGATTGTTTCCTTGGGCAAGCAGACACGGGATGGTTTACGAACCTCAGTGAGTTTCAGCAAACGCGATATAGGGAGGTCCCACGTATAAGTCCAAGTATTCCACCAGACGACACCTGCAGCGCAGACCGCAAACAGGTGGGAGTAGCCCAGTATAAAGCCGAAGAAGGCCCTGGTGATAGATTGCACAGCGGAGGGTGCTGGTTGCCTTGCAAATGGTAGACGGCTGCCGTGGGCTCGGAGAGGGCGCGAACTTAAGGAGAAGTCGTGAAACAGCTGTCGCTCGTGTGGGAAACCGGCGCAAGGAGGGATGCGTAGGAGAGATTGTCGGAAGAAAGGCCCGAGGACGAAGACGATGCTGTTCAGCTGCCAGACTCTTGCCGAACTGGAGCCTGAGAGGCAGCGTGAGGATCTCGGTGGAGCCGCGGATCGCACTCGCTCGTGAAGATGGTGATGCTCTTACGATTGAGGTGACGGATCATGGGGCCCGGGGCGTGAGAAGCGAAGGATCCAAGGTTAGAGCCGGGGAAACTGAAGCTAGCCTCAAGACGGAGCTCAAAGGGGAAAAGCAAGCATGAATCTGGAATGGCCTCTGCAGCTTCTGGCCTGATGCGCAGACTAACAAACATGGCCGTGAGAGGGATGGATTTGTAGTCTCACTCCGGAGTAGGCACAGTTGAACGGGAGGCCTTTGCCAGAATCCTGGATCGTGGACTGTCGTACCTACAGGTACACAATTAGGAATCGACATCTAGCGTCTTCAACGCTCCCCTGCGACCATCAAAGTGACAATTCTTTGTCCCCCTCGACCTGTCAAATCTGTCTAATCATCGGTCCGCATCTTCTCCGTCACTCGGAGTCGCTACCGTGGAGTCATGGCCCGCTTGGTCGAGTGAGAATTTGGTACCATGTCATCAGCATCACGGCAGCCATGCCACAATCTGGTTCACGAAGAAGAATCGACCGAAGCAAGTCGGGAGACATGAAGATTGTGCACTTGACGTCCAGAAGATATAGATTGCGACTAATTACACTCATGAGGCCCGTTCCGTCCTTCGTGCGGACGGGGACCCTGGAGCCATGATACTAGTTGTACTCCATCTTTAATGAAGCATCGATTTTCCAATTTCGCTTTCCCAGTTTCTTGCGCGCTCAAATCCGTTCGAGTGTGTCTGGTAGTCCTTGAGAGCCTCGTAGACGTCTTCTTCTTTGGTGAGGACAAATGGTCCATACTGGACAATCTTTTGATCAAGAGGCAAGCCTGCTACTAGGATGAATCTTGAATCCTCCGTTGCGTCCTCCCTGACCGACGCGTGCACCGAGTCGCCCTTCTGTTCGAAGACTGTGTTGTGGTACTGTTCAACAGTTTGTGCATCCTTGCCGAATTGTACGGTCCCTGAAATTGTGTACGCAAAACTGTTCCAGCCGGCAGGTAAAGGCTGTACAACCTTGCCTCCGGGTTTGATTGTAACGTCAAGAAGCCATACAGGCGTGTATGCCAGTTCCTTCGCCGAGTCTACTCCGTGAGACTGTCCGCTGATGACCTTAATGTTGACCTTGCCGTCGTCGAGTGTAACGTCCGGGATTTCACTCGCTCTGAGATCTCTGTAGCGAGGTTCGCACATTTTCAGGGCCTTTGGTAGGTCGACCCAGAGCTGCATTCCCACATTCGGCGATCCATCAGCGTTTTGACGGGGCATCTCCGCATGCACGATGCCTTTTCCCGCTGTCTGCGAAACGTTAGTACCACTCTGATTCAGAAGACGGGTTGGTGGGCCATACCATGAATTGTAAATCTCCAGCCTCGATCGTGCCCTTATTCCCAGCGAAATCCTCATGATCGACCGCACCAGAGAGGAGATATGTGATGGTCTCCTGTCCTCGATGGGGATGGTCTGGGAAACCTGCCCCGGGCTCAATGGAGAAATGGTCCAGCATCAAGAATGGACTCAAATTCCTCAGCTTCGGCGTGCCAATTGACCTTCTCACCCTCGCCCCGGCTCCTTCAGCTTGTGATGTTGCAAGGAACGATTGGCGAATTGCTCGGGGTATCGACATATTCTCGGCTTTCTGAAGAGCTGGATCTGAAGGAGGTATCACTGGGAGCCCGTGAAAAGACGAGGTAGGAGGATTCAAGGTCTGTGTAGCTGCAGACATGGCTGTATTACTATCGAAGGTAGCAGTAGTGTTCAAACCAATTCGCCTGAGAATTGTCTCGCGGTGGTAGACTGCGATCGCAATGAGGCAAAGAAAAGTAGAGATGACAGACTTCATGGAACTGCGAGCGACGACTTAAATACAAGGAAAGAGTTATTCGACCAGAAGCTCCTGGTAACTTTGAGGCCTCGCATTGTTAAGGAGAAGAACGATTGCAAGCTTTAGCTAATGCTTGGTGAGAGTATACCTCGTATCAGCAAGGTTGTCAGCATTGGATAAGCAGATTCCTCGGAAGGAGGCCCATGACGGCATGGTTCCGCCATCACGAACTCACGATAGATTCGAGATGTGTTTCCATTGGCATTTCGATTTTCGACAATGCCACATTGCCACCACTATGATGGCTGTGCAACAATTCTCTTCTGAGTAGGTATTGACAACTTGGTTCAAATTTAACGGCGCTTTTCGGACAGCTTCATGCAGCTTCACGTTGGTCAGGCTTTGATGGCGCCTCTCGTGCCTCCACACCTCTGTCTGGCTTGGCTGCTTGGTGCTTGTACCCGTAACTCGAAGGTATACAGAAGTTCATGATCAGTACCGGTGAATTCTGACAACCACAAAACTCGAAGTGGCATGCCTTAAGCAAGATTCCAGAGTCTCTGTTCTCACATCTCTCCTCAATTCTCTTTCAGTCGCGAATGCACAGCTTCTTCGCCTCTCATTTGCTCTCAGCAGATGGAAACAACTGCATGCTTGTGAGAACAGAAGCCCCACGATGGAACCAAACCATTACACCTGATCGGGAAGGATCCCAGAATCAGATCATCAGGACTAGTCAGCACTCATGAATCAGGATTCCCCGCCGGCCCGACATCGACATCTTGAGAATTCCAAGCAATATTCCCACGCGCAGAGATTTGACCAAAGGCCCGATAGAAGCCTCGAAAGAAGGCCCTTCGAAGCTTCGTACAGTAGCATAACGGAAGAACTGTCAAGATCGATGGTGCAGAAAACACCTGCATCAAACTGCATCAAGCTCAGACCGTGCACCCACATTAGATCGCGATGCAGGTAGGTATGTCAGCCATGATATTATCTTGGTGTCATGATCACGAAGAGAGACGAGCAGCGCCTAGAAAAACGACAGCAAACAATCTAGACTCGAGAGAGGCAGAAATGCGATGGATGATCCTGAAAGCAACCTGAACAGCAGACGGGAAACCATTCCATCCAAAAAGATACAGAAAACCCGATCGTAGCCAGCCAGCCAAGCTCGTGCTCATGCAGATGCGCCCAGTCCGGGAGGGAAACGGACTGGCAAAACATTCTAATCCCGAAAGATACGGCAAACCCGATGGAGTACATAGCCCAAACCCCACCCTCCTCGCACAGTCATCCACATCAACGAAAAAGCCAAGAGCAGCCAATGCTGAAAGAAAAGGACCGACGACGTTCGTATCATACGCGAATCTCCAGAAACCTTTAACCAACCGACGAGACAAAACACCGTACATACATATTCTAGGAGCAGATCCCGCGGAAGAGAAACGATGGGATCCACCCACGTCCCCGATTTTCGCGGGAACTAAGGCAAAAGAAGAAAAAAAGCCAACCGAACGGCAACGTGGGAAGAGTGGGTAATAATCACAAGGCGGCAAAA
Organism: Venturia effusa; assembly: GCA_007735645.1. Lineage (NCBI taxonomy): Eukaryota > Fungi > Ascomycota > Dothideomycetes > Venturiales > Venturiaceae > Venturia > Venturia effusa. The sequence continues at coordinate 2,444,244 of CP042185.1, read as the reverse complement.
GAAAAAAAAGCAGATGGTGCGTTACGAGTCGACAAAGTTTTCAAGTACGTAGCCCACATCCGCAACAAGGCTCCGAGACCACCCAGGCTCAAGACCTGAAGACCATCGCATCATTACGTCTTTCGCAAATCTTGAAGATGAACTGGAGGGACTGTGCTCATAGAACGGGGACGGGGACAGGGACAGTGCCAAGGAAGTGGTTCTATCCGTCGTACTCCAAGTAAGAACCCAGGCTCACGCCTCCCGGATGCCCCCCCTTTTTTCACAAATCATGAGGAAAAGTCCAGAAGCACAGTGCCCACACATACTCCGTACAAAGACCGACCCCAAGTTTGATTATCCGTCCGTGAAATGAAAAAAAAACCCAGGCTCAAAAACGCAGAGGCCCCTCGAGCCCCCCCTATTCCACAAATCATGAGGATGGGACTAGTCGGTCGGTGCTCTCCCACTCCCGCTTGGGATACGACAAGACGAGGATCAAGTAAGAAGCTAGGGCACAACCCCGAACCCTCTTGAACCTAGAATAAATGAACAGAATGGAAATCAAAGTTAATGCTCAGTGTCTCATCTCATTAAGATGCAAATCGCTATCGCTATGGGTATCATGCTTACACCTTCCCCGCCTCCCATCCAGTGAGCGCTCTGTTCAAGCACTTGCAAGTGGGAAAAGAAAGAAAACCCCATTCCAAGGTGACCGTCCCAAAAAAAATGGTGATGTGCCGAAAAAAAAGAGTTGGCACTCTGTGGGACTACCGTCTCAATAGCGCAAAAACATCAGAAAATACCGTCCCATCAGCCCAGAACTCCGTGACCGATTTCCCGTATACAAGAGACAATAGACAAACATCCAACCCAGCTACACACCTTCTCACCGCCATCATCCTCACTGACTCCCACCTCTGAGCTGCCTCTAGCGTCTGATCAACGTCGAGAAGTAGCCCTTGCTCTTCTTCGCGCCCTTGCGAATGGGAAACTCCTCCTCTTCATCATCCTCCCAAGGCGCAACGTCTGCCTTCTTCGGTCCGGCACTAGTGCTCTGAACAGGTCCGACCTCCCAAGGTGCGATCTCGGCCCTCGCTTCTGAAGGAGGTGCTCCAAAGGGACTGCAAGGTGTGACTGGCATGCTTGGTGGTGGTGAAGATTGAGCCGAGGAAATCGAAGAAATTGAAACGGCAGTCTCGGGCAGCGAGTTCAGACTCGGAGCTTTGCATTTTGGAGGTGCAGACGAAGAGGTCGATTTCTGGCGTCCCGAAAGTGGGATTGGTAGTGCCGATGGTCTATATGACGACGTAGAAGGACGTGGGTCGAGTGAGACATAACTGAGCGCTTCGGCCGTCTCCTGGAGTTCATTTTTGCGATTGTCCGCGATAATGGTCCCTTTCTTGTTCGGTGCCGGAAATGCGTGTGCCATAGCTTTCTCATGCTCCTCCGCCTTCTTCTGTCTCTCCTTGGCCTCCAAGTGCAACCTCGCCATCTCTTTGGCTTTTTCCTTCGCTTTCTTGTAGTCTGATTCTGCGGAGGCTGGGATCTTGCCTGATGGCACGCCAAACGGTCGTTGACCCTTCTCTTCCATTTCTTCCTTCATAGCTTGTGCAAGATTCTGGAATGCAACGGCGGACGGTTCCTTGACAGCGAAGAAGCTTTTGAAGGCGCTGGGTTTCTTCTTGTGCTTTCGATCTTTCCGCTCGTCGCATGACAATGAAGTGCGGGTATTTTGTGATGCAGAAGTGAAGCTTGTTGATCGGTCTCGTGAGGCTGTTGATGAAGTGTCGTCCGTACCTGTTGTGGCAGGATCCATGGTCGGAGGGGACTGAGGCATTGTGATCGGCGCAGAACAGCCGGATTAGTGTAGCCGTACGCTACAAAAGACGCCGCAGAATGGATCTGCAAAGGCTACACGTGAGACTCGTAGTCGTGCCTCGTGAAAGCTGGTGAAGAAGCGCAGTTGTGTTTGTTGCTGCGAGAGAGGTTGTTGATCGGGGAATGAGAGGGGTAAATATTATGAGGCTGAGCGACTAGTATAGAGTACTATGTGACAACGGAAAGCAATGCGCGAGGTTCCCAGTGGGGATTATTGTCAAGCTGATAGTTGTAGATCGGCTCCAGGAAGATGATGCTGCCAACTCCTCATAACAGGATGTATCCTCGTCGCTGCATGCAGTGGACCAATTGGGAGTCGAAATGCTGCAGGCTGGGTATCGAACGAAAGCAAAGTGTCCCGTCGAAACGTGAATACTATGCTCGAGGTTTTCTTGTCGGCGGCTTGAGAGAATAGTCTTACCGTGCCGGAATTATGAGGATCTTGTTTGGGTGGACGCCAGTTGGCCAGGAATAGACGGCGTCGCTCGCCGGATTTGCCGTTTGTGTATGAATGTGTCAACAAAGAGGAGGCCCAACCCATACTCCCAAGTAGTAGAATGGCTACAATGCGATCGAGAACCCCTTGGCCATATAGAGGCTCTGGATTCTGTAATTGCCGGATCCACGCGAGACCGCAAACGGCAAACTTCCTGTCCCGGATCATGGCGTCAAACCGGAACCAGATTCTGCTCTAGCCCCAACTACCCATATAGCAGCGGAGTATCATGCAGCCACCATAAGCATGACCAACGATTGCCATGCGGCCACGACAAATTCCTACTTGGCCACTCTTAGTACCTTGAATATTCAGGACTCGGCTGTCAATCGCAACATGCACACAGCCTTCAGCACTCAGCCCAGGGGTCAGTACCCGTCACCACTCCTCTCCACATGGACTCCATCGCACAGCATGCATCCGCCAAACTGTAAGTGGGTTGCCAGGTCCTATTCTTGCCTTTCGCTCCACCTTGTATTGCGAAGACGCTCCATTAATACGTGACAGGAATAGAACCCTAGCAAGGCGGAGGAAAGTTGGCAAGTAATAATAGAAGGATGCCCTGCCTCGGCGATCCCACCACCTGTCCCCATCCTGCAGTCGGCTGATGGTGACTCTTCGAAATGAAGAATCTTGCTCGTTCGAAACGCCTGTCCCTCGCGAATCGCTCCAAGAAATGCTACGCGTCGCATGGAGCTAGCTTGCCGATTCTTCTACCGCGAGCGCCACATACTCTCCGATCAAACAAAAGTGGGTACCATGTTCGCTCCACTCGATGACACTCGTCCTCGTGGTGCGCGGGTTGCAGAAGCTACTCTGAGCAGGAATTCGCCAGGCACTCCTGCAGTGTCGATTTTTGGACCCGAGCATCGAATTCAGCAGCGATATTTACAAAGCAACAATCGAGAACTCGTCCTCCTGGGCTCGCATTTGGCTTTTGCATATTCAAGCTCAAGCTTAATATGCAGATGTTCTTTGGACGGATCAATTGATCCTTATGTACGCACTGGAACGCGAGCTTGTCTTCGACATATATGCCATTCCAAAGTTACATTCGGTCATTGCTGGGATACGCGCCTGCGAGATAATTACGTATCCCTCCCGCTGACTTGCAAGCCCATGTACATACCCCAAGCTTCCAGACTCGAGGTGATTCAGCAGACAAAAGGTTGATCATGTGCGTTCGTCTTGTAGCCAAAGAAGAGCTTGGGATTTCGGACAGATGCAGCAGCAGAAGGCAGCCATGTTTCTCATGGAAAGTACCCGATTTACGGAAGGCGTGCCTGGAAGTGTTTACCTTCGGCTTCGAATTAAAACCTGTCTCTGGAACGGCTCACCAAACGTCAACCACAAAAGATAACGCTCGAACTCCGGGTAGAATGGGCCCACCCAGGCTACGAGTAGATGAGCCCATGCCTTCAGGAACTATCCCGTATGCGTGTTTCCGAACTAGTACTACGACTATAGCATCGTAGGCGGGGATCATAGTAGATGGATCTGTCTGTTCTCAAAGCCAAGATAATGACAAGTTGCGATTGTCAATGCGTATGGCACTGATGCCAGGCAGGTTGGACGACATTCCTTGGGAGGCTGGCGAGAAACCGATATTGACTTGACTAAATTGGGACCGATCGAGCGGGCTATGCCTCTTCTGGAATTTAGGCTTGGCCAGGATGTGTGTCTTTGGTGTCCTTATGGCCTTTACCTGTCCACAGGTCAGGAACGTTAGCCTTCCACGACAGTCCCATCAACTCCGGTATGGATTCCAGTGCAAGTAATGTAACGCGTCTCTACGGCAAAGGTTATCTAACGTATGATGCCTTCACCAAAGTTATTCTCATCGCGACAAATGGCGGCGATGCAGTGTCTGCATATGTCTTCATTAGTCCGCCCTAGCTATGGTATGATGATCCCAGCTCCTTTGGTCGTCAATTAGGCCTTGGCCTGTTATTGCTTAAGGTCGCGTCTCAGAAGACCATGCGTTCATGACTTCGCGGTTCCGGGGTGAGAGCTATGGTCGTTTTGTCTGTGCGTCGCAAGATGCAACGGCTCATCTTTTGGTGTTTTCACTTTTCCAACCGCGTGGCTATGGTTCTGGTTCGTGCTCTACAGCTATAAGATAGCCCAAGGCCAACCTTAGTGATGAGGTATTTGCAATCAGCGGTATTAGCGTTTCGTTCAGCGATGTGTGCGCCCATTGCGATCGATGGTCAGAACGGTGAGAAGGTTGATTGTTCGAATGTAGGGCGTGCCGTCTTCGTTGTAATGTGGGAAAGCCATGGAGACATGGGATGTAAGCTGAAGTGCTGTGATATTCTCCGACCCATAGACTGAGTACATGGGAGGTGATGTACGCACTCCAAGTCGGTGGTCCCTAAAGTCTAGGGTCAGTACATTGAGTCGGTAACCTTCTGGTGGTTGGATGGTCATCAAGCGCAGCGCTATTACCTGGTCTCCGCCTAGAGACAATGTGAAGTGCCAGGTTGCTGTGCCGAAGCTGCAGGTAACGAAAGGGCCGTCGGAGGCAGCGAAGTCGTGTTGGAAGAGCCTTCAGGTTCTGCAAGCGGATTGAGTCGAGTGCTGACGATGGCAAAACACGACGTGGAAGATGATGCCTGTAGTGTCTCAGTTGTCTGTTGGTGTGGTGCTTCTTTTGAAGTTCTCACGGTTCACAGTCCGAGTCGTTCTTTCCCACATCTTTTTGGTCTGGCGGAGCTGCCGTCCTAACCTGGGACTACGGTACGGTATGACCTGGGCTGCTTCAAGGCTTTGTGGTGATGGTTGAAGCAGTTGCAGTTTCTGTCAAGCAGCAGCATCAGGGGGCTGGGGTGAACATGATTTTCCACCATTACAGTTGGCATGCTACTAGTAACCGGTATACACTACAGCTTGTACACAGCCTGAGCAATGATCCCCATCTCAGCCTCCCAAGGCAGGGTCATAAGACTACGGAATATGCGAGATGCAACTTGGATACAGCCAATTTCTGGCATTTCTAATCTCGACATTGTCTGGATAGGCATGATATGATGTTCAAAAGTGGCAGCATTCTTTCAAAGTCACTCGGCCAGGCCGTTAGTTATTATCCCTCCGGCACGCTAGTGGCATTGTATTTGTTGTTGTCCACACCTCAGTCCCTGTGAGGCTGAAGAAAGTGTCTCGGACTCTCGGACGTCCGTAACCAATCACCACAGTCAAGTCTCGCCGAGATGCCTCCGAAATTCGTCGGTGCTGGGGTGCGCATGTCATCCACTCCTCAGGTCTACGATATAGGCAACAGAGATATGGAACTCGATCCCTCGGAGAAGAAGATTCTGAAGAATACCGTTTTCCCGCCCGATTTCAACAAGAAGATCGATATCAAGAAGGTCAACGTCGAGGTCATCAGACAGTATGGAACCCGGCTTGCGCGACTCTGGCACCACACATCCAGCTACTGACTGCGCCCAGATGGTATCATGCACGATGCGCCGAAATGATGGGCGACGATGATATCGCTCCCGAGTTTGGATGGCAAATCCTCACTCAAGGTAGCAACAGCGTGAGTGCACGGCATGCCTCTGCAGCATTCGAACACCTGCTAACATCATCTGTAGCCAAACATCAAGCACTTCCAGATCAAGATGCTGGGTTTCCTGGACAAGAAAGCTGCCAAGTTCTCAAAGGAGCTCTGGGCCTTGTTTCTGAGTGCACAGGAGAATTCCAACGGCGTCCCTCCTCAACTTCTCGAGGCGAAGAAGGAAGAGCTTCTGAAACAGAGAGTACGTCTGGCCTTTGCACATATCACGACGAGCTGAGAAGCTAACTACGCACTACAGGAAGAGCGGGAGAAACGCGAGAACGACAATCGAGCTCGCCAGATACACGAGAGAGAGCGTGAGCAGGATACGGACCGCCGTCGCCGTGGTGGCAGAGAGGAACGCGGACGTGGTCGCGGAGGATACAGGGGAGACGACCGAAGATCCAGCTATGGTGGCAGAAATGACCGCGGATTCGAGGGCAGTCATGGATATGACGGCAGACGCGATGCTCGAGACGACCGGGCAAACTACCGCGATATGGATCCCACTCGTCGCGGCCGTGATGGCTTTCGTGCAGAGGGTGGCAGGCGCCGTTCTCTGCCTCGTTACAGCGATAGACGTTCTCGCTCACCACCTCGTATCATGGACTCCTACAAGCCGACCTCTCGCCGCGCCCGTAGCCCCTCTCCTCGACGACGCTCACGCTCGCATTCACGCTCTCGCAGCCGTTCCAGGTGTGTACCACTGACTTGAGCTCCCAATGATCTCGCATGTATCGATGCCGATGGCTTTCGGTCGATTTCTGGGTTCGAATTGCCAGAGGTTTATTGGCATCGGTCTTGCGCAGGGGGATCTTGACTGATCAGAATTGACTAATTTACTTCGACTTAGGAACAACCGTCGATACCGATCACGCAGCCCACTCCGAAGCAACCGTAATCGTCGCCGTCAATCGTCCTCTTCTCGACTTTCCGCCACTCCTTTGCGATCAATGTCTCCTCCGCGATCAGCCTCTCGTGCTCTGACCAATTCTCGCCCAAATTCTAGCAGCGGACCGACTCCAGCCGACTCTCGACCTGGTTCTGCAGGCAGCTTGATGTCTACCACCTCGTCCAAGCTCAGCGACAAGGGAAAGCAGAAACTTGCCGAGTTTGCGAGAGAGAAGGCAGCACGCAGGGCATCAGCCTCTGCTTAATCAAGCGGTCTAGTTGAGGGTAGGCCAAATTTATTTGCTACTTTACTACTCTGCAGTGGTCGTCCTATTTCTAGCAGTCTTTTCTCAATTGTTACTAGATACCTATTGACGTTGTTGCTTATTTCGTCTTAATCAAGTACTGACTGTCTTGCAACAGATAAGTGAGAAATCACACACACCACGACCTTCGATACTACATTTCCAGGGACACCTCCCTTGCACTTATCACATTCGGTAGATGAAGTCCATGGTATAAAGTGAATTTTCGCATTCGCGGACTACATGCTAATTTGGGCAACCAGAAAATATTCCACCCAGATGGAATTTACATGTTTGAATATGGGAATGGACACGGAATGAGTCTGGAAAAGGGGCACATATTACCATGAGATGATGCTCCACGAGCTTATGGACCGGCAGACTTCTAACGCAAGGTACCTACCTATATGGGCAGCTGAGCAAATAATTACAATGAAACAATCTGCCAATACACTTTCCTGTTCGTGAGCAGTTGGGACGAGAACACTAATTTCTGTGCAGCTTCGTCCAAGTGTGTTTTCATCCCCTGTCATACCGATCAGAGCTTCGCGAAGCAATGAAGGACGCCGCCAAATTACTGATATTTGTTCGTGATTACTACTCACTCGGGATCCCTCGTGTCCAACGGCCCTCACTGATGACGAGAATAGACTCATCGTCAACCTTCAACGACGGAACGAACATCGAGTCTTAAGCATGCCCGGAATGGCGATTTTGGTTCGAGACGCGAGTTTTGCGGGAGTGTATTGCAAGTATGATTTTTCACTCGTCGTCCTGTAGTAGGTTCTGGGTATTGGATCTGCTGGGCGGGGTGTAAGATTATTTGATGAGTCGAATCGGGGATACTTCAGTTCGATTTGAGGTATCATGTAATCCTACGTGGAGATGGTGTGTCAGTAAGATCATCATTCGATTCGATATCGGCTGTGGGATATCGATGATCTTTGGAAGATCCAGAGGAGCTGATTACAATTGAGTCTCGATTGAAAGACTCGCGTCTCATCAACCGCGCGAAATATAACGATTCCGAGCGCATGTACTACAGCATCCCGAACCCTATTCCCTTGCGCTTTTCGCATCGTGTGAGCTTTGATTGCTGGATATCATCTGGAAGCGAGGGAAAAGCGGTTACTGTATACTGGTCTTTTTTTCTTTCTTTCTGCAAAAGGACCTCGGAGGCCTCGGTTTGTTTGTGGTGAGATCTGCTTTCCAGTCACGTAACTCCCTTTCCATATTTGAGGCTCACTTCGTCAATGGCTTGATTGAAGTGGCGTATCTTCCATATCGACTTTGCGAGAATGGTCCGTCGAATATGTTGTTGATACCTGTCGTTACTAGGTAATGAATTGACTGATCATCCGAGTCACAACTAAGATATCTGCTGCTTTTGAAACTCCAATCCAGCCAGCGTGTCAGGGCAGACTCTCCAGCGCGTCCTGAGATCATCGGCTTTGTTTTCGTGGAGGCACCGTTCTTTGTATAAGTTCTTGGACTCGATGATAGGAGCTCCGTTTCAGGTTCCGGTGTCGACTGACGACGATCGCCGGTTCGGGGTGGTTTCGCATGGCATTGTTCGGCCTCCAACGAACAGCTCACCGTGCTTCTAAAGGACGTTTGCGAAAAGTGTCGGTGAGATGCATATTCCAACCAGCGAGAGGCAGGATCCAGGTGATGAGAAACAGACGTATGTGATGATAATCGAGTCCGTCCTCAATGCAGAATCGTTTACGCAAAAGTACGATCTCACGGGAAATGATGCCCGATCTGTGCATTATCCTTTTCGTGGTCAGTTCGATGAGGGAGCTGAATGAGCAGATGGCTTTTGGATTGCAGCGGCTCATCTGCTTGGTTGGACGATCATAGTTGCTCCTGGCCTGTGGGATATGAACGACTGTAGGGATGTAGCGAGATGAATCGGGAAGTGATTGAATGGGAACTGGCGAAAGTCTTTCTTTGCTGCTCCGTCCGAAGGTGTTCGTAATCTGTTTGAGTTTTGACGATAGCAAGATGCATATCTGCGCTCGCAGTACAGGTTGGTGACTATTGAATTGTCATTTGTGCTGCTTATTGACCGTGTATTTGATTATTCTCTTTGCATACGGTGTGAGAATATGTTCCAGTCCATTTGACACCTCAGGCTGGAGATTCATGGTGAGATAGAAGTCCTAGAGGGTCATAGATTCATCCAAGATTGCTCCCGTGTCAAGAGCTTGTGAAGGCCGGCAATATCTTCGGTTTGCCACAGAAGAAACCCATGATGGACGGGAACCCAATACTGATGAAGTTTCTTCTCATACTTGGCTGGGAATGTTCTCTATCTGATCTCAAAGACGACAGCAGGGATGGTTTTCGTAGAAGAATGACCGTTCTGGGCCGCCATGGCCTCCCCATCCATCATGCCGTGTAGATAGCAGTCTCCCAGCAGAGTGTAAGAGTACAGGTAGCTTTGCCGCGATTTTTCTACGTTGGCTTCAGTTTCCGAAGACTCTGGGACACTTTCCGGTCTGGGATCCTTTGCTCGAGATGATGGTGAATGAGATCGCTCGGTCCCTTCACCACCATCGTCAATATCCTCGGCATGCTCACTCGGCTCGTCTCGCTTCTCATTTCGCATTACCCTCTTCACATTATCGAGCCAGATACCCTCCGCCTCCTTCGCGCTCTCTTTTGTGAGTTTGGTCCTTTTATTGGTCCCTTCCACGAATTCTTCGGTGTCTAGGAAACGGGGTTTCCTCTTTGCTGGCCGGTCTCTCAATTTGAATCCCTTTTCTTTGCGGTGCTGATCCCTCAGATTCATCATTTTCTCCTCTTCATCCTCGCGCAGTTTCTTCAAGATCCTTTTCCATTTGCGGCCATACTTCAATCCTAGCTCAAAAGCTCGCCAGTTAACCGTTGGCTCATCCCAGGAGCTTTCGACGGGCGCTGTACCATCAATGATTTTCTTGTCTCGCAATTCACGAGCCTTCCCTCTCTTTTCTTTCTTCCAGTCATCGAATGCACAAGCTTCAAGATGCTGGTGATATCGAGACCGAAAGCCTTTCTTTCTTATTTCGTCCAAAGTGAGCCTAGGCTTCTGGAACTCCCCAGTGATATATTCCCATTCAGATTTGACCCGTCCAGGTCCGAGATTTTGCAGCGCTGGAGTGCTAGACGATACCTTCTGCTGCTCTTCATTAGTTGCCGTTGTTTCGGGCGCATTTCCCCCAGTGTCATCAATCAGGTGCTCTGTCGTCTTGTGCATTTTGCCGTCGGTCGAGATGGGTCGTCGCTCGAAACGTTCTCGTCTGGCAATTTCTTCCTTTGAGCCTGGCGATGAGTTTTGCTCTAGCCGCGCCTTCCTGCGATGTCCCCAATCTGTGCGCCACTCAGAATCTTTGTAGAATAACAATTTCTTCGTCATTTCCCACACTTGATACTTGTCCTTCCCACGATTCCTTCTTTCGCGATAATATCTCGTCCTTGCCAACCATATCTTCGCACATCTTGTCATCTGTTGCCTCAGGACTTCCAGCTCTATTGCGGCCTCCTTAATGACCTGGTCCTCTGATTTCGCGTCGCTCATCCGAAGAATGACTGGGACACTACAACCGTACAGAATGCAGACCAGATCGCCTCCTTTGACACCAGGGGCCACCAGAGCGAGCTTTCCGGATTCCGTGTTCGCCAATGCCCTCTTCCAGATGACAGATTGAACCCTCCAGCAGAATTGGGCAATGACAGATACCCGTTCGTTTCGTATCAGGTCCGATGTGCTGATGGACCCACTGAGATATCCACCTTTCTCGAATGATTCTTTGCACGCTCTCGCATAGTAGACAGGCGGATTCTTCCCATCCCGTCCTCTATCACCTACGAGTGTTCTCCAAAAGGCGTCCGGAGGGTCACCTTGAGCTCTTGTCCAACCTGCGAAGTCGGCCCATTCAGAAGGAATGTTTCCAGACTGAGAGGCATCTTTGACTTCAACTATGGTGTCAAGGACAAATCCCTTGACGAACATGCTGTAGTAGTTGTCTGGTCCGTGGCCTATCCTTTTCCTGAATTTCAACGTCCTGAAATCGAGCTCCTTTGTTTCGGCGGCCTTGTAATTTCGCACGTTCTGGTTTGGAACACCGACTAAGGGATCCGCATTGGTTCGTCCGACTTTTGGGCCTGAAACACCCGCTGCCCTCTGCATAGCAAAGGGTGCTCTCGAAATCTGTGGAATCCAAGAAGGTAAAGGCAGATAGTCTTCTCGACGCAGTAGCGTCTGAGACTTGTCATCTGATTCCGTACGTTCATGATTTGCTGTAAGGCGAGTTTTGGCGCTTGTTCTTGTTCTGTCGACCCTTTGCTTCTCTGCCTCTCTCTTTTGTTTCTCTTCTTGCTCTCTGAATTCGATGTCGAATCTCTCCGAGACCTTTGCCTCCTCAACGGCCCACGGGCGCAAGATCAAGTCGAGCGCACGACTCCCGTCAACCTTGAGTGCTCTGTGTATACAAAATCGGATAAAATATTGACAGACATCCACATAGGGCTTCTTATAGTCAACCTCATATCTCCTCTGCTCTGTGAACTGCTCCAATGCCGCTTGCGTGTGATTTTGCCAAGATCGACTGTTCGTAGCCTTCGGTGTGGTGTCCTTTGATATCGCGAGCAGGGCGTAGATTGTATCGTGTGCATTAGTGACATCGAAAATAGCCAAGCTTGAGACTAACACCTCGAGGCTCAATAAGGGCTGACCCTTCACTGTTGGCGGCCGCGTACTCATTTGCGAGGATAAATGTGAGGTTTCGTGCGTTTTCCGATTTGCCTTCGGCTCATTTGTCGGGCTAGAGTCATGATCTTTGGACGAAAGATCATCATCATCCTGCAAATCAGGATCCTCTTCCCAACTAGATTCATCAGACAGGCCTTCTGAGTCTGAGTCGCCCATAGCATGCTTGGAATTGCCGTGTCCCAGTCTCTTCATTTTGGCTGATATATGTCCTCCAATCTCTTTGTGGTCACGAAAGAGCTTACCCGTTGCGTCCACCAGCAAACTCGCGCCGAGTTGGGACACGTAATCGAACCACCCAGGTATGTGATGAAACTTTCGATCCCTTTTCATAACCTCTGAAAGCCTATGTGTAGCAGTCTCGACCTCAACGAATAGCTCAACAGCGACGGAGAACTTATTCCAGGATATTCTGTCCAGACCACAATACAGCAAAGCCTTTCGTGCCAAAGATATCTCTTGGACTACCCACCTTCGTGAGAACCATGGCCGTTGCATGAGATCAAGTAAAGCCTTCCATTTTGGCGAATTGCTCTCCTTGTCGCACAGGTCGTCGAAGTCCTGCAGCTTCAACACCTCGTCGCGAATGAATCGTATTGCTATCTGGCTGGATGGATCAGGTTGTCCCAGCCAAACGCACACTCTTTTAGCCTTCCCATATATCTCGGCCATCATCTCGACCTGCTGGTTTTTCTCATCCATGTCCTTCTGGTTGATACACACGGCATCAATCCATAGATACCGATCCCATTTTTCGTGTCTCAAAGCTAACAATGCTTTGACAAGATCAGGTTTGGCCTTTTTGGCATGTGCCTTGCCCCTCTTGCCGCGAATTCTGATATAGTCTTCTTCTTGGGAGACTCCCCAGCACCACGATAGAGCCTCGTACTTGATATGCTTTGGAGAATCGAGGCTAGTTTCGACGAGTTCGCAATCGATCTTTGGGTTGCGAGGAATGCCAGCGATCAATTTCAGCAGTCGGATAGTTTGTCCTTCGCTGGCGATTGGGGCGTATTCAAAGTCCGGAAGACCATGGCCGTCGTAATGGTTGCTTGGACCGGCTTCCGACAAGATATATTCGTCATCAAAACCGAACGAATTAGAGGAAGCATCTGTCATGCTCCTGTTGTATCGCTTAAAAGAATTAACATCTGAACGAGTACGTGAAGACATTTCGAAGGGGACACCGATACGACGATACAGCGAGAGAGCAGTGCAAAAAGACGCACGCGTTTCTTTTCCAACAGATCGAGGCCACCCATGGATTTATCAATACGTCGTTCCAGCGCTAAGCTGAGAGGCCGCAAGTCCAACAATACATCTCATCGCGGCGGAAGACAAGCGATCGCGATCGAATGGTAAGACATAGCCATTAGCTTCTTGGCTCTTTCCTTCAGCTGCAGCCACCAATGCAACGACTGCCTGCTCCAAATGACTGCCCAATCACCACGGTAGTTAATGGCTGCCTTCTTTTGCCTGGCCATGACGGGGGAGGAGTTTTGCGGCTCGGTGCGTCCCTCAGGATTTTTTGATTAGTCGACGGGGCAACCACCATCCCCACACCACACACCCACACACCCACACACCCCCCCTTTATGCTAGTGTAGACGATTTGGCTAGCAGGTAAGTTGCGGCAGCGGCATGCAGCTGTGAGGCGGGACGAAAGCTTCAGCTTTATCGCATTACTGATTGGGGCGCTTTTGAACGAACAACGACGTTGGCCGAGGCATGTCGCGCGCATCCAATCGCGCTCATCACATACGTTCCTGATTATGTTGGAAGGTAAATTGGATGACCAAGAGAGAGTTCTACTGCCCGGAATCGAGATCGCTAGATGTGTGGCACTTTCCAAGATGATGTTGCCAATGACTTATCGCAATACATCTGCAGTCGGACGTCTTCCTTTAGAAGTGAGCTGATGGAAGGGCATTGGATCGATGGTGTTGCAACTTGCCGTGATACCGACTCTGGTTTCCCATGAGCTCTCGAGTAGTAGCCACCTGACGGACAAGTGCACTCGATTCCGTATCCTTTGATCGGTTTCGTGCCGGCTGAGACGGGATCGTCGTATCTGCCTTCGTTCCATTCTTGATTGTGAAAGCCTGGGAAAATGGCCTTCTCAGCCTCGCGACTCGTGAATTCTAGCTCAATGCTTACTGACTTCTTCGATCTGATATCCTCTTCGATAGGCGGCAGCCACAAGACCTGTCTCTTCCCACACTTCTCGTGCAGTTCTCAGCTTTGCCGTCCCACCACCAGTCTAGAGCCAGTCATTGTATCCAAGAGAAACGAGATGCTCCGCCCTGCAATACCACCTCGGTTACTATGCTCTACTCCCATACGCCTTATCTTCTGCAAGCTGATTGTCTGATTATGCGAATTCAATTCCAGTGCAGAACCTCGAGAGAAGCCCGAGACGCTGAAAGCCTGATGTGCGTCCCTAGACGGGATGTGGCCTCCCGTCCCGAACCACTAACGTTTGCCTGGTTTTCCACACTGCCACCCTGTGCCGCAACTCTCACCACCATTATTGTCAACCATCTTTGACATGCTAAACAGTTGCACTATCTAATTCTGCCGTCTCGCAAAACCTTTGCCCTACGCTTACCAATCAAACCTCATCACGACGCCTCCAGACCGAGTCTGCCTCGCGCTACCGTATACAAGCGGCCTCAACCCGATCGCCCTCAAACAACCTCAGACGGCCTTTCATACATGATATACCTACCCATACTATGGATCAGACAATCTCGGTGGATCAGACACTCGTAGAAGACATCTTTCCCGCTGAATTCATCTGCCCAACAAAACATCATGCATGGCCTGTCACTAGTTCGATACCAATTTTGCACTCCGCGGAATCCACCAACAGTAACAATTTGTGGCCCAACGAACACGATACTGGCAACTTCGATTTTAGTGGCAGCCTGTCTACCACATCATACACCTTGCCGGCACGTTTCCTGGAGGGTGAAGAGTCGTGGGCATCAGATCCTGATCAGTTCAAGTATCCAGCATCGTATGACTACTTATGTAGCAGCAACTCCAGCAGAGGCACTGAGTATGGATTTGGTCAGCACAAATATTCGTGGTCTGAAGACATGTCCAACACGCGTGCGCGGATAAATACATTTGGCATACAGGAACCATACTGGACACCTGACAATTTTCTATTGGATACTGAAAGCCTTGCTCGGTTTACGCAGCATTCAGAATCTATAATTATTAGCTCTTGTATCGAATCTACCGTGTCGTCTGTTGAGAGCCATGTTAATGATTGAAGATAATCGAGGTATCAATGCAGATCTACACTGCTAAAAAAAAGGGGAATTAAAAGCATTGAATCTAGGGTATGTCCCATGATCTCCAGCAACATTAGCTTCGCAGCATTCTTCCTTCATGCGATCCGCAGAAACATAATCTGCTTTCTCTTACTGACTTCCCACTGAGAATTAATGCTGCAGAAAGAGTATAATACGTTGCCGTCATTCATACTTTTTGAAGCACTACTAAGGAGACGATGTACTCTATTATTTCATCAAAAGGTCTGCCCCGTCGTTCGATTGCTAAAGTCGCTCAATAAGCCAGAGCTCAACAAAATAAATTCCAATACTGTCGCTTGTCCTCGGATTACCGAAGGCTTGCGCCATCTTCAGTGTAATTCTTTATTCACAGGGAGCTCAACATATGATCTTTGATATCGGACCATGAATACATCACTAACAACATCGATGGTGCTAGTCGCAGGCTGAAAACCATGCTACCGGTGGTGACCTCTCTTGTGAGTGCCTACTGTGGTTGCCGGACAAAAAAACGTTATTTGGTGGAGATCTCGGCACAGGTTTCGGCTTTATTTATCTCGTCAATCCCGTGTATCTTACAACCTAATAAGCTCATTCTTTCACGCTATCTACCACATAATGACTGACGTGGCCGTAGAAGAGAGATTATATAAACACCAAAAAATCGCCATTACGGCTTGTATACAGCTTCACATGTTGCCGGCTTTATGGCCGAGGGTTCCACTAAATAACGTTCTTTTGGCATGCAACCACAGTACGCCTTGATAATTTCCTAGCCCTGCACACAGGGAGCATCCGAGATTGAGGGGCGAGCTTGATGTGTCCCAAATGTCTCCGGAAAAATCCTAGGAAGCAAAATTTACCTCCCGAAGTCCGCCTCCGTAGTCATTATCTATCTTTGCCGGCTACCGCAGAACAATCGAAGTGGCTATACTTAGAAATTCGGTGACATGGCCATTCTCCTCTCATTTAAGACGTTTCGTGACCAATTCACCGCTCAACTACTTCAACCATTGCTCATAAATCATTCCGTGCCTATCTAATATGCATCTTTCACCTTTCCTTCTGATTGCCGCAGCAGCCCTTCTGGGCCCGTTAGGGTTCGTAAAAAATGGGCATCTTATCTATTCCCTGCTAACCCATCTTCTAGCTCAGCAGCATGCGATTTGAACGCCTCGAGACTTATTGTCTGCCAAGTAGAAAATCCTCATAGCCCACCAAAGCATCGAACCTACAGAAGGACAGGCTACACTGATTCTTGCTGCGGGACGAACTGCATGTCTGATCGCGGTTATGTAAGTTCTCTAAATCTCTTTCACGCATGGTTCTCTTGCGCTCTCTAGAAGCGAGCTGATTGCATGTAATGTAGTGTTTTATAACCAAGACATCAAAGGAGGCCTTTACCAGTTGCGCGACGGATGGAGGGAGAAGAAAGAATGTCTTTGTTTCGGAAACACTCGAACTCACGGCTGACGGGAAATGCGTGGTTGATGATGGTTTGCCTTAAGATCGAAGGATAAGATGATCTGGCTTGAAACTGAATGCGAACCTGACGTTCTCCATCGAATGAATGATTTACATTATGGTCACAACAATAACACGAGATGAAGAAATTGAGGGCGTTAATGCACGAGTTATCTAAGCCAACACGGTATAACCATCAGATTCTGGGCAATGCGGCGTGATCAATGTCAGAACCGACAGATATCAAGAAAATTCACGTTCCTATTGACTCTCCGGAGTCTCACAGCCTGCTCGTTCCTGACCACAAATCGCATCTGACAAGGCCACGTTCAGCACCATTCAGCCGCAGGCCAGCGACATTTTAACATGATAATGGGATTCTTGCACAGAATGTAGTCTTCTGACTGAAAGACCAAGCAGCGCCAGCATTTGATTTGAAATGAAAAAAAGCAGAGCAACCAAGTCTCCTCGTACCCTTCAAATCTGCTTCTTCAAACCGAACCCCTCCAGCACAGCACTTAGTTGATCGGCCGTAGTGAAGTTCAGGATCAAGTCGCCGACCTTTTCCGCTCTAACCTCTGCCTCAGTCGCCCAAACGAACGCTTGATGTTCATCTGGGTCGATTCTCACATCCAGCTCCCCAGTTTCCGTTCTCTCCACTTCCACCAGAAAATGGAACTTGCACACGACCTTTCCTCCCCGCGTAGTAAACAGCTGCTCTCCTGCAGTCTTCGGACCTATATGGCTGATAACTAAACCGGTTTCTTCCCAGACTTCTCGCGCGGCACTGTAGAGGATGCTCCTGTCCTCTGCGTCGCAACCTCCGCCTGGGACCTCCCATCTGTCTGGCATACTGTCATGGCTAGCTCGTTGAATGAGTAGAATACGTGGTGGTGTGGCACTGTCGTAGAGGAGCGCGCCGGTCGCAATGTAGCCGTACTCGCAATTCCCTTCGCTCTTGCGATTGGCTATGTAAGCTTCGCATGGAATGGCGAATGCCGAGACAGATGGATGATTCGTGAAGTCTAATCTCGGACATTGGATGTTGGTTTTCGTCATTTCGTTGATACTCTCATCGAGGGTGTTGGCCGTTTGTGAGGCGGGTCCTTGGGTTCTTTTCAAGGTTGTCCGCTCCTTTAAGATGAAGTTACCTCATGAATCCGGTCAACGAGGGCAAAGACGGGCGTCTAAACCTTGAAACGCACACTCTGTCCGGTGCCTGATAAGGCTAACACGAGGCTGGGTTTTGTTCTTACTGATACAGGCAGGCTTTCCCGGCGCATATTTGGCCGCAAGCGCTCCACATTGGTTGATACTTGGTAGCTAAATATGCTCGCCAAGAACCACAGGCACTCGATCGTGGCTCATCAGTCTGTAGAAATGGTCTGGTCCAAACGGGTTGTATGCAGTGTTTGAAGAAGTGAGGTGTGATAGGATGGCCAGTGGCAAAGCAAGAGTGCGCGGAGGGTTCGCAGTCAAATTTTCAAGGCAGCGGATTGGCATCATACGGTTCCGATTCAGCAGAGGCGATACCATCCACATTAAATGTGTGTGTAGTGGTGTGGCCTGGACATACGAAGCTCAAGAAGCTACAATACTATCTTGCCCTCTTCTTTGGATGTATTTATTTCCTCTTTTGTCAAAGAAATTTTGCACAGCCTTCTGTTGTGGCTGCACCAACTCTTTACCCTTATGACATGCTATGCTAATAAGGAGATGCAGGTACTGCATTTTCTGACGTGGACTACTGGGTATTCTTATGTTTCGCATTTCGTCCGATGAGACGATTTTAAAGAGTTCCTGATATGAATCAACAGCCGATATGACCTTCATCGCAGGAAATCGGCATCGACTCTGAATAGCCATCTACTCAACGGCATCATTTGCTCTTCCCCCTAGTTGTGGACCTCACCACTGGAACATGTCTGGATCGAAAGCTGAGAAGTGCGCGAGTCCCGATCTCAATGTTTGAACTTGTTAATGTTGAGATGCAGCTCTTCTGTACTTCCGAATCTTGTCTCCATCACCAACGTTGCAGTGGAATTTCTCCGGGATTTCGAGTTCTTGGACATGGGAACCCTTGCTTACAATGCCGGTGAAGGTGTGCAGTGCCGATGGTTCTTCTTTACTACCGCCGACCTTGTTCACCAAAAGCCTTTAGAACGAGGACTGCGAAACGCACTGAACCATCTCGTTCCAGGTGCGGGCTTGATGACCAGCTATACGATATGGGCCAAGTGGAGTAACAAGATGGGAACCCTGCCAAGTAATAATTAGGCTCGCCCACAGTCACCAACGGCGGAGGTCATTGGAAGACGTAGCATACCGGCTGCATAAAATGCTAGTGTCGATTGTCAAATAGAAGCATGCGGCTTCCAGACTGGCGCCCAGGTTTCTGTGCCAATCGGGTCGTGTTTCTTTCTGCTTTCTGGTTCAGAGTGAAATATTGCAATCGTTCCTAGGCCCATCTCCGTTTTGAGCGGCCGAAATTTAGGAGAGTCGGGCTAAGGACAAGATAGAGATATGTATCTTTATCTTACTCTGCTGCATGGTGAGCATCATCGCTTCTCCAGTACAGATCTTGGTTTGATTGATGTACGGAGTACATTGTGACGACGCGTTGACTGAATCGATGCCGTGCAGGAGCTTCAAAGCCTATGTCTTATTAGAAACCATTATTGATAGAGCTTGTCAAGAGGGCATATTATCAAGCAGAATTAAGGTTGTCTGATTGAATATAGCCACTTGATGAGATTGTTGTTCCGTGCAGGTGAGGTCGCCATGTCCTGAAACGTCCGAGTCTGCTGCCAAACGTGAGAGCTACAACACAACTCCACCACATACCTACCACAGTTCCGACCTGCAATCATGGAATCCGCCCAGCAAGGGCCACAGCAAGGCGACTTGAGCTGGCGCTTGAGCAGCCACCCTATTACTCTCCTCACCTTTTTGGGCTTCAGGATATGTGAGCGATCCTTGGTGCCACGCTTCAGGCAGCATCACTAACAGTTGCACAGCAAGCTTACTCGTCTACATACTCGGAATGTGGTTCACCAAGAATTTCATTCTTGTCTTCATCCTCACTGTCGTCCTGCTCGCCTTCGATTTCTACTACCTCAAGAACATTGCTGGTCGGCGCCTTGTAGGATTGAGATGGTGGAATGAGGTCAATCCCCAGACAGGAGAGACACATTGGGTCTTCGAATCGGCGGACCCGGAGACTCGCCAAATTAGTGCGACAGACAGAAGATTCTTCTGGTTGGCAGTGTATGCTCAGCCAGCTCTTTGGGTCCTGCTCGGTGTGGTTGCCATTATCAAAATCATTGGGTTTATCGACCTTACACCTCTTTGGCTTACGCTTGTTGGTGAGTTACATGGCAGATATCTCGACAGATCTTGGAAATCTAATATGCGTAGTCATCGCTCTCCTCTTGACAGGTACCAATACCCTAGCCTTCTCCCGATGCGATAAATTCAGTCATGCAACGGGCATGGCCTCAAGTGCAATGTATTCTGGTGGACTGGCAAGGAACGTGGCCACTGGATTGATCAGCAGATTCTTTAGCCGGTAGCAAGATCCAAGGCAAAGTGTATGAAGAAGAGCATGGCGTGTTCGATTTTCAGAGCAGCACAATATCAACTTAGGCAATCATTTTGCTTTTAGACTGGCCTGGACACGGCCACAACTTCCTTGTTGGTCAAATAGTGATATCTTTCCATTGCCTGTCAAGGTCTGATCTGCTGTACATGTGGCCAATGAGCGATCCGGCCGGTCACCGGGCGTCTATACAGCCTTCTACGCTGAAACGCCTGCCTTTCTGCCAACGTCATCGCTGTAATCCGGAGCAACGATATCTCTAGCCTTTCGGAAATTTATCTTGTTGCTGTACGGCACGGCCGGCAAAGAGCGAAATATTAGCAATATCTTCGGAATTTCTCATGGGTACATCCACAAGAGGGCGAGCGATATGATTGGCATTCTAAGCTTGAGAAGTGGCAAGGCGCCAATGATTGGGGGAAGGAAGAGTGCCCGCGACCAACAGGTGAAGACAAGCGATGGATTTCCCCCAGGCCAAAACCGAGAGCACAAAACTACCTCTTACCTGGCTTCCACGCGCGAACCGATGATCTCATGCAATTGCGAAGTTTGACCGAGATCTCTGGGCGACAAGCGCTGTTAGCGATGCCTCAGCCTCATCTCATATAATGTGCTGTCCTGGTTCCGACCTCGGTGGCCGGCCCCTATGCAAACGTCCGCCCACCTTACCTTACCTGCCGTCTTCACTTTGAATGACCTTTTAGCCAGTGGCTGCCATTCGGCCCTACGATACTGACCGGACCAGGAAGTGAGGCGTTCCACGTTGTCCAGCCACCTGAAGAATTTATACGTCGTTGCAAGTACTCACAGTGCCCGCTGCGCCTCTACAACACCACGTTCGTGCCCGTCACGACCTTTCAGACCGCCCTCCGCAGGTCAGATGAGGTTCAGATGGTGTCTTGGAAAGAGAAGATGATTTCGATTTGGCTGGTATTCTCGTCCGGCCTACACGTTTTGCCCTATGACATCTTCGAGAGCATAAGTCCGCATCATTTCCGAATCTTGAACAGTATTGCTATGAACCCGGCAGGTCCGAAAATTGTCATTACTCTTGGGCGCCCTGGCTCCCGGAGCAGGCCGATAGAGTAAAGGTGAGCTCTACCAGGGCGAGCATGGAAGCTCTTCATTCGCGATGGTTGGTACAATACTATGAAAGAGACAGGCTTTCGGTGGTCACACCGAGTTCAACATGCATATTTAATATTCGAAGCCACCACTTAATGCAATTTTCTAGAGCACACTTCAACTTGGTTCACTCTCCTCCACCAGTAAAGTACGACAACGGTCATCTAAAGACCCTCAGCTCAAACACTAACTGACTTGCCAGCTCATCTCTACATTAGCACGCCTCAAATGTCTTCTTTGAAGCGACAAGCCGGTCGAGTCATTCGCAAGATCTCACAGATCTTGTCAAGACGACGCGCGAGCGTCTCAAGCACAGTCCCACCGCACCGCAAACGTTCATCGACCAACTCTTTCCTGCGTATGTTCCAGTCGGCGTCGGACGGAGCTAAAACCCCTTTTTGCCAAGCAGCTGTGATGTCCCCTATGCCATCTCCTACTGGCCAGGGCTATCAGCTGGCAGCGAACCCACCCGCCGATATATGGATTTGCCACGAGTGTGAAAGCACGAACAGACGGGGTGCTACGGATCCTGACTGCTGTCCTGTATGCGTCCCGAGGCATTACCGATGCAATCTGTGCGACGAAGCAACGACCAACATGGAGCAAGCCGTCGCAGAGCGGACGGCAACGTCTATCTTCAACGCTGAATAAAGATCGACCTGCTCCATGATGTTCTGCTTCATTCAGATTGGAAGAACCTTCAGGGCCTGTTTAAGTCTCATCTCATTCCTCCCTTCACCGCCCATGGACACAGCAAGCCAATCTCTATCCATACCGAGTCCGGCGGGTCTGACTCTTCTTCCACAACACCCCCTCTCTTCCACGCCACCCTTTTCATTTTACCTAGACGAACGTCTCACGGCAGCAAGTCCCTTCACGATATCCCTAGACCAGCCCAGTCTTTCGATTCACGTTCTCCCTCTTACGGCAACCCCTTCCCGAGATACACCTTTCATTCTTTCTTCCTTCGACGTCCATCATCGACACCTATCCATGCCTCACGTTCACGCTCCACATACACGATATTCATCCACAGTCCCCGTCACAACATCCGCTCGTCATACCATGCTACTCATTCACGACAACGACCGTTCATAAGTCTTCGACACCAACATTGCTGATGATTTTTATTCACCACGGCTCGTCAGGACACTTATTTCGCGGGTGACCTCCTCACTGCCTGCTATTTCGACTCGCCCCCGTGTGCCAGCGACAATAAAGTTTACGTAAGACGTCGCACAAGCTGACGTTCACCACATGCCGAAGATCTGTGAACTTCCATTCGACAAGTAAGGGAGCAGCTCCCTGCCAGCAAGTTCAATCTCGCTGTTGAGGTTTCGCAACCCCACTCACATTCGAATATTCTGGTCGAAAATTTGTGCTCGTTGTGGCCACTGGGGTCTTCTTTCGTTCATCGATGTATTAGCACATATATTTCAGACACTCAATTAGCAAATCTATCGATATTCCCCTTTCCCATGACGCCAAAGCAGCAATCTAAGAACTATGTATTCAGGCACATAGGAGCTAGAAACGGGTACGCAGTAGCGCAAAAGCAAAGCGCTAGTCTTTTCCCTGCTTCTTCGTCTCAGCTTGGTCCTCCCACCTTTTGAGCACACCCATGACCCTTTCAAACGTCCACACTGTGATCGCACTCGTCGGCGCTGCCTTTACAAGCGCTACAGTAAGACCTCTATACATGCCTCTGACGCCTTCTCTTTGCAGTATCATCTTGATTGTGGCAGCCACACCTGAGGTATATTCCGGAATATTTCTATGCACATACTTCTCCCGACTCGGACCTTGAACCTGTAACCGCTTCCTCACGGTGTCCAATGGATACACCGCAGTCTTCGACAGCACGCTAGCGAATATTCCAGCAAGACCATCAGCGGTGCCTAGACTTTCTAGCGGAAGAGGTTGGGCATGGAGAAGCGGTTTGAAGGTTTCGTAGAAGGTGAAGAAGAGACCCATGTACGGTATTATCTGTGCATTTGCTGCGCGCAAACCGCGGAAGAATCCTGCCGTACCTTCATTACGATGGATTTGTTTTATGCCGTCTAGAAGGCCACTGTATACCTTTGTATTTCCCTGTGCAGCAAACCGGGTACGGAGGAGATCGAGGGGGTATGTCGCCGTGGTTGAGACTGTGCCTGCGAGTGCGCCTGATATGAAGGAAGTCGCGTTTTCACCAAGATGTAGTTGGGAGGAGGTAGAGGAAAGAAATTGTGATGTTGTTCTGTAGGTCAAGAACTGGAAGCCGCTGTAGAAGACGTAGAGACCTTCTGCTGGTATGTTTCCTTTCCAAAGTGCGAATATGCCTTCTTCCTTGAGGATTTGTTTTAGAGTTCCTGTTATGCCTTTGTAGATTGGGGTGCCTGGGGGAGGACGGTTGAGGGGATCGCTGAGGGAGTGGATCTGAAGTTGGAGCCGGATCTTTATCACGTCGAGGGGGGCTACGCAGAATCTGGTGGTTGTTCGTTAGCTTTCTGTGTGTCTTTACATCTGCAGGGGAAATTTGATCCAGCGCGTACCTGGAGACGAGACCTGCTACGGCTCCAGCAGTGACAACCTGAAGTTGAGTACCCTGATACTCTGTCAGCTTCTGAATGCCAAACAAAGGAGGAATACAAACCTCGTCTTTCAACGACTCAACCCGCCCAGGCATCCAAATGGCAAGGCACTCTTGACCGACCGACCATGGACCGTGTGATCAACTCGTGCGATACGACGCGCCAAATTAAACAATTTACCGTTTTGGGATACGAGTGCTCGGCAGTTGTTGTTGAAGTTGCTTCTTCCCTTTCGGCTATTGTCAGGATGAAAGGATGCGAGCTCGGATCTTCTAATGTCTGCGTGACCACCCCTCAGACTGCTATTACATCCCAGCGGAGGCCACGATGTTTACTCATCTTGCACATGCACAATGGCTGCGAAGAGTCCATTCTTGCGAGCGTCGTTGGGTGGCGCAAGACGAATCTGTGGTGCGGGATTGAGGTTTGAAAGAGCTTGGGTTAGAACCTATCAAGTTTCGAGCGTCAGAAGACAATTGGAAAACCGGTCTTCTGGAAATGGCGTGGGAAATGGGCTTGCTCCTCATCTCGTCGGGTCTTCGCAGAAGAGAGTCGCATTTCAGGATATCTCATCGAGTTCCGTGAGGCCCACTTTCGAAAAGCAGATCACCATCGAGTTGGACGGCAAGCCAGCGACCTTTGATAGCATATTCCTCAGGGACTCTTGCAAATGCCCTCGGTGTGTAAACCCATCATCAACTCAGAAGAACTTCGAGACAGCAGCTATCCCAGCTTCGATCGAAGGGTCATGTCAGCTCACTACGGAACTGGAGGATCATGATTGTGTGCTCATCGACTGGAAGAACGATATCCCAGATTGGCCGGAAGGTCATCAAACCGCACTTTCTTTGGACTTTCTACGTGATGCTCTTGAGAGAGATGGACAGATCGAACCAGCTACCCATAAGTTATCGACACGCGTTCTTTGGGAGACCAAAACCATGAGCAAGGACATCGAGTTCATTGACTACAATACCTACATGTCTGATGAGAAGACACTGTTCAAAGTTTTGCAACTCCTTTACACCCATGGTCTCGTCTTCCTCAAGAACGTTCCCGATACGATCTCCACAGACAGCGCTTTGTCGGTCGCGGCCATTGCTGAACGAATCGGGCCTATCCGTCACACATTTTACGGACGAACGTGGGACGTCCGGTCCATTCCAGATGCCAAAAATGTAGCATATACACACGTCTTCCTTGGACTACACATGGATCTCTGCTACATGGACCTTACACCTCATCTTCAATTCCTCCACAGCATGCGTGCCCGCGCACCTGGCGGCGAATCAATGTTTTCTGACTCCTTCTATGCGGCGGAAATCATCCGTCGCGAGAGTCCAGATCTGTTCGAGGCACTTCGAACCTTTGGAGTCACATACAATTACTTCAACGATGGCGTGGCGTACCGACAGACTCGACCGACCGTTGAGCTCGTTGATCCGAATGATGCATCCTCCGCGATCAAGCTCATCAACTGGTCTCCGCCATTCCAAGGTCCATTTGCACAGAACATCGGTAGCCACGATGGCGGTCAAGTTTTGCGAACATATCATGCCGCTGCACAACGTTTTGCTGAGTTGGTCAATGATCCGAATAATATGTACGAGTACCGCATGAATGAAGGTGAGTGCGTGATGTTTGACAACAGACGGGTGCTGCACGCCAGGCGAGCATTTGATGCGGACAAAGGCGAGAGGTGGCTGAAGGGTGTCTATTTGGATCGAGATGTTTATGCTAGTAAGCTGGCGGTCCTGGAGGAGAAATTCGGGAAGAGAGAAGGCATGATTTGGAGAAACACTTAAAATCACTGAGTCATGAGAATTTGATTGGCTTCTTGGAGTACTGGTCTGTAGTTACCTTGACGCTCGCGTCGTGTTGTTGGTGTCAACAATCTGTACCTAACATCTTGACTCCCTGACCACATCAACCCACCACCATACATCACACCGCAGTGCTACCTCTTCGCCAACGCCTTCATGAATGGGAGAGTGGGGGTCACTGTTTCTAGGCTCTGTTAATTCTCTCCAGGCTCATACATCGTCAGTGAAATCTCGCGTCGATAGAGATTTGTGACTAACACACAAAAACAGCGTCGCCAGCACTCATCGGACATGGTTCTCGCAATGGCTCCCGGCGCAGCAGGAAACAATATCGTCGATGCGAATGATCTGAAGAGGCTTGCCCGTGGTGTCAATAGCCTCAGCAACGTCTCCAATTCTGGATCGCGCATGGGTCCCTCGTTGCTTGTTCGACGTTCGCGCCCAGCTCTGCTTGATACATTGGCTCTACCAGCTTCTCCTCCGCTACAGCACAATAAGTTCACAGCTAAAACCCTTGGGCTCACATCAGAAGAAGCGAACAGGTTGCGTGACGAGGGAAAGTGCTTCAAGTGCAAGCAGGCAGGTCATATTGCTCGCGACTGTGAGGGTGCTGCACATAGTGCTCCAGTCTCGTGGGAGATGGATATCAAGGTGCCAGGTGTCGCAAAACATTTTTATCTGAAGTATGAAATGCTCTATTCTACCCACTTGCCCAATACCGACACTGACATGTGTGACAGAGAGTTGAACGAGAATTCTTTCGTCACTTTATATATTGGAAAGGACGCAGCACCGTTTATTGTCTTGAAGTCGATTCTATGCATGCGTTCAGATTACTTCCGCGCCATGTTCGAAGGTGGATTCCAAGAAGAGCAGACTCGCGCTACAAATATTCCCGACATCGAACCAGAGTGCTTCGCTCTCGTACTACAATGGTTCTATACCGGCAACATAGTTTTCTCAGACGGAACAACATATATCAACGCCGATGGAGACGACACAGCCTTCGATGAAGCTGTTCAAATGTTTCTCTTCGCTGAGCAATACGATACTCGACTGTTGCGAGCAGATGTGTTCGACAAATTTGCGAAGTGGGCCTGTTCAGAAAGTCACGTAACCGACGGAGTGATGACTGATGCGATCCCCCTTGCCAAAGCACTGGCTGAACTTCCAAGGGATTCTGGGCTGTACAAGTTCTGTGTAGATTTCCTCGTCTACAGCTGGGTACCCCGTAATTTGGAAGAGACTACTGAGGTAGCTGAGTATCTACCTGCGGAAGTAGCAGGAAGACTATTCTTGGTAGGGCGCAACCTTGGGGGAGATGTCATCAAGACGAAGGCACCTTACGATAAGGGAGTGTGCCAGTACCACGAGCACAAGAGTGATGAGGAGCGTGAGAATTGTCAGTTGGACTCATGTGTCAGGTTGTCAATAATGAAGTCAGAAGCGGCAGTTCAAGCAAGGTTGTGTGGATGATCTAGTTCAGGTAGGTACAAGCTTTTCCAGGTTGTACAAACAACCTCATCGTCTGCGATCGGACTAGTCATCAAACCTAAATAGCCATTGAACTTGCAGCGCTTCTCCGTATAGCGATGACACATAGATTACCCATCAAATCTGTCGGGCACGTCAAAAGGCTAGACCTCATCACAAAGATTCACGCCAGCTCCTCGCCGACCAGAACGATCGCGAACGTACGGAATCCGCATTGGAGGTGCAGAAGAAGCCGATTTGATGAATTGCAGGTACAGCTATGTATGAAGGACTGCGCAAGAGGCTGTAGGTAATAAAGAGACTGAACGGATCTAAGTGCAATCGACATTCTCTAACGACACTGGGTGTGCTGGCTACGACCATTACTGTGGCTCTCGAGTGCACAGGAAGATAATCGGATCAAGTGAGAGTTCTCTTGAAATTTGATACTGACTTGAAAACGCCCTTGAAATTTGCCCGTGATCTAGTTTCGCGTCGCTGGCTCCAAGGGTGTTCAATAATCCGTCATCCTCCAGGTCACGACAACATCACTTCAACACTTCACATCCACATCCTCATGGCCGCTCGTCTTCATCACGAACGTATCCATCCATTGAGACCCTACGCTCGCTCCCACTGAGCGCAGGTAAATAGCGACAAAGACTGTTTGTGATATTCAACATTGGAAGAAATTCATCTGGCTAACACAACCACTCATAGGATCATTCTGGTGCAAGATGGCTTCCGAAGCAGACGAGCCTCAGTCATTCATATCCCTCAATCCTTCGGCTCCATCATTTTCTCCTCCCGCCACAACAACACGGCGAATCTCATCCATGAATCCATATGAGTAAGTCGATGCTTCATCTCCTCATCGTACGAAAGTTGACATGGACCTAGTGCCCTCGCTGCTCTTGATGCGTCGGAATTATCCATGTCTCTTCCTTCAACCTCCTCACTACAGCAAATCGAAAGTCCACTTGCACTGTCCTCTACCGACGACACAGTGATGCCTGACGTCGCCCGCCCATTCGTTCTCTCGTAAGCACCTCGCAAAACCGCTTCAGGTTTTTGCTAATACCATATTTAGAGAGCTCAGCGCCGAAGCCTTTGTCACCCTCACAGTCGGACATGCTCAAACGCCTTTCGTCGTGCTCAAGTCCCTTCTATGCCTACGGTCCGAGTACTTTCGCGCCATGTTTGAGGGTAACTTCGCGGAGACAACGAGCCGTACAAGTATCCTCCCTGATGTCGAGCCCCGTATCTTTGGTTTAGTCCTACAGTGGTTCCATTCGGGTCATGTACTCTTCTCCGATGGCACCGACGCCTTGCCAGAGCAGCTGGATCCTCCCACCGCCTTCAATGAGGCCATTCAGATGTATCTTTTCGCCGATCAATACGAGACTCGATCTTTGCGCCTCGCTCTCTTCGACATAGTTGCCCCAATTTTCGTTGGTGGGAAGGCTGGCAAGCACTCAGCTACAATTGTTACCGAGGCACTGAACCTGCTACCCGAGAGCTCAGGGCTACGTCTTTTGATTGGAGACTTCCTCGTCTATAAGTGGGTGCCGTCGAGCCTGGCTCGAGCGACTGCTATAGTCAAAATACTTCCTGAAGATGTGGTTGCTAGCATTGTGTTCGGAGACCGGGGAATTGGTGGGGACAGGCCTCTCTCTGCGAAGAAAACCACACGACCCTGGCACCAAGATATGTGTCAATACCACGAGCATCTCGATGACGTAGAACGTCAGGCATGTAGCGAGCAGATGGCATTAAAGACACAGAGTCTGATATCTCAACTCGAAGGTCTGACGCTGCTAGGCACGCGGAAGTCAACAACAGAAGAATGAGCAAAGCACGTCTAGGGAGTGGATGGATTCTTAAACTCGGAATGTAGCTGTCGCAGACGCATGAACTGCCCCCACTATCACTTGGTATCAGATGATGATGTTCGTGCTGAAAGAACAAATATAGATGAAATACTGAATCCTCCCATCGTCTTTATATGCCTGAAGCTGGTCTCCCCACGACGATTGCGAACATCCCAATCGTAGACCCTCGTAAGCCAGAGAAATCCAGTCTCTGTATAACTAGTATAGCGGCATCGAGCGGATGAACCAACTCACAGTTCATAGCAACCTATGCTGAAACAACAAAACGAGCAACTACAAACCCTTCCCCCCCCATCTCCCTTAAAACCTACGTATAACCCTTCTAAAATCGAACAAGCCACATTACCCAACAGTCTCACCTTCTCGCAACACCCAACATCTGAATTACGCATCTCACCGCCCGACTTGCCCTTGTCTGCAAACTTTTTGCCCAGTTCCCATGCTACCGGGAAACCTTCCTTGAAGCAAAGTATCGAATGTTGTTACTATACCAATTGCATCGAAAAGGACAGTGATACGTGGTTTTTTGGAGGGGTGGTGGTGCTCTTGTCAGTATGCTTGCTAATTATTCCCCTTGTCTGCAAACCTTCTTTTGCCCAGTTTCCATACTAAAAGCGAACCTTCATGAAAGGGGCCGAATTCACTTGCAACGCTAATTGCATGTATTTCTCTATAAGGGTAGTAAGATACTTCTCTCAGTACATCGCCCAATTCCCCCTTTCATCCTCAACCCTATCCATATACAATCCCAATCTCACCATCCTCCTACTTCCCTATCCTCCAATCTACTAAAGACAACCAAACAATCCTAAATCATATTGCATGCAAGACCCGCCAACGCCACTATCGCCGTTCTCCGCAATATCATCGAAGCTGAAGTATTTACCATCGTCCAGCGCACAACAAACATGAGATTCAAAGTGCTGCCATACTAGGCGAGTATATATATCGAGGTTTATTCGGTATCCATACACGCAAGACCATATCCTCAAATCTAAATCACTGTCTCCAATCAAGAGATATTTCTACACAAGAGAAAAAAACACACACATATATCTCCAAACAACCTCTAGGGTATCTCAAAAAGAAACAAAGAACAACAGCATCGACCAGATGAATCCACTCCCATCAAGCCATACAAAATATCGCCTTCCAAATCCAAAAAGAGCATCATATGATAAACGACCCTCGCAACACCAAATCGTCTAGCCCTGATCCATGCCACCGATATCGTACCAATAATTCTCGTCCAAACCTTCGCGACCGGGCATATCCACACCCCTGCCGACCCCCAACTCGCCTTCGTCAAAACTGACATTCAGCAATCGAATCTTCAAGCCATACCCACCGATCAGATTCACGAGTTTGTTCGTGTCGGCGGTGATTGGCTGTTGGTTCAAGAGCATCAATAGACCGTCCAGCCATTCCGAGGCTAGCGTGTGTGTGCTCGGGAGGAGTTGTAGGAGGACCTGCTCTTTCTCTTCGCCTGTGGAGTTGGTTGTGCGAGGTAGGTAGCCATGTATCGTTATCTTTGTCGACGCGGTGGAGGCAGCTGGTTTTACTGGGGGCGCTGATTTTGACGGGGTCTTCTTTGTCGTCGCGGCTGAGGAGGAAGTTGAGGGTGGGGAGGCAGAGACGTTGCTGACGACGGAGGAGACCACTGAGAGGTCGACTGTATGCTCGTTAGTGTGGACATTGAAACGAGAGGGACCAGATTGGACTCACTCTTTTCTGATAAATCACCTAGACCTGGATCAGTCTCTCTCATCGTATCAAAATCGGCGTAGTGTAGGTATCGTCTGTTGTGTGAAAGCCTGACAAATCGCCAGTTCGAGGGGAGGCTGCGGTTAACAGTCTGCTTGGTGACAGGTCCAGAGTCTACATGGCTGACGGCGTGTGGAAACCAAGCTCCGGCTAGCAGGCAGCGAATGCGTTGCTCTTTGACGAATTGTAAAGCTTCGTGGTTGAGTTCGTCTCTGACCTGTCTGTACATATGCGTTAGTGACCTCACCTGAAGAAAGCAATCGTTTCAGCATACCGTAGATGATGGCCCCAAGCGTCCTCGTATGCCAATTCTAGCAGTTCCATCTGCAATTCCCTCAATTTGTGGTAATCAAAATCCTGGAGCTCGACCTCCGCTTCTGAAATGTCCCTCGTCCTCGGTGCTTGGCCAACAACCTGCTCTACCAAGATCCTGACCAACTCAGCGACCTTATCAAAATCGTCGGCCTCGGCTCCGGTCGCTTTCCAAAGTCGCAAGAAGGCATTGAGACCAGCAGTATGTAGTCGCGACCAGTGTAGTAGCAGCGGTTTGAAGGCCTTTTCGAAATTGCTCCGGCTCTCCATGATCGCATATCTCTGCGCGTCATCCGCCTCTCCTTTCTCGATATCGAAATGCTCGTACAGGACCGAAGTAACGGCCAAACTTGCTCGCGCAATCGGCACCCTCAGATCCTGAAGTTTCGTGCTCTGCTCCAACACCAGTTTCCGAAACTGATCCTCATTCTTCACCACATAATCTGTCAAGTCCATCATTCCCAAGAATCCAGTGTCGTCAAACTCACTGCCAGGGAACTCGGTTTCAAAGCCAACTCTTCTCCACCGCTCCGAATCTTTGTGCCGCTTACTCTCCCTGTTTGGCATGCCCTCCTCTTGGTAACTCGCTGCGCTGATACTCCTCAACGCTCTCTTATGATCGCTTTTCTCCAGGTCGACCTTGACCTCCCGCCACTTCCTCAACATGACCTTCGTCAAGATTTGAAATTCCAACAGAGGCGGCGCGAGGTCCTGGATAGCGTTTCCCTGCATCAAGAAGTACACAGCCTTGATGACACCCAAGTCCTGTAACTTCTTGATGAACCTGGGCCATTCCGT
Organism: Venturia effusa; assembly: GCA_007735645.1. Lineage (NCBI taxonomy): Eukaryota > Fungi > Ascomycota > Dothideomycetes > Venturiales > Venturiaceae > Venturia > Venturia effusa. The sequence continues at coordinate 2,412,256 of CP042185.1, read as the reverse complement.
GTCCTTGTCATTCGTAACGGCATCTCTAATCAGCGAGTTGATCAAATGCAATGCATTGGCGCAGAGCAAATGTTCCGCCGAACTCAGCATGTTGACCAGCATCTCAAGAAACTGGGGATGAATGCCCACGGCCGGTTTGAGAGCATTGAAGCCGAAGTTGCCCGACTCGGGAGGGAGCGATAGTTGGGGATGCGAGACGATGGCCACGAGTACGGAGACGGCACTGCGGAGGATGTTGACGAGGGGTTGGGTGACTACGAGATGGACCGCCTGTATTACGAGCCATGTTAGCTCTTGTGTAGCATGTAGCTTGAGGTGACGAATTGCTGTCGCACCCGTTCAATGACATCTCCAGAGACATATTCCCAGCCCTTGTCCAACTCGAGCAATCGCGAAAAGGACGTGAGGGCGTAAGCCAATGTATTCCCGTGCGCCGTGAGGATGAGATGGGCGAGCTTCGGCAGGCCTTCTTCGAGAAGGAAGACGTCTGCAAAGGAGGGATCGCCAATTGCCGACTGCAGCTTGAAGACAGCCATCTTGCGCACCGAATCCTCCTCGCTCCCGAGTCGCTGCACCAGCTCGGCCACGTTGAAATCGCCCATGGTCGGTGTCCTGTGTATGCTCGCTCTGTTGAAATGCTGTCCTCTGCAGAATCAGCAATTCCGCCCTGGTTGCGGCTGATTGCAGGTAGGGTGCACGTCGCCCGGCAAGGAAACAATGCGCTCTGATATTCAGGGGCTGGGGTCTGGAAGTTTGCACCTCGGGCTTCACGCGCGGCGAAAGACGATCAATGGGATGCATGAAGAACTTGGAGTCAGAAAGGACCAATCGCCCATGTTTTATGTAACCAATAGCACCGAGTCCTGATCTATCAACACTGGGTCGTTGCCTCGTGGGACGAGGCTTCAGGGTGCCTATACTATTGTTTCCATCCAAAATGCTCAAGGCTGTACCTCGCTGAAAAACAAAGCTCCCACCAGATGCCAGTATTGTAACCAAACCATGCGCATATACAAACAAGCCGTATACCAGTCCCAACCGACCAACAGGTCCCTGGTCGCTTCCAAGACAGAGGGAGCAAACCGATGAGCATGAAATCAAGGGTGCCCCACCAACCTGGCCCGCTATTTCAAACACATAGAGATCAGGTGCCACTCCGCAATTCGAATCGTCGCTATCATGGTCTCCAGCCCACGTTCCAAATGACGTGAGCGATATCTTTTGCTGTGTTGACTGTGTCAACTACTTTCCCAAAGAGCCCAGAGCTGTGAGCTTCATCCCCTTCTTCATAAGGCATTAACATACCGCTGGCTGTTCTTCGCATTCCTCCAAGCCCCCCGGAATGCGACATTTCGTTGTCTTCTTCCCTGTCGCTTTTATCGCGTCGATCTGCAAACGCGCCCGAGGGCTCCCATGACAGATCGTTCTCATCGTCGTCATCCTCGAGCAGGAAATTCCGAGACGGATGTGCAGGCCTGAGAGTTTCTTGTGATGGTGATGGCGAAATGTTGCCTCGCCTCCAGAAACTGGGTCCTACAGAATGTGATGGGAGTTCAGGGACATCTGGCGAATCTGTGCGATATTTGAGTGTGGTTGGCTCAAGATTGACGATCAGCGTCTTCTCCGAGAGATCTGTCTTGGAGTTGCTCCGTGATATCGGCTTCTTGCGATTAGTCTTGGAGCTCATCATGAGGACTCCATCATCCGAGTCATCAGAATCGGAGTCGTTGTTCGGATAGGCCGGTTCGTCTTCATCGTCGTTTCCCTTGCCATCGATCGCAATGCATTGGTCGACCTTGTCGGCGAATCGAATGTGGCGCTTTTCGCCGTGGTCAGGTGTCTGAGGGTCAGATGTCGTGCTAGATGAAAACGTGTCCACCGTGTCCCTGCTGATGGTGTGCGAGGGGTAAGCAGAGGTGACGAAGTCGGACGTTGCTCGGCCGAACATCGGCCTATTATCTCGCAACCTTGGCCTGGATAAATCTCGCTCGGCTTGCACGGCTGCCGCAGCTTGTTTCACCAGCGACGACGCTGATATAGACTTTTGCAGCATGACCTCCGACATGCTTCGCTTCTTCAGAATTGGCTTCTTCTTTACCTCATCGATATCGTGCTGGCCTAGATTGGCATGCGAGTTCGTTCTCGAGAGATGACTTGAAGGGGAATAAGCTGGCTGTGAAACAGAGTAACTTGTTGCAGTCTGCAGTGGGCCGTAAAGCCAAGTCACATCGCAGTCTTTCAGCCTATGAATCGATGTTAGTGGTTATGAATGGCATGCACGTTACCGAGAGTTGTGTGACATTGAATGGCAACACTTACCAGTTCAGCGAATCTGGTGGTATCGTCCTGAGACGATATTTTTGCTTCGCCCACGTCCGCCACGATGCGTTCTCGAGTCGGGACCGCTCGCCGTAGAGTCGGCGTTTTGACACGATATGGCGCCATGATGACCAAATGTCTTCTTCTTTCCAGTCGTGCGATAAATAATCTACATGCCGTGATGGGTGTTGCCTTATGGCTGTGTCGTCCTCGGCTACGATGTGTGTGTCCGGCGTATGCGTTGGTGTGGATTCGCTGGTTGGTGAGGGAACGGTATAGGAATTATCCGTTCGCGGGCTGGGTGGTTCGTCGTCTTCGTACGGGTTCATGTATCCTCCGCCATTGAAGAGAGTGAAATTGGTGTCATCATCCAGGTCATAGCTCGTGTCCAATGTGAGACTGCTCGATACTGTCGAAGCGAAGGAGGAGGCGTTGGTGAGATCGACCTGTGACGTTCTCGACGACGACGAGGACGAAGTGGAAGACGATTGGGAGTAGGATTCGGCGGATGCGGCAGGTGCGACGTATTTCGACGAGTTCCGTGGAGAGTACGGTGGGGTTCCAATAAACAACGAGGTTTGCGAGTTGGGTGACCGCCGTATTCCGGAGGAAGTGTAGTAGGACTGGCCATCAGGCACTTGGACTGGAAGGACCTCTGCCATGATGGCGGGAGTAGCGACCTGCAGATGGAAAGAGTTGCAATGGCTCTTGCAAATACCCGAGTCCCTTTCCGAACCCTCCCCAATGTTCCACCGGGATAGATGTAGTCGACGACTACATGCACCTGACTTTCGACTGCTATCGTACGAGATAGCAAACGATCAAACAGCAACGGACAACGGCCAACGGGACAGAAGTGAGCAATGAACGCGTTGATGATATTGAGCTCGAGGACTGTGATGGGAAGTGAAAAGTCTGGTACGGAATATGGCGAAGTGAAGCGATTGTTGGTGGTGGTGGGTCTGGGGACAAGACTCTAATTCTGGGGACAGGAATTGCGATGCTTGTCCCTGTCAGTAGTCAAGTTGTGTGGGTCTCGATGGCGGAGAGGTGGTGGCGAGGGTGAGATGCACGAGAAGGACCGAGTTTCACACGATAAGAGAGGTTCCTTGGAGTCGGAGCTGGGGATGGGAGGGCAAGAATTGTTGTGTCTCGAGATTGGAAATGGAGTTGCGGTTGCGGAGAGATATCCAGAGTGGTCAACGGGAATCGAGCGGAGAAGACTGGCAGCGGCAGCCTCTCTTGATCACGCGGCGACGGAGTTTGAGGTCGAAGCCAGTGCGGGACCTTCGTGACTTTCAAGCAAAATCTAGATTGGCACGACTGTGGGGGAGAAGGAGACAGGTCCATGCGCTCACCCACTATTGTTAAACGAGAATATGCCTGGCAACGGGAAGAGACAAGGACTGTGCTAGACTCAGTCAGTCCCTTTGTTATTGGGGGGGGGGGACCTTCATACGCCAGCCGGCCGTGGGCAGTGGGCATTGGGCAGTACCTAGTGCTTGGTGGGTAGACGCTCAGTGCTCACGCCCGTCTGGGACTCTGGGACTCTGGGACTCTGGCACTCCGGCACTCGTACACAGTAGACTCTGAGCCCAGGAGCATCCCTATCCCTTTCGATTCCCTCCGCGCACGGCATTCCGCCGATTGAATCTCGAATGTTTGCTCTTGGTCTTAGGGCACTCTATTCCGGATCTGCTATGCGCTTCCGCGTGCGAAGGCGGCCATGGATCGCGTGTGCGTTAGGTAGTGTGTACCATGGCTGCCGTGCGCGCGCGGCGTATTGCCTTGAACCTGTTTCAATGCTGCCAACTACTCCTCTACCGACAGCAGCAGTATGCCGTCTGAGGTCTCCTCAAAAACACGGCCAGGGTCGCCGCGGAATGGAGAGGCGACTCTGCTGTCCTCTAGTCTCTACTGGCCGAAAAGTCTCCTCGATAAGGCGAGCCTGGCGAGGATGGCCATGGCCCCAGTCTCCCTACTGTGGCCGCCGCAGAGATGGGCCGCTTGGGCCAGGGTCGAATGCGATGGGGCTGGAGTTGGACAGCGACCCATCTCGAGTCATGCCCTTGCTTCCAGGTTACGAGATAGCTACTACAAGTAGAAAGGACTGTTCTAAAGCACCAGTAGTAGAGACAGGAGAATGCTCTCCATCGATTCCCTTCACCACACCAGGAGTCGCGCCGAAATTGTGCAAAGAGCGGTCAATATTGCTGTTTCTATCGAGACTAACCATGCTCGCTCGATACGCGTCCCAAGTTCCAGCTCCGTAATATCGCGACCAGCTATACTAGCCACTGACCAATCCAGCCCGCCTCTCACTATCGCTCCATCGCCAGACGCACTCAAGCTGACGGCCGATTCTTCACTCTGGCTCTCGTCTTATCCTCTGCATTTGTGGGTTGGCGGGGTCTGCATGTCCATCTGCAAGTCCCGCAACCACGAAGATTGTCACAGCAAGCCACCACGTTGCGACCAATCCGCATCTCTGTCTCACTCTCGTCCAACCACGATTCTGACTTCGGGACCAGTCCTTGTAGGATCCCCTTGTCTATCAATCGAGATTGTCCACAACATCATGATTGCCCTGGGTGCGTTGGGCATCCTTTTCCCTTGGACCACTTGACCGCATCTTCTCGATTCGCGCAGGCATTGCAATTCGCTGCTCTTTGTGCGACTGCGCCTGTCGAGTCCCGTGTTGTGAGCGTTCCTGTCATTGGACGAGCCGCTAAAACTCCTCTACACGGCTTCCATGGATTCCTGGCAAGCTGCGCGTCTGCTGTGCATTAGTTCCGGCCTAGGGCTGGACAGGCTGCCAAATCCAAGGGTGCTCTTTCCATCATCTGCATTTCTCTGCAATCAGGATCGTGGGGGTCACTCTTAAGAAAAGTTGCTGGATGCAGTGTGAATGAAATGTGAAGATCCCCCACGCTGTCTTCCGACAGCCGCTCAAATCACGGCCCATGACTTCTCCAAACTGCAGACAGTGCAGAGGCAAGCGGCAACCCTCATATATAGCCGTTTCTACCGTTGGCTGGCAAAGGAACCACCAGCCGCCCATCAATACGGTTCAACTCCAAACCAAGTCGGTCACTCCGGGGTACATATCGCCCTCTGATCCACTTTCTCATAGCCATTTATGCCATCTTCATCCGACATAATCTGCGTACAACCGTCTCCGTCTCTGCACAGGACTTACGACACCGCAATAATCAGATAGCGTGCCATTCAAACCGTCTCTCCTCGCTCAAGGCTCATCGTCCGACCTCTTCCGAAAAGCTCCGGTGATCGAGTCGTCGTCACAGCACATGTACACTTCAGAATCCGACCTATTCCTGTCCTGTTTCCTCTGCATGTGCTCATGAACATATCACCCAAGATGGAAAGTGGAGCGACTCTTCTGGGGCACTCTATTTCAGGCAAACTTGCCCTCGAAGCAAAGAATATTTTGAATCAAGCAACACTCTGCGTATCGCAGATTGCAGTGCATTATGCAACCTCTCTGATTCTGCATACCACGTCGCCAATCCTCACGTCCGTATAGGTCAAGCAGGCTGCAGGTTGCAGGTCGCATATTAAAGCGGAACATGTAACCTTCAGCGTTTACGCGCTCTGCCCATGTCCTTAACGGCACATTATCCACCCTCGTATCCACTTGAACGCGACTGTGAAATCATGCCAGGCGGGATCGTGCCGTCCCGGATAAGAACATCATATTTTGCCAAAATGCTCGCGTGATACCCGTCCAGTACATGTCCACGGTGGCTGAACCTCTGATATGGGTTGATACATATGTGTTGATTCCACCACGTCCAGATGCTATCATCTCGTACTCGGGCCCCATTGGCATATAATTGATTTCGTTGGTCATACCACGACATTAAGACTTCATCCTCAGGCGGCAGAGAATTGAAACATTGATAATGTCTCCATCCACAAATGTTTAAGCGCTTATGTCGAAGACCTATTTCTCCACAATCGAATGAACAAATATGTTCCGTCCTTCAGGTCTCGTAGGCCTAGCCATTACGAACTACGAAGATCTCCACCTCTTCCGTGATATGAGAGGAGGCCCGACTGACGACAGCTGTGGAGGCACTGTAATCTGGATAGTATCGAGCCGAATGGCACCCTTACCACATCTGAAGTCAAGCCGTTGCCTCCTGCAGATCGCCACCTAACCCCGGATATTCCTATCAGTGCCCAAATCCGTCCAAATCTACTCCTTAAGGCTCGAGCTTCGATGATTGGTTCTCACCTTCAGAACTGTCAACAACCTCGAGGATCTTGATTACACGCAGCCAGGTTCTCCATAATTCTCCGATGACTGGCGCGGGGCATCGGCAGCACATCCGACTGTCTTGATTTCAGTACACTCAAGGCATTGCTACTCCTGACATGGAAAGTGCCTTCGGTCGACTAGGACAAAAGCGTGACATGGAATCGAAAGACCGTCGATTTTCCACAGCGTGTTCAGCCTTGTGGGATGGCGTTTGACAAGGCTGGGCAAGCGCTAAGCCCGTCCAATTGTTTTCGAAATGCTTGGATTGCTGTTGATCTGTGGTGAAGATCTCTCGTGATCGGCATTCGTGATTGCGTAATTGCTAGAAGAGCTCGTTCGAGAATCCAAACCCAGACCCTTTTACAAACGGCTGTTGACGATTCACGCTTCGATGAATCACTCGAACCACACTTCAGTATCTACTGCTCTTCTCTCCACTATGAGTGTACTTCAACATCTTTGGACCGAGTAGTACTGATAACAGTGACAAGGCGTCTATTGGTGAGCTAATATCGCTAGCACCTTTTCAATTCTCCCCTTGTCACCACTTGCAAGAGTCGTTACAAAGCCGCGAAATGTAACACTTAGGATCCAGCGACGTCCATTTCGAGACGTGTATGCACATCGGTCACTGGGAACAGAACGTCTTCCACTATCATCCTTACCAGATGTGCGCCCTAGCACGGGAATTCAACCTCTCAGCTGAAGCCTCAGACATGCTTACTACCACACCTCGCATCCTTCGACAGGGGATTCGAACACATCACTCCAATAAGCCTCCGTATCTCTTACCAATCAACTACCCACCTATCATTTCTGTCCCTAGCACCTTTCCATCACGCACACTGCACAACACTATTGCCTAGGCTCGTCGTCCCGTCCCTTCCCTTCGCCTTCTTCCTGCAGCCGACGGGAACGAAGGATCATATCAAATCTCACCCGCCAATATCCTGCACAACCTCGCTATTCACACGTTGAGACCCAAAACATCAAGTCTCCAACCTCGCGACGCTCGCGCTCTGTGATGTCTCCCAGCACCAAAAAGCTTGCGCAATCTGGTCTGACTCTGTGCACCACTCGGCCCGGCGTCCAATCAAGAATCGCCGGATATCACTCCTATCCAGCCACCAATCTCATCGTCGCGAGATCACAAGACCCACAACACAAAAGAAAACGCATGCGTCGAAACGCGGAGAACCCTGTTACCTTCAAGCTCGGCTTTTCCTGCCAGCTTCTAGAACCTTGATAATATACTACGGTAGAGTGACTCGTGTGCAGGTGCGGGGGAAGTATCCGCGAATGGGGCGACGAACGGAGTGAACACCGCCACCGAGGTCGTGAGATCCTGTCTTTTTCCTCGTACTAATGAAGTCAATGGATGTAAACACATCGTGTTATCCAAGCACCAGGTTGTCCTTGTGTCGCACGGCGCTATCGCGTAACGGTAGTGGTACGGTGTGCGAGGTAAAAAATTCTTGCCCGACAACGATCCCGAAATTCAATCACCAGACAGATGAAACGCCCACGAGATGTTATCCGAAGACCTTCCGTTTCGAAATGAGGATGCCTCCTCGTTCCAGCCGAGGGATCTCCCAGTCACCTGTGTTTTTGGCCGGGATGATTGACAGTCTGCGACGCTCACACGCGTTCTGTCAAGTTTCAACCACCAGTCGATCTTATTGAAACAGCTCATAAAGTTCTAGTCGTTGACATTTCAATGATAACCAGTATTTGACAGCACCCAGATCGAGCAGAACGAGCGGTGTGCATTGGCCTGTATCGTGGTAAAAGCATAGTCTACCAACTTGGCCATCACGATTTTCTACCATATTCTCACGCTCTTTAGCTGCATCACGAAAAAACGTCGCTCTATCGATACGGTCCAGCTCCAATCAACTGCCACATTCCGGCATACACATTGCCCATCTGATCAACTTTCTCTCCACTATTTATGCCATCTGTGAATTGCATGATCTCGCCAAAAGGGTCTCCTTGGGATTTTGTTCTGTCCATGTCGAAAAACAAACTCAACGGTGACGCTCTAGGAGGCGTCTTGGAGATAGTCCACCTTCCGTACCCCCTGTTTGCACTCTTCAAATAAGAAAAGTCCCGTTCGGTGCCGTGGACATGCGAAAACCTTATACGTAAGATTGGGCCCGCAGAATACGGCAACGGCTTTTGTCGCCTTTTTTGTGCGAATGGTAAAGTAGGATCCTTTGAATGCTATTCAACAGATTAGAAATATGAGGAGGAGGAGGGAGGAAGGGAGGGAGTGGACGAAATTAAGGTCATGTAGGTTTGAGACGGGAAGACATACTAGCCGAAATCCACGGACAATCCCACACCGCACCCTTTGGATTACAGCGTCCGAGGATCCTGTAGTCCCAACCTGGCACTTTTGTCACCTCCTGCACACGACGAGTTGAGCAGAGCTTTGCGTGCTAGAGAGCGAGGAAATAAGGGCGAGTAAGGCGATGACGTGCATGATTTTGCGTGTTGTAGAAAAGGTGCGTGGTGTGTCTCAACGGATCTTAGGATGCTTATGAGTTGGTTGAATTGGTGATCTGCGAGGTCATTGTTTTTCCGGATACATATTTGTAGTCGTTGTAAGTTACTTACTACGGAGGTACGACATACTATCGCGTATGTTGGATTTGCACTACCGAAAATAGACGTGGACAGTGGACACCTTGGTAAGAACGATGTCTGTGTTGGAAAAGTGCCCGCGATCTGTATACCCACCGCTGCTCTCGAAGCGAAACAAATATTAGACGCCAATCACTTGACGAGGAGAGTCTTCTCATAGAATCTACAAATACACTTGATTCGAAACCGTAGTGACCTTGCTACTGATTTGTAGCTAACATCTATTCGCGTAGGCATAGTACAACACTCATGTCAGCGCAGCTATTTTCGGTGCAGTCAGATGAAGTATACAGTAAAAGTCTATAGCAGTTAACTTAAGATCGATACAAAAGCCTACTAATCGCTGGCAGGAATACTATAAAACTTACTTCTTATTTACCAAATTCCGTGCCAAGTGTCGACGTCTTTCTCGGTGGTGCGATAATAGGGTATATTATATAGGGCAAAGTATACCGAAATCAACAAGTTGATTCAGCGGTGGAAAGCTGTTCCCATCGCAGCGAGATCGAGTACTACAATCCCATTTCTCGGCCGTAGGAAGCAAGCGTATGAAGGGAGCAATATACTAGGTCAGGGGGTAAAAGGAATTCGCCTAAGGTTTGTCATTATCACGACGCCGTTGGGGACTGACAGGGGCTTTATCATGATGGTGTAGAATCCTTGGAGAGGGTGGAGGAGGTGTCGGGTTCGGTGCGATGGAGAGGGCGATGGTTAACTTCGCGATGGTTTGTCTTCACGGAGACTGGTTGGTCTTCGATGGGATAGATGCTGTCTGGTGGATTGTGTCCGTTTGGATCTCTCTTTTGGGGAAGTGGCTTGATGAAGACTGGGAGCGTGATGTAGAGACGCTATAGGAGGCGGAGGTAGCGAATGTCGAGTATCTCTGTAATTGGAGGTTTTTGATAGCGATGAGTTGTGTGGTACTAGAACAATGAACTATAGCTCGGGCAGTTGGTGTATGATATACACACGCAAATCACAGTATTCTTAGAAATATTCTAGGAGAATACTATACTATCCAACCAAATCTCTTTGGGGAAGACTGTAGTATCCGGACAAATGACCGTTCAACGTACGTTGCAAACGATCAACCTACAGCAACAACTTCATGAGGGTGAGCTATAACCTTCCAACTCCGTCCCCGTCAATCAGCCTCAAATCCCAGTCTTCCACGATCACGGGCGTAGAGGATTTTGATTGGTAGGCTAGTTGAAAAGAGCAACATGGTCTGACTGCTCCAATTTCCCCTTTTGTAGGTGGTGAGGCTGCTGCAGTACCAGTTGATCCGAGAGAGAAGGGGACAAAATCAGAAACTATAATCTCCGCCTGATGGATTAACATACCTAGGATGTACTTTATCCTCAATGCGAATAAGTGATAGCTGCAAATCAGTAATAAGGACGTCACGACCTCGAATTGCCCGCGCAAGTACAACTTACCAGGGGGAAAAACGTTGATTGTAACCCTGGCCATGGCCTATGCATGGATCAGATACGTCTCTAAGATTTCTCTCTGCTCTTTGAGCAATCCCTCGGACCTCAAGCACTCCCTTCTGCTTTTCTTTCCGTTTTGAACAAATCCGCCTTTTCTGTACTTATAGTTTGTGGGGCGTAGTCCAGCAAGGGAGGCGACAAGGGAGGTGCGAAATAACGTCTATCCTCCCTGAAAGGATTGTAGATCTTGTTTGAAGATCCTGGTTACGTGATTAGCGGAGCAAACACCATCTAATGGATGACAGCAGAAAGAATCTCGATACATTAATCACTCCACAGCAACAACAATAATCGTGTGCGGATTAACCGTAGACTCCCCCGGCTTGGCTCTTATAGCCTTATCGTAGTCTCACGAGGGCACGACTTCGATACGGCAGACTGACGAGCTTTCTGCTGGCTGTTACCGCAGTACTTCATTAGCAGTAAACGAGAAACACAGCGTGGCGTCCTAGTCCTGCCTGTCCATGGTAGAACTCTTGAGCTACAATAAGTCTCCCTGCGTTCGTGTCCAACGGTGACTCGAAGGAGAAGATAAGATTGTCAGACCGGATGTTAGATGGTCTGAAGATCCGTCACGCTTATTATAAGTATTCGCCATTCTCCTGTTTTCATTACCATTCCAGTAGTAGGTACCTTAGCTACTCAAGAATTGGCGAAATGCAGAAAGTGATCCTTGCATATACTTGACTTTTCAAATACAGTTCCTCGGCCGGCGGTGGGAAATGGAGAACTGGCAGGGGCGATTCCGTACTTATTGAATTGGGAGCACGGTCGCGCGCAGGCCCTTTACGAGATGTCTTGCTTAACGGTTTCTCCGTGAATTAGTCGGATCACACCTTTGATGGTCGTGGGACATTGTGGCGCGTGATTTTATGCTGATGATGCAATCATGATATTTATTGAGAATAGTCGATGGGGTTTCCTGAAGCTAGCTGATAAGCCAGAGCAACAAATCTGGTACAAATGATGGCGTCCATTCCGTCCGTATAAAGGCGAGGAATTATGATTTGTCGGAGAAGACGTTTTTGTGGCATGAAAAGCTGCTGCAGACTGGAGATGTCCGTTCGAGTCGTGCGACTGTTTTGTGAGAACAAATACTCTGCGTTCTCGAGCGACGTGTCATGGTCCTGCATATCATGATCTTATTAGGAATACTGATACGCTTCTGTTTGTGTTCGCACAACACCAGTCCCATACGCAACACGTCCATGAGCGTCCTCGAGAGGCACATCGTCAGCTTCACGATAAGTAGGTGTATCAGAGCCACAATCATGACTCACTTGCTCGACCAGTCCTATTTCTTCAACGGTCGGACCTTGCCCATCCTGTTGCGGTCTCTCTGGTCTATCCTTCATAAACCTTCTCATTCGATTTATGGCATTGGACAAGAACTGATCGTGGGCTTTGACGAGGGGATTGTCGCACCATTTTGTCGATCTTTTTCCCGCATGTAGAGTAGGAGGACGCTGTCGAGAAAGAGATATCGTCGACCCAAAATGGGGCTAGATTGGCCGTTGGATGTGATAGGAGTGCCTGAAAGATTTATCCGGTTCCTTCAAAAAACTACCTTCACATAGGCGATGAGCAAAACAGTCGTGATGAATTGGAGCCAGGATAAATCTGATATCGATACTTGTCTCTTGGCTCCAGCCATTTCAAATTTTTTCTTCTGCTTCAGGGCAATCCACCCATACGCCAGCTCAGAGAAGAGCGTACTGATTTATACAGTGCTATCAAGATGGCCTCGACCGATTGAGGACATCCGCCAGCGAGTTTCGAAATATTGCGCGTGACGTGTGGCCCGTTCTCACGCTTGGTATACGCCTGTAGGTTACAGCCATGACATTGAAAAGCACGTTAAAGAGAAATATTAGCATGGACCACTCGCCTGATGAAACAAAGATCTTTACCCTGACGACCCGCTCTTTTCAGCCTCGTTCATACCCACTCTCCACCACTGAATCCGCCACTGCGATCAAGAGCTGGGGCACCACTCTTCTTGAATTCGGAGAACTGGTCTCAAGGGACCAGCTGCGATACGCTGGTAGATCGAGACCTCAGCATTAAACACTGACCGAAGCGGCTTTATAATCGGGCTGGCAAGCATCAAATTCTCTATCAGGTCAAATATCCTTGACCATTTTGTTACCCGGTCGGCACGGCCGAGGCACATACGACTCCTTGCGTCACGCCGCAGAATGCCTATTCAATGGCGACGATGGTGCCCACGGCGTTGAAATTTGCTTCCGTCTCTATTTCCAATGGGCCTCTTTGAGGGCAGCAACGTGAATCGTACCAGTAGCAACTCGCCTGGTGAGAAGCATCGTTAATACATCACGACAGCTGTTCTCGCGAACACGATCAAACCGTCGCCAGCAGACAGCATCATCGTACTGGAATGGTAAATTGACAGCCTCAACAGGTCTATTCTGCAACGTGGAAAATCTCTTGTCGCGCAACTTGATGGCAAGCCCTGCGTCAAGTCCTGAAGCTATGGTATTGCCATGGACCGCCATCATGACCGAAAATGTCTGGGTGTGATTCGTGGGTTGCACTTCGGCCACAGGAAGGTTGTGATGTGAAGACATACTTCTTCTCCATGAACACCATTGGCGTGTAGAACAGCACCTAGCAGTCATCTTGCCGGGCGTCAGCAGTCAGCTTCATCATCGGAGCCTTTCTGAACTCACCGGCTTCACACTGGGATTCTTCGAACAGCTACCGACGTATTTTACCATAGCGAGGAGAAGATTGGCAAGGATAGTTCAGGAGCCGTGTCTCTGTCGGCGTATCTTCAGGCTGTGATCGGCTTCATTGCGATTGTTGAAAAGGAAACGACGATGGGGTGTCTGTGAACAATGTTCGATTGAGCAAAAGGTGGATATCCAGCGGACAGCTTAACTCTTGACATTTCCCTTTTCTGCGATTATAGTCACTGGGGCTCCGCAAGTGTCTATCCGGATTTTGAGGATGGACTTTTGGTTTTGGTAAGGTTTACAACCCGTGACACGAGTCACAAGGTCGGTCATAATAGGATGGTGGGGTGTTGGGAACGTCGGGTAGGGTGATTCGAAACAAATGACGTACTCCCGCACGACCCCTTGAAGACGTATTTCTCCGAAAATGAATATGTGACAATCGCGACTGCAGGTTAATGGCAGCACCGTAAGCTATACCTGTTGACGCAGCTCACTATCTCAATCGAGCTACTGGAACTGACTGCTACATACGGTCAAAGCTGACAGTAAACTCGGGCTCCCATTCACTCAAAAATAAGCTGCTAATCAGCGAAGTAGTAGCTGTATGGGTGACCACCAGTAAATGCCCGCTGCTATGTATTTTTGCCTTTGGTTCTCCCATTTGGCGCTTCAGTGGTGATATAGTATCCCGCGTTGAGATGGTTTGTCGAAAGATGTGTACACTTCACCAAGCTTGGACCACGATTGCTCGTATGAATTGTCTGCTTTGCGACGACAAAAGTAGTCCAAGTAGATGGCAAATATTTTCTTGAGCCGAAGAGAAGCAAGACGAACTTGTCCAAGTGCTGGACAGCATGCCACAATGAGCAGCAAGAAGAAGCATTCTCGTGCTATAGGTGCAGAGAAGAGGATCCCATTCAGTCGTATGCCGAGAGAATATCTGCAGCCTACTTCACGCTCTCCTGTGCCGCACAAAGCTCTTCAGGAGAGAAGATGTAGCAATGCGACAAGACTTCCCGGAAAACGAGCTGACAGCATTCAGTCGGTTTTTGGCAGCCTGGATGGTATAGAGCTCTCTTTCAACGTCCTTGAGCGGACGGCTTTCATCACTGCGTGCTTGGATCGACTCCTTCCGGCGGCAATATCGAATTATGGAACAGGACATGGATGTCCTTCCATGGAGAGCAAGCTTTGATCCTAGATTTATCAATGCCGCATGCCGAACTCTCGCCACAAATCGTCTCAAAGCTCCCACAAGCGTATGTCCTCTTCGACATGCCACGACCAAGGACACGTCCAAATTCAGCCCGGCTGATTATGTTCCTGGTTGCCATCGGGATGTGTACGGACATCATAAATGTCTTTTGGTATGCCTGCTCCGGCCAGCGGGAAAAGGGGTCGAGAGTGGTGTGAACTAATGAAACGCTTGCTTCGCTGAGCCAGCTCCATTCAGCTTTGATGCAGAGGATGGTATGTCTGTGTCATCCAAACTCTTGCTTTCTAGACCTCTATTACACTTTCCAGACGGAGCCTGCCCTGATACTTGCTAGAGTTCTCCAGGGAAAAGCCTCCGCGAAGTATCTGTGAGCTAGGGACATTCGGTACGACGTGATCGGCGCATTCTCAGAGTAGCCCACTGCGCATGTGCATGAACGTATTCTGGCTAGCAGCTCAAAAGAAATGAGATGGTTCACGACAGAATGTCGTAGTAGACGTCGCGGATGACTGCAGCATAAATCGTATGCCTCGTACAAGAGCTGCAGGTCAGGACCTTGTACGAGGGAGGGATAGGATTGTACCACCGAAGTACCAGCGTGTCCACCAAGCACCTCCTGGTCTCCAGCAACTCCTCGTGGCAGATTTTGAAGGAGGGATCGATCGGGCCTGGTACGCGTCGAGTTATGTTGCTACAGACGGTAACACAGCGATGGGAGACTGCCAGGGCCGTGGTACCTTTTACGTGCTGGCCGCTATCCGGAAGGTGTGATGCCTGGTATGCCTGGTGTTTGTCCTTGTGCTAGCAGATAAAGATCAAGTGCGCACAGGAACCGTTTTCCCCTATCTCGGAATGCGCCGGGCGTAAGGATCCGAATATGTTTCGTGCTGTCAAGTCTTTCGAGATTTGGAATCATGTTTCAAACTTTCTTGTTCTTACGGTAACCAACAACAAAAAGGTTGGGGGTGAGGATCACCTTCGGACCGACGCATGAATGCTGATCTTCAGCTCGTGCCAATGCCCTCGTGGGGTGAAGCAGCCAGCCTCGTGGTTGCCTCACGGCTGTGGTCCATGCCTTGGACCATTGGAGGAGGTGCCTTACATTGTAGATTGTTATTAGGCGTGAGGCGAGACACAGACATGCGGCGATGCTCACCTTGTCTCGCACAGATTGGTGCTTCCTGAGGCTGCTGGTCACGGCGGGCGGAGGCGAATTCCAAGTACTCGGAATCGATGATCGACAGTGCGCACATGAAGACCCCTGCGGCACCAAAATCGTGTGAGGAAGAGTCGTGTCAGATGCATGCAACAGAATCGGCGGTATTCTCGGTGCTGACAGATGAGTAATCAAGGAAGATTCGAACCTTCCTTGACGGCAGCTGCACTGGCCACCAAAGTCCGGGGACGATGGACGGAGAAGACTCAGATTCTCAGAAGAGTCAAGACCAACACCATTTTCGGTCGAATCGGGATTGGGGGACCATGTTGCACTGCCAGTGGTGACTGGTGGTTAATCACGTGGTATGGTGTCTACCTGCCACTGGCATCTACTCCGTACACCTTTTCGCACCTCACAACGTGGAACGCGGGAGGGCGTGGTGAGCCAGGATTCCAGGAACCATTGTTGAACCTCTGCAAGACGGATTTTTGGCGTCGATGCCCTGACCACTGCAGCTGCGTCGACCTGCTCTGAGCCTCTGCCAGACTGCCACTGTGGAACGACGACCCCAGTCAGCCACACAATAATGAGCGATCCACGCCAAGGGTACACATCTCCATTTTCCAAGTCCAAGGCAGTTTGGCCATGAGAACAAGCAAGCACATGCTTCACTATAGTTGTATATCTTGGTCGGGATCATGATTCAACAATCAGTCAAAGTGGATCTCCGCGACTCTTCGTCCCTGGTGGGCGTGGTTCGGCGGGCCTCTGAGACAATTCCCAATCGCAGATGTGATTTCAACGTCGTCTGCCATGATACACACGAACATTTCTAGACTTCAGATGGCCTGCGCCTCCACATTACCATGAGTCTCCATGATGCTCTGGAGACGTGAAACTCATCGACATAGTATCAACCATGACAACTGGAACAACAGCATCTCACATGACGTGCAGCGGAAGCTACTAGTAACCTTGAAATCAAGATTGCTCTGATCCCGGTCTCAGCCCCAGCCACAGCCCCAGCTACGAGTAGCGGGACCGCAAAGTTGCCCGTAGTCATTCAATTTGACAGGCGAGGATGGGCAATCTGTATTCACTCAAGAGTGCAGCAACCAGTGCATTCCCGCACATTGTCATGTAACCGTGAACAGTGCGCGCCGGATCGCCAGAAGGGGAGACATGCATTGGCAATCAGGGGAACGAGAAGGCGGCGAGGGAATATCGGGAGGCATGACAAGTTCCAGGTTTCTACTCAGCACAAGTGGATGCATTCGCGACGCCCCTGCTACACCAACTCCAACAGCTTGGACGATGTGGGCGCAAGTCGTCCTTCCTGTCCTCTCGGCCAATTGTGGGATGCGCCGTGCTCCAGTACGAGTAGCAAGCCTCGCAGATTTGATGGCGGGGTTGGGTCGGCCAAGGCTGGTTGAAGGCCTAGTAGTACGACGGTCATGACTTTGCACCACCATGACCTTGTGTGGCAAGTCGGGGGATTAACAAGGCGAAGTTAATGTTCAAGTGCGGCAAGGGAACTGGCAAGGTGGCCGTTGCAACTGTATTTTCAGTCAACAGGGCAGTCCCATTGCTATAATGCTGATCTGCTATATTGCCTTCGAGGAGCGAGCGTCCAGACCTCCACGGTGGAGCATGACAGCGGCCGGAAGGGCAGCGGTAGTGGAAGGGCTCCCCCGGTTTTGGGTAGATTGGCAGCGTGGCCCAAGGGGGATGCAGCGGTGCAGCTTGCGTGCTAGTGCAGCATCCTTTTCTACGGATGCCATGCGATTTGCTGAGGCCCGGGCAGGATGCACCAGGCGAACAGGGCGGCGCTCCAGTGCTTCCAGAGCTTCCAGTGCCTCCAGTGCCTCCACTCCGCCTCTTCAACCAAGCGGGCCAGCCAGGTTGGCAGCGATCGATTTTGATTCCGCAGCGGCGATCACTAGGTCCCAGAATCCAAATCCCTTCCCCATCCCCACGTGTCCCTCAGATTTGGCTGTCGAGCTGATTGGAGGTGCCCGAAGAACAAAAGTGCCCGACCTCACCTCCTCTCCTTCGCCCACCATATCACCACCCTCCCAGTCCAGCTCGTCCATCGCGTCCAACGGCCCAATCCGTCCTCACGGCTCGTGCAAAATCGATGCAAGGCACACCGTCTCCTGCCAGCCAGCCGCTCTCCTCCATCGCTCGCGCCTGTCCACCCTCCTGCTGCGGTTGCGCGCGGGAAAACGGTCTCGAACGCGTTGATCTTTTACGACCCGACCTCTCGACAGGAATCAACCAAGTCACTGATCAGCACCACCACCACCTGCTCGCGTCATCCGTCCACGTCCACGTCCACGTCCACGGCCAGCGCGATCCTGAGGGGATTTTCTGAACCGGGAGCCAGATCCGTGGCCGGCACCTCTCCAAGTCTGTGGGTCTCTGTGTTACGGTCGAGGCGCACCTAATTAGCGTGCCCCAAGCACTCCGAGTCTTCACCAGAACGTCTTCCTTTTCTCCTAGCTGGGCCCAGCTCTTCCCACACGAAACACGCGTGCCTGAATCCATCCGGAGCATTTTGCAAGTCATGCTCGCTGGACGTTCGTAGTAGTCTTCCGCCCATTCTCGAGCCCACGTGGAATTGCACGCCCAGCGCATCGCATCGCATCGCATCGCATCGAGATAGTACTGCAAATCATTGAAGCTGTGCCCGGGATTGGATCAAGGAGAGCAACAATTCTGCTGTTCCGTCGTCGCCAGTCGCGCAGCCATTGACTGTTGGGAAGGAGCAGGAGTTGAATGAAGTCGACTTGTCTCGTAATTGCTGCCTGTGGGAAGCGAAGGAAGGTGGGAGCGTTCGTTATACGTCCAGCTGGCCTGACTGACAGCTTGACAACCTGGAAGTCCCAGTGTAAGTCATTCCATTGCTTCACCACCACCACCTCACCTCGTTCCATTTCTCAACCACTGCACTTCACCTCAGGCCTTCACCTGACACCTGACACCTGACACCTAACCCTCGACTCTCTGCTCATCGTCCTTCTCTCCTTCTCTTCTTGCTGGTCGCCACTGCTGCTCACTGCATGGGACGCACACTCTGCTCCCGCACTGACAATGACTGCGACCTCAGACTCTCTCCGTCTGCTGAGTGAGTGTGCTGTCGCCCACGAGATGATTGCTCATCCACCTCCCTATTTGTCGTCCTTGTCGTCCGTAGGTCATTGCCACAGCCTTCCTTATTACCGACTCGTCGAGCGTCTCACTTCCACCCGTTCTTCTTTTCCTTCTATACCACGTGAACATCTCGCTAAGCATTAACCAGAACACTCAACTCCATCACGATCCATCGACTTATCATCATCCATCATACACCATGGACTCCTCACGCCCTGGAACAGCCTTCACGGCACACCACTCACTCCCACCAATCACAGCACTCACCAGTGATCTCCCTCCACCTGAACCGTCACCTGGCTTCCCACGACAGTCTTTCGATCCCCGTGACGTGCGCGATTCAGGCAACTGGTCTCAGCAAAGCAAACGTAAGTCCTCCTGCCACACCTCACCATGACCGAACTGCCACGCCGCACACTACCAGCCAGTGCATCACGTTCTTATCAGCCACAACCACTTGCGGCACTACCCATTCCCATATGCTAAACTCGCTCTCACAGATTCCTCTACTGTCTCCAACACCGCCGGTCTTCAATTGCAGACAATCTTGAACCATGATGACTCTCCTTCTCGCATGTCCATGCCCGAAACACCTCACTCCGCCCGAAATGGGCACCATGTATGTACCTTCGGGTTCTGCATTGAAGAAACGTGTTAATCTCGACAGTCTTTACCTACCATCAATTCAGGCGTAGCTGGTTATGATCAGCAGCAACGTGGAAGCTTGGACGCCCATTCACTTCTTGACTCTCGCCGAAGCAGCGTTGATAGTCGGATGAACATGGGGATGGGCCATCTTGCCATTAGCCCTTCCTCTCCGTACGACAGCCAGAACGCATCACGCGTGTCTCTGGTCTCCAACCTTCAGCAACAGCGTGGCATCACTGACCAACGAACCAATGGCGTGCCTGCGTCTCCAGTGGGTTCCCGAACCGGTTTACGTCCGAACACCCAGCCTCGTCGTGCACCTGTCATCCCAGCAAACCCTAGAGCTGTGTCCGGCATGCCGGATCCCAGGGCCGCCGAGCCAACCAAGGGTTTTCCTTGGGCCTTCCCAGACTCGGTGCCGTCCGAGGACCGACGTGGCTCCAGGAGTAGTGAATCGAGTGGTGACAACGACGCCATCTCCCGGCAAAATAGTTATGCAGCCTCAGTCAACAGCAGCGTGTACACCACGGAATCCATGCCACTCGGCCAGAAGCGTTTCGATGATGGTAAGGCCATTCTCAAACGACCTTGTCACGGTGGGACTTACATGCTAACTGACATGAAGATCTCACACACCATCACCACTCGCTTCAGCATCGGTCTGTTACCAGCTTACAAGCCAACGACCCTGGTTCTCCCCAAACACCTGGTGGCTCAGGTAATTATAGCCGGACACCTGAACTTCGAGTCAGCCATAAGATGGCCGAGCGCAAACGACGTAGCGAGATGAAATCACTTTTTGATGAATTAAACAATATACTCCCAAATTCGCCTGGCGGAAAATCTAGCAAATGGGAAATTCTCACCAAAGGTATGGGCCAAGCACGTGTGGTCAACACTCCTTTCACTAACTCAGACTTTGCAGCCATCGAACACATCAAAAATTTGAAGTATAGCGGGGACGCGATTCGCCGTGACACTGAAAGAATGAGAAATGAGATCGATATGGGCCGCCGCTTCGAGGAAGAGAACCGCATGTTACGTGGTGAAGTGCAGGCCATGTTCCAACATCTATCCCGCCTCGATCCAAATTCTGCTCATGTCTACGGAAATTTCACCAATCAACTCCAGCATGAGCAGCCGCCGGCATCCGTTGCACCCGCAAGTATGCTTCCGCCATTGCACAATTCCGGACATTCTGGACAGTGGGCACAAGCGCCGGCCGCTGCAATGCAAGGAGTGGAGTACGCCCCAGGCCAAAGTTATGATCACCGCTGATCCCAGCCCACCCACACGACTGGCTTCTACTCCCATCGGACCATCTCCATCTGTATCAATAGATCTCGACCATCACGATTGTTATGCCTTTACTTGAACGTTTGGCGCACAGAACCACTCAAAAACAGACAGAACATGACCGAAGATCCCTCAATCGTCACCTTCCCTGCGCCCTACATTATACGAATATCCCCGATTGCGCATACCCACATGCTTCAATGTCTACGAATGCTTACCTCATGTTTTTGATCATCCTCTGGGCGTTTCATTGCTTCGGATGCTGGCTTGGCAGGCGTTCAAATGTTATATCCCCTGTCTTTTCATTACTTCGGCGGCTTCACTCGGGAAGGCATGGATGGACTCGATACGCAAGAGTGGCTCGCGCTGCTTTGCTCCGGAAGGCTTTTCTATGTCGGGGCGCTTCGGAGATTCTAGCAATTTTGACACGCTGTGAAAGAGTGGGGCCTGTTCATATCCTGTCGACTGAGTTTCTTACCTAATAAGTAGAGAGTGGCTGAATCTGCCTGGTTCATGTGTCGCTAGCTGGCTGAACTTTATCTTGTGGATCACAATTAGTGACAGAGAAGGCCATGTACTTTGGTCCGTTACGAGAAAGACATAAGCCACACTTCAATCCACTCGGTGGGGTTACTGAACGAGCAATGCAGGCATGAACACATGTGACGTCTTCAATCAAGTGCCCTTTCTGCCAACGACCTCGGTGATCAAATGTTGGCTGCGGAGTGGTTTTTGACTCAACTCCGACATCGGACCATCCCCGGCAATCTAACCAAAACCAATCGTCAGGAGACTGGAAGTGGTCGGTGGCGATCTCGGATTGGAGGTGTTGGTTTAGTCGTGGATTGTCAGTGGAGAGAGCTATATCCTCAGAGACAGAGAAAGATCTCGGCAAGTTTCAAAGCGGTGAGTGCGTCAAATGCGTCATTCAGAGATGTCTCAATCTGCTGGATAATAGCTATAGCTATACCCCTATAACAGTATCTACCACTGGAGCCAAGATATGATTTCAACACCACTGCGGTGTAGGTTTATGAAGATTTTCAGTTCAATAGAAGGGATTCCAGATCGCTTCGAAGGATGTAGGATGATATGAATGAAATCCCCGTCGCTATATTGTTCTTTAAAAGCAGAATAACCGACCGCGAGAACCGTTGTTCATGTCTAAATTCTTGGGAGGTCACCACTCTACACGCCGTTTGGAAATTCACCCCCAACACCCTCCCGTCCCACCAGCCTCTCTCCCCATCCCACCTCAGACCCGATTTCCCCAGTAGATTCACCATCACACAATCAATACCCAGCAAACCAAAAACCCTAGACCAACCATCTCCCCAATCGACATGGCGCGAAACGACGACGCTCAGTCGGTTTTTTTTCTCGCGGTCGTTACGTGAAGGACCTGTATTATCGAATACGCAAGTGGTATCGAATACGTTAATGGGGTGGTTGGTGCCCGTGGCTGGTAATCTTACTATGAACCGGGATAGATTATCGAAGGGTCCTAGCCAGCACTGTACTGGGAAGAGCGAGTTATTGAGGAGGCAGGTGCGCCTAGTTGCGCGTTGACGTGGAGTCAGTGCGATGAGAGGGGTTGATGGAGGGGATCGGGTTGAGGAGGGGAGGGAGTGGTTGGAAGGTAGATGTGGATCATGATCTGGCAGCTGGGTTCTGTGCTTGTGTCGGAGTGGAAGGTGTATGAGTTCTGTGATGGTACTTGAGTGGGAGAAGGGCAGGCTGCTGGGGTTGGGGTGATATCAGACAGTCGGGGTTGTGCCGGTGGCTGGAGGAGTGGAGGGGAAGATAACGTGGTGGTGGTGGTACGCGTCAGGGCTGGCTGGCTTGGAGGCGTTGGCGGTGTATCTTCCGTGCTATGGAATGCTTGCGTGATGGAGAGGGCGGAGAGCATGGTTGAGGGATGGTGTTGGTGTATTCGGTGAGGCAGAGATGTGCTTGAGAAATTTGACTTTTGGAAACGAGTATACCATATTTTGCCGCTTGTATAGGAATAAGTGCAGGAGATGGATGGAAGGTACATGGGAGAAGTGACTGACGCGGGTGATGAGAAGATTGAAAGAGGAAGATGTATATATATAATATACCAGACAAAGTCAGCTTCCATAAAGTTTTTCGTTCGTTGGATGGAGAAGATGGTAGATTTCGAGTGTACTGAGTCGATGTCGATGTAGTCTTTTCGTGCATTTTATTCTGCGTTAAGCTCGGGAATTCCGAGTTCGGCGGCTAGCCTTCCCCTAGCAACAAGCTGTTCGTCTTTGCTGAGGAGAATGGGAAGATTGGAGAAGATTACATCTGCAAGCATGCTCTGTATCAAAGTTTATTGTCGCCTGGAGTGTTGCGACGAAAGATGTTACGGGCACCCTCGTCTCACGTATCATGGCCAAATTTGAGGAATGGAAGAACGAATAGTTATCACACGAGATAGTAGTAGGATAAAGGCTGGAGCGTTCGTGATGGTTGGTAAAGTATTTGTTAGCGCCGGAACAGTACTCTTCATTCCTGAGAGGATGCTATCTGTCCCAGACCATCTCAGCCACATGGTAAATCCTGTACCCATGCATGCATAACCCATGAATTTACTTGAGAGGAATGAATCGCGAAGAGTGGGTGGCACCAATACCCGGGCGACCGTGCTTTACAGGCTTGTATGAGATGGAGAATTCGCCCAGGTAGTGACCGACCATTTCAGGCTTGATTTCGACCTGGTTGAATTCCTGCGAACAGAATTAGCATAACGATCATGCGCACACTTCATCCCTGTGAACTGACCTTTCCGGAGTAGACGGCGATGACGCTGCCAATCATCTCTGGGACGACGATCATGTCGCGCAGGTGTGTGCGGACGGCGTCTGGCTTCTCATTTGGCTTGGCCTCCTGCTTCGCCTTTCGGAGCTTCTTGATCAAACCCATGGGCTTGCGCTTGAGACCACGGTTGAATCGACGGCGGGCGCGGGAGTGGACGACATCGCGGAGCTGTTCAGAGGAGAGGTCGAGGAGTCTACCCAAGAGTGATGAGTAAATCGTTTCCCCTTTGACAGTGTTCATGTCTTTCGATAGGGTTTAACATACTGATCGAGGTCGATTCCACGATAGGAAAACTTGCGGAAAGCTCTCTTCTTCTTCAGCTCTGCGCGACAAAGTCAGTTGTGGTCTCAAGTTAACTTCAATGCGACCAGTCCTGCGAACGACTGCAAGTGACATCCCAGTGTTTGTAGTGGCCTGATTCCTGCGTTCACAGTCGGTGGAAGGGAGTGTCTTCATACCAGCAGCCTCTTCGGCGTTGTATTCGGTATCAGCCATTTTTGCGATTGGGTTGGTGATCGCTAGAAGCCGTCGTTGTCGTTGATTGTTCTCGGCAGGCAGACGAGCGGCGAGGAATATTCGAATTCTCGCACCACGCTAAATAGCCGAGCACGTGATCTGCTAAATTCTAGCCTACGATCGATTGTGCATGGGAAGTAAGATGGAAAGGAGATGTTATCCTTGGACGTAAAGGATCATTCCATTCTTATCGACTGTTCACGGGAGGCACAATTTGATCATTCACGTTCAGCACTAATGGACGTTTTGGGAGTAGGCTAGCTTTGATTTCCATGCTAATTTGCCAGCGATGCATGTAACGCAATAGCAGCACCCATACACATATAGCAGGCAAAAATCATATCGACGGCCAGCCAAACTCTCCCTTGCTCTCTCTGCCCATCATATAACATTGTCATGCGGGTATTTGAGAAGAACTTTTGTCATGAAGGTTCGTGACCGACACAGCGTATGCGTTTAATCGAACAGTCCGAAGCCCATGTCGTCATCAGACTCCTCCTTCTCCTCCTCCTTGTCTTCGGCCTTTGGTTCCTCAGCAGCTGGAGCAGCACCACCAGCGGCAGGAGCAGCGGCCCCACCACCGGATCCACCAGATGGGACAGAGGCGAGCTTGGCGGAACCCTCAGTGATGAGCTGCGCAGAGTACGTGAGCAACTGTATTCAACCAACACCTTCAAGTGCTTTTTCCTTACCTCGTTGATGTTCTTGTCCTTGAGCTCAGAGATGAGCTTCTCGAGACGCTCGGTGTCTGGGTCAACGCCGACGGATTGGAGGAGTTCGGTGATGTCCTTAGCGCTGGGACTCTCGTTGCCACCGAGGCCGAGGAGGAGGTATGCTGCGAGGCTATAGCCTTGATTAACTCGTGTCGCGTTGGTTTTTCATTGAGTCGAGACATACTGCTTCATTTTGGTATTGGTCTGAAAACTGTCAGTGTGATGCGGCGGATAAGTTATGCGTGCGTGTGAGACTGACAATTGAAAGATTTGTGGAGGAACTGAGAATCAATCGATTTAAGCGTCTTGCCGCAGAAGGATTCGTCAAGTTCGTACAGTGGACGAGTGTAACTGCGGTAAGAGAAAATGGAAACACGATGAATAGAAGTTTGGCTGTGTGGGCGGCTTGGCGGTCTGTGCGGACTGAGTCATCATATGCATTTCCTTCTCAAATCGCCGTTCTGACACTTCATGTTCAACATCTTCAACCACGGAACATACCTAGCTACGATTGTCTGGTACTGGATCCAGCTGCCGTCCATTCCTGGACACCGCTAAATAAACTCCTTCTCCAGTCCTCCTTTCGCGAAAGAGTATGATTCCTCGAACCAGCCCAAACCACGGTTCGTGTCTTTAACCTCCGCCATCCACTATGAATGTATGGTTCTTCAATCTCTGCTCCCTCTGACTCACCAGCGACTGATTTCTGGAAGTATCTTAGTTCTATTCTGGCTTCTATCGACGAGCCGACGTCTACATCTGCCACGCCAGGCGCAAGACCTCCAGTACCCTCACGTGCCACTCTCCCTGCCCGGCCGATTCCCGCGACCGCAAATGGGGGCACGCCAAATCCGCAGGCACTGAAACGTAAAGCAGACGGAGAACTTACCACAAACGTTCCCGTGAAGATAGCCAGGCCTTCGACGCCCGTCCAGAATGGGGAATCAGCTCGTCCTGCAGTGGCGTCTAGCAGTGGCACCTCCGGGTATCGTGGAACTGCTCGGCCCGAAAATGGAAGATCGGCGATCAAGCCGATTCAGAGGGCCCAGACGACGTCTACTTCGAGCCTCAAGCCCTTGATCAAAGGAGAATCGAAACCTGTACCTGTGAAGGCTCCTGCAGCGCCCGCTCCGACGGCCACACCGCTTAAGAAAAATTCTTACAAAGAGATCATGGCTCGAGGTAAACAGAATGTGACCACCATACCCTCTCTAGGAGTGATCAAGCACAAGCAGACAGAAAAGCTATCAAAGAAAGAGCGTGAGAAACTGGCACTGGAGAACGCAGAGAAGGCTAAGGCTACCGCGGCCCGCGATAAGAAACTCGGGCTTGGCAGGCGACCAGGAAGCTCAGAACCAGGAACCGGCACAGGCACAGGAAAGACTGCGGAACAGACTAAAGAGAAGCGGAAGGCGCCCGACCTAGGCTACACGGGTACAGCACGACCAAGAGCCAAATCAGCGGAGCCGCCACCGTACAGGGGCACTATGGGCTTGCCACGACCAGGCCAGGTGCGAAGGCCCCAGCCAGCTGCACAAAAGCAGGCAGGGTCACGATATTCACGTTACGCGGATGATTCCGATGAGGAGATGGATGACGAAGAAGAGGAGGATTACGGGTCAGATCTTTCCGACATGGAGGCTGGCATAGATGATGTCGAGGCAGAGGAAGAGGAAGCACTTCGAGAAGCGAAGAAGGCCGATGCAGCAGAAAAGGCTCTTGAGCTCAAACTCAAACGTGAAAAACTCGAACGGAAGAATAAGCTCACGGCATTAGCAGCACAAGCTAGGAAGAAGAAGCCGATGTACTAGACTTACATCATCAGGACAAATTCTTTCGCAATCTCGTTCGGCGTTTTAGAGTTCAGCATCATGCTATTCTTCTCTGCCCTTCCTTTCCTATTTACTCTTGGCGAATTGGGTTGGGTTAGCGTGGCGTCATTGTTACAGGTTCCCTTGCACTGAAGCGAGCATTGATATGGAGCGGGTGTTTAAGATGTCTAAGACGGGTGGTCCACGATTGTTCTTCCGTTGAAGATGGCGTTACTCTTAAATGACTCTACATTTGCTGATAGCTTAGAGATAGAACCGAAGAATAAGAATGTTCTCTTTCATGGCGATTTGTATGAATCTGTTTGCCCGATTTGAGCTGTCTCTACAGTGCTTGTTTAAGTAGCGATGGCCGCCCCCAACTCGCGGAATGGTCAAGGCATGTCAGGCTCTGCCCCGAAGGAATCATAACAGCAGTTACATCATATCGGTTTCCAAACTCGACAACAATATCGATGTCTCCAGCGAATCCTGATCTCGAGCTTTCTCCGAAATTCTTGCCAAATGTCTATTTCGAGGTTGTTGAATCGACGTAAACGAATGTCTAGCGATTGTGATTCTACGAAGGAGTTGTCGTGATGCACGTCATAACTTATATTCCCTGTGTTGCAATGATCTAGTAGTTACTTCCTCCATTTTTTGTTTCCTTTTCTTTCCACACTTTTGAACGATGTTTTCCTGGGAAGTGTCAGTTCTGTTGGTAGATAGAGTGCGCAGAAATCTACTCCTACATGAAGTAGAAGTAGAGGTTGGTGAGGTGTTGTATGATATCAGATTGATTGGAGCTGTAGCTGGTGAGAAATATGCTATTTCTACCACTTCTAAAAAGAAGACTGAGCAGAACATGTCCAAGCTGTGAGCTATGACTCGTGGGAACAACGATGCGAGAAAGAAGTGTGACTCTTTTTTGTAGAGTCTAGGAGTCGTGGAACCATTCGTGATAGCGATGGGGC
Organism: Venturia effusa; assembly: GCA_007735645.1. Taxonomy (NCBI): domain Eukaryota; kingdom Fungi; phylum Ascomycota; class Dothideomycetes; order Venturiales; family Venturiaceae; genus Venturia; species Venturia effusa. The sequence continues at coordinate 2,384,511 of CP042185.1, read as the reverse complement.
AGCTTTTGATTTGGTGAAATCTACTCATCGAATATGACGGTGCAAGAGCTTCTAGCTAGGCATAGACTTGGAGATCTGTCTTATCTCATATGGTGACTCGATCTCCAGAGGAAGAAGATGTTCTCTTGCAGAAACACGTTCACTTGAGCCCATCAATCAACTGTACTCTTATAGTGGCTTTTTCCAAGGCTCAAATGCTCTGCCTGCTCAGAAAACAACAACTCCACGATCTAACAAACACATTCCCGCAAACTTGTGCAGATTCAAGTATCAAGTACCCAATGCCCTCAGAATCTGCAGAATCCACTTTCCAAGGGCAGATCTAAGCACCCATCTGCGCCCTCCTTGAAGGATGGATACCGGCATGCTTATCAGCAACAGCCGTCTCATTATCCTTTCCATCACCCTGTCCTTCCTTGAGTTTCTTGGCTTGATTCTCTTGTCGTCGCTCTTCGTACAACTTGTCGTTTTTGACTTTGATCTTTTCGTGGCGGTTTGCACCTTTGCCTCCGCCGCCGGCTCTGTGAGGCGATTAGACCATGGTCGTCTGATGCGGTATTGCGCGAATGTATATGCGCGTCAACTTGAACAACGGAGAGAGACTTACGATAATTCCACATTGATCTTCCTAGCTTTCTTCCCCGACCCATCATCGAATTGACTGTGGTGATACAGCTTCAAAGCAGTGTTCATGCGATCCCAATCTTTCAATTCAACAAAAGCCGTTCCCTTGCATTTGCCCGACTCCCGATCGGTCAGAAGGCGGATGGAAACCGGTTCAATCTTCTTGAAGTGCGCCTGGAGGAGTTCTTGAGTGGCCGAGTATGGTAGATTTCCAACAAAGACGATGAATCGTGCTCCTTTCTTTGAACGCTTGGCTTTACCTTCGCCGGCTTCTTCCTGTGCTGCGGCTGCGGAATTAGCCGCTATTCGTGCTTCGACGGCTTCGGCGGTGGTTACAGCGCCTTCTGCTTTTAATGCTGCTTTGGCTTTCTGCTCTTTCTTCTTCTGGGATCCAGATTTGTTCTTCTTTGCGGTCTTTGATGTTGCTGGTGCATCTGTCATTTCGCCGTCTTTCGGTTCATCGGAATCGGTTGACTTGGATTTCTGCGCCCTCTTGGTCTTGGGCGCGGTGACTTCAGGTTCATCGTTGAGTTTGATAAAATCTGCCCCATCGGCTACGTCGTCGAGTTTCCGCTTTTTGGATTTCTCCTTTCTGGGCTTTGGTTCTGCTACTGCTTCGGCGAGCTCGCCCTGGGGCTCCGATTTGGACTTCCTCTCCTTCTTTGACTTCTTCCCCCCCGTCTCCACCACTTCCTTCTTGTCATCTCCTTTCGACACCTTCGATTTCTTTGGCTTCTTTTCGGAGAGAGGCTCTGATTCCTCGGTTCCTTCGGTCTTACGTTTCTTTGATTTCTCCTTCTTTGGTTGCTCGGGCGTCTCCTCGATCTCGATCTTGCGCTTCTTTGACTTTTCCTTTTTGACTTTCGACTCGGCCTCAACAGGCTCGGCGACGAGATCTTTCGACATGATTGTTAAGAATGATAATCACTATTTGTTGAAGAGTCCTTGCTGAGTATAGATGCGGCCGCTGGAGCTGCTGTAGAAATGTTCACGTCCTGCGAACAGCGGATGGGGAATGTTTGTCAAATGAACTTTTCCAAGACAAGGATTAACCCGATCTAATCTTATCGCGGGAACGAAAACACGCCAAATGCAGCATCTCGACATTTGAGCTGCATGACACTCGTAACCTCAATCGATTCATTATGAATTCCCCGAGAGCGTTCATACGCCAATCCTCGACGACCAGACTCTCTACAAAGCCACCCTCAACCTCAAAACTACCCCTCCGCCTGCAATGGCGTCTCCAATGCGCCCGAACATTCCAAAAACACCAAAGACGCTGCTACGCAAACGCAGCAGATGAACCGGGGTTCAAATCAGTAGTAGACCTCCCCGCCCGTCTGGTATCTACAAATCGAAGACACGGTCCCGGTATCATTCTCCTCGGTCGGTACACACCAAACCCACGGCCACACCAAACTCAATGACGATCTGATTGACAGACTGAACAGCCTTGATGCCCATAACCGCCTTCGCCCTCGGCTGCTGGCAAGTCCACCGTCTGAACTGGAAAGCCGACCTAATCGCCCGCTTCGAAGACCGTCTCATCCGCGATCCTCTAGAACTTCCCCCGCGCATCGATCCCTCCGCCATAAAAGAATTCGATTACAGACGCATCCTAGCGACGGGCACATTCAGACACGACCAGGAAATGCTGATAGGCCCGCGCATACACGAAGGCGAGAACGGGTATCTGGTTGTCACGCCTTTGGAACGGAAGAATGGGTCGACGATTCTGGTGTGTCGGGGCTGGATCAAGAAGGAGTTTAGGGATCAGGCGTCGCGACCGGATGGGTTGCCAAAGGGGGAGGTCACGGTGGAGGGGTTGTTGAGGGAACCGTTTAAGAAGAACATGTTCACGCCGGATAATAATCCTGAGGTTGATGAGTGGTACTTCCCAGATGTGGCGCAGATGGCGAGGAGAACGGGTGCTCAGCCTGTGTGGGTCGAGGAGACGTTGGTGGGGAATTTTTTGGAGGAGCAGAGGAGAGAAGCCAAGGGCATTCCGATTGGGAGGAGTCCTGAAGTGCATTTGAGGAATAATCATGCTCAGTATATTTTTACATGGTATGTTGCTCACATTCCGTCTTCCCTGAAAGTAGGACAGTATCACGTCAAGGTCGGGAGCGATTCTTGGCAGATCTTGCATTCGTAGCTTCAGATTTGGCTCTCTACAGGATAAGCTCCTCGAAGCTGCATCATTAACACATTCCCTAGGTATACACTGTCTTTAGCGACCGCAGTAATGCTTTGGATGGTCGTCAAGAAGAAGCGCTCAATAACATCGCAACGCATTCGTCAAAACCGAGAATGGTGATGTCTCACAACCGAGACCAAGATTGATTACTCCTCATCAATCGTCTCCAGCCTTGATCTCTTCCGCTTCCTGCTTTTCCCACTCGGCGGCGCCATCCGGACTTCTTGCAACAATTCTCGTGGCAGAAATTTCTGTGCAAGAGAAAATGGCGTGTTCGAGTTGTTGAGCAGGCGCTGTCTGGAGAAAATGTACATTAGTATTGTACGATAAGCAAGTCTGCAGAGTCTTGATACCAAGGAGATGAATGCAACGATGTCGCTTGCCCGAGGAATCAGGCCTGGTGGTGGGACGCCCCCGCGAATACTTCACAGAATGTTCCGTGGAATAGTCTTAAGAAGACTTCACAACCAGGCCTTCCTCGTCGGCCGTAAACCAAATTATGGCTCGACAGTAGTCCATGTAGAAGAGCAACGACGTACCGTTTCATGAGCGTGATAACATCACTCTCCTCAATCGTCTTTCGTCCAGCGTGGTCAGCATACGCGGACAAGTCCTCCGATATTTGTTCAAAAAACCAGTCTGACGTTTGCGATATGGCGGTAAGCGTCTCTTTGTTCAGCTTTCCGGTACCACCATATGACCGGGCAAATGTGCTGGCCAGCCGTTTGATGACTGTTGGTGGTAAGGAAGGATACTCTATTCCATGACGTGACACCTTGAGTTCCTTCCGGGCACGGATGGCGGACTTGTTTGCTTCGGTACGAGGTCGAACTTCTGGCGCAGGTGAATCGCCTCGTAGCGGTTTAGCGGCAACTTCCTCATCGTAGATATCTTCGTAGCCATCGTCTTCATATTGTGCTTCATCCGCATCTTGCACAGGCCTCAATTCATCCTCCGAGTGATCTTGGTCTTGGTCTTCAACAGCAGGAGGCAGGAGCGAATTTCTCGTTCGCTCCGGTATCCTAAATAAAAATGTGGGTTCTCCTGTTGTGCCAGGCGAACTGCCAGGAGCAATGTCTTCACTTCTTCCAGATTGCCGCCTGTTCATGAGCTCCCGTAATTCACCAGTCTCGCCATCCATGTCTAATTCATCGTCCAAGTCGTCCTCGACCTCATCCTCGCCCATCAATTCTTGCGCTTCTATCGCCATTCGCCTGTCACGATCGTCCATGCCCAGTTCGTTCAGATCCTGGAAACTAAGTTCCCCGAAACCACCAAGTGAACGTCGATCTCTTGCATTGTTCAGGGCACGCCGAGGGTTCTCAAACGTGTCTTCGTCTTGGTCCCAGTTGTGTGATGATCTTGGTGGATTCTCGTGGAAGCTGTCATCGTCCAGGTCCCCGAGTGCCATGGAGAGCCGAGGTGGTCGATCGACGGGGCTGAGTTCATCCTGGTCGTCTAGAATACTTCTGCTATGTCTTCTTGGGGCTGATTGAGCGGGTGATGGCTGGGCTGGTTTTGAGGTTTTGGCAAGAACTAGGTCCTGGTCAGTATGATAGTATGGAGTGAGATCTAGTCATTGACCAAGAAAGCTGCATATTCTTCCGACATTGAGCCTCGTCAAGACCGTCTAAGCTTAAACGTCAGGCCAGAGCGTTTTGAGGAACGGGCATTTGATGCTGCCATTGAACAAAAGTCCCTGGCCTTGCTTTTGAGGCTTGAATCTGCTTCCAGACAGCTCGAGTTCTAGTCGCTCATATACTTTCCTTCTCTATTCTCTGTGGGAAGGGATATTCACACACCTCGACTCAATTGCCTCAGATCATCTCTGGGAGTCTCGCGTTGTACCCATCCACTTCGCCGTCGATTACCACCAGGTGTAAGCGCGGCATTTCGCCGCTGTTGTAGAGCTCTGATTGCGTGCGGAGTCGTTGGTCGTCCCCGGCGCGACACCCTATGAGTAGATGCGCCCGCAGTGGGGGTTCTCGTTGCTGCAGCTGAACCTGGGGTCCGAACATATATTCTGTTTGCCGATGTCTGCGGTACTGGAGTGCGAGCTTGTGGTGTGTTCGGCTTGTGTACGAGTCTCCCAAGAGTATGGAGCTGGGGTATGTTAGCAGCAGTTGGCGATGACGGTTGGGGCACATACGTCTTCGGTGATTCTTGGTTTCTTTTTGGACGGCTCTGACATGATAAGGGTTTAGATTTGTGACAAAGACTCAATAGGTAGAGGCACAATCGTGGGATCCGCTCAGCATTAAGAATTGCTTTGTGGATGAGGAGGTGTTGTGTTTGGCTCGTAACCGTCGCGTATTGAGGACGCGACTGGGAGCTCCGATTCTTGTGGCGTTTTAAGTTGATTCCAACTTTTTCCCTTCCAACACCAAAAACTGCAAAGAAGCCCCCACCATGTCTGATGAGGAATCTGGAAACGGCGTGCCCTTGCTAGAGCCTATTCATCAATCACCGTCACCGTCAGATAAAAAATCAGGCAAGCGAAAGAGAGACGATGAACACGACAGTAAGAAAGCGAAGAAAAAGAAGAAGACTTTCAAGAAGAAGGCACCCAAGGACATCAACGACGATGAGTTGGACGAAAAACTCGGTCTAAATCTTGCGATCGGGCGTATGGACGGACAGCTTCTGGTCGACCATGTAGCTCATCGGACGAAGAGATTTGAACCAGAATTGAGTACAGTTGAGATGCAGGATCGATATTTGCCTGGTATGGTGATGAATTCTTACAAGTGACTTTTGATCTAAGACAGTACAGTAAATGCAGTCCTAGATACCAGCTCATGGGAGGAGCCGCGGACGCTCGAAAATTTGCCCAAATTCTTGCAAACCTTCTCTGAAGCGAAAGAAAAACTGAACGCGCCTCCGACAGACAAGGGAAGTCCCCATACGATTGTTGTTGCTGCGTCTGGTCTAAGAGCCGCCGACGTGACCAGGTCTGTCATTTTCCGCGTCTGATCTGACACAACGTTGCTAATTACAGACAGAGCACTGAAATCCTTTTCTTCGAAAGAGGGCGCGGTAACAAAGCTGTTTGCGAAACATATCAAAATCGCGGAAGCCGTAGAAACTTGCAAGAAGTCGAGGTGAGATTTTGCGATCTGTTTCAATCACGGTTTAACCATCTAACATTCGAACAAATAGGATGCCAATGGGTGTAGGTACTCCTCAGAGAATTTTCGACCTCCTCGAGGATGGTAGGTTTGTCACTTGCGAAACTGATGCTTTGCACACTGACCAGGCTTCAGGCGCTTTATCGGCGAGCCACTTGAAGCGCATAGTGATCGATGCGTCTCATATAGACGTGAAGAAGCGTGGGATACTTGACATGAAGGAACTTCTGCTTCCTCTGGTGAAGGTGTTGAACCAGTCGACGCTCCGATTGAGATACGCAAAGAAAGATACGCAAATCATCTTCTACTAGCTGGCCAATTGCTGCCCCAGGAATGGCCTTTGTGCTCGACCAGGCGAAGGTGGAGCGTTATCATCAAGACTGCTAACTGGCCGCTGTCGAAACTTTGATTGGATGCAGAGACATGAAGAAGTTGGTGGCGGCAAATCCTCCACAGACTCACTGGAGAGTGGAGGCGAGTACTATGTATTTGTCATTTTTGCAAAGGATTCTGGCAAGTCCCTCGCCTCGTCGGACTTGCGAGCGAGTTGGAAGGCAGTGCTGCTGGGAGATCCTTCCAGGCAGGATCTCCACCAGCCATAGATTACGCAGGCGAGGGATGGATCATGGAGAGGATGACTGGCCATGGTTGCATGTCTGGCTGGGAGCGGAAAGGGAGGAACGAGAATTTATATCAAGCGAACAACTGAAGCCTATCAGCGCTCACACCACCACGCCTCTCCCAGACCACCCCCTCGACGCTTCCAATCTACTCCGCATGGCAGTGCAGACATGTGACTTGGAGACGTTGTAGAGCGCTTAGGATGGATCATGGCAGGCCGTACCAGCCATACCAGCCATCACTCAGTAATAATCGTTGCATTAGGTATCGCGGCTGCTAGTGGTCAGCGACTGGTGGTGTTCTAGTAGAGGTCACCTAGGTAGTCGTAGTGGTATGCCCGAGTCATTGCATCGCAGCTCCGTCCTTGCAAAACTCGACTCCTGCTTGCCTGCCACTGCTCATCGCCTCTTCCCAAGCATCTGCTGTATCAGAGCATCCAGAGAGTTTCGGCTGTCGAGCTCCCGTCGAAGACACATCGCCAGCATACATCCCCCCACCACCATACACTCCCACCCTTGTTTAGGAAACACCCCTAATTCAGTATCACGCTTGTGTGGACGCGCTGGTCGTTAGAACAACATCGGCTATACCCAGTCCCAGCTCCGCCAGACTCAGAGACTCTCCAGAGTCAAGGCCTCAAGGACTCAAGGCCACAGCGGACGCGCAAGGATCGATTGCTCCCTCCCTCCCTTGACCTTGCTTCGCCTCCCGATACCCTCAGTCCGTGCTGCAATCCGCACCCATCCCGGCGTTTCTTGCCCAACGGTAACGAGATGCCCATCACGTCAATGAGCTTCACGCTCCAAAACTGTACCTAGCTAATCCGAGTTCAAGCACAGGGCTAGCCAGAAAGCCTGCACACCTGCGTAGCTGAGTGCCCGCCTGCAGTCCGAAGCGCACATAGATCAACGTCCCCGACCACTGCCACCTCTGTTTATCCTCCCACCATGGCCTCTGCACCACCCACCCAGTCGCTCAAGGTTCGCCGATCTCACCCGCAGACGAATGTGGCACCGCTAACATACTCTCACAGTGCGTAGTCACAGGAGACGGAGCTGTTGGCAAGGTACGTGATCAGTCCGAAGGCCGGTGCGAGGCGCAAGCTAACTCTCACCAGACATGTCTGCTCATCTCGTATACAACGAATGCCTTTCCCGGCGAATATATTCCTACAGTGTATGCCCCATCGTTGCCGCCGCTCGGGACCTCCTCTGACCTCGCTGCAGCTTCGATAACTACTCGGCAAATGTGATGGTAGATGGCAAGCCGATAAGTCTCGGACTCTGGGACACAGCCGGCCAGGAAGATTACGACCGACTCCGACCTCTCTCATACCCACAAACCGACGTGTTCTTGATTTGCTTCTCGATCGTGAGCCGCGCTTCATTCGACAATGTCAAGGCAAAGGTGAGGGCTGTTATTCGATGAAGCTAGCATCCAGCCATGCTAACATTGCATCTCAAAGTGGGCGCCCGAAATTGAACATCATGCACCTGGTGTTCCAATTATTCTTGTTGGAACCAAGCTCGATCTGCGAGACGATGAGGCTACCAAGGAGAGCATGAGGAAAATGCGCACGCAGCCTGTGCAGTATGAAGAGGCGCTACAGATCAGCCGGGAGATCAAAGCCCAGAAATATCTGGAATGCTCAGCTTTGACGCAAAGGAACTTGAAGAGCGTGTTCGATGAAGCCATTAGGTGAGCAGCTAAACCCCGAAGATTGCACGCGTGTAGGCGCGCATCCACACGCCTCGATACTGATTCTCCACTCTTAGATGTGTTCTCAGTCCCCGCCCTCCACCAAAGTCCAAGAAGAGCAGGTCTTGCGTCGTCCTATGAATGAAGTTTTTGATCCATCTTGTTGGTTGGGCTGGATCTCTCGGTTTTGGCAAATATAGAGGACGGTTTCGGCTTGGACACCCCAGATATACACTTGTCTTCGATTGAGCGCCATATCATCAAATTACGGGGCGTATGGTGTCCTGGTGCTGCGTTTGTGCAACTGCAAGAAGGCGAGCAGTATGTGTTTCTTGTTCGGTGAACGGACCAGGACGGAGACTCGCCCTCATTCATGATTTGCACAGGATTCAGAAGAAAGAAGATTTACACGTTTTAGTTGAGCACTTCATACTACAGCTGATTTTCCTTACGAGAGTTTACGTTGGGAAGAGAAGATTCTTCGTCGTATCATAATGCGTCAGGTTCAAATTGTAGATAGCGAGCCATAGGACAACCCTTCTTCGACTATAGTGTAATGTTTGATACTGAGCTGCCGTAGGGCGACGTTGTTCCCGCTCCACGCTTGGGTACTTGGTACTTACCGGCAAGCGTTGCCCATTGACTTCAAATACAACCACCATCGTGACCCAGTGAACATACTCTTTTCATAATACAGGTGCAACGTGCACGCCTTCTGGATACTCGATTGCGACTACCATGTTCCACCAAGGAGATTTGCAGAGCGGCATTGCCCTTGCAATCCAACAGTCCAAGTCAGTCGCCTGTCTCGTGAGAGGTATTATACCTCCAATGACGGGCCAGGGAATCTGCTTGCACTAACGAAGATGGTCAGATGATGGCGCAGAGAGCTCCAAGTGGGAGAACGAATGGCTTCAAGAGCAAGAAGTGCGTGGCGCGAACAACATGCGGTCCAGGTCCTGCATGGTAAACTGACAGTCCATAAGGTCGCGCGAGTCCTAACCACCAGAGCCATTGTTCTAAGACTACAAGCGGGATCACAGGAGGCTGGCTTCCTTGCAGCCTTCTGTCCAATCAATGTGGTACCAATCTTGGTGGTTATACAGTATGCACGTCTGCGACACACGACATACGCCAGGCTAACATTCCTCAGTAATGGCCAGCTTCGAGAGACCCTTGCTTCTGGCACGGAACACGATGACTTCAGAGAACGACTGTGTAAAGCTTTCGGAGAAGAGAAGATCGAACATTCAGTACCTCATGCGTCTCTATCGTCGCCAGTAGCGCAATCGAGCTCGTCGAATGCTCCTACGATTCCTGTTCCCACTCCAGAACCTAGCATGCAACAAGCTCCTCCACCTCTTCGCTCACAGCCAGCTCCGGCTTCCACACCCTCACCTACAACTACTCCACCACAACCGAACTCCACCCCGCTAGCTACAGCACAAGAGCTGCGGAGAGAACGTGAATTAGCTACCAAAGCGAAGGGTAAGCAACGAGCAGAACCAGTGCCGGATACGCCAGCTCCAGGCACAGACCGTGCAAGAGCAGATTGGCTAGCTCAGCAACGACAACGACAAATGCAGTCCAAGTCTGAGAAAGAGAGGATATTAGCAAAAATAGAAACGGACAAGGCCGAGCGTAAGGCTCGGCAAGCAGAGGAAAAACGACTCCGATCAGACCAGGCCTTAGAATCGGAGCCGGTGCCCGACATCCAAACGTCAAGGTCAACGCGGCTGTCAAATGCGAAGACAGCGAATCTTCAGGTCCGTCTTCTGGATGGTGGCACGATACGAAATCAATTTCCAGCCGATGCAACACTAACCAAGGATATACGTCCCTGGATAGACTCGAACTTGAGTTCGAAAGCTCCCTACAATTTCAAACATATTCTTCCACCGCATCCGGCACGTGCAATTTCCTTGTCAGAAGAAAATAGCACGCTTCGTGAACTGGATTTGCTGCCGAGTGCAACACTGGTCCTCCAACCAGTACCAAACTACACGGAAGCATACGCTGCAGGCCCAAACAGTGTGCTAGCTCTTCCATATAATGCTGCTGTCGGAGCCTACAGCCTCGTTACCGGAACGCTGAGTGGTGCTGCACGATGGTTGAGAGGCGGTACGTTCACGGATCAGACGATTGACAATCATGCCGCGGGAGGACAGGTCCTAGGCCAGCCAGGAGACGAGATTGGAAGACGGCAGCAGCAAGGTGGAAGTGGAAATTCGAGACCTAGCACTAAGATCAGGACGCTTGCCGATCAGAGGGCGGAGAGGGAGGATCAGGAGTTTTATAACGGGAACAGTCTGGATACGCAACCGAAGAATGACGATGAGGACAAGAGGAGATGAATGGGCGTTCCGCAGTTTGTAAGATACTCTTTGTATGCATAGTCTGGAGTGAGGGATTTCATGAGATTATGAGTTTTGGCTTCGGGAGACATTCGTGACTGGGACAGCACTATAGATTCCTACGATGCGCAGGCGAGCGTCGCAACTCATTCAGGAGGTCCTCCCTTTCGTCAGGCATCCATGAGAAAAGAATTCTTGATCTCCCTTTCCCCAATCCCAAGTTATCATCTACGGAGTCACGATCTCCTAACTGACGTGGCGTCACGCAAATTCGCATCAGGAATGAATACCTAGGATAGCATCGATACCTGTGGCGCTGCAGCTGGAGTCTGCAACACGACACCTGAAGAAATCCAGGGGTAAACAACGTATCTTACCATTTCCAAGTATCCAAACCCGGATTTCGACGCAAGCTCTCGATGACAAACATATTCAAGGAGATGACTGGTAGGATCTTTTTTCCCTTCGATCCTGCTCGATATGGAATTGGGTGAGGGAGGCAAGAACTTGAATGCTAGGAGGTAAGGGTTAGTCTTGTATTTGGATCGTTTCTAGAACGGAGAAAGAGGAAGGTTGGAAATAGATGCTCTGACTGTGATATGAGCGTTGGGTGGATGGAGAGAGGATTGCGTTTTGAATGATGTTAAATCTATTCGGTCTCGCTGCAGGGTTAGAGATGTAGCCGGGTGGGGAGGTCATTGGTTTTGTAAGATGGGAAAGGTTTTCTTGGGTGAAGCTGTCAAGTATCTTCTAGATTACCTTATCTTCTGGGATAATAGTCTGCTGTTGAATACAATCTGCTGGGTTATTCTACCTTGTAAATGATAGACGACTCGGAGAGGGTTCGCATTGGTTTGGACTTGAAGGTGGACGAGGTAGTGCATTACTGGCTTTTTATACGACAGCGTGACATTCCTGCACTGCTGATTGGCTGATCTATCCATGGATCTTTCTCCTTGGAAATTGAGAGGGCACCGCAGAATTCACAGAAAGGAACTGGCACGCAACATTGGACGAAGAGGAGATACTGAGTTGGATGTATTTGTATGCTTTCGTTTTGCCTCGGCTTTTGGTTTACTCTTTGATGCAGTGAGCCAGGTCTTCTAGGTAGACAATGCAACGAACTCCAATGCAATAACTGCAAAAATGCCTCGTATCTTCATCCACTATGCTTCCCAATTATCTACAGGTTCCTCTTCATCAACGAGACTGGAGAGTCTAGTACTGAGAAGCAGCCGACTGGCAAGCCTTCAATTGATCCAAGTACCACCCACAGATGCTTAAGCTTCCCTGGTTCTGGTCCATGCATTGCCTGAACTGTGTGATTTGGCCTTCGCATGCGGCACCGCTTGTGCTAGAGGACGTCGTTTGCATAACATCTGGATTCGCTGGGGCGGCAGCCGGAGCAGCTGTATCGGCTGAAGAGCCGCCTGAGAACCAACCACCGACGGCGTGGCCAATAGAGGATCCGACTGCGACACCACTTTGGAAGTGTTAAAACAAGTTCTTGTGCTTGAGAAATGGGGTGGCAATGGTGTTTTTATTTCAGCGCCATTAGGGAGTACTTACGCAGCGGTTGAGGCCATTTGACCAAAAAGCCCTGGGCCCTGGGATGCAGCCTGAGCTGGAGGTGCAACTGCCCCTGGAGCTGGAGGCGCGGCGGCTGTGGACGCAGGACGAGACTGAGCTGGTGCTGATGGACGTTGAGGCGCCGGAACGGGTCTGGCGGGTGCTCCCATCGGTCTGGATGGGGGAGCGGAAGAGCGGCCTCTTGATTGACGCGGCATGTTTGCGATGAAGGTGACGAGCTTCGAGGGTGAAGGTTCAATGAGTTGTTGTTTGTGGTTTGAGTAAACGTAGAAAGTCGACGGATGTAGATCTTTCTAGATGCTCCGTCGCTGCACGGAGCTCGAGATTCCGAGGTATCTCACGTGACGAAAGGTAACTTACTCCATCTCGTAGTAGGACAAGTCTTCTCTTGGATCATGGAGGGAGTAATGTGGCAGAGTGTGTTCAAAGACAATAAACGACGTTGGCTGTGTTGACGCGGAAAGAATCCAAATTACCCGAAATCATCACGAGGCTGTAAAGTCGCTACACCTAAGGTTCCATTTGCTGCGATTAGAGCCCGATGGGACAGGGATCAAACGCTTCACATGTTTTCATCGTAATGACGGCCCTACGTTCACACGTTTGGAGCTCAAGGCTTCTATGAAGGAAGACTCGTCACACAGCAGAGCCCGGTTCTGGACTGAACAAAACTAGGGGCTGGGTAAGTGGACATGGGCTACATGCTAGTTTATGTGATCAGAACAAGAGTAATCTCGTCGATGGGTATAAGGAAGTGGAAATCCGATAGCCTGGCCAAGCTCGTGGCAGAGTGAAATGGGATATTAATTCCATTCAATTGTTGATGGTTCAAATTGCCCCAATTGGACAAGGCTGGCGGTTCTCACGCGTGATTCGCTGTTGCCTCTCTTCATATTGCACAACATTCCCTAGAAGGCTACTGCTGCAAGCTCCGAACTATCCGACGGAAGCAACAGCTGCACGGCTACTAACGGGATCGTCGCATCCATCTGTTGTCCTCCCCTAAAACGACTCATTGCGAATTATTTTGTGATGTTTTGTTGCAGTCAAGGTTCGTGTTGTCAGCCGCCAGTCTTGCAGTATTCCATCCGGTTCACCGAATAAATCATCAGTCGTTCCGATGTGGTAATGGAAGAAATGGAAATCGGGAAAGGATGTGGGACGACTTGCCTAAGGCCGTTGCGCTCAAATAAGCGCTGTATGGCAACAGAGCCACGTCGCTTCCTCGTGCTGGTCATGCAGCGATGAAGTTCGTGTCGTCAAGGAACGACGTCGCGGATTCCATTGCGATTGATCAAAGTGATCTATCTCCATGACATGCGTAGAAACTCCACGATGACCGTAATTAGAGTATTGCTTGCAGCCTTTTGGCATTTTGAAGCAAGATGGGATCGTGTTTATACCCACTATGCAGCGAGCGACGTCCAACTGTAAATGGGACAGAGAAGGATGGCCACTTCCCATCGATCACTAGCAGTCGCTCTCCGTTGCAAGCGTCAAGCCTGGCACCAAAACAATTAGCCATGTCCTCCCTCCGCTTCGTACCACCTCTTCCACCAAACTCGTTACATCGGATCCTCGAGCTATCGACGCATCAAGCTTACCTGAGCAACACTTCCTCTACTCCGTTTCTTCCCTAGAAGTCAAGAGCAGATTGTCCTTCCTTTGGTCCTACTACTCCCTTCGACTCTGCTACTCCTTTCGGAACCTGAACCTCACTTTTTGGACTCAGACCCTACTTCTCAACAAGCTTGATTTGTATACCGGAGTACCTACACACCTTTTCTCTCTTCTCTTTGTAATTTGCCTTTTGCATACTTAAGATCAACTTAATTGAACGCCATTCAATATGAACAACGTTCGTCCAGCAGATCAGAATGTCGTCCTTCCTTTCACCAGAGCTCGCACGTCTGAGGCACCACCGCCAAGGCCGCTGAAGCTCGCCCACTGGTTGCCGCCAAAGATACGAAACGAAGTCGTCGCTTTCCTAGGAGAGCTTGTCGGTACTTTTCTCTTTCTATTCTTCGCTTTCGCCGGAACTCAGTGTGCCAACTTCGTCGGCACCAGGGATATTGATCCTGTCCCGACTGTCGGAGTCCTGCTGTACATCGCGCTCGCTTTCGGTTTCAGTCTTGCTGTCACTGTCTGGGTGTTCTTTAGAATCAGCGGAGGCTGTAAGTTTCCCTATCCCACTGTTGCTCGTAATCTTACTGATTACTCTCTCAGTGTTCAATCCAGCTGTGAGTGATAGGCCCCATTCGATGGTCTCAAGTCTGCACTGACTCTCTGCTCAGGTAAGTCTCGGACTTGCTTTGATTGGTGCCATCGGCTGGATCCGGTTTCTTGTCGTTATCGTCGCACAGATACTCGGTGGGATCGCAGCTGCTGGCATCGTCTCGAGCCTTTTCCCAGGTGATCTTGCTGTACGCACAACACTGAGCACACTGCCGCAAACGAGCATCCAGCGTGGACTGTTCATCGAGATGTTCTGCACGATTCTCTTGATTTTCACCATGTAAGTTTGAGAACTATTCATTAAGAACTCGCGTTTGACTGATTCTCTTAGCTTCATGCTCGCCGCCGAGAAGCACAAAGGCACCTTCCTGGCACCAATAGGAATTGGTCTTGCCCTGTTCGTCGCGGAACTCGGGAGTGTCATGTTCACTGGCGGTTCCCTTAACCCAGCTCGTTCGTTCGGTCCTGACGTTGTGCTCGGCAAGTTCGATAATTACCACTGTGAGTTGTTCAGTTCTGCAATTCTTCGAGCAGATTTTGACTGGTCGCAGGGATCTATTGGATTGGACCTGGCCTCGGAGCTATCGTCGCGGTCCTCTTCTATCGATTCATCAAGATGCTCGAGTTTGAAACCGCCAACCCTGGGGCAGACTCTGACCACAACCCTCAGCGATATGAAGAAGAGCCTGCAGGAAGGAACAGTGCGGGCGCCCCTGTCTGACCATACATGATGCAATGGAAGGACGATCATAGATCTCGCAACACGACGAGCACGGCTCGACATTGAGATACCATATTTTTAGGCTGCATGTCGAATTTGAAATTGCATCCTGGTTGGGAGCCGGTCGCTCACCACAAACTGTCATTGCACTCAAGTAGCTCTCTAGGTCCCACAAGTGTAGCATAGATTAATGGAGTATCCGTTACCTATCAAGTTTTTTCATCTGTTTTCTTGTGCGTCCTATCTCGGTCTCTAGAGAACGGAGTTGCCTGGTCAGATTCGCTAATCGGGGGACCTTGTTCTCAACGATTTCAATGAACGTAGATTGCGCTGAGCGGAGCGGTGGTGGGACAAGTAGGCCGAACCATCTAATGGGGTCTCTTGGGTCGATCTTAAGCTTTCCCTCCGTGGTCTCCTCGTTTTTGACTGGCTTTTCGTCTTCCTTTCTCTCTTCGCACTCTGCTTCTCTCGTGTCAGACTCGGGTTTTGCTTTTAGTCTTCCTTGCTCTTCAGGTACTAGGTTGCATGTCACGACAAAGTCCTCTTCTCGGGTTTCGTTTCCGACGGTGCTTCGATCTCAAATTAGAGCAGACCGAATAGAAGAATGATAGGCAGCTTACATCTTCCGCAAAGCCTGCATTCGCTCGTCGTAATAATCTGGGCCGTATCTTGCCCTTGAAGTCGAAGAGAAATTTGCTTGAGCAAGTGACATATAACCCTACTGTAGTGAGTCGTGAACGAGAAACTCATCTTAACTGTTCATACCGAAGACAGTAGAGCAGAAAGTTGTTGGCGGGTTTCTTGATATTGGTCGAGAAGATTGAGATACTGCTCGAAAAGGTCGTCGAGTCGGAGCATCAAATTGTCAGCTCCGTTCTCAATGCCCACTTGAGTGGACACAGGGCGATCCATTGTCAAAGTCAATATCTTCAAAACGGTGAAGTCGTTTGGATGGACGGGTGAAAGTGAAATCAGGAGGCCGCGCGATTACGCGATGAAGCTTGCTTGAGCTTTGACATGGGTTTGGATGATCTACTAGTAACCATCGGAACCTCAATCAACACCAGAACATGGCGACGATATGTAGGACTTGTCTACGGACGCTCTTGAAACCTCCTACAGTACTGCCATTGGCTACATATCGCACATTCTCGGTCCTCAACCGCCCGCCGCCAAAGTATGAGGGCCATGTCCCTCTGACTGGAATAGAGAGGGCGGGTCTGGCTGCAGGTTCAGCCTTGTGGTCTTTCTTCGACCCTACAAGAGCAGGTTGTGCCCTTCAATTACGAGATTCTTACGGAGGCTAACAACTCAACTCCAGATCTGATAGCAGCCCTTGGCGAAGCGACCGCCCAACCCTACTTTATAAATCGGCTGCGCGACGCCATGCTCTCCAATTCCACAGGCCGCCGTATACTCCGAGACCGTCCGCGGATCACTTCTAAGACTATGAACGTGGAATACCTGCGGAGCCTACCTGAAAACACTGTCGGTCGCTCCTACGTGAATTGGCTTGACCGAGAAGGCGTGTCACCAGATACAAGGGACAACGTACGATACATCGATGACGAAGAGTGTGCGTATGTTATGCAGAGATACAGAGAGTGCCACGATTTCTATCACGCACTCACTGGGTTGCCTGTGTTCAGAGAGGGTGAAGTGGCGCTGAAGGCTTTTGAGTTTGCGAACACCTTGTTACCCATGACTGCGCTGAGTATGGCAGCCGTGGCGACGCTGAAGAAAGGAGAGAGACAACGCTTCTTCAGTATCTACGGGCCATGGGCAATTCGGAATGGCATGGTTGCTGATGAGATCATCAACGTGTACTGGGAAGAGGAGCTGGAGGGAGATGTGGACGCATTAAGGACGAGGCTTGGAATTGAGAAGCCCCCGGACCTGAGAGCTATTCGCAAGGCAGAAAGAGAAAAGAGGAAGCGGGAAAAGCTGGCCAGGGAGGGAGTGCCAGCGTGAAGCACTCATGATTTATGTAATATATGGACCGATAGAGGTGAGCAGCAATGCCATTAATGATTGCCAGAAGGGTTGACTAAGTCCGATCAACTCATTGGTATCTCTCCAGAATCCTATGAATAGCTTTTCAAGGATTTACTGCGCAAAGCCGTATACAAGTTCGACCCCATTTCAAAGGATCGGTAGATGAAACGATTTCAGCCGACCCTACGCGCAAATTATGGACATGAGAGCATCATCTTCCCTCAGTCACATCATAAAACAGCATCAGCTCGATCGCTGATCAATTCGTTTCTAAGAAATCACAGTCTTGACTATATCGAGTGGCACGAAGCTCAAGACTATTAGGAGTTCAATCACTTGCGCTCTCGACCCGAAAACGCCATTACCTTCTAGACCGTCCATTGTATATCCCTTTATCTTCCTCCTCTCTGCCAACGACTTCGTCACCAAGCCTCGTCATCTTCTATGCGTCCACCGAATCCATACCCTCACTCGTCCTCCACGCATCCAAGACAAGCTGTTGCTGCTGTATGTCAAGAGAGCAGAACGACGGCGCTCCAGATATGGAAGAACTCGTAATCGAATCAGCTCGCCTGAGGTCTCTTCCCAACATCTTCTCGCCATTCCCTTCCTCCTTTCTCTTTCCTTCTGCTTTTGTCCTCGGTTCCCGTCCCACCTCTCCATCAGCGAGTCCCGTTCTCTTTGGTATCCTCTCAAACGCAAAGTCTCGTATACTGATTCCATGCTGAACGACGAGTCTCTGCTCCCTCTGCTTCAACCTAAACTGTCCATCTGCTGAATTCGCGTCGTCGAGGACTTGGCGGTCATGTGCGTTTTGAAGATGGTAGTAAGGTGTCTGCGTTTGATCGTCTGAAGCTTTCGGAGTTACTGGGGCGCGGCGAATAGACCTTGTCTGATGGAGCTCAGGTTTCTGTGCTGCAGCTGTCGCTGGACCGAGTGGGAAACGGGCTTGCTTAACGATTTCATTGTACGAAGACGAGCTTGTGCTGATGTTTGGATTGAGATTCAGCTCGAGCGCAGGAGATGCGGATCTGACACCTTTTCTGGGAGGAAATGGAAAACACATGTTTTTTGCATTTGGGTCACCTTGAGTCTACAAATTTTTGGGGTGTGCAGGTTTTCTTGGGTTCTTGTTGAGTCTGCTTATGGTTCGGATGAGACTGTTATACTTATCGTTTATGTCGTTTATGCGAGAATTTCGACATCCATCGTTGTACATGGGTATGTCAACGTTTGAGTGCAATCGCCCACGCAAACCTAATCCCAGAAGAGAGAGCCAGCCTTCGTACTTTCCAGAGGATAACCAACGGTCAGGGTATGATTCTTTGCCTCGCCAACAAGGGTCTTTCTTGCTCGTGGCCGTTTTCAACGTCTTTTGATCTCGCACATCTGGGCCTCATCGGCTTGTGCGTTTGTTTCTAGATGGGCTGTGCTAGGATGGCGGATATGCCACATGTCCTCCACGAGAGCTCGATGATTTCTTGTGGATGTACCGACAACTTGGTAACCAGCTTGTCGTCATTGGAAGATCGACATGATTTTGGTTGACTCTGCGTGCGTCCTTGAAAACCCCTCTCGTCGATATTTTTGTTCGGAAATGTATTGGACATGACGAAGCTGAGTTCCATACGAGCTGAAGGTCAAGCTGTGGAGTGTATTTGCATTGCTCGATCCCGCAGTGGCTCTCGCATCTTCGAAGGTTGAAAATCCAGACGCTTACTTGTGAGGCTGGTAGAAGTCGGGTTCCCAAAGGTCCGGACAATCCGCTTATGTTAGGTGAGGAAGTATGCTTCTTACAATATACCTATTCTAACATACGAACGAATATACAGAGAGAGACTAACTGAGAGACAGATTTGGCCTTGTAAAGCTTCATCTTTTTTTACCCATTCGGATTCTATGATCTCAATATAGATTGTCATTTCAGGAGAAAAAAGCGTGGAAAGTCAGATGCTCCCCTCACCTTGTAAAGATGCATCTTGATCTTTTTGAATCCGAATCATAAACAGTCGACTACCAGTTCGGTCACTTCGGGGCATTGTCCAACCTCCCCTTTCTCGGCCCTTTCTCGGGTATAAGTCCAGGACCCCTGAATGAAATCGTGACAAAGTGGACAACCCCAGGAAAACTTTCGTCCCAAGAGTCCAAGAGACTCTTATTGCACATTTTCTTTTCAGCCTAATTGTTGAGTTCGATTCGTTTGCAGATGCTACAGAGTTTAAAGCCTTCTTTTGAGATTCGGACCGGTCCCATACCTTGTAGCGACAGAATCCGCGATCCACTTAGTACCGATAGCCACCGTCATTCAAATCCTCATCTAACTGATGACCGGAACAAACTTGTGAAGTGGACTCAGTTCCACGATGGTTCTGACTGCAGTGAAGGACATGCACAACTGGGTTTTCCCAACGATGTATTGATATATACTGCTCCTTGCAGGCAGGTCGTCTGCCAACAGACTGGGACGTTATTGCTATGGCGAAATTGAGACTAACGTTGATTACACTCCAAACACCACAGGTTTCACTTGAACTTTGAAGGGAAAAACCGAGTATCCGCTCCGGGCATATGAAGACCAGGACCATATAGTGCTGGTGAAACGTGCCTAGCTACGTATTCAGATGAGATACCGGCCAAATCGAACTGTCGAAGCCGGTCCTGATCACCGCTGGTCTTGCTGTTTTCTATGTTAGTCGGGATTATTTGCGATCAAGTGTCAATTTACCACTCACTGAACATTCGTATTTAGTTTTCGAGATAGTGTAGAAAAAGTTAGTGCAGACACACCACTTATGGTCTCCAATGATGCTATAGACTATGTCAAATGGTATCTCCTAGGAAAGAGCTTCGATTACTACGTACTAAACGCTCTTGTACACGTGCAGTGTTTCGCCGTAATTTGTGTGGGCTCTACACTCAGCCCAACACTTATGGTCCGTAGTGAACTCTAGGGCTATTGAGTGCAAGACACCATCAGGATCCGCCACTTCAGCACACCCATGTTGATTCTCCTTATACTTTTGGGCATAGTCTGGGCAGCATTTATCTCCTATATGCCAGGCGTAGGTTGACATAGGCAGGAGTGCACCAACTAGTGTCGGGATTGAAAGCTTCATGATCTTGACAGAGGACGGTAGGATTGGACGTAGAAGACTGATAGAGGACGGTAAGATTGAACGTGGAAGATTGACAGAGTACGGTAGGATTGAACGTAGAAGGCACTTTCGTAGAATGGGATGTAGGTGATCGGAACCTTTAACGCGTCTTCTCATAATTACTCGTAGCCTATTTATAACATCGAAATCGGCATCCAGTCCTTATACCCATGCGTTAGTTGTATACAACATTCCGCCGACTTCCATAGTACTGGAAGAGAAGGAGAGGGTTTATTGGAAGATCCCTGATGGTCGTATGCTTGGCATTCAGGGGTCCTGAAATCTCTGCACATGTACGGTTACGGTATAGGGGGAAACGGTAGCTAGAACACCAGACTACAATGACCGAAGAATGACTGGATTGCCTTTCGTTATACGCATATCTCCGTATTTCCTTTATCAGCTTTAGGTTTCCTTTCGGCCATTGAAGCCAATCAACACTAATCGATCTTGAGCGATGTACAACGTACTATTACGGAACGGAGCGTGTAGACCGTGTAGACCGTGTATCCGAGCGGTAGGATCTCGGTATTTCTTTTCGGAGTTTTGATCAAAATCTGTGGCCTTTGGGGTGGAATCGACGATACTTCGCTCCCTTATCTTTTCGAACGACGTAAATTTATATTGCTCCATCTAGGCGATCTGGTGACAGACTGGCATATCGTTGCTGCAACGAATTTAAGACTACTTTACTCCCTCAATTCTTTTCGAACCACGTGTTAATTTACATTGCCCTGTGTAGGAGGTCAAGCTACAGACTAGGATATCGTTGCTGTAATGAAATCGAGATTGCTTCACTCCCTCGTCTTGTCGTCTCTATAAATGACGAGAAACCCGGTCCAAACCCTTCAATAGAAGAGACGGAAAGCTCCGGACTTGCACGCTTCTGTACAAGGGGGTTGCTTAAATACGCATTACATCATATTCTGCCATCCTGATGGTTCATGTGAACGATCTACGCAGGGAATTTCAGCGAACTACTATGGAACAACAACCTTCTCCTCTCCCCCGCACCCATGGGTCCTCGACCTTTTCTTTCATCTCTCTGATATAGGAAGAGTTAGGAGAAGGGCTATGCAAACAGTCAACATGAGAATTGACAGATCTCAACCTACTCTTCTGAACTAGGTCAAAGTATACGATCCATCGTGCACCTCGTACCGGGGTAGCTTTGATGAGGGATTTAACGTCACAAAGCACTGCCTTGTATGATCTACCTATGTGAGCCCCTGTTCTTGAGGTTGAAGCATGCTGATGCCTTTGAAATTGATGATGGCAAGGAGAGAACGGCAAACAAGGAACCAGGTCTGCATTGGAGATGACTTTTGATGGAACATTCTGCCGATTGCAGAAAGGAGAAACCTACTCATAGGCAATCGTGGGCTCGCGTGATAGCTTATGTGCTTTGTACACCGATCCCGAGTTCAGAACCTGTGAGAGCTTGTCCGCAATCCTAGTCTACGTTACATCATTTTCTGACTGGTGAGAGGCTTCATCTCCTGGCTGTAATTCAAAGCCTTGAATTTGATTGAAACGTCCCATTGGATACTTGGCTGTTAATATATTGACCTCGACTCTCGGAATCCCGGCTCACCTACTCACCCATCTCCTGGAGATAAGTCCGGACCCATGCACAAGCACAATAAGCCGAGCTCGCCTTGCTGCATGGCAGTTCGTGTTGCTGCAACATTACAGGGCTATATTTCCGATATAGATTAAAGATCTATCAAACCAAGTAGAACAGCAATTGGTGTACGGATCTCCATTACATCAAGGCAGATTCCACGCCAAGTGCCCGCGTCTTTCTCAATAGAGCAATCATGGATATATAAAGAAACTTCTGTCCTGCCCAGTTGAAGTTCCCATCAATCCTCTTTATCTCCAATCAACAACGAAAACGCAATTAGCCATTTTCATCAATCGAGCTCGTTCTCAAGATGCACTTCACAACGTCAATCTTCACAAGCCTCATC
Source organism: Venturia effusa (assembly GCA_007735645.1). Lineage (NCBI taxonomy): Eukaryota > Fungi > Ascomycota > Dothideomycetes > Venturiales > Venturiaceae > Venturia > Venturia effusa. The sequence goes on along the minus strand of CP042185.1, from coordinate 2,362,217 downwards.
GTCCTCGCTTCTACTGTCCAAGCAAAAATTTATTGCGATCCAGCCCCATCTGACTGTGTTTACGGTGCACCATTATCACGTTGGGTTGCCGTGAGTAATACCCTCTCCTCGTCAATAATAATCTCGTGCATTACTGGGCTATTCGGAAGTCTCGATAGTCCAGCAATGCACGAGGTTATAAGATAGAATATCCGAAGACTTGCAAACTTATCTAGAAACCTAGAACCGATACTAACTCGACATGATAGTGCAGCTACAATGATTGCAATCCGTCTCCTTGCCAGGATAAGGGGAAAACGAGCCCCCACTGCTGTGACCATGATGGAATACTTGACATCTACTGCCAGCACCCATAATATGGAGGCTACACAATTCGGCAGAAGCTGGAGGCTGAGCTATGGTGCATGCGCAAACGTTGGTTCACTTTTATCGTCGTTGGTGGTTCTGCGACAACATCAGCTCTCAACGCTTAGGACGCCATCCGAATCCGGTGACGTTTTGATATAGGACAGTGGAACGAAAGTAGTGGCAAGCTGTACGCATGTATGGAACTGAATTCTGATGAACGAATGCAATGCAAGTGTCTTCTCAATCATCCGAGGTCTCCGCACTTCTGCCCCGGTTGATCGAGTGTCTTCTAGCGTCCTTCCAGAAGATGTCCTGTTTGAGATAACCGAGCGGTCCAGAGCAAATCCTGCTTCCGACCACAAGTGGATCTTCTCGTGGTTAACACTCTCACCAGGGAGTTGTAATTCTTGCTTAACATGTGTGCAAAGTCTGCTTGAGTCTCTTGACTCTCGGAATTCCCTACTTGTTCTTTTTGCTTAGGCATACGATGAAGTGCTCAACTTTTGTGGTCGCCCTGGGCCATTGTGGTCCATGGCAAAATAAGCGTCAGAAGTGGATGTGGATGCCTTTGCGAGATGGAACTGCATCATATGTCGCCGAATGTCGTTCGTTAGGACGCCGGGCCAAAGTGAGTTGAAAGCACTCGTCTTGTGTCAGCAGCCAGTATCTACTTATTTTGCTCACATCATACATAGCTTTGATGCCACCTCACAATGCGAGACTATACTCTCTGACATGACGATTATAGGAACGAGATTGGATTGTCCTGACGTTGCCCAAGCATGAGCTGCCTGCATTTGCTTGACCTTGATACCCAATATTCAAGAATCACACCATGTTTTGTATCCTAAGAATCATCTAATCAATGTTTACATGTGCATGCTAACTTCCATGCAACCTGCCGTGGCTTCTTGCTTTAACATGGTTTGGCCCGTGTGAGTAGCCGGTTCTTCACGTCCAACACGTCTTGGCAGTGTCTACCAGTACCATCGACACCAACAAGAATCTCCCCCCCAAGTTATCCAAAGACATCTAATTGTTGTGGCATCAGACTCCAGTCACGGCCAGTCACCGTCTAGCCAGGCTCTGCTGTCGGACATCCCAACAGGAAATTGGCACGCCCACACTTGATCCATACATTATTCACAGCAACCGGTCTTGAGAAGTGCCCTTCACGCATCTTTCTGTCTTCCATGATCCATCAAAGCCTGCTCAACCGGTCCTATAGTCGCTGAACGTCAGTTGTCGTGTTTGGCATGGCGCCAACACTAGTCGGCAGAGCACGAAGGCGTGAGTCGTCTCAACTAAGTAGTACTGGGACACTCTCAAGACAACTAACAACTTAAACACAATCAGCTCGACGACGTGGACAACAAGCTCCCGCTCATCCAAGAGACCGTTTGCCTGTCGGAACAAGGGGCCCCCAGGACCCAAACGCATCTCTTTCACATATTCGCATTGTACCACGATTTGATGACGACGAGTCTCAATCTGGCTACGAAGACGATACTCCCGTCCATACCAATCAGTCTTACCTCACCGAAGTAGATCCTGGCTTAGACCTCCACCAGAGAGATTCGCACTTGAGGCAACACTCTGGCCAGACAACCTTTGCAGACATGGCCCGCGCCGGTGTTGGGGGCTCAGATCACTCCACCTCAGGAGACTTCATGGCTTCGCAAGAACCTCAGCCACTGAACAACTTTGTCCGATTCAAGAAGAAGAGAGGGAGGCAGTGGACGCCAATTGATGAAGAAAGTAGTCGTGAGTCACCCGCCTCTCCTCCTGCATTGAAAATTTCTTGACCCTGTGTAGCGACTCGTGCATCTTCGCCAGTTGAAGACACCAACCAGATCTCCCAGCCAGCGCGTAGAGTCGCCCAGGACAACGGGGATCACCCACCGCGCAAGGTGAACCAGGACATCACCATAATGAGCGCCAAACACGCCACGGATGTTGGCATGAATCCAGTGGATGCATTGAGAGCGCACATGAACAATGTGAAGGCAACTTTCGGACGCCTTCTTCCCGATCCCTCCTACCTGACCGCCAACTTTGGTCAACGAGATCGCGAGATTCAGTTCGTACTTCACCCCAATGGTGACATCCACGCGCACCAGTGGCTTGCCCATAGCATCGAGTGGCAGCCAGTAGGGCAGTACATCTACGGAAGAAAGGTTCTTGAGGGTATCCTTAGTCAGGAACCCTTACGCGGCCAGAAAATTGGTAGCTTCTCTCCGCAGAATATGCTTCAGCGCTTCATTGCCGTGGCCAAACAATACGAGGAGGCTTCGTTAGCCAAAGCGGAACCCAAGGGCTACGAACCAGGAACGCGCAGTAACTTCGTACGTCCCGCCATTCCTCTCGTCACTGGCCATCCGCAACGCCCGCCTCTTTCGATGGATCCGTCCAACCCAATGTCACGCTCTTTCTCTTCCGCCGGTTACTCATCTCAAACTGGTGTTGGTCTTCCAACCTTATCTAATCTACCGATCATTCGCCAACCTGCTCCAACGCGGCCTCGGCCACCTCCTGTTTTGAGAGAAGAAACCTTCACGATTGACACTCGCTCCTCTTCTCCGATGCAAACTTATCGCAGCGCCGCCAGCCCCCACACTCAACGCAAGCAGCCTACACCCGAGCTCAACAATTACCCTCTTAGCTCTCGCAGCTACTTTGGTATCATGCTTCCAGGCCGGAACCTCGCTGACTCCGCACACTCGAGTTTCGGTGGTCTTGCTGGCCTCAAGACTGGTCAGCACGATCGAGGCCAAGCACAAGGTTTGGGACGTGCACCGCCGCGCCAAATGATCAGGGAAGACGATGAGAGCTCTGTTGAAGATAGTAGCCCCACAGCTGCTCGGAAAACTCTGAGTGCATTCATCCCTGCAAAAGGCAGCTTCTTGGATGGCAGCGAGAAGACTCTGGTTCCAGCGCCTGGCTTCAAGAAGTCAGCCCAGCCAAATCCTTTTGCCAGCTGGAGTTCGACAAACTACAAGTGTGCCGATCTATCAACACAAGGCGTCCCGCTTTCCAAAATGATGCCAAGCGCACCATCTGTCTTCGCTTCGTATCACAATTCCTATGCTGCGGCTTATGGTAATCAAGCAGCTCATGAGCGTCCAGCATCTCCAGTGATGTCCGAGCCTCGCTACAATCTTGTTCATAGTGAGCCAGAAGCTGGCTACTCCGATCGCCACTGTCTCGTGCTCACAGACTCTCTGAATACCGCCGGCATGACGAACGAGGAATTGATGATGTATTCCAGGCCTACAGAGCAGAAATGGGGCAACAAGTTCTGGCGCGGAAGATATTTTGCGGGCCTGGACGGAGAATTCCCGTCGGACGATACGAAGATAATGGATTGGTGGAACTCTGGTGAGTTGGCAAAGCGCAAGAATTGGGAGGAAGTACAGGGTACTTATTCTTCCCGGTATGCCGAGCCAATGACCAATGTTCCGCACTTCTCGGTTCCTCAGTACGCAAAGAAACAGGCCCCTGTCGGCACGCCTCCTTCGGCGTTTAGTACGCGAGGAAGTGCGGTGGAGTACAAGGGGAAGGCGGCGAGAGATGTGGCTTTGTTGGGATGGTAGGTGATTTGAGGAAAATTAGGCATCACGTCGATCATGGTGTGAAGGCTGTCTTTTTGAGATGCGAGTGGGTGGGGACAGCATTACAAGGTGATTGTCTATCAAGATGGTGACCTAGATGGATGGACATTAGCAGCACGTCCTGATACAGGGGTGGTGGTATTATCTTACATACTGAGCATCTGATAACAAAGCTGCGGTGGGTGGTGGCTGAGAATATTGTCATAGTTTGATCATCAAGATCATGACCTTCCCATGGCACCCGAAGATCTGAAGTGGTTCTCGGGAAGAGGGGTGATTATGTCCATGTATATATTCAAACCTATCATGAAGAATATGGTGGTAAAGTACGTATCCCAATGCCCGCTTCGCTTCGCCTCGCCTCGCCTCGCCATGCTTTGCCATGCCAACAAGAAGCCCAAGAACAAGATTACAAGAAAGCACTTCACCCTTCTTGAGATATACACACAAAACCCCGACGCCAACATCGACCAATCGACCACTGCGTCCACCATCTCGCTCGGCAAGCCTCGCTCGAGGTCTCATCCGACAACGGCCTTCATACTCAAACTCTCCAAGAAACCACTCAGATCCTCCTTGTTGACCTCGACGACCGAATGCTCGAAACTGTCCTGCCTGACACGCGCGCCCGTCTCATGAACCGCCTCGCTGAAGGCGATGCCGAAACGATTACGGCCCTTACCCCTTCCCTTGCCTCCGCCTTTTACTTCTTCTCCGTCATCCTCTTCATCACTGCTCGAGACATCCGACTCACTCTCATCGCTAGTCTCAGACTCGTCGAGATCATCGGAATCCCACACCTCGCCGTTGGCCTCCATGCGTTCCCTGTGTGCCAGTTTCCTCTTCTGCTTCTTGAGTCTCCTTGCCTCCCTTTTCCTTTCCCGTTCCTTGCGACGCTCGGCTCTGCGCTGTTGCTTTTCGCGTTGGGCAACGACGCCCGCGCCGCCGCCGAGACCGACGACGACGTAGATGCCTCTGCTCTCGTCCAGGCCCGCGAGAACGAGCTCGCCGCCCTTTTTGCCTTTGCTGCCTTCCTGCTCGGTTATCGCTTCGGCGAGCCATAGTGCTAGTTTGATCAGGGCGCCTGGGTGGGTGAAGAGCTCGACGTCCGGTCCTTCTTTGACGACTCCCATGCGAAATGCGCGCAGGTGGCGGATCTGCTTCTTCTCGATCAGTGAGGTACCGGTGCGGAGGATCGCGCGGTGAAGGTGCTGTGCCGTCGCGACGTGCATCTTCAGCAACCCAATCTTCTCCAACGAGTCGTACGCGGTCCAGAACCGCTTCGAGATCGCTTCCTCGCGTATTTCTTGCACCGTCTCAGCTTCGCTTTGGAGGCTGATCGCGGAATCTTCTCGGTCCACTGGCGTGCCTATGCCCGAATCACGACCATTCGAGTAGGTTCGAAAGGGTGCTTCGGCGGCAGCATGTGTCTTTGGATCCATGTCACCAACTTCTAGAATGGCCCCGACAATGACACCGACGTCTATGGCGCTCAGGCAGGCTCCGTAGCCCCAGCATCTGACGAATCCCCATCCTTCTTTGCCTCCCCCTCCACGGACCTGCGTAGGAACAAGTCCGTCGAGACCGTAGACCGGCGCGAATTTAAGCAGCCGTTCTCGAAGGCCGCGTTTTAGTTCCATATCCATGTGCGTGTATGCTTGTCGACATTGTGTCAAGCTGACACCCATTTTCGCAAGCAGTTTGTGCATCCGCTTCTTGCCTGCGTCGTTCCAAATGCGCAGCTTCGCGGATAAGAAGGGGGAATGCAGCATGCTATCGTAGAGTGACCAGTGTCTGACGAGAAGGAACCGCGGTTCAGGTGACAATCGTATCGAGTTGTCTGTGGCGCTTTTGGCATGCGTTGGAATGATTCCGGCTGAGTCGCCGATGTTTCTTTCTCGTTCAATGTCTTTCATATCTGTGGGGTTTAATCGGCGAACTTCATCCCGTAGAATGGCACGTATTTGTTCGCCACGATCTCGATTCCAGCTTGATGAGCTTCCAGATGTCGATGGCGAGAGACCGACTCCATTTGTAGTTCGTCCCGAGAGCTCCATACTGCTGACGCCGACAATAGTGTGCCATAGCAAGTCATTGTCATCGCGGCCTAAGTCAGATGCCAAACTATACATCAGAGAAGATACTGGTTCCGAATAGGAGGCACCCAGATCCTGATATGCTTGAATCACCGCGTTGTGCTCTCGTCGAAGGCGCACGAGCCTCCGCCTTAATTGTCGAGCTGAAGGTGGTTTTGCGTTTTGTGAGCCCAGTATAATTGAACCATCAGGAGAGTCCGATCGAAGAAGCGGCTCAGAGTCTTCTCGTCGTTCGGAGTCAATCATAAGTCCTCTGCGAGCAGGTCGTCCTATCTCGAGTGTCGAGTCTATTGAGGATGACTAGACAGATGTTAGGAGACACTCCAAGACCCTGATCGAATTGACTATACCGAATTACTTCGTCTCTTTTTCCTCGGCGTGCCTTCTTCAGCTTCACTTTCGCTGTCTGTCTCCTCGTCTGATAACGACTTGCGTTTCTTTGGTGCTTGTCCAGACTCCGGTATCCTTTCTCCTTCATCATCGGCTTCTGATTCAGATCCATCTGACTCGCCGTCATCTTCACCAAGATCCGGCATCTCAGCCAACGCGGCATACGCGTCTCTTTCGGCACCCAGCTCTTCCTCGATATCTCCATCGTCAAAAACAAATATGCCGCCCTTTCCGGGCCGGTAGGCCGACGTGATTTTGCCTTGACTTACACCCTCCACCTTCGCAACAAGTGCTCCCTCGTCATTTATAGAGCCCAGACTTTGAGCACCAAAGACATTGCTCAAATTCCAAGGTCTTCTCGCGTCTATGACCCAGATTTCCACATCTCCCATGCCACCTTGCCCCTCGTCATCGACTTCCAGGCCTAGCATGGATTCCAGATCGATTAAGCCTCCAACCCCTAAACACACAACCACGCCACCAGCCCCACCTTCCGTGGTTCGCATGGGTTTCACCAGGTCTTCACCGGCTTTTTGCAGATCTCCATATCCGGATATCGGCTGGATCTTGTGGGGTATGTAATCGCGTTTGAACAGAGCTGTAAGAATCCGGCAAGCGCATAACGCGTCTGGATCGAGGGAGACGAGGATTAGGACGGGCGGAGTGAGAGCATGGTTTGTTCTCTGGAGGTGGAGGTATAGGTGCGAAATGAGCCCCCGGGGGAGATACATAGGAACGGGTGGGAGAACCGAGGTGGTGGTTGTTGGAGAGACGCGCTTTGGACGCGAAGGCGCATCTAAGAGAAAATGCCGGATTCAGGGATTATTCCACCGTAACAAAGGAATGGTAAGGCTATTTCACGGCTGAAACGGTATTGTTGTGAGGTTCTCGAGGGCAATTGAGTTGTGCTGGTGTTTTGCATAATCGTGTTGTTGCTCTTGAGACGAGAGCTCGAGAAACGCTAATGGAACTTTGGCATCCCGGAACGCGTCACACGCGACGCGGGCTAGCCTGCGCTAAGAATTCATGACATCAATCCATCTCGACCATTGACTTTGGAAGAATCATTGCATCTAACTGTTTGGAGGTTGGGGCAAATTTCCGAAGTCTCGCAAAGTCTATGCTGACTTGAAAAATCGCTGGTTGGTGGTGGAGGCTACGCTAAAATCGATGTTCTCACGAGGCTTCCTTCATTGACAGCCTCACAGCCTTGTCCCACAAAACTCGTCCCTCGTATTCTCTGCCACATTCGAGAACACAAGCCCAGCTGTCTCTAGGAATTTCTTATCTTCAATTGTAATGGCTTGGAAATGACGGAGAAGTGTATCTAGGGCCAAGAAATGTTCCAGCCCCGTAGACAAAAACGACAGGCTTGATTGATTCTATTTGCTCACGAGGGCGATTAAATGAAACCCGTAGAGCACTTGTCATATTGAAAAGCGCACTGCTTGGTCACGCAGGACATACTGATACAAGCCCTGCCATTGAGGAATGTGTCAATGCAAGCTGAGATTGCGTCGAGTGTTACCACTGATTGAACAGCAAGATCTTTCCATGCCATCCTTCTGAGTGTAAGGGCATACTATGTTGGAACAACGATGCCACACATGTGTGAGGCATGCCCTCTCATTCGTAGCATAACGAGTTTGCAAACGCCATGAAATGCCAGCAGAGTGTCATGCCTTTCCAAGACGCCGTCCCATAAACTGTACAACCAGATATTCCACTATACCCCATGGATCGCGTTGATTCATGAGTTGGCATCAATCTCCGCCCAAACTGCCTCCCTCTTCTCCTTCGCCGCCCTCGCCTTTTCCCGATTCTCTTTCGTCCGATCCAACCTCTCGGCTCTCAGACACTTATTCACCGCCGTCTTTGCACTGTTACAACCGCCCATCGCTTTGAAGAGGAAACCACGAGCATGGCATTCGTCGAGGGCGTTCATGACTTCTTCGCAGTCTGACCGGGATTAGCAAGGTGGCGGGTGGGGAGTGTGGACGGGGAGGAGTACTGATGTTGTCTTTTGTGTGAAGTGGCGGATGCATCTTGAGGGTAGCACGTCCCGTGGGACTTCTCGAGCCTTCGGTATGCCTGTGGAGTTGAGGTTGATGTTGGAGGTGATCGCAAATGTGGTGGTGTCAATGAGTCGTGGCGTGGGCATCACAGCGCTTTGACCATCACTAGGTTTAGAGATCGCTCGAGAAGGATCCTCTCCCTACAGGCATTCTCTATTGAACAACATCATCAAAATCATTTCGAGATGGCTGCCCAGCAAGTGTCTGCACAAAAGCAGAACCGTGAGTCCCGAATATCAAATCAGAAATGCCATAGCTGACATAATGTAGAGCTCCAGAACGAATATCAAAACTACAAGAGTCTACTCCAAAGTCTCGCCGAGAGAATTGGTAACATAGAGCAGGAGACTGAAGAACACAAGTAGGACACCTTCTTCACTTTCCAATGACCCAGAATGCCAAAATCAAGTCTACACCGCTTCAGATGATTCCATCGTCCCTGCATCCATCCGCATCTCCCAGTCCCCACTCACCTCTTCATGCCCGTACATACCGTAGCTCTCCCGCCGCACGGAAGAGCCTCCCACCACTTGGAAAAAATTAGAATCTTCACGCTAACCTCGATGCGCGCAAAGGCTCGTCCTGGAAACACTGGAGCCGCTAGCTGAAGACCGGAAATGCTTTCGCATGATCAATGGCGTACTTGTGGAGCGAACGGTGAAGGAGGTCGTTCCGGCTTTGAAGACGAACTCGGAAGGTTTGAAGAAGGTTCTGGACGAGCTTGTTGTTCAGTATAAGGGTAAGCAAGATGAGATGGAGAAGTGGAAGGTATGTTGCATTGAGGTTTTCGAACCGATGGACACATGCTGACAACGATCAGAAAAAGAACAATATACAAATCGTACAGCAGTAAGGAGAGTTATCTTACCATGCTGGCATAAATGTCTCGGAATCATCACATGATCAAAAGTATATGAACCAAAAAGACGCCGACAATTGCATTGATACACACTCTGTGTGTGCTGAAAGACCAGGATGACGATATCTTGACTCGCCAACAACCACCTGCAACTTCACCAAGCAGATCCCAGCCCAAGATAGCATTGTCCTCGCCGCAAAATGACGTCAGGCATCTGGTTCATTAGGGCCGGCACGCAGGCTGCTTCCGTGGCCCCCGTCGTGATCTGTGTGAGGAGGTCAGAGTTTAGGTAAATGCAAACTAGTTGCAGAGGCGTGGGGCAACCATGAACTATCATCATTCTTTTCAGACGCTACGTCTGCTAGCCATCTCGAATCCTGCCTCCAACTAGTACAAATGTACATACACAATCTGTTGGAGACTAGTCAAAGTAATCACTTAATGAGATGAGGCAGGAATGCATGATGAAGACAGACGAACCATGCACTTATATCTTGCAACAAAAATGAGGGCATCAATTTTTCGAAACACTCCCATCTTCCTCGTCATGGTGGACAGCAATGATGGATGCAATGACAGAACACGTCTCTCGAGATTCTTTGATTACGCTGGACGAGGTGTGGTCAACGTCCACATGTGGCTTTCATGCAGACATCGATGCGTTGGCATTGGTGCTATCACCATGTGCATGCAGACCCCACCCAGCATAATCCAGCCATGGCTCTGGGCAGCAAGCTCACTGGGTACCGAAAGGGCTTTTCGCCGATGTAGAAGATGGACAGGAGACGATGGATTGGTATCCAAGATGATTGGGCTGTGAGTCAACGTCATTGCATAAGGCTGAATGAAGGGAGAAATGGACAGCGAGAGACTGGGATCCCCGGTGTGCTGGTGAAGAAATATTGTTTTGTCGCTATGACGCTGATGATGGTTGATTTGTGACAAGGGAGATAGGGCGTCGCCTGTGCTAGTATGTTGTTCTTGATGTCTTTCGTGACGCCGAGGATTCCGGTAAGGCCCTTTCGCTTCCTCCGCCGGTTCGCGAGGGACAACTCATCAGAGGTTTGAGAAGAGGGGAGGCGACGATGCAATGACAACGCTCCGACTGCAGGGCTCTATGCGGCGAATACGGGGACAGCAGGTCTGACCTCCGGGCTGACCGCAACTCGTCTCGCTTGCTTTTTGAGGTGCTGGACGAACAGATATATAGAGATCACATATAGCTCGGGGATTGAACTAGTCGACCAATTGAAAAGCGTGAATGCTACCAAATGTGAGAGGATGATAGATGGTCGAATGAAGGGCAAGACTTTGGCTTGGACGGATTGATTGGGTCGGCGATTTGACTGCCCGTCGTTCACGCGGCAATCCCGGTGAAGATCCTGCGTTGGCCATTCCCAGGGCTGGCACCTCACCAGTCTGAAGACTTCAGCGTTCGCCTTGTTCCGAGCATCGGGCCACGCCTCTGCTGGCGTGAGACGTCGACGCGCAGGGACACTGCTATTGGGGATCTGAGGGGGGCCTATCACTGAGCTTGCTGCATTTTTCTCGACGCACGACTGGTTCTGCGTGATTATCGAAGCCTCTAGCCGTACTGCGCGTCTGGGATCAAGGACCGATACGACATCAACATCATCAGTACAAATCTTCTTCACCATCCCGCGACATCCAGGCCCAGCACGTCTCGCCCTTGCTGAGTCCGAAGCTGCAAACATATCACGCCTTGCCATTGGCTGCTATCTGTATTCCCCAAATGCCCTTTTGGACGGAGGATAGGCGAGAGTGTAGGCGAATTCGTGATCAAATTGCATCTGGGCGCAAGACAGATTCACACCTGTCTCGCGCGGCTGAGAAGTGACTGCTATCCCACATCCCAATCCCCACCCGCTGTTCACTGCCCGCATCCTGCATTTATTCAAACTCCTTCCCCCGTACTCCCTCCGTCTCTGCCTGGCCTGCTTAACGCTGAAGTAATCGACGTCGGGCCATCCGTCCAAGGGGCGCAATTGCATTCGACCCCACGCGACTGAGTTTGCATGCATCTGTGCCTTAGCTCGCGATTGCCATCATCGCGCGTAGCATAGTCCAGCACTGTGTTGTCTGACCTCTCGCTTGTGTGCCTGCCTGCCTGCCTGCCTGCACTCCGAGTCCTTCGGCCTTGTCGAGGCGGTCTTGTCGCAGGTAACGTGTTTGGCGTCTCGGTTGACCCTGCTCTGCTCCCCTCTAGACGGACGAGTATTCGCGACGGCCATACTCCGAGTACTGCTCCAAACAGGGCGGAAGTCGAGCTCTTGGGATTGCTGGCAGCGCTCAGAGTATCAGAACGTACGGGCGAACCCCGATCTTAAACATTCCATCCTAACGCTTGTGCAGGTTCCACAAGCATTCCGAACCCATACAGACAAGCCATCGAAACGACCGCTACGTGGTACCAGTACCACACCGCAACTACAAACACCTGCGTCCTTACCCAATCCAACCCCGAGCAGCTGCTCGAGCCCACCTGGTACCTCCCCGCTACGAGGAGCTACCCTCTGCCCATCTCCTTGCAGCCGCCGCCTACCCATTCCAAATACAGCATCCTGCACGGCTAATTACACCTCCTACGAAGCCGCCTCAGTCACACACGCCCCTAGGCGGGCTCCTTCCCCCCCCGTACTCTGCCGTACTGCTGCAGCGCCCTCCGGAGCGCGTCAATTCGTGCGTGACGTGTATCGTCTGCCAACAGGCTTTGCATACGCCAGCTCACACTGCGAACCGGCTTGGTTGATCACATAGCCTGCAGGTGGCCGCAATAAAATATGTCGTCCTCCCCGCCAAAGAAGGTGGATGCCGAGGAGGGAGAACAATCGCCTCAAGAAAACACCGAGCAAGGCACAGGTCAAGGTCCCATGGACCCTTCGGATACACAAGGGCAAGGAACTGAAGTCGAAGTCAAGGAGCAGGACAGATGGCTCCCGATAGCCAATGGTTAGTCCCCTTATACGCCCTTACACTCTTTGATTTGCGCGCGACATTCCCCTCTGCATGTCTTCAGCGATGCTGTGACTGGCGTCGCTTCTTTCCTCCAACCACGATTGTTGTGAGAGGCCTCGACGACCCACCAGCCATCATCGAATCGCTTGCTTGCTTGCCTGCTTGTTCGGACACTCCCGCTGCAGGACCAGCTCAAACGGTCAACTTGCAGCCAAGCGGCGTGCAATCATGTCGTCCTCTTCCCCCTCTGATTCCACCTCCACTGTGCAGCGACCCTCTTCGTCAAAAGGATCCTCCAATAATCGCGATTCGGATGCTAACATAAGGAACTTTGCTCCAGTCGCCAGAATTATGAAGTCGGCTCTCCCCGAGAACGCGAAAATTGCAAAGGAAGCGAAGGAGTGCATGCAAGAATGCGTGTCCGAGTTCATCAGCTTCATCACGAGCGAAGGTGAGTTCTTGTGTTTGCGAGACTGTGTACGCGGTTGCAACAAATCATGTTTTGGAGAGGGACAATATAGCTTGAGCGGAGCACAGTGGGTCTTCCAGAAACGCGCTAACGAAAGACAATCAGCATCGGAGAAGTGTCAACAGGAGAAAAGAAAGACGGTCAACGGGGAAGACATCCTGTTTGCCATGACTTCGCTGGGATTCGAGAACTATTCCGAGGCCTTGAAAATATATTTGGCCCGCTATCGAGAGGTAAGCTACGCACCCCCTCCACATCTTCCTTGGCTTGCACTCTCTTTTCTGTATCTATCATGAACAAAAAAGGCGAATGACTGAACTATTGGTACTGATGGGAGCCACGAGACCCTCCTCGCAAGCCAGAAATCAACCGGTCCTTCAGGCGCCGCTGGGAGCGGGACCAACAACACTGGCGCCAGTGGCAATGCCTCCGCCGCCGCGGCCTTCGCCGAGGGGTCCAACGATGCACTACTAGGCGATGCACTGGACGATGCGACAACGGGATACGATCCCTCCTTTGCAGCTCCTCACAACGGGAACGGCTCGGCCGAGTACTGAGGACGTCCGGCCCTGCTTCAAGGCAGGTGGGATGGTCTGGTCGATGTGCGAATGGATGGGATCGAGGATTGGGATTAAGATCAAGACTGAACAATGGGAACGGTCCGAAGGAGCCAAGATTATGCTGGATGTATGATGAAGAGAAAGGTGAGTTGATAGGATGGGACTGGGAGTGTGATATGACTGATTGCGGTACGGATCTGAATTTTGGCTTGGGAATTGGTGAAGCTATGGATGCGTGGGAGACAGCGAGTCTCGGTTTTCCTTTGTCTTCTCGACTGTGTAAAGTATGGATCGGTCGTTTCTGTAAGAACTACTATTCTTCTTCTGGTGGGAGGAATACTTTAATGGGATCACTGATACAAGCTGTGCGAGACATGGTGATGTGTGATTCGAACTGCATTGACGAGCACATGTCTCTCTACAGCACGTTGCAATTTCAAGTTCTCCGGGCTTGAGAGAAGACGTGAAATGACGGAAAACGGTCGGGTGCAATGTGCATGCTTTGTGATCTGCTCCTATATATATTGTGAGAAACGGGATCCCTCGCTTCGCTACGGATAAGATTTACCGAAACATGTGCCCTGCGTAAAGCAAGACTGACTGGACCATACGTCGAGTACTATAAAAACTTACCTATAGGCCCGGGGTATCGTATTCGCACAGTCAGCACTAAGCCACATCGGATTGTCCCAGATGGTACTCTGCAATTGCCATTCTATAAGAATCTTACCAATCCCATCCCGAGCCGCACCGTCTCTCATTTCCTCTCCCCAACACCACTACCCACTTCACACATGGACACACATGGACAATACTCTGATGCGCCTCACTCTGGTGTTTCGACGGCAAATGGTCCACGCGAAGTCGGAGATCCTCCCGCCGCACTAATGACCTTACAGTATATCCGATATCACCGCCAGCTCAACGTCATCACTCTCTCGAACTTTTCCTCGGAAGCTGAGGGAGGAGCTTGTAATGACAGGAGGAGATGGGTCGGTGCTTGGAGATGGGACAAGTGGGTGGAACGACATGTACGGGACCATCTATGGGACTGCTCATCCGCTTGATGAGTTCTTTGCTTCCGATGTTGCAAGCAACCGAAGCCTTATCGATCTCGTCCATGTATCTTACATGAGCGAGCTGCGACGGCGGTTTTCCTGGGCCTCCATTGCATCATCCCGACATCCATCGGTCGGCCTCGAACATGGCTACGCACAAATCGGCATAGGGTGTGTCAATCAGAAGGATCCACGCCTGTTCCTCTGTGGGCCTGGGACCATGTTTGTCGCACTTCCCCAGTAATTGCGTCCTTTTATCAGAGCCGTGCATACCACTGCATTGGGAAGTTAGAGGTGGAGTGACGTGTATGTGGGGTTCCAAGTTCTTTTGATTCCGCTAGGGACGATCGAGTGATGGTATAACTTCGTGCTGTCTCCCATTTTGTTCATCTCCTGCTCTCTGCCGAAGCTCAATTTTACGTGACAACAGCAAGATTTTCATTGCATCAAATCAATTGGTAAATCACCTTTCAGCCGCACCGTGAGGCAATTGCTAATAGACATCCAGAACCACCAACTGTCAATCAGAATCAAAAACCACGATCAACATGTCCACCGATTACAAATTCGAAGGATGGATGGGTCTCGACCCCAAATCCGTAGAAGGAAACATGAAGTGGCAATCCTATGAGCCAAAGCCGTGGGAGGAATCGGATGTGGACATCAGAATCTCGCACTGCGGCATCTGCGGCTCCGACATCCACACACTCCGCTCAGGCTGGTACGAAACGAACTACCCCTGCGTCGTCGGCCACGAGATCGTCGGTCGCGCTGTCAAGGTCGGCAAAGAAGTCAAGGGTATCAAGGTGGGAGACCGCGTCGGTGTTGGTGCGCAGTCAGGAGCTTGCATGAACCACAAGGGTGACTGTGAGGAGTGCGCTGATGGTGCTGTTAATCACTGCGCAAAGGTAGTGAACACGTTTGATGGGAAGTTTGAGAACGGTGGAAAGAGTTATGGTGGGTACGCGGACTACAATCGGGCGAAGGGCGATTTTGTTATTCAGATCCCAGAACAACTTTCCTCTGCTGCTGCCGGTACGTATGAGCCTATTTATTGACGTCTAAGTTGGCTAACGAGTCTCTTATAGCCCCCATGCTATGTGGAGGTGTAACCACCTATGCCCCTCTCATACACAACGGATGCGGTCCTGGAAAGACTGTCGGTATCATCGGTGTGGGTGGTCTAGGCCATTTTGGTCTCCTCTGGGCAAAAGCCTTGGGCGCAAAGAAAGTCTTCGCCATTTCAAGATCGCACGCAAAGGAAGAGGACGCCAAAAAGATCGGAGCCGATGAATTCATCGCCACTGGCGACGATGGCTGGGCAGGAAAATATGCAAACACCATCGATATCATCGTCTGCACTGTTTCGTCACCGAAAATGCCCTTGGGACAATACCTTCAGCTTCTGCGTCCACACGGCACATTCGTCCAGGTTGGTGCACCAGAAGACGAATTGCCCGGCTTCAACGCTTTCGCACTCATCGCAAAGGGCGCGAAGATCACGGGATCTGCAATTGGTACTCCCAAGGACATCAGGGAGATGTTGCAGCTCGCTGTGGACAAGAAGGTGAAGCCTTGGATTGTTGAGAGGGATATGAAGGAAGCTAACCAGGCTATTGTTGATATGGAAGATGGGAAGGCTCGCTACAGATATGTCCTTGTCAACGGGAAGCATGTTGAGAAATAGATGCACCGTATGAATTCTGAACTATGATGGAAGGAGTTTGCACTATACATGGCTAGACGCAAATATATAGTGCAGGAAAAGTTATGAGGATATCATGAACAAGGGTTGATTCGACTCAAGAAGCAATGGAAATTTCCGCGGGTATTCTTTGACCCCCACTGCCGTGAGCGGACTCGACTCCGCCTGTAAGATCACATCATATCAGTCCTTCCTATGACATCGAGCAGAAATTTTTAAAAGTAAAAAATATAAGTAACCACAAATACCAACAGAATCTCACCCAGTATAGCAGTAACTACCTACAGACCCAACCAGCACCTGGATATCTCCACTTGTGGACAATATTCACACGTCTTCCCACCGGCAATTCTCCACTCAATTGCACCACCAACCTATGAAATACCGAGGATGAGTCTGTCGTGAGCTTTCGTTCTACCGTTATAAATCATGAAGCGATCGGTGTCGAGATCTATATATCATCCACACGATAATAAAATGAGTAATTGCTGATTATCAAGCTTATGTACTCTCCGTGCTCTGTGGTCAATACGCAAACCACGATATACCGCACTGTTTCAACCGGCTTTTCCATCGTAACATACCATATGATAGCGAGAGATTACCGCAACCGCCCCATCCCCCAACTTCTTCTGAAAAGAAAAAGAAAAAGGAAAGACAGTGAGTGACTTGTAGGAAGATAGGTATCTTCGCTTACCACACAGAACCCAACCATCTCCCGTCTGCTTTCACTCGCAAATTTCCTACGCGTCGCGCTTGCTCTATATCATGCACTCACTCACTCACTTACTCGTTGTTGTTGTTGTTGTTGTTGTTGTTTAGTGGCTGACTGTATTTCTACCTACCCACACATACTGGGCCTAGCGGATGTGCTGATAATCGTTGGTTCGCTGTAATTGTATATAAGTATAAGTCTTGTATACTCAATATCGCCTCCTGCGTTTTGCTGCGGAGGAACGTAGATTATATTTATATCCCGTAGAAGGGAGGGACTTTAAGGAATTCCCCCTTAAGCCCGCTTGTCCCGGTCCTTGTTTCGGAAGGTAAGGCTAGAAGAGTATATCTAGTATCAATAGACCTAAACATCTCGGCTTTCATTTTTTGATAGATTAGATAACAACCTTAATAGTCTAGGAGAGAAGAAATCTCTCTCTCTCTCTCTCTCTCTGTAATAAGAAAGAGGCACAAAAACTCTTCCTACTTAGTTCTTCGTCGCAAGAATCTAGATCTCTAGCTAGTTCCCAGGTGGGACACTTACCGCGGGGTAAATCCGCTACCTTAGGCGTAAATAATAAGGTCTTCGTGAAATTACCTACGAGGAAGAGAGCGAGAGAGAGAGATAATCCTTTCGTTAAATGGGAAGTTGCTTCTTCGTACGTATTGAACGTACGGGGGAGATAGAAGTTTCAATACGTTATTGATCTAGCTCTTTTGTACAGAGACGAGGGGTTTCTAGGTGGTACTAGCGTGGAAGCGTAACATCTGACTTCGATGCCCGATCATGTTCATGTCTTTGAGAGAGGATGTGGGTACTAATGGCATATGCGAGGAAGGTTTCTGTTGCAATGTGCGTTGGGCGGCTGTCTGGTGTGAAATAGATGCTGCAGAGGATTTTCGGTGACGATGATGGTGATGGTGGTGGTGATGGTGGTGGTGATGGTGGTGGTGATGATGATGGTGCCACATTCTACACCGTCTGGGCTTTTGATGATGTATTGTGGCTTTTTTTTTTCTGAGGATGGGCTGCGTGCGTGCCGCACGGGTTGTTGGGACGGGTTATAAGAGAGCGACGAGCTGGGCGCATTGTGATGCTGAGAGGGATTTTGGCTTGGGGTTTTGTAAGTTCGAGCTGACCTTCGAAGTATCGTGACGACTGGTAAGCTGTAGCTTGTGTATAACGGAGAAAAGGACAGTAGTCGCATCATTCAGCGAGACGACATGTGATATCAAATGTCAAGACATGGAAAGAAAATGTCCTTACCAATTCGTTCCCACTCCATTCTGATCATCCCCTCTCTTCTCTTCTCCTCTCCTCTCCTCCCTACAGAGGCTGAATTCAAGGCTTATCAATGCCCAACTGCAAACTCGTCCACACATTCCCCGTCCCCGTAGTCGTCCCCTTGACAAACAGCGTAACATCATCACCCACCGTCTGCGCAAAAACCAGCAGTCCCGCATCGACGGCACTAACCGTCATATGCGTCCCGTTCAGAAACTTGACGGGGCCTCTGCCGTCCCTGACCACGATCTCGTCGATGATGGACGTCGACTGGGCCGTGAAGTTGAGGTTGTAGCCGTGGATTGTGGAATCGTCTTTCAGGACATAGAAGTAGCTTGTGTATCCGAGCGAGGTGGACGGGTAGGCATTCGATATTGCTGCGTTTGTTGCTGAATAAGGGGGTTTGTGTTAGTGGATGCTCAATCGCGAAAGTGGCGTGAGCTGGGTTATGTAGAGGTGGGACGTACCGTTTTGCCACGAGTTGACTGGGTGTTCGCTTGTTGAGCTGACTTTCGAGTCGGTGTCTTTCCACCATGTTTCGACGACGTTGTATTGGTTGACGAACATGGCGTAGGTTGTCGTTCCGGGTCTGGTTCGGTCTTTTAGTACTTGATCTGCATCTGGACCGAAGGTGGACAACGTACAGCCAGGAGTAACATCCCACACCAGCATGACCATTCATACCCCTCCAAAGATCTTGCTTCGTCCATTGCGTCTGATTCTCGTAGGTAAAGTATTGCTGGAAGGTGCTTTCCGTATCGGCATACCACAAATGCATTCCGAATTTTTGAAGATATTGGGATCTACCGTCGCTACCGCCAGGGAAATTATAGACTTCAGTATCGCCGTAAAAACTGCCGTAGTAGCAAGCCTAGCCATGAAGGTGTCAGCGCGCCCCATCAAGTTGACTTGGTTGCGTCTACCTGCAGACCGACTGATTCGGCATTAAAAGCCTTCAGATTTAATCCATTAACGGACCCGTCGTACCTAGAGGTCGTTAGTCGCCGAGACCTTCACCCGTGGGAACCTTCGATTACTTACCAGAGACCGCCAGTGCTAGTTGCATTCTTCCATGTTCGCTGTCGAATGTATCCGTCGGTGTTGATGTAGAACAAGTGCCAGGTGGAAGTGGCATTGGGCAGATTGGCATCAACGACATACTGCACAACAGATATGGGAGTGGCATTTTTTGCATCGCTAGCCACGACCTCGGATTTTGAACCACCGACGAAGGTTCCATCAATCGATAGCTGGACATATCGAATGTCTCCGCCAAAGTGCTGGTAATAGACGGTATATAGACCTGGAACAGAAACGTTAGATCCCACATGCTAAGTGCAAGGTAGCTTGCAAACCTTTCTCCTGCGACTTGAGCGCCGAGCCTGCAAAAGCGATGCCACTGCCATTGAAGGCGCCTTTCTTAGAGTAATAAGCAGGGTCAATGACTCCACCAATGCTGTATTCGGGCTTTCCGGTAAATGTTGGCTTTGATTCTGTGCTTGTAGGACTCGGAGTCGCCAATGCTTTACTTGGATTAGACTTGTGTTTGGTACCAAGGCCGGCGCCAAGACCGGCGCCCAGAGCGACGAGGAGCACAATGAGCACAGCAAATAAGATCCAGAACGTCTTAGCTGCTAGTCCGCAGATACGTTTACGTTGTTGGGCCCGATATTCGGGACGCTCGCTCAAGTCCATGTCGGTCACTTCTTTGTCGGTATCATGGACGATAGAGGAACCAAGCTGCGGACTCCCTACATTACTGCCGATATTGGTGCTTCCCTGTGACAAAGTCGGGGACATTGCTCTATTTCCCTGCAAAGGCTGCGGGTGGTAGAACCCAAATTGCTGTGCTACTTCAGGAGCGGTGCTCGATTGGGCTGGTATATAGTCATCCTTTCCAGGAGGTGGACCACGTGGTGGTTCATAGTGCTCTGGATACTGAGGGTAGAGGTCGCTTGGTTGTGGCGGCCCTAGATGATATGGTAGTGGAACTTGAGGCTGATAGTGTCCACTTGCTGAATTTTCGAATGAAGGGACATTGTGCTCAGAGCTTTGACTGTTCTTAGATCAGATAATGCACGAATCTCAAGCGTGGCAATCACTGACCTCAAGGTGTCTGGAACTGGGCCAGAGGAAGGGCGATATGGCTCCATCGGTTCAAGATATCAGTGTGGTTCTCAGCCTTGCGATGGCACGACCTGAAATGGCGTGGCTTCATGATTACATAGAAGTCTGCCGTCGAGTTCGGCACCTAGGCCTGGGATCGGGACCAGGCCCATGATCCAGGTCTGCAGAGAGTGGCAGCATCTCTTCCCATACCTGAAGGACAAGGAGTGAGTTGTAGCCTTTGCTGGTTTTCCACCTGGAAATCCTGATTGGCTCTTGATGACGGGTAATGGTCCGATTTGGGCGAGATCAACTTCGCCTTGTCCTAGCTTGATGCACGAAGACCGCTTGGTCGAATTTGACGGCTGACACCACGCGACACATGTAGTCCATTTGCCAGGGGTCCAATGTGCCCGAATATCCGAAAGTGAGTGCAACATGGTCAGCACATGATTCCAACACTCTTAGATCGAAATACGACGTGCGGAAGAGGCTGACTGGTGCAAATCACTGCACGTCGCTTCCAGTCCACGGGTAGCTGGAGACTATAGTCGGCTTGCCTATCTTTAGGCTACTTACAAGAGTCACTCGGCGAAGTGGGAAAGGCCACCGCTTGCGTGACAAAAATATCGGATAGCAAGAAGTCTCATCCGCTGATTTCAGGTTGGTGGTGCAGTGAAAAATTTCCCTTTGAATTACTCTTCGCCATCGAGTGAGAACACCCTGCTCAAAACATGGAAATCGTGACAGTAATGACCGTGACAGTACCCTCAGTCGTAGCATGCCAGCCCAGTGACCACAGGCAATCGATGAATTCAAGATGACCACCATAACAGCTCTCATGAGGAAAACCATCGCATCCCTAAATGTACCTGCGCCGCAGGAACATTTCTTCAATGACCGTGGTATTGCCACGCGTAACCAGGGGGCCTGGTTGGGAGCGGCCCTTGCCCACCATGTCCAGGACGATACCAGGACGAGTACACAGGCTCGATGGCTGAAGTAGGCCACGTGCCGATATAAGAAGGCTTTGGTTCCTGCCGGTAGACCTTGATCGAGTTGATCTCCCAGTATGCATCAACGAAAAGTTCGGGATTGTTTGCCACGAAGTCTGCGCAAAGTTCCTTAGGAATCCTAGATCCATCCGCAAAATGGTCTGAACCACATGCTGCTTTGTCCCCTTCACTGGCGCAATTTCCGTCGCACCAGAACTGACCAGCAAGATCCCCACAAAAATCGATATTGATGACGATATTATGATCGCCGAAATGGTCGTCGATGAGACCAGTGCCATTCTCTAGACTTTGAAAGTTTGCAGCAGGTTCTACATAATTGGCCGCAGGCCCAAAGGTGTCGGGATCCGGTTTTCCTTGAGAAATGGAGGCAGGTATCGAGCTTCGATCGAAGAACCAGATACGGATGAA
Organism: Venturia effusa; assembly: GCA_007735645.1. Taxonomy (NCBI): domain Eukaryota; kingdom Fungi; phylum Ascomycota; class Dothideomycetes; order Venturiales; family Venturiaceae; genus Venturia; species Venturia effusa. The sequence goes on along the minus strand of CP042185.1, from coordinate 2,340,541 downwards.
TTGCGACGTCCACTCCAGCACGTAAAGGCCTCCGCCTTGTCGATTGAATTGATCGCCAGCGCTCAAGGGGTTTTGATCCTGCACGCTGCAGCCAGTGGATCCGTTGCCGTTGCTCGCAGAGCAGTCGTTGCCAAGCAGCACTCCTGATTCGCCATCTCCAGCGATCGTAAATGGAGAGCTATCGTTGCTGGTATGTAGAGTCATCTTATTGAAAGGATCGTTATTGAAGACTTCGACGATGTCAATTTCGCCAAGAATCGGCCAATCTTTGTCATGAGTAGTCCACAACGCAGGCCACACTCCACAGCCCACTGGCATATGCTGAACGTCGAAGACAAAAAGTCCATGCGTGTAAGTTGGAATGCTAACCAGCTTGACTGAAGGACGTCCAAATTGTTGATTGTACCATTCAGTCATCACGCTCTTATCGATGAAAATGTCGTGGGAATGGTCAACTCCGATATATACGCCATGGCCATCAGGACTAGGGATGGTCAAACCAGACTCTGTAGCGTTGCTGCGGTCCAGGTAGCTGAAGGAATATTAGCAGTAAAAGTCAATCGTCCGCCATGACATACTCCACAAATCCGCCGCTTTTTAGGTAGTCACGTGTCTAGATAAAAGAAGAGTTAGCCTTCCTGCTTGTTGGCGTTACAAAAACCTACGGTGTCGAAATCGAACTTGTCGAAAAAGTTGGACACGTTGTAATCGTCGACCAAAGAGTACTGGCTATTGTGTGGGCCCCATTCCTGAGAAGAAGATAAAGATGAGAACAAAGAGAACAACAGTAAGCAAAACGTATACTGTGGCCAGCGAGATGTCATGCTTGTGTCTTGCTCATGTATGGACGGTATAATTGGACGATCTTCTGGAGCTCAAAGATAGGTAGCAATGAAAGATCTGTATAAATAGCCATTCACAAGTAATACCACTCATGAACCGGGAAGACAAACATACTTTGAGGCTTATTTCATCTCCCGGTGAGGATGAGATCGACATTTCGCGGTCTATCGTCCAAGCTTCGATGAAGAACAGCGAAGAGGGAAATGTTGCCGACGCCGGATACGAACATAATTAGCGAAGACACTACTGATGGTTACCTCGTTGATGTTGGAGGCAGAAAGAAAACAATCCTGCCCGCAGGATCTGGGATTGACCCACGACCGAGTGGTTGTGATGCTGCAGAGGCACCACGGCATGCCCGTTGAAAATGTCGGCATGCTCACAACTGTGCATCCTAGTTCCATGTTTCGCTATGTGTTCACATCGGCCTCTTATTGGTCTGCATGACCGCACGGCCGAGGGAACATGATTTGAAGAGCGACCTGTCTAATCGACGGAAATTCCAGAGTGGTTGCTATCAATTTGGCGAAGTTGACACCTGGAATCAATCGATGTAGGCCATAATCTCATCATTAGACAACAACGTGGAAGTGAAAGAGAGCTTGCCGTCGAGATATGTGTGGGACTAGGATAGGAACATCTGAGGAGCGTGTGTGTAGCAAGGAACATTAGTGACCAGATTGATTGTATCCAGCTCTGGGGCAACGTCGTTCGTTGGCTGACGATTGACGCTAGGGAGTATCTCCAATACAGGTGTGGAAATATCAGGAGTGCCCCCACAGATGAGATGCTGGGCTTGCCCTTTCTCGTTGCCAATAGTTGTTGCTTTGCGACGGGATTGACTTTGTGGCCTGCAGCATGCAAGAGCTGTTTGACGGCGACGTGATTTGCTCACGGCTGTCAACAGAAGGCAGTTGGCGAGATGGAGGGAATGATGTGTAGGGGGATGTCGTTGAAGAAACGACGGGGATGGTTGTTGGTCGAGTTGCGAGGCACCATGCACGTGTTTTCTTGGCGCCTCGGTAAAAAGATCGACCGGAAAGACTGATTACAAATTGTTCCTTGTCTTTCCCATCTTGGCCACCAGAGCCTCAAATCCCCTCACTCTGACCACCCTTTTTTGGAGAGATAGATTCTGACTGGATCATCCTGCCTGCGTACTGCACGCCTTTTTGCCCGTATACGTGCCGCCGTGCCGCCTTTGGGAAGATTCCACTCAAAAGACAGAAGCTGACCAACATGTTGACAGGCCTCAGATCATTCCAAGCAGAAACGGTGGACATGATATTAGCTTGACAGGATCGAGCGCAGAAGTGGTCGGAAAACACATGGCCTCGCGAGCAGATGGCGCTGAAATCACAAAGCAGATGGATTGTAGGCGAGCGTTGCACCTTTCCGCTGGGATGCAGCCTAGACCGGAGCACAAGTCTTGACAATCGATGCCATAACTAGTTGCCTCGGGTAAAACCATCCTCATCGCTCGGCTCGAAGCGAAAAGTCGGAGGCCATGTGCAGCTGCACTCTCCAGGCTGGGAAGTATGGCATCAACTTTCAGCCTCATACAAACGGGGCAAATCTACCTTGCCAGATCCAGGGGCCGTGGCGAGACAGGGTGCAACATGCAACTACTTCGTATCAAGAGCCCGGGCCAGGCAAGCGAGGCCACACGACTATGTGAATGGATGTGAACGAGTCGGACCCTGCCAATGTCGCATCAATCCACAAATTTGGGATTCGATGGTCAGAATTCCCTATGCCCAGCTCCCGTATCTGTACTCATCTGCGTTCTCGCAGAAGCGACGACACTTGAGCACCATGTATGCGCTTGGTCGAACTCGCAGACAATTCTTGTCGTATGGGCATCTGGAAGCCTCTAGCATGTAAGTCTTCCAGTGAAAGGTCTATTTTTCTTCTGTGGTCGTACGGAGTATCGATGTTCCATAGCCGGATGATCAATTTCCCTTTGTCTTATGCATTCAACGCTGGCTTGGGAATGATGTTCGCCCTGCCATCTGTCGTCAGGATTTTTCTGGCGCCCTGATCTGTAGACCACGAGCGACTGCAGTTGTACCCATGTTCGACGAGCCCGAAATTATCCTTAGTGGTAGCAGTCGCTCTGTCTTCGATTCTGCATCGGCATAGCGGAACGCCAGCTTTTCTTTTCCTCCTGGCCGTAGTGCCCTGTAGGTAGGTAGCAAGCCGGAAATTCTGCAACTGGTTTGGAAAAGCACAGGTGTGTTGGGGAATTCGAATCTGCCTTGTTGAGCTGTTCAAAGGCTGTCGATTGAGGTTGTGTCTCGGATTTGTTCGGCTTAGACCATGGTATGAGCTTATATCCGTGGTTGTGGTCACGGTGTTTCACGGAAATCAGTAGTGTTAGTAACGCGTTGAGCTCGAAATCAGATTGGACAAACTGAAGAGTGGTGCAGTGCGCGACAGGCTTGAAAGTTTCCTTCCTACCTATGAATGGAAGAGCCGAATGCAATGCTCAAGGCAGCCAACTCCATTCCCAAGTTTTCAATCCAACTATGAGAGTAGCTTAGACTAGAGCTTTAAACCACCACCAACTTCATTGTTTCCAGCGACGGGGCGCCATGATGTCGCTCTGTAACCAATTGCATCTACCTTCGGGAGTTCTTCAGCCTTCTATAACGATGACAACACTTAAAGTCTTATCAATTAAAAATCACCAAGCATGAAGTTAGTAACACTCAGATGAGCTTTGAACAACCAGATCTGTGATTTTAGGCAGCCAGATCTGTCACAATAGGCGAATGAAAAAATTTCACGGTGATGGATATAGCTGAGATCTGGTGCACACCTATAAAAGCCTTCGCTCGACAATGTTCACTCAAAACTCAACTCCGCAACAACACCGCAGAAATGGCGCGTACCAAGCGGACCGTTCGCGTCGAAGACGAACCCGCCGAGATCAGAACCTTGCCACCAGCTTCGCAGAACAAGAGGACGGCGGAGGGTGACGTCGACTGCCGAATCATCAAAATCCGCAAGTTCCAGAAGGGCAAGCTATCCATCCCTCCTCTACCGCGCGACTGGTGTAAGACGCTCGAGACAGTCAGTTGACCACATGACAGGTACACTCATACCAATCGATGAGACGCGTAACAATGCCCACCCGACTTTCTCATCTCCAAGAACCGCGAGCGCAAAGTCCTCACTCGAGGCAACCACTTACTTCTCCCTTCCTCCCGAGCTCCGCCAACAGATTCTCTACGACGCCCTCAACGATAACATCATCAAATTCAAAGAAGACTGCAGGATTGACCAGATATCGGAGTACGAGTGGCATGGACTGCAATGGACACTACTTGAAGCTAAGAAGGTATGTCTGCAAATGGAGTCTGTCTTTTGTGCTGTACACCCTCGGGTCGAGGAGGATTTCAAAGGCGTGCTCGGCAAGTTTGAGAGAGAGGTCAAGTGGATGGCTGAGGTCCTGATGGAGATTGAGGAGGAGATTGGAGTCTTTCCTGGATGGAGGTGGTACACCAATTATTCGGAGTGGAGGCGTTGGATGTGAGACTGGAGAGCCTGCTTCTACAACATGTGGTAGTTGGCAAAGAAGGAGGATGTAGGGTTGGCTAAGCTTCTTTGCCATTGAAGTCGTAATTCGGCAGCTGGATGGCTTCGACTGATCGTCCAGCAAACGTATCGGCAAATTTCGAGATACCGGACCATGAAACAAAACCCAAGAAGGAATGCAAGAATTTGATCCCCAAAGCACTGGCTGGATTCGCAACTTTAGGAGCCCCGGGAAGTAATTTTTGTCCCTTGGTAACCATAGGACGCATGATCCTCTCGTACGAGCTAAAGGCTTGCTTCGGGTCGTGTGGAGCCTTCGAAATTTCGCCTGCTAGAACATAAGCGCCGACAAGAGCAAGAGTAGTACCCATTCCGGATATTGGCGACGGGCAGAAAGCTGCGTCTCCCAGCAGTGCCACCCTTCCTTTGGACCACGTATCCATCTTCACTTGAGCAATTTCTTGCATGGTGAATTCATCATCCTTATCGATCGCCTCAAGACAGCGAGTGGCTCCTCCGCCAGCATCGTGAAAGATCTCATGCACCAAGATTTTCTGCTGCTCTTTACTGAGCTTCGAGTAATTTCTTAATTTTTCAGAAGGCTCGCAAACCCACATGGACGCCCTCGTGACTTTCTCTGTGGCTTCGTTCGTATTTGGGCGTAGCAAGATCATACGACGACCAGGAGCGTTGTACCAAGTAGCCCAAGCAGTATCGTGGTCTTGACGAGGGATTTTGAACCATGACACCCAAGAATTAACAGACGAGATGGGGACATCTCCAAAGACTAGCTTCCGAGTTGATGAGCCAAGTCCATCTGCTCCGATGACGAGGTCGAAGTCGTGCGTGCGACCACTTTGGAATTTGACACGAACTTTATCATTTGTCTCATCCAGTGTCTCGATACTGTCGTCAAACTGATATTCTACGTCCTTCTTAGTCGCATCATAAAGGATGACAGCAAGGTCGCCCCGCATGATCTCGATTTCGGCGGTCATACTTTTACCCCCTCCAGACGTGTCGACGGGAAATTCTGCCATGTGTCGGTTGGAACCATCTACGAAGGCAACTCCAGCTTCATGCGTCATCTTCTCCTGGACTGCATCGTGAATTCCCATCTTCGCCAGAACTTTGCGTCCCAAGCCTCTGATATCGACATTCTGGCCGCCCATGCGGAGGGACGCGGCTCTCTCGACGATGGTGACCTCGGCACCAGCTCGGGCAAGGAAGTGGGCCAGGACTGGACCTGCAACGCCGGCACCGCTGACAAGTATTTTCAAACCTGACATTTTCTATTTCCTTTTCTGAAAGGTCGACTGTGAATCGCGGTGTTTGGGAAGCAAAGTAAACGGGCTCAACTTCACCTTTATGCTTAGGAAGCGCCTATTTTTGCTCGGAGTGGGGACAAGGGCTGTAATATTGTGGTCGACCGGTGCATATTGCCCGCACTTGTGACACCTTGAGGAAGAGTAATAAAAGACTCTTGGCTGCCCTATGGACTGAGAAGCCGGTGCGTGCTGGCATCTACTATCACCTCCTACACGTACATGTAATTGATTCCTTTGGTCCTACCCCTACTGCGACAATTACAGAAAGCTGTGCTGTCCGACTTGTCGTCTTTCGGAACTCGCCTGGCACATGCCGGGCCGCAACCTTGAGGTCGAGAAAGTGGGCGTTTCTGATGCTATAATGATGGCCAGAGGTATGCTTCTGGTGGAAATCTTGTTGTTCATAGCTCGTTGCTCCTAGATGGTAATCTTACAGATATGCTGTTGATGAAAGAGTTGGAAACACAAAGCAGTACCAGGGTTAGAGAAGGTTGGGGGCCTCGATGGCCTGAGGGCCTGAGGCCAGCATGCCAAGACCGGAGATCGGCGAAGACGCGTCCACGACACCTCTACCTCTGCCGTAGAAATTCCGCGGTTCCACGGCTCAACTGCCCCCAGCCTCCTTCAAGGACCACAAGAGGCAATGGCCTTGCCGTATTACGCTTCAGCTTCCGATCTTATCTCTTTGAGGGAGAAGAAAGCACTTAGCAGAGAACGAAGATAGGGAAGGACTGGCAGTGTCTATCACCGCCTAGCTTCGGCCGAGCCACTAATCGAGATACCGACGGGTACCGTTCTTTACAGGTTGAATTTCTTCAAAGACAGAGAGACCCGTCAATCATCAGCTGCTCTGTAATCCTGCAGGCCCTATGCCATTTGTTTTACCTTGATCGTTATCATCGCCATGTCTTCCAAACTCCTCAAGTCAACTACTCTTCTCATAGCCTTAGCATCTCTATCCACAGGCCACTCAAATCATCATGTCCGTCGCGAAATCATCCAGGAACCGCTCTCCCAACCTGAGATCTCAATAAACTCTATCCCCTTCTCAACTCGAGCTTACTGGATGCGCCGTGCAAACCGCAGATCTCGGGAATCCCTGCCCTTTCGCAGCTTTCGGTTCCGTAATCGTGAACCATACCGACACGTCCAGCCCGCTCGGGAAGCTCGTCTGTATCGGCGCCAACTCAAACTCAGCAAAGGGTAACCCGACCCTCCACGGCGAGATAGCTGCCATCAACAATTGCTCTGCTGTTCTTCAGGCACCGCCTTACAACTTGACTCCCGCAGCTGCACTTGCCGCGTTGCCAAAGTTGAGCTTGTATACTAATGCCGAGTCTTGCCCCATGTGTGCTTCTGCCATCAGATGGGCCGGATTCAGGGAGTACATCTACGGTACATCCATTGATTACCTCATTGAGAAAGGGTGGGGACAAATCAGGGTTGCAAGCTTCGAAATCTTTGAGAAGAGCATGGACTTACCAAATTTATCGAGGTTGATTGCTGGCGTCCTGACGAACGAGACGGATCCTTACTTTTCGTGGCAATTTGACCCTCTCCAATCTTGCCCAGCGGGTTGTGCCAGGGTCAATGGTACGGGTTCCTGTGCGAAGGCCTAGTTCGTGTCTCTCTCGGGGAAGAGGAAGAAGAGAAACATACGTCTAATCATGAACTCGTGCTAAACTAATGTCAATCAGGAAATTACTCAAATTCTCCATATCCAGTTTTTCTCTTTGCCGAGTAAGAGGTCCTAGCCGTATTCCTCGTCATGCTCTCTATATCGTCTATTGCATTGGGTACCCATACTTTTAACGTAGAACGTTCACCCAAAGACCTCTGGCTCAGCATCCATCAATTCCCCCCAAATCTCCTGATAAATCCACACAGCATCACATTCCCACAGCACATTGACCTGCGGCCATTCCTCCTCTACTCTCTCAAGAGCATCCCTCCTCTGTCTCAACCGTCTGAACCGTATCGCCTGTTCTCGCTCCGCAGGAGTCGATAGACGAGGGAATTGTAATGGATAACGATTCGCAGCGATCTCATCAGAGTCAAGAACGCGGTACAAAATCATTTGCCGGAGCTCGCGTGGAAGATCGGAGTAAGGGGAATTGCCATTTACTGGTGGTGTCGAAGCGGGACTTGGCGTTGAAGATGGAGCGAGTCCTGGATGAGGTCGAGGCGCGTTGGCCTCATTGTTATCGGCTGAATTCACGCTTCTGCCGCGAAGCCCACCATGTGATCCGGCTACTCCAGATTCCCTACTCAAAGTATCGGAAACGGTATCGCCCTCTTGCTTTCGCTTCCGCCCTGCCTGTGACTCTGCCGTGGAATTTTTGTTCTCGGTCGACTTGCTTGCTTGTCGTTCCCGGTTTCGTCCCACGTTTTCGATCTTACGAGCTTTAGTTGTCGGACCATCGAGATCATCCACCGCCCTTCGCTTTCGGCTTGTTGGAGATGGTTCGCTGTGATGTGCCGTGCTGGAATCACTTCGTGAAGAAGACATTGTATAAAGTTGGTATTCTCCTCCTTCCCTTGTGGATACATCATTGCAAATCGAGGATGAGATATATATGTATATACGTCTTCCAGATCTTCATTGAATGTTTGAAAGACAGTTCACGTTGTGCTGTAGAATCTGTATATCTAGCTTCACTTCACTTTGTTGCTGTTGAAAGAGGACGTGATCGTGCAACCCGGAACAGCGAAGTGGGTATATGTGATATGTCATATTCGCTATCGTTGAGCGATGTTGAATCTAGAGAACCGAGTAGAAAAGTATTTACAAGGGGATTCGTTGCGCATATGGCTCGCAAGAGCTGTTTGGGATACATGTATCTTCAAGGGGGTAGATTGGACATAGGAAATGGCGCCGGGATAGGTCATTTTTATGGCAATTGGTCTTTATTTTGGAATGGCACGTATGGGCCTACAAAGGAGCGAGCGATCTCTTTCGAGGCACGATGAGACAAACAATCTGTAGATAATGCCAGCTTGACGATGACAATGTCTTTGAACGAGACAGTCTTTGAAGGGTGAGGTAAAAAGACATCAAAAGCTTTGACCATCTCGTGGACGCCGACGGGGCGACAAGATCCGTCCCATTTATGATCCACCCCCGCAACATTCACCATCTGCTTTGTTCTCGACATCTGATGCTATGCGCAATGGCAAGCATGAAGGCATGGCATGCTCAAAGTTACCCGCTGCATACCGTGAAACCTGTGGACCAACCCACTCGCCTTCGACTGGATCAGAGCGACTGGGCCATAAAATGCAGCTCGATGCCAAACCCGTCGGACCAATTGATCCAGCAGGACAGTCGCTCTTCGCTCTCCAGGAACGCAGGCATCTGAATGGAGCGGCGATGCCATACCTCCCAAGGATGCATGAGTATCACGCGCATGTAGGTGCAGCATGAGCTGGCGCCCTGCAGCGTTCATGATAACGCTACTTCTCCTCGTATAAACATCGACAACGACCCTTTCAATTACTTAGCAACTGACCCTCCAACCAGCGCAGCCAATATAATGCTACAGCATTCTCCACTTTGACTATAGCAATGAGTGTACACTCCACCCACCTCGCTGCGAAGCACACCTTCTCCAAGACCTACACTCCCTCAATCACTCTCGTCGCAGGCCAAGGCGTTCAAGGCGATTGCCATGCTGGCAAGACCATTCAGAAGTCGACTGCGAAGTCTGCCTCGAAGCCTAACAACCGCCAAGTTCATCTCCTGAACTACGAACTCTTCACTTCCCTTGCCAGCGATGGCTTCCATGTACAACCAGGGGCGCTCGGTGAGAATATCACGACGTACGGCATAGACTTGCTGAGCCTTGCTACCGGATCGTATCTATACTTTGGGAGTGGAGACGAGGGACCCGTTGTTCAGGTCACAGGGTTGAGGAATCCTGGTCCGGGTGTGGAGAAGTTCCAAAGCGGATTGCTGGGCAGAGTCAAGTATAAAATTGAGGGTAAGACTGTTCGGCGACTGGGTGTTATGGGTGTCGTACTCAGAGGAGGAGTGGTCAGTACTGGAGATGCCATCAGAGTCGTGGAACCAGCAGAGCGATATGCTCTTGAGCCTGTTTGATGCAATATGTGATATTGGTTGTCATGACTTGGGAAGATTTGGTTATTGCTTTAGATTGCTATGGAAGATAAGAGAGAGGTCGTATTTGACCTACTCTCTCTTATGTCCGATTTGTTGTCGTAGCAGGCTATGGTTTTAATCGAAACGAAAACCCAAGTGAAATGGTGTAGGGAGTTATACAATATCGACGTCAAATGATTTCACTCTCCATCCACAAAGGTTCGCCGACCAAATCCTGCAAGAAGAATGTGAGTAGGTCAACAAGCTTCACGCTAAGAAAGCGGACTCATGTTCCTCATGTGGATACAGAACAGGCCAATCGAAGCTGATAGAATGCTGCGTGAAGTAAGTACCATATAGAGTTCTTCAACTTGGAAATCAAAGATCTTATTTCAATTCATGAATAATGTTAGACATCATTGTCCTATCCGAACTTGAAGGCAGCACAAGCGTGACTGCCACGTGATGTGCTGTAGTACGCTGACGGCTGGCCCCTCATTTCTATCCGGCCCGAATTCCAGAAACTTTGTCGTCGAATTGTCGACAACATCGACTCACCACCCCGCTTTTGATTCTCCTTCGTAGATCAACACTCTGAATCTTACCCGAGCCAGAATGACTCCCTGCTGACCACCTTGAAGGTGTTTATCGGCCTTGTAGCCACAAGCCGTCGGACAGGTGCTTGCCATGATTTGAACCAATAGGAGACCACCGGCCGAAATAGACTGGGAGCAGTGTATATCGCGTGGAAATAAGTGTGTGACGCAGGTGGCATCGCGTCAGGCTGTGAAACGGATGGAAGCTGGCATTGCTTTCCCAGCATGATGGTGCACATATCTTGTTCCTCTTCGCTCCCTTTTGGGGCCGCACTATCTTTCTTTCCATATCTTCACAATTCTTTCAAAATCTTCCACCCTAAAGAATTATCGACGATGGTGGAACTGTACCAGTATGCCGTCTCTTTCGTAGGTGGAACAGCATCGCACGTCTTTTACTTCCACAGAGGTGAACACCACATGTATGGTGTCCGCTATATACAGGCCTTCCTTGCTCTCGCCATTGCGAGTACTGTTTATCTCCATAAAGCTCAGGGTCAAGCACTCCGAGATGCTACGACCACTGTCACTACGCTCAGCGGCACCTTCCTCGCTGGACTTTACACCAGCTTGCTCATCTATCGCGCTTTTCTCTCACCACTATGCAAGTTTCCTGGACCAATTGGTGCACGGCTCACCAGTCTCTGGCTCTCGTGCCATATCGGCACCTCCTCGCATGCACTTTTCAAGATTGAGGAGCTCCATAAGAAATACGGGCCGCTTGTGAGGATCGGATCAAATGATCTTGCTATTGCCGACGCAGATTTTGTCCAACCAATCTACGGCATGGGAACAAAATGCACGAAAGCCGCATGGTACGATAACGAAATCCCGCTCAATTCGATGCATACCACAAGGAGTAAGGCAGTCCACGACAAGAGACGCCGTATCTGGAGTCCTGCCTTCAGCGAGAAGGCTCTTCGTGGTTATGAAAAGAGATTAGAGCCCTTCGCGGATTCGCTGCTTGAGAGACTCGAGGGGTTTGGAGGGGAGCCTGTGGATGTCGCACGTTGGTTTAACTATTTTGGCTACGACGTCATGGGAGACCTCGCTTTCGGAAAAGATTTCGGCATGCTATCGAGCGGAGAAGAACACTTTGCCGTTAATCTACTGAATGAGGGCTTACAGCCTTTGGCGATGCTCTTTCCTACCTGGTTTTTCAGAACCTTAGTTGCTATTCCTGGCCTTGCCGCTGGTTATTGGAAATTGATTGCCTATTGCAGCAAGCAAATAGATGATAGAATGAATGTGCGTATAGAAGTCGATGTTTGCTTACCTGCCGACTGACACGTAGCCACAGACTAAGCCTGAAATCCCCGACATTACGACGCCACTTCTTGCTCCATATCGAGACAAAAAGCCAACAGGTCCGGACTTGAAATCCTTGCAAGCTGACACAAGATTGTTGATTGTGGCTGGCTCTGATACTACAAGTGCGACACTTGTCTACATGTTTTACTATCTGGCCAAAAATCCGTCAATCGCATCGAAGGCACGAGACGAGCTAAAACCATTTTGCAGTGACGATGGATCCTTCAATCATCGTGAAGCGATACGCAATGACTATGTGAATGGTATAATTAATGAAGCGCTTCGATTACACCCACCTGTTCCATCCGGCCTCCAGCGATTGACGCCTCGCGAAGGTCTCAAAGTAGGGGAGACGTTCATTCCAGGGGACGCGACCGTATGGTGTCCTCAATATACACTCGGAAGATGTGAGCTCCAACATGCTTTCTTGAAAACTTAGGACACTGATCAATGATTTCCAGCTCAATCTGCATACGTCGATCCCGAACAATTTATTCCTGAACGTTGGTCAACACAGCCCGAACTCATCAAGAACAAAAACGCATTCTTTCCCTTTTCTCTTGGTAAGGTCACTTCACTTCTCCGTGTTGGCTTTACGCGCTGATTGGATTCAGGTTCGATGGGATGTATCGGGAAGCCCCTTGCACTTATCGAACTTCGATGTGTGCTGGCGAAACTCCTTATGGCTTTCGACGTCGCGCTTGCGCCTGGTGAGGATGGCACTGAGCTGATCCAGAAGGGAAGAGATCATTTCACCATGGAGACAGGACCATTGAACTTGGTGTTCAAAGCGAGGTCTTAATCAGCTACGAATGACTACAAAGCACTGGCGTAGGGGCGTGTGGGCAATTTCATGAGGGAAACCTGGAAGCGGTGAAACGAATTGGACATGCGATTTTCTGAATCGTGTATCATTTTATCGAAGGTTGAGGATGAGATATGATGAAGCCACGATGCCAAAATGTTTTGCACAAAGGGCTAATGACGATGTCGACCTGCTGTTCGTAGAAACAGCTTGCAAAGCAGCTTCCCACAACTTTGATAGAAGCGATTGTGTCATCATATCACTTGATACGCACGCATTGAATGCTGGGGCGATGTGAGCAAACAACCTAAACCCCATCGTCTCATCATTCAAAGTCATAGAAAGACTGGAGATTAATTGTCGTTGAGGCTATTTGTAAAGAATGAGAAGGTGGCTGAGGCTTCAGAGTATCGTCCTCCCCTTTCCCCTCGCTCCGATGGCAAAGTAGGACGTGTGCACCAGGCTCACACTTCCACCACATCACCACAATCCACAATCCACGATCTCAACTTCGACAGCCATCAGACTCTCATCAAAGTCCCATCCACACATACGTCTTGAAACTATATTTCTTGATATATCTCAAACTGCTCACTTGCTCCGTCCCAAGGCCGCCACTATCACCAATAAGCCTTTTCAAATCGACCCCCGAAATAGAAACAGGGAAACATGATCCGCCGTCTTTCGATTTTTCCGTGTGTGTATGTCCACTCTAGCCCGCAGAACTGGTCTGACCTTCTCAACATCGCATACAGTTTCGACTGTCTCACCTCAAATCCCCCATGCCTTGTCTCCATACAAGCAAAACCCGCAAACACGTCATATTTCGCTCGCCGTGCTACGATTACTGTACATGCAGAAAAGACTCCGCACGTAGGATCCATACAAGTTAGGAGCAAGTATATCAACAAGAACCAGATTGTAAGCTTTTTTAGTCAAAAATGTGTTTTGCTTCCCAGGTTAGCAATCAGAGAAAGCATAAATGGGCTCTCATTGCAAACACAATTGAGAAACTGGGGTCATTGGTATGGTTCAAACAGGCTTCTGTGAGATCCCGTGCCTTTACATGCTGGGTTTCCTTATCGATTGAGAGGTATTGGTTTGTTGGATGTGACGATCTGATTGCCGTGCTAGTATGATCTTTTCAATGGTTCTAGTTTGTGGAATCGTTTCTAGTGTTCTGCCAGAAAGTTCAAGTGTACCAGCCCTTTTTCAAGGGGTTTTCTTGCTTTGATGCGCTTTTCTGATCCCCAAAGGCTCGGCTATATTGGTTCCGATAGTATCCCACAGCCTGGGTCTAAAGTATCCCGCCGCTCGAAACTTCTCTCGAAATTTATGTTATCCCCAGGTCTCAAGACCAAACCCACTTTTGTTCCACCGCATCAGGGCGAAAGTCCGCACATCTGAGCTTGTTCCCGGAGAGTGAAGCCCCCTTCATCTTCCTCCTCAAGCCCATCCCATTCCTCATCATCCCAAGGATCTTTCTTCATAACATTTCCAGGCCGCCACTGAATCGCCTTGACATTTTCGTCGGTCCGGTCCTCCATATTCAATGGTCCGAGTGCATCCCGCCACTGTTCACCGTCGAAATACCTCAACCTCTCCTCTTCGGCCCTCTCGACGATTCTCTCATACTCTTCTTGTGGGAGGAGATCGTCTATCGCCCAGCCCTCGAATTCCGTCACCTCCTCGATCACCTCGATATTTCCGACCTCGTCCGCGACCCTCCTCACGAATGTTGTCTTGTAGATGCCCCTGTCCCTGTCTTTAACAATGGTGTATTCAGCGTGTTGGATTCTAATGGTCCCTTCTCTCGGCTCGGTGTAAACGATGTGAATTTCGTCGTAGTCCCTTGAAGCGTCGGCCAAGGAGCTGATGTTCTCATTGATGTCTTCGAGATGGTACATTAGAATCTCCATGTCCATCAGAAAGTGATTGATGTGTATCTCGACGCGTTTGATATTTGGAAAGCAGGGTGTGTCCATGAAGGTCTGGAAAACATGATCGTCTTCATCCGGATCCACATCAGCATGTCCGGCCCAGCCAGCGGAGGTGTAGTATTCGATAGGAGCTGAGCCGTCCAAACGGTCCCTCTCACCAGTGGCTGGATTTGGTTCTTGAGTGTACAGAAAGAATTCTCGCGTGATTTGTTTGTTGAGGAAGAGGATGGGGTTACGATTTTTGAATTCGTCTGTCGTCTCTGATGGGACGTCCTCATGTCGTCGCTGGGTGAACATGCTCGAGGCGACCTGCTTGTATACTGTCTTGCTGATCTCGATCGGCAGCGCCAGGAAACCAAAAAGACGTTGCTAATCACATGGTCAGTGTCTTCGAATTGAGGTGTCTCGGTGTGCTTACTCGAGCGTCTGTGGCAGTCATGAACTCCTCGGGAGCCTTCACACCAGCTCGTAGGCCTTGAACCATGTTGGTAAGGTATTTCCTGCAATAGCAGTCCGTCAGCATTGTCCGACACTGCACCCAAGAGATAGGGTAGCCATGTCTACTGACCTTTGTGATTGTGATAGAGTCTGAGTTCGGTGTCAATTTTTCAATTTCCGTTGGCGGAGGTTCTGTGTACTTCTAGACACCGAGCGTGTTGCTCAACCGGAGGCTATATCCAAAGGCGATTAGTCAACTACAGCCCGTCATCGAGTCAGTGCGCAAATGCAATGCCGAGTCGATCGCATCATGGCAAGGGCATTGCATGAAGTTCCTAAATAATTATTGATATTCAATCTCAGTGATCAGATTTCATCTAGGTTCTGAGCACAAAATGGCCGAACATATCAATTGGAGGTCTCTCCGGACACGCAATTTATAGATTCAGAACTGTCGATGCCATCAAAAGAGTCTCAATCAGTAATACATGCATTGCGTTCGAGAGGGCAGTACTGATAGAGCTCACCGAGGATGCAAAGACCGATGTTTTTCGCAGTAGCTTCACCTCTTCTTCGGTCGACAGGACTGATCAGCTGTCTCGAGTCAATCCCTTCCTTTCACAATCATGGTGACTGCCGATTGTTTGTTTACAATCGTTCTCTCATAGTGCATCAATTGACCCGTCTCCAGTAGAGAGATATCTTCAACACTCTCGACTAATGCCGATCCCTTCAACTTCTTGATTAACTTCCAAGACAAAACGATCCAGTATCTAGAGCACTACTAAAGGAAAACGGATTCTAACGAGTTTGTAGCCATCAGTACGGTGATGTTGCCTCTGATAGCTTTGTTAGGAGTGACGAAGAGCATGACAGCTTGTAGAAATTGGAGGACATTTTCAGTGGTAGTAGTATTCCCAAGTCTGAG
This sequence comes from Venturia effusa, assembly GCA_007735645.1. Lineage (NCBI taxonomy): Eukaryota > Fungi > Ascomycota > Dothideomycetes > Venturiales > Venturiaceae > Venturia > Venturia effusa. The sequence continues at coordinate 2,324,713 of CP042185.1, read as the reverse complement.
ATCTTAGTCATACATTGAACAAAAACCAAATTATTGGGGTTTGAAGTCTTGAGCCATGGAAAATGCTGTGCACCAGTCGTGGGTCTGAAGCAATATGATTGGCAGACCTCGAGAACCATCGAAGCGGAGCTCAAGCTGTCAAGGTCTCTTTGTAACATCTCTTGCAAAAGTATGCATCAACCTCTGATATATGCGCACCGACTCCGAACATTTGGCTAAGCGCAGAGTGTTCTGCATCACTCAGGCTCTCGTTCCATTAAAGCATCACAGATGGAGCCATCCTATCGGTAGCAGACGCATCAGCGAGGTGGGCACCGATAACAGTGACATCTTCCGTATTTAATTTATCATGTAAAGCGGCCAAAGAAATCGAAAGCGTCGAGCCAGAAATTGTAGATGCATAGCCCTCAGGCAAGGCAAAGGCACAAAATCAAACCAGCACATCAGAAATTGGTCGAGAGATGCCGCCAATCTCAAAGGCTGAAAAACTTCTGCCAAGATGCTCGGCAAGATGTCTGGTGTGTGGTATGTGGAAGTTGATAGATTTACCCGCATAGGTTATTGTTGTCCTTCAGGCAGCTTCAAGCGGTGTGGTTGCAAAGGCTGCTGATTGGTTTTCGCAGCGTGATTGTTCCTGCAAACGAAGTGGCTTTGTAAAGCGGGCTTAAGTTGGCATCATAGCTTTCTGGAACATCCAAGATGATTGTGAGTGAATAAAAACTATTGAATACGTCCTTGACAAAGGTAGCAATTGAATGCCATTTGTGGCAAGAAGAAAGACCAGCTCTTGCATGGCACTAGTTCCCGAATGTCCAGATGCCGGATGTAGTGTATCATGGCTTCCACGAGATTGTGGTCCCTTATTCTGGAAAGGCTGTTTCTGCTTGAGGAAGTGGAGAAAGGCGTAGGGTGGTGTGATTACTCCGTCGTCGTTTGTTTTCGTTGCAACGACTCTCATTCCTTTACTCCAACCATAAACCTTTCACCGACTTCTCTATCGGAGACAACATCGCAAGTTGATGGTAAGCCATTCATATATCGTCCGCATATGCTCATGATGCTTGTACGCTTGATTCAACGATGCTTCTCTTCACTGGCAGGTTCGCGGTCACCTTCGACCTCTGGTGGCATGATGGTAGATTTGACGTCCAGCGGCTCAACATCGTTCGTCAGATATAGCTATCGACGATGTTTCGATCAAAGCCTAACCTGCGCAAGCAGAATGACACAAGTGTGGGAAGCGCATTCGATGCCCTCGGCATCATGGTCCGAGACAAGTGCAGAGGGCAACTCAACAACAGCAGAATCCGGTTTACTTTGCACCAGATTCCTTAGTATGGCGATCTCGAGCATCGACGACATCTCCATCGCAGGATCCACAGCTTTCTTTAAGCGGACTTCGTCCCCATGTCTAAATCGTACTCACACCCTTGGGCGATGGCCACTATCAGACCTTCTCGACGCCTGCAAGGCCTGGTGTACTTCCGCTGCATTCTGCCTAGCCCTTTGGGAAAGGTCGTTAACGGGTCCTATTGCTCTTCGGAACCACGATTGCGAGGAAGAGAGGCACCAAGAGGGTATCTGGGCCGTTAGAGCCTCTGTCTGGGATGTAGCGCCTAAGCTAGGACAGAATATGACAACCTGGAGTTTTCCTTCCGTGGATGTTTGCGACTGACCTATCGCGTGCTGCGCATACAATCACCACACTGTATGGCGACGACGACGACGAGATTGAGGAGCAGCGCAACACTGACTGCACTCATAAGAGCACCAGCCCAGCGCCTGCAATGGTGAGAAGATTGAAGTACCAGCGGGCATCAACAAACATTCGGGACGATATCGGCACCAAGCTCAAGGAGGCTGATGGAGCTCGAGTGCCTCACGAAGAGGGAGGAATGAGAATTAGACGTCCAGTCACTTTCAATCATACCTGATCATCCCTTCGAAAATTGCCGATTGATACGAGAAGTCTCGGCATTGTGCGATCGCAGGGACTTCAAAATTAACGGCGTCAGTCTCTAGGCTGAGAATTGCAGATTGGAGATTCGCTTGCAAATTCAGCTTCAGGTGCCAACAATGCCATGAGCGCCGTTCGTCGTGTGCACCTGCCTAAAGAACTTTGCCGAGAACTTCAAACCTTGGCTCGTTGCTCCAGATCCAGCTGGCGTGCTTCTTTCCATCCACTCGCTCAAGCTACGGTCTTTGTGCAACTGGTGAGAACAAGGGTTTGCAAGAGGTAGCACCAGCGGTATTCCAATTCCTCGAGCTCAGCATATCGACAATAATGTCTTCCAGCAGACTTCTGGTGCTCCCAAGCTGTTTTCACATCGAGTTTTGGATGTTCAGCACCAGAAGCATCACTTCACCATCGTTGAGGCAGAAGCCGGAGGAGGACAAAAATGGCGAAACAACCACAGACGCTTAGTGTGAGAACAAAAACCTCGCCCTATTGGAGTCAACGATTGTTAGAGGCTTCGCTATCGATTTCTTTGCTTCCGGTGCGTTGAGCTCAAAGAGCAGAGACGTTTGGACCATCTCACAACCAATGGATGGCGCCAAATTTGAGTGACATCAGCTGTTAAACAGCCACTACAGCAGCAATGCCCTCAGCCAGATATCCATTGCTCATGCCTGCCCCAGCATGGAATGGACACACTGCCTTTCAGTGGCCCTGATGCAGCCACCTTCGTTCCTCAACGGCGTCGTGATATTGATCACCGATAGCACAGCTTGGATGGGCTGGTCGTTGAAAGTGGTGTTGGTAAATGCGCGTAACCAGGCTGACTTCGCAGTTGGTGGAGTATGCGGTCATACAGGCTTCGTCGGGGAGAGGGAGATTCGAGATGCAGCTTGACGCTTTGGCGCGAGTTTCCGTCATCAATTATCCAGTTCTCCTCCTAGCACAGTTCAATACCCTGGTGTTTCCAAAATTGCCTTGCCCAAGAATGCGATTGGCTCTGTCTTTTCATGGCTTGGACATCATATTTGGCATTCGTCGCTCTATCATGGTCGAGAATGAGGTTCAGATAGGAGGATAGACTATGGCTGTAAGTGGCAATGCGAGGTGATAAAGTCGAAGGGCGTTCGCGTCCGGGTGTGTCTTGTATTCAAATTCAATGGTCCGTCTCGTTATCCGTAACCAACCTCAAGTCAATCCTCCCAGCTCTTGCGCCTTTTCCCAGTCTGTCTCTTTCTAGTACTTCCTTCGGACATCTTCGACAAAGTCCCGATAAAGCTGCCGTGTTCGTAAAAGTCTCATTGCTAAGGATGTGTTTGCTGGTGTTGAGTTGAGGTTGGGGAGATAAGTAGATGTGTGCAGCACGGACTTGACTCGGGAGAGTGGAGTGCTGGAACCGGTGACTGTTGGTGCAGGAGAACCACGGTACTCCTACACTCTTTACGCACGAGGGACCATATACTCATATTGCAATTTGTTAGACTCATTGCTGTTCTGAAGTCGTGCTGAGACTGCAGCGCCTCGGCATCAATCCTGAAATGGTAATACGGGATACGGGATACCAGCGTGTCTCAGAAACCTCCACCACGAACCATTGGTCACCCCTGAGAATAAGAGACACCAACTCCAGAGCTGGGGTCCAAAGAAGTTGGATACTAATGACACTGAGAGCGTTGCCAATCCCCTGGTCGTGGTGAGCAAGAGTTGTCGATTGGTTTCGACGGCTTGTCATTGGTGACTACCACAGTCATTTGGGACGTTCAAGACCGGACCTGGAATTCTGATAAGCTGACAAGCCAGGTTCCTCACAATGTTAAACCATACACAGCGCTGTGGTTCAAAATTGGAAGCCTCGTTGAGCCTGTGACGTTGTTCGTCTGCCAGTTGCCGCGCTTACAGTCCTGCCTACCACTACATCCGGACTGGATCATTCATACTCGAGGACTAAGAATCTTTCTAAGATTGGGCAGATCTCCCATATGGCGCTCTTTACCAAGACTGGGAACTCGCGGGATAAATCTGTGGAAGAACCTCCACCTACTCTCCCGATAGCTTCAAGACCGACCTGTCCTACAATTTCAAGTACAGTTCGACGGTGGCGATGTGACAGATTGCCTTTCTTCGTGTATCACTTGCAAAAAGTAGGCATAGCAGTCTGATAAGCTTTCCCGACAATATGGAACCCCGCATGGAATTTCTCGGTAATTCTTTCTTCAAGTTTGATGGCATAAATCTAGGAAGAAAGTGTGCAATGCCACTGTGATCTCTCACAGTTCATGAATTTGGACTCTTAAATTCAATCTTCCTCTCCTGGCGCCACAAGAACGACGCCCAGCACCAGTATGCTAGGACTCTCGACCCTCATAGTAAACCCCTACAATCTCTCCGTCGTAGTTTTTGTAGCCATTGGCACGATATCAACAGCCTATGGACTCGCGGTAATTGGCTCAACAGTCGGGCAACCAAATTTCTACACTTACTTCGATCTCGCCACAGCAGGAACTCCCGGTTATGTTCATACCACAAACATCATTGGCGCGCTCAATGGAGTCAACTCGGCTGGGGCTATTGCGGGATGTATACACAACAGCTGGTCTGCCGATAAATTTGGGAGGAAGAGAACTATGCAGATTGGAAGTCTGATTTTGATCCTGGGAGGGGTGCTTTGCGCTGGAGCGGTGGACTTGGCCATGTTTCTTGTTGGGAGATTTATCGCTGGGTGGGGAGCTGGAGTTCTTGCTTGTGTGGTATGATCTGTAATCCTGGACTCGGAAGCATGAATTGATCGTGAGTTCAGGTTCCTATGTATCAGGCTGAGGTCTCGACTCCAGAAACAAGAGGAGCTATGGTCTCAATCACTGGCGTAGGTCTCCTTCAATCTCTATGATACCACTTCTGACCAATGTGCCATAGATCATGTACGCCTTCGGTTACTCCTTAGCGGGCTGGCTAGGTTTCGCCTGCTACTTCATGTCGCCTACTTCTCCCAATGCTGCATTTTCCTGGCGCTTTCCCCTCGCTTTTCAGTGTCTTTTCCCCATAATTCTCCTCTGTGGGTCGAATCTGATTCCCTTCTCCCCACGCTGGCTCCTCTCTCAGAACCGACGCGAAGAGGCTTTTGAGATCGTCAAGCGTCTCCATGCCACAGCAAACGATACAAATCACATCAAAGCACGCGAGGAATTCTACCTCATTGAAAAACAATACGAGGTTGATGCTTCGCTGCCAAATCGGAGGTTTGAACTTTTCAGGACACCCGCGAATAGGAGAAGAGCACTCGTGGGCTTTCTATTGATGTTTGGGGATCAATTCCTGGGGATTTTTGTCATGACCAACTACGGCGTATTGATCTACCAATCCCTAGGCCTGACTGGATTTATTCCACTCCTCCTAAACGCGTTATGGACATCCTTCACCATCATCGGAAACACCTGGACAGCTCTCTACATTGACCGCTTCGGTCGTCGAACCTTTCTCCTCATTGGCGCCATCGGATGTGTCGTCTCTGTCACGTTTCTGTGCGCACTCACAGCAGAATATCTAGGCACAGATAATGTAGCGGGTCTCCGCGCAGCTGTTTTCTTCATCTTCTTCTACATCGTATGGTGGTGTTTCTTCGTCGACGCAACGCAATACGTCTACCTCGCCGAGATCTTCCCAAACCACCTTCGCTCTTCTGGCGTCGCATTCGGTCTCTCTGCCTTTTACCTCGCCTCGGAGGTTACCCTCGTTGGCGCACCAGTCGCTCTCAATGCCATCGGGTGGAAATTCTACCTCGTTCTGATCTGTCCGAGTATCGTGTACATTATTCTCATCTATTTCATGTTTCCAGAGACGAAGGGAAGAACTTTGGAGGAGATTGGGGCATTGTTTGGTGATGAGCATATTGCTAGTGCTTGGTATGGTTTGAGTGAGGCGGAAAGGGACAGGTTGCATGAGGAGGCATTGGTGCTTACGCACACGGGCGGGATCGGAGCGTTGCCGCCTAGGAAGATCGATGTTGAGGAAGTGAAGGAAGGAATTGTGGAGAGGAAGGAGGACGTTCTGAAGGAGGCCTAGAATGTCTGACACGAAGCTGATAGGGGGGAGTGGCAGTTGTGAATTTCTCCCGTGCCTTTCATGTCTAGCCATGAGTAATCACCTGATCTGTGAGCTGATTTCCCGGTTCTTGCTGACGAAGACTTTTAATATATAGAGCTTGGCAGACCATGTTCACTATGCTTCCGATATATCCGACTTTTGGAGCTGAACTTCCCAGCCTATATGATCCGCGTTCGCGTTGCACATGTTCGCTTAATCGGTACCTACTGACGATTATTTCCGGTTCGGAGATAAGGTAGTCACATCAGGTCTTCCCGCCCCGGCCCCGCAATTGGTCACTTTTCTCCCCTGCCACCGACTCGTCACTTCCATGTCTCCTTCAATCTCACCAACCCACGCTCAATATCTTCCCGTCTCATCGTCCAATTGGTCATCCATCATCAACTCCAGCAGCTTGGCGGTGAGGCTGACACGCTCTCTTGCTGTATCGATATCTCCCCCATCCGACCGACGGAAGCCTCAGGCCCGCGGACAGGCTTCTGAAGACGATGCTTGACGAGAGGCATATAATTCGCCGATATACCACTGGCATGACCATACGTGATAGGATCACTCTTAAGCCGCACCGTGCCGACTGCTTACATCGCCTAAGATTCGTGCAGTGGTTAGCCGAGAATGATTGACATGCAAGCTTTGCCTTGAGTAAGCGCTAGATTAGCCGGCATAGTCTATCTAGACCTCTGTATGCGTGTACATGGAAACGTTCGCCATATACCTAAATTCTTTTGAAGACTTGCTCGGATTTTGGCACCAATTCATTACAGTCACGAGCAATCCACAGCGATGGCCGAAGCACTCAGCGAGGTTTATGGAAAACCATTGCCACCAAATATCCCATCATTATGGGAAAGTTTCTCTTCTTCTGCGGAGAAGTACCCCGAAACTATCGCTCTAATTGCCACGCACCAGCCTCCAAATCTCTTGGGACTCTTCAGTCAGCCCCTCAACAATGAACAGTATCAGAAGAAGCCATATCTCAGATGGACATACAAGGAGTTCAGACATGCTATCGAACGTACTAAATTTGGCTTGCAGGCCATAGGAGTTCACGAAGAGATGCCGGTATTAACTTTCTTGACCAATTGCGCAGAGTACTTCCTTGTTCTCCACGCCGCGAATCGCATTGGAGCTGTTCTAGCACCTATCAATCCAAAAAATCTGGCCAATAAGGAGGAAATCACTCACATGATCAAGGTTATCATGAGTGGCTGTCCAAGGCAGCGAGCTGTCGTAGTCGTGCAGGATGCAAGCATCGCCAAGCAGATCGACGCTCTACCTATATCTGACGGAGCCATCAAGATCATTCTGCAACACGACACGGAGACTTCAATCTCGACTAATGGGACACCAAGAGAATCTGGATCGTGGATGCCTTTTGAACAAGTCATGGCCATGTCCGATGGAGAATCTATAATCAACGGACAAACAACACATGCATCTGCGGATCAGGCCATCTTCTTCACCAGTGGAACCACCTCTCTGCCTAAAGGAGTCCGCTTACCGGCCACTCGCATTTCTAGTCTGCTAGAGATGCGCGGGTTCCGAAGAGATATGAATGCAGGCGACAAGTGGTGTCTCGTTCTGCCCAACAATCATGTCATGGCTCACATCGTTTCCAATGCTTCTTTTAGCGTTGGAGCTGCCGTCGTACTCGCTGTAGGTACTTGACTCGAACTGTGCAAGAGAAGAAGCTGACACCTTGAAAGGGATCCGCCTTTGTGCCGACGGTCATGATGGATACCTTGTTCAGAGAGCAATGCACACATGCTACTATTGTACCAACCATGCTACATGCACTAATCGGTATCAAAGCAGCTCAAGGGCAAAAGCTGAACCATCTTAAGCATGTCGTGTTTGGCGGTTCTTTGTTGACGCCCGCCACGCTGACAAGCTGTATTAAAGAACTAGGTGCTGAAGCAGTTGAAAATGCATATGGCATGACTGAGGGAGCACTTATCAGTACCGGAAAACAAACAAACCCCATGACCATGGTGAAGGGAGATGATGTTTCTGTGGGCTCCGTGTTGGCTGGGACGGCAATGAAATGTTGTCTTCCTAACGAGATTATACCAGTTCCGAGGGGAGTTCCTGGCGAAATCCATTTCCACAGCGAGTCGCTTGGAAATGCCAACTACATTGGTATGGAGAGCGATGACTTCTATAATGATACTCAGGGTAGGCGCTGGTTCAAGACTGGTGATCAGGCTGTCATCGATCATGATGGACGTATTTTCATCGTTGGACGATATAAGGACATGATCATCCGAGGGGGTGAAAACATCTCGCCTGCTGCTATTGAGACCGCCATCGGGCTTATGCCGCAAATGAAGGGCGCGCTTGTCCAGGTCGTCGCAGCTCCTGATGATATCGCCGGCGAGGTTCCTGTTGCTGTGATTCAGGGTGAAGTGACCCCAGAGCTTGCACAAAGTGTTCAAGATGCTGTTGTCAAAGCTATGGGTACTATATACGTACCAGACGAGGTCATTTCTCTAGTGAGCTGGGTATTTCCTCCCGAACGGAAACTAGTACTAATGATCTTCACAGAACCAACTTGGCCTTGCAGATTTTCCTAGAACAATGGCTGGTAAAATACAGAAGACTAAAGTCACAGCTCTCGTCCGAAACTACCGAGCGGAACAAGAGGCGGTCACATCAGCAGGGACAGATTCGCAACTGGAGAGCGACGTCAAGAGCATCTGGGCCAAAGCCATTGGCATTCCTCTTGCAAACCTCAGGATCGACGACCCTCTTTCTGAGGTCGCGGACTCTATCACAGTCATGAGAGTGAGGGATAAGATCAAGAGACAGACTGGGAAGACGCTTTCTCTTGCCGAAATGGCAGAATCAGGGACCATTAACGGACAGATCAAGATGTTGAAATCTCAGCCTGCTGCTGATGTCAAGGAAGCCACACACCGACGAGTGATCAGGCAGGGACCACCTGGAGTTGAAGATATGGCTCATTTGACGGAAGACCCTGACCTTTTTGAGCCGACGAAGAAGGTCATCTCGGATACTCTGGCTGTTCATGGCCTTGGATGGGAGGACGTTGAGGACGGTAGGTTCTCAGAAGGTCTTCCATAACGCTCATTGTTGATCATTTACAGTCATACCGGCTTATGACTTTGCCGATGTCATGGCCGAGATGGGCGATTTTGATTCGTGGGGTTTCAAAATGGCATTGATGCCCAACAGTATCGACAAGAAGGTACGTTGTTCTAAATTTACAGCAAGTCAGTACACTGAATTGTTACAGCGACTCCGGACTGCGCTTGAAACCATGTTGAAAAACAATCGAATGCTCGCTTCCTTCTTAGTCTGGGACAAACAGGCATTAGAATCGGACCTTGCACTGCATGTTTCAATACGACAGGACAAGAAACTCTTCGACATCGTCATTCAGGATGAAGGAACTGTGGAGACAGTAGAAGAGCTTAGTGCAAAAGCTCTCAAGTACCCATATCCTGAGCATGCCCTCTTCCCAGGCCCACTCTTTCGAGCTCTCATCTACTACGTGGAAGAGACGAAGAGTGCCGCGCTCATCACGAATGGTATATCATTCCTTCCAAAGTCCAAAACTCTGCCCCCACTGACTTGAATTAGTGAGCCATGCAGTTATCGATGCATCATACTCTCAGATATATTCAGAAGATTTCGATCGAGCCCTTGCAGGAAGCACCAACTTGCCCGAGCATCTCGATTACAAGATCTGGGCAGACTCATACCACTCCCTCCGCACATCTCCAGAAGCCCGAGCAGGCACGAAATGGCACCTAAAGCGCCTCAAAACCATCTCCTCCCACAAGAAAGCCTTATGGCCACCAATCCCCAACCGCGCCAAATACGACCCAACAGCCCAATCCACCGAAGACGGCTACAAGACCTCCTTCGAAGTCCCCAACATCCTCACCCTCCGAAAAGCCCATCCAAACCTCACCGCCATCATAATTCTCAAAGCCGCCCTCGCCCTCCTCAACACCCATAAAACAGGCCACACCCACGCCCTCTTCTCCAACCTAGAAGCGGCCCGCACAACCTTCCCCTTCCTCCCCAAATCCGTGCGAGCAACCGGCAACTGGGAAGCCACCGACGTAGCCGGTCCGACCATCGAGTCCGTCATAAACCTCATCCCCATCGACCCCGCCGAAACCGTTCTCGCCTTTTTGGAAAGGATGCAACAGGACCAGCTCAATCTGACTAAATACGCTTCGTCCCCCTGGCGCGAGATGATGCATTCTCTCGGTCCTGAAGCAGGCAACTTAATACCTCAAGTCACAACGACACAGATCTTTAACTGGGTACCCGGATTCGGCACAACGGGTACGAATCCCTACACCCATTTTCGGTTGGTGAATGCGGTTGTCCGGCCGCTTGTTGGGTTTGCGCTGAATGCCGGTCTGGGTGGGGAGAAGAATTGCACTTTCTTCATGCATTTGAGGGGGGATGCGTTTAGTGTATCTGAGTTACGGGGGTTGGCGGGGGAGTTGGAGGGGATTGTGAGGTGGATTTGTGAGGGGGGGAATTGGGGGAGGGGGGTTGGGGAGGTTGAGGTGGGGTTGGGGTGAGTGAAAGGATGGGATGGGGTTTTGATGGTTTGTTTCTTGGATAGAAATGAAGAAAGGAGGGGTTTTTGACCTGGGATTTGAGAAGGAAGTGAGTATGGTGGTTCTTGTCTGCGTTCATTCATGAGTAGGATAATACCTATCAAGCAGCAGTCCATCGACGGGCAGTCCTGGATTTGGACAGCGAATTGCGTTCGCGCACCTTCTCATCACCTCTAGAGCTGTTAAAGATACTCATTAGTGAGAGACGCTTTACCTACCATCATTTTCTATCACTCCTCCAAATATCACAATGGCCAAACAACGACCTTCGCTGCTGTAAAAAAGCCCGACAGCCTACCTACCTATCCGGCACTCAACGCCGAATGCATCAAATTTCATCCGCGCATCAAAAGAAGCCAAAAGGAAGAAAATTCTCAAATCCAATAATACCCAGCGCAAGTAAAAAGCTGTGCTTATATATTTCTTCCTTTTTTTTCATCTTTGATCAAACACACTTGGGAGTGGTTTTTTCTCTCTCAAATCATATCTCTCCGCTCCTCTCGCACAAAGCGAAGAAGACGTGGATGTTGTGAGTATGACTTGAGTCCTTTCCGTACGTAGAGTGGGACTACTACCTTGTTACAAACGGGATTATGCCATCCATAGTCATTGGTTAGATGGATGGACGACAGTAGACGGGTGCGTTGACTTTAGAGTTTAGGATGTGATGGAATGGGATGGCTTTGTCTTGTGAGTATGAAAAGACGAGAGGGAAACGAGGAGAGAAGGCTGGGTAGGGGATGATGGCAAAGCCTCACAGAGTACGGATTTTGGCTGGTAGGCTCAGGTATTTCTGTTGATATCCTCTCTTATCCACAACCTCCCGCGCGAGATTTGAACGCTGAGATACACACTCTTCACCCATATCCAATTTTCCAAACCCTCACTTGGTCCATTCCTTAACACCTCTGATCAACTCATTCGTAATGGTCGCAGCAATCGGCCCGGCAACAGGTCCCGTAATCGCCGGCAGCGGCAAATTCGCCTTGATACTCGCGACCAACCCATCCGCCGCGTCCTTCTCCATCTGCAGAGCAGCCTTGATTTTATCCTTCCCCCCAGCCGCCGTGATGGCGGCCTTCTGCTTACCGAGATCATTCACGATCCCACCCACCTGACTCTGCATCACAGAGACAGGGCCGAGGATATTGAGGATGTCGGGAGCGGTCATACCGGCGCTTGCTTTGATCTGCGCGGCGCCTTTGGCGATTGCTTTTTGGACGACGGCGGCGTCGGCGACGATGAGATCAACGCCGGCCATGTCGCCGCTGAATTTGGTGACGTGGGCGGTCATTGCGTCGAGAGCTGTGAAGATGTGGTCGAAGGTTTCTGTGAGGTCGATCATGGCGAGGTGGCTTTGGTATTCGGAGGATATTTCGCGCGCTGGCGCGGCTAGAGCGACGGCGGCCAAGGCTGCTATGAGAGTGGATTTGAACAGCATCTTGGAGACGGAGTGTCGAAGACAGTCGGTGAAAGAATGTAGAAGGTAGGAGTCGACAATGAGATGTTGACTGCGCAGTGACAAAACAGTAGGACACCTTTGGACTAGGCGTAAGGCTCGAGGATAAGCGATGCTCTGTATAATGTTTTGCTCTTACTCCACTAAAAAGGATGAACGAGCGCAGAAAATGAATTACGGCCGAAGTCAGCAAGCTACACCATGTTGACGCGAGGATGGATTTCCAGAGTATGGGCCCAAACTATTTGGAATTTCGAAGAGCGCCTGCTTCACGCGCTCATGCATTGCGCAAGGATGTATCGTGATCGCGTGGATCCAGGCATTTCCGTTCTTTCCAATGAGATTGTGGACTATACAAAGTGGCCACTTGCCAATCTCTGTAGAAAGTCCCTTGTTAGGCGGAGGTTCTGTCGAGGTCTAGGTTGATAAACGTCTTCGTCCATTTTGACTACTTTTGTGTAGGGCATGTGTAACCCCAATTCCGCTGACACCGCGAAGATCCAGTATCCATAACCCTAGTGGGACGCATCTTACCCTCCCGCCACATCTGCAGATCATGTCAGGATAGTTTTGGTGATATTGAGTAGGATTTCCGTGGACATTGATCTTCAGGGAGGTTGACAGACTAGACAAGTGACTATCATCTGATATAGCCAAGGCCAGGCCCGCCTCAATGCCACTCGAAATGATATGAAGTGGAACTTGTGAACATCACTCCGTTACGGATGAGGGCTTCATGCAGTCGATGGCAAGGCATGCGGGGTTGGATATTCTCAACAAACGTCCTTTGGACAGTCGATATTGATGCTTCTGGCGTGTATGCTCGAGAAGAGGCAAAGAGGTGGTGTGTAGTGAACTTTCAGATGTCAGTGCAGAAATCCTTGCCCGCGGGAGACTGTCACGTGAAAGAGGAACGCAGAGGCCAACATACAGACATCAGCCATCCAATGACTGAGGAAATTGCAGTAAAGGTCCGTGTTTATTAAAAAGTTCAAGAACATATGATCATGAATTTATGGATTTTTTTCGAAAACAGGATCGGATTCTTGTTAGTCCCGTGCAGTATGATACACATCAACAATCCACGATTAACACAGAATGTAGAAGAGGATATACACGTTAATTTTGGTATGAACAGCTAGTAACGAGCCATAAAGCCAGCCCGTCATCAAGGGTCACCTTGTGACCAGTAGGCTTAATTATTTCGCCGCTTTCGGGATACGGACGAACATGATGCTTATACCCATCACGGTTGATTGCTTGCCACCTCCGTGAACCATACCTTTGTTTTTGTTATAATCGTACTCAGCTCTCAGCCTCCACTTCTGTCCCCTCGCTAGTTTCTTAACTGGAAGGGTATCGCCAACGCAGAGACTCATCTTGCTGATGTGCTCCGTTGCGCTTCCTTCGTGCATGGCCGTCTTGGCAACGTACTCAGGGCTACCGCCATAGCTAGCCTCGGAACTGCATGCTCGTGTTCCGTCGACATCGAGAGTCACCCGTTGACCACCCTAGAAAGATGTTATTTGTGTACCGCGATTGATGGTTGCAATATAACATACATCGTGAAGATGACCAGCTGCACCTATGATTTCACCATCGAAATTGGCTGTCCATATCATGGAGGGCACCGTATAGTTTCCAGTGTTGTATGGTGGTGGCCACTCGCTGGTCAAGCACTGGGCCACGTCGAACCAAATGGGCTTCATGTCATCGTACTCAGGAGGGTTGCCTGGGATAGTGTCGAAAGTCATGGTGAGATACACGACCTTGTCGACGGAATTTTCGTTCATCAAATCAACAATGAGTGCAAACTTGTCGGCAGCTTTCAACTTGTATCCCACGTTGTTCATGTTCCATTCAGGCATTATAGCATGGGTACGCTCGTTGCCGGAAGAAAATAGCCGTTCGGAACCTTTTGGCGTCGTGCCAACAATCATGTGTGGCAGTGAAACAGGAGCATCTTTGCAGGTAGCATCATATCGACCCGGGCCAATATTGAAGAGAACCATGTGATGTAGCCACAGGCCTGTGTCGATGTTGGCGTTCGTCCCGTCCGGATATTCCAGACCAGCTGGAAAATTGTCAGTGATTCATCGCGCGTTTCACTATGGTGCAGCTCACCGTTCATGCCAACGATGGTGCACTCTTCACAGGGCTTGGGTGCAACAGGGTCTGCGTAGTTCCAAAGAGCGCCCTCCTCCCCCAGTATGTTCACCACCTTCATGGAAGGAACCTTATAAGGTCCATATCTATCATCAATCAGATATGTGGTGCGCAATAAGAATCTGAGATTCGGCCTACCGCATCTTGGTGGTTTTTGCCCCGGTTGTCTTTGTTCGCACCGCCAACTCAGCCTTAGTCGGCGCGGCACCAGCAGGAGCTGCAACTTTTCCTCCCTTGGGATTGACGGCGTTGATGAATGCAGCCCCCGCATTGACTTGTCGCTTTCCAAGCTTCAACCACTCTGGATGGCCAAGATCATGAGGCCTAGCGATCGTAGAGCCGACTGCGAGAGCAGTAGCGATTGCAGAGAGTGACTTCATCTTGTTGAGAATTCAACTCTGCTGAAGTGTAACACTGACAAAGAAACAGAGACAGGTAAGATCCGCGAATCTCGAAGGTAGCGAAGGATACGAAATATAACCTCACCATCCAGCCTGCCAGATGAAAAAGATAAAACGACCCTGTTTTGAAGAAAGGTCGACTTGATTATCGCTGTTGTGTGGTGCAGGGACCAGGAACTGCTGTCGATCTTACGAGAGGCGATAGTGCCCCTGCAGAAGACCAATTATTGTAAGATATGTTGACAAATTGTCTTCAGAGGTAAAGCCGGCGGGAGTGGCCAAGAAAATTGACATCTTGGGTTAATTTGTGGACGCTATCCACCGGAGGGCTTATCGCTTTTACACGGCCGAAACAGAATTTGGCGTCAACAACCATCCGCGAGGTCACGATGTCGCTTGACTACTTCTCGATACACAGACGGGGCAAAAGTTGCCAAGGGATAGAAGTGAGCTGAGGAAGGCGCTCGTAATTCTTGTGCATTCCAACAGTTTAGATCGTCATAGTGCAGTAGAGGAGGAAATTGGTCGACAATTTGGGAATGTGTGAGGGCGAGGTTCGAACCTTAAGACGCTTCGTCGCAAGGGCATTTTCATGTGTAACGGAAATTTTTCGCGTCAGTCGCGCGGAACAGTGGGTAGAAGGTGTCTCTGGCCAGAGGACTACTTTCGATTGGATGAAGAATGGCGCAGAAGATGTTATGTTCGAAACAGGTGGATAAGCAGAAAGGATGTAGAGGAGTTCGCGCAGGTGAGGGTGAGGTTTCAAGTTCTCCATATCTTGACATCACGTGTGCCGTCTTCCTGTCCGCTCAAGCATTCTGTCCAGGCCGGTATATCTTCATCTCAATTCTATATAGTTCGCAATATACATGATAGTTCTTCAAAGGATCATGTCAAGCTTATACTCGTAGGGTCACGAGCTCATAACGCTAGGTACTTCCATATCGCTCGCCAGGGTCAATCTTCCACAAACGAATCATGTAAAACCATCAACGTGCAAGAACATGTTTATCCGACGATTTTAAACGGCGTTTATCATGAGGGATCCATGAATCACCGTGGTGATCATGGCTGGCTTGTCGCTATAAACTTCGACTCCAGAAGTACAGCTGTCCCGCTAATCCACAAGCGACACTGCCTGAAGAGCCCCTGCTTGAAATCTTCAAAATTACGAGACATTTCCATTCCATTATCGCTAGCATTCGACATAGTGGGAGCCGGAACAGGCCGTTTCGCTTCTGCATTCAATGTTCATGCCTTCAGATACCGAATTATCGCTTTTCGAAGCCACGATCAAACCTGCGAGAAGCCAGAGTTGTATGGCATATTTAATAGGATGTATCATTGAGATCTACTTGATTCAGAAGTCGTATTCATGTGTTCCTAATGATTGTGACATGGCTCTGGCGGCTCAAGATGTGTAGTGCTGAGGTAAACAAGGAGAAAAGAGAGGGCCCGTGCGTCACGATTCCGCCCTTCCACCCGGCATCACTGCCAGTGGCAATGACTCTAAACCTTCCATCCTCCATCTAGAGTTCTACACACCTCTTTTGCAAACAGTCTTAGCCTCTGCGTCCAAATTCGTTCGGGAAATGAGTCCATGGCAAGGGCATCATCCATCAAGCGCTATTCCCTCGTCCTTGTTAGTCATCGCAAACGACTTCCAGGACGAGATGAAGCAATTCCGGACCTGTTGACATCTAGCATTCATTGGCCTCGTCCTGTCATGTCTGCCAGCCACCATAGATAGGTAGCTATCGATCGTGATTTATCTGGCACCGTTCATTGCACGATGTCTGTCGCCATCAATTCCTCAATAGACGATGGTACCCCTGCTAGCGGCGTACCGTCTTTGTCCAAAGATACCACTTGAAGGAAGCATCGCTTTTGCGATGAGAAGTACAGTCATATCATAGGGGTAGGGTCAGGAAGACCACTGGTTTCCCACGCGAAAACTTCGGAATGACTCGCGCACAGTCTCCGTCCCAACCGGGAAATGTGATCACAATTGCCATCAAAATCCGATACCCGACTGTCCTGTCAAACCAGAGAACCGAGTGATCTCCCATATCAACTTACAAATACAAAGTTTAACCAGTATAGGCAACGCGACCTCTATATAGGCTAGGCTAGCCTCATCATCCTTGTCCACATGTTCGAGGATCTCGAGTATATTAAAATTTCCAACAACGAATGCGAATAATGGAAACAATCCGAAAGCAGAATTTATAAGTCTTTTGACTCGCAATGACTTGGATGCACAGCATTCTAACCCGGCCGTGCCTATTTGACCGGAAGCACGATGCGTTGTTCCTCGACACTTTTGCTTGCAGCCAGCACAAACAAAGTCTTGGCTGGTGATGCCTGCTCGCCTTTGCATTTCATCTACGGTGAGCTTTTGTTACGCTTCTCCTCTTGATCAGTCATCTGACACCGTGTAGCTCGCGCAACCACAGAGCCCGCTGAAACAGCGAAGATCTGGTCAAAGGGCTATGGCGCTGCTGGAACTTCCATTTTCAGCAATGTCACAAAGCTAATTCCAGAGGCCACAGGTTATCCTGTCCATTATCCTGTAAGCATTTCTACACTTCAACAAGTCCTGAAAAGCAACTGACAGGCCGTCGCCAGGCTTCCTTTGGCGCGAGTCCATGTACTTCAGAGGACCCTGGTGTCGCCGATATGCTTAAGCAGATTGAAACTAAGGCCAAGGCATGTCCGGACCAGAAATACGTTCTCGGAGGTCACTCGCAAGGTGGTGTGGTCACGGTCCGAACGATCAATAAGATTCCTGCAGACCTGCTTCCAAGGATCCTTGCCGTGACTATGGTTGGCAGTCCTGAATGTCCAGCTTCAGTCAAGGATCGTTGCAAGAGTTTCTGCAACCAAGGTGATGGAGTATGCTGGCGCATGAAGTCCGCTTTGATACAGTACTAACGATCCCAGATTTGCAGCACCGGCAAAGTCTACAAATCATCTTGCGACTCTGGCTCTGGAGGAGCGACAAAGGGTGCCGGAAGTGCTCCGGCAGCCCAAGCACCGAAAGTACCCAAAAGTGCAAGCTCTCCAAAGGCCGGCGCTCCTCCCAAGGCCGAGGCTCCTTCTGGTTCGGAAGACAAAGCAGCACCGAAGGATATGGGCGGTATGGACATGTCAGGGATGGACATGGGGGGTATGGACATGCGCTCTGTTGAGATCAGTGGAACTGCTCAGGCGGCCGGGTTTGACCTCAAGTCTATTTGCGAGGGCCCTGAGCCTCCTGAGAAGGTGAGTGACACCTAAGAAATCCTTCATCCGTAACCTCGCCAAAAGCTGATCTGGCTTGCCTAGGGGTATAAAGTTACTCAAAGTAAGAAAGGCGCTCATATGGCGTATAGTGAAGATGGTTATTACGTATATGCTGCAGCATGTCTGATTCAGAAGAAGTTCAAGGCTGCTACAGCTTAGGGTAGATGCCGTAGCCGAATAAAATTTTGCACGCTTCGCTTTCGAGAGATTCGAACTTAGATGAGGCCCAAGCCTCTGAGTATCGAAGTATGTGTCGAAATTAGAAGAAAACGAATAAGATCTCGCAGGTTGGCTTACAATTGTCAGCTGCACATGCGCAGAGAGAGGGCCTTGCTCCGGGACACTGCGTTCTGAACGGATTCCGAACCAATCTTCGAGAATCCTGCAAGCTATATGAATTGATGAGCTCTGATAAAGAATCGGTGAACAAACGAAGGCCGAATCTAAGCAGAATGAGGGACTTGTCTTTCCTCGAACGAATGTGTCACGTGTAATGGTGAGCTTAATCTTACCGAAGTACTTACCTAAGTAGGTAGTAGCGCGTACCTTAATCATCTTGGGGCCCCTCACTCTTTCCTTCATTGACAACACTACACATCACCCGTGGCCCCATCTTGTCGCTTCTGCGTAAACTGCTCCTCCTTGGGACAACAAAGCTCCTTCTTTGAGTAATGAATGATATCAGCCCTGGCTGTTCCTATCTTCAGCGATGTTGACATCTCTTGCCCGGAGCAGTGTCGAAGGGCTCAATTTGAAAAACCCTTTCTCAGAATCTCATCTTTCCCAACAAACAGCACAAATATCCACGAAGATTTCCATATTTCACTTACCGATCCCGTCTTTCTAATCAAGCATTTTCGCTCTCCACGTTTCGTTTGAGATCAGACTTCATCTGTCAGAAACTCGCCATGAATCCGGGTAAACAAGAAGAGAGTATGTGGAAGTATCTCTTTGGCGAGGGATAGCTTGTTCACAGCAGCTTATAGTCGAAGTGAAGCCTGATGCTTCTGAGGAAGAAGAAGTCCAATCTGGCAGTCCACCGCTGGCGCTCGTGAACAAGATGCCACTTGAGTTGCGTGAGATGGTTTATGGCTTCTCATTGTTCGTCGGAACTTGGCATTTCTTTTACAAGCATCCTGAAGCATCTTCGGACGAAGCTATGCTCGAGTCTACGTTTCGACCATTCGAGGCCTCCCGATATCTCGCACTGCGCAAGATCGACGCCAATGGACTTGCATGTCTGAAAGAAGGTGAGTGCAAGAATGAATGTCATTTCCTTCTTTCCGTCAGTTGCACGGCAGTACACGTGGTTAATTCCACTTTACAGTGTTCCAAGGATATGGTCTACTCTTCGTCAACCATCGAATTTACGAAGAATTGTGCGAATATATCAACAAGCGCATGGACGAAGACTTGATCCATACTATCACCCACTCGGCCAAAGACATAGACACTCTCCAGTCCCGTTTCGCCAACTTCCCCACACAGCGCATTTATCGCTTCCAGCTCTTCATCACCGGCATCAACGGGTTCACAGACGTAGATGCCATCGTCGATAAGGTTTTCGACTTTGTCCGCACGTTGACGAATTTGACCAAGCTGCAGATCGTCTGGTCGAGCTCAAGCTACAGGTTCTGCTACAGGCATTTTCCCAAACTTGTGGTCGATTTCGGTCAAATGCTTCGCACGACATTGAAGACATTGAAGTTGTATAGGCTCGCTCTGACCGGCACTAATCCTCAGGAGGAAATTGATACACCCTGGATCTTTGGAAAGAGGTCCAGTGGAGATTGGGCGGTTTTGCAAACGTGGATTTGGTAGCGGACGCTATAGATAAGCCGGGCCATGACTTATCGACTTGAAGCCTTGGATTTTGCATGGTGATTTGAACGCGGTAGAAAACGAGATCTGTTATCAGAGTTAGACTCGTCGTAATAATAGTCAGAAACGCACCCAAAGACGGAAATTCAATCTTTGAAGAGGCTGTCTTGTCGCTCATTCAACAGACTGATTAAGAAGATAGCTCTGCAAACAGCATGTTCGATGAGTGACACAGGTGTCCGTTGAATAATCAGACCCGTTCCATTTCTTGTAGCTGTTAGCAGGATCCTCGGTTTGTTGCAGACTTGTGGTACCAACAATTGGAAGTTAATTTGGGTATCATCATGCAAAGCCAAACGCCGAGTCTAAGCAAACACAGAGACAGCAGCAACTCATATGCCTTTCAGCAGCCTCTTCACACAATCCCTCTGTGCTTGCTCATCCAAGTTCTTCTCATCGCACTCTTGCAAGGCCCTTCCCACAATAACAGGAACCTTCACATCCCCATTCGCAGCAGAAACCCACACTCGCCCATTCCTCCCTATAGCGACCTCGAAAGCAACCTTCTCACTCAATTCATTCAACACAACCAAGCCTCCTCGTTTCCCCATCATCAATCTTCTAGCAAATTGACAGCTAACATCCCATACACATCCTCCCTTCAATTGTCCCAGTCCTTCTCCTTTGCCCGTATTCGTGTTGAAGCACTCGAGTTCTACATCAGCGTGTTTTGAAGCGGAGAGGACACGGGCGTAGATGAGGTCGTTTGAATGAAGCTGTGGACGCGTCTTTTTTGAAGCGCCTTCGAACGCGAGTTGGTGGAGGAGGGCAGGTGGTGCGTGTGGTGTTATTGTGCAGTTGTAGTATTCGCCGGCGGAGCGTACAATGGTGGCTATGACGAGGTCGTTTGGTTGCGGGATGTACTGTAGAGATCAGCGTCGATTGCGATAGTAGGATTTGTAGGTGCTTCGAACGCACGCGACCGCCATTGTACTCTATCCATATGGCATTCTTCTTGTTGTCTTTTGTAACTTTGCCGGCGATGGTGGCTTGGATGGTTGATGGGGGCAGATGCCTGAGACCGGGGCCCAGTTTGAGGGCCTTGGATGCGGATGTGGGTAATAGTTCGGTGGGCAGAATGTCTCCCGGCAGCACGATTGATGAGTCCATGGTGTTTCTTGTCGTGTGAGGGATGAGAAGAGACAATATAATTTTTCATGAGTCGATGTTCTGACCCCTCCAACTCCCCACCATCGGACTCGATTGTCTCCCAAACAACAACAAACAATAGGCCTATCCTATGGCTGAGGAACAGAAACTGCCTGAACGGCCCAAGGAGGCTGATGAGAATGCTGCGCCTTCGGAAGGAGGCGAGAAGCTCTCGAAAAAGGCATTGAAGAAGCTCGAGAAGGAGAAGGAAAAGGCGAGTCACATATCAGTTACGTATGGTTGTAATTATTCTGACACATATACAGGCCGCAAAGAAAGCTGAAATGGATAAAGCTGCTGCTGCTAAGAAGGCCGAGGAGGACGCCAACGATGTGTCGAAGGGCAAATACGGCGACCTTCCCATCGTAGGCTCGAAAGACTGGAAACCATTTACACAAAAGCGGACAAAACTAGAAGAGCTAGGGAAGGAAGCAGACGGGAATGAAGTGCTCTTCCGCGCCGATGTTGCCAATGCCAGGAGTCAGTCGGCAAAGCTGGGGTTCCTGAACTTCCGTGACGGACTCGACTCTATCCAGGCTGTCATTGCTGTCTCAGAGGCATTGAGCAGGCAAATGGTCAAGTTCGCTGTCAACATTCCCGCCGAGTCTATGGTCGATGTGATTGGCACCGTGAAAGAGCCAAAGGAGCCTGTGAACAGTGCCACTATCAGCAACCGCGAAGTTCACATTACACAAATATGGGTCATCTCACGATCGGTGCCTCAACTGCCAATCCAAGTTGAGGACGCCGAGCAAGCAATACCACAAGAAGGTGCTACAGGAGAGGAAACTGGAGAAGGTGGACGCCCGATCGTGTCACTAAATAGCAGACTGAACAACCGGACCGTCGATCTTCGAAGCACGCTCAACCACGCCATCTTTGAAATTCGAAGCGGAGTCCGTCATGCCTTCGTGGAATATCTCGAACAACGTGGATTCCTCACCGTCGACTCACCGAAGCTTCTCGGGTCTCCAAGTGAAGGTGGCGCCAACGTTTTCGAAGTCAAATACTACGACAAAAAAGCATACCTTGCCCAGTCGCCGCAGCTGTACAAGCAGATGCTCATCGCCTCCCGTTTCAAGCGCGTCATGGAAATTGGACCTGTCTTCCGTGCGGAAAACTCGAATACCTCCCGTCACTTGAGCGAATACACTTCGCTCGATCTGGAAATGGAGTTCACCGACGACTACTCGGAAGTCATGTTCCTCATCCGTGACTTGCTACATTACATCCTCACCCAACTCCAGACGAAGTTCGCGAAGCAGACCGCTCGGGTCCAACAAACCTACAAAGCGCCTCCATTCCAACTTCCGGCAAAATCAGAAGACGTACCGATCTTGACATACGTCGAAGGCATCAAAATGCTCAACGACGCTGGCATCGAAGCTACTGAGGACGATGACATCAACTCCACGCAAGAAAAGAAACTCGGAGACTTGGTACTGGAGAAATACAAGAGTGATTTCTACATCCTAAAGGAGTACCCCACAGCTGCCAGAGCCTTCTACACATTCCCCAAGGGCGGTGACTTGAACGCGAAATTCAGCAATTCATTCGACTTTATGATGAGAGGCCAGGAAGTGCTCAGCGGTGCTCAGCGTATCCATAACTACGAAATGTTGAGAGAGCGGCTCACGAGTCTGGGATTAAATCCTGATGATCCTGGTTTCAAGGACTATGTCTCGTGCTTCAGCTATGGTGAGTCTTCATGAGGTCTCTGTTCACATAGAATGATTTACTAATTGATGTTCTTAGGATGTCCTCCTCACGGTGGCGGTGCTTTTGGTATCGAGCGCATCGTTCTTAATTGGCTTGATCTTAAGAACGTCCGCTTGGCTACATTGTTCCCTCGTGATCCATCACGCGTCACTCCGTAGATACTGGTTCGATGTGAATTCACTCAGAGGTCTCGCGGGGATTTTGGTACGCCAAAAGGCGTCGAAGGCACGTGTCGGAAATGGAAGTGATGATATAACAGGATGTCTATGATGATGTCGTAGACGCATGTATGAAGCACCATGATTTCGGAGACTTTGAACACAAGTCGGCTCGTAGACTTTCAACACATGACGGTCTTCTATTGATCTTGTCACGCCATCCTGCGCTTTCCACTGACTGTTCCTAAGTATTGCTGCGCCTGAACCTTCAATGTGCCGCTATCACCAGGTCTCACACGTGAATTCTGAGATGATGACCACAAGGATACTTTCACGAGCAGAAAGCTCACATTTGCCGAGCCAAGGTCCCAGGATCTCACATGTGTAGAGATTCGACAATTTACACAAACAACTCCGAATACGGTCTCGTGAGTTCGCTTCCAGCTGCCCATGACAGATCATAGAACCGACCCAAATATACTCTGCGAAAGAGCGAGGTTTTATCGAGAGTAACGAGGCTACTGTGGTAAGTCTTCCGTGATCAAAGCGGGATAAAACCAAATGAACCGTTCCATCAGTGTTGAGATCCTGAGAGAAAAGGTTGGGTTTAGTAGCGTCTCAATGATTTTCGATACAAGTCTTCATTACCTTCCTCGAAATATTTAAAAGAGGCCCGACTGTAAGCAGTAATTAACTTCACGACAAAAGCAAGCAATAACACAGAGTTGGGATCTACTGGAAAAAGCATATCGGGAGCATCGATGGAAAGAGACTATTGCGAGGACGTGATTTTGTATAATGGAGCAGGAAGAACAAAGACCCGCGTAGCAAGTTTGATATTCAAGACGGTGAAGATTTGATTAAATATAACTAGCTTAGATGGGCGTCCGTGTGGTGAGAAGGAGTTTGATTGCGACCAATTCTCGCTGTTCATTTCTTCTATGGAAAGTATGGAAGTAGTGGTAAATCTGCTTCCTCTTTACTACATCACAACGGTAAGATTCCTGATAGTTTGAGGAAAGTAGAGAGAGAAGGTTTCATCAGCCCTTGTTGTCGATTCTAGTGTAGTATCGCGATTTCATTGAATCCTTTGTATATACTCGCTGAAGGGTTTTGCTCTCTACAGACAGTCGGATGGCGAAGACGTTCAACTGTCACATCTCCCGTAAGCATGATGTCACTTTGGTAACTCCGTTTTGTTGATAATCTCATTGAATCATTCATCATTGTTCGCTATACGATATATATATCCTGTGAATCGTCTCTATCTGCCCATGCTTTTCCTCCCCAATGCTTTGCCCACATGTACTGAGCGCTTCGCTCGTGCACGATACGAAAAGTCACTTCTCTCCATGGCGGCGACTCGTGCTCTAGCTCCAGCTTCGACCTTTGTTCCCTCAACACTGCTAGCCTTGCCAGCCTCTCTCTCTGCTTGGAATCGTGTTGTGCCCAATTCCAGTAGGTAAATCTTAGCCGTGCTAGATGATATTTATGGCAATCGCCAATAACAGACCCAAGCTCATTCCATATCGCGCCCAATGTGTCATATGGGAAGTGATGTGGGATTTGGGAATACAAAAACCTCATACAGGAGTGACCGTAAGACTCTGGACTCCTTCCACTGACTATGAAATCTTCTACCATTTTACGCACTTCATGACATTTGAGCACTTCCTCTTCTTCGTATGATTGCCCATTCTGAAAGCTCACAGAAGAAACCCATGCAGTCAAGGATGGCAAACTTACTCGTGCTTCAGGCTTACAATCAATGATCGCTTCTCCGTCCATGAAGCCATGTGCATAACAGTCGCCGACCATGGAGTAGGATGCGATTCTAGATGTCGAGCGGTAATATAAAACAAACTCATCACTGTGCCCATCAAACACGGATAGTCTCTGAGCCTCCGCAGGTCTGTCCATGAGTCTTCCTTTACGAAGAACAAATGGGGTACGGCCGCCTGGTAAGATAAAGATAAGATCACGGGCGCGAGTATCTAATGGTGCGAGGCCCATTGTACCGTTATCTGTAAGGAAGAAACGGCGGCGAGTCGCTGCGAAGCGAATGCTGAGCTCAGCTTCAGCATCCAGCTCTTCTTCAACCGATTTTTGGATGCCGCGATATAATGGAAAAGGCCTTTTCAAATCGGAGTCATTCATTCGTCGAGGTTGCCGGCCTTCCGTCTTAGCATCGGTGTAGAATACATCAGCACATATGGTTCGCAGGAACCTATCACGGTTCGCTGGGCTCTCCGAGTATGCCGGTTCCCGGCTCACGGACAACCACCATGACCGCATCGTGGAGAGCCGGTCCTCATCACATAGATAAGGCTCTCCGACCCATTTTATGGTGCCGACTTTGTATCTTGGCAGTCGAATTGCACCTCCAGCACAAGGCTGAACAGGGGCAAAGGCCATCCCATCTTCAATCATTCGGGATAGTTGTGCATGTCTCTCTGGCGTTTGGCTTGGGCATTTCATGTTGAAATCTTGTAGAACAGCTGCAATTCCTTTGCTTGCGTCATAGAGACTTGTGCTTCGTGACCACATCGAGTTCACGGTGTTGTAGGAGCTACTCCAATCTGGGGTCCAAGATGGCAAATCCATTCTGATCTTTGTTCCAACAGTCCCGATAACCACGTTGAGAGACATTGAAGCATCGATCATGCGGAGTGCGACCTCTTTGTAAGTCTCTGCTACCGATGTGGAATAGTCCGCAGCGATCAAATTACTGTCTGTAGCCAGACCACGGAGAGCAAAGATCTTGTCCCTGTCGTCGGACGCAGCACGGTTTGAAAATTGGTTCATCAGAGTCAAAAGGTCCATTCTCTTGCCTGATCGCCATTGTTCCCTCAGATTTTCAAGGTCGAGAACAGTCCGGGAGTAATGATCAAGAACTTTGCGATATCCTTGGGCGAGATGCCGTGTCCCAAGGATGGATGTGCCGGCCCGCAGGTGCGAGGCAGCCGCGGTGAACATGGGCCATGGAGCAGTGCATGAGCCGTATGTGACAGATAGTCGCGCAGGAACAACCGCTTCTTGAACAACCCAGATTCGGCTCCACCACTTGGATCGAAGCACTTGACGCATGAACTCGAACGAGCTCTCGAGACGCCTTGTAATAGATGCAGAAGACGTGTCATCGCCAAGAAACCCCGAAAAGTCGTGGGCCTCAGCTAACAATCGAAGAAGGCAGAATACATCAGCTGCAGGATCAGCGTGCCTTGTCCTTCTTTCGCTGCCCTTCGTTCGAATTGCTTCATTTAGCACTCGAGAATGCTTGAGCATGAACCTGTCAGACTCATCGAATCCAAAGGTAATGTTGAGCTGGTCGGCTTGGTTTGCTGTTGGGTCGTCCCAAGGCGAGGAGAAGGCAAGGTCTTCCACTTCTCCAAGAGGGATGACGACTTGTTTCGCAAAAGAATATATCAGATCCATTATAGCAACTTGGTGCGTCCTCTCTTTGTTGTCTAATTGATTGATGCACAAAGCATCCACCCACAGCGTTCTCGAGCATCCCCGATAACGCAAACGACGTAATGCAAAGTGTAGATTTCTGGTAATCGTTGTGACGTGAGGCTGATGGCGGCCATTGTTAAGAATGATTCCAACGGGATTCACAGGGCTTCCCCAAACGTATGAAAGCGCTTCGTAGTATAGATCCTCACCCAATGAGCTCTGGAAGATTGTGCATTCTATCTCATCGTTCCAGGTGCCTGGATGCAAGATAATGAGTCGAATAGTCCTTCCCTCGGTGAGGCTTTGAGAGTACACAGGGTTGGGCGAGGTGACTGCAGCCGGAGGTACAGTAGGGTCTGCTACCGACTCAAAACCTCGGTCAGAATTGGTAAGACAGCGCAAAGTTGCCATATATTCACCGTCATTTTCCGACTGCCCCGCGTAGACTAAAATTGTGGAAAAGTCGTAGGCTCGCTCATTCGTATGTTGAGCTAAGGTATTCGACGGCAATCGAAGTATCTTCAAGTGTATGCGAAAATTGCGAAGAAGGTTTTGTTGTCAGGCTGACAGGCTGCATCGATGGTTCTTGTACCTCCTAGGAGTAACAGCACAGCCCTGCTCGCTATCCATCCTGCATATGCAGCTTGCAGCTGCGCCTTCTTTCATCAATCGGTCTGTGCAGGAGATACTGCGATTCGACAAGCGCCAGTGAGAAACAGAAGGATTGTTAAGTTCTTTATCAGACTAATGGGTTGTAGTGATGTATAGAGAGTTGAAGGTCAAGGTCGGGGTCAGGGTTGTGTTTCGTTGCAGGGAGGCAATATCGGACCGAACGAACAGGGAGGTTGTACCATAGTGATACCGAGGTCATACCGAAGTTGTCCGAAGAAAGTCGCTGTCGTCCCCGAACATAAAATCAAACTCTCGTAACATACTAACAAAAAAAAAATCTTCATACCTCAGCAGGAAAAGATCTGACACACCACAGAATATCGCCAAATCCAAAATCATTAAGATCCAAAATCATTAAGATCCAATATCATCAAGACCCAAAATCGCCAACAAGCTAAACAAATTCCATCTACCTCCATAGAAAGAGGTATCCAAGACCATAGAATTTCAAGATATCCAATATTTCCAAGATCCACAGTCTACAAAACCGGAAAATCTCAAGTGTCATTTCAGAATCTCGAATCACAACCAAGAAAAATATCAAACGAGAATCAGCGCTGCAAAAAATCCATGGAAGAGAAATACTAGAAGCAATCGACGGTTCACGGAATTAGACATGGCCAGCCAATCTCGTGTATGATTCTTGCTTCGCTTCCATATGAACACATTTTCTATTGCCATCGGCATGTAGAACCATCCAATCATATATGCCAATCTATCTAACCCATCTACAAAGTCATCTCTATGATCCGTCTATTCTCCTCAATCCATTATCATATCCTCAAAGAATCCCCTCGTTCCTCCTGCACCGCGCTCAACATCCTCAAATTGGCAACGCTGGGTCTATCCAAAGTCCCTCTATTCGGTGCTGTCCTCATCGTTCCGTAGGTGGGACCGAGCATGGGACTTCCGTTTACAAATGTCGGCCCAAGTCTCGGCGTCAATTGCGGGGTAGTGATGTATTGGCTTCTCCTTTCCTCTTCCTCGAAAATCTCTTCCTGCACTCGCTTACCAGCCACTGCTACGTAGGTAACCATTACCGCTCCGACGAGGAGAACGAGAGCTGTGATGATGAGGTTTACGGGTGTGGGATTGTTGGAAAAGACGTCGTGCGTTACGGCTTGTAGAGCTGTTTGTCCGAAGGTGAACAGGCCAGAGACGCAGACAATGGTGCCGTATATTGTTCCGAAAGTGGCGAGGCCGAAGACCTTGACGGCGTAGTCGCTACATACATATATGAGTCAGTAAGAGCTTGAATTTATATAGTGAAGCGCGAGCAGACTTACGACATTGCAGAGTAGTAGAGAGGGCGGAAGAGACAAAAAAGCACGACATTGGTGTACCCTCCCCAAAGAGAGGGCAGAATCCCAAGAATGCCAATTGCAGTGCTGAGTACCACGACGAGACCGAGAATGACCGCCACGCTGAAACTATCAAGAATCGAGCCAATGAACGGAACAGCTGCAACGCCGGCGATTGGCAGAGCAACATCAAAGAAATTGTTGATGCGATCTGCTGCTTCAATGGAATTTAGCAGATACCGGTACTGCGTCCAAACTGTGGCGATGAAAAGATTCATCCTGGCCATCTGCAATACTGTGAAAAGTGTTATGAGGAAAAACCATGGAGTCTTGATCTGTTGCCACGCGGACAATCCATGAAGTGCACCCCAAGCCTGAGATTTCATGCGTTTCTCAATCAAACCCTGCTCGTGTTGGGCTTGCTCCTCGGCATTTCCAAGCAAATTTCTTATTTCAGCACGAACACGTTGACGGTCTTCGGCACGCAGCGTTCGGACTCGCCAGACTTCACTGTCTTCAAGTTCGTCGTCAGAATCGTGAACATCCTGCTCAACGTCTTTCGCTTTCTCTGCGTCCTCCTGTAGCTCATATCGGTTCTCATAGCTTTTTCCAGGCATGATATACATCTGGGTGACGAAGACGAAGAGAGGAACGGTAAGATAAATCAGGAAAAACTGCTCGACGGTAAAGTGATGGCGGGTCTTCTCGTAAATGATACGAAAAATGAGAAAGACAGCAGCAGACGCGTCGAAGGCACCAGTGATCAAGGCCAGGACAAGGCCCTGGAAACGAGGAAAGGCATTGGAAAGTTGGAAGGATGGCACAAAAATGAATGTGCCTCCAAGAGCCAACAGAAAGTGGCCGGCGATAATAGCATCGAAGGGTAGACCGTCTTCAAAGGCCATGCACAAGCCTCCAAGAAGCAGCAGGAGGGAGCTGATCACACCACAAAGTCTAGGGCCATATCGATCAAGTATAGCACCAACGATGAGTGCTGAGATATTGGTTGTTATGGATGCGATCGTAAACGCGAAATTCAATCTGTGAGAGACCGTCAGAAATCCTATGCAACCAAAGAGATGGTGGTCATACTTGAGATCCTGCTTGTAACATATGACCAAATGTTGGTCGAGTTCTTCTTCGGTACAGAGGTCACGATACGCCTGACGATCTACCAAGATAGGCTTCAAAGCCGCAAAACCGAAAACAATGCCCGAGCCAAGTGTGCAAGAGATGACGCCAATGATAACCTGAGCTTCAAAGATGTCAACTTCGCTTTCTTCTCAGGAGTTCGGGTAGGGAAATTACCAAGCCGCTTTCCAGCGGGTATTTTATATGCGGGCCTTGGTGCCTTCTTCTTGATCTCGTGTTCGGTCGCGATCACCGGGTCGTAGGAAATGCTTGTTCGTCGATGGCGAATGCTCCCAGCTCGCTGACTTGTATGTGATATCTGACGCGAAAGCGGCAATAAGAAGCTGGTATCATCGTCTTCAACAGCTTCTGGTTCCCAATCGGCTCCCTCAAAGGCGGTGACATGCTGAACCAGCGACATTGACCGGAGAAAGGGGTCTTGAACGTCACGACGTTGTGGAAGACGTAGCTATCGTGCTCGATTGCGATGTTGAAGTCGCAGTGAAGAGAAGGGGAAGTCGAGGTCGAGGTCGGGGTGCAAGAAGATATGGGTAAGAGATTGCATTGACGTCCCGTCGGGTGTGCAACGAGTCAATCGAGTCCTTACGTAACATCATCTCGGCACGGAAAGGCCATCCGAAGTCACGGAGACCTCATGATGGCTCAGTATCTCCAACTTGAAGTTGCTTTCTTCCAACCCGTGGGCTCATGCTGTGTTGATGGAATTGAAGCTGTCGGATTTTAGTGGGTCGCTGTTGTACTGCGCCGGCCTTTCTTTGTATCAGTCCGTTTGAAGAGCACGCCATAACGTGGCGTCCAATCCCGTACATGAACTTCCAGCCTGACGCAAGAGTCTCAGCCTTGACGCTACCACGTCCAAAACCCAAGATACACGGTTCTGAAGAAGTGATAATCTTGCTATTGCCCCAGTAACAATAAGAGAGACATGTACTAAGTGTCAATGGTCCCTAGAAGTCGCACAATCAGGGAAGAGTAAACGCACGGATGACCTATTTGTTAAGTGTAGTACATGGATAGATGCTAACAGAAAAATGTGATCACCTGGAGCAGTATCGCTTCTGTTTAGCATCTGTGCAAGTCAGCTGAGAACATGCGTGCCTCAAAATTTGGTCACAGTTGATAGGCGGGGAAAACACTACCTGTTTTAGCCTAGCGAAATCGAACCCAGACGAGTACTAAACCCGCGAAGCCCTTGCCATCTACTAGTAAGGCTTGATCTAGAACATTACCGATCTACGAGTACTGTATTTACTGGCGACTTTCGCTAGCTCAAAAGTAAGCCGCTAGATATTAGAGCAGTAAAGAAGCGGAGTCAGAATGATATTTCGGACAGAGTAAATCCAACCGAGAGAAGAACGTGAATAAGCGCCTTATGATTGAGCTAGCGAATGCCGCCAGTAAATACAGTAATACAGTATTCACGTTCTTTGGAAAAAAAGACGTGACACAGGAACTAATACATCCCATGAATTTGACCTATCAACCACAGAGCAATCCTAACAACCGTCCCATCCATTCGATGCATTTGAACAAAACAGCAGATCCAGAAACTCCCGCTAATCCCCACACATGCACCAAGAAGGCAATCACTCAAAGCCGCTAACCTTCCCAAAACTTCCAAGCACACTCTGCCTTCCTTTAGTCAACACACTCTTCTTCACGCTCTCCCTCCGTCTCGTCTCACTGGCATCGAGGACCTTCCTTCTCTCCGCTTCTCTGGCCTGGTAATGAATATTACTTTTCTTACTGCCACCTCTCCTCACGCCTCCCTCACCGCCCGTCGGCGTTGTAGTACCGGTACTGGTATTCGACGTCGTTGAGAGATTTGTTGTTGCTCGCCTCAACAAGCTGGGAACTTTGAAACCGCCGTTCGAAGCACCAGTAGCAGGTGCATGGAAAGCCAACGGACCTGAGGGTGTTTCGTCCTCAGCATGAGAATAATTTGTGGACAGACGATTGATTATTGAAGGGCGGGCTGTTTGAAGGACCGGTCTGCGATGTTGGAGACGCGTCGTTGGGATTTCAAGACTGTCTCCTTCATCATTGTCGGAAATTTGCTCGTCGCCTCCCTCTTCGTACTCTGAGCCAGCTTCCGACTCAGACATATGGGAGTCAGGTACCGAGGGCTCGTCAATAAGGAAAGAAACAGCTTCGCGAATTTCAGCCAATGTCTTCGCACGTTTCGAGGTCTCATCAACTGGTCTGCGGCGAGGATTCGTGGGTGCGACATTCTCTTTGCCTTGCGATGCTTCGAAGTCGGCAGGCAGCTTACGTTTCGTCGCGGAAGTTATATTTATGGCTGCTCCGGATTCCTGTTCTTGGCTGTTGGCTTCCTCGTGCTCGACTTGCGAATCTGGAATCGAATCTGGCTCTGCTATCTCAACTTCATCGAAATAGTCTAACGCATCTTCCTCGTCACGATCCTCAATGGCGCGAAGGAAGGCAAGCTTCTTGGGATTCTCAGCTGCAAGCGTGTTAGGATGCGCACAAGATAGAATGCTGGTTGAAACCTACCGATTTTGCCGATATTCTCATCCTCCAGGAGTGCCTTTCGCATTTTCGCAAACTCTCTCTGCTTGCGTCGTCGACGTTCTTGTGCCTCATCATCAGAATCATCGCCCAAGTCATCGAGATCAGCCCCGCGCTTTCGGCGCAGGCCACCAGTCGTGATATCTTTATAGAGTTTGTCGATGCGCTTCTCGTCTTCGGCACGGTCTCGATCAGCGTAGAATTTAGCCAGCTTGGTCTCGTCGACATCGACATGTCCCTCATCGATCATCTGCTTCAGCTCCTCTTCCATCTCGCCGTCGCTAGCATCATCGTCGGCGCCACCGAGGCCGGCATACTCATCCTCAGACTCTTCAGCTTGTTCTTCGACCATCTTTTTCGCGTCACTGCGTTTCTTGTCAAAAGTGTCGACTACTGGAGTTTTCTTCGCGGCCTTAAAAAGGATATCGAAGGCATCTTTACGAGGAGCAAATTCATCATCCTCAGATGCAGAGTCGACATCGACTTTAGCCTCTTCGTCTTCGTCTTCAGACAGTACCGCAACAGCTTCGGCTCGACGTCTCAATCTCTTGCTCTTTTTCGCAAGTGCTGGCGATTCAGGCACTGCCAACATGATGGTCTCAACAGTACCTCCTGGGACGCTCAAGTCTTCAAACCCAGCATCCTGGGTTGGCTCAGGAACCTCTGAAAGCCTTGTGGTAGACACAGCGCTTCCAACTGCAAACTGGCTCGGTCGCGTGAGGGTCTTCACAGGGGTTTGGAACACAATGGGCCGTTCTGTAACTTGCGTTTGAGGTGCTTCCAATTGGCTGTTCTGTACAAGTACAGGTTGTGTATCCCCAAGGCTCAGCTCAGGCAGTGTTGGGGCTGGTATATCGCGTAGGAAGTCGAGTGATGCGCTGGGAACAGTATTGGGTGCAATAGCATCTTGAGTCTGTAAGTCATCCATCGTGCCTCTGAACATCTGTGTTAAACCCATGGACGACTGTGGGATCTCGAAACCAAAAGCGGCGAGCTTGTCGTCCTGTGATGGCTGTGACAGATTTGCAGAAGGCACAGGTAGAACTCGTTCCTCATCATCTTCGTCATCTGTAATGACATGTCGCGCCCGTGCTTTGGAGCGTGGCTTTGCGGGAAGAACTTCGTCGATCTCGAGTTCATTAGCAAGGTCCACGTCTCCAAGATCGTCAGGCTGAGCCTCTTCCTCCTCTTCTTCTGAAGCCTCGCCATCGACGAACGAATTTATTTCAGCTTCGGCTGTTTCCTCCTCATCAGCTTCATCGTCAGCCTCAGCTTCATCATTCCCATCCTCCTCCTCAGAGCCCGATAGCTCAATCTCAACATCTTCGTTCTCCGCTTGCCAGTCTTCATCCTCGCTGTCGTCGTCGCTAAGAATATCTCTCTCAACGTCTCCGTCTTTGCCATCCTTGTTTGCAGCTTTCCTTTCTTTCATAGCCAGGGCCTGTGCTTCATCACGAGCTCGTTCAAGCATATTCTCCACCTGTAGCTGATCATGTTCGCGCTCTTCCTTGGTCTGAATGACAATACCTCTTGCTTTCAACTCATCCAGTCTCTCCTGTTTTTCTGCAAGAGCTTGTATCCTCATACGGTCCTGTAAGCGGTTCTGTAGCTCTACTGCGTTCATCGAGTTGCGTCCAGATAGCTTTGATTTGGATGGAGAATTTACCCGTGCAAGTGCACGAAGCAGAAGGAATGACTGTCCGTTAGAAGTACTCTTTTCTGGAGTGCGATCGAAGACCGCGAATCTGCTCTTTCTTTTCGGAACGATCTCGAGCTCATCGTCAGAGTCGTCAAATCTTGGCTTTGGAATAACAGGAACGCGCTTCTTGGGCTTTGCCATGAATGTGCCCAGCTTGAGTTCGGGTTTGTCGGCTCCATCTGGATGCAAAGGTGGTGGGCTACTAGGTGGTGTCTCCTTCGTCATCGGAGCAGGATCTTGCATAAAGTTGAATACCTTGAATAGATCTTTCGTGGTAATTCGTTTCTTGGTTTTCGCCTCATGTGCCAATTGCTGGTTTCGAAGGTCGCGCTGAATCTGTCGCTGCATGTCTTCTTGTGCTTTCTTTGTAGCTTTCCGTGCCGAAGGTCGAGATCGCTTTGCCAGTGCCTGGCGATCCTCTTCCTCCATGCCGTCGTTCATTTCTGATGAGAAAACATCTTTGTATGCCTCTGCGACCTTTGCCTCGCGCTCCTTGACACGTTCCTTGCCCTTGGCTTCTCGCTCTTTGGCTTCCTGCTCTTTGGCTAATCTTTCCGCCCTCTTCTTGGCCACGAGCGCCTGGAAACGCGGATTTGCGACATTGTCCGGAAGAGAATCTGAATCTGAAGTAGCTGCGGGTGCAGGGTCAGAACGTGTGGGCCTGTTGGAGACGAAGAGAGAATCTGAGTCTGATTCACCCCCAGGCGCGGGGTCCGATTTTGAAGCATTCTTCGTAAAGAGCTGTCGTCTCGGTTTGGGAAGCGAATCCGAGTCCGAGTCGTCTGCAGGAGCGGGACTCGATCTCGCGAGTCTTTTGGCAACAAGTTGTCGTTGAAGCTTGGGTAGAGAATCCGAATCTGAGCCTGAATCCGAAGCAGAGGCTAGTGCAGGCGGAGGACTTGATCGCACCGGCTTCTTGGAGATGAGTTGCCTTTGCAATCTGGCATACGCGTCGATTCCAGCGGTCTCCTCTTCTTCGTCTTCCGACAACGAGTTTCTGGTGTCTTCATGCCAGTTGGGAGATTTTGGTCCCGCTCGCGTCTCTTCGCCTTCCACCTTTTCACCGTCTGAATTCTCGAACTCGACCTCGTAGTCCGGAATTTGAGGACGCGTCATCGTGGGCGATTTGACTTTCGTTAATGATAGGGAAGTTTGTTCTTCATCGTCGGAGTCGTCAAAGGCGGCGAGTAAGGCTCTGACGCGACTTGTTGGTGTGAGCATCAACGATGACTGCGGTGCTGGACTGCTTCTGGGAGAGCTAGCTTGGGAACGATTCGAGGAAGACATGTTGATAACTTGACTATGAGAACTATAGAGGACAATTAATTATCATATACAGCCATTGAGGTGTTTTGGTGGGAGGAGAAGTTAGAGGCTGGTTGAAACGTGAGTGCGGAACGTGAGTGCGGAGTCGCGTAAAGTCGCGTAAAGTCGCGTTCATAAATGTCCGAGCTCAAAACACCAGCCTTGACATTTTCTAGTCACGCCCTGACCGTTTGTTGAAAATGGCGCGCGAGGCATGGGTTCAAGATAACACGGATTCCACTGGATCACTTCATCCTCTTGACCATCACGTATTCACGTTGCATGTCGGTGAATTTCGACCAAACCACCAAATCCCAATTAGATGATATCACGGTGGTCCAAGCGCCCATATCTGAAAAGTCGTCATTCTATGGATTGGATACTATCGTTCAAAAAGTCCATCAGACCAGCAGAAAACCCGAATTGCTCGCGTCCTTTGCGCAGTTGGATCTTCCCTCGTTCTTTCTCAGTCATGATCTCATAAAATAATAACCAATTTCCTTCCCAAGTTTCAACTGCTTCATCAAAGTAATGGTTTCTATACACTATCGTTCACTCAATTATTCCTCCATGACCATCGAGTCCGCTCACTCAAAGATCAGTAGAGATTGCAATGCTGTTCGTTGACTGAACTGTATCTTGTCGAGTCGAAAATCTCCTTACTTAAAGCCGAAGGCTCACCACTGGGATCGAAGATCCCCTCACTCAACAAAAATTTGTCAAAGTCGATCTCCGCCAGCTGCGCACCCAAATCCTCGTCTAGATCTACACGTGAGCCAATCGAAGTCGAGGGCAGACCATGCGCTTTCTTGAAAAGCTCCAGCCACTCTGGATTGTCTGCAGCAGTTTGGTTCCAGCTGTCATCATCCTCATACAACAACCATCGTGCCTGCTTCTGGATCATCTCGTCTGATGGAGTGATACCTAGTCTTGACTGGTCCTTGACATATTGGCCCAGCCGAACAGTGAGAATTTCCCAGCAAGTGATGGCTCGAGGGGATGAAACTCCACTCCCCGTCTGTCCGCAATCTGCAGTAGTGTAGGGCCTCGGTTCGATGGGAGCATAGTCTTTCAGATATGTGCCGGCGTCCCGCATCATAGTTTGCGCGTGATAACCTATGATGTTTTGAGCGTGGGCATTGTCGACGGTGATTGCTGGGGCGCTAGTAGCAGTTTCATCAGCGCGTACAAGGTTGTCCCCATCGGGGCTCTTGAGGATCGATGCTTCCAAATCTGCTCCAGCGGTAATGAAGCGGGTGTTCTGTCTCCATGTCGCTTCGTTCGAGGCGCTAAAGGGATAAGGTGACTTGGCTTCCTGTCCGATCAGATATGGAGGCATTGCATTTGTGACCTGAGCCGCAACAGCCGCATCCAGTCCTCGACAGCCTTTCCAATCTTTCATCTGCGAACCAGCACGGAAGTGCTTGGACAGGTGATCTACGCGATCCTGCCATCTGGTAAATTCTTGCTTACAAAACCCGCAGCGACTGCGAATAAAGGTCGCCTCGGATTTCCAGCTGTCCATGTTTGGGCTCAGCTTGCAGTTGTGAACGAGACGAAGATGTTGCCGAAGGTGATCCTTACGGTAGAAGGTGCGCGAATCCATGCCCTTCTCCTCGCAAGCTCTGTGGTTGTGGGTCTCGATGTGCTCTTCCGTAGGATTTGCCTCACCGCAGTAGACACATTGCCTAAGCCCCGTTGATGACGTGGTGAGAACTGGGCCGATGGGCGCACATATCCATTTTTCCAAGCTGAGATGGAGAGACTTCTCGTGTCTGGACCAATCGTATTTGGTCCTGAACCTGTCAGTACAAAATGTGCACTGGAATGGGCGAAACTCAGCGATTTCGGCGTTGACATTGCGGGATGGATGGGCAGCAGTTCGACGTCGTCTTCTTCTGTCTCTGCCACGGCTATTCATGGACCCATACGACATGGCAGATTCGAGAGAGAGGTTGGACAGGGACCCGCTTGATAATAATGAGTCCGACATCCCGGTTTCCAAACTGACCAGCGAGGGAGCTGCACGATGCGAAAATGAGCTGCCAGTGCTGGAATCAAGTGCAGGGCCTCGACTGGACAAGCTTGAATTCTGTGAGCGAGATTTTGTTGTTGATAGAGCCTGTGCAATGTCGGTCA
This sequence comes from Venturia effusa, assembly GCA_007735645.1. NCBI lineage: Eukaryota > Fungi > Ascomycota > Dothideomycetes > Venturiales > Venturiaceae > Venturia > Venturia effusa. Next base: position 2,287,580 of record CP042185.1, on the reverse strand, counting down.
CGCTTGCAGGTTCGTTCTCAGGAGGTGAATGTTGCCAACGTTCAAATGGTGTCATGCGATCCCAAGTCTTGCCATTGTGCCGAATCTCTTTCTTGTCAAATGGAATGCTGATGGCAGCGCTGGTCGATGCTGATGAAGTTTTCGGCCATGCTGGTGAGCGAATACTTGGAGACACTCCTCGGGATTTGATCTTCGTACGTCGTCTTGTATTCGCGAGCCAATTAGAGATCTGGCCACTCTTGAGTCCAGTAAGCATCTGAAGCTCATCTTTTTCCTCCTCGGTCGGGTATGGGTTGTCTTTGTGCTGGTGCATCCAGTCTTTGAGAATTTTGACAGCTGTTCGGGGAAACCTGGTGCCTGCCCTGACAGACGGTCGATCATCCTCCATGGCTTGTGTTTCAAAAGCAGTTCTATCGAAGGATTTTAGCGCCGCAATTCCGGTGACCTCACCTCGGTCCATGGGAAGGTCTTCTTGCACTACTTGTAACGTGTCCATGTGAACAGCATTGGTTCGCGGCCCATCCACGAAAGAGCAAGAACGAAACAAGGCTGAACATGGAGAACAGAACTTTTGGCCATCGTAGGTGAAGAAACATTGGAGGTTCTTCTGGGCACAGTATTCACAGGACTTCTCTGGCTTGGAATAGCGAGGAATGTACGCCGCAAAGTTGGCATAGTCCGGAACTGGCTCGATCGGGATCACACATTGAGACTCGTCAAGTCCCAGATCGGTAATAAGGGTATGGCACAAACAGCTGAAGGAGGTTAGTGTACGGCAGGACGACATTCTTCCTGAGCCACTCACTCTTCGCCAGGATGTATAATGCATGCTGGAAAAGAAGGTTGATCAAATTGAGTACCAGACAAATCGGCCAAGAAATCTCCTTCGTCCAATTGCATATGCAATGCTGGGAACTCATCTGGGATGGAAATGCTTCCAGCACCGAAGTCAAAGAAATCAGCCATGCTATCATCTGGAGTTGATTGAGCCATGGGTAAGGGCGGCTGGCTTCGTGACAGGGGACCAGAAGTTCACGCCCTTTTGACCTTGTTTGACGAGAGGGCGTAGAGGATGCAGAGTAGCAAGAGAAGCAGTTGTCAGCCAGAAACCTTTAAACCAAACCTCCAGGACAGGAAGAAAACAGTCAGACTATGGATACTTGGCAAGCTAGTGAGATGACATTCGAAGGGCGCGCAGCGGTTCTCAAGATGGAAAAGTGATGCGAAGCTAGACAGGGACATGCAGATGAGCTGACCAGTAGGGATGGCGATATGATCTCTAGCTTGCTCGAGACCTGTTCCCGCGGGCATGACTATGGAGGCCACCGGTGGCCATGCCACCGGTGGCCTCCCTCGGCGAAACTAAGATAAGCGTAATCTCGCTTATATCGCGCTTTCTCGTTCGTTACCAACGAAGCTATAATATACTTATAAGTCCCTTCTATTAGGTTACCTACCCGTACTACCCTACGCCTTTTAAAGATATCTATAGTATCCTATCGATATCGTCCCTTTCGAAGGCCTCGTCGCCGTCCCTTTCGGAGGCTATCTCCCTTTCGGAGGCCACCCTTTTGGAGGCCATCTCCCTTTCGGAGGCTATCTCCCTTTCGGAGGCTACTCTTTCGGAGGCTACCCTTTCGGAGGCCACCCTTTCGGAGGCCACCCTTTCGGAGGCTACTCTTTCGGAGGCCCCCTCCTTCTTAGAGACTATTTTAGAGTTAAAATACTAGTAATTATTCTACTCCTTAAAAGCCTTAATACTATTACTCTTAAAATTCCTATTAAAGGCCTAATTATTATTTCTTTCGAAGGCAAGGAGGGTAGCCTATAAGAGGGAGGTGGCCTCCGAAAGGGTGGCCTCCGAAAGAGTGGCCTCCGAAAGGGTGGCCTCCGAAAGGGTGGCCTCCGAAAGGGAGATGGCCTCCGAAAGGGACGGCGACGAGGCCTCCTCTAAATAACGGGACGGCGACGAGGACTTCGCCTTCGCGGGGGATAATACAGCTTCGCTGGTAACGAACGTTACGAACGTAAAGCTAAAGTACCACGCCAAAGTAAGCGAGATTGCGCTTGTTTTAGTTTCGCCGAGGGAGGCCACCGGTGGCATGGCCACCGGTGGCCTCCATAGTCATGCCCGTTCCCGCGACCCTGTCACTCCTATCAACGCCCTGGAAGTCGGCTAGAAACCCCCAATCTCTTCCTCAGCTCCTCCGTAATCACCTCTTGTCTGCCTGGAGCCATCTGTCAGGTGTTTCTCACAAGAGAACATCATATTCTTGTAGTCTGTCTATCGCGCGGATGATGTAACCTCCGAAAAAGGGTTTCCACTCGTTGGTCGCACCGGTTGTGAAGCTTCGTGGGGGAGGGTGGCATGGACAAACTTCTGTCCGATGGAATCCATTCCGTCTCCAGGACAGATCTCTCCTCTCCCTCAGCCTTCTCTCTGTTTCAATCGTCTTACAGCGCCGGACCAAGGAGTATAGCTTGTGTATTTGTGTGTGACTTATTTGCTTGTCTTTTCCAAGACTCCTTTCGAACAGCATCGATAAGTATGCTCGTGCTGGGTCCATTGCATCAGTCAAGTCTCTTATTTTGTCCAACAGATTGAGCAATGGCCCGATGCGGCGCGTTGTTGTTTCTGAGTAGAGCGGAGACTGAGTTTCAACAAATTCGATACAAATGTCGCAAGTAGCAGGTGAACAACTCCTGACAGAAGATCTTTCAACTTGTCGAGGCTGCGAGTGTTAGGAACCTGCATTGTGTAGCCTCGAGGCACGGAACCAACCTCTCTTGTCCAGAGCATCAACACTCAGGACGGGAGCTCGCACGACAAGAAGTTAACATCAGACTGCCAGTGCCGAACGGTGCCGAGCTTCTCGAATGAACATCTGATACGTCAACCCCGCAATCGTGGGAGACTGCCAGTGGGGATTACAATAAGGCGGATCCATGCATGCCGACATTTGCCACATTCGGTAGTATATACAGCTTATTTTTGCCCGACTCTTCTCCACAACATTGACTGCCATCCCGTATTCAATCATGGCACCACATAAGGAAGAAGTCACTCCGGCGACCGGCGCAATTCATGAGCCGGGCATCTCTGTTGCGAAGGCTAAGATCCAGATGCCAAAATTTCCTGGGCCACCCAAATTTCAGGACAAGCTTGATGAGAGGGATTTTTTGAAAGGTCGTCTCGCTGCCGCCTTTCGGATTTTTGGGTGAATTTCATTCTTCTTCAATCGACTTCTCCAATTCTGACGAGGACAGCAAGTATGGATTCGATGAAGGCGTTGCTGGTCATATCACAGTTCGAGTATATAATTCAGCTGCGGATCTGCACGCAGACATAAGCTAATATTCAATCAGGACCCCGTCGAGCCCGACAGTTTCTGGGTCAATCCCTTTGGCGTCTCTTTCTCGCTAATCAAGAAATCTGACCTGATCCGGGTAAACGAAGCCGGAGAAATTCTTGAGGGCGGAGAGGTCCGTCTGCTAAATGCCGCGGCATTCATGATTCACTCCAACATCCATCAAGCTCGACCAGACGTGATGGCTGCTGCTCACAGCCATAGTATCTATGGCCGAAGCTTCTGCTCATTGGGGAGGAAACTGGATACCATAACACAGGACTCTTGTGCCTTCCACGATGATCATGTATTGTACGAATCGTTCAACGGTGTCGTACTTGCCGACAAGGAGGGAAAAGAGATTGCTAAGACTCTTGGAAACAAGAAGGCCGCTCTACTTATCAACCACGGACTACTGACCGTTGGGACGACTATCGAGGAGACTGTTTTCTGGTTCGTCAGTATGGAGAAATGTTGCCATGCGCAGCTTCTTGCCGATGCGGCTGCGGGAGGCCGAGGAGGCGAGACCGTAAAGATCGGCGACGAGGAGGCTCGATTCACCTACAAAACGGTTGGCACACCGATAGCGGGGTGGTTGTAGGTTCTCTCTGCTTCTTATTGTCTGATGGGTGCAACTAACAGCTTGAAGTTCCGCCAAACCATTGTTTGACCTAATCCACAAAGAAACTGGAGGTGATTACCTTGACTAGCACAACGATCCGGGGCTGCAACTTGTTCCGGCATTTTTGGCGGCTATCTGGGATTGCATTTCTCAACCTCCGTATACCAATATTTGGTGTCTCAAGGTATCGAGAATGACAAAAAGAGACGTCTATATGATCATCGTAGAGATCGACATATAATCACTTGATTTCGCATCCCATCATGAACCTCGTAGTTAGGCGCCATGTCATTGGGCCAGTTGGCCACTGTACTGAACGCGGAGCTCTTGGCCACATAGCTCAGCGACTGCTCAAACTATTCCAGGCGACTATCGAGCGCGCAGCATCATCTAACTCCTATCCATGATTGCATGGCAGAGTCCTTGGTATGAACGTCGCAATAGAAAAGAAGCTTGGCGGTATCAAGAATTGTGATCAAGACTCCAACTTTCCAACTGTCTCGATTTCGCTCCTTGCTGTTGCACGTACCTGAATCCAAAATGTAGCCCCTTTCTGCAGGTGTCTCGCCAGACGATGGAAGTTTCCAATCGAATTTCGAGCGGACAAAGCCAAAACTGAAGTCGCAAGCCCTCGCACAACGCAATGGCCACACTCGCGTAGGTTTGGAACGAGCCAGGATGCTCAACTGCTCCTTGCGCCGCAAAAGTAGCCGCTGACCTCGAAACTTGAGCCCGCTGCCAACCCCGCCAAACAATTCATGTCTGTAAATCATGACCTGAATCCACCTCCTCAAGCACCGCTCCTCAAAATCTACGGATGATTTGTGCCGATCCCGGAACAAGGGACACTGGGCCTGCATAGACGGCACCCCCAATACTTTCATCATGGGTCAATCTTAGTTGCGAATGTCGCATCTACTTCTCGCGACCAGAACACACGTCTGGAGTCTGGACATTCTATCGCAAGCTGGCGTATCTATACTCATTGACTGACTGAAATATCCAGGTAGGTATCTCTCTAATTGGTAATGGCCTGCCTCGAACATCATCTTGGTAGCCATCTACTTCTCCAAAGCTTAACACTCTAGTCAAGCTCGTACAAGTATGCTGGCAGCATCGCAAGGAGCTGCTAGGACCTTATCACTGTTGGGCTCCATCAGAACTTGTTATGCTGACTTCAATCCCTAGCACGTCATGGTACAGCCACCCTCGACCATCATCGTAGTACGGTACGTATCTAGGCCGACCACGATGAGATTGCACATGCTAAGTATCTTCTAGACATGGCGCACGACTGGATGCTGCTGACAAGAATTGGCATCTTACTTCGCCAGCCCCCTACGATCCTCCCTTGACATACGGCGGCTGGAACCAATCAAAAGCTCTCGGGGCGCGCATCGCCGGTATACTTCACGACAGAGCCATAGCTCCTGTCGCAAAGGGACAGGTCAATGGCAGTTGCAGCGGCACAGGCCCGAATGGACAATTCAAGAAGAAACAGAAGGTGGTCATACACAGTTCGCCCTTCTTACGATGTCTGCAGACGTCCGTAGCGATCGGCTCAGGCATTGCTCAGTACTCGGATGCGTCTTACCTTCGAAAGCCGAAGACAACCGATAAAGCACTGAAGACAAATTCGTCCTCAAATCCAGAGTTGGAGCAAGAGGAGTACCCGGTCAAGGCCTTGGGCGACGACTCTTCTGAGCAGGGGTCAATCAAGACCGTTATGCGCGTTGATGCCTTTCTCGGAGAATGGCTCACACCAGATTACTTTGATCATATCACGGCGCCGCCAAACTCGACTATGATGGTAGCCAGCGCAAAATCACATCTGCTTCGACGTGAACAATTGGAAGTTTTCAGACCAAGTCCAGCGGCTATCGGCCAATTCCCGGGAGGTTGGAAACCAAAAGTGAACCGACATGTCTCAGCTGCAGTCAGTTCCGCAGTTGATGACTCGATACCGGAGGAAGAAAATGTCGAGTACCACCATCACCGTGCTAGCAGTCAAAGTGTTACAAGGAGAGATAGCAGCAGAGATCACCGAGGTCTCAACCCACTCCCACCATTACCCTCACGACTACGACCGACTGATAAGAACTATGTTCCCCCTATTCCAGCATACTCGATCAGACCATCAGACCCGATTCCGCGAGGCTACTGTGTGCATGCGAGAGATGCATGTACAGATATTGATCTACATTGGGACAGTATGCGCAGTCCCCAGGACTGGGGAGATGGAGGCGAGCTAGGAGAAGAATGGAGTGCTATGCACAAGCGATTTAGGAATGGTCTCTACAAGATGAATTCTTGGTACAAGGAGCATTTGCCTGAATTTCACCCCGATAAAGAGGATCCAATGGCTCTCAACCACAATGATGAGCAGGATTACGCTCACGAAGATCACGACGATGAAGAATACGAGCTGGTGCTTTTAATAGTCACGCATGCCGCAGGATGTAATGCCTTGATGGGAGCACTAACTAACCAGCCTGTGCTGATAGACTTCGGATTGACGTCTCTATCCATGGCTGTCCGGAAGCAGGTCGAGCCGTCACAAGAATCACAAAGCAATGGGAGTTCGCCGTTGGCGAGAAGACGTTCGTCTGTTGACTTTGGTCTTGCTGAGGAATACGAGGTCAAGATTATGGCATCTGCAAATCATCTCCGAAGTGGTCCGGAAGCTACAATTGCGCAGGGAGCACACCTTCAATCGCCCCATCTAGTCCCACAAATTCCAGAGTACAAACAGCGCAACGCAAAGTCAACTGGAAGGGCCATGGGCGCAGCACTCAATGGTGACTTCAATAGTGATGCTCGACGCAGCATGAACAGCTCACTTGGAAGCATAAGGAGAGGTTCTCTGGCACCTACACCAGCGCCCTCGTCTCGCGCCAATACAAGAAGTCCCGGAACCACCACTTCGGGTTCGTCTGGTGGTTTGTGGAGTAGGAATACCACAGTGGCATCATTGGACGAGATGCAGGAACTAGATCTGGGCTCGCCGGCTCAGAGCAGACCAGGCTCTTCAGGCTCGGATAAATGTGCATTTCCCGCCTTCTCTGTTATTGACTACACTCCCCGGATCAATGGAAACAAAGATGATGAAATAAGCAATGCTGTGCCTAGTGGTCTTGGTTTGGCATCAAGTGAAAATGCTGGGAACGCAGGACAAGGGTTGTGGGGAGTGAAAACTGCCAGTACGAGCAAAGAGTCTATCAACTTGAGGGCGAAGAGAAGATGGACATTGCATGTGGAGGAGGATGGTCATTATCTGGAATAGGAATTATCTTTGCATGTGCGAGACACTGGGATTCCATGACTGTAGGATTTTGGTGGCCTGTTGGCACAGCATGTACTTGAAATATACTACCCTCATAGCCATGACGAAAAGGTCAATCAACAAAGACTCGATGCATAACTTGAGCAGTAAGAGCGAGACACTCGTGGTCTGGCATGATTCTTACTACTCAAATTTGGTTGAATTCTCTTTTAACCAGCAGCGAAAAGAACGGATGTTCTCCGTCTTCTCCGCTCTTTGCTATCTAGTACTGTGGATTAGAGAATATTGTGTTCCTGTAAAATGCAAATCATGTGTTGATGTTTCAGGAGGCCGCCAGCCTCCTCCGCCCCTTGCACTTCTTTTCCTCCAGCGTCGACTTTACTACCTAGTACTCCTTCCTCATCGCAAGCACGCAACTTGGTAATCTTCACGCACTAGCACTGACATTATTCCACTTCTCTGCTAATACCAGCATGAAGAGAGCGGGTGACAATCTTGCCCGCACTGTCGATGGTGCACAATACAACAAGCTCCAGAGACCAGACACATTCCCTGAGGCTCCGCCTCGCCCGGTCGTCAATCGCAGGTATGTTCAATCTTTTCCGTCGGCATAACGATCTTCTATGGAAATTCATTGTGGTATGAATTATCATGCTGACTTTTCACAGTATTCCAGTCGATGCCTCGCCGCCATCAATCGAGAATGAAGAATATGGTTCAGTGAACAGCACACCCGAGGACGCGTCAACTCGAAGACCAAGTCACACACCGCCGGTCCGGTTGCAATGGAAGTCAAAACGTGATGCCGCTCCGAAGGGAGCCTTCTTTCCCGATCTCGACGAGTACAATACAGGTGGGTCATCGGACGACGATGAGGAGCATCGCGAGGCAATGAAATACCTCCGACAAGTAAGGTGAGCTGTTCAATGGCAACACGACCGAAGCACATATTAATTGTGCTTCTTAGGAGTCAAGCTTCGGAGCTACCAGCTGTTGTTAGAGCCAAATCGCCGGTTCCTGACAACCACAATCCTGACATTGAATTCTACAATGATGGCATTGGCGATTCGCGTGGATATTTCTCCGAAGGCACCTACATTGCAGCGCCGCCGATTGGTACTCTTCTGGCCCGTGATGAAGACTGCCTCTCAGACGACGATGATTTCGCCCAAGTTCTGAGCATGTCTCCGCAAGAAGCCTACACCACGCGAATACTTACCATCTTCGAAAGACAAAGAAACATACTGCGGTTAACAAAGCCTGCGAGAAACAATCCGCTACTTAAGTTACGTTACTCCGATCGCATCAATCATTACGACCCCTGGCCTGCAGCAATTGTGGCGATGAGCACGATCACCACCTTTGCTATGCTAGTTCATGTCACAAAACAGCTGAAGAAACGCCAGAACATCAGCCCGCGCATGAGCGCATGGACCATGTCAATACTGGCGAAGATGGATGAAAAGCTAATGGATGGTGACAGCATCTACCTGGTTAGAGAGCTCAGCAAGAAGGCAATGTGGGTTCGCTTCAGTTTCGACGAGCGTTTTGCTGATCTGACCGCTGCCGCTGAGTATGATCACGACTCCCAAATGGACGGGCTGGACGAGCACGGAAATGACGGAGGGCAAATCAGAGGTCGTCAAAGCACCAAAGACGAGAGGCCAAGACGGCGGAACTCTTCAAGTCTGTCTTCCTACAAAGCTTCAAGACCTGTGGATGATTCCAAGCCAAGCATCCAAGAGGCATCACCGCCAAATACGGCACAGGCTAGACTATCTCAATCACTAGCTCAAAAGCCTATCGCTGAATCGAACATGAACGACGCACTGCTGCCAACTGCTGCAGAGGCACGACTAGGCACAGCTGCGGCTGTGGAATCAGCTAGAGTGCGGCTGCTGGAAAAGATCGAGCAGGAAGTGGAGAACAAAAGTCCTGTCGAGGAAAACAAGGATGGAAACTCTACCGTGCCTGACTGCAATACCATAGCGACCATCGATATGATCATTACGATAGTAGGTGAAGTCTACGGTCAAAAAGACCTGCTTGAAGGTAGGATTGATTGGATTCATCTCGACAGCGAAGATTACGACAAAGGAGACATCGAAACTAATGGAGAAGCGTGACTATTGCGTGGGACACCTAAATCTCCTCCCTTCCACTTATAGCGCGGTACTGCTGAGAACTTTTGGGACAAGGAAGCTTCATCTCGGAAGACAGAGAACAGTATCAAGCGGCGCTCTTTGACCTTCATTTTGTATGGACAGAAGAATGAGCAGCTGAAGAGCGGATGATGGTCAAGTCAATCTCAGACTTGCAGCGTAAGCACAGCGTCGTAAGTCCTGGGTTGACCATTCCTTGTTTGCCCTGGTTGAAGCAAAAGAGAGCCTGATCCGTAGCTTTCCGAGCAGCTTACCATCCGTTGCTGCCTTCGCGCACATGATGCCCAGGAGTTCGTGGATGTTTGCGCTGATCGATAACTATTTCAAGATCCTGACTGCTCCTTGGTAGGGCTTCAGGTGTCAAGGTCTAGTATCATCCATTTGCTCGCTGACGTCCAGAAACAGCTTGATCTCGCGATTTGAACTGATCAGGATAAGGAGACACACTATGTACCTTGATCTTGTCTTGGGCAACCTTGATTGTCCAAAGTATGTTCCCTTTCCTCCTTTGGCTAGCCATTATCACCGTATCACCTCGCGACAATCGAGTCATTCACACTTGGAGATAATCCACCAGATTATGCGACATAGCCGTGTACTCACTCTTCACAATATGGCTTGACTGTCGCATGACCTCGAAGCATTCATCGGCATTTTGTGCTCGATGTACCCACTGGTGTTTCTGCAAGTGTCGACCGTTGAGCAATGAGGCACATTTTCGAACTGCCAAACATGAAACAAAACTACTCGCGAATTTGAAATCATGTTTGATCTTTTCGTAGCCAATCCATGCCATTACATCAGCCTGTTGTTACTATGCAACATTATATTAATCCCAATAAGATCTCTTCCAGTGCAAGATTTGGCGGAGTACCCGGGCCGTTCACGTTCTGTAGTCTCGAGCTTCAAGGCACTAAGACACGCCTCGGGAAGATTTAGCATCTGCAGTCGCAACGCAGGCCGTCTATATCTGGCGCTGGTAATAATAATCAACCCACGAATGCGAAAAAGCGAAAGACATGATTGTATGCCATGTTTAGTAGCATTCCTATTAGATGAACGCCACAGTTCCTTGATTTGACTGATGGGAAGGGCAATGACAAGCTTTATACTTCGGCGTCTCAATCTCCGACTATCCCCAGGTTCGTGCAACAAGGTCTGTACATATCTGGGTCGTCTCCGTGAGGTTGATGGTCACCATGGTCTTCACATTCCCTTCGACGCCACCCATACTCAAACGAGGCCCTGACTATCGCTACTGTGTTTGGCAGTGCATGGACTGATCTCGGATTTCCTCATTCATCCACTCCACGATGCGACTTCTGGCCTCCTTCGCAATTCTTGTAGGCCTGACCTCAGCCTTACCGATCGACTCCACAGTCTCCACGTCAGCCATCACCAACACCGTCTCCGGCACCACTACTCCCGCCACCTCCCTCGCAAAAGAAAACACACAAGGCCAAAAAGACGTAAGCGACTACGGCCCACCCCGCGGCCCCTACGACGGCGGCCGCTTCAACTACAACTACGGTCCCCCAGCCCCGCCTTACCCCTATCAAGGCGGCGCCAACTATGCGCCGGTCGTGTATTCACCCACGCCCGCGCCCAGACCGTACGGCAATGGATATAACAACGGGCCTATCAACGGACCCATCAACGGCATCACGAACGGCGTGGGCGAGATCGCGAATGGGGTGGGTCAGTTGATTGGGGGTACCACGGCGGGGCTTTTGGGAGGTGTTACGGGGAATTTGTTGCAGGGGATTGAGGCGGGAGCGACGGGGGGAAGGGGGAGGGGCTATGGGTATAGGAGGAGGGTTAGGAGGGGGGTGGAGGAGATTTTGGGGAAGGGGGTTCTGGGGTGGGGGAGGTAGTGGGGTTGGAGAGGGAGGGAGGGGGCTGGGTGTGGGGTTAGGTCTTTAGTTTGTTCATAACCTCTTCTTCTTTTTCTTTTCTGCTTCTTGTTTTTATTCCTTTTCTTTTTCCTGGGCTTGTGATGGTTTTGAGAAATTTGGAACTTTTTTTGGTGTAGCATAATGGGTAACGTGTGTGCTGATATCTCCAAAAGCTCGGCATTCAATCATGTTGCATCGCCCCTAATCAATGAGCTTTCTATGATATAATGGCTTGTGTACTGCTGTACGTGAGAATCTTCATCATTCTCGAGTGCGGTGTAAATGTGTTTGCGGGGTCTCTGAATTGCTACATGCTCCAGAACCCGAAGGGCCACCCGAACGACATACGACTGCCTCGAGCTTGGACATGACTGTAGTGATGCAGGCACGAGCCGCTCCCTCTTGATCGCCGGTAGTGCGGCAGAGTGATGGTATGGAGACTTCGCGAGTTTAATGGTCAACAACGCCAAGCTCGATAGGTAGAACGAATGTCCGGTCCTTCTGAAACAGGCCCATCTACTCAACTTCGAGCGGATTTTTAGGATCGAGGAAGTCGACATGCAAGAGCGGTGGCAGGCCCATCGGTAGGGCGTTGCGATACTGCTTGTACGGCTTCTTCACGGAATGTATGCAAGCGGATTCGTTGGTGCATTGGTCGGTATAGGTCTCCTCATCGGTGATGACCCTGGAGATAGCTCTCGCGAAATTTTGGGCGAGGATGTCTTGAATATTGCTATCGTTGTCGAGCTCTCCAAGCAAAAGGGGTATGAAGCTCTTTCCTCGTGATGTCGCCTTTCTCGAAACGCACGATTCCATCACAACAGGTGACCCCATGGCTGATTTCGTACCATGATATGGACGTGCAGCACAAAAGAAGAACACCGAATATATCGGGAAATGACATGGGATGGTTCATGTCGATTTCGTCGCGGTTGAGGAGGTCCAGCTCGCGGCGAAGACGGTAGCGAAGGGCCTCTCGAGTTGCTACGGTAAGGTCGCTGACAGGGTCTTGGGCGATGGCACGAAGGAACTGAGCTGCCCTATTAAGCTGGTTGTATTCCGTGAGGGTGATCTCGTCGTAAGTATGGCGCCAGATGTCGAGGAGGTTAGCTATATCCATGAGCGTATCCTCCGCGCAACTGTTGGACAGCAGGGTCAGGCCCTGGGCGTTAAAGCGACGGTCGTCGCTGGCTACCTTCAGGGTCGGGTTGATGGTCGACCAGCCGGGTCCGGCAGGGCCATGAAGGACGTGTAGTGAACCGCTGCGATCGCGTACCGTGTTCCGTGGAAGCGTGCGAAGCGTAGAGTTAGAGGCTGCTACCAACTCTCTTCCCTCTCGTTCGAGGTCATCGACGCCTTTCTCCGTAATGTCGAAGGTATCCCCTTCGCGAGTACCTAGACCATACTGCTCTTTGCCCGACATCGCAAGCGCCTCCACATGCTGTAGGCAAAGCTCAATCTCTTCCAGGGTGCCGTGGTCATCAAAGTTCTGGAGCTCCGTACCGGAGAGAGCCAGCCTGTATTGTTATAATTAGTGGGGAAGGGTTCGTTGGTGATGAAGATGGCTGATTTAGCAATTGTCTTCTTTTATGGCTTATTGTTGCGTTCGGATGCTGATCCGAGAGTATGATTTCGGAGAGATGTGTCTTTGGAAAAGCTGGAAATGGAAGAACCTTCTTTGAGAGATCCCGGTTTTGACTTGATCCTCTGGCTTCTTTATTGATTCGTTCCTAGTTCGCCGGTCGATTGATTGAGTGGTTGAAACATTGCAAATTTGAGCATCGCTAGTCTTGAGAGACTTGTTTATTTGATCCGATGTCGCTTGAGCCAGATTATGTAGAATGTTCTGGATTTATCGCGGATTGACTATAAGGATGTGATATGCTATGGTGCTCGCTGTCACGCCCCATTGGCTGGAGGTATTCGTTGTTGCTCTCCAACCCACTCCTGCTTCGCTGAGGGGTGCTTGTTGGTGCTCAATCGCGGTCCGATCCACAGATCTGCTCAGTCAATGCTCGTAGTATCTTTTAGGTATTATCAATCAATTCTAACGGTTCAAGTTATAACTCACTTCGTTTCTCTTATCACGCTGAGTGATACCGCTCTGCTGCTAGCCACATCCCAACCTCGCGGTTGCAATGCGTTACCAGGGGACACTACGTGGAAGTCGCAGAGATCGGATTTTCGTCGCCCTCTCTTCGGGCCCCTCATCGTTGCGGGAGCCACAGGCTGAGACCAATGGGGGAATCGAACCCCCAGAGCAGATGCCTTGTTGTTGCTGTTGCTGTTGGGTCGGAGGGAGCTGAGCGGCGTTTGTGGTGGGCTGCTCGTTGAGCCGATTGGCGAGCAGGGAGAATGGTGCGTGGTGGTGAGCTCTCATCGTCGTTCGAGCTTCAGACCAAGCTCTCCAAAAAGTCGGTCTCTTCCTCCGGAGTCATTGGCAAGCTTGGTGCTTGCTCGACGAACTCTTCGATCTCTCCCTCCTCTAAGCTCCGGGGGCTCGGAGGGACAGCTATTCTCCGTTGGAGCCTCGCTTCACGCTCTGCTCGAAGAAGCGCGGTGGTCCGGCCAAATTCCACAAGCAAATTCCACCACGTATCCTCCTCCAAATAGATCTCCTCCATCCTAGGCCTCCAGAGTGGCGTGAGCATGTCAGCCGGGAGGAGAAATGGCTGCATTCGCATGAAGGAATCGTGGTAGGTAGGGGCCCCCGGACTGACGAGGTGGGCGTCGTCTTGGATGAATATTTGCGAAGCCCACGCTCCGCGAGGATTTGGGTGGATGGGCCGGAAGTCGACACCCAAAGCGGTGGTCTTCGTAGTGATCTATCATTTGGTTAGTATGAAGATATCCTGTTGATCAGGAACTTAAAGGGTAATTCACGGTGCAGGCCAAGACTTCACCCAAGCAGTTCTCGTCGGTCAGAACAATCACCATATGCACAGCCCTCGCGCCGATATCTTTGTAGCGGAGACCGAGATGATAGCAGTGGTCGCGGCTTTTGGTGGTGTAGAATTTGCCGCAGCGGTTGTTGAGAGTGTATTCCTCCATTGTGATGAAGGTTATGAAGGTGGAGAGCAGATCTGAGCGCAGCCTGCCATTTCAAATATCGTAGAGCATATTGCTCAAGGGGCTAGTGTCATTTTGGTGGAGAGTAGCCACAGAGCTGAAGCTTGATGGGAGTTTCTGATGCCTTGGAACTGCAGCGAAGCCTTCATACCTTTTGCAAATATAACTCCAGCCTACCAATACAGACCTTATGGAGAAATCTTTTGAGAGGTTCCCAGACGAATTACTGGGGGTTTGCAAAAGCATCTTTCTCCCAAGCCATATATCTCTTTTGCATATTCCAGTCATGCTGTCTTGGGAGTTCGGGGCATACTCGATATCTAGTGACACGCAAGATTACATGTTATGAAGCAGGAGATGCGTGCTTATAGTGAGACCGAAAGTATGATTGGCATATAGCCAGAGATACTCGATCAATTCCACGGTATACATGATGTCCAACTTGAGAGTGGTATGCTCGAGATTCCAAAGCCAGGGCTCGATGCAATCTGTTCACTGGACATGTATCGGTTGTGTTTTATTCTTCCAAGCAGCATCCTAGACATCATAAGAGTGACTCGCATCTGCAAAATCGTTGGTGGTGAGATTGACATGTCTTGAAGACGTTGCGAAGTGCTCCCCCTGGCGATTTCTGGTGTTCGGCGGCACTTCGTTGCGACTCCAAATCCACTTCATCCGACCTACAATTCAGGTTAGAATCTTCAAGTTCGTGCAATTCGATCCCACACCTTTGATATACCTTGAATTTATTCTCCTATTTGAGATTCTTTTGCTCTGAAGATGCAATTGGACCTAGGCTCCTTGGCTGGCCCTCCCAAAACGCACCTCCAGGTCCTGTGCGCCGCGCGCCATGCGACGTCCTGCTACACTGCAATTCAGCCCCAGTAAACTCCCTCGCGAGTTTTACTGCGTCCTTTCGAAGCCATTAATGGCTCATATTACCACATATACCATCAATGTTCGCGCGTACCACCGAATCTTGCAAGCTTCGCCCTCCACAAACCATCGCGAGCGCTATTACAGGAGACTCGCGCATCTTCCTCGAGCTGGAAATACAATGCAAATACACTGGAAGAAGGCATACACTCATCTCCGCAGCGGCCGAGGCGTTGGGAAGACCTCTCTTGTACCTAGGTTGCACTATCATCGCGATGGTAGAATACCCGGCATCTCTCCACACCTACATGTGCCATACTCCCGGCTCCCCTCCGTGCGGCAGTTCAACGGCCAGGCACAAGAAAGAGCAGGATTTGGCATTTGACAAAAGCATTGAAGCAACATCTTAGGGCAGACACTTCTCAGTGCCCCAACCAATCGAGATTCCAAGGCATCTCCTTCGCTGGATCGGCATCGGTACAGAAAGAAAATCTCGGACATGGCTATTCAGTGAGAATTTCTCTTGAAAGTAGCACTTATAATGCTTCGTATCGAATGCCCGGGCTTCTCCGGAATGAAAGAGACTACACGAACTTGGCACACGGGCCTCAAAGCTCATAATCAAGTCACTCTTTCGTATGTTCTTCTTGCACGCGGTCCGAACATTGTACCCCGGGAATTGTCCTTGCCGTTAGATCTTGATCAAGAAAAGGAAGATTTGCATGGCGTCAAGGACTTTTACCACACTCAGTGGGAAATGCATACCCTACCGACGACAGGACAAAAGCTTGGACTAGTGTTGGAATGGAATGGAAGAGAGGGACCATTATGAAGCGACCAGCAGGCAACGAGCCTTATTGATTGGCCCGAGTTTAAAAACGCGAGTCTCTCATGGACCACACTGCTTCGAGGATCAGGACACCCACACGTGAAGGCCAGCCCTCCAGGCCCACTACGCTTGAACATCCTGGAGATACGCGAACAGTTCTCGAATCGCTTGTCGACTCTGACCTCTCACGAGACAAGGTCAGACCTAAGGTGGAACACGACGATTCGATACTGATAGACTGCGTAGTGCAGGGACAAGACTTGTTCATCTCAAGCACATAAGCTATGATTCTGGTCCAGAACATAGCTTTAAATTCAAGTCAACACACATCGTGGATTGCCAAGATTTCATCACTGTCGATCCAGACCTGACACCGCCAGCCAAAATAGCCGCCAACGGATCTGCGCGTCTACTCAGTCTTGCTGCATCATGACCTTGACGCCATGACAATTGGAAAATGAGCTCAGTGTATTTGGCACCAAAATCTCTTGAACATAGTTTGGATCCTGTCAGACATGCTGGGAATATAGCCAGTGTTCTGTCGGCAATATCGTCTCTGGTTGCGGCCCAAATATGGAAGACATCCCTCCTCTTTTCGGGTTTGTGTCATCAGACGTTCGATGCCCAGGTCTTCAGTTTATGCCTTGGCGAGCAAAGGACGCCGAATCCTTGGTATACGTTTGCTCGTGCTCCCTGGATAGATGCTATGAGCCTCAATTCATATGGGTGTGGACTGATGCCCATAGTCGTCTTTGCCATCGTGTGGAAAGACTACGCCAGCATGCAAGGCCGCATTGGTACTGCTTGTTTGACCGACCCTTTCCGGATCTGCTGGAGAGAACAAGAATTTCGATGTTTGTGCACCTGCATGTTCTCGATCGTCTCCGGCCGTGTCTTGCATCGTGCATCTGCGATTTAAGTAATCAATGCCACGATAAAGGTTACGTTCGGCAGCTACGGTTTTGCTTCCCAATGGAGAAGGTGAACGCCTCACTTGATTGCCTGTCTTCGAGGCATCGGATGTCAGTCCGTTCAGCATGCCATCGTGTGCTTGTGCTGAATCGCGCATGTCCAAGTGAGAACCCTTGCACGCGCTCTCCGCTTCCAATCCTGATGCTGGAGGCCTTTGGTGCGTTTTGTGGTCTCAATCCCGAATATCTTGCCCAAGGTTATTTGGCAACCACGATCCCACGGTCCAGAAACGTGATGGAGGGCATAGCTGCTTCTCAAGCTCCCTAGACATGAGAGGAAGGATGAAGGGAGGAGGCCTGATGGGTCAGGACTGTCATACTACTGCTCACAGTCTGTCCTTCTCGTATGCGTCGATCGTCTGAGCGGTCGATCAACTCTGTAATGCCCACAATCATTATATTCCGACGTAGAAGAATGTATGCTCCGCCGATCTCCCCCGTACTGGACTAGACGGCATTGGAATCATGATTTGCGTTCGTTCCACTCGAAACTATTCTTGCTCTCGTCCACGCTCAGGATCAAGGAGGCCCACTGACGCTGACAAGCCCAATATCCTCGATGGCTTCCTCTTGTGCTTGTCTCTGGTGGTTTCAAAGTGTAGAGGTCGCTGGAGCGGACGAGATGGATATAGGAAGTTGAGATCGATAATCTCTAGGTCTGGGGCTGGACTTGCGCTGGCTGGCTGTAGCCTCATCGGAGCTGCTACGCGGCGAGAGCGCCGTGGACTCTTGAGTCCGCAGTAGCAAAAGGGTAATAGATATGGCTTGGTCTTCAGCGCGTCAGCGACGAAGAGTCTGTTCAGGCGAAGCCATAGGGATTGGAGGACGTTACCGAATTTCCTCGCGCGGTCGGCGCACGATATGTCCATGTAGGCCCGGCCGAGCTGGAGTGGTAGGACATTGCAGACCTCGAGAACCGGAGGGGCGGAAAGTTTGGTGCTATTGGGGAATTAATGGAGCTCCTCCAGGTGCGCTCAAGGTTTGTAAGAGTGTGCAGACGCTCTGAAGTGTGCCGCAGGATACGGTGATTGATTGCTCGTAGGAGAGGCAAGTGGTTGTCCGATTGTATGGTGGCTGAACGCGATTGCTGAAGAGCTGTCTACAAACCTCAAATTCTCGTCGGCGAAAAGCATCATAGCAAGGGGTCAAGGACATGGTCAAGAGTAATATTTACATGGGGAATATCCTGGGTTTCAAGAAGGGATTATATACTGCCAGGTCTGAACGTTCACTCGTACTCGGCGGGGGTACAGGCTAATTAGTCTATAGTGAACGCTCTCTCTCTCTCATCGCTCGGCTGCCGGATCCTGGATACTAACCACCAATCGTCCATCGGAATTCAAGCTAACATCCCCACAGAGCAATACAATACAAGCGGTTCGATCCCGTGAACAGATTCATCTGTTCTAATTACTTTTTCGCCTTTCTACGGCCTTATATTGCCAGAGCGAGATTTCTTTTTGTTCTTTGAGGCCGCTCGATCATTTTGAATTGCGAATCTCTCATGTTTGACCAAGTACGGTTCATGGCATGCTTCTGAGCATGAAAATTTGAAGCCCGCGATCAGCGATCAGTGTGGAATATGACGCCGACTCTTGCATCTAGAGCTTCTTGTGAAGGAGATCTCACTCTCGTCCCTATTTGCTACCTTCCTGAGATCTCGACCGATGCATCAATCACGATCGTAATCATAACAGATTTCAGATCACAAAAGTCCAATTCGAGATCATTGGGCCAAGTCCTTGACCTGAGCATGACTTTAGGTTGCCTCGAGCTGATTTGTGTCCAGAAGCATACGGGATGTCGCATTCTATCCAAAGAGCTACATATTCTGATCCTCGGGCAGCAGCAGGTCGCCTTAGGTACTGCTCGTGCTGCAATTTCAAGTCCCCGTTCGAGGTCTGCCTCTAACATTCCCTCGTCTCCTGCATGAGGAGAGCTATAACAGCTGTGAAATTGTAATCACTCGAAGTTTCCGCATTCTCACAATTTCACGTCATATGCGAGGGACAGGGATCGAGCCATTTGCTGCCCTTCATTTTACAAATCACTCAGGGGTAGTGTAGAGGCTCTGCAAATCTGATTTTCCATCCCTCACCTCAACCAGCAATGGGATAATCTCTTCCATTCAACGACCTAGATGTGGCCAGCGAAAGAGAGCAGTAGAGAGATATGATGGTCATGATGGTCATGATGGTCATGATGGTCATGATGGGATCAGCCATGATTTACTTCAAGCTGTGAAGAATCGGAATTTCGGGGCGACGAGACGAGGGATTGAGGCTATGTTGCCGAGACCGAACAGCATCAGATGTTGCTTCATGGGCTTCGATTGCTCGCAGCCTCAAATGCTCGTAGTCTTTTTGTCCAACAATGGAGCCATATGGTCCATTTGCCGTTATTTCTTCACCCAAAGGGAGCTGCAGAATAGATGACATCGTGTAATTAGTATTCATGCTTGAACTAGATGGTTCTCGTTATGTAGCAATGTCAATGCATAACAAGTAAAACCGAATCTTCGAAATTTTTCCATCTTCCAAACTCTTTATCGACTGCTTCACGATCCCAGCAAGGTGTCTCGAGCACGTCAAGACGGATCGACGGCCCATCCTCTAAACTTCCAACCCTCCATCTTATCCCCGCTTTCTCAATCATGGAATTCATGAAACGAATCGGAGAGTCAGAATCGTACAAAACGCTATCACGACCTCCAACAACCAAAATCGTAACAAGACACAACGCCAAAGACAGTCTACATCATGTAGCACTAGATGAACCTCACGGAACACCAATTATAAACTCTGCCATTCATCCATTCGCGAGATACCCGATCTGCCTACACAAACCACTCAATCGATTCCCCCTAAATCTGCCTGATGTTGTTGAATGAAATGTATTGTCGCATTATCATAAGAAGCCATAAACAACTCTCAATTATATAACCGTCATGTCCCCAAATGGCAAATGATTTGCCCTTATCCCGCCTGTTGCAAGAAGGATACTTCGAATCTGGCGAAGCACTTCGCACGCTTCGTAAGCTACATATTTCAACGACGCGTAAATGTGCACCGTATGCCATGGACATGAGCTACCTACCAATGAAGAGAAAACAGATGGATATGGCTACCTTAGTATACCCACGGAGAAGGGACGATAAGCTACAAAACAGGGTTCCCTCCACATCTTCGCCAACACTATATCTCGTCTCCAGAAACAGCAGAAAACAATGCCACACCTGTCCAAGTTTTGCGAAATCTGTTCCCTCGCCAGTACCGAAACCACCTCTGTGTAGTGTAGTCAGTGCCACCGCACCACCTCGGGCTGAGCTGATTCATTCATTGATCTAAACAGCATATACATGGAGAAGAAATCATGTCAAGATTGTTCCCACCGCAATCCATCCACTCGTCGACCTCCCCTATCGTCGAATAGACTAGCATACTATCTACGGATCCGTATGTCCCTACCACCACATCATCCATGCCCACCTTCACCGACCGCTCATCTTTACAAGAACGAAGAACCCCCTGCCCCATCAAACACATGCATGCTATGCTCAAGAAACGAAGGCGAAAAAAACAGCAATAAAGGAACAAATAAGAAGCAGCATCGATCAAATTATTAGGGGGTCTTATATGTGCATCCAAATATGATTTGTCTTCAGCAATCATCCAAATCCAAATGGATTTTGTGGCGCTTCACGAATGTCAGCGCACTGCACAGTCTCAAAGTCGGTATAGACTTACTAGCTTTACTCAGATCTGCTCTCCCAGTCGGCTGACTGACCAATCTCTTTGCGGGTGCTACCCCAAATCTGACAGGTGGCGGAGGACCAGTCTTCTGGGCCACAAGCGGTTTCAGTGCTTGCGGCTGAGGAATCGGTGGAACAGGAGGAACATTATAACCTTGAGGGTTGCTGAAATTTCCAAACTGACTTGCCGGGATGCCAGTGGCTTGTGGCACAAGTGCGGGAGGCAAGAAAGCGTTAATACCCGTAGCTTGCGGTTGCAGTGGTGATGGCGTGTAAGAGGATTGAAACCCCGTTTGTTGAGATGGGAATCCTGTTGCTTGCGGACCGAAGCCGGTGGCTTGTGGCTGGAAGGGTGCACGTGGTGGATCGGCAAAGGGAGATCCATTTGCTTGGCTTTGACCGTTCTGGAGAGCCTGTTGGTACGAGGGTTGGAACTGGTTGACTCCCGTCGGCTGGCTTTGCTGAAATTGCATTCCGTACCCTGTTGGCTGGGGCATGATGCCGTTCTGCTGGAACTGGTTGAAAGCGGAGTTCTGTTGTGGGAAGCCGGTGGGCATTGGTGGGAGAGGTGCTGTAAAGGGAGTTTGTTGTTGAAGACGCTGTAATTGTTGCTGCTGCTGCACATCCAGCATGCTCTGACCTGGGGGAGCGGCAAAAGTTTGCATCCTTGGCTGTTGGTAGCCAGTGAGCTGAGCTTGTAAAGGAGGTGGTTGGAATCCACTTTGCTGATTATTGTGGGGAGCAGACGCAGATCGATTTGGGGGTGGTGCTATCAAGCCGTCACTGGTACTTTGCTGCGGTGCTTGAGGTCGCTGCTTTCCAGATTGTGCCAGTTGTTCGAAAAGACCTGGAGTAGCACCTTGGACTGGCTGCTGTTGCTGCTGTGGTGGCGCCGCAGCTGGTTGCTGTTGCTGTGCGGGCTGAGGAGCAGGTGTAGGGATGAGCGGCTGATCCAAGAGAGACATTGCTTGCATGCCAGGAGTGAGTGTAGGCTGAGCTGGGGCGGGCGCTGGTGCTGGTGCTGGTGCTGCCGATACAGGCGGTGGACTGGTGGTTGCGCTTCGTGAAGGTCGAGGTGCCCAGGCATCATCATCGAACCCATCAGATGTCTTTCCTCCTGATGGCACATTCGCACGAGCGGCAGGTTGCTTCTCTGCTGACGACGCACCCCCTTTGGCCATGATTTCAAGATTAAGCTCGTTGTTGGTTTGTACAGGCGGCATCGGCCTACCTTTGGCAGTATTGTTTTTGAGAGTACCACCAGGTCCTGAGAACAGGCCTCCGTTCGCACCCTCCTCTCCACCTTCAGTGAAATTGACTCGTTTCCGCCCAAACTTGTTATCGAGATATTTCATAACCCTCAGGATATCTCCTTCTTTGAGGCCCAAAGTGCGGAGGACAGTTGGATTAATGTCCTGTAGGTTTTCTTCGCCCATCTGATCTCGATCAAACGCGGAAGCATAGCGCTGGCAGATGTTGGGATCCACACCAGATGAGAGGAAGAAATCGAACCAGTCGTAGTCAGATTTCTTCGCTTGAATCTGCGCTCCACTTGAACCAGATCTAGAAGAAGAATTTTGCTTGATGATATCCGCCACAGGCCTCAAATCGCCAAGAGACTTCCCAGTAGCCCTTTCGACATAATCCAAATCCTCTTTCGACATCTTTGGAACCGGCACGGCAATTTTTACGCCATTTAATTTATGCAGGTGGATCTTCTCGTCTCGCAAGCCGATGAACTCTGCCTCCACTTTGAAAGAGCCGGATCGATCTGTCCATGTTCGGACTTTACTCGTATCGGGCACTGTCTTTGTCAGTTTTTCGCCTTTTCGGACGCTGCTGTACCTACTCGACTTCTTCTCAGACTTGCTCGAGCGCTTGTCCTTCTGAGAAGACTGTCGCTGCATATCATCTGCTGGCATTAGACTGCTATGCCGTTTCGGAAGTGAAATACCATTACCGGGATCGAGTCCGTCCTTCTTTTTCTTTGCAGCAGCTCGTGATGCCTGTTCTTCGTCGTGGCGATTCTGTTCGACGAACGATCGCAAGCCGCTAGCCGCACTCGGAGTTTCGGGATGAATTGGTCCTATTATGTCGACATAGTTGCTAGGGACTACGCCTTCTTTGTTGTTCTTGAGCCGACGAATCATCCACCATTCGTCACTCTTCGTGTCGTCAAGAATGATAACTTCATCACCTTCTGCTACTGTAACCTCGTCATCGCCTTGGGCCATGAACTCGTATATCATTTTTCCTTTCTTCTGGCCAGTACCATTGGCTGCTGCAAAAACTTCTTTTAAACCTTCTGCGCGCACCATTCCAGCAAGGTCACCCAGAGCAGAAATGATCTCGTGTGCAGTGTCTTTCGCACCAGCGTGAAAATCAATGCTCTTGGAGGGGCGCACCAACTCCATGAATACATGCTTTCCTTCAATTGAGTAATGCGTCAACTTATCGGCACTCCACTCCTTCGATGACCGTTCCTTCTCGCCTGAAATCATGATGACGCCCTTAGCAATGTTGATGCCCAATGTGACAGGCATTTTTTTGTTCTTGCCCATGACCTCAACCATCTCAAATATGTTGTAAATGTGGTAGCCTCGTGGTTGGTCGGTGTCATCGTCGGCGCCGCGGCCCTTAGTGCGCGAAACCTGGCGAATTGGTGGTGAAGACATGATCCCAGGCGAGTCTAGGGGCGATCGAACAGGGGGGATTTCCTGAGGAGATTCGGCGAATCGAGTATGTCGAGGGGGAGGTGAGATCGCCTGCGATATCGGTCGTTGCGGCATTGGGGGTGGTGCTTCTTCTTCAGATTCTTCCGGCGTAAACTGAACACGCCTCTGAGCTGTTTGGATCTGGGGCGGTGGAGATATTGCTCGTCTCGTTGTGCCTCCAGTCCCACTTCCAGTTCGTTGCGCGATTATGCCAGCTAAAGCAGCCGCAGGGCTGTTCACCGGACTAGGCGATGAGCTCGGTGTTGGAGGACCTGGTTCTTCTTGCTCGTGCTGTGCAGGTTGTGGTCGTTTAGGAGTGGGAGGTGCAGCCTCTGCTAACTCGATATAATTTGCTGGCGCAAATCCAAATTCTCCTTTTGAGCCTACCAATGTCCAATCTGGATCCGTCTTGTCGTAGACCTCAAGAGCTTCATCTTCTGCGAAGGAAAGTTCCTCATCAGTCTGGCGGGTGTAGTCGTAAAGAGCCTTCGCAGCGCCTATTGACTTTGCCTACATTATGATTCAGCTTGCCAGTCCGATTGATGCCATATTCGGTATTCTTACCTCTTCCACGTAGTTTTCGGGGATCAAGCCCTCGGGCTCATCCTCATCTTCAGAAGCTGCCTTCTTTTTCGCTTTCCACCAGCCATCCTCGCCTTGTTCCAACACAAACACGAGATCTCCATCGTTGATAGCTAGCTCACCCTCGGCCGTGGGAACATAATCGTAGACAGCTCTGTATACCCCTAAGAACCCCATTGTGAGCTACCACCCAGCATGAAGTTGCGGTGAGGTGAGGGGAATCGTCGGAGGGTCCGATATGCTCGTTTGGACGCTCCCTCTTTAGAGGCGGGCTCCGGTGGTGTTGACTTTCTGATTTGGGCTCGGAAATTGGGTATTGATGGCGGAGGATGCCTTGCCGCAGCTGCACCTGACGGATAGGAGAAGGAATTGATGGGTAGATGGGGAATTATCGGTGCGACGGTCGCGGTTTCGTGAGACGCGTCTCTACAATAATGAGTGGTCTTGTCAACTACGGAGAAGGTGGTTGTAGGTAGTGAGCCGGACGCTTTCGTGGATGGTTCAAGGATAGGTGAGGTGTGGCCTATGCGGACTTCGCTGGAGTTGTCAACCTTGGAAGTACGCCTCTGCCGCGCTGGGCTCAATGCGGAAGAGATTCACAATGCGCTTTCACTTGGATGATGGGACGAGGACGAGGTGGCCTTGAACAAGTCAAGTCTTGGGCCTGGGAAAGTTTCGCAGGTGACCTTGCGAGTGAGACTGAGGTGGTGTAGCACTGCCTACGCAATCTGCAGGACCCAAGAGCTCGCCGACGAATCACAGAGTGTGGCTGGACTGGGTTTCATCTTTCTTGCACGACACTTCTTAAAATATCCTGTCAATGTAGCACGTAGGATACAAGGCCGGCGAGAGCACTGAGGCGCTCACGACTTCACAGCACGTTGGCGCACGGGTTTGTATATCAGCCTGAATTCACTGCCATCTATTCAAATGGGCGATTCCGTTATTCCTATCCCATTTCCCAGATTGGTCCTCAGTATGAGTGTCGAAAACCGGCCTATTATCATGTTAGTATCAATAGTTGTCTGGTCTCAAAACACAGCCCTTACCGTCCGTTCAATCACCGTCTTCCCGGCGCGTTGGCGCTGATTGGCGATGAAGAAGTACGCTGAGAATGCTAAAACGCAAGCAATCATGGCAACATGGGATCTGTAGGGTCTTAGCAGTGCTAGCCGCAGAGAAATGAATGGCTTCATACCCGATCGATGCCCACACAGCGGTTGGATACTTTGGGGCTTCGTTATATTTCACGATGTACGCGCCTGCTATACCGCCTGCCCCATTGAAGCTGGTGGTTACTGCTGCTGTGAACACTCGCTTCCACTGGCTGCGATTTGTCAGCTTGAGAATATGGCCATGTCATCCTCACCAGCACTTACCCAGTGATATTGCTTGACATGTATGCGTTCACAGCGGCCCAATTGGCGATATAGGCACCTGTTGTTAGGAAAGTCCCAATATATCTTACGGCAGACTGGTCAACGAAGCCGATCATGCAAAATCCAATAATCAGAGTGATGGAATTGAAGATAATGACTGGTCCGCGAACTGAGTACTTATCGCCGACAAAGGAGGACAGCAAGGCTGGAACAATCGCCCAGTAGTAGACAGGCGCGTTCAGTAGAATGGACTTGTCGCTGCTGAACCCAAGACCATTGTGCAAAATGGTCGGCAGGAAATAGGACATGGACGTCGATACCATGTTCAGCAGGAAATACATCACTGCAAAGCCCCAGACCTTACCGTCGGAGGCGTGAACAAGGACTTTGTGCCATGCAAACGTGTCGGCAGTGACATCGGCTCGATCCCGATGAATTCGATGCGCCATTATCTCGCTTTCTCGTTTGTCAAGAAACCAGAAGCTTCTATGGGACTTCTCTGGAAAGTCGACCATCCACTAAGGGGAGCAAAGTTAGCAACTAAATGGTGTGTTTCATGCCACAGTCTGAAGCTAGCTTTTGGAGTCAACTTCTCCAAACTCGATTCAGTGTTGACTGTTTCCCGATGCTTGCCAGCTTTCCACTGGTCGGCAGCTTATATCGATACCGTTTCTGCTGTCCTCAGATGAACAGCACGAGCTTGGTTCTCGGGTTTCTAGGCAATGGAAAGGCCAGTAGCAAAAGGTCGCGACTGACCCAATATGTAATTATCCCTAGAACTGATGTGATCAACCCCTGCACGAGAAACATCCATTGCCAGCCTTTCAAGCTGCCACCCAGATGGTTGAGACCAAAATTGACGAACCCGCCAGTGGCGAGCACAATGACCTCGCCGCTTTGGAGCAACGCGAATCGTAATTGCTGTTCTTTTCTCGTGTACCAGGTGCTGATCAAGTAAGTCAACCCTGGGTAAATTCCAGACATGGCAATACCCAACAGAATGCGAAGGGCGATCATTTGCTTCCAGTTGGTGACAAATGCTGTGCAAAGCGTGATGATCCCAAAAGAAAACGTGATCATGGCAAACCATATCCGAGGACCGAGAGTCCTCACCGCGATGGTTGAAGGAAGCTGGAAAGCAATACTAGCGATTGTAAATATGAAAATAGATACCGAGTATCTGTTCCCTACGTCCAACTGCAAATCCGTGAGCATCGACGTGACGGCTGCGTTAGATATGACTCCCGAATCGAGGAGATTCAAAGAGCAAAGGAGGCCAGCGATTGAGCATAACCGAACATCCACTTTGAGGCGCAACCTATTTTGTTCGACCAATTCGGCTGGTGTAGTCGATGTGATCGATGCATTTCGAGTCCCGTCATTGAATTCGTCCTCTTCAATATTCGCATCTTTTAAAATCGGCGGGACAGGCGCACCTGCATGACCGGCTGAGCTGGCCATCAAAGGCGTTGTTTCAGAGGTGTATCGCGATGAAGAAGCTGTAGTACAGAAGATACGATGAGCGAGCGTGTCGATGACGAGTCGCGACAAGGTAGTAATGAAGTTTGGAATTGTGATTGGGGTCAAGACTTACACATGGCGAGATCGGATCTCTCACGGGTACTTGTAAGCGGAGACTACTACCTGATAATCTGCGGTGTCACAGCTGCAGATGCGATGAGTAATGCTGGTGGGACAGCACACAGGAGAACCGGCCCATCGAGAAAATGGAAGATCCTCGAGCAGATCCCGTCAAGTTCCAGGGGTCTGGGAGGATAGGTAAGGGCTTCGTTCAGCAACTCGCGGCCCGGCATTAACAATAATGATTTGCAGGCACTTGGTAGATCTTCGCAATCCCCAAGAATTTGTATTTGCTAATGCGTATTAGGGCACTGGTCATTCAAGGAGGATGATGGCCAAGAGAGAACGTGAAGACAACCAGAGACTGCCGCGGTAGTAGCATTTCATGCATAATATCTGCAGGCCAAGCTCAAGACAGCAGAAGCAGAAGAAGCAGAAGGATTAGCTTGAGGACCAAAGCTATAAACGCGGTTATTGGTTCGTAGTCTTGCCCTTTCGAGCTTGGTTTCCAGTGGTGTGAGTACTACTGTACATACGAGATTACGGCTTCGAGATTCAATGGTAAACTTGGAATGCATCATGATTTCTACTGCGGAAAGTGCGCGACTAAGAGCTAATTCTGAGAAGAGTAAGGTCACAGCATGCAGCGTGACTTGCGATATCAAAATGAAAGACCACGTGACAAATGCTTCATTCGGATTACTGTTACTTTGCAGTGAGGTAGTAGCAGGTCGTGCGGTGAACCTTTATGTGCTACTTTTCTCGCGAGTAAGGTAATGTGAGGTGTGCATTTGAATTCCACCTTGCCGACTTCTTGGTAACCTTTCCTTCTCCTTCTACAAACTTGCGTTACCATGACTCTATCGATATCAAGGTATGCAAAACTTCATCTTGAGGGAGAGAGGAAAAGACATATTTGACAGACTGATATGGGATTGGTATTCTCTCATTGACATATTAACAACCTCTTCTTGAATGGAGCCCTTAAGTGTTCCGAGCAGATTCTTCGGTATGCAGACCTGATCGGATTGACATGCTCGTCTTTCGGTGCCCTCAAACTCGAAACAAATCGATTTGTCCAATTAATCTTCAGCATATATGTTGAGCCTCGAACTTCATTAGCAAACGAGGGGTTTTCTCTTCACGTTCTCGCCTTCTCAGAATTGTGACTTGCCTCTGCAGATAGACTAAAACTAGAAATTAGATATTGTGGGTGATATTGGAAACCGAGTCCCGATCTACTCTATATAGCCACTGAGCTTACCCAGCTAGATTATCTTGGAGCACCAAAGTGGAGACGGCTATTCTCTGCCTCTCGATGACACTGTCATCCACTTGATAAGTTTAATCCAACACCGATATTGATAATTTTCTGGCAGATTTGTCTTATGGAGTCGTCAGAAAATTGTAAACATTGATCTAGATCTGAGGGACTCCAAGCCACTCTAGCTGTAGGACATCTGAAAGGGCACTGAGTTAAGGACAACGCGAGGCACTATTAGGGTCTGCGACAAATCAGTTCACCATGCCACCGAAAGTCACAGCTGTTAAGCCGTTTACCTTTTACCATACCTTAGAGACCGATGACACTCGCTACTGGAAATCGGGTTCAGCTTGAGATGGATATCGATCGGTTTCCTGTGACTCGACATCATCCTAAGACTTACATTTTCGGCTAGAATAGCTGCGAACGGTCCAAGAGTATCCAGGTAACAACTTGTCTGGAAGCTTCCTTTCCTGTACTTGTCATGCACTAACGCTGCGAAAAAGGTACAAGCTCCGTGCTTCAAATGTGAAACGAGAGTAGATTCTAGCCTCATAGCACAGATTCATGGTGCTTGCTCGTAGATTTCTCGAACGCTCCCATGCCTATAATTAAATACGGCAGGACGCAGAGGATCTTGCAACCAGAAGGCATGGCTTGTCCAGCATTCTTCATAGGGATACTGGCCAGTGCCTAGGTCATACCACGCTATAAATTTTGCATAGTCCTGTCCAATATGCAATTCCACATCCGTTGGACAAAATTCGCAAGAAAACCGAGTTTGGATCATTTTGTCGCTCATGGGGTTACGATGTTCGAAAGCATTATATGCAGCCCGAATCTCTCTGCAAAATGTCCCTTCCGGTTTGCGGAACAAAAGATAGGGACATAGCCCGAGGGAAATGGATTTTAACGAGCTGGGGCTAGGATGTTGCGAGCCTAGCGTGCACGTTTGACATGTCCATAGAAAAAATCTACCGTCTATGATTTTGAAATGAGCAGCGAATGTTCTCGCTAGACAGGAGGTACCGATCTCGCCCATCACCGGCTGTAAAAGATTGGATAGATACTGGCGCCGATAATCGCCCATGCGCGACAATTTCACACAAATTTGGACATAGTGGTGGCGGAAGCCAAATTCCAGAAAATAAGGTGCCATATAGTTCAGGTCCTTTCCACTACAGGAATCGGTGGGCCCAACGAGGTCCCGCGTGAGGAGAGGACAAAGCTCGAATGCTATAGGATGCATTTTCCGGCAAGGGATACACAGCATATGATCGGGTAGTCTTTGTGCGATATCATTTCGAACTATCATCCGCTCTTCCTCGTTGTCCAATTGATCGAAATCCGAGCGACATTCAGATTGCAATAAACCATGCAGACCTCTGCATGTCTGGGAGAGGATGATTCGATCGGAGAGTGACGTATAAGCGAGGATACTTTCCAGGAGCTCAACAGGTAGGCTTGAAAAATGAGACTTTGGTAGAGCTTCGCGTTGGCGGGCAGAGAATGCGTCCAAGAGTGTGATTTTCTTCAGCTGTGGATTTTTGCGACGGTAAGAGGGGCTATATTGAAGCAGGAAGTGCTTAAGAGATTCGATAAGCGCCATTTGCGAAGGTTTTGCAGCTCGTGAGTTAGGGAGGACTTGGTAGGTGTTGAGAAATTTGTGGTTCGGCGAGATCAAGGATTTGTTGAGTTGAAAGAGGTGGAAGGAGTCGTCATCGAAACGAGAGGATAGTATTTCGCAGTCGAAACGAGATGATCGCTTGAATGCTATTCACTGGGAGTGATGAGAATGAAGAAATTTGAAGAGTGACGATGTAGGTAGGCGTGATTGAGGGAGAAGGCTGGGTATCGCTGTTCCTGATCCCGTTGGAAGAGTTGAGTGAGGGCGAGGCGTACCTTAAGGGAATTCTACCTCCGGGTGGACAAGACGGGACGTGCCCGCGGGTCGGGTGGACCCGGTCAGCATTACTAAGCACGATTTTTGGTGCGTGCTCGTGACCATCTGAAAGCAGAGTACAGAGTAGAATAATGGTGATTATTGAATTTGGGTAGTATTTCTCTTTATAAAAACCAGTGGCACATGCCCTAGGATAAGAAATAGAGATGGAATATGGAGGCTTTCTATCATGATTGACGTGATTTGATATAAAGGAAACTGGCAGAGGCAGATCAGAATGAGGCATGGGGAACAATGCGAAAGGGTAATTTAGTTGATAAGATCAATACTCTTAGATCTAGGGTAATTGTCTATTCCAAATCGCTCGCAAATCCCTCAACTACTTTTCATCCACCCACTTCGAATCTCTCTCTCCTCAAAAGGCCTCGGATGGTGAAGGGTTTTGGAACGTGCAGCCTCTTCCATGTACGTGCTAATGTTGCAACGATGAGTGCCAGGACAGCTTGCAATGCTCTCTTGTATTATGCCGTAGTGATTGTCAAGACGTGAGCCAGTGTCACTCTCGAAATATACCCTTGCTGTAGACCTCGTTGGAGCAACAGTCGTATATGCACTGCACTCTCTCGATCCCACCACTTGGCTAGTGAGCTCTGTAACGAGACCGCACTTCACCCAGCATCCAGTGTAGATCATCGGTGGCCCAAAAGTCGGCGCGCTCCATGAACTCTGCGATCCTATCTTTCTTGGATCTAGGTAGACTCTGCGATTCCTTGCCAAGTCTACATATCCTCGCTCTTCAGCAACAACGTGTCTTTCTAGATAGTGTGCATCTTCATAGCAACAACATTCATCGGTATTGCCAACATCAAGGTGGAAATTGATGATATGTCCACCTATGACATATTGAAGTCGATGGGCGATGCCGACTGCCGATCAGAACATTGATGACCTGCACGGTGGCAGGTACGAGGATGAGACATCCGATCGCCTGCGTGGGACGGAGATGGAGATGCCCCAGAGAACACAACCGACTTTTGGCTGCTTCCAGCACCGTGGAGAGGAACTCGACCGCTTCCGAGTGTTTTTCTTGTCCTTGAAGAATCGCTCCATACTCGTCCCTGAGGACAAGACACTTCACCTTGTGTTGGCCGCTGAAAGGACATGTCCGCCTTCGTCTCCTGCATCCGATCCGTTGCAACCGCTGCAGTCAAGAAGGCAGTCCATGATCGGCCATGAGTGTGGACGATAGCTCTTGTCATGTCTCCTCCAGCTGGCGTCCCGAAGCACCATCATCTGGACGAGGCGGAAGCGCCTACCAGCAAAGCCTCCAAGTTTTCGTCGCTGAGGAAGAAGCTCTCGAGGATGAATCTGCTGGACAGACGAACTCCAACTCCAGACAATGCTAGCAGTGCTAGTTCTCCCCCTGACTCGGCGACGGCCGGTTCCAGGGGCATTCCAACAGCCCCCAGCCTGAACATCCTCCCCATGAATCCAGGCGGTGCCCCTGCAGCATTGCTTGCGGAGACTTCGGCGATCCCACGCAACGGTCGGTTTTCTCCCTTTCCATATCCGCCATAATTTCACGTTGCTACTGTGGTCATTTCTGGGCAATATCTGCTCATCCCAACCACTGTCTCGCTGTAGAGGGCACTGTCCCTGCGCTATGAGATCGTTGCTTATAGCCAATGCTAATATACCCGACGACTAGACTCGGCTATTGTTGACGCGCCAATTGAAACATCTAATAATACCAATGAGGCCATGCCTGTCAAACCAGATTCAGCATCAGCACCTTCGTCCACAGCCGTAGCAAACTCAACACCGCCCTCACCGACCATGAGGAAAGCATCGCCCATGCCTCTCCCAGCATATCCCACTCCAAGCACACCATGGCAACAGCAGACAAACGGCGTCAACAGCGCAACTCCAGAATCCACTCCATCTTCAGCAGGAAAAACCACACAGGTTCTGGTACGCTTGACCGGCGAGAATGACCGATTGCGACGCGAGATCAATGCTGAGAAGACCGCAAAAGAGGAGGCTTTGCAGCAATATCACTTGCTAAAAGGCCGCGTCAATCGGTTGGAAGAGCAGAATGGCACGCTCCAAATGCAATTCGATCACAACGAATCTGCGCTAGGTCGCAAGGAAAGGCGGATTGATGATCTAAGATCGACGCTGGAAGAAGAGACTGCTCGGCGGAAAAGAGCAGAAGAGCGAGAAGCCGAGATGGGACGGAAGCTCGGCGAGACGGTGTCCAAAGCAGCACAAGAAGTCGCAGAGGCACACGACGCTCAGAAAGCTTCCGAGTTCTCATACGACACCCTAAAACGCGAGTACACAGGTCTGCAGAAGCGAATACAACTGCTGCGTGACGAGGTGATGGCCGCTGTCAAACGGATTGATGCGGAGAAGGCTGTCCAACGCAAACAACTGACACAACTGGAGGTACTGCTGGATCAGGAACGAAACCTGCAAGAGAAGGCCAACAAAGACGTACGGGAAATGGGCTCATTGGTACAATCTTACCGCGCTACAGAAGAGAATGTCAAGAAGCTGGAGACGGAAATGCAGAAGACAGTACACGAAATGCGCTGGGCCATGCGACTACAGGAAGCACGACAACCCACGCACGACTCGACCCAAGGCTCAGCACGAGTGGATGGCACACCACCTGCCGTGTAGATGCATTATCTCTTCAAATGAGCCCTTGCGTGCGACAACAACGTTTATGACTGTGACGACCCCTTCACGATTACACAGCAACAAAAGCTAGACCGGTATCCGGATTCAGGGTTTCGGGTTCTCTTTGGATATTTGGACAAATCTATGTAGTAGTAGGAGTTTTTTGTGGCGTCTGATCTCTCGGCCTGTTCGCCCCGTCTGGTTTCTTTCCTTTCTCCAGCTTCTCATCTCAGTGAATGGCGTTCTACTGGATGGACCTCATCATTTCGAGATAGATACCCCCCTTGTAATTGTATTGACCAAGCGGCTTTGGTTTTTGTCATCTTTCTCGTGTAATAACATAAGATAGCTAGATCACGAAGCAATTCAGGACTAGTTTGTTGACCCCGAGAAATAAGGGTCGTTTTGTTTGTATGGGAGACTATTTCTGACATCCCTGTCGGACAATATTGTGGAACCAAGGTTCGCCCTTTGGTTGCTGCGTGACTACCTTAATCCGTTACACCCGCGAGGGCGACGCGTACCTAGAGTGAACTACGACGAACGTCATTCGTCCCTAAGGAGCCATATGGTAGGAGTATGATGGGCTCAATTGTCCACTTGATGTTAGGCATATTGTCCCAGTCCGTGTGGTCCGTGGAGTCAACAACTCAGCCGAATAATATATTTTATATTTCCGTTTCACGGCAACGGATAACGCGATGATGACTTGTCCATTGTCTGAATACAGGGATCGGTTGTCGCGAGGCTGAAGCTTATCGATATTTGCTGTGTCTGGTTCTAGTACTAGTAGCTCCTTGTTTTGGTCCTTTTGCTGCGGGTTGATGTGGAGTATGACTGATTTTCATGGATACTAACCTTTTCTTGCGGTCTTGATTACGATTTGGGAAGTTCTTGATATAGGTATGGATCGCGGGTGTGTGTGTCAAGACGGTTTGACTGCGTGGAGTTGGGACGACGGGACTGTTTTACGCACGAGTGAATGAGTGGACTCTTGTCAGCTCTGTCTCTCTATATGACTGCATTTACATCTTCATCCGATTCGCGCTGGATGATTGCTGTGGACTTCAGATTGGAGGAAATCAGAGAACTTTTCATCGTCAAAGGGCAGATCATGTTCGGGCAATGTTTCTTATCTGGTGGTTCAGACTATGTTGATGGTTCAAGCGTAGGAAGATGCACCAGTGCTGTGAAACTGCTGGGTGAATGGACTCGTGGCAATTGGGTTCTGTGCACATTGCTGAGAAGCATGGTCGCAGCGGTTCCAATGTCTTTTTTTGGAGGAGGGGGGAATCTGGAATATTTGTCTTTCGCTTCAATGCGGTTGAGCTTGGAAAGTATGGTCAACGATACCTAGAATAGACCTTTGGATCGCTTCGTCCTCACTTGCGAGCCGAGTCTTCTAGCCATCCAAGAAGGACACATGAAGACTGCGATCATTTTTGTTCATTTCGTGGCTCGTACGACGAACATATCCTAGAAGTAGCCATAAACCAACAAAGCAGTGAAATCTAATTGACATTCACACGAAACTCACCATCCCTCTCAAAGCCACCATACCCGCGCACCTCCCGTAGCCGAAACCCAACCTCTCAATTCCCGACCCAAAACCACCAAGTCCAACCTCCTAACTTCCCACGAACCCTCAAATTTCACTCTTCGCATGCTCACAGCCGACAGAAAAAACACATACCCCAGACCCATTATCCATGCATTGGACAAGCAACACCCTTCCCAACCCGAGGGGATCACCGGTATATATTAAATGAAACCGGGTCTCGTCACCGCACCGCACAGCCTGTGTGTGTGAGTCTGTCTCGGAGTCATCTCTACAATATCATTTCCTGTATGAGTGGAAGGATTGGCTGTGTGTATGACTGTGCTTATCTATACAGACGGGGTTGATATCGAGAGTTTCTGCTCGTTGTGTATTGTCCATTTTCTCCATCCTTTCTTGCGTTTTTTTGCGAGGTAAACACATTGATTTAGCCTGTTCCTTTCAAATCAGGGGAAAAGCATAATCGCGTTCCATCAATCCAAGTCAAGACAAGGAAAGGGAAGGGTATCGCGAGTCCGCGACATTGTCACCGCTCCAAACACGCGATGACCAGGGTGCATAATAGGCTCTGAGTACAAATTCCCGGGGTAAACGACCGGTCAAGTATGCGTCACCGCATTTCATTGACTGGTGTTGTATGCCTGCGATCTCCTGGGACTAGTGATTCGTGATTGGTAGGTCTTGTCGTTGCCTGGGAGTCCAGTGGGGAATTGGGGCTAGAATAAGGATTTTCTGCCTTGAGGATGATGGGATTTGAACCTGGGGGTTTTTTTTTTTGATGAGTCGGAAGCTGGAGCCTGGTGATCTGGAACCCTTGTCGTAAGAACTGAAAGTTGTGGGTCTAGGCTACGATATGGCGTGTATGTACGGATTTTGGAGGATGGGGGATAAGGGGTGCTATCTTACATATACGCCGGTTGCGAAGATGGGAGTTTGGGATGGTAGAACGATTTTTAGGAAGGCAATCATCGAAGCACATTTATTTTCGCTCAGTGGACTCGGGCTGCTTCCATCATTTAATTCATCCTCAGCAAAGTCACCATCAAAACAATCAACAACAGATACTTCCTTCATACATATCCACAAACCAACCCACTCCCAAACCCGACAAACATCTCTCAAAACCTCCCTCATAACCAATATGACAACATCCTCCTCCCAACCCCATCCCGAGAAACAATCCCGATCACCATCCCATACACCAAAAGACAGCACATCCTCACTCTACTCCCTCTCAACAACAACCTCTCTCCAAAAACCACACACAAAAGCATCATCGTCAAAGCCCTCCCTCCTAACCCGCCTCTTCCATTCCACCAAATCACCAGAAGAGCGCGAAGCAAAGCGACAACAGCGGAAAGCGGATTTCGAGGAGGTGAAGAGGGTGCAGAAGGATATGATGGGGGGAAAGGTGGGGAGTTCTCTGCTATAGGGACATGGCGGCTTGGGGGGTTTGGGTCGGGGAGTGGGAGTATGGGAAAGACGAGAGGAAAGAGATCGAATGATTGTGTTCAGTTGTTATGATCGTTGCACGATCTGGTATTTTGGGATGTAAAGAGATCAGCTCTGGTCTTTGATCGTACAGGAAAAGGAATTGAGATAGCGGCGATTTTGTTGATCGGAAAGAGTAGATGGAGTTGTAGTCCGAATTCGAATCGATACAACATCAATTTATTGCCGTCGCGGGCTTTGCCTCTTGTTGTAATCGTCGTATTAGGACAGTTGGAGTAGGCATTGGTCTTCTGTAACTGGTGAGCTTCGCTTGAGCTCCGACCTCGAACTTGCAAACATTAGCATGAACGGAAGATGAGGAAAAGGATGATTACAAGATGGTGATCGCAAAAGCAAGCGGGTACACAAACTAATCGGATCGCCGTCATCCGCAGTCGCCATCTAACATACAGCTTTCTCACAGTGCATTCAAACGGAATTACCGGTGGGACTTCCTGCACGGATGAAAATGTGATGAGAATCATAAAACATTGCAACAGTCTCTGTTCCGATAAGCATGGCAAATCGCAATAGAAACGTGCCGAGAACCAAACGACCAACCGCGACATAGAAAATTCGCCAGCTCATGCCTGTAGCCAAGGATATATACTGCCCGATAGAGCTCCCGCCTCGATCATGAATAGCCCAACATTTAACCCGAGCTCGGCGAAAAATGCTAGCCCAAGTTTCGAGATCTCCTTTCTCCTCCTATTCGCGAATCGATGGGTGTAGGTGGCTTAGCAACAGTCTTCCGCGCACTCGCAGCACTCAGCGCAGCATTCGCATCCCTCTTCACACACGAAGCAACAGCACAAGCATGCTAGTAGTGATCCAAGACAGCCCCGGTCTTTCTTTTGCTTCTGTTGTGGCGGTGGTGGTCCTTGTTGATATTGCATCTGTTCGAGCTGTCAGTGATTGAAATTGATTGCACGAATATTGCCGCTTATAGGCTCCCGGGGATTGTGAAGTGACAGCGGTTGTATAAGCTGTCAGAAGCGGGAGTGCACGTCTGGTAGATCAGGGCTGGCGCCACAATCAGCGGTCCGATTCTTTGTCTCCTTCTATCCGCAGAATTATACAAGGCACATCTGCTTGTCTAGATAGTGGAGTGCCCATAAAATTCTTGGTTTCGCCTTTCGTTCCTTTGATGAAAAGGCGAAACCATGACGTAACAGCCAAGCTGAGCGATGACAGAGTGTCCGAGACGAAGAAATGGTGCTTGTGCACTTCCAGCCGCGTGTGAGAGTTTCGAAGCCCCGCTGCCAAAATCCCGTGCGTGTCCAGTGTAGTCAAACGTACCTGTTGAGGAGGGTACTGAGGTTGTCCATAGCCCTGCTGGGGTGGGTATTGCCCTTGAGGTGGGTATTGTCCTCCTGGAGGACCATAGCTAAACCAAGTCAATCACTCGGTTCATCTCTATACGTCTATTGTGAACGTACGCTTGTGGAGGATACTGCTGTTGCTGTCCGCCATAGTACGATTGGGAGGCCATCGTGAGAGTGGAAGTAGGAAGGTAGATATGTGGACTCTGCGACGATAAGCGTTAGCAATCTCTTGCTCTACGATGCTCATGATTGGAGGGGAGATACGTACACTGCTCGAGTATCAGTAGTTTGGAAACTACTGTAGGAGTGGTGGAAAGATGCTTCAGTGAGTGTCAATGCAGGAATCGTATGGGCACCACGAAACGGTGCGGATCTCCGAGCTTCTAATGATTATCCGTTCGCCCAAAAAAAGCGGGGGTCAAAATCCGCCCGTGCTCAGCCACAAAGTCCACACCATCAACTTCCATCACTCCAATGGCGCATTCCGAACAGCCGCTTTACATTTGTCCAGCATCTAGACCTCCCCAGCTGAACTGCAGAGAGCAAGCATCAGATGAGCCACATTCGCACTGTGCGAGGTATACCCAGCTGAAACCACGTCGCTTCAATCTCGGTCGTCGGTCGGGGTTCCGCCACATCGCCCTGTGAGGAAATCCTTTCCCAGGAATCAGGATCCCGAGTTCCCGACCCTCAAGCTTTTGCCAAGGGCTGTCAAGCATTTAGCGTTCTGCAGGTCAAGCTTTCTCGTCTCTTCCTGCACTACATATTGCAGAGTCCGTCTTCTTCTCCTGGCTGTTCTTACCATGGACGGCTGTCATCGCTCAGTATGACCCAAGAAAGGATGCACCATGTGCCAAAGAGAGCTGAGGAAATGAGTGATTTTATCTCTCAGCCACCGTGGCCAACGCGTGCTGTAGAGCACTCTCTTCGGGTTTAGTGCGCTATTTTTTTGCGTTGGGTACACAGACTTTGGAGGCGCATAAGCTTGAGGCGGTGATTCTAGAAGCTTGTTAGGACGTCAGATGTGTCACCGAGCTGAGTTGAGACGAGTGCGATTCCATGCAATTTCAATGTCAATGTTTTGGATGAAATTTGAGGGTACCTATATATACCTAACCAACGCTATGCTAGGTAAGAAGGAACCCGACTAGAAATCGTGGTATCTAACTGGATCGCAAGAAATTCGAAAGGTCGAACGATAAATTTGACCAGCTTCCAAATCATCCCTCAAAGACCAAAGGCCTTCTTCGCATTGTTCCATGTAGCTTGTCGCTGATCCAAAACACCTCCATTGACACAATCAGTGATATAAGAAGTCCAAGCAGCATCGACATCCCCTTTGAATTTATCCTGTGCGCCAGGACACTGCTCGGCCATATACCAACTGGCAGCGCCAAAAGCATCATCATCATTGGCATTGACTAGATCCAGAATAGCTGCGGGAGTTCCGGCTTGAGCAACAGCCGCTTCCCCCTTCAGTTTTGTCGCGTACAGTTTGACGTTGTCGGGCATCATGACTGCGTAAGTTCCTTTCCCTGCTATACCTTGTGCGCTGGTCTTGTATATCATTTGGTCGGATTCAAATGCGATCAAGGCAAGATTGGCGGCTTGAGCGCCTGGAACGGTAATCCCCCAAGTGCTAAAGCCTTTCGCAAGAGGAGCCGCTGCTTGCTCTGCCGTTCTGCAGTTACCTGGAACTTTGTCACGGCCGGCGCATGAGCCTGAGTCTGGCATGATTTTCAGGATCGTGTCGGCTGTGAGCGATGCAGTCGAAGGCGCGGCATTGTTGGCAGGAGTCGGAGTGGCAGCCGCGCTTGTGGCCGGAGCAGCAGCAGACGACGCTGGCGCGAGAGCAGACTTAGGTGCATCAGTGGCTGCTGAGACGGGTGTTGGTGCTTGCGAGTTCGTGTTGGTGGGTGTTGCGACTGGTGTCACCGATGGTGGAGAGCTCAGAGCTGTGGGAGTGGACGCAGAGCCGTAGGGCATGGTAATGGTTGCTATGACATACTCTATGCCGTTGGCGGCACATGGTAAGGGGGAACATGGAGCGGCGCTGTCTCGAGCTTCCACATTGTTCGCGAACCCAGTGAGCAATGGCGCTGCCAGAGATGTTCCTGCTAGAAGCAGAGCAGTTGAGAGATGTCTGATGGAAGGCATTGCGTAGATGATGATGTGGTGAAGGTTCTTGACTTGTCCTTCTGCAAAATAGTTGTAGAGTTGGTATGGGTTTGACCAAGAATATGTGCTTTAAGTGGAGAGAACGCGTGTAGAGCAGGTTAACATTTAAATAGCGCGAAAGAATGTAAGAGCAGAGTGACCGGCACCTGTGAATCAGTTTCGCCTGCGTAAGGTATGAAGGAAGTGAATGTTGGAAAGTGACAAACAGACTGACTGATCAACACAATGAGTGAATGGAGAGCCAAGAGGACGTGTGTTGTTCTAGGGGCAACCTCTTTTAAGATCGCTATGAGTAGACGGATTCCAGGGGCGAGATCGTCTCCCTATTGTAGTTACGGCATAGGAGCGCACCAATGTCATGCGCGCTGCTGCAGGTTCCAGAAGCGGTTGGAGAAGGACAAGCGAGGGGACGCGGGCTGGCCGTCCACCTAGTGTCCTGGTCGCCTCACATCGCGAAGTTGTCACAGATGGCCGAAGCTGACTCTAGTGGTTCAAGAAGTGCATGTGCGGCGAGAGGAGTGGTCGAGATGTAAGGTGAAGGGATGAGCCTAGCAAGGTTTCGGACGGGAGCAAGGCATGATGAAGCGGTGATTGGCTGTAGTTCTTCCAAACAAAACAATTCGCCGTGTTCCGAGGACTTTACTCTTCGTGATTTTCTGGAGAGGACTCATCTGTTCCTTGCTTTAGCCATGATGGGGAACATGGTGGTATCCAAAGCCATAGATCGTATTTCGTACCTTAATGATACGACTATGAGATCCACCACCATGCAAATACCGACTCCGCTTGAACCTCGAGCTTGGATTCGGTTTTCAGTTTTGGAACCAACAGTGCTTCATGTTCGACCAGCAAGCTTGTTTTTGGCAGCTCGAACGATGCATCTTTTCAAGGCCTTTCGCGGCTAAAGATGTTTGTAGTTTCGATATATGGTCATCGTCCTTAGTCCTCAACATCATCCAAAAATACCATATTTGATGGCGCCATATAGATCTTTAAACATCCCTATCCAACCTCTCATGCCGACAACACCGTTCAATACTTTGATCAGCCTCTGTGTAAACAATTCAGTGTCTTCGAAATCATCTGCATATGCTTCCCAAATTGCCCTCTCCTCGCCAGCACTCTCTTTGGAGACGACAATCCACTCTCCGTCTGCTTGTTGCTTGACCTTGCACTTTGGTCCTATGCACAGTCCTCGGCCTAGGATACTCGAGTCTGCGACAAGCCGTGATGCCGCATCCACGACGTCTTCTGGTTTGCCCATCCCACCACCAGCAAGTACGGCTCGAGCGCCTGCATCAAGGATCGGTGTCTCGATGAAATATGGGAATATCGCGTTGACTCGCACACCTTCGAGCATGGCAGATGCTCTGAGTGTCCTAAACAACCCTAGCACTCCATGCTTCGATACCCCATAAAGTGGTTGTGAAACGATTGGGCCTAACGAGGCGATGCTACCGACCAGCAGTATATGCCTGTCCCGTTTGTTGGCCGCAGGATCGGTCTCAGGCGAACAAGGCTTTGATCCAGGATTCTTCTCCAGCCACCATAATGCCAGATATGTTGTGTACAGTACGCCAACCAAATTGACATTGATCACCGCTAGGTTGGGCTCCTTTGGCTCTGCGGCGTCCAGTCTCTTGTTCCGATCATGTAAAGGCTCTTTTCCAGCGATTCCAGCGTTGGCGACTACACAATCAATGCCTCCATGTGGACTCAATCGTGCTGCCTCCTTGAACAATGCTGCCTGTGATTGCCAGTCGGTAACGTCGCAGTGGAAAAAGTGTATATTCTCATTCCCTGTCTCTTTCTTGAGGTTAATGGCAGCTTGTGAGCCGGCCTTCGTGTTGATGTCGGCTATTATGATGGAAGCTCCTGCTTGTGCCCATTTCTGGCAAAATCCATAGCCGAAGCCCGAGGCGCCACCGGTAACCAAGATGTGTTTCCCTTCGACCCAATCGATGTCGAACGGTTTTGAAAAATCCACAGGAGGAGATTGTTTGATGCTGGCGACGCAAGATGTCTTGGTGTATTCTTCGCCCATGGGGTGCGGTATAGGTGAGGATTTCTAGAGTAATGGATATGTATAGAAATGCGTGATCAGTATAACAATATCCAACGAAAAGAAGATGTGTCTGAGAGAACTTTTAGGAGTGTTGAGTACGACGGCAGAGTCGTAGATTTTGTTGAAGCCACCTCATGACCCCTTTGTTCCTACTTTAGTGGTAATCAAGCTTCTGCAGGTCTCGCTCGGTCTTTGCGCATCTCAAAGATCGATCCATAGCGAAGATGCAACTAGAATAGGATGGCAGCCAGACACTGGATGACAAGCCATGTATTTGGTGCTTAGGGTAAGTCGTTCATGTTCGGTGTGCATTTGATTCCAATTTGTGTTTCATTTCGGAATTTCCAGCGAAGACGACCTCACCTCGCACATGCACTCTTCACCCATGTGACTGGGACCATGCGAGTACTATCTCCTCTCCGTCGGACTTGATATTGTACTACCG
The DNA here is from genome assembly GCA_007735645.1 of Venturia effusa. Taxonomy (NCBI): domain Eukaryota; kingdom Fungi; phylum Ascomycota; class Dothideomycetes; order Venturiales; family Venturiaceae; genus Venturia; species Venturia effusa. The sequence goes on along the minus strand of CP042185.1, from coordinate 2,245,605 downwards.
AAAAAGACGTACAAACTTGGCACGCTTGTACATATCTATCAAGTAGGGTTCAAATTGTTTCTGCCGATAATGAGTAAGCTAAAATACCGGTCCGAAAGATAATGCTACCTATTCCGAAGAAGGAGTGAAGATTTCCGATACTTACGGTAATAAAACTAAGGCGGTGAGTACTTAAAACACCTTGGAATCTCCACTTTATTAGAGACTAGATCGCTGCCAAGTTTGTACGTCTTTTTCATGAGCACAATATCGAATCAGTTAAAGTTCGAAGCATGTCCATCGGATTCAACTCCTTCAAGTCCAATTGCCAAGTCTAACCTCCGGTCAACATCCAAGACCAATTTTGACTAATAGCTTGATGCTGTTGTCGAGCATGTTCAAAGATGGCGAAATGGGTTGAAAAGGCCTCTAATTCCATCCTGAACCGCCAGCTTGAGACCGGGTTTCCATGGTTCATGGTATTGTCTTCTTCCAAGGCGAAATATAGGGCCTCCTCATCACTCTACAGCTTCAAAGCCGCTTGTGGACATAACGGCCTTTGCTTTCGCGTCACCTCCTCCTATCTATAGATCTACATCGACAAGCTTCTGGCAGATACGATATCAAGGCGCTGGCAGGTTCACAATATCGGCATTGAATGGTCGATGCCTAGCTGAAGGAGCAATGAGTTGATATATTGACCGCAAGTACTGGCTGCCTTTACATTGCGAGAATGGCAGGCACGATGAGATGAGAAGATGGTAGAGGTATATCTCTCGCCATGAAGTCTATGAACATTACACTACCACGCTCACAATTTCTCTATACATACCACGGCTGACGATCAGCGCGACATTTGGCCCAGAGCCGATCAGGGCGGCAAGCGCTGCATCGAACAACGAGACAAACACTCTACAAATGTAACATACTGAAGGACAGTAATCATGTTCCCAGTGCCTCATTTGTTCTGTGGTAGTAAATGTTAAGCTTGATGTCAGTTCTGGAGGTTGGAACTACCTCTAGTTGGCAGCTGGGTCTGATGGGATTGATGCTTCAGATTACTTCGACCAACAAATCATTGTTGGTTTGATCCTCGTATTGACATTGATAGAGACGAGGGCTTGGCTAAGAGATAGTTGGGCCAACAAGATCACTCTTGGATCAGTATCGATGGCGATGGCGAGAATGCCTGGAAGGCGAGTCGTGTGCTTTTCGGAGCGAAAGAGGTTACCGTCCAGGAGCAGACTTTGAGTCAAATGATCCCGTGGAGCGAGATCGATGCGGTGAGTCAAATTCTGAACAAGACTACAGAGGCTCTTGGAGGAGTAGGAAGTGTCAATGACTAGCTTGATTCGTCTCATAGATGTCAATCTCGAAGCCATCGATTGCCACTCAGGTGCAGCTGCTTAAGAGCAACTTGCTGGCTCCTAGAAAGACATTTTGACCAACAAGACTACTGAGGATTTGGCACACTTAGACACCACCAGCGGGCCGTGATGAGGTTTTCCGAAGAGATTGTGCTCCGGATTGAGATGTGGGCGCGGAAGCATCTGTCATGGTCAAGCAAGGGCTCATGGATCAGGAGTTGCAGTAAAGTAAGTCGGCGCACTCCATGGTGCAGAAAAAGGACTGACCGCCAATTGGCGATGGTTTAGTGACATAGACACGGCTTGTCTCTGCAGCTCGACCCATACCCGTTTGATTCTGGGATCGTTCACATCCTTAGCCGTAAAAATTTGCCAGAATGCACCGAATCCTCATCACAAGTGACATAATCAAGTTGCAGCATAAAGAGTGCTGGCAAGCATGTCCCTCCGGTCTTGGGTCAATTCGGGTGGATTGGAATTGGACAAGGGCTCAGAAGCTGACGGGAGCGGAGCAAATAGGGTCTAAGATGGCTATGAACCAGAAGTGGAAGATGGAGGAGCTTTGATTGGTACTGGCGGGGCTGACGAGTGAGATTGAAGATGGCTATGTTCAAGAGGAGGCAGGACTCTGAAGTATTGGAAAGTCACACCAAATCTGTGGCGGCACGAAGAGACGCCAGATTGGAATTACAAGGTGAGATCGTGATTCAAGTGGCGTGGCAGGTCAGCGATTTGACCGTGCCTCAAACTAGCTCTTCATACACTTACACTTGCACTTACAATCTACCACGCACATTCGCAAATCGCCACATCACACCGAGAGATCGCCACGCCAGAAATGGCAGCTCCCGCGGGGAGAGTCTATGTGGAAAAGGACACTCGAAGGCTTATGCTCGTACTTACTATGCCAGACTGTCGACAACGAGTTGAAGTTGTCCAGGTAATCATTTCAACCCTGTACTGAGCATGAAGAGAGGTGACTCAAGATTCGCTTAGGTTGTAGACGATGACTCGACAGCACCCTCTCAGCACTACGAATTCCACCTGGTTCAAACAGCTTTCAACGATGACTACACTCGCTCTAGTGTTCCCACCTTTCGGGACGACACTTTCCCATATTTTTCCACAGCCAGCCGTCTCCAGCTTCACGCTTTTCCCTTGCAAATCCCTTTCGATTCCTTGACGCCTTACATGGTCAACGAGACGATCACTGAACACTTCAACGGCGAATATGGCAAATATGGAGTGCAGCGACGTACCTTTCAGAAACACCCGTCGTTAAGAGAATGGGTGCTTCAAGTTCTTAGAGAAGCGATCCGCTACTTGGAACTTTTCGAGCGCCAAGCGAATCAGGATGAGATTCAGAGGTTCAGGCATGAAGTGACTACTTTGCAGTGGCAGGAGACACAAAATCAGGCCAGGATTCTCCAGCTTCAAGAGGAAGTTCAAAATTCCCACTCGGCAATGGCAGCCATGAATGAAAAGAACCCGGTTGGAAAATTCTACACATTCGTTCCATACACCAGGTCCAACTCTGGAAGTTACGAAGAAGTGCCTCAAGGTGCTAGAGGTCATATGGTGGTAGTCTTGAAGGCATCCAGTCATGGCGAGACCTGCAGAGTGTGGGTCGTGACAGTTCGTGACAGTCTTCAAGTGAGCAAGTTGTCTTTGATGCTAACTTTCAAGGTTACCTCAAAACATCAGAACAGGAACATCGACTTCTGTCCGATATACCCGACTCCCAAAGGCCGACATATCATGCAGGTTCACTGCGAATATTCCGAAGTGTGTGGCGAAGCACCCCCTCTCGTGCAGGATTCATGGTTGAGGATGGAGCCTTTCTTGATCCCGTTCGACTTGCTGTCGCCCAAAATCGAGAGGCGCGAGAGGCGTGATAACTCAGGAGCTTGGATGTCGCGAGAAAGTCAACCAGCCTTAACAATGGATTCCGTCAATGCAATGCGACAACATTGGCTCGCTCAAGATGACCCTATATTGCATCAAGAGATGTTACGAGCAATTGAAGACGAGTGGGACACTGCAGCAGTAGCAGGATCGGATGAGAGTGGAGAATACGCAGACCAAGAGGCATATGTGGTAGAAGGAGAAGACATTGGCGAGAGTCCATATCACGAGTACGATGGATACGGCTCAGATGGAGGTAGATGGAGTACGAGCGCAGAGTATGGTTGGTAACAGACCAGCCGCCATCAATTATGTTAGACTCGGTTGAAAAGAGGGCACGTTTCGGAAAGCAAAGCAAAACTGTACCGTGAGGTCAGCCAACAATTACCTAGGTTGATACAGATGATGGGCTCCGTCTTGCGACTTGACACCAGCTTCAACCATCTCAAACCGCATTAAGTTTCGCTCGCTTACTGGCAACCACAATCACAATGGAAATGAGCCTTGTATAACCATGACGACTCTATTGGCGGGGACATAAGATGGTTAGACACGCCGTAGTCCCCTTTGACGAAGCCAGAGTATACGAGATACTTCTTTCAGCATGGAGATTCACGATCACTTTTCAGAAGACTCCTGCTTGCGGCTGAAGCCCCGTTCGAGCGCTACTAGTCGATGAAAATGGAGCTTTGACATACCAGCCTGCATCGAGGCAGACTCACTTCAAAGAGTGCTAAGCAGACTTGTAATCGTGGGCATCAAAGATAAGACATTACTTATTAATGGGCAGATATATCAGAGAGGAAGGAAGCCCCCCTACCAACCAGAAATGCACAGCCCGAGCATCTCATATGTCAACGGGTCAAGCATCAAAACTTCCAATCCGTTTCAAACAATGGAATCGATAGTCTCGACCTTCGGATAGACATAAGACCCATTCGTCATCGCCGGACTGGGGACATACCACCTCGCTAGTCTCATTAGCTTTACTCCTCTCTCGATAGTTAAGGAGAACACTCACTGATGAACGAAATCTCCCTCGCAGCGGGCAGCCAATTCCCAGTCCAGTTAGTGGGAGGTACCAAATCGGCCGGCTGCACCAGGATCTGGAAGCTCCCGTTTTCCGTCCTATTCGCTCTGGGTCCGTACACGGCATTTCTGCTGCCTTGATATGTCAGGTTGAAGGAGCGGTCTCCGACTTCGAATCTGTTTAGAGGGTTGGGGATGAGGTATTGATCTGCGCCGTACACGGTCAAGCTCCAGAAACCGAACTGCTCGAGGATGGGCTTCCCGCTGAAGGTGATGAGCAGGGATTTGTTGGCAGCTAGAGATGCGGTTGAAGTGAATCCTGTGGACTGATACCCGGGATATAATGTCTGGATAGTTGTTTGCTGTTGGTATCCAGCAATCGCAACATATGCTCTTCCGCCGTAATTTGCCCCGAAGTTTCCTTGGTAAGAAGCGATGGAGAGCTGCCACCCATTTCCTTGGTTGCGAATGTGCGATGAGTTGGTGACGTCGGCTGTGATCGAAGCATTGGCGATCTGGGAGGCGTAAGTCAGATTGACGCCTGCTTGTGGAGTGTAGTTTCCGTTGTAGATTCCCGCGGCGCCGAGAATCCCGGCTACGCGTTGGCGCTCAGAGAGTAATTCGGGTTGGTTGTATTGAATGAATCTTGAGGCGAAGTCAAAGAGCTTTTGGGGAGTGTTGATGCCGAGAAGGGAACCATTTGGCGCCAGGCTAGAGATATTGCCAGCTGGAGAAGGAGCCAGTGTGACATGGCGTTGAATAGGGGTGATTCTGGACGCATTCTGATAGGCATGGATCGTATTCAAGTCGGCTGTGGAAGAATTGTCAAGGACCAGAAGACGAATGAGCATGGTTCCATGCGTTGTCGGCAGATTGACAATCCCAGCATAGGCTGAAGCATTGTGCGGCGCACTCTGCGTATTGGTTGCCGAAGATAAGTCGCTCGCATTTTGCAAACCCGAGGGACCCACCACGTCGTCGGCTCTTCTAATGAGATAGTTTCCTGGCTTGTTCTTGTTCACCGCGCCAATCTCGGCAATGATGTTTCCAAATCTGTTGAACTGTCAGCTCCGATTCGTGTTCATACTGTATACAGCTGCTTACGAGTCGATGATAGGATAAACCCAATACCGGTCTGTGATATTCGGAATAGTCAAGATCAGGTCCTGCTTCGAGAGGTCAAGCACCACTCGCGAATAAGTGGTGTCGACATTTGGCTTGATGACGCCTGGACTATCGACAGAAGCTAAATTTCTTTGGTGAAATATCTCATTCACGCCAACATTTCTGAGTACATTGCCAGCGAAGTTGCCAAAGATGTAGAGAGGGTATGTGTACTGATCATCCCATTAGCGAACACAGCTGTACAAATTGGGAAGTCTTCCAAACAATAAGCGCCCATGCTGTAGCGTTCAGAGTCGAGGTTACGGTACTGTTGATATTGATGATCGGGACTGCAGAGGGAGACGAAGTTGCTGCAGAAGAATTCGCAGTTGTCGAAGAGCCACTCGAGATAGCTTGTGAATTAACTACTTCATGCAAGAAGGGCAATTGTAACAGGAGCAAAGTAGAGATCTTCATAGCTGTGTCAGCGGAACGGATGCAAAGATGTCAGTGATCCCTGATGAGGATCATCTCTTCTACTTTATATTTTTGCTCGATGCGACTGTAAATTGATAATTTTGCAGAGAAATGTCGCGATATCGACGTGACGTAAAGTCGTGGTTCTAGTCCAGCAACTTGCAGAGGAACTAGTGCCTTGTATCCGCACAACCTCAAGACGACGGAATGGTCGCATCTTCATAGTTGGCTTGAATTGCGTGCTGTTTCTATCACTGTTCGCCAGCAATTTCTTGTCAATGCTAACGCTCATGGGCAATGACTCTGAGATAAGTCGTCCTGGCTGACTCGCGCTCGGACATGACCACTGTCTCTCAGTGTATAAAATGGCCATCGATGCTCAAGAGAGTCTTCAAAGCGGAGATTGAATGATCGAGAAGCGTGATGTTCGGCGTTGCTCTTTGGATGCTCTCTTCAAAATGTTGTTCTGGAACTATGTAGCGTCGGTGTTTTCTCGGCGACCTACCAGGCTACCCACCTTTCGACTTCTTTCTCCTCTCGTCGTTACATTGTTCATCAACCTCATGGTATCAGAATAGCGGTTAAGTGTTCAATCAGCATCAGGATAGTATAGTCCATATCCGCGACTCATATCATATTCAATCAGCAGTCATGGACAAAGTTCATGGCAAGATTGCCCATTCTAACGGCTGTGAATGCTTAAACGTCCATACTGGGAGCAAAAGAATTGGCAGCGCGAGGGAGAAAAGCCGACGAAGATCAGAGCTTCAAGGTAGAGCATGACAATGAACCAAGACACGCAAACCCAAACCACCGGCTTGCCAAGATCACGTCTGGGATGGATCAGCTTTGAAAGGGAACAATAGTGAAAAGATTGAAAAAGCTAAGAGGCGAGAAGAAGGAATGTTGCGGTTGTCAGAGAACCGAGTGAACGTAGTACACGAGTCGAGCCACGTCAAACAAAAGGTATACAGTGTGGAGTTCCAAATCGTTTGTATACATGGTATCGATATCCTATCTAAGCGCCCCTACGTGCCGTCGTACTCATCAACGTAATCTTCTTCGCCTTCTTCTTCTTTCCGCCCGGTGCACTTGCAGCAGCCCGACTACTCTCGGCCAGCGAAAGCTCCTGGGCACGAGCCACCAATGCATCGTCCTCACGCAGCAAGTCCTTCTCCCAGCCTTGCAACCAACCGTCGTCATTGGAGTCGGGCGCGGCAGAGGCGGTGAGTTGTGGAGACGTAGAATTGACAGTGGCGGTGCCCCAGACGGTCCTCGACTGCGAGGGGCTTGTCGAAATCGAAGCAAGAGATGCAAATGAAGAGCCCTGCCTCGTAGGCCATGGCGGAGATGCTGATATACCGTCAATCGCCTCGGAATTTTCCCCCATTGCTGATGTGTTGTACGCTTCTATAGCCCATTCCGGGGACTCTGCTTCGGGCCGCTTGCGTCTCAAATGTGCATATCGTTTTTCCTCTTCTTTCTCAGCATACACTCGAGCCTTCTCCTCGCGCGTTTCTTTCTCCTCATTCCTCCTTCGACGCCGCTCGATCTCCGGCGCGAACTTCTCCAGTACCTCAGGAGCAACTGTATCAGCCCAGTCGCATTCGAGGAAATTGACTTCACATCCATATGGCAAGTGTCCCAAATATTTGGTCCGTTTCCGCAAGTCCTCGTCGATGACTGCCGTCGACACACGTTCCACACGTGGTAGGATTGTAGCAGGAAATGAAGCGAAGTTGCCAAAAGCTTCTCGGAGGATGCGAATATCCAACGGCGATAAATAGTAATGCAGAAGCGCTTGGTAGAAGAAGTATTCCACAGGTGCATGCTGACCGACATGACTTGGCCTTCGAGCACGCACAGACTTGGCGGCCTTTGACTCAGCGCCTTTAGTAGGAGTCGACCGTGTGGTAGTTTCACTCTCCGAAGTTTCACTGCCATTCGGGCGTGCTTCTGCTGGCTTGGCAAAGGCGGGAATACTCTGGCTTGTGCTCAAAGCGTGCTGAATTGCGTACATGGCAGGGACGTCATCTGAGTGCGAAAACTCAATCGGGGCTCTTTCTGGGACTGGCTTGCTCTAGGTATCTGGTTAGTCTACGTGTTTCAAAACTGGACATATCAAGGGTTCGGGTTGTGTGAAAGTAAAGCTTGCAGGTATCTTTCGTCCTAGACAGGGTGAAGCAGGTGACAGCACGTACCTGATGCGCGACTGGCGCAGGTCCACCGATTCCTTGCACTTTCTCTTTCGATTCCTCGAGCATGCGGACTGCTTTTCGAGTCCACTCAGCAGTATCCTCGGGAAACATGAGTGCATCGACCCTCTCCTGCTCTTTGACAGCGTCAATGTCGCTTTCGTATTGTTTGGTCATGTAATCTCCAGAGCCTTTGATGATTCGGGCATAATCCATCACCTCCGCTGCGTTGTACCACGGAACATCCTCGGTCGCGGAAAATACTGCCCCATCGCGAGGCAGAGCCAAAGTACTTTCGGCAGATCGCCTCACCAACCGCAGTACCACGTCACCGCCTTCTCGCGGTGGTGAACCTTCCTGGCCAGCGTACATACGAACAGGTTTCGTGTCCGAGATGTAGATCGTATCCTCGCAAATAGGACATTTCTTGTGCCTTGCTCTCTTCTCTGGAAGACGCTTGGTGTCCTCCTCCGCTTGCATGAACCTGATCAGGCAAGGCAGACAAAATATATGTCCGCATTTGGCCATTCGAGGAGCTACTGGCTCGCTCAGACAGATGGGACACGATGGGACTTGGGATTGGGAAGATACGAGAATCTGCATGACATTGTTCCAGTCAAGATAGACATCCGCATCAACACTGTGCTCGTGGTAATCGCTCCGTGGATCGACAATGAAGCGATAGTTGGCATGCACATATCTAGCTTTGTCAGTAGCATGATATCCGGAGCCCAGGCCGAATGTCTTCCGATAGCCTCGCGATTGTCCAAAGTACTGGTTTCCATACTGATTTGGCCTCGGAGGTAGGGAGAAATTCATAAGGTGGGTGATTGATGTTTGGCCCTTTCGGCCAGTTGACGAACGCATGGCGGCAGATTCAGCAATGACATCGTCGTCCGCCAGACGAACGAAGCGCTTCGAAGCCTTGTGCTTGTTGCGTTGTCCCTGATTGTTCCGTGGTGTAGGACTGGCGCGTGAAGAAGTGCCCGCGGTCCGAGAAGCACCCCCGCCTCGGTCACCACCAGAGAAGGGATTCGCCTGGGGTTGCGCGGGAGACGACTGTCCGGAGGAAGAGGGTGTTTTGGACGTGTTTGCAGCCTTTGAAGCAATAATGGTAGGGGCCGGCGTGGCATTCATTGTGGACTCGATGGGATCAAATACGACGATGACGGAGGTCGAGGAGGCAAAGCTAAGTACCTTACTGAGAGATGCAGTGGTATAGAAGACGATAACGGGAGAAAGCTGGACGAGGTTTTGCAAAAGGGAGGAACTCGGATCCGCAGACCACGCCAGAATCAGCGTTTGGTGTTGGTATTCGCCCCCTCCAACGAGAAGATTGAAGGTGGTGGTCGGGAGCTGTGATTCATCACGCCTCGGGACTTGCAGCTTGCGCGATAGAGCAGTCACGTGGGAGAGTTGCATTGGCCGAGTACTACTAGGAGGTAGGAGTATAGACAGAGGAGCATCTGGCCTTCCTTATTGCAGAGACCACGGCATCTGGGGACAGGCACACTCCAAGATCGAGCCTTCGCCAGCCGTATTCCCACGTTACTTGGTGGAGAGGTATGTATATGTCCGGATGCAATTGGCGAGTCGCGAGTACCAGTAGAGTAATTGAGCGGACAGACATTATTCATCGAGGTCAAGGTCGACCGTCCACGGTCACGGTTCAACCCCCCGACACAACAGAATCTACTAGTATCCACACAACAACTTCTCGACGGGACGTCATGACCAGCCAGTCTGCAACTCTAGGCTGCGCAAAGGCTTCGACTGCTCCTCATCCATCCGCAGTGTAGACACGGCGGCCAGCGTCCGCGCCGCATCTGACCACGCCCGGGCGAGCACAACGTGCCGACGCGTACAAAGTCCTGCTCCATCCCCCAAGGCGCCTCACAGGCCGACTACTGGCTTGACATAGTCGGTTCTGCTGGAGGGGCTGCTTTCCGGAGGTTCAAACATGCCTGGCCATTCCAATAATGCCAGGAGGCAGAATGAATATCAACAACAGCCGCCGTATGGCTACCCTCCGCATCAGCCATATCACAATCCATACTACAATCCTCAGCATCCCCCATTCGTTCCTCAGCAGCACCAGTACACGCCTCAGCAGCAATGGCAGTTCCAGCAACAGCAGCAGCAGTGGCAAGCACAGCACGCCTACACTCAGCGACCGCAACATTATCAGCCTCCACCAACGCCTGTTCCCCAGCATCAACATGCGCCAGTCATAGTCTCCTCACATCCTCAGCATCAGTACCAGCAGGCGCCCTTGATGAGGCCTCACATTCCTACTTCTCCCTTGCCCTTGCCCTCGCCGTACTCACAAACGCTGGCACAACCTCTGCCTTCAACGCCCTCAGTCGCGTCCGCAGCGCAAGCATCCCCTGTGACATCTGCAAGGTCCGAAGCAGTGGCTACTCCACCACCGTCCTCGACAGCTTCAAGGCCCTCGACGGCGAATGACATGGCTGCTTCACAATCTGCCTCCGAGTCTGAACACGTAAAACCGGATGATAACCCGCCATTCAGACCACCGGTAAAGAATCTTTATGAACAATGTCGAGCATGGCTAACTGTATACAGCTTCCATGGTATTCTTGGCATGAATTTGCTCCCAATGCTCCATTCCCACCCGCAGCCCGTCGCCGACGACCACGAAAGCCACCACAATCGCAGACAGAAGGTTTAGTACTTCCTCTTCTAGGTGAAGGAGAAGAGGTTTTAGAAGCTGGCAATGTGTCCGAGGCCGATGTTGGAAACGAGCAGTCTGCACAACTCGTAGAGGCACAACAGGATCAGGAGCCAGCAGAGGAGGTTTTGGCAGATACTGCTGAGGAACAATCCGAATCGCAAACTTCGACCCTTGCTGCGCCATCCGAACAGGAAACTCCCGCTACTTCCCAGGCACCATCCGAGGATGACTCAGAGACACCACCACGCCCAGTACCGGTCGTTCAGCCATCGCAAGCACCAGCACACTCCCACAACAGGACTGCGACGCGCCCAGTGATCCCGATCATACCCAAAAATGTCGTTGCAACTCCAAGAGCTAGTCAATCCTCACAGCCACCAGCGTCTCAAAAGCCAAGCCCACAGTCTCAAGATAAACCACCTTCAACTGGAACAGATAGCCCAGCAACTCTCATGGGAGATTCCGTGGTTGAGAAATCTCCAGAATCGCAGCCAAAGAATTCGCCACCCGCCAAGGCCTCGCCGAAATCGTGGGCTGACCTAGTGCGTAAATCGGGAGCAGCCTCATCTGCTCCTGCGGCTTCTCCTGGAATCAATAGGATGTCGTCAAGTGAAAGCCCAAGCTCGACTAAAACGAGTCTGGCTGAGGCAATGCGTGCGTTTTCTGTCGAATCCGTTACTAAGTATAGCTTTCTGAAGCCCAGAGGTCTGGAAAACACGGGTAACATGTGTTACATGAACTCGGTAAGCTTTGCTCTCGGCTCGTGCTCAAAGTCGTACTTACGTTCCACAGGTGCTGCAAGCTCTTGTCCACTGCGTTCCATTCTACGAATTTCTAGAAATCATAAGAAGAAGGGCTGCTCACCAGTTCAAAAGTGAGACTCCTCTTCTTGACGCCATGTAAGCATCGTTCCTTTTCCGATCAGGCCTGCAACGACTAACGAACCCCAGGATTCTGTTCGCGCGAGAGTTCCCGATCATCGATTCTGCCGATTCCGCCGACAAGTTGAAACTCCGTCTAAAGAGCGAAGAGCTGGAGCAGTATGGTCCTTCATTCACCCCCAAAGACGTGTATGAGGCCATAAACCGTATTCCCCGCTTTGATGACATGAAGGTAAGCTTGGGCGTAGCCTATACAAAAAGTTGAAATGGCTAACAAGTTGGCAGCGCGGTCATCAGCAGGATGCTGAGGAATTCCTCAATAAGTTGCTACAGACACTTGATAACGAGAGTGCCAAGGTGATCAATACTTTACCAGTCAGCCAAACCAACGGACCTGTTTCGCCCACCAGTGAGCGCCTCCCCGTCAATGACGCTGACTGGCACGAAGTTGGACAGAAGCAAAAGGCGTCAACCACCCATGCGTCAGGAAGTAGCACGGTCGAAACTCCCATCACGAAAATCTTCGCCTTCTCCGCTCGCTCAGAGCTGCAGATCGCTCACAAGAAGACCTCCATAACCACGCAACCTTACCAGCAACTCCAGCTTGACATTGCTGCGCCAGCTTGCAACAATATCGTGAATGCACTCAAGAACTGGACCCAGCCAGAGACAGTGCACGGCAACTTCGTAAACGACCGCGGAACAAAAGTATCTTCTGCCAAGAAGCAATCGTTCATCGAGACCCTCCCCCCGGTCCTTATCCTCCATCTCAAACGCTTCCAGTTTGAGGGCTCTAGTGCTCAAAAGATTTGGAAGAAAGTGGGATATCCTCTCGAGCTCACTCTTCCAAAGGAAATATTCCCACAGTCGAAGCGAGCGCAAATGGCACTCAGCGGTCTACCAAAATTCCGGCTCGATGCAGTCATATACCATCACGGACAGAACACAAACAGCGGCCACTATACGGTGGACGTCAGACGACAAGAAGGCCATGAATGGATTAGAATTGACGACAAGGTTATCAGGCGTATTCGAAGTGAAGAGGTTGCCGAAGGAGGGGCTGAGGAAGACCCCAAGGCTTTGGCCAAAGCTCTTGAGCAGCATGCCAAAGACAAGAAAGTGTCAAGCAATCTGTACGATCAATTTGGCGCGATTGAGGATGATGAAGAGAGCGAAGCCGAGTCCGGTTGGAACACTGCAGGAAGCAGCAAAGAGACTGGAACAAAGAATGGTGCTAAGAAAGCTTGGAATGCAGTTGCTAACGGCACGGCAACACCAAATTCGACAGGTGTGAAAACGCCAACAGCAAAGAAGGACAATTTCAAAGACAGCAAGGTCGCATATATCCTGTTTTATAGACGGATATGATTGCTCGACGCGAAGGGGTTACCATTCTTAGACCGGCGTGACAAACGCGGCGAGAAGAAGAAAAAGAAGGTGAACATTGGGGATTCAAGCATGCTCTGGACCTGGAAAACGATACCCGCTTCAACGTTTACACCCTGTTCAATTACATAAAAGTCTTATTTGCACACATTTTTTCGGGGCGATGTGATGAGGTCCTGGATTGGCATAGCGATGGATTTGTCAGTCCTCTTGTTGAGGATATGTGTGTACAACATCATCTTCTTGTTCGCGGTCAAGCAATGTATTAGGTCGAAGTGGATAAGCGGTGGGAAGAGGAAGAGAGAGCCGGTAGGAATGTGAAAAGTATCCGATACGATCAATTCATGATGATGTATCCTTGTTGCATTGGATGGATACAGCTCCTTCTGTGACGTCTCCCTAGCTCGCAGTCTTTCGAAAGGACAATTCTATCTGCGATGCCAAACGTTTAATTGACTTGGAGCATCCAGTCGCCTCAAGGTCCTGTTCACGCGTTGCCTTCACTAACTCCACTCAGGTGTATCAATCGCATTATCCAAAAACTGTTGCATCCCATTCCACATCCTAACGTGCGCCTTTCACGGCGTCAAAGAACAATACCATTGGATCCCACACTGTGGAATAACATGTTCGTGTCTACATGACAGTATGCCTCTAATGTACCTTCCCGACATTTCCGTATACACTCTGTCCTCTCCCAAATTTGAAAATATCCTTTGTCCCCATCTTCAATCCTCAATTCCTAGACAACCTTTCATCGGCAAGTAAGCCTATCACCCACGCGACGACCCACGACATCACCACCGGCGTATCCAAAACCAACCACTGAAAACCCAGGTACACGCAATATACCACACATCCCAACCTCCCAATCCAAATCCAAATCCAAATCCTCCCAGCATGCCATCCTCCCATTCATCCCTAGCAGACCACTTACAACCAATCCTCCCCCTCGAAACACCAACAGCAAAAAACACACCAACAAAAACACCCCCCTCCCTCATAATCTTCATCTACATCCTAACCGCCCTCCTCGCCCTCTCCATCGTCTGGTTCGCATACGTCATGCTGCGTCTGCAACGCGAGGGTGGGATCGAGGAGTGGGGGTTGTCGGCTGGGGAAAGGAGGGCGAAGAGGAGGGTGGAGAGGGAGAGGGTTGTGGGCGTTAGGTGGGTGGGGGTGGGGATGTGGGGGATGGGGAGGGGGATCTGGGTGAAGGTGAGGGGGATGGTGAGGGGGGTAGGGATGGGGAGGGGGTTGAGGGGGAGAAAAAGGGGATGTGATGAAGTGGTTGATGAATACGAACTGCGAGAAAGGAATAGATTGGAGAGGATGCATACGCAACGGCGCCGACGCCAGAACGAACGAGCTGAGACACGGAGGGATATCCTGAGGGAAATCGGTCGGCTCAAGATGGAGGGGTTGGATGCTTCGAATGCTTCGAGGGCAGATGCAGATCTGGATGTGGATGGGGCGGGTCTTGCTCTAAGTTTCGATTTCTCAGAGGTGGATGTGGAGGCACAACCACAACCGCGACCACATACATCCCGATCTCATCTTCATCCTTTACCTCTTCCTCCACCTCCACGAACACATACCGCGAGAAACAAAACCCGCATCCGCGAGCTCCAAGAACAGCTCAGAGAATTACAGGACTCACCGGAAGCGGCGCATGTAACATCGAACATCCCCCTCTCCCTTTCCCATCCTCATCCCCATCCCATCCAGGGCCAAGGACAAAGACAAAGATACCAAAAACCCCTCCCAAGGACACCCTCACCCTCACCACCTCACCCGCCCTCCGGACAAACCGTGCCAGATTCAGAAGGCGAAATAACACTCGTACCTTCCCCCAATTCCAGAACCCTTCATCCAGAAAACGATGGGAGAGGAAGACACGGCAACACACCAACCTTACCATCACCCATCCCCCGCCATCCCCGAGATCCGGGTTCCCCAATATCTCCCTCACAACAACGCCGAGGAAGACTAGATCCAAATAGCAGAGATGGTCCAATAAATCGCGCAGAACCATGGCGCTACAACGACTCCGACAACGATTCCGACTCCAAAACCGAAACCTCCACCACCCTCGGTGAAGCAGGACTCTTCACCCTCTTCGCATGCCGCGCCCGCGAATTCGAAGCCGGTGAGCCGGTTCCCAGACGGAGGGGGTTCAGACGACGAGGGGGGAGTTTCGGAAGACGAGTAAGGAATCCCAGTGAGGGGAGAGCAGTAGATAATACGAGTGCTACTGTTGTGAACGTTTTGAATCCGTCGGGATCAGTGAGGAGACCGGGGACGCCGCAGGTGGGTGAGGAGGCGCGGTTGGCGAATGAGTATTTGGAGGGGGGAAGACGGGGTGTAGGTGCGGGTGAGCGATGGGGATTAGAGGTGAGACGGGGAGGATCGGTTATTGAGAGGCCCGGGAATGCTTATGTACCACGTGAGCCGGTGAGGACAGGGTATAAGTAGAGCTTTTTCATTGAGGAATCCGATGACGAGGTTGGAGAAGACTGAACTTAAATGTATAAGGAGGGTGTTGACAGAGAGAAAGAGTAATGATTGAGAGAGAAACTTATGATTGGAAAAGAGAGAGAGAGAAAGAGAGAGCATGGGTGATGGGATACATAGTTAAATAGCGCGAGCTATGAATCTGTGCATACTCAACTACTCGCGAAAAGGCTTTCCATCATCATGTTCTACCCACATCTCCTTCGACATGGTAAAGAGACTTTTTTTGCCAAACCAACATTTCCATTCGCAAAGCTTTACCTTTTGTTTGCCACATTGTACTTACACAGCTCAATTATTCATCAAGAGTAACATAATTGGCTGGGAAGAGACCTTCTTTACCACGGTACTCACCAGACCACCAATCATCATCAGGGAATTGCTAAAGGATAATTAGTACCTCCAAAATCATGCAGATGTCCGATCGGAACTTACCACGTTCTCAATAGTCGCACCCTCCGGGAAGCTCAACTCATTGTCCTCCGCAGCCTCGTAATCGTATTGCGCCGTAGCGGTGTTTCCCTTTGAAGCAGCTGGTGCAGCTGGTGGAGGAGCTGGAGCAACCTGAGCTCTTGCTGGTTGAGCGGGGGCAGCCGGTTCATCGTCCTCGATAAGCTCCACATAGTTGCTAGGGAAGAGACCAGTTTCGCCTCGTTCATTCTCACCGTGCCACCAGTCCTCGTCGACCATCTCGATATTGGTCACATATCCACCTTCGTGTAGTTCGAGCTCATTGTCCTCGGCCTTTTCGTAATCATACTGGATAAGTGCCCGTTTGCCACCTGTGTTTGCTGGTGCTGCTTCCGCTCCAGCACCAAACGTAGACTTGGCCACGGCCTCGCTCGCTCCGCGACCCTGGTCTTCATCCTCGTACACAGGGTTGGAATCAGCAGCTTGCGCTAATGATCTTGTTGGCAACGGGGCATGACTGGTCTCCTCAGCGGGCTCGAGTGGCTCGGGCTCCTTGGTTCGGCTCACTGGCATGGCAATGCGGATTGGCGAGCTGGGACGAAGCCCGGGAGACTCAGGTGGCGTGGGGCTACGCGGCTGCCGTGGTGGTGAGGGAATGTCGACATGATGCTCTGCTGGGATTTGGTCGGCCGATGGACGAGTTGGAAGCCCTGGCATTGGGACACCACGGCCACCAGTCGGCTTGCTCGACATATCCATTGGTGGAGGAGCATTGGCAAATCGGTCTCTGATGGCTCCCACTCCACCGGCGGGCGATGCCGGCTCGTCTTGTTCTTGATCTTGGCCAGTACGCTGCTCGCTGAGATTGCTGCCAGCAGATTTTCCCGTGTGCGTTGTTTGTACAGGTCCCCATGATTTGCCAGTATATCCACTTTTCCACCCTCCACCGCTCTGTTGCGCTCCGATCGGCTGCATACCTCCACCACTGATTTGAGACTGCATGGACGCCGCACCACCTCCAGAACCGCCTTGACGTGCCTTTTTCTCGGCCCAGATCTGAGCCGGAGTCTTGCCTCCCTCGTCTGCAAACGTCCTGCTGGCAATGCCGACTGGTGCAGCCGGGGCTGGCTTGCCATCAAATCCACCTGGAGCTGGCGCTCTCGTCCCAGTGAATGTGCTTCCACCACCGAACTTGTTCCCAACCTTTGGCTTTGGGAGGGTTTGAATACGTTCCGAGGTGGAGAAAGCTGCGGAACGGTCTGCCAAGCTCTTGGGTTGCTCGTTCTCGCCAGTTGCAGCGGGAGACATGCTCGGAGGAGTGGGCGCGTTCTGCGCGCGAGCGCGAATGGCTGCAATGTCTACCTTGCCAACCGGCTCATAAGCCCCTTTGACAATCGTCGGTCTGTCATCTTGCGAGCCCGAATCTTGCGCTTGTCGACGGAGTGCGGCAATGTCTACCTTGCCAACTGGCTGGTACTCGCCCTTGACAACATCGCCGGAGCCGTTGCTCGATTGAGGTTGTGGAGGTGTGTATCTCGAAGGCTCTTTCTGGGACTGAAGCTCTGCGATATTTACCTTGGTAGGCTTGTAAGCAGGCGCAACCTTTTCCAACTGAGATCTAGTGACTGGTGGAGCGTCGTCACCCCATCCGTCGCCGTCCGTGTTTTGTGCTGTTGCAGGTCCTCGAGAGCGCGAACCAAGCGGATTGAATCCTGAAGACCCCCCGCCGACTCGAGTGGGTGTAAATACCGGTTTTGAGGAGGCTGGTGGGGGAGGGCCGCCTGAGGTAGGAATTGAGCCTCCGCCGGAGTATTTGGATCCTGAAGCATCAGCTACCTTCTGAACGATGCTTTCCGGAGTAAGATCGCGATCGGATCTGGCGGTGATTTCGACGTGGTATCCCTTGTTGTGAATCAGCAAGATGCGAAATTGTTGTAGAAAGGGTTCATACATGAAGGATTTTGGATACAGATGTACGATGGCTGTTGAAGTAGCCTTTCGTTCGTTCCGGCACACCTTCACCGCACTAAACCGGGGAAGTCAGCTGTCCGGAAGGAATCGGTAAGTGTGTATGAGCTTGAGCGTACCCATGAGATCAAAACGTTCTTTGGCAATGTGGTGTTCGGGTCCTTGATCTTAAGGAATGCGAATTGTATTCGTCCGTCAGAGAAGTCCTCGATGAGATCAAGCAACTCGCCCTCTGCGTTCTGAATTAGCAATTGCCCACTCTGAGAATGCATCCTCAATCTTACCTCCTGTGCTTTGAACCTTGAGAACGCTTTCCTTTCCGCCAGCATCGTGCTGGAACGCGCTCACCAACGGAGCTTGTACAGTAAACAACGCCCATTGTCCATATGTAGGAGACGAAG
This sequence comes from Venturia effusa, assembly GCA_007735645.1. Taxonomy (NCBI): domain Eukaryota; kingdom Fungi; phylum Ascomycota; class Dothideomycetes; order Venturiales; family Venturiaceae; genus Venturia; species Venturia effusa. The sequence continues at coordinate 2,227,293 of CP042185.1, read as the reverse complement.
CTGCTCCAGCAGAGGCGGGAGCCGAGTTTATGACCTTGTTGTAGCTCGAGGTGATACTCGGGCCATTGCTCGAAGTATTCAAGGAAGCCATCTGGGCAGAGAGGTTTATAGCGCGGGTGTTGGATGGCAGATGTGGTCGGTGGAGTGGAGCAGGGGAGAGACTGGGACTGGGTCAAGGTGTGGTCACAGTGTCTTTGTCAATCCTCTTGTTCCGATGGCAGCCTTGGTCCTGGTCCTGGTGTTGGAGCTCACGAAGCTGAGGTTGCGTAATTCGTAGATCCAGGGAAAGTCAGCGCGGCACCAAGTCGCTACCTACTAGATATATTCACTACTACCGTTGCAACACCACACACGAGACAGAAACAATTGCATCTATCTGCCACCAGCTGTCCTTTGCCTTCTCTCTACACGGTGGAAGCGCAGCTGAAGAAGAGCCCACCACCATCTCAGCGCTGTGGAGGGCTCGATCCAGCCGAGGCCAATCACGTCGTGTCTGCAGCCTCACTATTTTGTATCTACTCGCCCCGCCTTTCTGACCACTCCGACTCTATTTAACCTCTGCACGCCCCGTCGTCGCCCGCCCGTGTCTGCCTCTGACCTCTGACTTCCTTTCTCTTACCTCGCTGTTCTGCCGTTTCTGTCTCACCTCCCATCAATCTCAGGACCATACCGGCGACCCTCCTGCCGGACAAACCACGTCCCGCGCTTTTCCAAGGTTGGCTCCTTAGAATCTCTGACCCCCCTCCAAGAACGAGCCTCCGTTGTGGACCTGTGGTATCTGACCTTGATATCAGTGACCGACGTCGACTGTACCTTGCCGGACCATAGCCTGTACACTTGTCTGTTTTGCCATATCATTTTCAGGAGGCCCAATACGACGTAGCGCTATTTCATGGGCAACCGCTAGGTTCCCTCATCTCTCAATTTTCTTCTCACCTCAGTCATGTTTTCATAAGAAAGTGTTGCCTTCGGACTCCTCACCTGCCAAGATTCAGATATGCCGTTCATGGAAGAAGATAGCACTGATAGCGAGGCCTCGAGCCGCTGCTCGGGCTCAAGTCCTCACTCGACAGCAACCGATGCAACTTCAGTGAGTGTGTATCGCGAGTATGATGGCTGCCAAAAAAGGAAAAGAACGACCAAGGAGGCCCTGTCGCGAAAAAAGTCGAGGACGGAGCCTGGCTCTGGTCAAAAAGCCTGGCGCAAGGATTCAGATTCAGAGATCGCGACACCTGAAAAGCTGCCAAAGCATGATTTCTCCAAGGTTGATTCATCTGATCGACTTGCAAACTTGGATGCTCACACGTGTGGGAGCCTTCCTACCTCCGTCTGGAAATCGGTGTTTGCATATCTGGCGCCGCGCAGCCTCGGCAACTTGCTAAGCGTGAGCTCCGGATTTTACAGTGTCCTAACCGGATCTCCTAGGCCAGGAATTGGCCATGTGTCCAGAGAAGGCATCCACAAGGACTCCGAAAGGATTTGGACAGTGGCCAGACAGCGATACCATCCTCATTTCCCACGTCCGCTTCACGGATACAGAGAATTAGACATGTGGAAACTGGTGGGCTCCGTTGAGTGCCAATTCTGTGCCCAAAGCCCTCTGTCAACATTGCACTCTTCCAAATGCCATACAGGAGACCACTTAACTTTCCAGGAACCCCCTCGTACAGAGATATACTGGCCTCTTGCTGTCAGGTCTTGCCACGGATGCCTCGGAAAATATTTCTTGACGGTTTGTGGATCTCAATCAAGTTCACTCGAAAACGAGCTTGTCGCAGACAGTTCTAATCGTTGCCACAGGAAAGTGAGCTTGGACTATTAAGACGATCACATCTCATCCCTGCCATGAATTATGCATTAACCAAGCACACATCGTCTCCCATGGTGCCTACATCTGGGTCCAAGATCTTTCTGCGCAGCCATATGGAATGGTTACATGCCGAAACTGAAAAGATCGCACGCGAATCCGGTTCCTCTGCAATCGTTACGACCTGGCTGAAGACTTACGAAATGAACGCGCGGAAGCGACAACGCGACTCTAGTAGATGGGAGCGATGGGAAGCCACGAATGGGCGTGCGAAGCTCTTTCCTAAGATAAGAGCGAATTCTACACCTTCATCTCCAGCTTCGAGTGAGTTCTTCTTCTCTTTCTTCGCCCTCCACATAACAAGTTCCATTTCGCATAACTTCGCAAGCTTGTTCTACTTTCCACATAATTTGCTCAGCCTCTTGCCCACGTATAACTTCCCTTGGCTACGTTCCACAATACTACCTCGTTTGACACCCTCTTAGCCCATCAATCGTCCCCGATACTTTCCCCCCAGAGTCTTATGAGTGATCGTCACCCATCTCCCGCAACATCAGACTCGAGCACCATGAGCAAAAACAAGAATCGAAAGTCCAAGAACCGAGCTCGAAACAATGCCACCGCGACTGGCGCCAACGCTGTGCCAACTGGAGGCCAGACTGCTCCCATGTCAAGAGCCGCCTTCAATCATCAAGGTCAGCCAGTTCTTCCTCTGAACTCGGCGCGAGTCCCTCCAGCTTTCGGCAGTCCTTCATCAATTGTCGCACGAAATGCTGTACCAAACTCCGCACCCACCACACCAATCAGTTCTTTCTGCAGATCTGGGGCTGTCCCATTCAACTCGCTCTCAAACCATCCTCTTCCAAGCAACAACACTCTCCCGGTCCCCTGTATTAGCAAAGATACTACTGGATCGCTATTGGACGCCATCAAGGCCATCACTCACCCAATAGGATCAACAGCTCGTGGCGGTTCTTTCGCGTCTTCCTCGGCGGGGCAGCATGCGGCATCCTTCCCTCAATCATTACAGGTGAGCTATCCCTAACCAAGTCGAACACCTTCACTAAACAAGATTAGCAGCAGCCGGCCTCCACGCTTCAGCCTCTGCCAGCTGCACAGATATCTGCTGCGGCAGCGCCCTTCATTCAGCGAGCTCAAACTATCATGCCATCGAGCGCCGCAGTTTGTGCCACCATGGAAACACCACCAGTTGCTCCTCCTATTCAGCCAATCTCAGCCTGCACGGGCGCTGCTGCTATAGCCCCAATTGAAGACGCGCAGATCATTGCAGAAGCTGTAAGACGGCAGTCCTCAATCTGCCCCGAAGAAGTTGTCAAGATCGAATCTGATGGACCTGAGCTGCCTCAGCTAACACGACCGACTCGTCAGAGTCCGAAGATCCAGACCCTGGAAAGGGAAAGCCTACGCGTAAGGATTCACCCCTCCCGCAAGTTCCTGGCATCTCATATACCCATCGTCTTCGTGTTGGACCTGGTGCTGATGACCACAATCTAGCAACGTGAAAGAGCGACAGGGATTTCCAGGATCCAGTATCTCCCAGAGTCTCACTATCGCTCGCGGTCCCGCACTCCGCCACATGATCGGAAATCTCTTTACAGAGAGCGCGACTACTTCGATACTCGCCACTTGTCCACATACGACCATTTGGTGCAGCCACATGCTGTTAGACATGTGCCACAAGTGCTATACGATGAGTACGGCAACGAATACGTTCGCACTGGCCGCAGGCCAAACCCATACGTTTTGTACGAGCCTCCTCCCTCGCGAGGTTATTAGGCAGGTATTGCCCTGGGCGGCGTGGACTAGGCATTGGCGTTTATCTAAGTGGCTGCTGTTATTCTTTGTCTTTGATTTCTATGATACTCCACGCAGCGCTCGCAGTTCTTTGGCCGATGGCCCTCTTGACATGGAGCCCCCCTCTATACGTCTTCTTGGATATGTTAGCAGTAATATTAGGACATTACTCAAGATCTTTGATGCTCGCTTTTCTCCTGAGAAGGGGCTAAACACAGTGAGTGATGATCAATTTGCGATCGACTTCATTGACCTTGAAGCCTTTGGTTTTGCAGCTGCGGTAGACTTGATTGAATCTTCCATGTATTTGTGTCACATCAACAGGTGAGAATCCCCACGGCGCAGTGCTTTTACCTCGGTACTTCTTCATGCGTCCGCATGAACCCTTGAACCAAGAGCGTGGACACTGGCTCGGTACCAAAGACGTCAATCAGTAGAGGTGGAAGACAGACTTCTAGGTGCCGCTGTATCGGTCATTCCTCGCCAACAAGGTTCAGTCTGAATTTTCCGCACCGCGTCCCAGGATCGTGCTCAAAAATACATTTGCAGATTTTGACTATACGTGAAGCAGATGTTGGATCCCAAAAAGTCCCCGTCGCGTCTGGTGGCGAGAGTGAAATAAGACACTCGGTCGGGAATCCCGTTTTGAAAGTTGTGAACCGTGGTAACCGATGAGGGTTTTCCCGTTTTCTGAGGGATTTCCGTGGAGTTTGGGCGAGTGAGGGAATTGCAGGGGTCTGGGTCGCTTTGATACATAGAGAGAGGGTTAAGAGATTACTTCCCCTTCTCTCATTTTCTTTCTCTTTTCTTTTCTTTACGATACGATACTATTACTCTTTCGTGCATACTGCAATCTTCAAAAAGAAAGGTTTGGAAGTTCAGAGTGTATTCGGTTCAATAGGGTATAATACTAAGGAGGTATGTTCGTCCGTCTACTTTTTTCTTGCTTGCTTGCTGCAGTGGTTGTTCATCGTTGTATAAAGTCCCACACATATTTCACTCACGACGGTCCGATTTTTCTTCGATTTGGGGGGGACAGTGGTTTCAGTGATTCTGTGTCCCTCCTGATAGTACATCTTAATCGTAATCCTCACTCACCTTTTCTTCGAGACGGAGATTGATAGATTTTTGGAGAGATGGAGAGAATACTCTTCGAGGTTTCTGGAAAAATTATTAATCTTCGTCTTGATTTGATCACCTTTTCTTCAAGACGAAGATGGATGAATTTCTGGTGAGAGTTCTCTTCGAGGTCTCCAGAAATTTATCAATCTCCGTCTTTAAATTTGAAAGGTACCAAAGTCTTGAGATTTTTTCTTCAGTCGTGTGTGAAAAGGATTCTTCTGAGTTCCGCTTAGGTACAGTATCTTACAGTACCAAAGACACGTCCTGAGATTTACGCGACGCGCAAGAACTATGAAGGTAACGACCCTCCTCCTCGCGGCCACGGCTCTCATGGCGAGCGCGGTCACGACGGCTGCTCTAATACCACCACCAACGACACATCCAAACGACACAACGTCAAACATCAGCAAACACGACTTCCACAAAAGAGACAGCGAAGCAAAGACGTTTTGGCCCTGGATCCTGGCTGCGTTTGGTTTGAATAAGCTTTCGAAATCTATGGGGTGGGAATGGAAAACTACCACCCTGCGGCCTGGCGATAAGATCGTACCGGATCCACATCCACGACCCGCCTCTCATGTTACTGCTGCACCCCAACCCCCATCCCCCACCGCCAACGTCGTCGGTATCGACGCCATCCAGAATGCCGTGGGTTCCACCTGTCAAACGGCGCTCGCGAGGCACGCACTGGGCACGCCGTCTTGGTGCCATGCCGCCGCCGCCGGGACGGATCTCAATCTGACGATGGAGGGGAATGTAAAGGGACCGTTCGATACGACCATGGAAGGCGGGAAGGTCTACGATGTCGTGCATGCGAGCGGGTCGACGGTTGATTATGGGGTCAGGTTCCACGGGGTGCATGTTGATGTTGGGTATGAGGTTATGAAGAGGTGTGTTGAGGAGGTGTGGAAGGGGGCACGCGGGGATGAGGGTGCGTCGGCGGACTCGGCGGCGGTGTGTGCGGGGTTTTTGAGGGAGGGGAGGGGCGCGTTTGCGGTTAGGTTTTTTGATGGGGCGGGTGATGGTTCTGGGGGCGTTGTTGAGTGGGAGCGGGGAGGGAAGGAGAAGGTTGTGGTTTTTGGGGAGGGTGATGTGGATGTTGGGATGGTTGGGGAGAGGGTTAGGGTTGAGGTGGAGGAGAAGCTTAGGTTGGAGGAGGAGGGGAGGAAGAGGGTGGAGGAAGAGGAGAGGAAGAAGGCGGAGGCAGAGAGGAAGAAGGAGGAGGAGAAGAAAGAGGTGGACGGGGAATCTTGTGAGGAGCTTGCGGCTAAGTGGAAGAAGACTTTGCTGGAATGGTTGGCGTACGGACAGTGTCTTAGTGGTCGGCGTGGTCGGGCTGGGGATGACTACCGAAACAGGTTGCTAAGAGGCTTGAGGGGGGGAAATTGAGAAATGGGTCGGGGTGCTTGCTGTTTAGGTTTTGATGTTGGGATGCTCTTAGCTAGGTGATGGAGAGTGGGAGTACTTGCTTTGCCGGAACATGTGACTTTATTTTGCGGGAAATGTGATTTATTGCTTGATGAAAGTGCAGTACGAGTGCTCGAAATGCGTGAAGAATGTATGGTCGAAATAGTTGTTAAAAGTAGAGCGCGTGGGGAAGACAGGTAAGGGGAGATGATGCCGTGCGCGTGAAATTCCACCATCTCCTCGTGGAAGAAGATAACATGCTATCATTACACCAAGCGAGCCGTATAGATGTCCTTGTGTGAGGCGCGCAAGCTTGTTACATATCGCTGTGACCGAGGACCTGATGATGGTCGTCTTCGGAGGACTCTTGATTCTGGCTGTTACGGCCATCCAAAATGATCCTCGCGAGGGTAGAGCACGAAGGGCACCAGCTGAAGCGCAAATAATGGCTGTGATTGATCCCATATCACACCAAGAGATACCTCTAGTGTCGGGTAGCGCACTGGCGAGGCGGATCAGACAAACAATGAAGATGATGATGTCGCTACACATGGTGACATGATAGTTCGCATCACACATTCATGGGCAGGTTCCGAATTGATCTGACTTACACAGATCTAAAGGCCAAGATGATTGATGGGCTGACCTTGGTTCTGCGTTTCATTTGGAGGCCTCAGGTGTCCGGAACTAAGATGGGGAAGACAAGAATACCCGTGAGCAGGTTGCCAGATCAGGTTGTCAATACTAACGGGCACGAAGAGCATGGAATACTCTGCGCAAATTTTGCGGAAAGGGCTCCAGACTGAAGAGGTAGGGCTGCAATGAAGTGTTGTAGGCGTCAGTTGTGCCATGGCGTTGTCGACAACGAGGATGATACTGAGGCGGCACGCACTGCCTGTCTTTCAAATGGAAAGAGACGCTGGTCTTGTAGGAGGAGAGATAAATTCGAGTAAGTGACGGTAAGGTTATTGAGAAGCAAGCTGCAGAAGAACATTCGAGGAAGTCTTGGCGCGTAAGTCACCCATGGAATGAGACGGAAAGTCTTCGTGGCAACTCTGAGGTATGGTATAGCCCGGGGATGCTTTCCGTCTCGGTGTCCGATTGAGCAACAGAACAGCAATGCTTGCGAAATGGCAAAAAACTGAATCAAAGGTTTTAGCGGCCGGGGCCGTGAGAGGACTGCTGACAGCAAATACGCAAGCACAAGTCACATAGATATCGTCTGGTCCACAAATCTTGAGCAACCGATACCCAATATGACATGAGAAGGTGGAAAATCATCCCGAACATCAAGAGGGTTATGGCGATGGCGATCGCGTCAGTGTTCGCCGAAACCAAGCCCATGTCAATGAGAAGTACGAAGCGCATTCACACTAACAAAAAGTGTCAATGAGCAGAAGTAAATGTCACGTGAGCAACATGAACAGGCAGCAGCATTAAACTCGAGGACCAGTGAGAATGATGGAGGGATGTGGTCAAGATCTAAGTGGCTAGGAGAGTGCGACGAGGGACAAGAATACGAGGTGCGCGATGTTCAGCTGTAGGCAACAGAATTGATTAGAATCAAGTCACCACCACAACTTTAATGGAATCGAAACCAAAATAATTTGACTTACAAAGAGGGAAGATGTACCCTTCAGATCTCTGGTCAGTCCCCTTTGCTCTCCAGTCTTCCTGAATCCGCTGACAGATAGGCCAGTCCAGTTTATGCTGTAGGAACTGTCGCTTCAGGTCTGTCATTAATTACTGACCCATATCCCAATAGCCCTTCTTCAGCGCCATCGGATGTGCTGCGGCGATTGTGCTAAGTTGCATGGGGGCTTCGTACGGCACGGCAAAGGCTGGAATTGGAATCATGTCGGCCGGCATTTTGAGGCCTGATCTCGTCATTCGAAGTAGCTGTTGCCATTACTTCTTACTTAAGAGCCAAGCTAACAGAAGATGTGCTAGACTGCACACCCGCTGTCATGGCTGCTATTCTCTCAATCTACGGCCTCGTGATTGCAGTCATCATCTCCAACGGCATGAAAGAGGAGACACATCTCTTCACCGGGTTTGTACATCTAGGTGCGGGCCTCGCTGTCGGGGTGTCGGCTTTGGCAGCTGGATTCGCGATTGGCATTACAGGAGATGCTGGAGTGAGAGGCTCCAGTCAGCAGCCCAGAATCTTTATCGGAATGATGTTGCTACAGATCATGAGCGAAGTGCTTGGTGAGTTGCTCTCTGTTCGTATTTCGGTGGTGTGTGCTGATGTGTCTGAAGGGTTGTATGGGATGGTTGTTGCCATGATGATGCTCTCAAAGACCAGTGATGTGAGCTGTTAGTCAGCGTTGTGCTTGAAGAGGACGTCCACGGGTGGGGGATTGGAGAGAGTCCGAACGCGGCCTGTCCAAGTCAATTCTGGCGGAGATTTTCACCTGGATGTTTAAGATTAGGGGCATCCTGAACTCAGAATACGAGTAGATGTCCCAGCCGACTGGTTGAAGATTGATTTCAGGACATCTCAACAGCTTGGATGAGATTGTGCTCGCCTTCTCCGACCTTCCATTGGAACCACAATCAATGAGACATGGTCTATGGCCATAGCAACGAATTTCCGCGTATTTGATGGTGGAGGTGTGCTTTCAATAGTAAGGCAGGCTCGAATGTGGACAACAGTACGGAGTATCAATGAGGGCAGTATTGGACATGGAATGATGCCAGTGTCGATTGTCTTGAGAACTGGGGACCGATCGAACGATCATCTATTGAAGGGTTCGGGTCCGCAAGCAGCGATGATATAAAAAGACATCCCTGACCTCAATTCATGGTGGAAAATTTCTTCCTCGCTAGATCCGGAGGCTGTGGGAAGAAGATCATCACCACAGTTCCCGATCAGGTCTAGTCCGCCCAGCAGTCATGCCTCCCGCCAAGATATTGGATAGGGGCTGCCCAAGGTTGAAACAGGGATGCAGAAGGAAATTTGACGTGTGAAACGACTGACAGTTGGGAGAGCTGAGCGACCCTGCTATCGTATTGCATTCAGGGGTTCGAGGGGAAAGAAACTTGAACCGCCATCTCTGTTGTCCACCAATTCCGCAAAGAATCGTAGCCTTTCAGCATGCTCACAGTACGGAAGGATCAGACGTCAATCGGCAGGATGCGGCTGCAAGGGCGGCGTCTGCAATCTCTGGTCGGCTAAAAGCATACGTTGTATGCACGGCTGCAGGTCCGCGTAGCCTTAGAGTAGTCGGCACGAAATGTCCCTCGCCATGACGCAGTTCGCCTCCTTTGAGTCCTTGGTACCTACAGCCGTCGCTTCTGCTGGAGCGGGTCTTATCTATTACAGAAGACCTGAGAGAAGCCTGTCTGGCCTTCTGCATCGTCATTGGTCCAACATCGGCGCAGGAGTCCCTGCAATTCATTCTTGTGCACTTTCTGTGGGCCATGATCGCCGGCGCGTACTCTCATACAACAAAACTCCACTCCACGACAGATGGGCCCAGCTACATTTCTTCCAATGCTGGCCCGCTGTAGTTCTACATCTCACAAACATCCCATCCCTTCTCCCGATCCGTTTCCCGCATAATCCCACACTTTCACTCCAGTTCTCCGCATCCGTTCGTTACAGGCATTACAATTCCTACATTCCACAGTCGCGGTCAATTGTCCACTTCACACCTTCGGGCACTTTCACCCTCGTCTATACATCTTGGTAAGTGTCTCACTTTCTAACACACTCCCAAAAAATTCGAAAGGAGGTCGGGAGGAGACGAGCTGAGGTCTGGAAAAATCGCTCGTTTGGACATGATGAAGAGATTGTTCCTTTCAAGCTTACTACGCTCCTTCAAGCTTACTACGCGACTTTTTGTACCTTTGGCGGTACATGCCGGCATCGTGCTCTTCTGATTTCTGGCATCTTCCATACCATCTCTAGAACTCAAGATTTAACATATTACAGGCTTGACCAACTGCGAACATGACGACGCCAGTCGACGAGAAATCCGAGTTCATCAGACCCCAATACCCACCAGGGCCCAGTGTCGAGAAGCTGTCCGAAGATGAGGGCACCGTAGTTGGAGATGGGTCTATCCAGGGAAACTCACGAGGACGGGATCGCGCCAACAGTCACCTTACCCTACAAATCTCCAACACAATGGGAGAAGGAGGAAACATGCGCGACATGGCTTCTCCTAGTCAGAACAGAGAACAGGCACACCGCTTGGACGATGACTTGCAGATGCTTCAGATCGAGCAAGCCATCTCCAACTTGGCCGCAGAACAAGACAACGACCTCGGGAGAGTCAGATCCAATGTAGCCAGGTCGCGATCGCGGAGAGAAGAGCCGGTGGACGATTTCGACGTCTCCACAAATCCGCTCCACGAAAAGGCAGCCATCTACAAACCTCCCGAGCACCCCAGCACCAACCTTGGCAAGATATTCAAAAGAATCCATAACTCTAGCTGGCTGATTCGTTACGTTACCTACATCACACCTTTGGTTCTAATTATCCTCATACCACTTCTGCTCGGAGCCCTGCTCTTCAAGGATGCCAGCGTTGGTGGCGTGGAGCTGGTCTGGTTCTGCATCTGGCTAGAAATCGTCTGGCTAACACTCTGGGCTGGAAGAATGCTCGCAAAGTGTCTGCCATGGCCAATCGGCGTAGTGTCAGGTCTGTTTACCAACAACAGCAAGAAATGGAGAGATATGGGCAAACAGCTTGAGCTCCCGGCGACTCTATTCTTTTGGTGGCTGGCCATCGAAATATCGTTCCTACCGACCATGACCAACCATCATGTCAACGGTGACAAGGCGACAAAGAGCTGGGAGAGGACGATGAACAAGGTGCTGGTGGCCTTCTTCGTTGCAGCCGTTCTCAACTTCGCCGAGAAAATCATTGTTCAGCTCATCGCAATAAGTTTTCATCTACGCACTTACGCCGATCGGATCGAGCTTAATAAGTTCCAGATTGGTAGTTTGACAAAGCTGTACAAATACTCCAAAGAAATCCTCTCAATGGAGGACAAGGAATTCGACGCTCCGTCCGGCCCTGGTTCTGGAGCACGAACACCTGCCGGCGCTATCATGGGAGAGAGCAAGAAAGCCACCATCGAAGCACTAAACCGCTTTGGTGACGTGGCAGGCAAGATTGCAGGAGATTTTACTGGCCGCCAAGTCGTCAAGAGTACTCACCCGCACCAAGTCATTCTTTCTTTGCTTGCCTCCACTAGTGGCAGTCAAGTGCTGGCTCGCCGCTTGTATCGCACGTTTGCTCGTCCGGAAACCGAGACAGTCCACTCCGATGATCTCAAAAACGCGTTCGACAATGACGACGAAGCGCAAGCTGCATTTTCCATGTTTGACAAGGACATGAATGGCGACATTTCCATGGAAGAGCTTGAAGCTGTGTGTGTGGAGATCGGACGTGAACGCAAGTCTATCACTGCATCTTTGAAAGATTTGGACTCTGTCGTTAGCAAACTTGACGACGTGTTCATGTTCGTTATCTTCATCGTCTTCGTTCTAGTCCTTGTCTCGCTCATCTCCACTTCCGCTGCGACCACCATCACCTCTGCTGGTTCCGCAGTCTTGGCATTGTCTTGGCTATTCTCTGCTACTGCTCAAGAATTCCTCCAGTCTGTCATATTCGTGTTCGTCAAACATCCATTCGATGTCGGAGACCGTGTTGGCATTTATGGTAACACTGGTGCCCTCATGAAAGGCGATGACTACTTTGTCAAGGAGATCAGCTTGCTGTATACGGAGTTCAAGAAAATGGAGGGCCATGTCGTTCAAGCCCCCAACTCGTACCTCAACACGTTGTTCATCTTGAATCAACGTAGATCCGGTGGTCTCGCCGAAGCTGTCCCCATCACTTTCAAATTTGGAACTACCTTAGACCAGATCGAGCGACTACGCGCCAAACTTCTTGACTTCGTTACTGCCGAGAAACGCGAGTATCAAGCGAACATCCTGACTGAGCTCCGAGATATCGTAGAGGCTCACTCCATTACGCTCAACATCGTCTTCTTCTACAAATCCAACTGGCAGAATGAGCTCTTGCGTCTCCAGCGCCGCAATAAGTTCATTTGTGCTCTCATGGTGTCTATGCAGGAAATAGGCATCGAAGGTCCTCGCATGCGGTATGCTGGCCAGAAACAATCCTTCCCTGTGTACCTTCAGAACGTGCCACATACTCAGATGGCGGGTATGGGTCAGAACGGCAACCCTGATAACCCAGATGGTTTCCAGCCAGAACAGCGCGATGCACCGATTGACCCACCTTTCGTTGAGCCCAGGTCTACGGATGATCAAACCGACAACCATGGCAGCGGCATGAAGAACCACCCATCCATTCTCCGCACTGCTGGTCGCCCGCGCGGAGAGTCTCTAGCTGCTATGGGCCGCCGTGTCGACTTCTCCCTCGGTATGCAAGGAGCCACATCTGGTGATATATCTGGCGACGTTTACCAGCTAAGCGATGTTGAGCGCAATCGTGCCATTTATAACGCCACCGTGACCTCCGCATCCCGCGAGCGAGATGGCAGCTCACAAGCGCGTGGTTCAACAGATCGCCGTTCGAATGATACTGGTCGCTCGACCTCGGTCAATGGACCAGGGCCAGGATTCCTGCAGCGCATAGGAACAGATAGTTCTATGTCTCGCGATCGCAGCAACCATCGCAATCGCTTCTTTGGCCGAAACCGTGCCGAGGAAGACATTATGGAATCGGGCATGGCTACTGTTCCGGAGGCTCGAGAAGGGCGACTCGATCCTCGGAGCGGTCATATTAGTCCTGCTGCTTGGAGGGCGAGTTCTGACGACCCTCGCAGTGGTGCGACTCCTGGTCCATCGAGGAGCCAGACCGAAAATCTAGAAATGAGGAAAATGCACTGACCTGACTGCAGTCGGTGCCCTTGAAAACTCCCGTCGACTTTTTTTGTTGATTAGAAGCGAGCGAAGTATTTGAAAGAGGTTTTTCGAAAAGGATCATTGCCGACCTACACCCGGTCTGGCGCAGCAAGCCGTCTGGATAGGCGGTCAACAGGCGTTTCATTTGTTTGGTTTCGACACATACAGTACTAGAATTTTGTAGAAATTACCCTAGATTGCATGAATGCGCACGAGCCTTTTCTTTCTGTTACAATATATAGATCCATCGTGCACAGTGTGTAAGCACTGTCCATACCAAACATCAATAAAAACCTCACCTTCTTCCATCCTGTTCATACAGATATCAATACTGCTTGAAGCGCTTGAAATTGCCATCAGTGGCCTCCATTCGAGCTCCATGGGCACAGAATCCCATCGAATGACGTCGTTTCACACCGACACCAACTCACCTAACTCCTACGTAGACAGTCAAACTCCCATTCCCTCTAAAGCCGTCCAGCCTTTGTACTTATATCAATTAAATGGAGAGAAGGAACGTGTCTGGCAATGTGGCGGAGTGGTTATCGCGATAGACTAGAAATCTATTTCCTTCGGGAGCACAGGTTCGAGTCCTGTCATTGTCGTCTTCTGGAGACCTGCCTGGCAGGTGTACGGTTTCTTTTTTGGTTTTTGGAAGGTAGTTGGGTGGGATGGGAATGGTGTGGTGGTGTGGTGGCTTGTTGGGGGGCGGGTGTTGGAATTGTGGCGGGGGAAAAGGTTTTTGTCTGGTGGGTAGGACCGGGGGTCGGCTTATTCTTTTTGATCACGATTATAGAGGTAGTTTTGGATAGGAATTCGGGACTAGGGCTCATTGAGCGAACGGCATCGTGACGACGGTCCGATGAATTATATAATGATCGTGAACTGGGAAAGTTGGAGTCAATTTGAGCTAATGGATTTTTGTAGAGGGCGACGATGGGTTGGACTTTTCGTGCACATTGGATGGTGTGGATGTTGTTACAGGAAGGAAGGATTTGTCAATGGGAAATGGTCTCAAGGTAGAGCGATTGGAGATACTAGTAGTCGAGCAGTGTATTTGGGATGTGGTAAGTATAATTTGATCATTTGACATGCCGGTTCATGATGAGTGTATCAATAGCTAGCTATAGTTCATGGTAAATCAAGGTATGCACACAATCATCTACAGAAGGTCCTCACTGTCTGCTCATGCAAAGGCCTGTTGATGTTGGCGGTAGTATACTCTCTTTGCTTCCACAGAGCCCTTGCTGTCAATCCTGCACCTCGCGCAAGCACACCCACCTATACCGTCGAACCAATTTCGAAGCATCTCTTGTCGGTGCTCGTATGGCATATTCGTCACATCACCTATATAAGAAATGAACAACTCCTCACCTTTTTGAATGTCTCTCGTTGCACGATACCGAATGGAGGTGTGGTCTATTTGCTCTGCTTTCATGTTTCGATGGCAGCTATGGTTGAGCATGAAGTACAAAGGATCAAGAGATTGACTCTGACCTCTTTCTCCAGCGACGTTGTTCTTGATGCGGCTGAAAATGGTGCGGAGAACCCACGTATCGTATCTCAGATCGGCAAATATGTTGATGCCTAACTGCTTAAGCATTTCGAAAGGATAGACGATATCTTCGTGATATGTCCAGGGAGAGGGTGCAAGAGCGTTGTTTGGCGTCAGGCAGTTGACTGCAGGGTGGAAGAGCGGGCAGGCAACTCCGTTGTCCGCTTGGACAATGGCCGCCAGTGTGCGCAGTCGAATCATCACGGTCAATCGGGAATCGCCTGCAAGGTCGATTTGAGGGAAATTCATTGTCTTTCCGCACAAGACCTTGTGATAGGTCGTTAGTGCTCGATCTGCGCAAGAACGACTGCAAATCCTCTCTTGACAGCAGACCAGACGGCTCGCCTCACGGTCAAGGCTTTTCATACAATTCAGGCATTTGTCTTTCTCCTCGAAAAGAGCAACGGCGGCAGCTTCGAGAACCATCACGTTCTGGCCCTTCTTCAATGATCGAGTCGCGAAGACCCCGTAGACATCTGGCTTGGGTCCTTGAAGAGAGCTTTTCGCTATCTTGCATCGTCCCTCGGATGCTTCCATAAGTAAATTACTACAATCCTCTACGTCTTCATCTCTTCGTCGTAGCATTGCCTTACTCATCCATGGGTATGGTCTCGCAAGGCAGTACCCGCTCCGTAATGCCTCTTGAACTTCGGCGGCGTTGGTTCCGATAGAATGTTGCCTCATGGTCTCCTCCTTTTCCCTCAAACCCCGTTTGAAGCTATGAAACCACGATTGGCGGGACTTGCTCCTCATTTCGTCCAGCTGAACTCCGTCCCAAAGAGCCTGCAAGTCCCAAAGGACTCGTATTATTACGGTCCAAATGTCTTCCTCTAGCTTTCGTAGACTTGAGATGATATGCCGTTCGAATGTCTCCAGGCTCTTGGTCCCCCAGGTTGTGTCTTCCAACCACTCCGCCAGACCATAAACAAGCAGAGCTTCGTTCCCGAGTTCGCTACTCTTTTCCAAGGCAGCTTCGACGAGAAGCCTCGCCCTGTGCATATCCCCGGCACATAGATCAGGATATCCTATCTTGTAAAGTCCATTGCCGCGAAGGAACCATGTCAGGGGATTGTAGGGAAGGCGTCGTATTTGGTTTGTTAGGTCCTGAATAATTGGAGACCAACCATAGAAACCCTAAGCCATAGCGTAAGATACTATAATTATTCTTAACATAGATCGAAAGGGAAATTGTCTACCTCTTTACCGGGTCCTTCTTCGCCCAGAAAAATGCCCGGGCTTGACGGGGTCCATTGACTGATGTTCCATGGCTCTTCCATGGTCCTTACAGCGTATATGGCTCCTGCTACTGTGCAAGCCGTTTGGGAGGAAAGAGTATCAAGCGAACAGAATCGCTGTGGTAAAAGCCCCGACCGAGAGGTAGATTTGGAGGGCCCATGGCAATCTGATAATTTTGATCGGCCCTGTTCTTACCACGGCAATGAACTAGTCCGAAGCTGGCGATGGTAAACAGTGTACCGCTTTGGGATAAACATGTGACATGTGCTCGCACTGTATCGTAAATGCTTCCAGATCGGAGAATGATACACCAATAAAGAGGAACTTGACAAAGATGACATCTCCAAGTTATCTTTGTGTTCTTTGACAAACATGGCCATATGAGCACTGAGATGCAGTACCCCTCCAAACGGCCAACCTCAGCGCTTCTTGGACCCTGCTTCATGTGATTTCCAGCAAGGCTTTGCTGATTAAACGGCAGACTGTTCCCTTCAGTCTCGCCATTCTCTTCCAGTCTACATTTCTCGCGTCTAACTCACTACTTGTATCCTCACGGCTTCAAAGTAACTCGTCATATGTCTCACAGATCTCTTACGTATCCCATCGCGTCGCTGACCAGCCTACTACCGGTCTAAAAGTAGACACAGCCTAACGCTCCAAAGACATACCTCTAGGCATTCAAGAAACGAAGGAAGATCCTGGTTCGGCCTCACGTCAAAGCCTTATATACGCCATCAGACGCACCGCCCCCAAATCCTTACTGCAACCGACGCGTCAACCCCGCCATATCCATCTGCTGCCTACAGCCTCCCTAAAAAGCATTTTCACAAACCACATTCAACCTCCCCCACCCATAAGCTCTACACTCCTAAACCTCCAGTGTCTCACACTCCGCAAAAACTTCAAGATGACAACCCCATCCCCCAAAGAGACCGTCACTACGGGTGCTCCCTCAACAAGCAACATCACAGCCTCGTCCATCGACACCTCAATGCCAGCCATAAACTCCTTCGCCGTAGAACTCGATTCCACACCCGTCAGCCCCGTCCTCCGAAAACCAGATGCCGCGGATAACAGGAAATCAAAGAGTATCGGTCCCGAGGAGGATGAGGAGGCCTACGAGGAGATGATGGGTGAGAAGGGGGAGGGTGGCCTACTCAGGGAGGTACGTCTACAGGCAATATCCTACAAGTTTTAACCAGCCTGTATAGTGGCTTGTCGCATATTATCAAAGTGGGAGCTACAGATAACTAACACGTGCGTTTAGAAAAGGAAACAACTCCTAGCCGACCGCGCAAACGATCCAGCGGTTCTGGTGGATATACCGCCGACGCCGCGGGCGGAGGAGTACGAGGTTGCCGAGGAGGCTAAAATGGCGGGGACGACGGGGGCGGTTGCGCACGCGAGGTTGAAGAGGGATGAGGCGGAGATTGAGAATAAGGTGCTTGGGAGTTGAGGTTTGCGTGGTTAGTGGGACGATGGGTTGACAATGGATACTTTTTGTGCTTGAGAGCGTATTACTGCTTGGGATTCATGGCATTTGCGAGCGTATTGTAAGCGCGGACGATACTGTGGGAGAAGATGGAACTCGTGAGTTTGTTAAGGATCTCACAGATGATTTGTACAGGGCATTGGACCTTGGTGAAGAGAGAGCCAGCGATGATTTTGGAACTTTGGATGATACCAACATGTAGGCACGATTGATGACACAACATTTATGACAAAAATTGCACAAGCCCAAGACTGTACGGTCGATTGATGCAGGACGATCGCGAAATCAATTCTAGTGAATCACTGAACGATGCATGTATTTCCATCTTACTTGCGAAACCTCAACGCTAACGCGAAGGTAGAAAGGAAAAGCTCCAAGTATACCAAGAAGGGAAAAGAGGTATGTCATCACCACCCAGCCATAATCATCATCATCATCATCATCCTCGTCCCACCATAAACCATTCTCAATCCTCAAAAGCACTACTCATATTCACCGTCTCCACAACCCTGATCTTCCTCCTCAACCCCGCCCTCCTCCTCTCCTTCTCCCTCTCCCTCACTTCATCCTCCTCCCCAGCACCACCACCCTCCCTCTCCCTTCCCTTGCCCCTAAACTTATCCAAAAATCCCGAAATCTCCTCCCGCGACGGACTCTTGGCCCTCTTGAAAAGCTGAGACCACGGACTCGTTGTCTTGGGCCCGAACGACGAGCCGGGGAAGGAGGGGGAGGTATTTGCTTCTTCGAATTCGGCGGGGGACATGGGGCGTGAGATGACCTGTGTTATAGTGGCGGATCCGATTTCTGAGTCCCTGTCTGGCGATGGTGAGCTGACGTCTCGGGGTTTTTCTTCGGGTGGGATGGAGGGGAGGGGTTTTTGTGTTGCTTCCATTCGGCGTCGGCGACGGGTGCTGAGACGCCGCAGGGGCCCGATTGATTTGGTTACTTTGCTTGAGCCTGTTGGGGGGACGATGGCGGTTACCAAGGGCATCTTTTTGCGTTCGAGAGCTGTTGGTTCTTCTGTCAGGGGTTGCAGGATGGATGGTGATGGTGCTCGGGGAGGGAGAAAGTTTCCATCTTTTCGGCGACGGCTCGCATTTCGGGCTAAACGCAGGGGGCTACCTGGAGTGTCTTTCCTCTCTATGGTGCCCGCTTCGTCCTTGGAGAGAGACGGACTCTCGCTGCGGACGCCGGCTTGGATGTGAGATACTTTTGCTGGAGGTTGGACTTGAGTGTCAAGTACTTCTGGGAGGGCTGTGACTAGTGGTGTCTTTCCACGCTTGTGTCCTTTGGCACGGGTCGAAGCTGTTCTCTTGACTCCTTTCTTGGAGAGACTGTTCAGCCGCTTTGGTTTGGAGTCTTCGGCAAGCGTCGTCTCCGAATGCTGTGACGGTAGCTTCTTGTCGTGGTCGGGCCTGGGGATGGCTGTAAAGAATTTGAGGTCATTGACCAGTGGCGTATAGGCGCATGGGGAAGTTGGTGTCGAAGCAACGTCCAATATTTGCGCTGGAATCTGTAAGTGTATACTGGTGCTTTGATCGGTTTGGAGCAGCCTGGGCGTCGGGACGACGAGTCTTGGTACTCTTAATGGCCAGTCCTGTTTCAAAGTGCATGATTCGCTGGAAAATTCGTCGACCGAGAGATAGACGGGATACTCGATGGGCGATGGTGGAGCTGAATATCGGTGGGGAGAAATTGGTGACCAAGGAGATCCGGCTCGCGTGAGGAACTCATCCTTCTCCTGCACAGATAGAGAGCGTCGCAATTTCTCTCGTCTCAATGAACGGTTTCTTGACAATGGGGAATTGCTCAAGCTTGTGTATAGACTGGAAGTACGTCGTGGAGGTATGATGACGATTGGCCGTCTAGCCGCGTCCTTGAAAACACAGTCCATGACTGACATACTAAGATAACGTGATAGAGAATGTGATTGATGGTCGAAAAGAGGGTCAAATGAGGCCCGTCTATATAATGGTTGAACAACCTGGGGATAGACGAAATCTAACAATGGGTAGCTCGGATGCACCCAGATAGAGCCTGATGATTGGACGAAATTGGAGAGTCAAACGAGTATTTGAAATCCAACTGCAGTCTCTGATGAAGAGAAATCTTAACCACCGCAGGAGAAAAGGGATCTTCAATCCTAAAGAAATTTAGGGACCTTTACAGCAAGCACAGATCAGCGTGTGATATGCAATGCCCTCAACTACATCTGTACATTTGACTGCAGATATCTAGTGATTGGGATAATAAGCTGGCAAATTAGGCTGCATTTGGAATAATCAAAGCGCAATGTGAGAAAATGCTGCAAGGAAACACCGATAAGAAACTAACAATAGCTAGTTGCAGTGTTATAGGGCTTGCCACAAAAGATATGCGGATTGCGGGGAGGGGGTCACCTTCGCTTGTTGTGGTTGTAAGCTGGACAAATCATTGAAGACCTTTAAATGTCGTTAAATGTTATCCCTTGGCTCCCTTGCTTCAGCCAAGGTCCATCCTCAACAACAAACCCAGATGTCAAAGCGGTTCGAATCGTCTGTGGATTTTGAACGATCGTCCGGACATCCTCATTTGATGCTGCTTGCAGTAAATGTGGTGTCAGATGCGATTACGACCAATCCCATTTATTGATCGCCACACCATGAGTCCTCAAACACGTGAGACCGGTCCTCTTGAGACTTATATTTAGTGTTCCTGAGGAGAGCCGAAGGGCCAGTATCAGCGATCAAACTTACCATGATAGATCCTTTTTGTAAGCATTCACTCTCGTCAGCAAGTTTGAAGGACAATGGCCATCGAGTGCAAGATTCATGAACCAGTCAGTAGGAAATCATTGGATCCCAGCTTATCATTCTGCTGTAAGGATGAGGGCGGGGTCAGTACTTTGAATTTCATTTCTGGCTGGTATGAAATCCTTTGGTCTCGATTCAGTGCCGCCAAGAATGAAGTTGGGTAGGAGAGAACGGTGGAATCGAAGACGATAAGACTGAAAGATCGAGCATTCCTGGTTCCCGATCGACTTGATGCAGCCACTGAGAAAGAGCGTCATGGAGCATGCTTGCTTACTTCGTAAATGGTGACTTCAGTCTCTCGCAGGGTTCAGGCCGTTATTCGTCCTGGTTTCAACGGACATAGGCTTCTGCCACGGAGTCGAGCGAAGGCTATAGATTGCGAGTCTCGTCCGGAGCGGAGCGGACATAAGCTGGAGTTCTCGTTGTTGATGTTGTTGTTGAGGAGCTGCCGAAGCAGGTCAGCGAGTTCGGCCTGGGGCAATCTTCCCATTCCTCCGTCACAACGCGTCGGAATCGGAGCAAAAATTGGCCGACTCCACGGATACGATCTATGACTAAGCTCGTAGCATCTCACCTGCACCACCCAGCTGAATGAGCTGGCGACCAACAAGATATGTCCGGTGAAGATGCACGGCTCGATATTCCTCCGCTTCGATATATTGACTATTGGTCTGCTCGCGTTCCTCGACCTTGTTGAGTCAGTCCATGTTCTAGCTGAGAAATGCCGCTATACTCGTAGCTACACGACAAGCATATTCTTCTCGGAGAGACTTTGTGCAGATATTCGTAATCGCATGAAAGATGCCTAGTTACTGTGCAGGAGCGTTCAAGTTCTCACCGTCTTCATACGAGATGTATGCTCGGACGAACTCTGCTTTCCTGGCTGACCTCTGCTGCGCATACAAGAGAGATGAGTTCCCCGATGTTGTTGAGGCATCTCAGAATTACACGACATCTTTCCAAGTCACATCTGCTATAGAGAGTTTTAACTCTGATCCTTTTTCAATCTCCCTTGCTTGTTGCTTGTTATACATCGATTCGACATGACAACTTTAAGTCCTCCCACGGAGGCACATCTCAGCCCGAATAGCAGCAAGGAAGCCATGGAAGGCTCCTCGTCAAGACCGGCGTCACAGATATCCAGCAGTAGCTCACATGATCTTGCAAACACCTTCAACCCGGACTGGAGATTTGTTGTTGCATTCAGCTCTCTATCTATTATCACATTGATGGCAGCCCTTGACGCGACTTCAATCAGTGTAGCCTTGCCTATCATGGCCAGAGTACTGAACGGCACGGCAATCGAGGCTTTCTGGGCTGGTACTTCGTTTCTACTCACATCAACAGTCTCCCAGCCAGTATTAGGTAAGCTCTTCTTCACCTCTCCCTCTTCGAACGGAGGCTAACCAGAACAGCCAATTTCTCAAATATTTTTGGTCGAAAACCTTTGATCTTCTTCAGTTTGACCCTTTTCGGCGTTGGTGCAATCGTGGCCGCTGTTGCTAACGACTTTGCAACTATCCTTGTTGGTCGCTCGATCCAAGGCATTGGAGGTGGAGGTGTCATCGTCATGACCGAAATCGTGGCTACCGACTTGGTTCCGCTTCGAGAAAGAGGAAAGTGGTTCGGATTCATCAGCTCTATGTGGGCACTTGGCACTGTTGCTGGTCCGCTACTGGGCGGAGGATTTGCCCAAAACATTTCGTGGACGTGGATCTTCTGGATCAATCTTCCCTTCATCGGCATCGGAACTGCGATGATAATTCTTTTCTTGAAGCTGAATTATCAAACAAGCTCTTTTATCGCCAAACTCAAGCGCGTCGATTGGATTGGGTCCGTTGTGTTCGTAGGCGCGACAACAGGCTTTCTCATTCCAGTAAGTTGGACCAAGCCTGTTGACTTCCACTCATGCTAACGTGCATAGATCACCTGGGGTGGTGTCATGTACCCTTGGGACTCATGGAGAACGCTTGTTCCGCTGGTGCTTTGCTCTGCAGCCTTGATCGCATTCGTTTTCTACGAAGGATGGTTGCAAAAGAATGGTCATGAGCCTGTCTTAAGGCTCAGCGTCATGAACAATGTGACTGCCAATGTTACATTCCTCACAACATTTGTCCACGGAATCATCTTATGGTCGATCCTATACTATCTGCCTCTGTACTACGAGGCAGTAAAAGGCTTCTCCCCGATCCTTGCCGGGGTCGCGCTCTTTCCTCAAACATTCACCGTTGCTCCAGCTAGCGTGATTGCTGGTATTGTGATCGCCGTCACTGGGAAGTACACGTGGTTCACCTGGGGTGGTTGGGCTGTCACGACGTTAGGCATGGGCTTGATGCTTCTGTTGGACGTGGACACCTCAACTCCTGCCTGGATCTTCATAAATCTCGTCCCAGGCATCGGCACCGGTGTCCTCTTCAGTGCCATGGCAATCACCGTGCAAGCATCGGCCTCGAATGAGGACCAAGCCCATGCGGTTACAAGTTTTGCCTTGTTCAGAGCTTTGGGTCAGACTGTTGGTGTAGCTGTGGGTGGTACAATGTGAGCACTTTCCAATTCTAACAATCCAACGACCATGTACTGACCAAGCATCACAGTTTCCAGAACCAGATGAAGAAGAAGTTGCTCACCTATCCTCTACTGGCCGACAAAGCAACGGAGTACTCACGAGACGCAAGCGGGCTCGTCCAAATAATCAAGGAGATGCCTGAAGGTCTCGCTAAAGCTCAACTCAAGCTTGCCTACGTTGATGCTGCGCGGTACATCTGGATCTTCTGTTGCGCTCTTGCAGGTGCGGCATTGATTGCCAGTCTCTGGACAAAAGCATTGCCGCTTGATCGTGAGCATGAGACTAAGCAAGGCTTCAAGCATACCGCCAAGCACATCGATGAAGAGGCGAAGGTCATAGATGATGGAAAAGATACCCATGCTGCGTAGAGGAGTGCTTTTGTGCCTCGATACTGAATCATCAGGCAGTGCTGTTTGAGAGCGATTGATCGGATACCTATACACCGTTAATTCATTGTTTTCATGGTTTGCATAGCAAGTAGACACAAACAAAATGGAATAGTCAACCAACCACTGCCTCTCTCTCCAGTCTCAAGCTCTGCACAGGAAATTAACAACCAGGCAAATCAGACGTCCATTCGATCCCACTCACCCGCCATCCAAACCATCATTTTCGTAAGTCAAGATAAGTAACAAGGAGATCTCAAAGACTCTACCAATTCATCTTGACCCTGCACCCACCCTGCATACAAATCAGCTCGCCTTAACCCCATACCAACAACCCCAGTCAAACCCATCAACACGGGCATCCCCATGTTCCCTCCATCCGCGATTTCATTACACACTTCAACATCCAGCATCCAACAACCAACATGCAAAATCCGAGAAGTCATCCCCACACAGCACAATCGACTCCAAACCACGACATCCGCGACTCCGGTCAGGGAGTAAGTAATACCTCCAACCCAAACCCCAGTGATCTGCGCGAAAAACTTCCCCGGGAATCGGGATTCAGATTCCCGCCATGCCAGGCACAAGAATTTTTTTTCAGCCGCCGTTCCGCTTCTGCACAACCCCTACAGAGGCTACACGTGGACGCCAGGGTTGTTATTCCATTGTTCCGGCGTGCATTGTTATTGTTGTGATGGAGGTGGGATTTTTTTCCTTTCGAGCTGGGTTTGTGCTTGGGGTATGGGGTATGTGTGGTGATGTCGTGTTTTGTATGCACGTGCAATTTGTATGTATGCATGTTGGGGAGAAGTGAGAGCATGTTATGCATGCATGCATGTATGTATGCAAGATTGAGTGACTGGGCTGGAGGTGTGGCGTGTGGGGTGGATTGGGGGTTTTGTTGCTGGGAGGGTTGGATGGTGTTTTGGTGATTTGTGATCTCAGTGATTGCGGGCTTTTCGGAGTGGTTGAAGTTTGTGTCACCGTGCTTTCTTGTTAGCAAACCATGTCACGCGATGTATGTTTGATTCGAAAGATACTGCAGGAGATGGGGGGCCTAATAAGGGCAAGCTGGGATAGGATCATGCTTCCGCTCATTATTCAGTTGTTGGCGGAAGAGGTGCTGTGTTGGAACGGCGTTATTAGTTGCTGCTTGAAGTGATTGCCAGAATCGTCCGCTCTAGCGAGTGAAATTCGTTTCTGTGGAAGAAGTGAGGTCTGGTAGATCGGAAAGTCCTCACTGCCGTATTTGGGATAGCATGTGTCTCGTAACCAGTTCTAAACAATCATTGAGTTCTACTCCCAACCAGATCTCATCTGTCGTTTCCAGATTGTCATTATGCCACGCTTGCCAATGCCTTTGAGTATCTCAGAACCAGCAGTTTCATTACGCGTATTGCCTTAAACATAATGGCTCAACCAGCGAATGCCCTCGCCGTAGCCTTGTCTCATCACGACCGAGCACATGAATACCTCGATGGGTCGAATGTTCTCAAGATCGATCTTGCCTTTGCCTGTTGTCTGGTATAAGCCGAGTTCGTTTCTTAACTGCTCTTCCGAGACGGAGTCGGGGTCTAGTTGGTCGATTAGTAATTGCCCTGAACCAATGAAGTTCTGTACCATGCGCTTACGATCGATCTTGTTGCCTAGGATGAGGAATGGTGTTTTCGCCAGGGGCTCCATAGCAAGTAGTGCGTCCAGCTCCGCCCTGCTCTCTGCAAACCGTTCGTAGTCTTTGCTGTCGACGAGGAATACGATCCCACTGACTTCAGGGAAATACTGTAGAAGAGCGTCAGAACGTTGATTGATGCCGGGAATGGTCCCCCAACTCACATCCCTCCATAGCCTGCGCGCTTGTGCGTGTCCACCAAGATCGAAGGTGGTGAATTTGACGTTGCCGATGCTCAGTTCTTCCGACGTTGGATGTAGGGTCGGCTGAAGCACTGCTACTCTATCATTCTTGAGCATGTGTAACAAAGTCGTCTTTCCGGCATTGTCTAGACCTAAGAAGAGGAGTTTGGCGTTCTTGTTGGTGAGGCCGAGGGAAGCGAGGACGTCTTGTCACAATTTTAGCGATGTATGTTTGGAAGCGACTGTTAGCAGATCCTATTACCCCAGAACCAGTTGACGATCCACATGTTGCTATAGATTAGGGGAGAGGTTGAATATGTACTATCATCAAGGCGTCCTATTATATTGAAAGAGCTATTGCTGAGTGGACATATGTGATTGATGCACTTCCCTCAACGCCGGACTGGCCTTACTACAGGCACTAAACGGTCCGCGAGATCATTCTGCACGAAGGCACGTGATCTATGCTTCTCCAGCTTTGGCATGTGAGGACCGAAAGCGTGGCAGCTACACTCCAAATAGCCAACGTTGATTAGCGTTCTGTGGGGATGTGCTATTACTATACGACTATGTACATACCCGTGATCAGTGGCTTCACAGTGTCCACAAGCCTCTCACGTGCTGTATCATTACCAATACCATTCGTCCTCTTGGGCCAGGGCAGCAGATGGTTATTTTCCGCATGGTCAGCCCTGTCGACGGTCGTGGGGTTCTCCGGTTTCATTCTGGGAACTGGGTTCGGCATCGGCTGGCAGCACCCTAGAGTCTAGACGGTGCGCAGTAGGGTGGGTGAAACATAGTTAGCGATACTAACTATTTTGATTATTAACCGTTATTTATCCGCTGCATTCCTGAAAAAATCATAGATCCATAGCAGTATGACGTATAACCATTAATAAAGCCGAGTACGTAGCCGAGTATATAGCCGGTAATGCCTCAAAACGAGCGCGATTTAGTAACTTATAATAAGTCTTAATATCTACCTGGTGGCGAGGTATAATGGTGGTGGTGATGGAAGGCTATTTAAAGATAAGATTACACCTCGGTAAGATATATTTCCGCTACCGCACTTCCTAAATAGGTAAGGCGTGCTAGAAACGGGATTTAAACGATATTAATCAGTTTTGATTACCATCACGATGCATTCCCAAAACATCGATTTTTATACCACCCTAGTGCGCAGGTACATGTCGCTCCCAATCAAAACCGAGTCCATGGCCATCCGTCAGCACGCGGGACTCGCGGGAGTCGGCTGGGCACGAGACGACTTGCTCTGATCGACGCAGTGAATGGATCCTTCTCCATCGAAACGGCATTCCGCCCGTCTCTGCTGCGTAAGATGACTGCAGCGTGCCAGCATTTCCGTTGCGACTCGCGGCCGTGGTCGTACTGGTGTCGCAGAGCAATGTTGCTGCTGGACGTGATGCACCGCTTTCGGGTTAGGCCGAGGTCCTGTTACGTTTAGTATTTGGGGATGCCATGAATAAAGATTCTGGGCTGGCTTTGTATTGGCGAGCACTCGTCTTATCTATCCTATTAAGTAATGGGAATTCCACCGTAGTCCCTTTGCGCAACAGACACCAGCCTCATCTCCTTCGCCATATTACTACCGCGGCGCCCTATATTGATCATATTCATGGCCATGTCCTCTTGATACACACCGGCCAGTCCCTCGACACGTCACAGTTCGACTTCCCCCTCCGACTCTCCTCGCAAGGCTGCAGACAATACCCAACCGGCACTTCAATGACCGCAAAAGCAGTTCACTACCTTATTCTCTTGCAGGCCCTCGCCGGTAGTATTGGCGGTCCCTGACCTCGTTGTCCTCTCCATTGCTTACATCCCGAGACCACCACATTGTCCATGTCCCTCAGACCAGCCGGTTTTCTTTGTTTCGGGACTGATTGATGCGGTGTTGGTTACTCGAATTCATCGACTCAAGCAGTCCGATAAGGCCATCTCACCCTATCTAAGCCTTGCTGCATCTGGGCCAATCCGCATCAGCTCTCGACCTCTCTCACTGGACCCACTCCAAGATAGATTGTCAGCCTCGACACGTTCTAACGCCCATACGGCCAACGGGCTGTCGTCCAAAGCACTGCCCAAACAAGGGTGCTCAACACCTGCAGCCTTCTCTCTGAATCCATACATTTACTACTCGCTGTTATCTCCCACTAGTCACCCGCGGACTTGTCACGCCGTGTCCGCGCAGAAGCAAGTCCCACCAGGCCTTCAAGCCCAGCCAGTATGGCCGTTGCTATACAGCCGGCTATGCCTCACCACTCCGTCAGTTCTGTCCATATCGCTGCTGCCCGTCCGCAACCTCCGAAGAGGCGAATGTCTGGGAAGGACAATCTGCCCCAGTCACTAAGCAGAGCCGGATCCTTGAGTGGTGTTACCGCTGCTCGAACCAGAAGAGAAAGACCGTGTGACGCTTGTCGTCGTCGAAAATCACGCTGCGTCATCCACGAGGGAGCTGTGCTCTGCGTGCTTTGCGAGTTTCATAAGCAGGAGTGTACTTTCGTTCAAGATCCGCAACCACGAAAGAGAAAAGTCGCGGGTGATGCCGAGAAGAAAGACTGCACCCCCAAGAAAAGGTATGCCATGCAGACGCACTCCGCAGAAAATTTATTCACCGCACGTGAGCCTAATCGACGTTGCCATAGATCTGTAGATCAAGCTTGTGCATCGCCACCGAAGCCTGTGCAGAGAGTTCCTACAAGGCCATCCATCAGTCCAGCCCAAGGGCTTCAAGCTCAGATTGAAAATCATGTCCTCGGAGAAACATTGGGACTTCAGCGTTGCACACACAGTCGATACATTGGCTTGACATCTCCGTTCGATCCCGTCCTGGTTAGCCTATCAAATTTTGACTCTCGCGGCGAGTCCAACCTCAACGTCGGCACCTTGCGAAGAGTGAATGATCATGAGACATTCATCATGTTTTCTGACGACCACACAAACACCCAAGAATATGGAAGCGACTCTGAAGCCATTGAGGAGATAGATCGCATTGTGGCACCGCATGGCGCCGCACTGATTGACATCTATTTTCGTATTGTACACCCCAGCTTTCCCATCATCCAGAAGCATGTTTTCCTGGAACGCTTCCGCACCAGCAAACATAACGTGTCACCTCCCCTGATCGCAGGAATGTATATCTTGGCCCTGAACTGGTGGTCACATGATCCAGAGCTCGCCCAACATCAACGTCCAGATATTGTCGCGCTCGATGCTATCGCTTCCAAGACATTGGCTGCTGCCATGCAGAGACCGAAGCTATCGACAGTGCAAGCCGGCCTCTTGCTATTGCAGCGGCCTGAAGCGGACTCGTGGAGCTTGACCACTCAACTCGTGGCTATTGGCCAGGAATTGGGATTGCATCTAGACTCATCGGCCTGGTCGATACCTCTGTGGGAAAGAGCTCTACGGAAACGCATTGCTTGGGCTCTATACATGCAGGATAAATGGAGCTCGCTCATACATGGACGACCATCCCACATATTCGGCGCCAACTGGGCTGTCAAAGGAATGTCCAAGGACGATATCACCGAGGAGTCGCTCGTTAACCCCAACTACGCCGCTGAGAGTGACGAGGAGAAAGCGGAGGACGAAAAAGGCCACATCATTTTCTCACAAATGATATCCCTCACCGGAATCATGTCTGAGATCATGGATACCTTCTACACACAAATAGCCATACAAGATTTTGCTGCTGCGGGTAAGAATTCGACGAGACTAATCTTGGAGCGAGCGAAGCCTGTTCAGATGAAATTGAAGGACTGGTTCTCAAAGCTACCTGCATCAGTCCGCATGGACAATGTGGTGCCCGATCAGCTCTCCTCCGCTGGTACGTCCTTGTTTGGATATTTCCCACATCTCAGGTATTGACCCCAAACTATAGGCTTCCTTCATCTCGCCTATTTTGCAACAGAAATCACACTTCATAGACGCATCGTGCAATCCCTTAATAACCCACTGAATTCCTCCACGACACCTTCCTCCACCACGCACACCACCCCGCCAGATCCCTACCTTCTCTACATCTGCCGCAGCGCCGCCAAAACCCGTCTGATCTCCGCAATGGACTTTGTCAATCGTCTCCGCCCTGAGCACCTCCGCGCCTTCTGGTATTTCCCTTCCAAAACAAACTTCACTCTCATCGGCACATTTGGCGGTCTTCTACGTGCCACAGCTCCAGCCAAAGAGGAGGCAGAATTCTACCGATTGCGGTTGAGAGAATACAGATGGACTTTATCCGTTTCTGCTGAAAGAGCTGGATTTTTGAGGTTTGCGGTCGATATGTTGGACACCAGCAGAGACATGCTGAAGAATCTCGCCGAGAAACCGAGCCTGGCTGATACGAAGGTGTCAAGAGTCGGCGTACCAGACTCGAGTATAACACATCATCGCGCCCCTTCCAGCTCGTCGTACCAACCTCAACGAGCGCCACAGCAAAGTTACAACAGTGGAAAATCTAATGAGTCCCGTATCACTGGTTCTTCGTCTGCATATGAAAGGATGGACCAAGACCCCGGTGAACCCATGGACATCGGAATGGATGATGTGCAATTGCACCCAAGGGGAGGAGGCAACAACTTCGGCCCAGGCTCTTTGTCTAGAGTGACGAGTACGAGTGCATTTTCGGGCTTCTCAAACGAGACGGAGTTGTTCGAGAGCGGGCAGAGGAGCCCGGGGACACCCCCGAGTAGTGTGGGCTAGGCAACCTCACTACATTACCTAATACCCCAACTTTATTATTGGGGCCGAATGTTGGAGTGACCGACGCGAGACATGACGATCCATGATGGCATGGGTCCCGAGCCATGAATTCCACTTCGGTCCAAAAGTAAAGAGAAGCAGAAGAGCTTCTTCAAGTCAGGAGAATCAAAGGTGATGAAGCTATGTTGGCGGAGGTTATGAGTTTAACTTTTTTTCAGCGATGATACACCAACAAGCAAGACCGGGCATTCCCCTTTGCAGCAATTGCCAGAATTCCCGCCTCAACAGTGGACGAATCTACAGACCGACTTCATCATGAGGTGATGATTGGCATTCGACTGGGAGAAGAGAAAATCCCGTACTTACCAATTAATGCCACCCAGCAAGACCTCAAATCAACCTACTTTTCAAAAGTCCTTATTTCTACATCGCAACCTCCACTCACCTCCGTGCTATAAACGCCTCACCTGCAATGTTTACGACAATTTGCCGGCGAATATCAAGTTTCGTCAAAGAGATTACACATTTCTTTAATGACTTTCTCGGGTTCGACAGATCCAAACCCATTTCGTACTCACACGATCCCCTGACGAACCTAATATACCACGCTGTAAAGAAACCCACCCATCGTAGTCTGATATCCCCGATTCTGAAACCTTCCAACATTCCTTAGCAATCAGATGAAATTCACTTCCTACCTCCAAACCCCATCACCACGTCCAAATCCCATCTGGCACTATATTTTCTCTTCACCCACTCCCCTCCGCTTCTCAACTCGTCATTACACACACACAAACGCAGTAACCACCTCCAGCACTCGAAACCCCATAGCCGATCGTATATTACAATGGCTGGCAGAGAGATAGTACCTTACCTTTGCATTTCTTCACTTCAGAATCCGTCCATTTATAATCGCGCGATCGCTTTCACGAGACACCTATCTGGTTTACGAAGCTTCTGGGCACGGGACGAATGAGGAGGGAAGGGCACCGTTCCAATGCATTCTCGGGAATTTCCAGTTTATTCACTAATTCGTCTCCTCAGCAACGATCTTGCTAAAGAAAAACATCTCAATCACAGTGGACATCCGAGTTGATCGGTTAAGTAGTTATTGGCAAAGAAAAAAAGCATGTGGCAAGAAAAGGGAAGACGGTATTGCCATATATAGAGTACCATCTCGCACAAAAGATGTATAGACAGAATTCAGAAGATTGAACGAGGAAGATCTACTCATCCTCCTCGTCTTCGCCTTGCTCACCATCGTCGTCATCGTCATCGTCCTCACCATCCGAGACCGTCTCACCAAGTTCCTTGAGGCGTTTCTATCATGTGAGTCAGCAATAGTCAACCATTCATCTTTCTCGGATATGCTCACCTTATCTCTTGCGCGCTTCTCCTCCAATTCTCCGAGGATCATCATCAAATCGTCCAGTTCAGCTTGCGCCGCACTACGTGCTTGTTCTTTTTCCTCCAGCGCCCGACCACCAGCCTCGATTTTCTCTTTGTGATCCTGCAAGGTCGTGTCAAAGTCCGAGACCTCCTTTTCCAGCATGGAAACCTTGGTCTTTTCGTCCTCCAGTTCCTCCTGCAGCTGCGTTTTCGTTGCTCGAAGCTCCATGATCTGCTGATCCTGTTCCTTGATCATTTTATCCATCTCCTGGATTGTTTTTCTTGCGGCCTCAACTTCGTCCTGGCGTTCTTTCAAGGAAGTTTGAATCTTCAAAATTTCCTGCTTCGAAGATTCGACATTCCGTGTAGCTTCAGCTAGCCTCGTGTCCAACCCAGTCTTTGTGTTGCGTAGTTGATTGATGGTGCGCTCGAAGTACTCCTTCGTCCTTGCTGCCTCTTCAGCTGCCGTCTTTTTCACGCATTCGAGCTGTTTCTTGAGCTCTTCAATTTGCTGAGAGGTCGTTGCTTCGAGAGACTTGAATGCTGTTGTATGGCTCTGTTCCAGTCGTTGTGTCTCAAGTGCGTGCTCCCTCTGCAGCGCCTCGTTGACCTGTTTTATCCTGATTACCTCGGCCGATGATGTCTCCTGCTCTTTCCTGTGCGCGGCCTGATCATGATCAAGTCGCCGTTCGAGGTTTAGCCGTTCCGTCTCGATTTTCTGCAAAGCTTGTACCTTGTCGTCAAGTTGAGCGCGAAGTGAGTCTACGAGATCTCGATCAATGCCTTCCTCTCGAGAAGGTATCCGAGCTTCTATGCCTGGATCGCGGTCGATAGCTCTGCTTAGTCGGCTGAAATTATCCTTCAGAAAATCAATAAACGTCGCGTCGAAAAAAGCATAAGGAGGCAGCTCATGGCCCGCAGCCAACGGAGGATCTCCTGGGGAGACGATCTCGAAGTCCCGCACTAGAGGATGTTGCCGCAGCTGGGTCAGTGCCAGAAGATATCGTTCTCTGCCCTGCCCAGCGGTGAGGATAGGCTTTATCTTGCTGCGAGGCACGGGTGAGTCCTTGGTAGAATATTCGTAAATAATCCCAAGCAGCACAGCGCAAAGTCCCTTCACGAGCGTGTTGTCCTGGCCACTGGTCGCCATAGTCTGCATCAAGACTTGAACGTTGCTGCCTTCACCAAGAAAGTCGTTGACAGCTTCAGCGTCCTCGAACAACCACCCACAAAGTACAGTGAAATAGCCAATGAGCACTCTTTCATCCTCCTCTTTTTGGATACCAACAATGAGCATCTCGGCAATACTCTGAATGCAAGTAATGACCTCTTCTCCATTGCTTGCGTCACCTTCTGATACCTTGATCAGTAGGGTTTTGGCTTCGGGATCTTCCCATATCAAATGAAACACAAGATCTGCTGCAAACCAGACTCTGTATGGATCCCCAGTCTTCAAGTGATCTCTGAGCAGTGTGGACAGCACATTGGCTGTTTCGTCCTCGCCTGTCATATGGCCTTCGATGGCTCTGTTCAAAAAGTGATGACGGACAATCGTGTGTTTGTAGTAGTAAGCTTTGATACATTCGCACGCGGCCATGCGCAGTTCAAATGATGTGTCTGTCGGTGGTGCGATCACAACATCGAGAAGAGCTTCGATGATATAGATTTTCTGTATGCCATTGGTCTGTCCATTGGTATGTGGCAAGCCATGATGGACAAGTGGTGCGACTTGCAGGCCTGCAAAACTTGTCTGAATTCCTGGGTTTCCTTTGACCATATCCGCACAAGTATACAACGCCTACAAAGCAGTCAGCATGTGCGGACATCATCGCTTTTATGGACCATACCTCAGCTTTTATGGGACTATCTGCCGCCTCATTGAACACAAGACCAAGCACCTGTTGCAATAAGCCATGCTTGAAGAAAGCTCCCTGGTTTTCCTGAGTTCCTAAGCTTCCCTCCGACAGGAACAGCCTGATGATTGAGAGCAGCCCCCAGATATTCTTGTCCTTTTGTGGACTCGACCACGATTCTTCATCGCCATCTTTTGCCTCCTTCTGGTGTACCTCCTGTAAAAGTTGTGCAAGCTGTACAACGCCACCACTTTCTCGGAAATCTGATTGATTTGAAGGATTATGACGGACGAGATTTGCCAGAAGTTCTAGACAGTCCTGGACCACGTTGCCTCCTTGACTTAGAGAGCCCTCCTGGCGGATGACGTCGAACACACGATCGAACCCTTTCTCGAAGGCCACCAGCTTTTGTAGGTTGGTAGATGACTGCACGAGATCCTTGAGCAACTCTACCCCAGCATTCCGAACAGCGTCTCGTGTATCTTCTAGTGTCGCAGCAATCCGCGAAGTGCCTGACGGCTCACTCAATATGCATTCTTGTGTACGTTCTGGTCGGGATGTGAATATGCAGGCCAGAAGTCGGAGAGAGTACACGCGGGAGTAAAGGTCGACAGTGTCAAGAAGATCGAGGAGGATTTTGATATTGTCTTGTCTCTACATAAGCTCAGTACATGTCTTCCTGATTCATGAATCCAACATACTTGAGTAAATTCATCTGCAAGCCATAGTGCAATATCCTCCGATGCTTCGGACTATAAATCCACAGTCAATACCCTTCCACGAATATCCCTCGTCTCCAACGACTCACGCTTTCCGGGCTTGGATTGAAGAGTCCGAGGAGTGTTTCCAAGACAGGCTTGACGGTGTCTATATCGTCGACATCATTGGCTAGACACGCAATGAGCGGACGAAGCGATCCAGATGCTACAGAAGCAGGGTACTCTTTCGCAAAAGCTCGTAGTCCGTGTATCGCAGCACGTCGGTCCTCCAGCAGGGTAGCACTGCTGAGTCTACTGCTGAGCGTATCAATGGTAGCGCCAGCAGTCTGCTTGGCTGGCGCCTGAGCCTCCAGCATGCGCATCATCGTGGGCTATAGCTCATGGAGACTGCGCTGGGATGTGTTCAAAGGCAGGGAGGTTGTTGGTGAGGCTTTGAGTTCGAGGGTAAAGCTTTTTGCGTCAAAGAGGAATGCTGGTTATCGCTGATAGGAATTGTGTCCATGTTCTAAGAAAGATCTAAGCTACACGGTGGTCAAAATGATTGCCAGTGACCTCTGAGTAAACAAAGTAAAGTGGTTAAGGCCAGAATTGTTTAACCACTCGCAGAGACTCGGAGCTCAGGGTCTTGACCCGTGATCACGCTCTTCCCTATGACGAGTGGTTAATCTTACGCGATCTGCTCTTCAAGTTCATCAAACCAATGTGAAATCATCATGTGCGGCCGCTATGCCTTCTTTCAGGTATGCAATAAACCAGATCAACGCGAAAATGGTGCTGACAACCTCCAGCGAGCATCAGAAGTACGGCGACAGTTTGCGGCGGCTGGAATGCCTGCTGATGAATGTCCCGGCGACGATGAGTGCAGGCAGACATACAACTTCCCACCTGGGACATTTGGTCTAGTGTATCGCGCAGACGTGCCCGACTATGGCGCTGGTCCAAAGAAGGCCGACGAAAAGGACAAGGATGACAGTGAGGGCAAGGCTGAGAATTTAGAACCCTCGGCTTCTCAAATCGAAGAGACTGAAAAATTGTCTGGAGAGCCACAGGGAATACATTACAAATTTCAAGCTATGAAGTGGGGTCTCATTCCAGCCTGGACGAAACGAAGTCCTGATTATGGTTCCATGATGAAGACGATCAATTGCCGTGACGACTCCTTGATGGAAAACAAGGGCATGTGGAACGTCGTCAAACGAAAGAAGAGGTGTATCGTGATGTGTCAAGGCTTTTACGAATGGCTGAAAAAAGGGAAAGAAAAAATCCCGCACTACATTAAGCGCAAAGACGGCCAGCTCATGTGCATGGCTGGGTTATGGGATTGTGCCAAATACGAAGGTAAAATAGGCTTCTAGTTTCCTCCCTTATCGTCACACACGCTGACACCGTTTAAGGATCTGATGAGAAGGTTTATACATATACTGTCATAACAACAAGCTCCAACAAACAGCTCAGATTTCTCCATGATCGAATGCCTGTCATCCTTGATAACGGATCAGACGCAATTCGTACCTGGCTGGATCCAGGAAGATACGAGTGGACTAAAGAACTTCAGTCTCTGGTAAAGCCCTACGAAGGCGATCTGGAAATCTATCCGGTCAGCAAAGACGTCGGTAAAGTGGGAAATAATTCCCCATCTTTCATCATCCCTATCGACAGCGCCGAAAACAAAAGCAACATTGCAAATTTCTTTGGGAACCAAAAGAAGAAAGCCAAGGAAGGCGAGGCCAAAGAAATCATCATCAAAGCCGAAGCAGATGCCGAAAAGAAAGGGGACAAGGTCGAGCAAGAGGCAGAAGAAACGCGTGCGACGACGAATGAAGAGGGATCAGAAAACAACGCTCCTCTGCCCTTATCTCCACGGGGCATCAAAAGAGAATACAGCAAAGATGGTGAGGAAGAAGGAGGGGAAGCAAAGGTCCGCAAGATATCTCCAGAAGAGACTCGAGCACCGAGCAAGTCACCCACGAAGCCTGGTCGTAAAACGAGAAGTGCAACGAGCAATGGAAGCACAGTCCGCGCAGCTCCAAAAGGCGAAAGGGGCACGCAGAGAATCACGAATTTTTTTGGTAAGTGAGCTGGCATTTCGAGGCAAATATGAACTTATCGCAAATGTGGTTGCTGCCATTGATTTGGTGCTGGCCGGCGTGATTTTAGGGCCACAAGTATATCAAGATTGAGACGGACATACTTGCGCGCACCAGATATCCGGTTCCAGATCATGACCACACTGCGTCACTTTGACTACGAAAGTCGCAAAATCCGTTTCATAGTCAAGTTACAAGAGTATAGCATGAGCTGGTTGGCGGCCTCCATGCAAGAGCACGCTCCTCTGCGCAGCCTTCTCTCTCTTCAACATCTTGAGTTGAGCCGACCCATCGACGAACACATTCGAGCGATCTTGTTCCCGGTTGGTGAGCTGATAACAAAAATCCATCCGGCTTCATGAATTGGCGAGCACGAGTGGCGCAAAATCACAACTGGGGCGTCCCAATCATATAATCAATAAGTTCCTCAACCAGCGCACCAGCGTAGGCAGGATCAAAGATGTATTGACCCGCGGGTGATCCAAAATTGAAGTGGCAAAGATGTTTCAATCCACCAGCAACGCAGACAGGGATTTTGCTGCTGCCTGGCCAATCTTACTAAAATGAGTCCACTTACCTAGCACCATTGTTTTTAGAGGCATACTACTTTGACCAAAGCGACCTGCATTTACCACGACTATCCCACCCCTTAGCCTTCCATACTACAGTATTTCATGAATTTCGTGATTTTTGAACGTCGTATATATCCTCAGGATTAAGACTTACGAAGGTATCTATTCTCGGACACTAAGTATGTAGTAATTAGCAGCCACGACAGCGTAGAACTTCGCTACTTACGCACTGAGGCAGGTTGGTGTCATTTCTTGGAAATGCGGGGTCACATAGGAATTACGATTTGTGCATATATACTACCTCCTACATAGTAGATTCAGATTGAACCTCAGCCAGTGCACGAGGAATTGACGAGATCCGAAGATCAGTCTTCTCACGAAAGGCACGCAAAACTTCCAGTTCTGTACGATCAGTGTCAGGTTTCCTCGGACACACGCGCTTTTTGCGTCGCTCTAAAAGCCAATTTTTCTTCATATTGATACCTTCTGTGCTTCTCCGAATACAAAAGCCACACTTTAGCCAAGGATGGAACAGCACACAGGGGCATTGTCAGAAAATATCGCGCTTCTGGCACAATTTGGCAAAACATTGACCGATCCAACAATCAGCAAAACACCGCCTTGGGTAAGCAGAAGTTCACAGGACAATCATGCAGGTGACCGGTCTTTGGATTTTGAGCAAGAACGACACACAGCTGAAGCCTTCGCATTATTACTCGCAACAAGTGACGACAGAAACGCAATAGGCGCCGTGTGCATTGAGGAACAACCAGATGGAAGCAGCTTCATCGTGCGCACTGCCGTCAATTCCGGATCGCAAGACGAAAGGCTAGATACGTTTCGCCGGCTGGTCAATGCGGCAAGGTTATCGCATAAGTCACGTAAGTCCGAAGTCATAGAAGTAAACAGGGGACGCTAAATTGAGATTCAAGCTACCTATGAGGACTGTCTGCTGGATGAGATTGTAACCACAAGCCAGGCACGATTGCTTGTGCGTCTTCGTTCGAAGCATGCCCCATCGTCGAGACGAACCAAAGGCCCACCTATCATCAAACAGCTACAGAAGTTCTCAGAGACGATCAAGACACAAAGATTCCGTACTGTCCAAGAAGCAATAGCTAATTTGTGGAAGGACTTTGATGCTCTCGAGAAGCTGTCAGGCGTTGAGGCCAACTCAACTTCAGGGTGTATGATTATCAAAGAAATCCTGCTCAAGACTTCGAGCTTGAGCTTTCCTAAGCTCGTCGATTTTCTACGTGTCGTTCCTCCAAAAGAATCCCTATGGTCAAACACGCCATATGCTCGAGTGGTGCGAAAATTCCAAAAATTAGCCCAATACGTCTCTGCCGGGCGGTATCTTGGTTATATGATCCGCAAATTTCCAAATTGGCAAATTCGAGAGGCGAACAATAGCCCATACGCTGAGCATCGCAATGGTGCCGAGAGCGATGGTACCATTGGTCTCTTCACACGGATGCGAACGGAGAGTACGGCGAAGCAGCGCAAGCAGTTCATGCGCAATTTAGAGACGAGAACAGGCAAGAACGGAGGCTCGATTGAACAACAGATTAAGGGGCTCGTTTCGCTCAAAAACCGAGTCCACGCAGAGATTCAGCTGCTATATCACTACGAACAAGACCAACAAGTAAAAATACGGCCTCGAATCCTTTGCTCGAATAAGGAAGCCTGCTATCTGTGCCACCTCTTCATCACTACGCATGCCAAGTTTCACACGCAACGGTCTCATGGAAATTTCTATCCTCGATGGCGATTGCCTCAGTTTGATGAGCTGCACTTGTCTAAGAACGCCGAGCGGGAACTGAAGCGGGCTATCGCTAGGTTCAGCCAAACAATCGAAACACAGATACAATCGTACCTATTGCAGCAGCCACAGAGAAGGCAAGACCCTAGCGAGAGTTCAGTGTTTCTGTCAGGAGTTTATACCCCGTCAAAATTCTCTGTACACAGCAAAAGCAATCTTGTCGTGGTGGACGAAGCATCAACTCGACCAATATCCCACCATCGCTCCTTGGATTCTGGCGCTATCTTCCTGCAACCTGTTCGATCAGCTATTACGGAGTCAAGAATATCTTGCACCATGGGCGAATCAGTCGAAATAACCGAGCCGGAAGAACCAACCGAATCAGAAGAACCAGCCAAACCAGAAAACCCAACCTGGGCAGAAGGACCGGCCGAACCAGAAGAACCAGCCGAACTAGAAG
The DNA here is from genome assembly GCA_007735645.1 of Venturia effusa. Classification (NCBI taxonomy): domain Eukaryota; kingdom Fungi; phylum Ascomycota; class Dothideomycetes; order Venturiales; family Venturiaceae; genus Venturia; species Venturia effusa. The sequence continues at coordinate 2,188,805 of CP042185.1, read as the reverse complement.
ATCTAGTCGAATCCGTTTGTTCAGCCGGATCAGTCGAACCGACTGAACCAAAAGCACGAGCTGAACCAGCTGAACCACCCGAACCAGAAGAATTAGAAAGTAGTATGCCTCGTCAGCTCCCATTGCCCGAAAGCGCTTCGCCCTCGTCTTCCTTGATAGGCAGTCCGGCAGATCAATCAATATCGGGAAATTCGACTTGCACAGAGCTCGCTCTTAGAGAAGAGTCATATCTGTTGTCACGCGGGACAGCGATCGAGATCAAGGTATGCAGGGGCTCGTCAGCAAGATTTCACACTCCTGGAATTCTCTGCGAGTTCGAATACGGTGATGTCTCTGGTATGAAGAAGACAAGTACAGCATCGGATTATGTGCCTGTCGTATTGAGCGTGGAATGGCTCTCTGCTGATTCGACTGCTTTGAAAAATAGAAACACCCAGATTATTGATGTGACCGCTCCATCCTTAGGCATGAATGACATAACCTGCGACGGCATTCTTAGGCAGCACGGCCTTATTTTATCAGGGAAGGGATGCAGTGTTATGATGCGCGCTGTACATAGGCCTCACTGAGAGCCTATCTGTTCTATCATCATAATTACTACCCGTCCATATTTTTTATCTGACTATTTGGGATCTCCTGGATCATGTGGCCTAATTCAAGGTCTAGTTATAATTGATTGGAGCCTTTGCGCCGGTACTATCGGATACCTTTGATGAAATCAGCTCGTTCCAGTTTCTGCGTCATTTGGAAACCCTCGAACCTCATTTCAGATTATCGTGTCCATGCTAAGTCGCTTGACGCTGGAACTTGAAGCAGTGAGAATTCTCGAGGTGACAAAATAAAAGCCACTTGATAGAGCCGGTTGACGTTGACCTCGAGACTAGGCAACATGATACCGATCGGCTTGGGACGATAGAAGACGGGGATATTGATCGAAAGGGCATTGACTCGCTCTTATGGTTGTTTTAGCCAAACCCGTCCGTCCCAACTTGAAATCGAAGACGTCGCTCACTGGTTGGGGTTTGCGTGTTAACGAGCGAATGCTATTTAACTTTGTAGAAACCGCGTCACAGCCTTTACAATTCGTGAATGTGCCTTTGGAGGGTCGTCTGATGGATACAAGAGGTGTCCAACTGCTTAATACTACATTGAACGACTATCGGCATAAGACAGCCGAATTCGGAATCAATCGACAATGGATTTTGGGTGACAAACCGTTCAGGTATAGATGTTGTAAGGCTCTGGTCCGAGTACCAGGTGGAAACGAAGTCATCTCTAAAGGGCGCAAAATTGAAAGATGGGCATCACCTTGCGATCATGCTTTTCTTCTTCGCTTGACCGTTTTCTTCCTCTCTTCTCTGACTTCTGACAGCAAATTGTCATTTTCTTCCGCCTCCTCTTTGACCCTCTTGACTGTTGTTTGGGTCGCTTCTGCCTCATCAATGCGATCGCCATCTTTTACTTTGATCCTCGCCTCAATCTTGACAGTTTCACTTTTCGTAACCAGTCTCTCCGAGAAAGTCTTGAGATCTGCTGTAAAGAGCACAGAATGTGCCCAGCCTGCCTCCTGACCCCACAAAGTTCGGAAGTGATTGGCTATTGCATCGTATGTAGCTTTAGTCAAGCTTGAATGTTTACTCTTGCCAAATTTGTAATCTCGCTGAGCAATTTGCCATACTTTGACATGGTTAGCAAAGCTGCGCATCTTCTCCAAATAGGAACATAAGCTCACCATGCGTATCGATTGGCACAGATTCACCCCAGCCCAATCCGAAAAGACAGACGCAATCGGCGACTTTGGGGCCAACGCCTTGTAGCGACAGTAGTTCTTCGTGTGCATGCCTATATCCTTCGCGTCCACCTTCAATCATCTTTCCAGCTGGAGATGATTTCTGTCCTAGCAGCGGAGTCTCAGGATTTCTCAATCCTTCCAGCCAAGCAAGGCCTTTCTCCTCGACGATTTGGGCAGTCCGGTGTAAATATTTCGCCCGATATCCAAAACCCAATTCCCGCAGATGCTGCTCAACCTTTGGTCCTACAAGTGCCGTGGGTGGTGGAAAGTCATGATATGCCTGAGAATTGATATTCCCTATATATGGACCGTAGTGAAGACACAGCTTCTCCACCATTTGTGATATGCGAGAGATGTTGTTGTTGGACGAGCATATGAATCCAACCAAGGCCTCCCAAGCATCTTGATTCATTATGCGCACACCTGTGAACTTAGGCGCTTTCTTTCTGAAATTCAAGTCTCCTGACGCCCATTGCTCATACAGCAACCCTAGATTGGGCTTGAGATTGAAGTAGCGTTTGATCAGGTCGAGGGTATCGTCTTCTTCGATTTCGAGCGGAGGAGGCGAAGGAAGTGGACTAGAGGTTGGAAATATGGCTCGATAGTGCAGAGCTTCTGAGTCTTGTTTGAGTGACAATATTCGACCGTGAAGAGCTAAGGACCATTCGTTTTCGCCAGATCTTCTCCATCTACAATTACTGTCAGGGGTGCTGTTCGAGTACTGGAGTATGCGATTCTAACCGAAATGATTGACCACATCGAAGGGTTGTATTTATACATAGTTCAGTCAAATTGAGGGGCAGCTTCTTCCAGTCGGCCATTTTCAATACATTCACCAGTGAAAGGGAAAAAGTGTTGTGTTGCAGAGTAAAATCCGCTCAACACGGCTCAACTCTCCCGTCCCCGTCTTCACCAAGACAAGGCCGAGCCGAAAGCTTTGGCTTCAGTCCAGAACACAAAACACCAAACTCTCCACCTAGCCGGCTACCACCATATGCCCAGTCATCAAAATCATCAGACTTGCCATTACAGGAAGGAATAGTAGCGGCAACGATTTCGCGCAGATCTTTTCATTGCCGCACCGCATTGAGAACCGCAAAAATGAACGGCGACGGACATAGAGGTAAGTTGACACTAGATCGCGCGCCATCTGTTCTCATCGGTGTTTCAATTGTATAGAATGCTAATTGGCTCTCGTTCAGGTAGCGACAGGCACCACTCCTCACGCGATTACCATGTATGCTAAGTATTACCCATAGATGCAGCAGGCAGGCCCAAAAGGGAAGACAAGATCAAGAGTGAGTTCATTAACCCACGGTCACAGGGCGGCAGTCGAGGCGATAGAGAGCGAGACCGAGGCGATGATCGCCGACGAGACGACCGACGCCGCGAAGACAGACGTGGAGACGACCGCGGCTCCAGGAGACACGAGGACGACTCCTATTCATCCAGTCGCAACCACCGGGAACGCGAGCGTGAGGATAGATACGGCGGCAGAGACAGACGCGACGATAGAGGTGGATGGGGCGATAGACCTCCTCGCGAGGACCGTCGTAGATCCAGGTCACCAAGAGGAGGTCGACGTGATAGAGATGGCGGCGATGACAGACGACGCGACCGGGGCGATGTCTTTGGCGACCGCCGAGGAGGAGGAGGTGGTGGTGGTGGTGGTGGCAGAGATCGCAATGATCGTGGAGGAGGAGCCGACAATAGAAAGAAAAGCGCGTCACCACCCCCCAAGAAGCGTGAACCTACACCAGACCTTACCAACGTGGTCTCTGTCCTCGATAGAGTTCGCAGCTTGACACAGTGGGACATCAAGCCTCCCGGGTACGAGAACGTCACTTCTGAACAGGCAAAGATGTCTGGCATGTTTCCACTCCCTGGCGCACCTCGCCAGCAGCAGATGGATCCTCAACGTCTGCAAGCATTCATCAACCAGCCTGGCAACCAAGCCGCGGCCTCTGCACTCAAGCCATCTCAAGCTCGCCAGTCGAAGCGTCTGTTCGTCTACAATGTCCCGGCCACGGCAACAAATGACAGTCTTGTGGATTTTTTCAATTTGCAACTCAATGGTCTCAATGTCATTACTGGCAACGATCCCTGCTTGTCCGCAGCCATTTCCGCAGACCGCAGTTACGCTCTCCTCGAATTCAAGAATCCTAACGATGCAACTGTGGCCCTCGCATTGAATGGCATCTCGATGGAGGCCACAGATAAAGGTGCGGATACGGACATGGCTGACGCTTCAGGCCTTTCCATTCGCCGGCCTAAAGACTACATCTCGCCTACTGCGGTAGTTGACCCAGATGCAATGGAGGGTGTTATTTCCAGCGTCGTCAAAGACTCTCCGAATAAGCTGTGCATTTCCCACATCCCAATTCACATGACAGAAGAGCAGATCAAGGAGATTCTTGAGGCAATGGGGCCCTTGAGCGCGCTTGTCCTTGCCACGGATGTCGGCAGTGAACAATCACGCGTATGTTTCCAATGGTCTTTGACATATACATCAACTAACATATTTAGGGCTTCGCATTCTGCGAATACGCGGATCCCTCGAAGACTGAGATCGCTCTAGAAGGTCTCAATGGTTTAGAGCTTGGCGACGACCATCTCAAGGTTGAGCGTGCCAGTGTTGGACATCAACAGGCTCAAGACTTGCAGATGAATGTTGGTGCCATGTCCATTCTCGCTGGCAGCAACACTGGAGATCTGGAGAAGGGTCGTGTTCTCGAGCTCATGAACATGGTAACAATAGAGGAGCTTATGGACGGCGAAGAATACGATGGTATGTAACACTGTTCGACCATATCTCGAACACTATACTGACCGCATCCTAGATATCAAACTTGAGGTCCAAGACGAGTGCGACAAATACGGCAAGGTCCTTGAGATCAAGATTCCACGACCAGCTGGCGCACGCTCATCTCCAGGTGTTGGCAAGATTTATGTGAAGTTCGAGCAGCCTGAATCGGCTGCAAAGGCTCTTGCCGCTATGTCTGGCAGAAAGTTCTCAGACCGGACCGTTGTCGTGACCTATTTCGGCGAGGTCAGTAACTTACTAACTGCTAAAGGAACAGCAAGCTGACCAATAACTCAGGAGTACTTCGATACTAATGCGTGGTGAAAAGTTTAGCTGGACAACTTCGAAGCACTAATTTCAGGTTTTGCGCATGGAAATCTGACAGGACAGAGCAGGTGGATGATTGGACCGGCACGATACACTATTGACATGCAGCATCCCTTATGCTATTTGCTTTCTCTTCCCTTGTATCATCATTTCACGAAGAACTGGGCTGAGGATATCGCAGGAGCCCAGCGGGACACCTTGAACCCTTGCCCACGACTCTCGTGAACACAAATCCAGCACAAAAAGCGTCGGCGCACGATCAATTCGGGATTAAGTTTTTGAACTCACATTCAGGTAGCTTTAGCCAGTCACGTGAAATTGTTGCAACATTAGCAGCTTGGAAGAGGTAACTCAAAGCCCTGGCTGATGTGTACGAGTGCTTATGGTGATAGTTCTTCCTGCGAGTCGTGAAATCAGAACTTGATCGAGGTAAGAGCATACGAAACATGTTTTGCAAATGGAGCGGCAAAGATGTCGAGGACTGCGAAACAGCAGCATCTGAGCGGTTGGTCTGAACGCCTTTCTTGCACTGTAAACGATGGGCAGCGACACATCGACCAGGAAAAGACAATTGACTGCTGCAGAGAACGTCCGAAAGTCCTGGTCTCTATGCTAAGCAGATCGTGCAGCTGGTTATGCTGCATGAGGCATGTTCTTGGTTAATTATGTTGAATATCCAGGCACAGAAAAAGGGTCAGGGCATCCATAAGGACTGTCCTGAAGTGACGCAAGTTGGGCACCCTCTCCCCCACACTGTAATAGTAGAGCACCTAGGTAGCAATTGTAACCCAACATGATAATATTAAAGTTCAGCTGAACTCGGCCATCCACGAATGCGTGGCTGGTTGTGTGTTCGTTGGCTCAGCCTCACGCGGCAGAACCCTTGCATTGCCCCTCCGAGCCTTAAATCTCCCATCGCCGCCAGACAATACATGTCAGAGCCGCCCGCTGCAATACTCACAGTGGTCCTTAAAACGCTTCCTGCTCCCGGACACTCAAACTTGAAGATACTCTGCCTCTTTCGGCCATTCCTCGCTTTGTCCAAGTACAAAAATAAGCAAGAGCAACGAGCAGCCTACTTCTCCCTACCTATACCGCACTTATCACTCCGAGCTCAGCTGAACTGAACACCTCACCAACAATCAGCAAACCGACCAGTTACCATGAAGAAATTCGGGCTCAAACGCAACAAGGACAAAGGCGACTCGTCGCGCTCCGAGTCCCCTGCAAATTTAAACCCTTATGCTCAAGCGCCTGCCGCAGATCCCTACACGAGTAACAATAATACGCCCCCTCCAGCTTACAATGGCCCTCCTTCTGCAAGCTATAGACAGGAGAAAAGTGCGGGAAACGCTAGTGGATATGGCGCACCGAATCCACCTGTAAATCAGGGCAGGTACGCTGCGCCTGCTGCTGGAGGAGCGGGATACGGAGGTTATGGACAGGGTGGAAGTCGATATGGGAGTTCTGAGGGGGGCAATGCTGCTCCTACGGGGAGCAGATATGGAGGCGGAGGGTATGTTACTATCAAAGTAACACCTGGTCCGAAGGCTAATTGGGTCATAGTTACGGAGGATTTGGCGGCGCTCCTCCGCTCTCTGATGATGCTGGGCCAGCCCCTACATCGAGATATGGAGGAGGTGCTGCTGCTCCTACTTCACGATACGGTGGTGGAGCTCCTGATGCTGGACAAAGCCGATATGGAGGAGCCCCTGCTGATCCGACTTCTCGCTATGGAGGCGGTGCACCCGGAGGGCAAAGTGGCTATGGGGCACCTGTGGGAGGTCGTTATGGGGGTGCTGCTGCTGCCAATGGTGCAGAACAAGACCAAGCTGGCGCAAGCGAATGGGAGACTGGACGTGGTAATGTAGGTTGATCGAGAGCGCCCATTCCGTCTCGCGACGTTAATTATGTATAGGGAGAGCCGCAAGGCTACGGTGCCTACGAAGACCGAGTACTTACCGCCGAAGAACAAGAGGAGGAGGATATTCAGGCCACCAAAAACGAAATCAAATTCATCAAGCAGAGTGATGTCTCTTCGACCCGGAATGCTCTCCGGATCGCTGCTCAGGCAGAAGAAACTGGCCGAGCTACGCTGGAGAGATTAGGAGCTCAGGGCGAGCGTATTCACAACACAGAAAGGAACCTGGATCTTGCCTCGAACCAAAACAGGTTAGCAGCTGAGAAAGCCCGAGAGATAAAGACTTTGAACAGATCCATGTTCGCTGTCGTAGGTTCGCTTCTTTTATCAAATCGAACATGAGCTAATATACGTTCAGCACGTTGCTAATCCCTTCACCTCCGCCAAACGCACTCGAGAGCGCGAAGAAGAAGTCCTACGCATCGCTCGAGAAGATCGCGAGCGACGCGATCAGACTCGTGCAGCAGCCTGGGACTCTCAAGCCCGCCAATCAGAAGTCCAACGTGATCTCAATCGCCAAGGCGCACCAAAGCCAATCGGCAAGCAGAGTCTTGCTGACCGAGCTAAGTTCCAGTTCGAGGCTGATAGCGAAGACGAAGAGATGGAGGGCGAGATTGATCAAAACATTGATCTTCTACACGGCGCTACAACGAGGCTTAAAAACTTGGGTCTCGCCATGGGCCAAGAGGTTGATTCGCAGAATAGGCATATTGAGCGAATTGGAGGCAAGGTTGACAAGGTCGATGATGAGATTGCTCTCAACCGCAACAGGCTAGACAGAATTAAGTAAAGAGGCATTTGGTCTGGGATTATATGGCAGGATTTCGTGATTGGGACCATCGCGGTACACTCATCTCATGTAGACGGGAAGGATCCGTCATGCGAGGCATGTAAGGCGTTTTTGGATACTTCTGTCTATATCTCAATAGATATGACTTGCTCGGTCCCTTCGCGTTTGTGCTAACATATCGTAGGGCAGAGCGTTCCTGCTTGTTGTCATAGGAAGACAGTTACAATGTATACGTTGTTACTAAGTCGAAGTCAGAAGATCGCCGACGAGCTACTCTTTGCTAATACGGGTGAAGGGAATTGTTCTGATAAAGGTAGAGTGAGTGATTGGCTCATGTCTCATTTCTTGGCTCTCCGCGCTTCTTGAGACTTGGGCTTTGGCTGATTACTTGGGCCTCGCTATCGTTCTTCTACACGACCACTAAGGTCGTGATTGTCTGTTGAATGGTGCTTGCTCGTCCAATGGACAAGAAGTTTGGCCTGATACCAATGGTCGTCTCTTATTTGGACAGACATGATTTCAACGTCCATGCTACATACCCTCGTCTCTTTTTCATGGTAGCTAGAGGTGCTATTGTGTGGAACAAAGGCGTGCTCTTCGTCTTATGTGCTTCTGCATGCTGGCGTCATTGTGTTCGCCCAATCTCGTGTCTAAGCATGTCCACTTCTTCCGATTCTCTTTTCGTTTATTCCGATGCCTGAAAATGCGTGTCGCCGAGATAACCCATTGGCTAGATTTTCCTGTAAGTCTTTCCATTGCTATTGTGCTGCATGCTGACAACTTCATTCAGCTGAGAAGAGTATCACTTCCAACACGCTAAACGACGATCGACCAGCTCTCTTGTGCGCATGTCTCATTTACCCTGTCATTTATCGCGCTGCGAGAGACGTGCGAAGGCTACATCCGCTTGACTGTTTGAATCGAAGCTGTTTCAACTCAGTACGTCTGGACACTTATCAATATCATGCGGTGCCTGCTTATTGAAGGGACTATTATCGCTGTTAGTACATCTTGTTTTATTGGACCCATTGTCCATGTAGTTACCTTCGTCCGATATCTTACGCGAGATGACAGAATCTCACAAGACTCCCGTCGAGAAGTCACCAGGTTAGTCCCAACCAGCTACTGATACCCACTATCGGTAAATCCATTAACATACAAGAAAGGTTTGTCTTCTGGATGTAGAGCTTGTGCCCAATTCCGCCTTTTCATTCTACTAACATGGAATTCTTTCTTGAAACTACAAGTCCTGGACGTCACAATGCAGTTGCAGGGACCTGGCTGTCAACTTTGAAAGCACAACTGTCTACCCTTGTTCTTTGGGCAACTGTTCTACTTATTGTGGTCTCAGTCTCAAGAATTATGTATAGGCTCTTGGTTTCGCCTCTTCACAAGATTCCTGGCCCCAAGCTGGGTGCGATTACTTATCTTTACGAATTCTATTATCAAGTCATCAAACCATATCAATACACCATAAAAATCGACCAACTACATAAGGACTTTGGTAGGAAAAACATTCTCCTGCCTTGACCTGTTGATTCTGACGGATTTTAGGCCCGATCATCCGAGTGAATCCGAATAAAGTTCACATCTACGATGCGCAATTTCATGTCAGTTTTGGTCAGTCTCAGTCTGTGCGAAAAGACTCTTGGTACTACAATCCTGGCTTACCAGGAGCTACGGTGCTTTCGGACAACAGTGTAGTGCACAAGACTCAGAAAAAGAGACTCGTGACTGCACTTGCCAAGCGCACGAAAGAAGACTTTCCTCGAGTTATTCAATTACATACGAACCGGCTAGCTCTTAGATTGATGGCTCAGTGCGAGCAGGATTGTGATATGAATCTCTTGGACGTCGTGAGAAGTCTGAGTTACGATATCGTAATGTCCTTGTTCTTGGGAGATCATGAATCTCTCCTTGCGAAGCCGGACTTTGGTCACCTCACTCTGCGACAATTTCGCGGCATCTTCCGGCTTAGTTCATTCGTCCGGCACTTTCCAAAGCTGACTTCATTTCTGCTGTTTATTACACCTCGCACGATCAGTCGAGCGCTTTTCCCGGTTCAAAATCTTCGTTTGGTGGGCAGTGAAACGCTCCCCCGCTGGTGAAGTTCGAACTGACTTCAAACTTAGGAAATGGCTGCGGAAGTAGACAGACTCATAAAGAAGCAATGGGAAACGGATAGCCCAGAGACTATACTTCGATCCTGGACCGCCGACTCAGGATTCGCGGACTAGGATTTTCTCATTGCCGAATGCACTGAGGGTGTTATAGCTGGTGTCGAAGGTATTGGGCATACATTGCTTAACATAATGGTGCACGTCATGCTCTATCCTGAAGTTCGCCGTTTGCTCAGGCAAGATCTGCAAGATGGCTTATTTCGACCTGACATAGGACCATTAGACGTCTTCCGAGGCTTTCCTTATCTGGTATGTTCTATCGTCTCTGGTGTAATACTCTATTGTTGACGATATAAAGCATGCAGTGATAAAGGAGGCAATGAGAGTGGATCTAGCCATGACACGATTCAGGTTTGCGAGGGTGAGCACTGAAGTGATCGAATACGGACCGTATAAAATACCGGCCGGCGTCAGTGATTCACTCCATGTCTCGGCCACGAAGAATGCTGAGCAAACACATAGACCGCAATCTCGACAACGAACACCTGCGCGCATTTAGATCCAACTGTCTTTCCCGACCCTTCATTATTTCAGCCCGATAGATGGCTCCAGCCCGATTCTGCCAGGCTGGAAAAATACTGGACTGCCTTTGGGCAAGGTCGATATCACTGTGTCGGTTCCAAGTGAGTATGCGATACTGCTTGACTACAGCAAATACGCTGATGCAAAGATGCAGACTTGCTCTTCTTACCATGCACTATGCTGTCGCAAGGATATTCTCGGAATCTGAGCTACTGACAGATTTGGATATGGAGACCATGAATCGTAGCGGCGTTCTGGACTTCTTTCCGTCTCGGTCCTGTGCAGCTTTGAATGTGAGCGTGAAAGCGCTGTAGCTTGTAGGTCGCGATCGAGTTTCGGTGTAAGACTGAAGCCTGGAATCGAGCCTCGATAAGGTACTGGTCGATGAAAGCCAAGTATTGTTACTACTAAGCTTTCCGCACCTCATGCTTATATTCATCTGAGTACTCAATAGACTTACATTGTATCATATGTTTTGTTCTTTAGTCGCCTGCCACATCGGTAACATAATATCATTACTCTTCGTGCCATTGGATTAGTGGTGAAGTTCTCCACATCTGATCGGCAGCCAAGCCTTTTCTGCTCTTGCTATTCTATTGTAGGTTGAAAACACGGGCGAGCATGAATAGCTCCCTGCGTAAGGATTGAGAGATGTTGACGTCGAATTTCAAGCATGCCATTTGAAGTTCAGGGACCACTCTTTCGTGTGATATCCTGAGCCGATTCTTGCTCACTCGATCTAGGTATCCAGAGATTGCCCGCATAATGCCAATGGCTTCGACCGGTAGCGCCGCGATGAGCATCCTTCGCCTAGTGACACGGAGACACCTTATGCCAGTGGAGTAAGTTGAGTGATATTTTGGCGAATGACTATAGTCAACACTAAGAGAAAATTGCGATTCATACTGACTTCTATCACGCTGTCGTTTTCCAAACACTGTTGAAACCTCAAGAGTCGTGTGCTGCTTGAACCGGGCCTAAACTCGTTGTTTTGGCTTCGTGAAGATTAGTAGGGATCTCTGTCACGAATACCAAATTTCCCGTGGCTTTTCTCGACTCCATCTTCATAGTCATATCGAGGAGGATCTCTTCATATCCGCTCTCCCATTCATGGTGTACGATTATGATGGTGCTATCGATCACGGTCGTTTGCGAGCGGTTGTGTTTCAATCTCAATCCAAGCATACAGCTGGTGTCTTTCTGACAATGCTGAATCAGGCCTTTCCCACACTCGAATCATATACTGTCCGCATAACAGAGTCAAAACCTACGCCAAGCTGATTCTGATCTTTGGATGCATTGGCGTTGAGTCTATAGAGGCAGAAGATGGTTGGTAATTTTGGCATCGTCTTGCAGCTAAGCCATGTTGTTCACTATGATCCTCTTTTTCGAGTATGAATTGCCTTCCGAGCTCGTCTGCTCGAGAGCGGCCTTGATAGGTTTCTAGTACTTCTCGGATCAAGTTTCCAGCAGTTAGTCGTCACGATATCACAAGGAAAATGACAAACTGCTCTTGGCAATGGCCAATAAGGACATGAATCGAAGTGGTTCTGTGACGCAGTAACGATTATCTTCGCAATACTGCGTCCACGATTCCGACCGCGTCTTCACGCTATGATATTTAGATCACAATATAATCCTAGGACTGTACCTTGAATGTTCTTCCGCTAGCAGTCTTTCTCTCCACCTTCTCCTCGTTCTCTGGCCGAGCACGACGCAAGACTTGCAAGAAGTCCGCCGTGCGCCTTCTCATCCGCGAGTGAATATACGCTTTTGACGCCTTGATGTGGTAGTGAAAGTAGTCCCGGAATGTTTGGATGTGAGAAATGACCTCTTCCCTTCGCTGTTTAGTCAAATGACGTGGGAAAAGCACTGGGTACGGTCAGTAATATTCAGCGTCCATCGATATCAAATCGACCTACCAAATGTAACATATCCTACGTCGCCCTTGCCAGCTATGACGCCAGGTAATCCCTGCAATTCCAATGGTGGCTCGTCTCTGAACAATACCTGCGGCGCATTCTGGATTGCTCGCCGTCTAGCATCCACGAACTCCTGCAAGAAGACTTTTCCAAACACTCTGTCCGTCTCGTCTGTGAAGATGGTGCTGAAGATGACCGTGACCCTGTCGTGGCTGGCCTTGATAAAGATTGCCTCTGCCTCTCTGTAGTGGATGGCGCGCACAGTTCCACCTTCTCGGACACCTTGTGGCGCTGATTCTGATGTGTACTTTGCAGCCTCCTCTTTCAATGCCTCGAACTCGTCAAATGCTTGCTCGAATGGTGCTGCCATAGCATTGCGCTTGAGTAAGGATATCCGTCGGATGAGATCATCTTTGGCATCTGATTCAGCCTGTCAGTATGCCACAGATACATGTCAGCTCTCCGTACCTTGCTCTTCTGGGAGACTCTCCAAATCGACTTGGATTGAGAAGTCGTAGCCTTGTTCGGGAGCTATGATGTATGGACCGTATTCCCTTTCCAGCACCGACTGAGCTCCGTACTGTACCAGCTCATTGAAGCACTTGATCGCTATGGAAATGACGATCTTGGTCTTCCCTTCGGGGGTAGAAATATGGAAAGTCACTCCGTCAAAGTCCGACACGACCTGGTCGATTGATACGGGCGAGGCGCCGGCGGAAAACCTCTCTGTGAGCAGCGACTCAATCAGGATATTCTGGTAGTCGAGCAGCAACATCTCGGATTTCTATGAGGTCTGTTAACACCTGTGGTGTGTATTAGGCGGGGAGTGATGGTGTTTCGGAGGTGCCTTCAATCGCCGCTTAGCGCCCCATTTTAGGCCCCATCCCATGCGACTTCCTTGGTGGGCGGCTTTTTTCCTGAAGCGAGTCTCGACAGCATTATTTTCTTTCCCTGCAATGGTCAAGACATACAACAAGTACGAGGCCGAACAAACCTTCGGCTTAGTCAACTCCGCTCTCTCGAACGTTCTCTCCGCCTCAGATAGCATAACTAGGACCTCCGGCGCAGGAGTCGCCGTTGTTGGCGCATGCGAAAATGTCTATCGATGGGACTTGAAGAAGGGGGAATTGCTGAGCAAATGGAGGGACAACTCGAGCAATTCTCAGGTCACGGCCATTGCGCGGAGTGCTACAGATGTAGACCTATATGCGGTTGGGTATGAAGCTAAATTTTCTAGATTCGGAAGATATTCCAATTTTCGAATAGTACTAACCATTAAACCTCTGTAGCTACGACGATGGAACGATACGCATATGGGATTCAAGAATCGACACTCTTGTAATCAGCTTCAACGGACACAAAAGCGCGATTACAACCCTAGCCTTCGACAACACGGGAGCAAGACTCGCAAGCGGCGCGAAAGACACAGACATCATTGTGTGGGATCTTGTTGCGGAAGTCGGTCTATTTAAACTGCGAGGACACAAGGATCAGGTGGTCTCATTACGCTGGCTATATCAAAAGCCTGGTGAAGATGGGTCGGCGAATGGATCAAGCTCGGATGATGCATTTTTGCTCTCCGCGAGCAAAGATGCGCTGATCAAGATATGGGATGTTTCGGCACAGCATTGCATTGAGACGCATATTGCACAGACGAATGGAGAATGCTGGGCCATGGGAGTTACACCAGACCTGGATGGATGCATAACCGCTGGCAGCGATGGAGAGCTGAAGGTCTGGAATATCGACCTCAAAGGACTCCTGATCTCGGGACACACATTTGGGGAGGAACCGGACAGGCGATTTTTGCAGGACAGAGGCGTGCTTCACCGGCAGGGCAAAGACAGGACAATTGGGGTCAGCTTCCATCCGCAAGCCGACTATTTTGTTGTTCATGGATCAGAGAAGGCTGCGGAAATATGGCGGATACGCTCTGAAGGAGAGGTACAGAAGAGCTTGGCCAGAAAACGAAAGAGAAGACGAGAAAAGGAAAGCGAAACCAACGGAAATGCAGATGTTGAGATGAATGGAGCGGAGGAAACAATTGTCCCTACGATCAGCGACGTTTTTGTCCCCTACACCATCGTAAGGACTGGCGGAAAAGTGCGTTCGGTGGACTGGATCAACAAACGAGCACACAAGAAACTACAACTTCTGGTGTCCTGCACCAACAATGAGATGGACGTGTACGACGTGCCGGTAAAGGACCCGAAGAAGAAATCGACCTCAGAAGACACGGACTACACCCGAACGTATTCTATCGAGCTGCCAGGGCATCGCACAGATGTTCGGTCTGTGGCACTCAGCTCAGATGACCGGATGCTGGCCTCTGCCTCAAGCGGCTCTCTTAAGATCTGGAACGTCAAGACGGGTACGTGCTTGCGGACTCTTGAGTGTGGATACGCGTTATGCTGCTCGTTCTTGCCAGGCGACAGGATAGTGGTTGTGGGAACAAAAGCCGGGGAGTTGGAGTTATTCGACATTGCGTCATCAACCCTAATAGAGAGTGTAACGGCGCATGAGGGAGCTATCATGTCTCTTCAGATCCATCCTGATGGAAAGTCATTAGCCACCGGAAGTGCAGACAAATCCGCCAAATTTTGGAAGTTCGAGGTCGTCAACGAGGATATCGCGGGAACCAAGCGGACAACGTCGAGGTTACGATTAACACAAACTCGAACCTTGAAGGTCAATGATGACATTTTGAGTATCTGCTTCACTCCGGACGGTCGGCTGCTGGCAGTCTCGACTCTAGATAATACCGTCAAGGTCTTCTTTGATGACAGTCTCAAGCTTTTCCTCACTCTTTACGGCCACAAGCTTCCGGTGCTCGACATGTCCATCTCTTCTGACAGCAAACTCATCGCGACTTGTAGTGCCGACAAAAACGTGCGACTTTGGGGCCTTGATTTTGGCGATTGTCACAGAGCACTTTTTGCGCATAACGACAGCATCATGCAAGTCTCCTTCATCGCAGCGCCGCCGTCACGAGAAGAGGGCCACCACTTCTTCAGCGCAAGTAGAGACCACTCTCTCAAATCTTGGGACGGCGACAAATTCGAGCAAGTTCAAAAGCTTGTAGGTCATCATGGCGAGGTCTGGGCCATGGCTGTGAGTCGCGCGGGTGACTTCATTGTGTCTGCCTCGCATGACAAGAGCATCCGTGTTTGGAACCTGACCGATGAACCAATCTTTCTCGAAGAAGAACGCGAAAAAGAGATGGAGGAGTTATACGAGCAAACCCTGCAGACATCTCTTGAAGCCGATGGCGATCAGCTCAACCCAGATCAAGAAGCCACGGCTGCCTCGAAACAAACAACAGCTACACTCACTGCTGGCGAAAAGATAGTTGAAGCCCTCGAGCTGGGAATAGAAGATCTAGCCGTCGTCCGGGAATGGCAGACGCGCAAGGCCTCGAATCCGAATATCGCACCTCCGACACGTGATCCGCATTTCATCGCAAACAGGAATATATCCGCAGAACGATACGTCCTCAACACCATCCAACGCATCCCCGCTTCGCAACTCCATGACGCTCTCCTCGTGCTCCCCTTCTCCATCCTCCCTTCTCTCTTCACCTTCATCAACATCTGGATCCAAAGGCAATGGGACATCACGCTCGTTTGCCGCGTTCTCTTCTTCATGCTCAAAACACATCAAAGACAGATTGTCGCGAGTAAAGAGCTCAAAGTCGTTCTCGAAGGGATGAGGAGGGATCTGAGAAGCACGCTTGGTGAAGTGAAGGATATCTTTGGGTATAACCTTGCTGCTATCAAGTTTGTGGAGGACAGGGTCAGGGACAGGGGCATTGTTGTGTTGGAGGATGTGGAGAAGGAGGAGGAGAGGATCAGGAATGGCGCGAAGAAGAGGGCGTTTGTTGATGTTGCGTAGGGGTGTGGTAGAGAGCTTCTCTGTAAAGACGTCCTGTATCGGAAAATGGATTGTGAACATTTAGGTCTTTCCGAAGATTGTTTCGTATCGGTTTCGTCAGTGGATTTGGCCTCTGCTCGCTCTACTGTCATTGGTAGCAAATCACAGACACAGCGAGCTAATCAATATAATACTTTTCAGACATGCTACAAAAATTCAACGATATCAATGAAGCCACCTCTCGAATCAATCGCGCCTAGCTCTCACAAATAAAAAAGGTTTAGTAGAAAGAAACCCCATTTCTCCCCCCCCTCCTCTTCCCAAACACCATCAACTCTCCAAAGCATGCAGTGACTCACACCGGTTCCATCTAGTAGTAGGTATCCCCAAAGAGAACAACATGCGCATACTAGCTCCAATCCCTTCTCGCTCATCGCCACATTGCTTGAAATGGAGTCTAGGTAGGGTAAATGCTCTGCTCACAGGTCCCTCCCTCCGCTTCGGTTATGTCATACCACGTACGTCATCCTCAAGCAAGGGACGGGAGAACTTTCAACCTTCAACAACAATAGACGGGATGGGAGGGGACGGTCGGGAGGAGTATTGTAATCTTACCTAATCATACCATCACATGAAACGAGAAATTCGGTATCGGGTTGGGTATTGCTCGATGATTTTTGTGTTGTGTTTTATGCAGGGGGGTAATGGAAAGGATAAGGCTTGTGCTAAGTAAGAAAACGCGTAATTATTATAGTAGATAAGGTATCTACCTCTCTCCGAATAGGTAGGTACAGTATATTTATTAATTTCGAAGGCCGTCTATAATAATGCGGATTTGATGATGTTCTATTTAGACGGATGGAAAGCGATTAGTACTTGCTCCTATTGAAAAATTATATCCTTAATCCGATTTGCTCTGATTCGATTTGTATTATATTATAGACTATATGATACAATACAATACGCCTACCTAATTCCCACCTACGAAAAAATCCTACTGAAACCTTATATCTCATCCAAAATTCCGTCCGACGTATGATAAAATACAAGATAGGATAGAATAGAAAAAGTAGGCTCGCGCGCCGTAAAGCCTTTTTCTAGGTAATCGTATTACTATAGGTATTCTATTTCTTATTAGTATAGATACTAAGTAGTCTAAGGTTTTGGAATTTTCGGGTAAGGGATAAGGGGTTAATGTATTCTATATAGGTAGAAAAAAAAGATATAGATATTTAGAAGATGGTATAGATATCTTCCAGAATAGAAGATTACCGAGTAGGTTTTATAATAAGGTTTTTCTGCCGTTGAATATGTAAGCTATTATCTATAATAGTCTAATAGTAATAGTACATAACCTATTCCTACCGAATTCGGGTAGGTAGAAGATAAAGCCAAGACTACTCAGAGCAAGATAAAACGAGGTCATCAACGTCCATACGTACATGCACCTCATTGATCAATCACCATACACAAAAAGAGCGACGATGACGATTATTTCACATGTATTACGAATTACCAATACAGCGGTGTGTGTGTGTGTGAGCGCGTAAGCGCCGACATAATCTAAAGTTCTAAACCTTGCCTGCCTGCCTGCCAAGGAGAAAATCCGCCTTGCCTTGGCTTGCCTTGCTCAACCCAAACCCACCGCGCCGCCGAAGATGCATTGGATCATGTTATCGACAGACGCAGATTTACGTAACCCCCAAAGTGTGTCTGTCCAACTGATCCATGTCACTTTTTTTTTCCCCCGTTGCTTGCGCTTGCGCACGATGTTGGTGAAAATGAAAATTTTGGCTCCGAATTCGTTCTTTCGCATTGTCAGAAGTGGGGCGTCGATCTTTGCCTTGTTCTTCCCTCCCGTCTCGGTTGGTCCCGAGCGGGAGGAAACGGCCATGTCAATTTTTTGAGCCTCACATCTTTTTTTTTTGTCTTTCCTTCAACTCTTTCTTCCCTCTCGATGGCAACACCCTTGAGGAGAAGAGAAGAGCGTCAAAACTAACAAACAGGCCAATGATTGGCATCCCCAGCAAATTTCGGTTTCTTGTATTTCTTGGAAGGATCCGACTGCCCGGGCGCGTGGTAGCCCGGAGGAGTGACTTTCGAGATGATCGGTGGTTCATCCGACGATGCTGAGCCGTGTTCTGACGGTGGGGATTCTGATGGGTGCTCTGACGGTGTGGATTCTGATGAGTGCTCTGACGCTGCTGATCCACGTTCACCTCCACCACTACCTCCGTTTACCATTCGAGCGATCAGATCGGCAGCCCGGGGGGCCGACCTGTCCGGCGCGGCCTCAACAACCTCAACACTACGGCCCCTGATCATTGGGCCGTTCCTCCAGTTCCCGTCTGGTGAGAAGCACAAACTGGCCCTGCCCTGTTGACTACAGAGGTCACTGACTTCGTTGCCTCCGAGCATTTCGTCGTCGTAAGGGCCGCCAGCAGCGTACATCCAGTTCTTGGTTCCGCCGCATGGAGCTCCATTGAGCTTGTCCCAGGCTTTGGTCGATCGGATAAATCTGACTTTATTGGTGTTGACTACAGCTTGCGTGGCGGCGCCGTCGCAGGATAAGAAACCGCAAGCATCAGTGGTTGTACAGCAGCATAGTCGGTGTGTCTTGGCCGTTGCGGTAAGAGTAAGAAAGGGGAAGAGGAGGACGGTAGTTAATCTCATTGTGAACGAGTTTGAATGGCGAGGCAATAGGAAGACCAATTTCCATATTCCATCTCGAGCCACGACCGACGAGCGTTATTTGTATGCAATCTCTCAGGCTATGCTACAGCTCTCGGGAGAGTACTTTTCCTCTCAACCTTTGCGACTTGATATCATTTCTCGTATCTCAACATGTGTAGCTAAGACAGATGGGTAAAAATATCGCGCGAGGCACTCTCAGCTATACCGTTTTGGCTTTGTGACTTCATGGTTCTCTGAACGTTCTCTTAACAACGCACTATCAGAGTGAGAAATAACTGGCCGGCCTAAAAGGACCGTCTAAGCGACGTGAAAACTCAATACGCTGCCATATCACGCCTGTTCACCTGAAATTTGGCTGTGAGGCGTATTCGCTTGGCCGGTCCATTTCGGCCGGCCAGTTATTTCTCACAGTGATAGAACGCAGAACGCAGTGCCCCGGCGCATCTATCCTGGTCATCGTGGTGGCGAGTGGTAATTGTTAGCAAATGTTTGAAGGTAACCGGCATCATATATGGAACGGTGGGGACAAATTGATAATGTAAGCAAGGCCCAAGGACTCGCTGGTGCACAGCCCCTCTCTTCCACTATGGTATGGCCAGATGTAAGCCCTTGTACATCTTGACAGGTGAAGTAGCTTACATCATTTTTTTGTCCCAACAGGCGCATACGCAATCCCCAACTTCGGGAGTGATCGTAAAGTTTCGGGGGTTTTGCGATGTCTTCCCCCATCCCGACTTTGACACGTTTAGTGTGAATGTTGCTTGCTTCTCCATGAGCCCGAAGATACAAGTGAGGACATCTGACTGTTGTAACTTGTAACCTGCCAGCGCGTGCTGCTGGCCCCTGTTGATACTGAGCAAGGGAGATGAAATTGAGGAGTTGGGACAGGCGCTAGCTGCGGCGGTCTAGCTGGGCATCCCGGCGTAAATGGACCGCTTATGTGTGTGAAAGCGATCCAACAGTTGTGTAGTCCAAAGGATGTGGTTGGAAGTGCTTGGTACGCAGTCACGTCTTGCAGGACTGGTAAGGCACCATCTCAAGGTTTGTCAAAGTCACACTGCGCGGAATAGGTGGCGGAATAAGATGGCAACCCATTTTCGGTCGTCGAGAAACAGCCTCACGCCGCTCCCATGTCTCCTTGAGTAGTAATCAGCACACCGGGCCTCGAGGGCTGTGTCACTTCACCGCTATCTCAGGGTCTACAGTGCATGAAACGACCAATGGAAACGGCGTCTAAAGATCGCGGATCGGAGAGATGAGGATATCTGACGGGAAGATCAATCCATTATTTTTGGTAAGAGTCGAGTGAGATGTGAGCTTGGCCGACACCCTGCATTGGTGGCTTGCAGCCATGGTGGGCTTCTCTCGAGGAAGCGGGATGATCGGCGTTGATTGATGTCTTCTCGAATGCGTCTATTCGCCGTGGATGCTTGTTTGCCGGGTGACTGGCGTCCACAGCGGCGCCGCAGCTGGAGCATGCAGGTGCAGCTCGCCACTTTGCGGGAGGCAGGGGAGATTTCTTCACGGAACGAGTACCTCTTACATGAATACAGGTGCTGTCGGGAGCAGAGTTGCAATATGCGAGTCAAGGCGAAAGTGCTGTTTCTTTCCAAGACCTTTGGTAGCAACGGCCCGCCAGCCACGTCCAACGCCGCGTTTCGGCACCGTGACATGCCGATGCTGAGATGCCGTAGTGTACTCCGTAGGACAGCTAAGGAAGTAGTAGGTCGCCGTTGAGTGGTTGTTGGAGGGGATATGTGCTTATTCCCGCCACGGACTTCCACCCAGCACAAGTGCACATGAGCAGCGGAAGGGGGAGAGTGAGGCGGAGGGATCCACTCTCCATCCCTGGAAGTTCAGCTTCGATTCGCCCGCTTGACGAAACCAAGTGGAAGGGGGTCAAGCGAGCGAATCGAGGGTTGTACACAGTACGTACTTCACAAGCGACGTTGCCAGGGTTGGTCTGCGTCCGAGAGAGAGATTTTTGGGAGATGGGATCTGGAAAGCTCAGATTGAAAATGAGATTAGGACCTCGAGTCTGTTCCTGACACAGACAAAAGCACGAGCGACGAGCCTCAGGAGTACATAGGTCCATCTCTAGCGGCGGAGGAGAGGAGAGGCTCGGGTCTTTTTCTTCTGCTGTAGCAGTCTGAAGTTACATCGCCCTGTTGGAACCGTCACGCCTGTGCTGGCCTGTGTGAGGTGCGGCGTCATTGGTGGGAACAGACAGGATTTCACAGGAGGCCTTGAGGCACAGAACGGGCGTGGGGCACTTCCGCCACTGCAAGATCCCAGGCACCTTGGGAAGACCCTGAGATTGCGCATGCACGATCCTACGTAAGTGGCGCTTCTACCCCGGCTCGACGATGAAGTGTCACAGGTGGAGCTGTCCCGGGATGTTTGAGATCATGACATCGTTGGGAAGACAGTTGTCTCACGAATGACTTCATGTGGTACGAGACCCTTCGTTTCAGACGGGAGCGTAGGGCTGCTGAGTTGTGGGTCGACTACCCATCTCAGTGAGATTCGTCGTCACGGACAGTGTTGTGGAGCGTGGAAGGTGGCTGAGATTACAAGTAGACAGACTGTTAGAGACAGAAAAGGCGAACGAATGAAGAAACTCAATAGTCGTCCACGGAACGACTTCTTAGGCAGTTCCATATATATATTGTTCATCTCTTCTTTGGGAGCGTCGGTCCTCTTCCCTCGCCTAAACGAGCAGTAGCTTTGCCTAATAGTACATGTAATAAATCATCGGTCCAACAAAAATAGTTATTTTACTGTGAACGCTATGATCTGTTGCAAGATTTCAAATGCTCGTTTCAAGTATGCCCACCACGCGCATTCTTACAATAATAATACAGGACGGAAATTGGGTATCGCAAGCTAATTTGGCTGCTGGGAAACGGTAACATGTGTCGTAGCCAACGACGTTCATCAATGGATCGCGGGGAAGAATCCTGGGTATCTGTAACGAGTGAAAAAACCAGGCATGATGTAATCCCATGCCGAAAACAAGTTGACCAAACACGGTTCTTGTCAGAACCTGGCGCGAAAACGAACGAAACGTGCAAATGGGTCACGACCAGTGCAGGACGTCTTTGAACACCAGAACTACTAGGGGAAAAAATGGTGGGTCGAAGAACAAGCCCTCATTCTTCGTCGGGCGAAGGATGATCGCGCCCTTCACCTTTGTGTACTTTGCGATGTCTCCGCAGGTTAGACACGACTGAGAAATGTCGGCCACAACCTTCCACTTCGCAAGCATATGCTACAACAATTGTCAGTGAGGAGAAGACCGGAGCAGCGGGTCGCGCTTACGCTTTTCACCAGTGTGGCTATACATGTGCGTTTGAAGCGAACTTGGTCGCGTGAAACGCTTATCGCAAATCTTGCACTTGTGCTTCTTCTGAGAGCTGGATGATACTTTGGAGCTGAACTGGCCCATCATTGATTGCGGCGCAGGTGGCATGCCTGGACCCAGCAAGTTCGCTGGTGCGGGTAGGCGACGTGTATTCAGATCGACAGACTCTGATGCGGAGCTGTAATCAGTTCCTGCATCTGAAGCTGATCCGGCCTGAGATCCATGGTGAGAGTGAGAATAACTGCCATAGGACGATGGATACGTGCTAGCCGACGAGATAGACGAAGCATTGGAGTGAGTTGACGGGAAACCGTACGAGTCTGCAGACGATGTCCTGCTACCGCCTTGTGCCTCATAAATGTTGCGCGGCGTCATATCGTTCACAGAATTGCTCAGATGTAGCATTCCTCGGCTTGCATCAATAGCATCGCTGATGCTGGTCCTTTGGGCTTGCGAGGTGGTCTGATTAAATCTGTTGATGTCAATAATGGAGTTCCGGCGAGACGGGCCAAGCTGAGGGTCGAATAGGGCAGCGGAGTTTACTGACGGGTGAGATGGGCGTTTGTCAAAAGTTTGCTGGGTCGGAAATGAGCCTTTGCTTGTCGCATACTCCATGGTGTAGCCAGCTGATGACGTTGGCGCATAGGGATTACTTGGGCCTGCAGCTGAATACTGCTGAGCACCGTAACCTTGGGGCATGTCAATTGAGTTTTGTGGTTCGTATAGTCCTCCTGGGAGAGAGCTACCTGGACCTAGTGCTGACGCCGTGACTGGAAGTCCGAATGATGGCACGGACATTGTTGTTGGCCTTTGCATAGAGGCATCAATGCCTGCGGACGTTCCAACACTCGTTGCGAATTGCTGCGTGGATGGCGCGGTGGACGTGTTGTTTACCCACGGGTTGGTGAATTGGGGTTGAGAGTAGCGGATGCCGTTGTAAGCGAGTCCGTTGATCTGGGACTGCTGTCGATTGTCGACTGCCATGGCCATATCGGATAATCGCGAAGAATAAAAGGATCAAAGGGTCGTGTTGACGGCGTCGATTCCGAACTGAACAGCAATTGTTTGACGCTTACGGTACTCTGAACAACGTGGGGAGAGACGATCAAGCAGAGGATGGGCGGGATCAGCGCTCTTATGGACTTTGAGTCGCAAGGCTCCCGAAAGTGCTGACGGTTTCCCGATTCTGGATAACCACAGTGCTGCGGCCTGTCGATCGCTGTAGCCCTTGTAGCTGCAGGAGCGTGTCTTTTTTGGTATCGAGAAGGAAAGGAGTTTAAGCACTGAACGACCCAAAGTACGGGTGACGAGGTTGATCTCGAAATCTTGCTAGCGTTTCAAGTAGCTGGCGTCCGTGGTTTACAGCTGTCTGTTCAATGTGTGCCTGGTTGTTGGTTGCCGGGAAATGGATCCTGACAGGCTGGCAAGCTGGAGACGGCGGGAGCGCCTTGTGGTTGCGCTGGCCGAACAGAGTAAGGATGGGGAGGCCCTTGTATGCAACAAGCAATGATGATCAGAGGAATTTTTGTGGGCTGGTGAAGCTTTGCTGAAACGGCTTTAGAAGTCTTCGACGCAGTTTGGGGCACGAAGATCAATGTCGGGTCAGAAATGACGAGCGGGGATTGCAGATGATAAAGGGTGATGGGTATCACGTCTGCTGGTGCTCGCAGCGACGCAAGCGCAGACAGCAGTGTCATTAGAGAGGAGGAGTGGAGAGGGACTATGTCATATGGCTTGGCACTCAGACGCAGGGTGCAGGCCGGGGTGTGCAGGTGCTGGTGGTGCTGGTGGTGCTGGACTGCTGGTGGTAGATTTTGACGTTGAATTGCCGCTTGGGAAGTCGGGATCCGAGCGCAAGCCACGGCCTGCACTCCATCCAATCCACTGGCCACGGGCCATCTCAACTTGTCAGGACCAGGACTCAGGACGCTCACAGTAGTATGAAGCAGACGGTAATAGTAGTAGTAGCAGTAGTAGTGGTGGTGGTGGTGGTAGTAGTCGCAATGGGCAGCTTGTGCGAGACTGAGAGGGCGCTGCTGCTGCTGCTGCTGCTGCTGCTGCGAGTCCAGGGGACCAGGTGAGCGTCCGAGACAGGGACCAGGGCTCGTCCTCCCCACATACACAGTACATGTCCCATTCTCAGGGCGTCGGACGGCGTCCACAGTCCACAGTCCACTTCTCACGGTCGGGATGGCCTGAATACCGTTCCAAGGCGCCAATTGGCACCCCAGGCCGCCTCTTGCTGTCTTGCTGCGCGATAAGCCGTCTGCTAGTCGGCCAGGCATCCCGGCCGTGACCCTTTTCTTCAGAAAGCCGTTCTTCGGCATGCCTGATTCCCGAACCAAGCCTGCAGTCCTCCATCGGTAATAACGTCTGCTGCGACCTTGCCGCATGTGGCCTGCCAAGCGTGAGATGAGTGGCAAATGCTCGATGCGAAGGGGCCCGTCAGCGTGTGCCATTCCCTTTCCAGATGCCGTCCTGGCCAAAGCAGCAATTCGGCCCACTTGTCTCTCTTCTTTGGCTCTGCACAGTCCAAAAAGTAACATGTGCGCTAGTCATTCCTCCCGGTTGCTTCTCCACTCCTCTCCTCTCCATCAAGTGCCTCCAGCATGCACGAATCCGGTGACAACAAAGCTTTCTTTTTTGTCAATAGTCGCTTTTGGTGCCAAATGTGAGAGATTTGATCCCAACGAATCTGCTGTCCAACATGTACGTGCCTTGGCGACATTCGAGCGATTTTGATCAGGAAACTCGTCAGAATGCCTCGATGATTCGACATCACCAGTTTCAGCCTTCCGATAGGCATTCTCGACATGGCCAACAAACGATGTTCAGTCCACCCCGTCGCACAACATCGAATCCGCGATCTTGCCGATATTGCTGGTTCGCAATGCAAGGATTCATCCTGTGCGGTCCTCACGGTTGAATCATTAAGCTTGGAAACGAAATTGTCGAAATCCAAGAGATTCCTGAGCAGGGTCCAGGTCAGGATTATTTCCTAGAAAGGACAATTGGCCAATCTCTGGCAAGCATGGCCAGGTAAGGGACCAAGGGCACGCGATTAACGACGCAAGCCTGTGCGATCCACCATGAGGTTCTGCTTTTGCCCGCACAACATTGTGTTGGAAGTCGCTCAAGGTAGACTTCGCCGAAAACTTAGCGCGTCAACACCCTCGTAATTTGAGCGGTGTACATAGTATGCGTTGTGGTTCAATTGTCTTGACGCGACGCATGCTCGATGCACAAGAGGTTGCGCGACTGGGATCCACGATGACTGACGAATAGCCAACGTCTCCAACACGCTCGCAGTAAGAGACTTTGGCGCAATCCTCGGCATCTCAATGGCCAAACAGAACGCACTTCCGTAGCAAACTTGAGTCTGGCGAGCCGTTAGGGTTGCTCACTCCCTAGTGCGTCAACAGCGCTGGTAAATGACTGGCCGAGACGACTGGTTTTTGCTTATATTCGTTAGCCTGAATTTATAGCATAACGTCGAACTACGGTCCGCATCGTCGAACATGTCGATGCACAGGCCAAATTGATTGTGTCCTCCTCAACGTATCTACAGCTTTGCAACATCCGCCTCGTCAATACAACAAATCAGCCTTCCACTATATTCCTCCCAATGAGGCAATTCCGTGAAAGACCTATGGCTCTGGATCGAGGCCAGGCATCCCTGATATGGCTTCCGTTGATGTGCGTCATCATACAGAGTCGTAACCATGCTGTCGGGACAATCTCGGGCACACGGCTTATCTTCTGTGCTTGCGGCGCGATGCCAAGAGTCGACGCCTCATAATCGGTCTCTCGTATTGGAACTTTGGAACATGGGCATGGGCATCAGTCCCATCACCTTGTCTTCTGTTCTCGAGACCTTTCGCGGACTCTTGGGCCATAGTAACAGGCCAGTATCGCATCCACCCCGGTGTGGACTAAATCATGCGATAGACCAACACCGACAAACATATACCTTCATCAACCTCTGTGCAATGTAGGAAAACACATACTTGCTGCATATCCAGCTGTTTGTGGATACATATTTATCCCGCCCACTCTAGTGATCCAGTCCGCACCAGTGCAGGTGCGCAACCTCGCATCAAACCAACCAAAGACAAACCACGGCAATAGAATCGTATTTCAGATCCATCCAGCGTGCTGTAAGCAACGTCAAGCTAATGTTGGAGAGACCGTCTTAGATTCGTCGCTGAGGCACAATGGGATTCTGCAGCCTCTTGATGGATCGTGTCACTCTCCCGTGCTTGAGCTAAGCAAAATTAGAACAGGCCGGATCCACTCTGGAAAGCCCAGGTTCAAGGTCAAGGGCGACGAGGCTGTTGAGAACGACCCCTGATCCGAGATGTCGAGAGCGCATCCTAGCAGTGCAGGTGGTCTGAAGTGCAAAGTGCGCTGCCACTTTCGAGTACTGTACGTTTCATGTCTCAACCCTCAAGTCTGGCTGAACGGAAATGGTCAACCATCGAGCGCCTGTGACTGGCATCTTGCAGCGTACGTACGGCCCCAGCAAAGCGAGAGACCACTGAACGAGCCTTTGATTTGTCCTCCCGCTCGAGGCGAGACCCATCCGACCCAGAATAAAGGGATGGGTGAAGTCTGCGGAGCACAGAGTCAGTAGCACCATTGCTGCAATTGGTTGTAAAGAACAGCAATGTTCTTCCACCATCGTCAGTTTGATGCTCTTTCGGAGAGTTCAAAACCGGATCCCCGCTTGTTCTCTTGGACCAAGTCAGCATCGCCGTCAGAGTGGTGGAGACAGCAGCAGTCGAATCTGCTGCAATTCCTTGCGCTATCGAGCGACGGGTAGCATTGCTGGCTGCATGCATCAAGATCGTGCACCACTGAGTTGGGAGTGTGTTAGCAAGACTGGAAGCATGATTCGTTCAGGACGCAGATGCCTGCACTCGTTTCTTGCTGTCTCTCTATCCCGCAGGCATGGAAATGGAGACCAGAACGACTGGCAAGAGGGAGGATTGACCAAACTGACAGAATTTTAAGTCTTCCTTACCATTGTGGGTCGATTTGTGGTCTTGGAAGATCGACACCTTCGGCTGAACCTTAAACTCTCTTTCAACGTCAAGCTCTCCAGCTGCGGCCTCCCCTCAACCTCACCTCTTAAAATATGCTATTGCAATGAACGCATCCTCGAATCGCTTACTCCTCTTCTCCAGCCCAAACATACGAATTTCCATCCCAACCAACCAATCGAGGCCATGATCGGACGGCCGCCACTGCTCGGGTTGTCTTCGGACAGTACAAACTCGCCATACAAACTCGGATGTTCCGTGTATGCGGGGTCAGGAGATAATCGAGGCGCAGTAACTGTGCCACACCAATTTTGTTAGCGTAATGAAGATTCTTCCCAACGGTTCATACACGTAGCATTAACCACAAACCTACCACCATCACTACTTCCTAATTAGGCCTATATACGAAGTTTATTATCGTTGCAATCGCTTAATCTTACCTTAATTACTATGCCAAACCACTATTTGCACCGTAATCTCCAGTATAGCCGTGGCTAGGGACCTAGGGTACCGTAGAGGCTCTAATTAACCTAATAACCCCCGATGTAAGCATTATTAATCTGGATTCCTCGTTGCTAGATATTGTATAGCTATAGCTATATAATACTTTAGGAGGGTCCGTAGCAGCCGGATCTAAGGCGGGCCCTCCTAAACCGCTACGAGATTTATATCTTTTAAATAATACTTAATTACAGCTACTAAACCGTACTAAATCTCTCGAAATTAAGGCTACTAAATCCGTCGAAACCGAGGTAATTAACGACTTTATTATACTTAAGAATCGCTATCTCGAAAGACCTATATTTAAACTATATCCTTATCTCGCTAATTACTAGTACGTACTTTACCTTAGTTAGGCATGTAGCTAGGTCGCTGTCGCTCTCGAGCGACGGCGACATAATAATAATACCAGACTATAGGTTTACAGCACTATTCTCTCTCGTTGCTGTCGCTCCTTACCGTGCCTATCTACGATAGAGCACGCGTTAATTACCTTATCCCGATAGTTAAAAAGTAATAGAAGGCGATTCCTATATACTATCTCTATTCTCTACTATATATTAGTAAGCGACCTCAAATAACCGTACTATCTTTTAAAGATAGTATAGATTACCTATAAGATTTTACCTTCTTGTAAGGCTTTACCGTAGTTATATTAAGTAAGACTAGTAATAGATCTTAATAGGTTATTAGCTACATTCGGTATAGCAAAAAAATACGTAATATATAGTATCTCCCGGACTACTAAGGGTAAAAGATAGTAACTAAAACTAGTAAGGTTATCGAGAGATCCTAGGAAAATACTACTATCGTAAAAGAGGGTTGCCCGTAGTACGCTAATATCTCGTATATTTAAAAGAAGTAGTAAAACGGTAAAGTACTAAGTAACTTTGTATATCGAGTTACTATTAATCGCCTTAAAAAAGAATACTACGAGTATTACTAGATAGCGCTAGATTCTTTTATCTATATACTATATTAGTAACGAGATAAGGATAGCTTTAAGGCTATCTAGATAGCGAGGTAGTTTATAAAAACCTATATAAATTACTACTAAGTTACAGCTTAATTGCAGCTTTACGGTTTAGAGTTACGTAATATAAAGTAGTACTATAATCTTCGTAAAAAGGCGGCCTTATTATAGGCTAGGCGGCCTTAGGACTTTATAGAATCTCTATTTAAGTTACTTTAAGATACCTTAAAAGATAATACTTACGAGATCCGATACTACGTCCGCTACTCTTACGAGATTAGTCCTAAAACTAGTAGGGCTATATCTCGTAATATAGAGTAGATTACGTAGTAGACTATACGCTAAGAGGAGTTTACTATTTGCTTTATTACCGACTTTTATATATATATTAATAGTACTTTTAATACTAATTTATAGGGCCTAATCTTAGGTTTAGTAATAGGAGTCTCTTATACGGGTAAGAGCTTTCCGGTATTATAATCCTAGATAAAGTTAGAGAGTAAGGAGGTATAGTTATACTTTCTTTAATATATTAAGAAGATACTTACCTTAAGGAATATCGTTAAAGAAATATAGTCGTTAATTAAGCCTAAAATAGGTATAATTAACGATAATAGACCTTTAGTTATAGTCTCTAACTTCGGTAAAGGTCTTATAGTAGCGATACCTAAGTTACTATTCTTATATTACGTATAGCAATATTGCTAGTAGTACTATACGGAAGTCTTTAAAAAGATAGTTAATAAGGCTACTTTAAGAGGAGAAGGGTCTTATATACTTAAGTAATAGAAAGAGATATATAGTAATAGTAATAAGATCTATAGCCTAATCTAGCTATAGCTAAAGTTAGAAGATAAGGCCGCCCTTAAGGTAAACCGTACCGTACTACTCGAAAAGCTATTACCTATATATCGCCGTTATTTCAGTAATACGTAGCTTTATTTAGAGAGATAAACTATTACCTACTTCGTTAAGTATCTACTAAACCTTAGGGTAAACTTAACTTAAGTTAGTAAGAGTAGTAATATACGGATTAAGTACTTTACTAATAAATCTAACTTACTTAATATATTATTTAAGAAGCTCCTTAATATAGTAAATATAAGGCTTTACTAGATCCTTAAAACTAAGTTACTATAGTTATTAAACCACCTTCGTATAGCGCGGCTAGACCGTAGAGTTACCTTAATCTTTATATAGGTTTCTAGCTAGTTTACTTATCGCGCTATAATAGGTTTACTTAATATATATTATAAGGCTTAAGGCCTTAAAACTATACGGCTTAAGGGCGATAAAGCCGCTATTAAGGATACTATAGTTATTAGAGGTAACTATAACTATAAGGATATAGCTAGATAGAGGTTACCCTACTACTACTAGTTATAGTAATATATTATAGCTAATCGTATAATGCTAAAATCCTTTATATATCCTTAGTAGTTTCTTTTTAGTATCTATAAGTTAGAGAGGGCTTTAAAATAGAAGCCCTTATAGTAGGTAAAGTCTCTTAAGGCGATACTAGCAATACTACCTTATAATATAGGCTTAAGTTACTTCTTCTCCGAGATCTAAGCTCTTATTACCTTCTTTAAGGCCCTTAAGTTACTAGAATAGGAGTAAATAGCTAAGATCTTTACCTAATATTACGACGAGATAACTTAAGCCGTTAAGGTAATACCGCTACCTAGTAATACTAGGTTTAAGGTTATTAAGAAGGTCTAGAGGGTACTATTACTATAGAAAATAAGCTATAGGGTTACCGGGGTATATACGATAATATCCGCTAAAGTTATAGAGAGAGAGATAAATATAAGGGTAGCGGCTTAACGGAGGGAGGATCGTAAGGCTATTAAAGCTATTAAAGCTATTAAAGCTACGGCTTAAACTAGTAATAGTAATAGCGATATAGGAGGGCTAGAGGTTACTTTATCTCGTACTTAAAAGGCTACTATTATACGTAAGCGTAATAAGGATATAAAAGAGGCTATAAAAGTACAAACTACGTATAGTAATAAAGCCGTAAGGGTTAAGGACGTAAGGATCTATAAAGCCGCTAAGGGCTTAATTATAAGGCCTCGTCGCCCTCGTAAGAGTTATTACTATAATAAATTAGCTAGAGTAACTCGTAAGAAGGTACGGAGGCCTACGGTAGAGGATTAACGTAGTAGTAGTAATATATAGTAGTTTAGGGTTTAGAGTTTATAGTAAATATATAGATTTTCCTTTACTTAATTACTAGCTATACTATCTTCCCTAGATTTTTATACCTTATATTTATATATAGTGAAGGCGCTATATAAAATAGGTAGTAAAGTTATAACGTTTAAGTATAAGGTACGTGCGCACCGGGAGATCCGAGTTTATATAGCGAGTTTATACTATCCGAAGACAACCCGGCCACTACTCCACGCGCTCCGGGAACGTTTCCGCTCGCAGATAATCCACAGGAACACACAGGTGTATTTCTCGCGGGAATAGCATCGCCTCTCTTTGTCAGCGCAATCGTCCACAGCGCCTCTCTGCGGAAATCCCTTGGGCTTACGCCATGAGGGTGTGGATATGGCCTGCACCCCGCGTCTGAGCTCGATGCAAAATAGTAGTGGCCGGCTGATAATATGGGCATCGTCGAAAATGCATCTTCGATGCAGATGCAGAGTATAGTGTGTGGAGCCCTGCAAGACCCTGAAAACTACGGTCTGAGCTTATCTAGGCCGTTGTGCCCTTCGCACCTCTGATAGGCGAGCAGAACGAGGGCCGAGCCTATGTCCTCCATAACATTTCGGAGTACGACACCAACAAGAGTATCACTCCCATTTCTTGAAAATTCCGGCGGCCAGATTTGCACACTCCGAGCGCGAAGTCACTTCAGAGGCATTCTTGTTCGTTCTTCAGCCTCCCAAAGCCTCCCGCAAGCTTGTTGTTGGTTTATCCTGCGTGGTTATACATGTATGCATGAGACTTGGCCCTTTTGGAACATGCCCAATTCCGGTTAGGAATGAAGGTCTGTCGCCAGAAATGCAGGACTTTAATGATGTTGCAACAATGAAAATGTATCAGGCCTAAATACCCTTCCTCAAATGAGTCCAGGCTCCAAGATGTGAAGCTTTTCGCTTCTTCGACGGACCATCAAGCCATGACAACGAAGCATTTCGAGGTAAGATACTTGAGATAGTTGAGGATTCAATCACCTTCGAGGTACGAACATAACATGCGCTCGAATCACCTAGGAGAGCAACTAGGGGCTATTCAAAAGGCGTACAGAATATGGCTGGCAGTTGCATCGTTCACAACCGCGATCCTTATACTTTACCTGATTCTCGGTGGCGCACTTTGAATTCAATGGAGCGACGCTAGAGACTTGCTAGACCGACTCTCTCTCTGGGCATCCGCGCTCAAAACTTAGTGGTGTGGCCTCTTCTAGCCCGCTTCTCATTTCTTCGGGCGCAAATCGGTGCAACTTCATTACGCTCATTGTTCTAAACATTTCCTCCATTGATCCACACCTAGTCGCTACGAGATACGGAGGCGTCGAAAATTGAGAGAAAAGCTTCTCGCAACAACGATTCGGATCGACGGGGAGTACTTGATGCGACCGCGGTCACCAAACCCAGGTTAGTATCAGTATCACCACGCAAAGCCCGAGGAACCAGGAGAATCTGTTCTATTGCACCCAAGGATTCCATCACTTTCTAGAATGTGAACCTATTTTGCATACCAGGCCAGTTCCGTTAGAGTGACGTACCTGGGTAAACAATAAGCAACTGGTTTGCCTACCTATGTTGAATGTGTGAACGTGGACATCAGGAGCTGTCCACATGATCTACCAGGTTTTTTTTTTTCAGAAGCCACGTCTGTGGCACTGAACAGCACGACGAGCATCAGTCCAATATCCTTCAGCTTTATCCATTTAAGATGGAGAATCGTGACTCAAGGCTGGACGTCGCTTGGGCCTCGACCCTGGTTGACCAACAGGAGGGACTGTGTACCTAACTCCACCCGATGCGCTAAGTTCTGCCTAGGTTGCTGTCAACCAAAACTGAATGCAAAGCGTTGAGTACAGAGCCGCAAGGTACTACCTTGCGGCCCTGTACTGTTATCAATAGTATTGATAACCTCGTGAAAAATCCTCGACAAAAGCATCGCCAGTTAGTATCGCACCTCGCACAACGGGCAGACACTACGAAAAACAGATATGCGCCGTACGAATCCCATCACCCGATCCGCGTATCGTCGAGACCTCGATAAAATGATTAGGCTATTCGAAGCATTCAAGACACGCGACAGTAGTAGTCAACGGACATATCTGTATTAGAGACTGGTTCATAAAGCTTCTGGGCCACACACCAATGCCACAGACCGTGTGTGTGTGAATACCCACCAACCTCGCCAAGTCAATCAAGCTCGCTAAGAACGAGGACCCAAAATGTCACCGCCCATTTCCCACATACGCGAGCTTCACATTCTTCGTCTGCTGGACATATCGTACATGCAAAGGGGATCTGCGCACACACTCACACACACAACCTCATTACCGTTGTGCCTCCCACCCATTTCAAACGAGAGTACCGTCATTTTGAGGACGCATTACTATCTGAGCCTATTGGCGGCTATTCGTTAGACGACATATTCTTCAACGTCGATTCGCTTTCGTTTTTCCTCGTGCCTCGATAATCGGGTCGTTGCTTCGTCGGACCGGGGCTAGGTGGATCCCTCCTGCTCCCCTCGTACCGCATAAAGCTGCCGCCTTCCGCTCTCAACGAGCCTGTCTTGTTGCCCTTGCCCTTTTGTCTGGACTCGCCACCGAGCATGCCTTCACCTTCGATTCGTTGCTGGCTGCTGTGTTTCTCGAGGTTGCCTAGTGTGAGGGGGTGGCTTGCGTGGTCGGCTCGGTAAACTGCTCTCTTGGACTCTTTGTCACTTGGGCTGAGAGAGCCGTTGGAGGAGCCGGGTAGATGCTGCATTTCGGGTGATATGCTGACGGAGAGGAATTTGTCGTCACGAAGGGAGGATGCTTTTTCTTCGATCTTCAGGCGACGGTCGTGGCGTTGTGATGTCGTCTCCGAGGCCTTTGCGAGCGAATTCACATCTGCGTAATCAAGACGGTTCAGCTGAGTTTCGAGGTCATTGCCGCTTAGCTCCGTTGTCTGCTGGTTGTGCGATCGTGTCCTTGATGAATTGGTGCCATTGCTTCGTTGTGTGGATGCGGCTTGTGCTGTCGCGAGGTTGGGCGAGAATTTGGTCCCTGTAAATTCTTCATAGTCGTTGGTTCCATCAATACTATATTCTGAGTCCAGACTGATGCTCTCGTTGCGATTAAGTTGTCGCTCTTTGCGCCGTCCATCCACTGCCCACTTGAGTAGCATCTTCTCCAGAACTTTGCCTTTCACAGGTTTCGAGAGATAATCATCCATCCCAGCTCTTTTGCATTTCTCTTTATCACCCTGAATGGCTGATGCTGTCATAGCGACAATGGGAATGTCGTGGATCATCTCCTTATACGGATCTGCTGTTCTGATGGTGTGCGTCGCGCGATAGCCGTCCATGACGGGCATCTGAACATCCATCAGAATGATTCTGGGCTTTGGGTGCTCCTTTGTCGGCTCTGCCAGCAAATAATCCAACGCTTCTTGCCCGTTCCATACCGCGTTCACTGAGAAGCCGAGCTTCTGTATCGTCTTAATGGCAATCTGTTGATTGACATGGTTGTCCTCAACCACCAAGACATGGATCTTCGCTCTTTCTTCCATGGGCAGATTCATGTAGGTCTCCGGTATCGTTGACAAAGCCGGGATCGTGCCATCTGGTCGCGACATTGAAGTGGCTCTGGTAAGTAAGCCAGCTCGAATGGGTGGTGTTCCCGGAGGAGTAGCTTCCATATCTGCACTTGATCCACAAGTCACTGAGACTTCAGATTGTAATCGATCCGGGATAGCTGAAAGATCGACCAGAGGTGAGCCGTCATTTTGCTCGGGCACCTTCTTCATTGGCAGCCAAAATCTAGCCTTGGTGCCCGAGCCCAGTTTCGACTCCAGCTCGATACTTCCGTGCATCAATTCCACAAGCTGTCTCAGTTAGCACGCTATCAAATTCGAAGATGTCGGGACTTCACACTCACATTCTTGCTGATGGTCAAGCCAAGACCTGTCCCACCGAATCTCCGGGCAGTTGATGAATCAGCTTGACTAAAAGGTTTGAACAGCTTCTTGCGCACGTCTTCCTCAATGCCAATGCCAGTATCTGCCACTTCGAACTGTACGTGATATAATTCATCGGTCTCTTGCAGTATTATGACGGATAATTTGAGATATCCTTCCGTTGTGAATTTGAGTGCGTTGGTAAGCAGGTTTTGGATGATTTGCCGTAGTCTGCCGGGATCCCCCATTACTTTGAAATCATTCTCGATTTCTGGTTGTACATAGCTCTCAAAAGCCAACCCTTTTCGAGTCGCTCCAAAGTCCACCATCTTATTGACGTCCCGGATGACTACTGAAAGGTTGAACTGCACCTCTTCAACATCAAGTCGACCTGACTCGACCTTGGAAAAATCGAGGATGTCGTTGATGACCGTCAGTAAGCCGTTGGCAGAGCGTTGAATGTTTTCGGCGAAATCTCTTTGCTCCAAAGTCAATTCGGAGTCAAGTATCAGCTCAGCCATACCAATGACCCCAGCAATCGGCGTGCGGATCTCGTGTGACATCTAGACTTATTAGCTTCGGTTGTGCTCAGAATAAATCCGGTTTCATCACACATTTGCTAGGAATTGGCTTTTCATCTTGCTGGCTTCTCTAGCAGCCTGCTCATTTGCCAGAAGCTTGGAATTCTCCTTAAACTGGTCCTGAAGTTCTTGCTCGCGCAAGCGAAGTTCTGGTTCGGTAGGTCAGTGCTATTTCATGATCTGATGTGTTTTGCAAAATACCAGTGACATCCATGCTGACAGCGATCACACCATCAACATAGGCTTCGCCTTCGACACCCGCAGCTCTTGCCTGAACATACAGAGGCAATAGGCGCGTTCGATACCACCGATCTGTCTCTTCCACTTGCTGTCGACAGATTAGAGGGGAGCCCTTCAGACGATCTTTCATCCTTACCATTTCGATGAGCTCTTCTCTCTTTCCCCCATTAAGAATCCTCTCCATCGGCGCTGTCAAAGCTGTTTCTCCGAAGAGGTCAATAACGTTTCGTCCTACATAGCAATCATTCCCTCCCAGATCGCACGGTCTCAATAAGTTGCCCTCGAGTAAAGTAATCTCGCGGTCCTTGTTGACTGCCCACAGAGTCACCTCAGCATGTTCAATCACGCGCTGGAGTTGTTCGCGTGTACTTT
Source organism: Venturia effusa (assembly GCA_007735645.1). Classification (NCBI taxonomy): domain Eukaryota; kingdom Fungi; phylum Ascomycota; class Dothideomycetes; order Venturiales; family Venturiaceae; genus Venturia; species Venturia effusa. The sequence continues at coordinate 2,152,777 of CP042185.1, read as the reverse complement.
TGGCGGCCTGCCGAGCCTCGACCAGCTCATGAATGTCTGTGCAGGTACCAAACCATTTCACGATTTTTCCACGGTCATTAAAGAAGGGTACTGCGCGTCCAAGCATCCACCTCCACATGCCATCATGGCGGCGACAACGGTATTCCGTTATATATTCCTCCCCACTAGCCAACGATTGAGCCCATCTTTTTGATGTCAACGGCATGTCATCTTCGTGGAATGGATTTCGCCAGCCTGCACCAAGAGACTCCTCTTCCGACAGGCCTGTGTAGTCATACCACCGCTGAGAAAACCAGTCATGTTCGCCCTCCGGAGTCGTACGCCATACCATTATGGGAATCAAGTTCGCGATATACTCGAATTGACGCTCATTCTCCTCGATCTGCTCCGCGATGCGTTTGGTGTACTCAGTAACATCCTTGAAAAGAACGATCCCGCCAATAAATTCCCCGCTCGATTCATCGTAAATAGGCTCCCCGTTGACTTCGAACACTATTGGGGCTTTCGACTTCGGATGCCTCATTCCAAGTCGCATTCCTTCGAATCGGGTCTGTCCGCGAACAAGTTTGACGATGGGAAAGTCGTCCACCGCGAGCTTAGACTTGAAATCTTCTGTCCAGACGGTGAACTGGCTCAAAAACTCGCGCTGATCTCCTGGGATGTGATTGTCTTCCTCAGGTAACAATTTCATCAAAGCCTTGTTCGGGATCCCGAAACTCTCATCTCTCCACATTGCATAAGCTGGCATGCTAACTGAATTCAAGATTGCGTCTTTGAGCTGAGAAGCTTTTGGAAAAACAGATCGAGATGAACTTGAGATATTCGAAGAAGGCGGCCCAGATGGCGGAAACGTGGGTGTGTGGATTATTGGTGAGGTGACAGATGAATTAGAACCACTCACTAGGCTGCCGGTCATCGAACGTCGTCCAGAAGAACTTGAATTTGAAGACGCATAAGTCTTTCCCAAAGATGTTGTAGATCTTGCAACGGTCCGGCTGGATGCTTTTGGTGCTGTTGCAGGTGCTCGAGGGGATGCGCTGGTGAAAGTCAAGGTGAAGTATTGATGGTCCTCGATGACCCATGTTGATATGATCATAGTTGCCTGCAGAGCGGTTTGAGATTGCCCAGGTTTGCCATCTTGAGTCTTGATGTTGGATTGGGAAATAATGACATCCACGGACGCGTCGACGACGGTGGTAGACCCAAGGTTTGCCCTGCTCAATAATGCAGTCTTGCTCTTAGTTGCTCGCTCCTCGTCGTCGACGTTTGTTGGTGTAGTTTCGCCGCTTTCTGGAATGCCCTTTCCCACTTTACGTTTCGTGTCATCCAATCCGGCTCCTCGTCCTCCCTCGTCCACGATGCTGTCCAGGAATTCATCCCAGCTTATCCATATCGGGGAGCCGTGCTGCAAGATATCCACTCCAAGATCAGCAACGCTCTGGCCGTGCAGAACATCCGTGATGGAGATAACTCTGTCGGAACCATCGCTGGAATCCCGCATAGCATTGACGTCGATGTTGAGGAGTCTTCCCATGGCCTCGTTTGCTAGGATCACAGTCTTGAGGGACGACAGCACGATAACTGGTACAGGAAGATATTGTAGTGCCGTCAGCGTGGCAGCTGTGGAAGTAGGGGTGGACGGAATGCCAGCAGAGAGAGCTTCGCTGCGGATCGAGGCCGGTGATTGAGCGCCCTCTCGTTGGATGTCGAAGTAGCCATCTTGATCTTGTTCGCTGGCATCGAAAGGCGACGCGTTTGGAGACTGGTTATGAGCAGGCGTGCCGCCATGAAGAAGCTCCCGAATTGGGCCTTTTGGCATGGTAGGTCGGGAGTCCGCACGTCGCCAACGTGGACCGCTTCATGGGAATATGCGCGCAAGCAGCGTCGAGACGAGGTGAGAAACTTGGAGCGGTATTGGGCGTGGAAAGTCGAGAGCAATGTGGCAATGCTGGGCAAGACGTCAGAGGTGGGTGAAGAGAGAGAAGGTTAGTTTTGGGGTTGGGTTTTGACGGGGCAATCGTCTGTCAGTTGTTACAGGAAGGTCTAGAACGGGTATGCTAAGACTCTAGGCTGGCCGTGACACGGCTGCGAGAGGGCAAAGATTGGGCCGAGCAGAGGCTTGGTTGTTGTCAGCGCGAGAGAGGAACTAAACAATGCAATTATGGAATCCGACTCTCAATGATGGTCTTAGCCGCGGCCATCAACATTGAATTGAATTGGATCGGATCGGACGACATGATCCAATGACGTATCAGTAGCGAGATGTGCGCATCCGGGGCGGGCTGTGGGCCTTCTCCATGGACAGTCAGCAGCTGGAGAGAAACTAGGCCGCATCCGGGCATGTATACGCTATACACGGCTTAGGTTGTCTGAGTCGCGATGCTTCTAGGGCTGTTGCTGGTGGTGATCAAGCTTGGAATGTCCGTGAGGAGTGATCCTGGCAGTCGGACCCTGCTACCTTAATAAGCTATCGACATCTACCTACGAATGTACCGTACCACCCAAGCACTAGTATTATACCACAAGTACACGACAACGTGATCGTTGCTATGCACGCCTATAGCCATCTGGCTGTCCCTGGTGTTCTGGCTCTGATACTCTTCCTGTCCTTCTCTTCGCAGTACCTGTTCTACCATATCGACCCAGAGCCCCTGACGAGGAACGAGGCCATAGTATTCAATCTTTTGATCGCTGCCCTACTAATCTGCTATGCTCGAACTGTCTTGACCGATCCGGGACATATTCCTCTCAATTGGTCTCTTGATTCACATAAACCAACAGCCACAGGAGCGAAACCGAGATGGTGTCGAAAATGCGAGGCCGTGAAGCCTCCTCGAGCCCATCACTGTAAAACATGCAAGAGGTCTGTCCCTCTCTACATTCGGATCATATGAAAACCAACACTGAACAACAGGTGCATACCAAAGATGGATCATGTAAATATCTGCAAGGTTTCCCAGCATACCTATACTAACGCTAACAGCACTGCCCTTGGACGGCGAATTGTGTTTCTCACCTCACATTTCCACATTTTCTACGCTTCGTTGGTTATGCATCAGTTGCTATGGCTTATCTAGAATACTCTTTGTACATCCGTCTCGCTATAATTTGGGAGAACAAGGACATGTCAAGTGTCAGTTCCGTCACCTTTATATAAAGAAACCCAACCCAGACTGACTGGTCCAGAACTTCGGGCCCACGGTCGTCCAGCTTGTACACATCTTCGCTCTCACCGTGGCTAACTCATTCACGCTGTTCATGCTTTCAATATTGTGGATACGCTCGGTTTGGTCACTTGTTGCCAATACGTTCACAATCGAGGGCTGGGAACAGGAACGCCACTCGACCCTTCTTCGCCGCGCCCGAGTCTTTGGTGGGTGGCTGGATGGTCCCGATGGTTCGAGGATTCGCATACAGCATCAGGAATACCCTTACGATATCGGCCTCTGGTCGAACATTGTACAGGGCATGGGCACGCGGAATGTAGGACGATGTTTACGTTTTCTTACAATTAGCCGTCATTAACCTTTTCCAGGTTTTGGCATGGTTTTGGCCCTTCGCTGCTACCCCAAGTATTCAAAGTGCCGTCCAATACGAAACCAACGGTTTCGAAGATCCGGTAATTGGGTGGCCACCGCCGGATCCTGACCGAATGCCTCGTTCCGGCAGGAAGTATAACAACACGAAATCCACCAATCATCGGTCAAACTACGATGATGGAGATATTGTAGCCTTCAGACTCCGGCAACAAGAGGATTTAAAAAGGTTCAACCAACATGATTCGGAAATGCGGAAGCGACAGCAGTTCCACCGACGCTACATCGACGACCCGAATGGACAAGCCGTAGAGAAGGAATTGGCGCCAGGAGAAGAAGGTGAGGAGTCGTGGAGAAACGCGGAAGGGGAAAGACTCGCGGATTGGGGTGTTGATGAAGACGTTGAATTCTACGATGAGGAGAATATTCCATTGGCTGAGCTGATCCAAAGAAGGAAGGCTTCTGGAAAGATTCCAATACAGGTATCGGACACCACATCAACGGCTTGGAGTCATGCCCACGCCATAGGATCCACAAGACATCAGCATGCTCTTTGATAAATTGACCTGGCTGCCCATCCCCACCTTGCCTGTACGGACATGCAGCTTACTTCAGCTATCCGATATCGCGATTATTAGTTCAGCCTTCACTTCCGGTTATCGGAGTATCCTTCAAGGCTGTCAACAACATAAAAGACACCAACGTTTCTTTTACAAGGCTCTCGACTTTATCGCCAAACAGTTCCTCCGTTCCTGACCGCGCTTCTCGGAGTTGCACCTATCCACCATGTCCACCACCCAAGAATTCCAAAAACCAGACCACTGGTCCGAATCCGCCTACACCTCCGCCGCCTCCTTCGTCCCCAAACTCACAACAAAAGTCCTCCAACACCTCTCCCCGCAACCAGGTGACCGCATCCTCGACCTAGGCTGCGGAGACGGATTCCTAACATCGCAAATCGCCTCCTCCATCTCTCCGACCGGCAGCATAAAGGGCATCGACGCCTCCCCCTCCTTCATCAAAACCGCAACAGAAAAGTACCAATCCCACAATTGCACATTCCAAATCCAAGACGTGACGACCTTCTCCCCGACCACCACCAAGGATTTCCCAACCGAGAAATACGACAAGGTATTCTCCAACGCAGCGCTGCACTGGATCCTACGCAACCCCACCACGCGCGCGACCGTCTTCCAATCAGCCTTCGCAGCGCTCAAACCAGGCGGCCTCCTCGTCTTCGAAATGGGCGGACACGGCAACGTAGCAGATACCCACTCAACCCTGATAACCGCCCTCATCGCCCTCACAAACCTATCCCCGCAAGCCGCCCGCGAAAAGTCACCTTGGTTTTTCCCAGATGCGGAGTGGATGCGTGACACCCTCTCGTCGATTGGTTTCGAGGTCGAGGTCTCGGAGATTGAGTACAGACCTACCAAGATGACGCCGACGGATGGGGAGGGGAAGGGTGGGTTGGAGGGGTGGGTTAGGTTGATGGGTGCGCAATTTTTGGAGGGGTTGAGCAAGGAGAAGAAGGATGAGGTTGTGAGGTTTGTTTGTGAGGGCGTGGAGGAGAGTGTGACGAGAATGGATGGGAGTCAGTGGTTGGGGTATGTGAGGTTAAGGGTCGTGGCCAGGAAACCGAGTTCTTAGAATAGGATTTACTCCGTTGAAGATATCGGGCGAGCTATTCAATATTCAAGTTAGCAGATATGTCTTGCGCTTCCAGAAATCTTTATCACCAGCGATACGGCATTGCGCGTCATGTTGTCCTCCATTGAGCCATCTAGTGCCTCGTCTTACCTCTGTAAGTGCGAAAGGCAATGGCTTACAATCAACGTCCACACGGTAGTACAATCTTGTGTAGCATCCCCTTCAAAAGGAGCGATTGTAGCTCGAGTGTAAAAGCCCCAAGACATGCATAGCCAGGATTCTATCACCACCGATCCGAGCTTGCAAGTGTTGCCATTGAATCAAGCACACCTTGTGCCTCATGCTATGATTATATCTGTGCGAAGAAATAATGGGTATCATGTCCCGTTCCAGTACTCCAAAGTCCAGCTCTTTTTTGCTTCCTCCCCCATTTCAATCCCTGCCATAGCTAATCTTGCCTCTCTTCGTGCTCTTCGCGTCGTCGTCGTCCTCCGGAGCTCTCTTCTTCTTACTCACCAATCCATTCCTGCCGCTTGTGCTCGGAGGTGTGGGATTATTGCTTTCGCGCGCTGAGAGGGGGAAACTGTTCGGTGTGGGTGCGTGGCTCGAGGTTGGTGTTCCGGATGCTGGTAACGAATTTTCCTGGAAACGACATAAAAATCAATAAGGTCCCTTTTCCGTATTCTTTGAGCGTTGGAAAAAAATTGTATCACGAACCCTCACGAAGTTGGCCGAACTCCTACTAAATATCCGATCCGCATCTGTGATGCCGCCTTTCCTCCTCGTTACGGTTCCTCTTGAGTCTGCCGTGGGTCCTGCTGCCCCCTTGATGTAATTGTCGAAGCCTTTGATTATGTTTCCTGCTGAGGTGTCTTCGAGGTATGCCGTCTCTACTCTGTAGATGTTCTCTTCGAGGGAGGCCTGGTGGGAAGGTGTCTTAGCTGGTGTCTCTGAAGCGAAGGATATCAAATGATGGACGCACTATCGATTGATCGAGTATCCGTTTTTTCTGTAAAGTCTCTCGGAGGTCGCGTCGGAGCTTTTCGTAGAAGGGCATGCCGCGCGAGGAGTCAGTCGTCGCGTTTTCGGTCATGGCTTTGGGGCCTATAGCCTGGCGGACAAATCGAGGTTCGGGATTCTCCGATTTCTCACGCTGAATCACAAGACTGCTCAGACCTTGACAGTATCGTTCAATTGTTTGGGCGAGGTTTGGAGTTTGAGAAATCCTTTGTGGTGAACGGTTGAATAGAAAGACGGTAGCTCTCCGCAAACGAGCGCCGATCTCTTCATCCATATCACTGGCAGCGACGACAACCACCACACCAACCCCACGCGACAACATAGAAACATCCCGGAAAGCCTTCGTTGTCCTTCCCGTTCACTGTTGTGAACTCACTCGGCGAGAAAGGTTAACCTGCGCTCGCGAACAATCGTGCGCCGGCCGATAAACCAAAATGGCTCTCGATGCCCGGGCTGTAGACAGCAAACGATCCGAACTCGACAAGGCTCTCAAAGATGCCGCGCCAGCATCCACAATCATCGGGATCTTGAACGAATTGAAAACTGGTGTCATACCCTCAGAAAAGCTGCTACGAGAGACAAAGATAGGCGTGGCAGTGAACAAACTACGGCAGTTCAAGGATCCAAGTGTCGCAAAACTGAGCACCGAGATTGTCAACGGATGGCGCACTGCTATGCAGAAGTCGAAGTCAGCAGGAGGCTCGACACCAAAACTCGCGAATGCGACGAATGGGTCGGCCAGTCCTGCGACGGCTGCTGGGGCAAGCGTCAGTCCCCAGAAGAGGGATGCTGAGAGCGTGGAAGTTAAGCCGGAGAAGAAGAAGTACACGGGTGACGTTGCGAAGAGGGACACGAAGACGGACAAAGTCAACTTCAACATAACGGGGAACGCGACACGCGACAATTGCTTGAAGCTCATGTACAATGGATTGGCATTCATGTCATCAGAGCGTAAGCATAGCCCCAGCATACACACTCGCTAGCAACGCTAATCGCATGAACATAGTAACAGATGATATCCTCACCAAAGCTCGCGATGTTGAACAAGCAGCATTCAAAGCCCTTGGACCCGAAACTTCGGAGGCCTACAAAGCCAAAATCCGCTCCCTCTTCCAGAACCTCAAGAACAAGAACAACCCCGAACTCAGACAGCGCGTGTACTCCGGCGAAATCAAGCCTGAAGAATTCGTGGTGATGTCAACCGAAGACCTCAGATCTCAGAAGCAGAAGGAGGAGGACAAGGCCATCATGAAGGAGAACATGAACAACGCCATGGTGGCACAAGAAGTCTTTAGTATCAGCGCCGAATTCACGTGCGGCAAGTGCAAGCAAAAGAAGGTCAGCTACAAGCAAGCGCAGACAAGGTCCGCCGATGAGCCGATGACAACCTTCTGCACGTGTCAGAACTGCGGCAATCGCTGGAAATTCTCTTGAACATCTGCTTCAATGTGCGATGGCATGGAGTGGGCGTTCTTGAAAGAAGTAGATACCTAGGATTCGGGCGTATGTGGGACAATTTGGGAGCACGACTCTGTTTACATGCTTACTTGCTTATGTATGGTCCACAGACCATGATTTCCTCTTCACTTGTACAGGCCGAGTAGGCCAGCCTTACGGATTTTGCTTGGGGTCAAACGGTGGACTGGAGCGAAAATGAATGAGCGGGCTTATGGACTATTTGAAACAGTGCAGCTGATAGCATGTCAAAGGCAACATGATTGAGACCGTCAATAAACAAATTTAAGAGCAAAAATGAGACCAGAACCACTCTGATGTGCCTGATGAACTTCACGTACGCGTTGTCAGGTGACGTGTCGCCATACTATAATCACTTCACTGCCAGTGGCAGTTCCTGGTTCGATCTGCGATCATCACAAATTTGTCAACCTACTTCGACGTGCATCCATGGAGCAGAATGAAGTCTCCAGTTGGTAAGAACAGGCTCTTTGACATTGACATACATTCTGATTTAAAACCATAAAGACAGCGCCTTGACCGGCCTTCTCGTAGGCATCATCCTCTTCCATCTCATCATCGCCCCTTTCACCAAAGTCGAGGAATCATTCAATATCCAGGCTACGCATGACATCCTCACTTCCGGCATTTCTTTCTCGAACAGAACCAGCTTTCTGAAGTCGAACTACGATCATGTCGACTTTCCTGGATCTGTGCCGAGGACGTTTGTTGGCGCGGTCTTTTTGGCTGGAGTTGCGAAGATGTTGAGGGTTTTCGGTAGTGTGAAGGATGGGGAGGATTTACAGTTCTTAGGTAAGAGCGCTGCGATTGAGATTGGTTTGCGGTATGTGTAGATGGCTAATCAATGTGTAGTCAGGGGGATTCTGGGATTGGTCAATGCTGCTTCGCTGCTCTCTCTGAGAAATGCCATAGCGAAGACTTTTGGGACGACGACGGGGAATTGGTTTGTTTTGCTTCAGGCGAGTCAGTTCCACGTTATGTTTTATGCCTCGAGGACGCTGCCGAATATGTATGCTTTTGCTTTGAGTAAGTCTACTTTCAAGCCTATGGTTGAATGCCTTACTGATATCGTACAGCAAATCTGGCGTTTGGAGCGTTCGTGCTGGCAATGAATCCTCCGCAACAGCAGTCGAAGCTCTTCCACAGTCGGACTATCTTCCTTATTACGTTCGCCGGGGTAATCTTCCGTTCTGAACTTGCAGTCCTGGTCTTCACAATCGCTGTATTCGTTTTCGCCATCCACGGTCCAAAATCTTTGACTTCTGTTGTAGATCCTCCAGGCATCATCATCCCACCAGGCATCGGAGGGGCGATCCTGGGCCTCATAACAACTGTTCCCATTGATTCCTATTTCTGGAACCAGTTTCCAATCTGGCCAGAGTGGAGCAGTTTTTACTACAACACCATTCTCGGGAAATCCTCGGACTGGGGCGTCAGTCCATTCCATTTTTACTTCACAAACGCCTTGCCTCGTTTGTTGCTCAATCCACTGACATATTTACTACTTATCCCTCTCGCCCTGGCACAACCCGCAACCCGCTCGCGAAGTCTGGCTATTCTTCTCCCTTCGCTTGGGTTCGTGGCGCTCTATTCCATCCTACCACATAAAGAATGGCGCTTCATCATCTACATCATTCCCGCCCTGACCGCTGTATCAGCAATAGGCGCCTCCTGGATCTGGACCCGTCGCACAAAATCATTTCTCTACCGCTCTCTAAACCTCATACTCGTGGCCTCCATAGCGGCAAGTTTCATCGCCTCAGCAGCCTTCTCACTAATCTCGAGTCTCAACTATCCAGGCGGAGACGCAACACTCCGCCTTCGCTCTCTCACATCTGCAGAACCGGGCCCCCAAAAAATCTACGTCGACAACCTCGCCTGTCAAACCGGCGTGACGCGATTCCTGGAATCGAGATCGACGCTATCGAACACCGGACAGCGGAAATGGACATTCGATAAAACGGAGAATCAGACGACGCTGCTGTCTCCAACTTTCTGGGATCAGTTCGACTATGCCATCGTCGAGAACGTCGAACGCACGATTGGGAAATGGGAGGTCGTTGATACCATCCATTCCTTTGCCGGCGTGCAAGTCGTCAAACCCGGCGATGCTTTGGGACTGGGAAAAGTGGAGAGCAGTGTTCTGCAGTACTGGGACGTCATCGGTGTGCTGGTGAGGGGCAGGTTCACGAAGGGTTGGTGGGTCACGTTGAGATTGGAGCCGAGGCTGAGGATTTTGAGGAGGGAGAGGACGGGTGTCAATACTGGTGTTGGGGAGGGAGTGGAGATGAGTGATGAAGTTGTTTAACAAATGGTTTGCGAGTAGATAGGCAGAATGGTTCTTCTTTCTTGTTCCAGGATTTTGGATCACGAGATGTTCCGGTGACCTTTATCTAGGTAGTATCGCTTTTCGGGTATTATCACACGTCCCAGATTTCATCTTCGCAGGACATCAAGCAACTCCAGGAGAAGAGATCAAGGATCACGACATCAACAAGGAGAGAACAGAGCTCGCTCCTACGAGGAGCATTCACATTATTCGCTAATCGATCTCCAGTCCAGACTTGAACACTGGGGTCTACACCCATTTCTTCCATGATCTCAGGCAGCGATACAAATGCTCCCTATCGCCATCAGTAACTGGTAGGAAAAGGTGCGCGTTTCAACGTACCCGACCCTGTGGACGGTAGGGAAAGCCCTTTACCAGAACAAGACTGGTACGGTATTCAAGATGCTCGCGGGGCCTCCTCTGCTTGTAAGTAGGGACGGGCAAGTTCCCTTATTCCAATCGCCACCGCTTCGAGAGATGATCTCGATCTTTTGGGTGGCTGGTCTTTATCTCCTTCTTCTACTTCTTCGGCTTGATCACCACTATCGTCTTTGTCTTGCTCGTCAAACTTTCGTTCGCCACCCGATCCGGTATTCTTCTCCCTCTTCCAAGCACCAGTTGACCGGTTCTTGCCACTACAGGATTGGCACTGCTGTTCCAGTCACGATCATGCTGTATAAAAGTAATCCTAGCCCGTTGTCAAAGACTTCCCGTACTCCAATGTGCTTCTCCTGAGACTTTGTTCCTGATTCGCCAGGATTGGTTGCACGAGTTTCCTCCATGGAGGCGGTACTAATAAGCTCAGTGTGTTCAACAGGTGAAGCTGATTCTGAACAGTCTAGGGACTCATGCTGAGTTGATAGTGTAGTCGGATACGGACCTGGCTGGTATATTACTTCGGCATTCTGTTTCATGTCCTCCAGTTCGTCGCTATCTAATGAAGCCATTTTTAGCTTCGCAGTAATGGTGTCAACTCGGTTCGGTTGATAAGATTGCGGATCATTGCCTGTGGCCGAATGAGTCGATGTTCGAGATTCTGGTAGTCGTGAGGTCTGTTGCAAAGCCAACACATATTGCTCGTAAGAACCCTGGGACCAACTGGATCGGGGTTGGCTCATCCGAGGATCCAAGTGCGTGATGTCTGCGCTAATTGTGATATAGTTGTCTTTCGAACTTCCAGATCTCAAAGGTGGGCCGGATGGACATGCTGTGTTAGAGAGGCAACTCGTGGCTCTCTAAAGACCGGTTCAAAGGCTGGTCCTCGTAGACCAAAATATATTTTTACCTTCAATGAGCCGGTCGATGATGGCATAGGTACCAAATCCAATCGTGCTGGAGTATCTGGACAGTCCGTAACACTTTCGACACAGGAAGACGGAGATTCTTGGTTGACGGGGGCAGGGACGCAGGCTGGTCCACTAGCAGATTCGACGGCCGCATCCATTTCGACCACAGATACGGGATACAAGTTAGGCGTCGAGTTTAAAGAGGGCAGCGAGGGAATGCGCATGAGAAAACTCGACCTACAACATGGCCTTACTGTGACCGAAAAGGTCAATCTTATGGACACATCATTCTCAGACTTTCGAGACTTTGCGTGCAATTGAGCAAAGACCTTCATCGGTGCCTATGATCTTCCCACCAATGGTGTTCTGATGCAAACCCCCTTAACGCGTCGGTTCGTGCGAGGTTTTTGCCATCGACCATTCTAGTTTCAGGCTCCCATGCAGTTCAAGAGGTCGACACCGACGAAAAGGAGTGCTTTGTTTCGAGCCTCGAAGCCAGGGGCCTCGGCCTGTCGTTGATAGAAGTATGTAGTCGTTCGGTGCATCGGCTGATGAAGCGAGCCTTCCCACTTCGGGAAAGGCAGCCTCACTACATAGCATCAGATGGTAAAGGGAAGAGAGTCCGAGACCTCATCGCGCCTGTATTCGAACGCAATATGCCACACAGTATAGTGCATGAACGAGATCTTGACCAGGTGCAAACCATGCCTCGGCATCATCCCCTGACCTGAGCAAAGGATGGTCAGTCATGAGGATGCATCGAAAAGGACAGGGAGAATTACTAATAATAATCTTGATATGATATGGCGTGTAACGGCTACGTGGCGTGTGCCACTGTCGAGGGAGATTACTATAATGGCAGTGTTACTGGAAGAAAAGAAACGAAACAAAGCAGGCTGTCCAGTGATTGTGGAGTCGGAGTAAACTCCATCCTTCCGGTCCTGGCGTCTGGTACGGACATGGCTAAACCTAGCCTCATCAGACCCTTCGCTCGTTGCAAAGCTCAATTTGGAAGTGACGGTGAAATTTCGATGAAAGCTGTGCTGTCACCTGCGGTAGTCAGCAGAAGAAATATTGGCACGGAGTTCACTCCACAGCAATAAAATGCATTCGTATACAGCTCTAGGTCATTTAATGAGAGTCTGATTGGCTCTCACAGGCTGAGTCCAGCTCCACATTGTGTACTGCAGTCTAACCAAGGCGGATCGACGTAACACTACCAACCTTCTTTCCGCTAGCTACCGCAGTACCAACTTGGGTAAGAACATATGATCTTTTCGCATTATCAACCAAAGGTAGAAGGACTAGGTGCGGTCTTCGATGGTAAGATATTATGAGTAGATTACGAGTAAGTAGCAAAAGAAATACTTGCTGTCTCCATCTGTCGCTCATCACTGTCCAGCTCTATGATGAGGCTCTCATCTATCTCGCCTTCCTGACGGCCATCATATCCGTCTCAGCAAAGACATACAAGTTGTGCTGCTGTATCGATAAATATGGCTGCAACAATGAAGCAACCAACGACGTAATTTCCCACGACGCACACAGCAAAGGCTGGAGAATGTCGACCGGCATGTGATTCAAAGATCAAGGTGCTCCTGACACTTGTATCAGTGAGTCAACTCCAATTCCTTCCCTCGTCGTCGTACCTTTGCTCATTTGGACAGAACGCTACGCACAAGCCCCGAATAAGCACGGTTTGGATGATGGATTGATTGGTGATGAGGAGATGGCGATGTATTGCAAACGATATCAAAAGAAAGCTGCATGCTGGGATCCCCCGGCGCACCGAGTGAGAGATTTGACTGGGAGGTTGAGTGTAGGTGGGAGATTGGAATTGGAGATTGGGATGAGAGAACTTGGTGAGACGCGAAGGTGGACCTCGGGAGCGACAAGGAAGTTATGTATCCAGTGTTGTGCGAGTCAGATTTGTGGACACGTGAGATCATGATAAGATACACGGCAGGTCCAATACTAGTACTTGATAAGTATGTTGACCGATTTGTTCACCTCTTGGGAGTGGAGATCTCTTACCAAGCGACTCTAGACTTCATGCGCTCGCCTCCAGTAATACAGAAGCTATTCCTCGACCACGAGGTACTTAGCTACAGGACCCGAGAGGCTCAGAGTTTGTCCATGATGATTGATCAATGTTGGCAGTATACAACAGTACGCGCCGTTGTTCTTCCCGAGCCTAAACATAAAAATAGCCTGAAACGTCTTCTCGAAGCCGTAGCAGATGCTGGCCACGGACTGGGGATGATGATGCTCCCGCCCCATCCCAAACTACTGTATGACCCCAGATTCGCGATATTTACCCGTGCTTCATGACTGCATGGCAAGCCCAGGACACTTGCATGAGAAGAGTATTTTTAGACACATTGCCCCGCACATCTGTTCAAAATCTAGACGGAGCTCCCACGAATGCGCATTCGGGAAGCATCATCCAACAGGCACGATGGACTGGACATGGAGTCACACGACAGGACGCGCTTGTCCTCATTCACGGCCTGCGATTGGCACACCTTGGGCGCGCAGTGGCGAGGAGCAGATGGAAGGGACGGTACTATGTACGTTGAATGAGCAATCTGAATTTTTCTTGAGCGCGGCATCTCCCATATCTACATCGTCATGAGGTTTCCTTCTGCTCTGCGGGTTCATGCAAGACCATGACAGTTTCTCACCGTGCATATTGCTTTCGGTCTTGATCGGCTCAAAGCTCGACAAGGTCAGCAAGGCACACACAAGGGATGTCCGATTTCAGACCCATCGCACGGCACAAGCCGTGGTGAAAATGTCGAATGCTCGCTTCAAGCCTCCTTCTTCCAGGTAGACGTTATGGTCAGCGTGATGCAGCAGTCACTGCGGTCGCGATCCTGTGCTTGTGTCGTGTTGCCTGGGAGTACAGCACTTCCCAAGGTCCCAAAGCAGTCCGACGACTCTGCCCATGGGATGGAGGTCGCGGGAATGGAGAAAGCTGCCACTCTTCATGTGCCTCGACCGTCGCCTGGAAGACCGTCAAATACTTCTCTCATCTGTAGCACAATTCTAAATGGCTCCATATGTCGGCGAACGAGAGAGGAGAATGCCCTCTAAATTTCATCTATCATCGACGGGCCAAGCCCAGCTAGCCACGATGGGAAGAATAGGCCCGAAAATAACATGCTTGCAGAAGAAAGGCCAGCAAATTGAGCTGAGTAGGGCTTAGTCGGTATAAACCGGCGTGAAGACTGAGACGATTGCTTCTCCCCGTTTCCAGCCACACACAGAGCGTGGGCTCTTCGACCTAACCTAACCTTCCTTCACTGCCTATATTTAGAATCGCAACTCCACGACCCAGAGTTCAAGATTCGGCGATTATTGTTTGCGCAAGTCGCTGAGGCCAGTGTACGCGCTGTTAGCACCACGGGCACACTCTATATCCCCCGTGCCCTTGCCCACCACAGCATTGCTTCCGAAACGCCCGCGCAACCTCGTCTGACTCCAGACTGATAACCGCCAAAGCCAACGACACAAAAGAGCCAGACTGCTCTCAGGTGCTGTCGACTTCGCAGCCACCAATTCTGACGGGTCGCATGCGCGCTGGAACCTGAATCGCTGCTTCACCATGGGTCGCAGAAAGATCGAGATCAAGGCCATCAAGGATGACAGGAATCGCTCTGTGTAAGTGCTGGATGCGCCTCGACTTACGCTTGCGTACTGACCGAACCGCTACTAGTACTTTTCTCAAGCGGAAAGGAGGTCTCTTCAAAAAGGCGCACGAGTTATCCGTTCTCTGCTCTGTGGACGTGGCTGTCATCATCTTCGGTCACAACAAAAAGCTCTACGAATTCTCCTCAGGCGACATAAACGAGACGATTGGAAGATATCAATATGTAGGTTGCGTCCCATCTTCCCTCGGCCATAGCAAACGCAATCCTCTACGAAGTTGCGCAACAATTTCCTCAGCTGGCAATCGTGTTGGCAGGATTTGAGCCCTAATCTGACTGATGCTGACAACTGTCGACAGTATGGCGGCGCACACGAACACAAAGGTCCTGAAGACTTCATGGGCAAGAAGGATGGCGACGACGACGAGGACGATGAGGATCTGGGAGACGACCCAAGGCCAGATTCGCGCTCACCTCCGCAACCACATATGATGGCCCAACACCTGCAGAATCAACCACACTTTGGGCAACCGATGGGATCAGCGTCACCAACAATGGGAAATGGTAGCTTCCAGCATCCTCATCGAGGCCCTTCTCCACAACCACCACAAAACATCTCACGACCTGAATCGCGGGCACACCTACAGCACCCCAGCTCGAATCTAGCTGTTCCAATCCCTGGCCAGCAACACGTTCAAGTTTCTCAGCCTCCTCAGCAGCCTCACTCCAACTATGCCTATATGCCGAATCCTCCCATATACAATCCCAATGCTGCTGGATTGCAAATGCGACAGCCTCCTCATCCTGGACAACCACAACCTTCGTCATTTCCACAACATCAATATACTCCTGGCTCACACCCTCAGCAACATCCTCCACAGCATGCTCAGGTACAGCAGGTCTACCAACAAGAACAAAGCCGGTCAATGCCTCCCAATTTTCCACCGCAGGGAACCCCACCACAGCATCCACAAAGTCTGCCGCATCATCATCAGCAGCAGCAACAGGCCCAGCAGCATGCACAACAACAAGAACATCAAAGGCAGCAACAGCACGCGCACGCACAGGCACAAGCTCAAGTTCATGCACAGCAAGAACATCAGCGACAACAGCAAGCTCAGCAACAAGCACAACAGCAACAGGCTCAGCAGGATCAGCAAATGCTGCGGCCACCCCAACATTCGCCTCCACCGCAACATACACATTTCAACAGCCCTCTTATACCTCAGCCCAAGCCACTACCCAACGCAGCGCGAAATCATAGCATATTCACACCTATTGACGACAGCCGGTCGTTACTGGCACAGCATTGGGGCAGCTCGACTACCGCTGAATCAGTGACATCACAGCCTGCAGTGGCTATCAAAGTAGAGAATGTACCACGGGCGCAGTCAATCGATACTTCATTCATGGGCCGGCCAAACGGTGTGAATGGTGCACCACCTGGTCCGCCACAAGCGCCTCCGCCAACCAGCCAACCGCAACGGACAGCATCCACTCCTTTAACACCCAGTATACACCCACCTATACCGCCAAGCAGGACGAGCAGTATGCAAGCCGATCCACGACGCCCTCGATTGAAGGTGCAGATTCCGAGTGAAGATTCTGGGGATGAAAAGACGGCCGGAACCTCGCCTCAGGCTACGGCTGCTGCGACCATGACTCCGATACGAGAAGGCCACACGGGTGTTGTGTTACCTCCTCCCTCACCGAGTGCTGGGGCGTTGTTGAGTGCGGGTGCAACAGGACCGCCCAATCCATTTGCTCGTCCACCCCCACCGCAAGTAAATGGATCATATGGGGTCCGAAATGACCTCGAAACTCCTATATCTGCTCTCCCTAGTAGATTTGTTTCCGATCAGCTTCTACCTTCGCCATCGAGTTTCTACGCCCAGTGGGGATTTGGCGGGCGAGACGACAATATGTTACCAAGTCCGCTTGCATTTCCGACACCTCTAGCAGCAAATGGACCCAGCTTTCGAGACAGCGAGGATGCAACGGCCGCGGCGGAGAAGAAGAGAAAGGGGGAGGTGGAGAATGGTAGCACTCCACCAGAAAAGCGGCTGAAGACTTGAGAATTACGCTCTTAGGTGTATGCTACGAGGTTACGGTCATGTTTGTTCTTATGAGTGCGTTGTGGTGATTTTACTTCTGTTTGGCAGCCTATCGGTGGGCTTCAACTTTGCTTCAAATTTTGATGGATATCTTCTGTATGGATACCCGATAGAGAGGCGTAGTACACACTCTCATTTTTCGACTCATTTTCCTTTGCTACCACTTGACTTTTTTCCAGATCTCGCATTGGACGAGTGTTCACAGGAGCATCGAGTTCAGATTTTGGCTGGGGTGTTATGAGTCAAATCCCGGATCATCGGTTTCATTCTGGACTGCATGGTGTTTGGAGTATTTGTATTGCAATTGAAAGAGATCAACATGTTTTTTGAATTCCTGATGGCTTATCTTGGTCTTATGTAAGAAAGTGAAGCTTAGAAGCCACGGTAGTCAATTGCCAGTACACTGTGCAAACCTAAACGCCAGATCAGGGTGAACATCGTACATTTCCCAGCGGCATACCTCTTCTTCTGAATATTGCCAGAGCTTTCAACAATTGATCTAGGTTTGAAAGAGTAGCACAAACCAAGACTTTTTTTTGGCTCATTACTACGGAGGTAGCTACGCAACTATCGGGTGGACCTGTGAGCTGAGATTGAAATGATTCAGGAATCAGGACATCAGCCGCATAGGCCATGCATGCCCAACAAGGCTGTGCTGCTACATCCTACAACGCCAGCACCATGACTTCCATCACATGGTCTTGATTACCTATAATAATATCCTTCTTCCTCAATCATCTTCTGTTCCTCCCTTCTCACTTGTCACTTACCATGGCTTACCACCGCAAATACAATCCTGATGCGCTCCCTGCGCATGTCGAGCCAGAACAGGTTTGCTATGACTGATGCGCCAGTATGTAGGCTCAGTTGGCTAACACACTGCACTATAGGCTGCGGCTCTGATGAACTCGGGTCCTTCAGGTCCTCAACCACCTAGCAAAGTCCAACGACCCCAACCTCCACTTCCTCCTCAAAACATACGTCCTCAAGAACCCCACCATGGCTCGTACTCCTCCAGTCGCCCAAGCGCTGGTGGTCACAACAGTGGAGGAAATAGTCCTCGGTACAACGATGGCAGATTTCCGAGTTCCAACTATGGTCAGGCTCCAGCTCCAGCTCCAGGACCGCGTTATGAGAGTCGACCAGATCCGCGACATGACCCGAGGTACGAGATTGGCAGTCCTCCGCCACAGAATTATGGACAAGGACGTGGAGGACCACCGCCTGGACCTCATGGGAGACCACCTATAAGTACTAGGCCACCACCTACGCCCGCGCCGCCAAGAGACGGGAACGATCGCGATGCTCTGTGGCCGCTATTCAAGGCTGTGGACAAAGATGGTATGTGACCCCTCATGCTGGTTTCAGGCTTTACTGCTGCGTGTGTAGGACTTGCTCTGTTTATCACTGTAATCACACGATCACCTTGCCTTGTAAATAGCGAAAGAGGCGAAGAAAGAAGGCTAAACAAATTGCTCAAAACAGGAAGCGGCCAACTCACCGAGCGCGAACTAAAGGCGGCCCTTGTAAATGGCGACTGGTCTGCCTTCGATCCTCACACGGTAAAGATGATGATCAGAATGTTTGACGCCGACCGTAACGGGTCCATCAATTTCGACGAATTCTGCGGACTATGGGGATTCTTGGCCGCCTGGCGAAATCTCTTCGACCGCTTTGATGTCGATCGCTCAGGCAACATTTCCTACAACGAATTCACCGAGGCCCTGGTGGCTTTTGGGTACAGACTCAGTAGCGGATTCGTCGGGTTGTTATTCAAGACTTATGACAGGAGAGGGGAGGGAGCAATGAGTTTTGATCTGTTTGTGCAGGCGTGTATCAGTCTGAAGAGGATGACGGATGTGTTTAAGAAGTATGATGATGATCGGGATGGGTATATCACTTTGAGTTTGTGAGTTCTGCATTCCCTTCTTCCTTTTTTCGGAGGATATGGTTACTGACGTTTACCGACAGTGAGGAGTTCCTATCAGGTGCGCAATCCCTCTTTCTTATGAATAGCATCAGTGCGACAACTGATACTGGTTTGTACTAGAAATTCTGAAACAAATGGATTAATTTTGACATCTGGGTTCACCTTTCTCATTGTCACGACATTTGAGCGACAGCATTTGGCAGGGAATTGATGGATTATCAAGAGTCTACAAGCTGTCGGGCACTTAAGATCTGGTAATGTTTGAAGAGGCATGCGGTGGAGTGGTGGGATGGTTTTGGTGGAAAGCAGAATATTGATACCCGCTACCTTGGAGGCAAAACGACATGAAGAAAACTCTAGATTCTAAGAAATTCGACCTTTTTGGTCGCACACCCTTGGCGAAACAGGGCTGTGATCGCTATGCACCTACCCTCTATATAATGCATTCCCAAACAAACGCTCGAACTTGAACTGTACAAAAGAAAATCAGGAGGAAAGGTCTCTACTTCGTCTCAGAAGTGATCTCGGCTTTGCTGTCAAGAACACCACCACCACCCTCCTTTTCCCGCACCTCAACCGCGCTGTCATTCTCACCCACCTTCTCCAGATCCTTCAAAAATCCATCCGCAGTCAAAATCCTACTCGAAGCCTTCCTACTCCTCCTCTTCTCGATCCTCTCCTGCCTCTTCATCTCCTCCTCCTCCAACCCCGTCCTCGTCGTCTCATGCTCCCTCTTCAGCGCTTGCTTCGTAATCAGAAAACTAGCCAGCAACCCCAGCGCAGCGAAACAGACATACATGATCCACAGATCACGCAGCGAATCCGCAAAGATATCTCTCACCTGCGACTTTTGATCCGAGGGCAGAGAATCGATGAGACCCACGTTGGCGACGGCGGCGAAACCGCTTAACTGCCGTGCCAGACCGGGACCGAGGATGCGCGCGAGGCGGGCGGATTGGGAGGAGACTGTGTTCTGGAAGACGACGCCGCCGATGACGACGGAGACGGCGGTGGCTAGGTTGCGCGTGAACTGGAACGTCGCCGTGCCGGCCGCGATGTCCTTTGCCGGGATCTGGCTCTGCAGAGCGATGAGCGGGGCTTGGAAGAGGGGGCCGACACCGATGCCCGCGACGATCTGGTAGAGGATTATCTTGGCCCAGGAAGAGCGGGCGTCCAGGTCTATGAAGAGACCGTAGCCCAGGGTCATGATTGCTAGACCGCCCCAGATGGGTGGGAGGTATTGGCCTGTCTTTTTTATGGAGATGCCTGTGGCCATGGAGGCGAAGGAGAGGGAGAGGGCGCTGGCTAGCGTGTAGACGCCGCTTAGGAGGGGCGTTGCGCCGAGACAGGCTTGGAAGTAGAGGGGAAGGTAGTAAGAGCCTCCTATGAAGACGTAGCCGTGGCAGAAGCAGACGAGGAGGCAGGCGATGTTGGAGCGTTTGCTGAAGATGTGGAGCGGGATTATGGGGTACCTGGCCAAGCGCCATTCGTTGATCACGAAGAGGCCGATGGTGACGATTCCGAAGACTATGAGGCAGATCACCGTCGCCGACTTCCAGGGGAAAGTCTCGCCGCCGAATTGGAGGCCGAGGAGGAGCATTAGGGTTCCACCGACGATGGTTAGGCAGCCGACCCAGTCTATGGCTTTGAGACCGGTGGCGATGGGTGTTCTTGGGTGGTGGAGGTTATTGAGGAAAAAGAGGATGATGAAGAAGGCGGCGCCGTCAAGGGGCAAGTTGATGTAGAAACACCAGCGCCAGCTTACTTTCTGCGCGAAGACGCCTCCTAGTAAGGGACCGACGGCGCTGGCCAAAGCCCATACACCACCGACCATTCCGTAGTATGCTCCCCGTGATCTATGCAGTCGTTAGTTTGGATTATCCAGGAGGCTGCGAAACTCAAACATACCTCATGCTGAAGAGATCTCCGATACAAATGTTGACCAAGAGAATCAAGCCTCCTCCCCCACACCCTTGGATAGCTCTTGCGGCAATCAACATGGAAATGTTAACAGCGGCCCCTGCTAGGACAGAGCCAACGAGGAACACGACGTTCGCGATTAAGAGGATAGGCTTCCGCCCAAAGATATCGCTGAATTTCCCCCATAACCTCAAAAGACCATTAGTGCTCAGTTCGAAGCCTTTTTTTGTTCATATAGAATACTCACGGAGTTGAAGCTGCGGCACCAAGTAGGTACGCCGATCCTATCCAGGTATATCCTGCGGCAGAGTGGAAGTGCTCTGATATGCTTGGCAAGGCTGTGGTAATAATGGTCTGTGTGACGTGTCAGACGCGTGTTCCGACCTGGCTCGTGCGTTTAAAAAGAATTTACCGTGTCAAGTGCTGCTAGAAACACTGCCATCTGTAGCGCAGCGTTAGTTTCCATGTTCTTGTAGGTATCGTGAAAGATCGAAGCCATACACATAATGCGGACATGATCAAAGCGGTCCGTCCTTTACTTCTTGTCGCCTCTGGAGGACTCTCTGGCTGCGAATCCTCTGGTCGTGGAATCTCTGGCTGCGAATCTTCTGGCCGTGGAATCTCTGGCTGCGGACTCTGTGGTGGCGGAGTATCCGAATGCGATGTTCTTGGTCGCAGGCTTTCTGATTGTGTACTGCCACGAGGAGAAGGTGCTTCAGCTTTGGAGGTTCTTGTCCGATCCTCTTCCACGGCTGTGGTAGCGATTGAGTCGGCATCGCGGCCTCCATCTTCTGTGTCGAAAACTATCTTCTTTGGAGGCGCAAGGTCGCTACCTCCGCCCGCTCCTGTCTCCGCCTCTTCTCCTTGGTGGTGATGTTGCGATGGTTGTGCGTCATGCGGCTCCGAAGCGGAAGCTTCTTTCGAATCCATGCTGCACGTCAAGATAGATTAAAGATTAGATCGATTAGGTCAACGAGCCACCGCAAGGAGCGTCGAGAAAGTAAGGAAAGGAACGACGATAGTATAAAAGGTCGATGTACGTTAAGTCAGCGGGAGAAACGGCATTTAATGCAAGATGTCGCAACCAGTCAAAGAATGCATCTGGGCTATTCCTTCTGCCCGTCTACCCTTGCAAGGTCATGGGTGAAGGAGACGCAGGAATTCGCTTTCACTTGCAGAAGGGGTTGTCAGGTAGGCATCCCGTGTCCATTGTTGGGGCCCTGTAACCTAGTGACGGCTACATGTTACCTCACGAATCGTCGCTCTCGAAGCACCAGCACGCATCGACTGCTCGGATCGCGCAGAATCCAAAAGCCCGAGCTCCCTGTCCGACCCGGCTGTGGGTTGCATTCGTGTCAAAGTGGGGAAATTGGAAGGGATACTGTGCACGAATTCGTTCTCTGCCAGGTTTTTGGACCAGGGCTCAACACTGCATTGGAACCTGTTTCTTAGGAGTAGCGAGGATCTCGACTCTCGGCCGTTCTTCTGGTCAACAAGGCCCTGTGATCAGATTCGGCCTTGAGCTTCGCCATCTTGGACAGCTTTGACAGTGCTTGTTGTTGTAGGACGTTCCCTGATGCGTGTGGAAGAGATACCTAAGGAATGCGGGTTGGTACATGCTGAGCTCGGGCATCGAGACGGACACAGCGTCTGTTGCTGCTCCGACGGCACGTGAATAGCTACGTTTTGGGAATTTTGACCTGACGACTTGCTCGGCCGAGCATGCAATCTTGTCGCAAGAATAAATACGGCGCCGTCTCTATGACTGTCAGCAGAGTCGGTGTATGTACCAGGTCGATGACGACGCCTAGCTTTGAAGGCCTCTCCTCTGTGAGAAGGGTTGAATCCGGATCCGCGAGAGAAACCTTTCAGTCCTGAATTGCAAACTTGCGATGCCGTTGCCCATCAACAGTGGTGGAACATGTCAAGAAAAGCCTTGGGATTTTGTCTGTCTCGCACGACCATTGGGCAACAACAAGCGGCACTTATCACCGATTGTGGCTGAACTATTGGAAGATCTACATCGGTGGACCACGCATGTGGCGGCCTCACCTACGGTTACAACTTCTCCTTGATCGACTCACGCTCTGACCATGGTTTCGACCGTCAAACCTTAGCCGACGGTGATCTTTCTGGGCGTGTCGCGGTAGCAACCCGAGGCGATTGCTTAAATTGGAAGTATGAATACCCAGCACGTTTACTCAACCCATTCGTTTCTTGTTCGACATTGGTATCACGATGTTTGAAAGACTTCAGAGCTCATGATGCGATTGGCGAGAATCACGTTTATCTTCGAGATGTGATCGAAATCCGTACGTCTCGCTGTCTCTCATGTCCGAGATGATGTGGCTTTTGAACATCAAACTTCATCATCATCCGGCGAGAACAGGCCTTCCTCAATACCCATCTGCACAGTCTTCCAAGTAGCAAGCGCGAAATTGGAGGTCCGCTCCAAAATGTATTTCACAGTCACGCCCTTGTATCCTTTGATCTCGTGTCCCCTATATTTGAACGCATGCAAGAAATACGAATTGCTAAAATCATGCTCCCAGTCTCTACTCCTGGCCTGGTTGTTCCATCTCTCATACGGGTCCTGCGCGACGCTGTTGACCTGTGGGAACGAAGGAACGGGTGCTTCATCATGCGGGCCCATGAGTTCATCCGCATCGCTGGCTAGCCAATTATACGGAGCGAAAGCTTGTGCTTCCATGATCAACACTTCACCCGGCGATCCTGCCAGCCTTTCGGCGACGCGATTAAAAAGGTCGACGGAATGAGCTCCCCAGCTGTTATCGAAGACGATATACTGTTCCCTTCTCATGACGTCTGCCATGGCAGATCGCTTTTGCGACATGAAGCAGCCGGTGTTGACAGGTCCGTCCGGCTGTCTCCCAACGACGTTTTGAAATCCAGCCTCACGCAGGATCTTGACATCGCGGAGGGTGTGGACGTCCCAGTCTAGGTAGATGCCTCCCTTGTCGTACGTCTGTTCCCACCGGACGAAGTCTGATTTTGCCTCCACATTGTTGATCTTCATCCCATTGACCTGCTCTGCCACTTTGACCTGGTTGACCGTCACTTCTTTAAAAGTTGTGAGCATCATCCTTGTCCATTTTGACCCGTTTTGCGCAGCTCTTTCGAGCATGCTCTCATTGAAATTGGTGTGTATGTATATCTTCTCAGGCTTGAGGATTCGAAGCGCAGCGTATAAGGAAAGGAATGCCTCGAAAGAGAAGTGGAGCTCGGATTGTTCCGTTTTCTGGATCTGTGTGTAATGGATTATGTTGGGTATCGGGCGAGGTCGAGCGGCGATCTTAGGTAGACGTTCGGTATAGGATTGGATGGTCGACCTTTGTGCAATGATGAGGAAGATGGTGAATGCAAGGACGACTGCGAGCACAACTCGTACAGCTGACGCTCTGGAGATTGTAGAGAGGGACGCCATGATGGAAGGAGTAACTTTCGAGTTGGGCAAGATCTCGTCAGTCGTGACAAGGGAAGAGAAGTAGTACCATGTTACTCGCAAATCGCAATAGCCTAGAGATAAAGAAGCACCCCTTTACCGTTTCTTTCGAGATTCCCGCGACCCCTTTGAGCCTCCGCCATGCGTCAAGACGCGGATCTCGCGCTGTACTATCTGCTAGATCCCGTTAGCAGCTTGATCCAGAACTTTTCGCGAAGACGCCAACATTTGGTGCACAGTGGACACCATACTCGCTGTAAAAAAGCTTATAGGTTTCGCAGATGAAGCAAACAGCTTCATTCAATCGCTTCGAGTCCAAATCGATCCGAACGTCAAAAATGTTCGATGTGTTCCAAGGTCCATGACGATCCCTACAACTTGAGGCTACAAGCTCTTCGACAAGGCAAATGCTTGGTCTAGCAGAAGAAAAGCCGTCTTCAGCTGGTCGCAGCCAGCAACTCTGCCCCTTGTTCGACCTCACACTATTCGTTGTTCCCCTGAATGGGCTCGAAAGCCATTCGATACACCGTGCGTGATATCCATTCCAAACATCTTGACAACAACTGTCGAGCTCTCGGTAGACCCGAAGGAGGATGAAGGCAATCAATAATAGGAAAGAGGATGCAGAGAAGTGGATCTTGCATCAAGACTTCAAGTACAAATATTATCGTCTACATATATCGTGGCTCTCAGCCCCTGCGTTTTGTCCACGTCCACGTGCTTTCTACAGATCGGGGAGCTGTGTTGTCCATCATGCATCGTTGTCCAGCCAACTTCGTCTTGCTGCCAGTTTTGGACAATGATGAGAATTTATCGCGCTTTCCCAGCAGCACCATCCTCAGAGGATACGACAAAAGACTCAAATTTCGGTTACTCCAAACCTGAGCGCGGCATCAACTCCCGAAGTCGGTCCATAAAAACTGGGTTCCTCCGACGACCAAGCCCTCTCATTGGCCAACACCCCTCCCAATCACCTGCCCCCCATCCGCGCTCCCAACACAACCTCCTAATTGGCCAACACCCCAGTCTCCAACACTTCCATCACATTCCAAAGTCCGTGCCTCACACAGCGCTCTGACTCATGCTTCGCCACCGAAGGGGGTATATATACGCCGCCGCCCTCACCCTCCTCAGCTTTTCCTCAGTTCTTCGGAACATTTGGTCAATTTGAAACGATACAGAGAAGATTAGCATGGCCCCTGCACTAAGGATGACACGCTCAATCAAAGAGAAGCTACAAGTTTTTTTCATCGCTGGTTTCGTCTGTGGACGGGATCGTGAAGAAGAATTTTGAATGTCGGAATTGGGGATAATGGGCGTAGTGTCCTGGAAATCGACGCAATGCTGTCTCGGCCACGAATTCGGGTCGCCATTTTCGCTGCCTCTGGGGAGTTTTTGTTCCACCACGAGGAGACCTCCAAGTGTTCCGTGAGAAAAAATTGAAGTGTACAAGCTGCCCACCTCAATTGCGTATGGATGGGATTATTTTTCTGTAATGCGTGTCAGATCGCGTGCCGCAACGCTGCAGGATCGCATCGACCTTGTGTGAGGAGCTGGATTCAACCATGATCGCTATTCTGTTACGGATCATCAATATATAATATGTGGCAATCTCCATCATAACTACGTTGGAGGCCAAGTATGATTTGTTGGAAGCATATATCAGAAAGCACACCGTCAAGACACTGCTTCAATCCTCGCAAGACCCTCCTTCATCCATCCACCAACCAACTCCACATTCCGCTCCACAAGTCTCCCGCAAGCCTCCCTAACAACCTTCCTCTTCCTCTCATGCTCAACCCCACTCAATTGAACGATTCGCCTCACAACATCCATCTCACTCTCCCCTTCTCCCTGTTTCCACACCGCAGCCTCAGGAACATAAGTGTAAGCTTTCAGAAGCTCATCATTAGCGACCAGCGGCGCACCGGCAATCAACGCCGCCGGAATGGTCGAGGAGGCTTTACGGTCGTAGTAATCTTTTGATGCGAAGGAGGGGAGAAGTGTGAAGGTTTGGGATAGGAGGGTGTAAAAAGTCCCGTAGTCGAGGTTCTCGTCGAAGCTGATGTGCGATTTCAGGTTATCTGGGATGCTTGGTTTGGTTTCCCCATGGCCGATGAGTCGGAGTGTGATGTTGTGAGGTATCAGTGAGCTGTATTCCACAGACCGATTCTGCGCTAGTTCGATAATCTCGCTCAGTCCTTCGAAGGTGGACGTGTAATCCCGTCTTGCGGGATCGTAGTCGCCTTGCAACGCAAATGTCAGACCCGAGTCACTCTGCAGTGGTGCTTCGACGTCAACGGGAAAGACGGGCGGTAGAGCGTCGATCAGTACAGAAGCGTTTGTGTCCCATTTCGGCACGCACTCTCTCCGGAAATAGTTTGCCGTGTGCTCGCTTAGCCCTATGAAGTGAACCCTTTCCTTCTCCACCCACGGCCTGATCTTCTCTACGAGTTCACCTTCAATCCACCGATCCGCATGATGTATAACACAAAACAAGAATGTCTTGCCCATTGCAAGCAAGATCCCGTAAGCCGTCGCCAGCTTCACAATTTCAATCTCGCATGTCGCAGCGACCAGGATGTGAGGGAAAGGTAGACCATCGAGGTTGTCTTCAAACGCTCCAGAGGGTTTGTCCGCCACAATCGGGGATGACAGGTTGAAATCGTGCATGATGTCTGCGATACCGTAGCGCTGAAGGAGTAAGTATGTGCTTATCTCCACACTTTGTTGTTGTCCGAATGCGTGGATGAGTGCGGCTGTGACTTCGTCGTGGCTGCCACCTGATTCTGTGATGGCAATTCTTGTGACTTTTCGTGGGGCCGGCTCATTCACCTCTTGCTTAGTTCCACCCGGGTCAGTATTTACCGGAGTAGCGACCAGCAGCTGCGCGTGTAAGTTGGTGACTGTCGGCTCATCGATGTATGCTGGTCTTTTGAGCTCAGATCCAAGACGTTCGATACCATCTTTGCCTGATTTGAGATTCAACGGATGGTGGTCGTTGCTTAGCTTCACGGCAGGATAAGCATATCCCGAACTCGGGTTGAGATGGAGGAAATTGTAGGCGGCTGATATGATGACGAAGGCTAAGATCAAGATGTTGTAATACCGGCGCGGAAGTGCCATGATCAAAGGACTACATGTTGAGCACTGGCTCAAGTAGACATGTTGTCAACATTTTGAGGTTGCACGAGAGACGGCAGGACGAAACTGAACGCATGCACGACGAAAGCAGTAAGAGCTAAATATAGACTGACAGGCAGAATGTCCCGTACAACCCGTTCAAGGCTGCAGTTTGAAATGATTTGTGGAGGACCATAAAAATAATTGCGAGTGCAATTAGCAATGAACCAGAAGCGTCCCTATTTCCACCAGGAGGCCTCAACCGCTAAGCTGTCGTACGACTGAAGAGGGCTCGACAACGACTCGAAAAAAAAAACTCTAGCATAATATTAGCTTCGAGTTGTAAACATCAATCAGATTTGCACACTCACTATGCATTGCGGAGCAGAAAAGAGAGCAAAAAGGATGCGCTACCCAGGACTCGAACCTGGATCTCCAGCTGGATTTCACGTAACCTCACACTCTGGTACGAGTGCAAGGGGTATGGAAGGCTGGAATGATAACCCCTACACTAGTAGCGCCAGACTGACTGAATCATGCTGAGAAAGCGGCTGGGGACCAATCTATACCAGGTTGATGAGAGTCCGATATCGCAGTGGGGTCAATCAGCATGGATGTCTGCTATCGATACGATATGAGCCGTTCGACAGGACTTTCCGCATGACGATCGACCACTGGATCTTCGTCTCTGGTCCGATGAAACACTTACGAGTACGAAAGTGGAAGTGCTTAAGATAGCAATCGTGGAACACCGCCGAGGCATTGGCTTGGTTGACTTTATGGTTGTATCCGAAGTCGGGCCTTCAAAGTTCCCCTACTCAGTCCGGAGAAGATACAAGGCGTGGGAGCGATTGTAACAGTGATGCGCTCAAGCTACATATTCGGTAATTTGTGTTGGGAAGCTTCGGTCCATGTTTCCTTCACGGCGCAATGTCGTGGAGTTACACAATCGGGTTCTCTATCCCTGGGTTGGGGTCAATGAATGCTTGGTCGAAAAGGCTGAGCTCAGCGTAATCTTCAAGATCGCCAATGTAGTCGGGAAAGAGCTCATTGAACGCTGGAACACCACTCCATAGGTCTGGGAGATCCATCATCATAGCTTGGTCATTGTCTGGCACCAAGCTTGGCGCATTTGATTGTTGTATGCGTAGTTTGTCCAGAAACTCGCGAGCAAAGCTAGCTGTTTTCAAAGCCACTCTGCATTCTTTCATTGTCTCAAGAGCATCGAGAGATTGTTCAATGTAGAGCAGCAGGTCATAGTCCCAGCGGCAAGGGAAGGGCTTTTTCAATTCGTAGACGAGCAGGACTGACATTCCGAAAGAGAGGTATACTGTGTTGTAATACCTGTCAGGTAGTGTCAATCAAAAGTCGTATGACTTGTAGCAGTGCAGACGCCTACCAGGTACGCATGAAGTGATGCGTTCGGTATGTATCGTGAATCACTCTGATCATCATCACAGCAGATTCCACACATTTCTCGGCTGCTTCTATTAGTCCCGGAGAAAGTTTCGATTTGCTGCTTGCTTTGGTTGCTAGTTGGAAAAATGGATGAAAGAGCACCATTTTGACGTGTAGGTACCCTGCGACAAGTCAGTACTTGGTCAGTCCATATTGGGATCACCAATTTAGTTCGACTAACGTATGTTCAAAACGAAACGTTGCAGCCTAGTCCATTGCTGATCGTGTATTGACCCAGAATTGAGGACATCTGTGCCAGTAGTCGGCCGAATTTGCTCTGGAAGCTGAGCTAGCCATTCGTATAGATCATGTTCCAACTTGCTCGCCTGAACTAGCCTTTCTGTCAGCTTGACAGCGTTATGATGTACTCTAGCAGTGACGTCTCGAATGACTCTGGACAGGTCTAGTGTTGCACGAATCATGTCGGTCTCGCTGTTGTTCAATTTGGGTACCGGTCTGTTATGGTAAAAGTCCAGCCCTAGAGTATCAGGTCTTCCCAATGCGAAACTCAGCTCGATCTCCAGGCCGTATAGAGCCCACCACGTTCTCGCTACCTGGAGGGTCTTTGAATCTTGAGGAAAGTCTTTCACTCGAAAAACTGTGAGCCTGTTGATTCCACAGGTGAGAGCTGCTCGTATACCCATTCCCAAGTATGTGTATGCAAGATTCAGGTCTAGCTGAACCTGGCAAACCTTGGCGAGGATGAACAACGCTTGTACGGTAGTCATGTTTGGAAAAGATCCAGGTCGACCAAGCGCTGCTTCGGCCTTCCGGAAAAGCAAAAGAGTCCATTCATAGCGTCCTTTACCACCAAGGTTCGGTTCGTTCCACGTACGCGTCAACGCCCCGAGCGCCAGAATGGCAAAGTAAACTGCTTTGTGACTTCGCTCCACTGCTTGACTTTGACCGTCCCAAAGCTTTCGGCTTCTCAACATGATTTCCTCCTTGTCAACAATCGGATGAATACAGTGCTGAGCGGCGAAGTAGGCTTCGAGAAAAGTATACGCCTGAAGTGGATAGAATTCCTCGTTATTGTATGGTTCGACAATCCATGATGGGATTTCCTTGTGATCAATGAAGGCATCATTGTGAAGTTCCGTGACCAAAGAGCGGTCTGATATCGATGAAACGAGACTTGTGATGGCAGGGGGCATATTGCCGACCACTGGCAGAGTTGGTTCAGTAAAGCGTCGCAGACGTTCAAGAAACGCGATCGAGGATGTCTGCCCGTGATATTCGAAACCCATGGTGGTCAGATTGATATCCATAACCTCATTGTTGATCGTCTCCGCCTCGATCGTGCCGTGCTCGCTCGCCTCATCAGAGTTTTGGGCTGGGTGGTTGATATCTGCATAGCCAGCGTTCAAACTCTCAGGGGTCGCAAACTGCTCCTTGAACTTCGATTGATCGTTTTTCTGACGATCTGCATCAACACGGCATGGTTCATGATCCGCGTTGAGATATAGGCCTTGAGATAGCAGCGCAGCTTCTGCTGCCACAAGCCGTCTTTCGAGATTCTTTGCATATCTGAGGATATTCAATATGCGTGTCTTCAACCAACGTTTCAAAAGATATTCTTACGCAACAGAGTAGTGGCCAACATCGTGCTGCTTCGGTGCGCCTTGATAAACACAATCGACACCTTGGCCTGTCCTCTCTTAGCAAGCACAGTAGTCCGAATCGAGCGGTTCCAAAATACTTACGGTTGCAGTGCACGCAAGGCAGGTTGCCGTCGCATTTGTATTTCTTTGCCCGACACAGATTGCAGGCTGGCGGCGTGAGTTAGTTGGGATGCACTGCGGTGGTGCAGGTAGGGAGAGATGGATACCTTGAACTGCGCGCGGTCTCCTCGATGTCTTCCTTTCGGATGCTGAGGATGGCATCTTGGCTAGTCCATTATCAGGTGGGACTTTGATGTCATATGATTCGGATTGGTTCTGATGCCTCTGAGACAAAGGAGTGAGTCGCGAGAGATTCCCTTTGCTGCCGGCATTACTGGAGGGCGGAATTGCTTGTCGGCAGAACATACTTGTTAATATCTGAGGCGCGGCACACCCCACAGCGTTGTGCATGCATAACGGCATAACCCCGTGCTTTCGGACGGCCCGATTCTGAGGGCACATCGATGAGTCGATGACTGCCACGCAACGCCTCGCCTCATCGCTGCGACCGCGTCACCGCCCGTGTAAACTGTATTGATGTCTCGATACCGATTTACGTAAGAGGCTCTGGGATGCACGATGCGTAGCTGGGTATATCCGATTTATCGTTCTCCAACTTGGAGCTTTCGCCGAGTCGGTTATTTGTCCCTCATGATCAATGCTACATCTACTTCTACTGCATTCGTCTTTCACTGATATCAGTGATTCTTCGCTTTACATCAATGACACTAAAGACGCTGATCAGCTCAAGATTCTCCGTAGCTTGAGCATAGACTGATGGCTTAGTCAAGACCTCTAATTGCGGACGAATCTCCTCCTCCGTCACGGACAACCACCCCAGTGACATTTCGCAAGACGCGTACATACTTGAGGAACGGCAGAAGCCTGGAAACCATCTTCCCTCATATAAGCTCTTGGCTGATCTGTTTCCATGAGCCTGGCTTCACTTACATAACATCACAGATCATGGTCGCGATTCAAGATATCAGATCCCAGCTAACAGGACTGAAGCATTATGGCGCTGGCCTTGTAGGCGTATTTGGTAAATTGAATGAGCCATGGTAGCAAAATGGGAATTAGCTAGTTGCCAAAAAGTCGGTGGAACAAGTGGAATTGGAGAGAGCACCGCCCGCGAATTCGTCCGATACGCTGTCAAACCAAGAATATATCTTGTAGGACGTAGTCAGGAGCAGGCCGACTTGCTCAGGCTGGAATTTCAGACCATCAATCCCGACAGCCAAATCGCTTTCATCAGGTCTGACGTGGCACAGCTTCGTAATGTAGACGCTGTGAGCGAAAAGATCAAAGCAAAGGAGGATAAGATCAACCTTTTGTTTCTGTCTGCAGGAATTATGACCATGAAAGGTCGTGATGGTTTGCCTCGTCCACTCACAGTATTACAACTTGAAGTACTGTCGCGCTGATCACATCTAGAAACCGTCGAGGGTTTGGACAAGAAGTTCTCCCTCCATTATTATAGCCGCCTACGCTTCGCCCAAAACCTCCTGCCACTCCTCAAAAATGCCGCGAAACCGCCCGAAGACCCATCAGTAAAACCTCTCGCTCGAGTCGTATCTGTGTTGGGAGCCACTCTCGAGTCCCCAGTGAATCTCGAAGATCTCGACCTCAAAAAGACCTACTCGATTAGCAATACTGCCAACCATGCCATCACCATGACCACTCTTGCCTTCCACAGACTTTCACAAACATGTCCCGGCATAACCTTCATCCACTCTCAGCCGGGCGGTGTAAATACCAATTTATTAAGAGGTTTCCCGGGCTGGATAAAGTTCGCCTTTGACAAAACAGCCTGGATGCTCAAACCATGGATGGTCCCTGTTCAGGAAAGTGGCGAGAGACATCTGTGGGCGTCTACAAATGACGATTTTGGGAAGGAGAGTGTGGTTCTTGTTTGGCAGGATAGCAAAGCTCACACCAACCCCAAGGTCGATACTATGATAACAGACGGTACTATGGATAAGGTATGGGAGCACACCGAGGACGTGTTTGGCAAAGTCTGCAAAGAAGGCGGAAAGTATTAGTCGTGGAGTGATCTTGGTGCGTCAGAACCCTTGTTTGTCCTCTTCAATGGCAAGGACCAAAGAGATTGTTTTCGGTCCTGAATAATGTGGATTTTCTTACACACCTGCCAGTCTGATTGTCTCAGTATGCACCTTCCGAGCGTCGAAACTTCGAATTCCACCTTTGTTTGGAGAGAAGCAGTTTCCCTGCGTCTACAGCTTGCGGTTCGGGAAGCCATGCGTTGACATTCCTTTCCGTCTCTTTCATCATCATCATCATCATCATCAACTCATCCTGCATCACTCACACCAATCAATTGAACCCTCTGCGACCTCGCATCACATTCCTTGACCCTGAAAAATACAGTTGATCGATCCTAACAAACAAGCCATACCCATGTATACCATCGAGCAGGTCATCCGAGCCTTGGAAACACTCAACGCCACAAACACCACGGAATCCTACATTTCCAATCTTGCTAACAGCGGTTCTCGATATGCTTCCGAACTCTTCAACAGCATCGCTGCCTCACTCCCAGTCGCCATCGCTCTCATCTGTGTGATCGCCATCGTGATCTTCTTCTCCGTTTCCGGTAACGCACAAAGTGAAGAAACCCGCAAGATACTCGAGAGAAAGCCGACTGGCTTTTTTCGTCCAAAGCGATCCGATACTCAGGTTACCCGAAAACCGACTCGAAAGCTGACTCAAGTGGAATGCCTGAAGATCATGGATGTAATTGCCAATGCCACCGAGGAACCTACCTCGGCGGACGAGGTCACCACTGCGGACAAAGCGAGCCAAGATCAAGCTGACGACGAAGAGCTTCCCAAAGACGTGGCCGAGACAATTCTGAAGGAGCACTTCGGACAAGATGAAAGCCATGAATCCTCGAGCAGCTCAAGCAGTGAACCAAGCGATGACGAGGCTGCCGAAACTATCAAGCCCGAAGAAGAAGACGGTGACAATGAAAGCACTCCAACAGCTAGCGGACATTCAACTCTAAGTGGAGAAACGAAGACCGAAAAACCTGAGAAGCCTGAACACCTATTCACAGCTGGCGGCGAGGAAGAACAGCCTGAAGAAGATGAACGACTTCACTACCTCGACGAATACATTGGACCTGATCAAGACCAGAGCTACGAGTCAATCATGAGCGATGATGAAGGATATACACGGCGCGTCGGCTTGGGCATTGGACCGGGACGCGAAAAAGCCTCTGCGTTCACCAGCCCATTACGAGCCCGACGTTCTTCTTGGCACGGTGAAGGTACGGCTCACCCGAGCTTGTTCTCCGAGTCAAACATCGATCTCAAGCATGCTAATCGCACATGCAGACAATGATGCCAAAAACTCCCAATCAATCGACCGTGCCAAATTTCAAGAAGGCTGGAAAGCAGAACGGCCGCCAACGCTGGAGTTCCCTGAAGAAGAAAAACGACAGGGTACTTTGATACTCCTTCATAATCACATCCGCTAGCCAAGCTAACAACCACAAAGCAGATGCCTTGCCATCACCACCGACTCGTCGCAACACCAAGGGTAAAGCTGAAAGACCACCCATGAAGAAGAAGAACAGTAGAGTGCCGACTTTCGAAGCCGATGGCATTGTGCCTTCTCGGCGCACCAACACAAAAAAATCCGAGGTGTCGGCCACTGCGGCTGATCCTGAGTCGTCGAATGGACGTGGATTCACCCATGGGATGATGCAAGCGATGGCTCAGTACGCTGCACAGCACCCCGAGGAGGGAGAGACGAGTCCGGAAGTTAGATATAGGAGGCCTCAGCGTGCTTACCGAGCGTATAGGAGCGGCAACAGGAGGCGATCCTGAGTGGAGTTACGCATGAGCGTAGTGGAGGTGCAGGTGGAAAGTACGTTGAGATGCTAAATTGGTTACATCGGAGTTTGTATTCTTAGCGTTGGATGATCCTAGGAGGTATTGAAGCCCGCGAGGAGTATTTTTCATCTCGCTCTTTCACGATACGCATGTCTATCCGTTCTACATCACCATAAGTGTCTTTGTATAAAGGTTCATGTCCCTTCTAATGAACCTAGACAGCAGCGAAACCTCCTGTGCTTCCGAACCCACCAGCGCCCCTCACACTTTCCTCCAACTTTTCAACCACGACGACCTCCGGCGTGTATATCCGCTCGATAACTAGCTGTGCAATGCGATCGCCTTCCCTGATCGCGAAATCGGTATCGCTGAAGTTGAAGAGGATGACTTTTACTTCGCCTCTGTAGTCTGCGTCGATGACGCCGGCGCCGACGTCTATGCTGTGTTTGGCTGCTAGACCGGAGCGGGGGGCTACGCGGCCGTCTGTAGTACGCATGTTGAATCAGTTGTAGCTCCTCAAGTATGGGATTGGAAGTGAGAGTTGGATTGAGAGGTATGGGTGAGGTGGTGGGTTGAGTGGGCAACGAACATGTTCCTGCCGGCACAGCAATGGATATACTAGTCGCTACCATTGCCTTCCCTCTTGCTGGGACTGCGGTGTCCTCTGAGCTGTATAGATCGTATCCCGCTGCGAAGGCGGAGCCTCGTGTCGGCGCTTTTGCTTTCGGGGACAGGAGTTGGATCTGCAGCGGTGGTGGCGCGTCCATTGTTGCTTGCGATAAAGGCGATTTAGTTGGTGGAGGGGATTTGAAGAGGTCCACTGGTTGGTGTTTTGTTAGTCACCTAAGCTGGATGGATGGGTGTGACGAGGCTGAGGCTCGGTGGGAGAGTGGTTACCGGCGATGTGCGAGGCTGTCGGGGCGGGATCGAGGACTTTTGTTCGTTTGTGTTCTGGTGTGGGTGGTAGAGAGGGGGGTTCGTGGATGAGATTGGGTGCTGGTGTTTGTGCTTCTTCTGCCATTGGGAATTGTTGTGGGTTGTGGAAATGGAGGAGAGACACGCGTGAACAACGCGAGGCGCGGGACGTGTTTTGGTGGAGTTCGTTCTAGCAGTGAGAGTTCATTGTAGGTGTCCCAGACTTGTCGTCCCAACTCCCCACCTGCACTGAGCCCATCCTGTTCGCCACTTTCACAACCACGGCTCTCATACGCCCTTCAAGGTCTTCAGAAATTGAATTGAAATCAGGACCGTGTTGCAGTATCTCTGGAAGTGGAAATGACCCTGATATAATCCTTTTCGGCTTTTTTCAGGTCATCTTTGCTATCCTTCGACTCCAACGCGCAAATCGGTTCAATCATTACCTACTTAGACGTCAGTATGAGTGCGTCCCAAACTTCTGTATATGTGCCCAACCACTTCTGGGGGAAGAACATCTTCGATCTCCATCCTCCACCTCCATCGCGGATATTGCCACCATCCCAGCTGGCACGAAACTACCGAACGCAGACTTCAGGCATTGAGGACCGAGCTACATGTTGGTGGGATATGGACGATGCCGAACCAATATTCGACTCCTTTGCTAGATCCCGGGACACGAAAGCTCCAAAGCCAAACTCTTCATTTTGGAAACGATTCGCGGAACTACCAGGCGAAGGTACGTTACTCTCACTCAGCTAGCCAAATTGAATCTTACTCGATTTCATGTGCATTTCCATTGAGTACCACAAAGTATCGTAACTGATTTCTCGAAAAGTCCGTAATCAAATACACGACGAGCTCTTCGAGACAGACACCGACCTTTTTACAGTATCCTTTGGTCTTCATCTAGGCAAATCATACCACGCAGAAGCAGTCTATTCTGGTACTCATCGGATTCCTCTAGGTCTGTTTTACCAACAGGACCTTGAGACCGACTTCCTCAACGAGATTATCGATAGGTGGTGCGCCACAGTCAAATTTCACCTCGTCGAATCCTTCGAGCTTAACATTAAGCGACCTTGGCCAAATCTACGAGCGCCTGCCCACAAAAGCTCTTCTCTGCATCTCAAACGGTATCTCGATCCTGCGGCAGACCACATTATTCCACAGCTCAGAGGGACAATTTGGTTCCCTCGCATGCGAAGATGCTATCTGAAATTGAACCTATTCTGCCTTAGATCTCTGATGAAGCACGACAAACGCGGGAGAGAGAATCTTGGGTCTTGTTTGTCGGAGATTGGCGTCGTCTTGAAACAAGCGAAGGCGTTGACGGATCTACGAATTGATGTCGTTTTGTGGCCTCAGAAGATGCCGAGTATGAAGGAGAGGGAAAGACCGAAATTCATCAATACCGATGACCTGAATTACAGATGGGACTCTTCAGATAAGGACAATCTTGCGAGCTTTTTGGAGACTTGCTTTGCTCCATTGAAAGAAGTCCCGGGGATTCGAACACTTCGAATCTATGGTGTCAATCTCATTGATGCCTGGTGGAGTGCGGAAGAGCCCGACAATTTTCAGTATCGAATCCCCTCGCATTTGCCAGCGTCATCCTCACAAAGGCATTTTATACCCGCGATGTAGCAAGGCACAAAGGCATTCTTTTCTATGTGCTCGCGCTACTCTTTCTTTGGTCTAGCAGGTGACGGGCCAATGGCGACAAAGACAAATGAGGTCTATATGAACAGAATCGGCATAAAGGGGCAAAGTATAAGTATCACCTCTTATCGGATGAGGATATGCTGGACACCGATGCCGATATAGAACACCGACAGCCCTGTATCACCGCTTTTTGATTGCACACCGAAAGCAAGTATATTTTCGACAATGGATAATCAAATGATGAACAACCAACAGCAATTGGACAACCAACAAGATAGCATCCCCCGTCCTCAAGCTTTAGTATCCTCATTACCCATTCGCCGTACTAACCCTGAGCTCAAGCGCAAGATAGATGATATGCGCATAGTCCTCTGCCCGATCCGGCAACTCCCACACGGCGAAATACATCCTTCGCTTCCAAGGACGGTGCTGAAGTACTGGCTCCTGACCGAAGACGAAATAGACAGTATTGCACAGTTCTACCACCAAACGGACCGATCAAACGAGTGGTTCGATCAATATCCGGGTCAGATGAATTGGGATAACAAATGGCTGAGGAAACCGGATGGCTCGGAGAGTCCGCGAGAATTGAAGCAGTTGCCAACGCACGAGGAACGGTTGTCGATGAAGAGGAGAAGGGTGGGTAAGTTTATTGGGTTGAGGGGTTGTCAGACACCGAGTTATGAGGTCACGAAACGGTTCGAGTGGCTGGAAGGACGGCTTGAGAGAGCGGTTGAAAGGGAAAGGGAGGAAGGGTGTAGGAAAGGGTTTTGATGCGCTCAGGTTGGTCTATACCTGGCTTTTGTGAGATATTTCTGGTGTCTGTACATATTCGGCTTGAACTGATACTTGCGCGTTTGTCGCTCCCATGGCTTGTATGTACAAAAGTCAACTCATATTCTAGCCTTGCTTTTCGGTCTTGCATATACCATCGCCCCTCGACAGCTTTTGCATCCTGTACAGATCCATTCATTCCGACTCGCTCTCCGCCCTAGGTGCCTCATAATAAAGCAGAGACGTTCGACGCCTACACGCGGCACCAAAAGAACAAGAAAATTCCTAATTGCGCATCTTCAGAGTTAATGAACACACTTTCATTACTGTCAAAGTCTTTGTTCTCTGCCGTATCTACCACTCTGCTCTTTCCCCATATTGATCATCCACATTATTGCGCTTTTCGCCATCGAAATGGAATCGTCCTCTTCGCCCTCAGCGCCAGCCTACGCGATCGCTTTATCAGTCGACATCACCCTTTGTTCCCTAATCGCCATGTTACGGGAAGTAATGCAAGCATTATTGTGATGTTTGCAAAGTTTGGTATGAATATCAATGAAGTCTGTTGTGCGTGAAGGGACGCGAGTAAAGGTCACCTTCGGTTCTGAGAAGGTCTGTGATGGACGATGAGGGACGTCGGTTGCTGGTAGCATGGAGAGGTGTCTGAGATTGGGATAGTGAGGGTTGGGAAGTGAAGATAAGAGGAGAAGAATAGACAAAGAGGACGATGGCGTGCATGTAGGGCTTATTAAACAGGAGTAAAGATAGGTCTCACTTCTCCAGATCCTTGCCTCAGCCTCACGTATCAAACCCCCGGGCGCATTAGGTACTCAACAATTATTCAACGGGGTATATCCTCATCCACAAATCCAAACGCCTCCAACCCGTCCTGCCATCAATGAATCAAACACGTGACCGGTACTATAGTAAGATACCTCAGCAAGTAGTCTGCAAAAACCCATCGAAATACTCATCCAACCATTTCGCCGCCGTAAAAGCATCGTTCTTCTTCGCGCCGAATTTCTTCAAACAACCCACATATCCATCCGGTCTGATGATCGCGAACCCCACTTCCTCAGTCTTGACGCCGCCCATCCATTTCTCCGTCACACTCAAACCCTTTGTATCAGATCCTGGAATGTCGTCCGCGTAGATTGTGAATTTGCTGTCCCGCCACAGGGGAGGTAATTGTGCAGTTTCGACGTCGTCGCTTTTCTGCGAGAGGACCAGGGCGAAGGTGAAGAGACCGGAGATGGGCGTATACCGTTCCGGTCGTACGAAGTCGTCCGAGACGGCGGCGAGCGGTGGCTGAAGGGTGTACGATGTATTTATCGAATGGGTCAGCCGTCCGAGGAAGGTGCTGTACGAGATGGCATGCGCGCTCAGGACGTCGAGGAACTCGTGGGTGTCGGTCGCGTTGTTGGTGAAGCAGAAGATGCGGAATTGACCCAACATCGGGATGTCGAGGTGCAGATCTACCCGGTTGGAGTCGATGCAGCGGGTTGCGCGGGCGGGTGGGAGGAGAGTCCCCGGTTTTAGGGGGACGGATGATGATGTGCTTTTCTCCGGTTGGAATTTGTTGAGGATGCTGGGTGTGTACTCGGCGGCGTAACCTGAGTTGAAACGGATGTTGCGGGGAGTGGGGATGCTGGATGCTACGAAGGCTGTAGATTGCTCCAGGTCGAAATCTGTCAGTTCTTGGGCAATCTGTCTTCGCTCTACTTCGTATGTGGCAAGGAGACATGGTTTTGCGAGACCGCGGACCGCGAGATTAAGTTTCCACGCGAGATTCCAGGAGTCGTGGAGCGAATGATTCATGCCTTGTGATGCATTCGGTGACATCGTTTGCGCTGCGTCGCCCGCTATGAAGACCTTATTGTCTTCGTCTTGGAATTTGGAGGCAACTTTCTGGCCGATTTGGTAGCGTCCGAACCATTCAACATGTCGCCAGTAGATGTAGTAGGGCTCCAATATTGCTTCTATCCTGGCAATGACGGTTTCTTGAGACTCCCGGGCTGAACCTACTCTCAATTCTCTTCTCATCTCGACGTACACTCTTGTCAAATTCCGCTCCCTCGGAAAGAGAAGGACGGAGCCATAGTCATCGCTATGGATGGCAACCTTGCTGTAGAGATCCGGGAAGTCGGTCTCCATCTCGCCATCAATAACTGCCCAAACGACATCCGAAGAGCTTCCCACAGGTCTGGATCCCATGACTTTACGCACATTGCTTTGAGATCCGTCACAGCCAACGAGATACCTTGTGGTTAGCACCTCTTTCTCTTGCGACGAGTTGACCTTGCATATTACTTGAAGCGAATTGTTCTGGCCAGGTTCTGATTTGTAGTCGACGAAACTTAGCTCACGTTGCACTTCGACGCCTCGTTCCATGATGTCTTTGATCAGCACATCCTCAACAAACCCTTGATGCGCGAGAAGCAGATATGGATCTAAGCAATCCAGTGATGAGGATGGGAATTGGCGCTCCTTGCTTATTCGATGAAGTGGTTTGTCGGGAAATGATTGCTGGACGCAATTAACGATGATAGTGGTTTGAAGATATCGCTCGAACCTACCCAACATCGTACGTCGTGAACCTTTACACCCTTGGCAAGTAATTGATCGGCCAGTCTCATCTGCTTCAGTGTTTCGATTGTTTTCGGCTGGAGGCTGTCTGCTCTCCCCGTCGGCGTTCGCTCATGTCGATTGTCGATGATTTCCGCCTTGACTCCAAACCGAATAAGGTTGCATCTGAGTTCCCTGTCAGTCCTTGTCCTGTCAAGTGGGCGGAACGGCTCATACGCCAGCATCAATCCTGCCGGTCCGGCGCCCACCACCAATACATCGCTGCTGACCGGAGGTGGTGGTGAGGGCGGTGATGGTTGAAGCGGCTCGAACTGATGTAGCGACGCAGACCTCCGAAATGGGCTATGTAGTTGCAGTGATTCTCGGGTCCCCCTCCCTCGGGACTGCTTCTGCTGGGCACGCTCTTGAGAAAGCAAGGTGATGAAGTCTTTGGCCGAGTAAGAGGACGAATAAGAGCTCTTGGGAGTGAGGGTGCTATGGTAGTCAACGTTGACCACGTTATGAGGCAAACTCTCGGCACGGCTTGGCTTTCGATGAAGTCTATCGCTGTACTGTCTCCAAAATTCCGGCATAGCTCAGGTGCAAAGGTTTCATCAGCGATTTCGCCGTGGGACACCAACAGTACTTGTACTTGAGCATCAGAATCTGCAACTTGCACGCCATGAGGTCGGGCGGATTATCACGGGCTTATAGAAAGGGTGTGCGGCAGTCCACCATACCAGCCTGACCCGGTCCTAGCCCGTATTGACGTTGTTCCGACACATTAGTCTGTGATGGAGTTGTGGTGTGGCACCGTGGCTACAGAAGTTCATTTCGTAGATGCGTCGGCTACAGCCCACGTTGATTCGTCCTCGTCATGAAGCTAGACCATG
Organism: Venturia effusa; assembly: GCA_007735645.1. Lineage (NCBI taxonomy): Eukaryota > Fungi > Ascomycota > Dothideomycetes > Venturiales > Venturiaceae > Venturia > Venturia effusa. Next base: position 2,111,492 of record CP042185.1, on the reverse strand, counting down.
CGCTATGTGTTTCACAATCCGGATACAGCGGGATCTCCAAATCTCATCGACCACTAATGACTCGGGAGTCGGAGATGTCTCAGATCACCTGGATGGGAAAAGAAACGACATCGCGATCGAAGTGGTCCACGTGTAAGATTCTCCAGTGTTCCTCTTCTGCGGGGCAGGATTCCCACGCGAGCGGAAGTGGCATCGTATCCATATCCGTCAGCTAAAGTTTCCGTGACGAGATATATCTTTTCTTGCCCAGACCAGATCCGAGAGAGTGGTGTTGGGTGCAAGCCCGAGGGCTGACCAGGGGAATGAAGAGATGCCCGCATTCTTCTGCCCTGTAGGGCCCCGGCCTGTACTCGTAGCTCCAGCTTTGGCCCTTCTTTCGGCGCAACAACAACGTCCAGTCACCAGTGCTTGATCAGAGACGCCTTGTCGTCGCGAGGGCGGCACTCTTTGCCCAGTGCATTGCTTGGACCATCAGAACTACGATAAGCATGAGAGCGTGCCGTGGAAGACTTGCTAGTTGCCTTAGTCCTGACCGCTCGGCGTCCTGAGTCCTGACTTCGCAGGTAACCTCGCTCGCGTTCTCCCATTGTTTACAGGGCGATAGGCTGCAGACTAGCCATGCATTGGCCTTGGAACTTCAATTTGACTTGGGCTTGGGATGCAGATGGCTGCGTTACAACATACGCGACTACAGTTTGAAAACGGGCGGGGCACGGCGATCGGACACGGGCGGGAGTAAACAACGTCCAAGTCCAGACCAGCGAAAAGGAGAAGAGGAAAAGGGATCTACTAGGTACATAATCCAATCCTGCATGTTCCCAAAGGGACAGGCCTCTCTTTGCTTTTTCAGCTTGAAGGGTCCAAGGACATCGAGTGGCGCGAGTGAGAAAGACCTCAATGTCCCCGATCGTGTCCTTCCACCTACCTCCGTAGCCAACGTATCAACCAAAGCGCGCCCGACATATCACCCCTGGCATGGCTGGGTCCTGGACAATACAGTCTGATGGCAGTGACGAGCAGTACAGTGCTCCTCGTGGGAGAGCTGTCTTGGTGTTTAGTCTAATGCCCATGCCTTCCGCTGCCGTCGGTACGGCTTTGTGTTGGCACAAACGCAACCGATCTGGAATGGGATGCTGGAACTTCACGGTTTGTGGCGGCATGCTCGACGTCTGCAGCGAATGATGGGTTCAGAGTATCAATCGCTCGCTTGAACACGACTTTGCAACCACAATTGACCTTTGCAGCCTCCCGACGGGTACTTCCAAGGACAAATAGAATGTACAAATAAGACCGGTTGCAATTTGGTGAAGATTCAAGAATTGCCTTTGTGCACCCAGGACTTGCTACCGGGATTTTGGCATTGGGAGAATTTGCAATGTCAAGACCTCGACTGACCTGGGAATCTTCACCTTCAAGTTTCGATAGCCTGACCCAGCCGAAGTGATTCACTCTGCCCCGATCCAGATCGAGTGGGTTCACATCCGTTCTTTCCACTTATAACAGGCGCGTAGATCTCATCTTCACTCTGTGGGTATTTATACACTCTTCGGTTGGATTACTTCCTAAACCCCAATCTCATCATATCTTCTCTTTCACTCCCGACCTCACCAGCAACAAGGCATGACTGTATGGGAGTTTCTCTCCATGTAAAGTGCTTTCCTTGAAAGTCAGGTATCTGTCATATCAGCCGTGCCTTCATTATTTCGCATCCTAACCATTCTTACTAAGCAGGAGAAAGGTAATTCCATGCAAGCAATATTCCACCAAGCTTCGCAACCATGTTTCCCCAACCAACGAGCGACCCTAACCAGACTGATGGCATCGACAACCGACCCGTTAATATGCCCCGAAAACCCACTTCTTCAATGGATATGTCCGACTCGCCACGAGACTCCGAGCCATCCTCTTCGGACCAGGACACCGCAACTAGAAGACAGTACATGCATGGTAGACCTCGAAAATCTGTTACGGATAGTGGCTGGGAAAATTGGACATCCGTAAAGCTCAGACTAAGTGGATTCCCGGTGAAGCTCACTACGTGGGACGTCTATCATTTCGTCGCCAAATACGGCAACGTCACCTTCATTGAAATCGACCACAATGACCAGTCCTACGTTGTGTTCTCGTAAGTTACATCGCGCAGGTCACGAGCTTAAGACTGACGAGCACAGTCCACCCCCGGTAGAGCCGATATGGCGCAATAAGATCACATTCCGTTCTCAGCGCGACGGCAGGAAGTACTCCATCACCATAACTCTATTGGGACGCGAGAAGATGGTGGCGAGTCCAGTAAAGCACAACGTGAACTACCCAATATGCATGGTGAGTTCGCTCTGTCTCCGTCTCATTCAGTCCTAACGAACCAAATCCAAAATTCTTTCTGAAAATCGAATTTGAAGGTTTCGAGTGCCAAAGAAGAACGGCTAATTCAATCCAGATCCTCCCTCTCAAAGAGCTCCAATTTGGTTTCATGCATTCCGAGAATGCCATGATGGTCATGAGATCGGTCACACCACCACCCGAAACTCGTGCAGAGCTCAGGCTTGATCTGGACCGGAGAGAGCTTGATATAAGATTCCCCCTCAAAGTCCCTTCAGGACCAGGCCTCGAGAATGCCGAGATAGCCATGTTCCGATTCCAAGTGCCTCTGCCTAAGCTTTCTGTTATCCACGAAGAACAGACAGACTCCGGACAGAAGGCTATGATTCTGCCACTCGATTCTCCACCGGAATTTTATCGCCAGACCAAGGAGATCAAAGAGACACACAATCCAAAGAGCTCTAGGTGGTGGGAGCGACTCTCATGGTACCGCCAGACAGACATCGTCGAAGACTTGGTGCAGCTTGATACAAGCCCCGTTACTCTTCACAAAAAAGATGCCATCGTGGACATTGGGCGTTGGACAACGTATCGTATCGTTCTCTCTGATCTGACACACTATTCGAGGGCCACTCAAGCTCTTAGAGATTGGAATGTCAAACTTGTGATGGACGAAATCAAGCTGCTCCCTCGTACTGACTCACCTATATGGCGACTTCTCGACGGACCTGAAAAGACAGTGGGCAATGCCTCAGATATGCTTCTCGAATTATCGTCCGGCATCAGACAACTGTCCTTTGAGGTCAGATACCAGCTTGAAGTTTGCATATCTCGTGGGTACCTTCATGAGAGCAACATGTCTGCGGAATTCATCCAGAAGCTTGCGGAATTCGACGACTCGATTGCAGTCAGTATTCTCGAACAGCTTGCTGACACTAAGGAACGGATCTTCGACCCAATGTCAATTTTTCAAATCAGGACACGTCGAAATATGGCCAAGAAGAAGATCCCCCCGCACTGCACACTCGCCAGATCGGCTGTCGTCACACCCTCCATGATTTACTATACCACGCCATCCGTGGAGGTTTCCAATCGCGTAGTCCGTCACTGGGGTACCCTCCAAGATCGCTTCATCCGCATTCGATTCGCCGATGAGTTGGACAATGGTAGGGTCCAGTCTCAGGACAACAAGGTGATGGACGAAGTCTATGCGAGGATCACACGTGCCATGGAGAATGGAATCGTTCTCGGCGACAGGAAGTACGAGTACCTCGCCTCGGGCAATTCTCAATTCCGCGAAAATGGCGCCTACTTTTTCGCTCCGACGCCGGACTGGTCGACTCAGATCCTTCGCGATCATCTGGGACAGATGGACCCCAATGACGAGACCATCCCTGCCAAATTTTGTGCCCGTATCGGACAGAACTTCTCCACCACACGGGGTATCAACACGACGGTATTCGTTCAGGATCAGCATGCTGCCTGCTACGATATTGAGCGCAACGGATACATCTTCACCGATGGCGTTGGGAAAATCTCGCCTGATCTTGCTCGTCACATCGCCCAGGAGTTTGGCCTTTCTACAGAGGATCCACCTTCCGTCTACCAATTCCGACTCGGTGGGTGCAAAGGGGTGCTTGCGATTGCGCCTGATGTGCGAGGCAACGAAGTGCACATCCGCCCGAGTCAAGCGAAATTCGCTGCTATCCACGAAGGTTTGGAGATTATTCGCACTTCGAGCTACGTCACTGCCTACCTGAATCGCCAGATCATTCTTGTACTGTCGACGCTCAATGTACCCGACGAGGTTTTCCGCCGCAAGCTGGATGTCCAGCTTGAGAATTTGACACATGCAATGGTCGACGAGCAAGTCGCTCTCCGCGAACTGCAGAAGAGCATTGATTTCAACCAAATGACCCTGACGATCGCCGGCATGGTACTAGACGGCTTCATGCGAGTCAAGGAACCTTTCATGATGTCTACGCTCAACCTCTGGCGAAGCTGGACGGTCAAATATCTCAAAGAAAAGGCCAAGATCACGATTGAACAGGGCGCCTGCCTCCTTGGATGCGTGGACGAATACGCTGTTCTGAAAGGTCATTTCGACGATGCGCAGCCGACAGAGGATGCTTCTTTGGAGGACAGGATGGCCGCTCTTCCTGAAGTCTTTTGCTATGTTGATCAGAAGAAGACTGGTATCTACGAGCCGATCGAGGGTATCTGCATCCTCGCTCGCAACCCTTCTCTACACCCAGGAGATATCCGCGTCGTCCGTGCCGTCGACAAGCAGGAATTACATCATCTCCGGAACGCGGTCGTGTTGCCTCAGACCGGGGACCGGGATCTGGGTAACATGTGCTCGGGTGGCGATTTGGATGGAGATGACTATTGGATCATCTGGGACCAAGACTTGATCCCGCCGCCAGAGGAGTGGAACCACCCGGCCATGGATTTTACAGCCATTCCTCCCCACCGAGTGAAAGACAAGGTGACGGTCAAACAGATGACCAAATTCTTTGTCGACTACATGAAAAATGACAATCTCGGCACAATCGCTCACGCGCATCTTGCCCAGGCCGATTACGATGAGTTTGGAGTCAAAAGCGACAAATGTCTGGCACTGGCTCACTTGCATTCGCAGGCCGTCGACTTCAACAAGTCGGGGGTCCCGGCTAAGATGCCGCAGGATCTGAGACCGAAGAGTTGGCCGCACTTCATGGAGAAGAGATATGCGAAGAAGCAGTATCGCTCCGAGAAGATCCTCGGCCAGCTTTACGACATGGTCAAGCTCGTCGATTTCGTGCCCGACTACTCCGCACCGTTCGACGAACGCGTCCTGCAAGCGCACGAGATTAGCGAAGAGACGCTCCAGCGAGCGGCGGTGATCAAGGAGCAGTACGACACCGATATACGCCGGATCATGGCTCAACATGACATCGACACCGAGTTCGAGGTCTGGTCCACTTTCGTCATGTCTCACAACGGAGAGAAACGCGATTACTCCTTCGCCGAGGAGCTGGGTCAGATCGTCACTTCCATAAAGGCCAAATACAGGGAAATCTGCATCAAAGCCGCTGGCGGAGACTTTTTCGAAACGCTCCAGCCCTTCGTCGCGGCCATGTACAAGGCTACGCAACGCCAGATGCGTGCCGCCTTGGACGAATGCGAGAGCACGAAACTGGTTGGTGGCGTGGAAGTCCCCGTTCGCAACGTGGACGGCAAAAGCATGCCGCTCATGTCCTTCCCCTGGATCTTCGATCGCGAGCTCGGTAAAATCGCCAGTGGCAATTTCTTCTCGCGAGAGAGCGTCGCGAGACAGCAGGGTGTTCAGAAGCGAAGCACGAAGCGAACCGCCGCCGCCGCTGCTGGACCGGGCAACCCGGACGCCATCGAGACGGCCGACGGCGTCGTGCCAAAGGGCGAAGTCATCGATTTCTTCCAGAAAGAGAAACATGTCGATGTGGATGCCTTCTTGCCGGCTCCTATACTTCCTCTTCAAGAAGAAGAAGACACGGAGAAAGCGAGGAGGATAGAGGCGGCTATTGAGAACCGTCACGATGATGATTCCGTCTTTGTCAGGAATCCTGCGCGGCTGACCAGGGAGATTCCGGATAATTACGAGGATCTCCTTGCGCGGGGGATGGATGAGGTTGATCTTGGTGGGAGCGGTGATGAGGAGGAGGAGGAGCCTTTGACGCCGGTTGACGACGACGACGATGGGGAAGAAGAAGGGTCTTCTGTGACTGTTGGCTTACAAGATGCCGTTCTTGCCTTGAAGAATGAAGATGAGGATGCATTGGTCGAGATTGAATTCGAGACTGTTGCTAAGCGGTCTGGTTTGAGTAAGTTGGCGGCATTGTATGAGTCGGATGAGGATGAAGATTCAGACTCGGATGATGGCGATGATGATTCAGACTCGGATGATGGGGATGATGATTCAGATGGAGAGGACATGGAAGAATTACGCCAGAAAGCAGGATCACAACAAGACACCATTTCTGCCGTGGAGGCTGATGCCGAAGTCAAACTGGTCGAGGTGGACATCAACACTCCTTCTCACCCCAAACCAGCCAGCTCGACCAAGTTTGCGAAAGGATGCGGTTCGGATCAGACATACGAGTAGGGTTCGACGGGCTCCAGAACGGTATCTTATTTTCATTTTCTGGTGGGAAATTCATTTATAGTGGGCATGGCGACGGAGTCTTTTTCTCATGATAATCACACATCTTTTCTGGTGGGTGGTCTTGAATGTTTGATATGGGGATTGGTGTTTTTGCGTGCATGCGTGATTGGCGTTTGGGACGGGGGTTTAGGTTTAGGTTATGGGATGCAGTGGTGACGATGATATCTCACGTGATGATGGGTTGGGATGGGGAAAATGGTAAAAAGAGAGAATGGATACAAATTTTGAGTCACTCGATTTCACTTGTCATCCACCTCACCTTCTAGAATCCTGAAGAGCGGAAATTATGCTGCAGAATGTACCTAATGATTACGATCTCCCAGGGTATTGGTTCCACTTCATCACATTTATATTATTGGAGTGGAAGGTCTCAGAGGCTAGAGAATTCTGCAGATTACGAAAAATGCTGTTCATTTGTTAGCGAAAGGCGATGTCCGAAAGGGGCAGAGGAATCCAAGTCGTGCGGCGAAGTTGATGAGATGGACGACAACGATCGATGTATCACTGAACCTTCGATTTTTCACCGGGTACCGGGATTGCGGCGGAGGGAAGCCGGTTTTTCGGATGCAAGAGGAATCCCCTTTTGGTAGCTGGGGTCAGTGAAGAAGTTTTTTTTCGGTAATGAGATTTCTCGTGCTAGAAGATGAGTAGCTGATGACTGAGTGAGGCTGTTATGCGTGGATCATCATTGTGCAGTTGCACAGTCGAAGCAAGGGTGGATTCATTGGGCAATCGGTCGCCGACGAGGCTGTCCGGTCCTTTAAGGCTGACTATGTTAGGGACGCCGGTCTGCATCATTAGTCTTCTCAGGCCAAGGTTAATTGCCAAAGTGTGCAGAACGTAAGATGCTTTGTCGATGTGACACAGAGAGCGAAGCTCTGACACTGGATGGGCTGGACGCATCTGAAGGTGCTTTTGGACCTGTGTGTAAGGAAAAGCGAGGCAAGGGGTGCGCCGGTGTGTTGAAAGGAGAAAAGCAAGAGAAAAGCTGCTCTCCTCGACTGTAGACGTATGCACATTCGACAGATGAACACGAGGTTGTAACTGTCAGAGAAGTGTAGCAAATAGGATCCCTGCTCGCGGAATGCCGTATTTGATAGGCCGCTAACATGTCTTCTCACCCGTTATAGCATGTTGCTTTTAGGCGTGAGCGACAATGATCGTGACAGTCCCAACTGCGCGGCACGCAAGAGCACTGCAGAAAGTGGCGGCGATTCCGCGATGGCAAAATTTTGCGCACGGAGATCGTATCTCGGTCCCTCAAAGACTCGCCGTGCATTGAGAAGTGTTAATTTAGAAGTCAATAGTACGGAATTTCTCAATTCTGAAATGGTAGAATTCTCCGAACCCTGGCGCACAATTGATGGCCTTGACGCGCTCGCGATGAAGGCTGGGCTCGCGGCGTGGATGGGCCAATGTGGAAAATGCTACGGTACCCGACCGATGACGGAAGAGTGATTGCAAAATCGCCGGTGGACTCATGCCGTGCAACGAATGGGATCGTTTAGCTGGGAACAGCCGTGCAGCAAACACGAGCGCGAGATTCTCGCCATCATCCGAGCTTGTGGCACATCGGGGACGACCATGAGTCCATGACGGGTGTCGCAAGAAGGATACGGGTGGGAATGGGCGAGTGAGGTTGATGAATCTGAGACGTCGATTGGCGTAGACAGTTGGACCATGGATCCAGATGACTTGCATCCTCGGTTAGGAGTTAGCAGGGCGGGTTGCAGGAGGGGAGATGGCTGTTGCGTATTATCGATCCGAGTGAAAATGAAGCATAGCCGCCGGGGGAAACCAATCAAACAAAGGTGTCGGTGATGAAACGAGAAAAGTTGGAGATGCGCGGCCAATGAAAAGACCGATGCTGCACGGCAAAACCTTATAGGGCGCCTACCGCAGACGGAATAGGGATCGCCACGGGGAAGAAATTTTGGCCGAAGTGAAGAGGAAGTCAGTAGCACGAGAAGGGTCACATTCAACGTGGGAATGGCAGCAGACAGCCTGAGAGTGCTGACAGGCACGCAGGGAAGTTCCCGATGGTGATGATGAATCTCCGGACTTTGAGACGGATGGAGGCAGAGCATGGACAAGCAAGAGTCGTGGCCAGAACAGGCTACAGTATCCCACAGGCCCGGTCCAGCTTCTTCACGCTTGATTATTGAGCGGGCTTCGTGCAACGCCCAATGGAAATCTGGATCCTGTGGCTGATTTCCTTTCCGAGGCGAGAGGCGGCTACAGTTGGGTGCAGGTGGAGCAGGCGAGACATGTCGCCTTGGTAGGGTCACCTAGCCACGGCGTAGTCTTTGAGAATGGGAACAGGTACACGCAGCTCTCTAGGGCATCGTAACAGTCTATCTAGATGGTCCGACTGCCTGGGATGAGGGAGACCCGGAGCGCAGCGTTTTGAACCGATTCCTGAGGATCCTGATGTGATTCCTGATTCTTGACCGCTTGCTTCCACACGGCTCGCTGCTGCAGGCGGATATCTGCCAGCAAAAGGCCCGGCGTTTGACTTCTTCTCCCACTGTAGATTGATCATTGACGGCAGTGAAGACTGAAGAATGCCCTCGGAGTGCCAAGTCTGAATCGGAGCATCAATATCCTTCAGGCATCGACACTCTCTCACAAACACCCCGTCGCCGGGGTGCTTGAGGCCAGATCAGGTGCCGCATTCTGGCTGAAGCAGGCGTGTGCCGAGGAAACGGTCCCCACTTTCAGGGAAGCGCTTCGGTCCAGGTGGGCAGAGTATAGATAACCCACCCCTTCTCCTCGCTGCCCACTGATTGGCCTTGGAAAACTTCTCCATTTCATTGGACCTCAACCTGCTCCCAATATCCCATTTTGAATCGTGCCAGCTGCCAGCAGTAGAAGATCCTCACGAGTCCGCGCGACCCCGCCAGAGCCAGACTCCGACTCCTGTAGCCTCTGCCTCTGTCCAAGCAGAAGCGCTGAGTGCTGGTGCTGACTAGGTACCGTCCACCACGCCCGAGCCCAATCCGCCCAACGTGACCGACCTCGTCTGCGGCCGCCAAAATTACTGCAGTGTGTAAGTCATCATCCATCCACCTCTGTCTGTCCATTCGCTCGCCCTTGAGCCTCCGTATCCGTAGTCGGTGTCGGTCCCCCGAACGAGGCTCAGTCGGTGCAAGGGGACCGACTCCTCATCATGTGCCCGCGCTGTACTAGCAGAGTCAGACACTGCTGCTGTCTACCTTCTGCTACTCGGACGGGTGCTCGATGATGCGCCATGCTCGCTGTCTGCCGCTGGTTGGGCTGCTGTCGCTGTCCGCCTGGCGCCTCATCACCGTAGCTCTGCTCCTCTGCTGTCGGCCTCGACGGACTCACCCGCCCGTCCTGGTGCGCACCAACACCTTCGCGCCATGGCACAAACTCTTCTTCTATGCCCTGGGCCTGGCCGCTTCGCCTTTGTACCTGTTCTGCTCGCCTGCTAAATCCTATCTAGAAGACCCGTTTCACCTAGATCGCCCCGTCCCTTCTTCCCACCTCGCCTGCCTCTTTTATTGCCGACACAGGTATGTGTTTCAGGACTTTATCCTCACACACTCCCCGACTTTGCGCCCACCCCAGCCTCAAGGCTCCCCACGGCCCCTTCCCCCCCCAGCTTCAACTTGCTCGTCCCATCCCAAATCTCGCCTACGCCCACACATCCGTGGCCGCGACTAGATTGAAAGCAATCAGCAAACGCTCCCCATTGCGCCCGAACGTCACTCTTCCGAGTCGCACGGCCACTTGGACAGACGTGGATACGCTGGCACACGCTGGCACGCTTGACCGACTACGCTTACACCTTGTCCACCCTGTCCATGCATGCCGCCTGCATTGCCAACTCATCAAATCCAATCGACGTCCCTCGCTCCCTCCGCCAGCACATACCCTTCTCTCCCGCACCCAATTGTTTCCTCTGCCTCATCTCTGTGCGCGGATCATGCTAACAATAATTGGCCTTTCCTCTAGGTCTAAAAGCAAAGATATCCATTCACAACCCGCTCGAACCTGTTCCCGCAGCTAGGACCTTTCTTGCAAGAACGCGAGGCGCAGCACCGGGCACCGCCTCACAAACACCACAACGCGACCCTTCTCCCGTTGGTGATACCACTGCCTGCTGTCTTGACAGCCTGCCGCCGGCGAGCACCAATCGATCCGGCTCGTCACTTAAAGACGCGTCTCGTCGCGCCGTCTGCTACACAACCTCCACAACACGTCAAAGATACCGTCGCCACCATGGAAGCGGCGACGTATACCTACCAGCAGCCGCAGCCGCATAGCGCGCACCACCCACAATCTCACATGCAAGGTCCCTATCCGCCTGCGCCAAACGGAGCGACGATAGCATCGCCGAATCAGCCATCGATGCAAGCACCTTCGCAGACTTCACCTCTCATGGCACAGGGTAACCTCTATGGCCAACAACACCCCGCAGGACAGCATCAGTCCATGCCCTACAATCCCGGCTATGGGGTTCAGCAAATGCCTCAGAATATGTCAGTGACCCAGGCGGCGATGATGGCAAGTGCAGCTGCCTCTGGACCTCAGTACTATCAGATGCCAGGTCATGGCTTTTCAATGGGCCAGACACAAGAGCGGGATTCTCGAGGAAGACGTCAAACGCCACCACAAGGGGGTATGGCTCAGCAACTTCCACAGCGTCGCATGAGCCAGCACCTTGGAAGTCCAGTCGTACAACAACCACAACCTGTCATGAATGCGGCTCGACCGTCCACAGCCAACCAACTACCTCCTCAGCCTACTGCCGTTCAAGCACACCCACACTCGCCTGAGATTGGTGGCGCAACTGAAGAAGCACCCCTCTACGTCAATGCGAAACAATTCCATAGAATTCTGAAGCGAAGACTTGCAAGACAGAAACTCGAGGAACAACTGCGCTTGACGTCCAAAGCGCGCAAACCGTATCTACACGAGTCCCGGCACAACCACGCGATGCGCCGACCTCGGGGCCCTGGCGGCCGTTTTCTCACGTCGGATGAAGTCGCTGAAATGGAGCGCAAAAAGGCGGCAGGCGAGGAGATCAACATGGATGATTTCAAGACCGAAAAGGACATCGCTCGCGAAGTTGCGCGCGCTGAAAAGAGCGCAAAGCGCAAGGCCGAATCTGGACACAACTCAATGGCCAAGAAGGCTAAAAGCGGAGGCCCCGTCAAGCTACCGAGCCCGGATGAAGACGACGAGGATGACGACGAGGACGACGGCTGAAGTTGACCACGACTTTGGGTGTCCAACATTCGCTCCTTCCCATTCTGCTTTTCCTTTTTTACAACAATCTTTTATTGTTGTCTCAAGACTGTTATGACGTTATGAAGAGAGAAAGCGAGATTTGCATTGGTTTCTGCGCCATCTGTTATTGGTACTTTGCTTGATATCCCCCCTGGTGTACTCCCCATCCTCAGGAAACCAATCAGAGCAGGTTGGCCGGGTGGTTTTGATTGGCCTTCGGCATGCAACAAAGAACTTCCATTTTTATCATAGACCGTGCTTTGTTTCATTCCCTCACTCTACGTTGAGTGACGGGTGCGACCAGTCATTCGCTGAATACCTTTTTCTTACGATTTTTTCCCGCCTTGTTTCATTCGATCTTTCGGATGGAACATGGATGGGAGCCAACACCACATCTCTCTCATTGCATGGCACGGAATGGGCTGGCTGGACCGGGGTAGGATGGACACATGGAACGAATGATATTCTCTGACTGCGAAATCTTAGCGGGTTCAGGGCAAAGGAAGGGTATAGGGTTTTGGCAACATTAACGGGGAAAATGATTTGGCTACATGATGTTGGGATGTTGATGGGAGCGAGGAGTGGTGAAGAGGAGCCTTTTCCCTTTCTTTATATCCTTACGATATGGAGACGGGTTTCTCCTTTTCTGTGTCGTGGTTGCCTCCCAAGCATAGAACATCCGGCTGCCGCTGTTTGAACAACAATTCAACATTTCTACCCACCTTTGTGAGCATTTTCTCGGTTGTTCTGAGATGATGACTGAGATGAATTGGCCTGCTGAAAAGGAGAATGTCTTATTTTGCGTGGAATGGCTTTTCATGGTTTCTGCCTTTGAATTACATCACGCTCAAGGTGCATATACACTTGGGGAAGCAAAGCAGAGATGATACGCATGTGTCTGTGTAGGGTGTGCAGGTGTATTATACACGGATAACGTATCTTATAGACACACTCCATCCACGCTTCCTGTTTTATTTATCATTCATTCATCAGCAGTGGGCCAGGGAATCACATGTGATTAGGTGTGGGAGGAATAGGAGGTATTTGGTATAGCTCGGATTACTCAAGGTTACTGGGGGGTGAGGTTGGAGATTTGGGTTTGTGGTATTGTGGTGTTTACCTGGGAGTTTGTGGGGAAGAGAGATGAGAGAGATGAGGGGTGAGACATGGATGATGTGAGGTATAGATGGTGAGGTGTACGCTGTATAATAGACAATGAGGTATGTATGTACATATGTAGGTATGTAGGTAGGTAGGTATATTGAGAACGCGGATCTCGCGCGCGATTCCATTTTCGATTCGTCTTGTACTGACTGGTTGGACGGGAGAGATGGGGTTGGTTGATTGTTCTTTCACAAATTCCCTTGGTCATCGTAAGATGAGAGATTGACTGTAGTAGTAAAAGAGGGATCGGAGGGAGAAGTCGTCGTTGTCGGAGTCTTTGATTGACTGACTGGATTCGAATTGATAACATATTCAATGGACGTGGAGAGAGAAGGAATACCTGTCTATCTCACGAAATGGAGAACAAGTCGAGGACATATTTCAGAGGGAGATTGGATACCTGGTGAGCGATACATGTCAACATATCTGTGTACTATAGCAGCGCCAGCATGGGAGAGTTCACGGTCCGCGTCTTTGACGACGTCCCGATGAGCGCGTGGGTGTAGTTTGTCGACAAAGGGTGGGTCGTGGAATTCTAACAATACAATACATTAGTGATTGATCGCTTGGTAACTGTATCTGAGCCGAGAGAACAAATCTATCCACACCCATCACCATCCCTCTTTCTCGTAAGATGACATCCATCATCAGCACGCGGGGCTACGTGCATGCAACTTCTGCTGAGGTGTGCTGTCATGGTTATCACATGCGAACGCGTGGTACCCAGACCCCCCGCCCACATGGGGGCAGCGACGCCAAAAACCCTTTTTACCCCGCCTCACAACAAACTTTTACATGTTCCCAGTCCCAGTCCAGTTCGAATGGGGATCGTCATATGTCAGGGTCCGTTCACCACGCGTTCCCCGCTCTCTCAAGTCTGGCATGGACCATGGTCAGCATGTGCCGAACCCGTCTTTAGCCTCGTGTTCCAAGACGCCAACACACCAGTACCGAGCGAGCCTTGTTTGGTTTGCAAACTTGCTTCGTGCCCTGCGGTCTTCCTTCCAACAAATGCCACAAGTGAGTGGCTACCTTTATGCGGCACCACATCTCTTGATTTGTTTGCCGTTCTCTTCTCTTTGTATCCTGCTCGTCTCCACCCTTCACATCATGGAATGTCGAGGCGGTGTACTGACACCCATGAAAACGTTTCCGCCCATCGAGAACCCATTTACAGGTCCTGCTGTAGATGTCTGTTGCCCGTTCGGGGCTTGGGAAGAGCCATCGATGCCGTCGACAAGAGGACCAGGAGAGGGTACATCCATATTCATGGCGCCCGGCCACAGGAGGTTGGAATTATTGGGATCAAAAGTCGAGGTCTGAACGTACGAATCCCAAGCATCCTAGTCCGCTGTCAGTCATCGTGTCTTGAAAGAAGAGTAGAAGAGGATCGCGTACCCAATCAATGTTGTTGCCCGGCACCTCCACACCCAAGAAACCCTGACTTCCAAAGAACGAGAACGGACTCGGCGCAGAAACAGGTGCATTATCCACTGCGTTTGAGAATTGCTGAGGTTGCGGCGTTAAGCCAGTTCGCATTGACGGTCCACTCATAGTGGGTGCTAGGTTGGGGTACTGTGCAAACATATTCGTTGCATCGGGCGTCAAGGCACCTGTACTCAACATGCCCAAAGTCATTGCTGCGGAGTGCTCGGGTGCAAGCTTTGAATCGTCGCCACTAACCTCATTCTGCGGGAAACGAGACGGCGGTGTAAAGCCCTGAGAGGTCTGTTGCCGAATTTGAGACTCGTGTTCCTGTAATCTGCCTAACATAGCTGTAAGCAGTCCATTTGCTTTGAGAGCTTCTAGACTCTGGTCACACAAGGACTCCCAGATACTACGAGACAGCTCGAGTGCTGCCAGCATACTGGCTCGACGCTCGTGTGTCCAATCATAGACGTCGTTTGAAGACCGTCGTCCTGTACGTTCAATCTCAGCGGAATGGTGAAGATCGAGTGCCACGATCATCGCGGCAAGGAGAAAATCGTTGGAGGTTAACGAGGAAATGAACCACTTGACGTTACTCAAGCGGCCTCCAGGACGCGACTCGTTGTGAAGCGTGGCTTGATGTCGAAGGATCTCCATTGCATTGTCGACCGAGGTACGGCGTGAGTACACATGCCGCGACGATTCCCGCGAAGGACAAATAAATTTTCGATGCAGCACACATTGGCTTTTGAGAAACAGGAGATCCAAAATGTATCGTTGCATCACCAACGCCGCGGGATCTCGTAATGATTCCTCAATGGGACGCATCCTGAACACGGTCGGGATATTACTGTGGATTTCTCGAAGTTTCTGGTCAAGTTTCATGGCTTCTTCGTAAGATGTGGGATGCAGCGTCTGCACAGCGTCCACGATCTCAGAGAAAATGTTAATTAGCTGTGCCTTGTAAATGACGTATGTCATGGGCGTTGTCTCGTTGATTGGTCGTGCAGAAGGCAACGATTTCATGTCCTCCGTAAGCTCGTCGTCGTATATGTTTAGGGGAAGTGCAGTATTCGCGTCATTGGGTCGAATCATGGGAGGCAGTCCAACTTGATTTGAGAAGAGAATGTCTCCTTGCCGTATCACACACCATATTCGTCGTCGTATCTGTTTTACATATCAGCCCTGTCATCCTTTGTATTTATTGAAGTTGAAGCTTGAGATCAACGCACCTCTCCATTGAACGGCGTGATAGCAGGATAGTCTTTGGCGTCCCTGTGGTAGCCCATCCTCATCGCAAGGCGTACGATGATGCTCATACCCAGCAAGACGCTTCCTTCAGCGTCTCGACTCCGCCCGAACTCTGCAATGACATACAGAAGTAGAGTTTCCAGCATATAGTTGATGGGCTGAGTAACATCTGCCAGGACCAGACATTGTGCAGTCAAGCGTCGATAGTCCGCCAGCATCTTCTCGGTGTGCCCTCTGTACGCTGGAGGTTCGTCCTGAGATCTCTGGTATGATTGAACTGCGATGACCATCATCGCAAAGGACATGGCAAGCCACACAACTGGGGTTTCGCTCGGATTTGCCCAATGCTGATCGTATTGTTTCTGATAAGTTGGCCCATGAATGATGTGGAAAGCCGGATCGTAATTGTAGGTATTGAAGAAGCGCGAGATGAGGACGTCCGTTGTAGCCTTAGCAGGAAATTCTGCTTGGATTTCCGCGAGCGTCGCAGGTTTCACCGTCTGGAAAAGGAGCCCAGAAGACCGTCCGTTCAGCTGCTCTGTATTCTGTTTTACCTTGTTGTACTGCATTTCAAACTGTTTCTTGTGATCTTGGAGATACGTTTTGACTTCCGATAACTCTGGAGACGGGTTAGTCCTGTCTGTTGGACCTAAAATAGAGGGCATGCTGACCTGCGAGGATCGAGTACCAATGAGCCTCAGAAGCGAAGATGTTTCTGCCACTGTCAACCTTCATGATTCCGATAGACTTTGTGACCTGATCCACCTCGCTCTCATTGCCCTCTGGCTCCTCTTGTATGCTGTCCACATCGCGCGGAACACCATGAGAGCTTCCGTTCATGCTGCTTCCAGTCCCAGCGATTGCAGCCGACGCAGCAGCAGGTCCTGCTGATTGTGATCCATTGGTCATCAAAGACAAGACTAGTCCCTCAAGCCTGTCTATTCTGTTTTGCATCTCGTCTGGTGTTCCCGTGGCGCCATTCGGCGTGCCAGTCTTCTTCCGTGCGCCTGGAGAGGCATAGGAGCAGGAGTCAAGGTCGCCGCGTTTGGTACAATTGTCACAAGGGTGACCACGGTTACATTTGAGCCTAGGTTTTGGTCAGTGTACATGAAGTTACAGAACAGCTAGTTGGCGATCCCGTTGCCAGATTTGTGATATCTGGAACGAAACACATGAAAAGACTGAATTCAAAGGATCCAGTTTCTGGTACAAATCTTGGGCAGTAAAAGTTCACTTTGAGCTATCGCGGTAAGAATGAAAGGGATGCTCACTTTCTATGCCTGCATGGCCCACACGAAAGGGGAATGCGATTCCTCTTGCGCACAACTCTTAACTGTCCGTCAGGCGACTGTCCAGCAGTAGAAGAAGTCGAGGAAGGTGGAGTTGGCGCCATTTTCGCAGTTGGCTTTCTGCTCCCAAGTTTTGTCGCTCAGTCAATTCTCTTGCGCCTGATGCAGCGCGCAATCTTGGGCCACACGCTCAGTCTAAACGCGCTCTGTGTAATTGTACGACTCCTTTGGGCTCTCGCGCTGGTTTTCACAAGCTGTACACGTCCCTGGTGGATTGCTGACCCGTCTGAAGGGCTGGAGCCTGATCCTTAGGCTGACGCGGGCGGGAGCAGCGGTTTTGATATGTCGGGCGCAATCGTGGTGATGATAAGAGGGCGAGTGTGAGGAGCCTACATGAAGCTCAAGGTATGTTATTCGAGGATTTTCGCGAGAGGAGGCTACGCGTTAGATACTTTATCTCCCGCTGTTAATCTGGCGCGCTGGAGTTTCTTGTCGCGATCGATGAGGGGCTCACAATCCAGATACAAAAGAGACACGATCAGCGACGCGAGTCTCACCATTGGCACGAAGAAATCAGAAACATCAGCTCTTTCATGAAGGCAGGTGATTTGAAAAGAGGAGTAATACTTAGAAGGCCTGATCGGTATGGCGCTGACCACGCCAGTAACCCACAGAATATCTCAACGCGCACTACTCAAGTAGCTCCAGGCCAAACTTCGACCTGATTCTATTATCTCCCACCCCATCTCAAGACCAAGGCACAGATGAACGTTTCATGTACAACCGAGACACGAATATGCTCTAATGGGTCACCGGCAGTATCCACGCACAGCATGTATGACTCGCGTACTCAGAGTTAGGTACAAGGTCTCCAATCATCGGGCGCCAATGCCGCCAATGCCATCTGTTCGATGACCATTGTTCTTCATGATGGTCATCTCAAGGCGAGGACTGTCTTTACTTAGAGGTTCATTCATCGGACGACATCGCTTCATTGTAGCTGACGAGCTATCAGTGTGGATAAAAAGCGGCCGTTTTTTGACCGAAATATCTTTCCGCAAGACTCGACTTGTTATTTGCGGTACTAATCTTGTGATAGTGTGAGGATTGCTAGGGCCTTTATGTATATATACATATGTACACGGAGTGTGGGAGCAGGAGGAGAAGCAACGATATCAACTGGAGTAACACCGTCACTTCAGTTGCGCATCAAGTGGCTCGGTGAATGAGAAATCAGCTTTCCATATTGAAATCTCTCAGATCGAGGTAGCTGCCGATAGCTTCCTAGAGACCTTCGAAATCAAAGCCTTGAAAATCTATTGAGTTTGCTCCTGGTAAGAACAGCTGAAGAGCCACGGTTCATTGACTCTCTGATATGACAGTGTACCGGATTCTCCGCAGGTTCCCGGAGGAGAGAATGGTTTAATTTGCAAAGCGACAGATCGATACCAGCTAGGATACGTCTAGATAGAAATCATGAAGGCCGCACCGATCCCCGATCGACTCCTTCCTCGAAGGACAAAACACCAGAGACAAGACTCACCATTAGCCTCAACTCAACAACAACTAATCCCAAAAACAACAGAAAGCCCTCCAATCAATTTGGAAATTTCTCAGTATCCTTCTGCCTGTTCTTCTTGAATTCAACAAGCATACCAACCACACCCACATCCTCATCATCATCCGATACCAAAATACCTCCATACTTCAGAGAGAAACCCTGCACGTCCCGTTCCACATCAACTCAACCCGCTCGGAATCAATCACCCTCCACAACGTGAATCTGTGGTTGTTACCAAACGCGTTATCAGGCCTCCATTCTTTATGTCACATGAGCCTTCGCAAAGTGTTCTCGAAATTCCAGATGAGGAGAGAGAGGAGATGGTGATGGGGTGCGAAGTCGATGGTACTGCTGAATGTGGTGGAAATGCCGGCTTTCCATATCCCTCTTGGTGATGCTGTGTCTTCAGTTCCATCTCTAGGCGGATGTAAGGTTATGATGAGTGAACTTCTCGCTGCACCAGTGTCGTGTACAGGCTATGGACAGCCAGGTTAGTAGGACACTTTTTCAATAAGGGATTTGGCTTCGGTGAGGTGGTCTTTTGAGGACGAATGCGGCGTTTCGGGAAGACCTGATAATTCGATGTTCTGAATCGTTATTATGAAGCCCGTTGGGGGATATATAGAATGTTCTTTTCCGATCTGCAGAACGAGGGGATGTCGATGTGATTCGAGATACCTGAGTCAGGAAGGCTGAAGGAGCGAGTCATTAGACTCGCGGCCTCATCGGAAACTGATGAGGTTGTGCAGATACGGCGTTGGCAAGGCTCGGCAGTGGCTTGGGTATCCTGAAGCTTGAATTGCTGGTTTCCCTGACTTATTCTGTAGCTCATTGGCTGATGTCAGGCGTATAGGAGAGATATAGTGACATACTTCTGCAATTGATCCCATGGTGCATGGTCATCAGCAAAAAGCTACGGTGTAGATTTCAGCTAAAACAAAGATATTGAACGTTGATTAGTACGCACTTTGGGATGTCGATAATGCTTGTATTCTGTTATGCCCGCTTTACAATCGAAAATTCCTTCGAAAATTCCTTCGAAGATTCATAGCAAGGCGACGAGCTAAATTCCCTGAGAAGTTGTGAATTGATCTCCAAGAAAAAGTCTAGTCATCAATGCGCTTGAATTAGAGTCCCCTTACCAAGCCTAGGGCTGATTGATTTTCTCATCAATCAGAAATGGCAGCTGACTTGAGATGCTCAGCGAAAGAAACTCTGTCCAATCAAATGTTGCATCGCTCAATCCTTTCCTTGTTTTGAAGGTCGATCAAGCGACAGGAAGGATTTCGTCCGATGAAAGAATTGATTGAGACAATGCCTTCCTTAAAGCCAAGTCCGTCGTTCCAGAATCTTTTGCTGACATCTTTATCATTGACCATATATGGTAGATGTCCAACATAGATATGAAGTCCCTCGACAATCGCTTCGTAGGACACTAGTTGCCTCGCTCACGGAGTTCCTCTTATTATGGGCTGATCATTGCCTGTCTCATTGGTCTCCTGCAAACTTGGACATCTGTCCTGCGCGCGCATCGGATTTTCTCGCTGGACGGTCTAACCGGGCGTTACTCGCAGGCGGCCTCGCATTTCCTGCAGCTGGCGAGCCCCAGGCAGATGAGGCTAAGGCCCGACTAGGCATTTCGCTTGATGCAAACTTACGCCCTGAACTCGAATACTTAGCGCGCTTTGTTCCCACGTCACTCCCCGCTTGCATCTAGAAGTACGGCGGGGAATTGTGGTCCATCTGGAGATCTTGGTTCCCAGCTCTTTGAGGTCCAGAATGCAGCTCAGAAAGATGATCGAGGGTTGTTCATGAGTGCTCTCGTGGACGTGGAATCCTGATGGAGGTTTTGGCCGCCAAAAAAAGGTTCAATGGAAGACAATGGCTTGATAGCAAGCACGCAAGTTGTTTTGATTTCCTAATGAAACTTCAGAGTGCGGATTGCGGAGCAATTCGTTCCGTTCGCTATTCCGAGTTCGACTTGCTTTTTCCACATGGAAGTCATGGATTACGACTTCGACAGTCTTCGAGAGACACATATGTTGAGCAATCTGGACATGTCCCACACGCCGCAGATTCACAAAAGCGATTTGATGGTGGAAGACCTGCCAAAGGAGAAACCATTAGGATGTGGAGTTCAGGGAATAACGCGTCTCGGATCAAGACGCGTCCGAGTCCATGTGCATGTAAAGCTACAAATAATTCGCACAACCATCCATAACTCGACCTGTGCACACAGACACCTGATGCCAGACATGCGTGCTTAGAGTCAACGGCATTCAATTCAAAGGTGTGGTTCTGGACGCTAGCCAGTTCGGAAGCTTGCTGCAGGTTGAGTGCTGTTCCAATTCCGTCATCAACGATCGAGTCTAGATTGATGCCCAACGCATCAAATAAGTCTAGAGAGTATCCTGTTGGGGGCTTGAAGTGGGAAACTTGATGATCTGCCTACGGAGGTACTACAGATCTCTGCCTTTCTCCAGTACCATCTTCCAGATCTCATACGACCCTCACGGAAATTGAAACGCCCGTTTGCTTTTCTTCCGACATTGTGAGAATTCAAGGTCAGATGCCCACTTTCCCTGCATCGATAAAGGGACGGAAGCGTCTCGGCAATGGCACCACCAGCCCACCAAAGACCGAAGTGCGGAGTCAACGATACTCCAACAATGTAAGTGGGCCTTCCCGTGTCTGAGGTCGAAGCATTGGCCGCGCAGAGCCGCACTTACTGAATGAAAGAGTGTGATCGAACTCATAGCGTGTTCTTCTCCTAGGACTCTCGGTCTAGCAAAAAGCAATTCTCAATATACCTGATTCTCTGTTTGGCTCGCGCTCTTAGCTCTGGTCGTTCGGCGTCTGCTTCTTGGTTCCCATCGACAAACCCGTTGGAATTGACCAATGAAGGAGGCAAGATACAAGCAGCGATTATGGCGCGGATACGTGGCGACCATCACGCCCAACCGGCCAATCCATCGTGGAGGTCACCGAGCCCTATGATAGGGAAAGTTGAGGCTCTAAAGGTCAGCTTGAGAGTGTGATCAACTCTCATCCTTGACAATCCCTCGGGAACATCGTCTGAGGAAACGGGGATTGGTCCAAGGTTCAAAACAGGATAAGGAAGTCAGAAGACTCATCGCCATGCAGAATCGTCTAGGCAGTTGGCAAGTAAGATTCAACGCCAGACCGACGCATGGCAGGCATGAGCATCTGCTTGACATGGAATTGGTGAGTATTCATCGCGATGGGTTTGGCAGAAAGATAAGTTGTGAGAGGTAAACGAAAACACGGCCGTCTATAAAAGGACGTCAAGATTCCACATCTGGACTGAACAAGACGGCAACTCCAAAGACCAAAAACCAGCTGCAATCCGTATACAACTTCACCTACCAATATCATCACTCACTACCGATTCGCAAACCAAAATGCCTCCTTCTGAGAACACACAGTCAGGCACGGTTAGTATTGTGCATTGCTCGTTCCTTGCCATTCGACTGACCAATTCTCCGTTAGACGTCATCAAGTTCATATGGACTGACCCAATATATCAATGCACCAGAGCATGCAGTACCATGGACGCCTGCTGCTGCTGCTGCTGCGGCGGCGGCGGCAGCGGCCGCGGCCGCGGCAAGCAAGTAATCTCGGGACGAGCGAAGACGGTGGAGGGCGAGGGGCAGGCAGGAATGGGAACTGCAGCATCTGATGCGTGGATAAAGTCGAAAATTCGCGCCGAAAGCTACCCACAAGCATGCTACAGAAGGTGACGCGCATCAAGATGCGGGTCCATCATTGTGGGGCGTCTATTACTGGAACTGGGTATGATGCGACTGCGAGCTCGGTTAGGAGTATACGCGACGGCTCTTAGCCCCATTGTTTCGTGAATAAATGGAACAGTGCCGCTGTAAACACAATTGATTCCCGAATGGTGCATAATGAAGCTCTGATTTGCATGATTGCAATCAGAAGTGGTCTCACTAAACCTCAGTCGGTCTGCAAAATAAGCTGGTGTACGCAATTTCCCATCTGCCCAATGGCTGGTGGGTCTGCGTATCTACACCTTGTTGTTGTACGCAACTAATGCCTATGGCATGCATGCGTCTGGTCGTGCGCCTGGCCGTCCTGTGGTGTATGACGCAAGTATGGTGCGGAGCAGCATGTGTGTCGTCAGGAGATGCAACCCTAAGAACTCTAATTCGCTCGGAAACACCGCAGCCTTTGGAGGCTCAACTACGGACATCTCCGACTAGGGCACTGAGGAATCGAGCGCTGTATACGTATGAACTGAAAAATGAACGCTATGCAGCGTCCGGTATTCAGATCTACCGCAATTTCGTGCCAGAAACAATACATTGCTGCAGCACGCTGCAATGCGTTTGCTCAAGTGGTTGTTCTTTGTATCAGTCCATTGTGTGCCCGGAATGACCGACCGTTAGATAGATCATGGTGAAGAAGAAGCACTGGCCGGGCACCGTTGTCATAAACAGCCACACGAGACGTGCGTCAGTCGTATGATATGGAGAGTCCAGCTGAGCGTCGATCTCTTAGTTAGCTAGAGAAAGTCTTCGGCTAGACCGTCGCCTCTCACCTGTCGCTCATTCGAAGCTTATCAGAAACTGCTTTTTTGATCGCGCCAGTGGATGCACCGAGTAAATGTCGAACCTGATGAATGGCCACGTCTTTGCAAAAGGGATCGCAAGAAAGACCAGGGCCCGGATTATATGCAATGCCCACCGCTTCATGGATTTGCTTCGTGGCATGAGCGCTTCGCTCAATGGATTGTGCCCATTCGTTTGTTGTTTTGTATGTATGTTTGCTGACCGATGCTGTATATGGTGGTGTTTCGATGCATGAACGTTGTCGATCTACGCCGGTGCTTTGAAATTCTCTGTTATCACCATACGCTGGTCGCTACCTTGATCGAGCATTGTGCTTGATAAACAAGGATAGCAGCCTGAAAAAGTCATTGGGCAGGAGCACAAAGGGCAGACCGTAATCGCTGCTCTCGAGCATGCCGTTTGTTTGTTTTGGGTTGACCGGTTTTCTAAGCCTGATACTAGGAGCGTGAGCATGTCGAGCAGGGGATAAATGTTCTTCCCCCAACCCTTTGGTGGGCCAATTACGAGAGAGTGCTACTGTTCGAAAAGGGACGGTAGGCATTAGTGAGCAGATCCGACCATGTAGCAAGTCCAAAGTTGTGTTGGGAAGCCTCAACTAGCGTAGTTGCTAAGCCAAGTAGGTTTGCAGATGCTTGTGTTCAACAAGTTGTCGTCCATCGGAAATTCCCTTTCAGACACAACGTGGCTATCAGAGATTGTAGGCATTCGTCTCTGAACCGAGTTTTCCGCAAACAGAAAGTCGTTCGAATTATTGCATCGACAGCAGTGTAGGAGCCGCATCTACAGGATAGATTGTTTGTCTCCGTCGAGGTTTCCATGGTAAGTGCTGCGTCCTGAAAGCGTTCTTTGCACCTCGCTATGCTCAATCTGCTGATGTTTGTTGATGTTTCTTTCCAAAGCACCAGCGTTTCGCAGCTCTTGCTCAACAGGTCCAATATTATTAGAGACTAGACGACGAAGTGCCACTCCATCAAGATAGGACCCATCCCCAAGTGCTGCTCCAATTCCAATCAGCATAGAGATGGTATCTCATGGAGTGAGGTGACGATTCGTGGAAGAGAAGAGCGAAGGCACGGCAGTCCTAGACGTCGGGGGACACATTTGGTGCTGGAGGCAAGGGATGGTGGCAATCTGGGCGAGACTCGTCGTTCAGCGTAAGCTCGGAAAGGTCGCCATTATGTACGACTGAAATGGGCAGCCTTCGGGGCTTAAACGTGCGGCTGACCAGTTTGCCAGAGGCCCAGAGCCGAGGAGGCAGTGCTCAGCCCGCCGTCAAGACCACCTATTCATTTCGATGGTCACCTCTTAGCTGCCTGCAAGTGCATCCGCATTCCCAGGCACAAGGAGTTCTCTTGGTAGAATGAAATGTAAGATCGTATTCACGGGTTGGTCAGTCTCTCGCTCATCGATCCATCTACTTCTGTCGCTACTCGTTCCAAGATCCAGGAGCAGTTCCAAGATCGTTGGTTGCCCTTTTAAGGCACTCTTTCTGGATTCGCTCCAAATCATTCCCGACCTCTTTCCAATATTTTCTTTGGCTGCTCTCTCTCATACTCTCGCCGAAGCTGAAAGATAGATTCAGCCGCAGCTGTGCTTCGCCTTTCGAAAATTCAGCATTAGATGCTGAGCATGATGGTGAATTCTCAGGTCTGAAGTCCATGTTTCTTTCATCCAGGCCGCCCGTGGTAAAACTGAGCATAGTGTCGACCCGCTGCCTGATATTTCCGAAGGTTTAGACCACCATTGCGAGACTAGGGTCGGGCAACTTGATGTCCGTAATCTGAGTTGTCGATGTTGGGGAAAGTGGATTAAGGAAGGACTTGAATTTTTTCCGAAGAAACGGAGGAAACTTGTCCGTGCAGGTGCTTTTTGTGCTTGCCGAATCAGGGTGCCTGCATATAATACAGACCCGGCCCGGCATTGGTATTCGAGTTTCTCCTTCGACTCTCTTTGCAAGGAAATCCGCGTAGCGGCAGGACTCGTTCGTATCAGATCTTTTTTCAATGCGCGGTACCTTGGATATAACCGCTACTCTCTCTCTCTATTGATGCTTAGGTGCTCTTGATGCATGCTCAACCTCGGGCGGTGGCTTCATACGCGTGACACTCCATCATGTGTAGCTGAGGGGGCCGAACGAATGTCTATCAAAACCATGGCAAACGACGCGTCCAACGAAGCGGCAACTGCAAGAGATCAAGGGAAAGGCAAAGCCTTGAATGGTGGTGTCGAACGTGGTGCAACTGCGTCTCGAGTAGAATCGTCGCTGACCGAGAGACTGGTGAAATCAGCGACTGGGCTCCTCAGAAACACTGTTGGGTCTTCGAATGGTCATGCGCCTGGCCTCATTGTCTCTAGTACCTCTTTAGGCAGCAAGGCGCAATCTTCTGGCTCTTCCTCTGTCGTAACTGGGTGGACAGAGACGGGGGCTGTGCGGTCGATGAATGGAACCAGTGCTGGCCAACAAGAATCTTTCCGAACAGCCAACAATCAATCATCGAACACCGAGGACTTTGAACACTTCTTATCTAGTCCATCTGGGTCAACTCGCCCATACGCCCCGCTAGAGGGTTTGAAAAATGCATATCAAGCAGACGACAACCTTGCCTTCCAACCAACCCACTTTCAGAAACTGGTCAGCAGTTCTAGAGACGCTAGTCAGCAGAACGTCTCAGCTCCCACTGAAGTCAGAGACGGAGCTGTGGTCAGGGACCTACGTTCAGACCCCGCGTCCCACTCGGCATTTACTGATGATACCGATGACATGAGTACCAATCGTTTTGGCGCAAATCAGACGAGCTCACTTGTCTTCCCTCTCGACGACGGCGCAGAAGTCAGAGACCTGCTCTCTCAGGCCACCACGGAAACTGCATTTGACGACGGCGTTAACGACTCGAGCACGGCTGAGCTGTCACAAAATCCCATCAGTTTTTTTTTTCTTTATTGTCGCTCTTCTTCGGGTTATCGAAGGTTGAGCCATCTTCAGTGTAATCCCATCAGTCCCCAAGTGTACTCAGAATTGGAGCAAGAAATTATCACAGCAATCAAATCAGACCTTCCATCTCCTCCAACGCACAAAGACGTGCCCACAAACCATCCTCTTAGTCTCCGCCCACTCTTAGATGTGGAGAAGAAATCTCTGCCCCGAGATGTCCAAGGTTACTTGCAACGTCTCTCTGTTGATCCAAAAAGAGTCGCTGGCATGCCACGCGAGGGAAGAGAGGAATGGCTAGCAGATTGGGAAGATGTGCTGAGTGGCTACAGCGATCAAGTCTGGGGCGATATACTGCCCATTGTTCACGCCGCAACGAGCGAATTGCGGGAAGTCCGGAACGGCTCAGCGTCTTTAGATCCGAAAACGATCGCTCGCCTGAACATGATTTTCGGCCACGTCAGTCAGAACGGAACACCGCCAAGTCCTGGTGCAGGTTTTGCGAAGCGAGCGAACAAACCCAATGGCGGTTGAGCATGCTTCCGTTATAAGCCAGTCATTCCCAGGTGAGTTGGAGAAACAGCCAAGTCGATCAGTGCCTCTTCTTAAGTCGGTGAACTCGTTCGTAAGAGGTCTGTTGTATAGAGTCAAATCGCTGGTTTATTTCAGATGCATTGTCGCTCCTACTCGGGGAAGAGGTAGCTCATTAGACTCCTCCTCTGCGTATAACAACCTCGATCTCCCGTTTCGAGAACTCGCGCAAAGCAAAGATGATTCAATTTTCAAGACATGAATACCAGATCAACCATGTATGTCATGATGTCAAATATTGAAATGTCTTTCCGCTCCACGGTCTTATTAGCCCGGCAGAGTAGTTGCGGTCTTCATCGCTCAGCTTTCACACATCACACAGACTCGTCCGCATCACATGTTCGATTATAACGAGACACAGGATTATTTTCAGAGGTGATTTCACTTCAGACCGCAACGAAACCCGCTGACCTGCACGAGACAGTATATGGACAGGCGATTTGACTTATAGGCTCAACCATTACAGTGTACCATTGCAATCCGAAGTTAGGAACATGAGTTCCACACCTTGCGGCAGAAAAAGCAGAAACAAGTAAGCCTATAGTCTTACGGCGAGGTCCTATGGTCTCCTCCACGAACAGCATCGCCGCTCGATCCTCTTTGAGTACCTATGGTCGATCAGTTCCTTTGGCTTTTCATAAACATTATATTCACATCGACGTACTACGTCGTGAGCACTTTTTCAGCACAATCACATCGACATCCAGCATTGAGATTGTAGGACACACGAGCAGCATAGACGACTTCAGTCGCTTCTACGACCACAACCCTATCAGGTTACGTCTGACTGTTCACACAAAATCACTGGCCTATATACTAGTGCAAGAAGATTGTTAGTCCGAGAAGCAGGAAGAGACATGTTTTTCATGGGATACAGCGAGGCTACGAGAGATATGACTCACCAGGGACTGGTAGAATGGGCGAGTATGGTAGTATGAATCTCTTTTTCTCGGATAGTTTTCAAGTAATAAATGACGTTGCAATCGACCATCATTCGGTCCGTCTCAGAACGGTCACGGTGTATAGCAAGATTACTATGAATACTCTGGGTCTCGCACCACAATCAATTAGCAGGCGTCGAACAACAACGATGACATAAATCTACTTAGTAGCAACTCATGTGCGGGTATACCTAGCTAGACGTGCCTGATTTGCATGCACTGCAGCTGTAGCACGACAGCACATTGTCGCACACCGCTCAGGCAGCCGTGGAGATGGAGCAGCGTGTCGCGTGAGATTATCTAAGCCGTACAATTCAATCACGTCTGCGTGTCGAAATGGAGGAAAACCCACTATCGCCGTGTGAGAATATGTCGATGCCTCAAGACGCGTATCCGTCACGCGTCGGCGAAGCATCCATTGAACCCCTACCAACATTGACAATTCCAAAAGCAGGGGCGGAAGAAACAGGGTCGGCCAAAGCTCATGCTATCAAAACAATGGACGGTATTTGGACGCCGCACTTCGTCTTCTGCTTGCCATTCCCCCGCTAATGCCGTGAGATGCAGCATCCGATCAATCTCCCAATGGTTCGCCCTATATTGGGCCCTCGTCGACCACTGGACTTTCTTCTGATGGCGAAGATGACTTCGACCTCCACCACTCGCCGGATGACGAGTCTGAACACTTCGATGGCGAGAACCACAGCAACTTGCGCTTGCGATCGGAGAAGGGCGCCACCAGTGGTGCTTTGGGTGGTGACAGCAAAGACCTCAGCGATGGTGAAGAGGAAGATATAGAGGCTGGATTGCTGCCACGCGACAAGCAGCGCCGGACCGCCTTCTATGATTACGCTTTCGAGAAACAAATGAGTCATCAGGAAGCGAAGCAATTCTATCAGAAGCATAAATTGGAGGAAGGCAGTACCGGGGGAGAAGGAGGATTTTCCCCCATCATGAGAGCCAAGACTATGCCTGCTACGCACGGATTAAGAGAAGAAGATACATTAAGTCGTGCGGACAGTATTCGCTCGAGGCAGAGCAGAAGAGCGAGAGGGTTTCAGTCCGCGCTGCCTGTTAGTGTGGCTGGCACTGAACAGTCAGAGCATTATGCTATGGATTCCGGCATGGACACACCAAGAGGAAATCAGGGAATCGGCGCGGGCGATTACATGGAGGCAGACAAGGCAGCGAGAGAGCATGCGAAGCACCCTGGCTTGCCGCATGAGCACAAGCCGAGTCTGCTCGCCACGGAAGGTATACACGGAGCTGGCGCTGGAATAGGCATGGGCAGTGGGGCTGGAGGTTTTGCTCCTAGTGATGAGTATGTCACGGCTGAACTGAGCGCAATCTACACAAATGTCCAGAAAGTGCTGGATATTCGACACAAGTACATTCGACTGTCGCTGCAAGGAGCGTTTGACAATCCTAAGGATGACCTAGGATGGGCAATCTATCCTGCTCCTCCAGATCCGGCCTGGGACCACTCCAAGAGCAATGGCGTACCAAACAGTTTGTCCAATAGCCAGACACTGGAGGAGGAGAAAGCACCGCCGAGGCGATCTAGAAAACCTGGCCAGGACATTGGTGAAGATTTCGACATGAACGATCTGCTACCTCTTCCGGAAGCCAGCGAGATGACGTTCGAATTGGACAGCAATGGTGTCTACCAAGTCTACGAGACGTCTCAGGCTTCCAAACATGCCACGCCGATCGTCAATATTCCCACCATTCGAGAATTTTACATGGACCTCGAAGCTATCTTAGATGTTTCTTCCGATGGACCGAGCAAGAGTTTTGCGTTCCGGCGATTGCAGTATCTTGAGGGCAAATTTAATCTATACGTGCTGCTGAATGAATACCAAGAGACAGCAGACAGCAAAAAAGTGCCTCACCGCGACTTCTACAATGTTCGGAAGGTGGATACTCACGTTCATCATTCAGCATGTATGAATCAGAAGCATCTGCTCCGCTTCATAAAGAGTAAAATGAAGAAGTGTCCGGATGAGATTGTGCTTTACAGAGATGGCCGACATCTGACTTTGAAGGAGGTCTTTGAAAGTATCAACCTAACGGCGTACGATCTCAGTATTGATACTCTTGACATGCATGTAAGTCGGAAACAGCTCCTCCATTGATGAAGACTAACATCGCCTGGGCCCATACCGACAGCTTCCATCGATTTGACAAATTCAACCTCAAGTACAACCCAATAGGAGAGTCTCGATTGCGAACTATCTTCCTCAAGACGGACAATTTCATTCATGGTCGGTACCTCGCAGAACTCACCAAGGAAGTTATCTCCGATCTGGAAGCGAGCAAGTACCAGATGGTCGAATGGCGAATCTCAGTCTATGGCCGTGACCTCGATGAGTGGGACAAGCTCGCCGCCTGGGTTGTGGACAACAAGTTATACTCGCCGAACGTTCGATGGCTGGTGCAAATTCCACGTCTATACGATGTTTACAGAGCTTCCGGTCTGATGGATGACTTTGAGCAGGTTGTGAAAAACATTTTCCAGCCTTTGTTCGAGGTCACGAAAGATCCTTCGAGTCACCCTAAACTCCATATCTTTCTACAGAGAGTCATCGGTTTTGACAGCGTCGACGACGAAAGTAAGACTGAGCGCCGACTTTTTCGAAAATTTCCTCTTCCGAAAGACTGGAATACGAGACAGAACCCACCATACAGCTACTGGATTTACTATGTGTTCGCCAATATGGCTTCTCTCAATGTTTGGAGAAAACAGCGCGGTTTCAATACATTTCTTCTTCGACCTCACTGTGGTGAAGCTGGAGACACGGATCATCTGGCTGCTGCAGTTCTGTGTTGTCACAGCATCAGCCACGGCTTACTTTTACGCAAAGTCCCGCTTTTGCAATACATATTCTACCTCGAGCAGATCGGCATCGCTATGTCGCCTCTCAGCAACAATGCACTTTTCCTAGCTTATGAGAGAAATCCATTCCTGCCGTACTTCCGGCGTGGACTGAATGTATCTTTGTCAACGGATGATCCCCTGCAATTTGCCTTCACCAAGGAGCCGCTCATCGAAGAGTACTCGGTGGCGGCACAGATCTACAAGTTGACTGCGGTCGACATGTGTGAGCTGGCGAAACACTCTGTTGAGCAAAGTGGTTTCGAGCATGTAGTGAAGCAGCGATGGCTAGGGCCAAACTATCATCTTTCTGGTGTAGCTGGAAACGATGTCGCCAAAGTGAATGTACCTAACATAAGGGAGGCTTTCCGACATGAGACCTGGCTGCAGGAAGTTGCCATGTAAGATACTTTTCCGCATGTGTCGAACTTCACCTAACAAATACACAAGGATTGAGCGCTACTCGACAGCCCAGACGACCTCCCTTCTCTCAACAGCTAATCTCCCCGCCGCCCAATCATCCTCGCGAGCAGCAACACAGAACCCTGGCTCTCCGACCGCATCAATGGTCACGAATCCCTCGGCCTCGAATCCCTGGGAAAATCAACATCCACAACAGTTCAACAACCTTCCGCATCCGGCCATGCCACTACATCCCATATTCCCTGCACAAGCAGCTCGCAAGAATCCCAGCTATCCTTCTGGTCAGGCTTCAGCAATGAGAAGCGCATCGCCGTCAAATCCTCCTACACGTACATCGTCCATGGTCTTTGTGCCCGGACGGGACTCACAGGTTATGCCGGTCCCACAACCGAATTCAATGCAGATTCCGAGTCCTAGCTCTATGGGTATTCCGAGGAGCGACAGCAATCTCGACCTTGATGCAAGTGAGCCGAGAATGTTCCCTGGTGTTCTAGGGAGACAGCGGAGGAGTAGTGTGCAAAGACCTAGTAGCTCTGGGGTTTCGGATGGCGTTGGGCAGGGTTGGGGAAGGAGGAGCGAGGTCGATGCTGGAGGGAGTGTTATTGAGGAGAGTGAGGAGGTGGAGAGGGCGGGGTAGTTGAGAGACGATTTCGACATCGCAAGAATCGATCAGCAAAATCATGATACGAAGTATACACGAGGTCCGGCGTTTGGGTAAGTGCATAAACAGTGTTTAGATTATCATGCAAGTACGAATCGGGCTTGACATGATTGGGAACTTAAATTTAGATTGGATGAGGGTCAATTTATTTTTGGTCATGGATTCTCGACAATTGGGACATCGGTGATGTTGTCGCAATTTTAATTGTTGCGCTGATCGAGAGACGTACTATGGCTACAAGGCGAATAATTGTTAGCCGAAATTCACTCAACAAGGGTCTTCGCATGGAATCTACTGCGAGCAATTCGAGGCCGTGATGACCTTGCCACTGATCTACAGCTAATATTTAAATGCGTTGCGACCATAGTACGACTGGCTTTAGCGATGACAGATATGAGAAGATCATGTCGCGTATCTCAGGGCATAGGTCAAGGAAGGCGAAATGTGGATATCCTGCTTGAGGCCTTAAAATGTCGTGTGGTCTGTTTTGTTCGCACCTTCATCTATCGGTGCAATCTGTCAAGTCGAGGAATGCAAAAAATCAACCAGGAAGAGAAGGACTTGGTTGCAAGAGAGAGGCGTGTAGGTTCGCACAGTTTTATTTATGGCATGAAGCCCTGGTTCCAACCTGGAATGCATGTGGCCACAACTATGCCCGATTGAGCGATGAAGCCGCCGTAGTCACACCGAGCATGCGAAGGTGGGCAATTGTTTGTTTGTTGATCCACTTGCAAGAGCAAAGACCGGGCATACTACGTAGAACCCTTGCTTGAGGCACGGTAGCATTCATTTCAACATCGGACTTTCCCGATTCCGCTGAGGAGATAACGTTGAACCAGACTATGTGCCATCAGATGACTTTACAGCCATTCAAGATCTTGTCGTCGATCTCGCTCTAAAGGCCACGGATTTCACTTGAAGCTGATCCGCTGCAGGCATATAAGGATCAGGACTGTATAGTGCCGATGAAATGTACTATGGAAGCCAGCGGACAGAATGTCAGTACCCCAATCCCACCATAGCAAGAAGATACTCACAAATATCTTATTCGTAGACTCCGATTGGCTCCTGTGGCCTTTCTCAGCTCTACATGAGTCCGGCTTCATCACCGCGGAGTTAAGATTCTTCCGCCGGCTGCGATAAGCCCTAGCTACTTAATTAGACAAGGTACTCAAACCTTGAGTCAAAGTAGTACTATGGAAGCCAGCGGAAAGAATGTACTATGGCTACAAGGCGAATAGATATTAGCCGGAAATCGCTCAACAGGGGTCTTCGCATGGAATCTACTACCAATTCGAGGCCGTGATAGCCTTGCCACTGATTTGCAGCTAGCATTTAAATGCGTTGCGACCATAATAAATACGGTTGTCCCCCACCCCTACACCGATAAGATATTTATACGTTGTTTACACGTAGACTCCGATTGGTTCTTACAGCCTATCGTCAGCTCTTCCTCGGTCCGGTTTTACTACGGCGGAACGACGTGCTAATATTCTCACCGCCGGATACCACGGTAGATTCCGGCTGTTTTCAGATACTGTAACGGTACGGAGCATGTGAGCCGTGTACTTGAGCAGTAGGATCTCGGGATTCCTTGCCAAAATTCAAGTGAGATCCGTGGCCTTCGGAGTTTGGAGTGAAATCGACAATATGCAATCGTCCTGCCAGTTCCGCAAAAGGAAGGTGTCTTCATCTCTCAGACCACTCGGATTGCACCGCTGGGAATCTGCCCTGCTCGTGGCATCAAGCCTCGCACTCAGATGAGGCTGTGGATGAAAGTCTTAAGGGCCATCTGGCATGATTCTAGATATTCGATCCGGGAGCTCAGTTGAACCCTTTCTGCGAGATCTTTTGCCAAGCGGTTCTTGTTGATCCACGGCGAAAGTGGAGGTGGAGTCAACTGGAGTACATGGTACTATGTAGTACCTGCCGAGTCTGCCTAATCGTATGACGGTATGATCCGCAATACATTCCATGAAATCTTTGGCATAGCATAGCAGGGGTCTGGAATCTTTGCACTAAACAACAATGGATGGATTCCATTATAAATACTCATAGCCTGTTGTACACTTCACCCGTCACAAATCCGTCTCAGACCTTCAAGAATCAATTCAACACAAAGCGTTTACGACAGTGTCCCGCTGTTCATCTCGCCGATCGTACGCAAAGCTACCAAAAACCGAACCGACAAGAGCATTACGGTAGCATTCCGCCGTCCATAGAGCAGGTCACCGTGGTACGAAAAGCTTAATCGGGCCCCAACACGACCCTCACATCTGAACCTCATCATCATGCATTTCACAGCTTGTCTCCTCGTCACACTCCTTACTGTAGCACCACTTTCAGTCTACGCAAATGGCTGCGAACATTTCCGAACGGTCTACCGAGCGAGAGGCGGCAAAAAAGAAGACTGGGAGAACGGCTTCAACAACAATGTGAATAGGTTCTTGGCCTGGGTCGCGGACAACACAAACCACTGCTACGGCACATGCGGTGCCACAGAAAGAACGGTCGGAAATGATGGGGGGATCACGTGGACAAGGACTTGCCAAGTCGCACGTCTGAAGAAAAAGAGAACAGGTATTCCCGCGACCACTGATGGAATTGAAAGACCCCAGGACTTGGAGGGCACTAAGTGCGATGTCAATTGCAACCCCGATGGAAGGCAAGGCTGCGGATTTGATTTCGGAAAATGCGGACATCATTGAGCGAGGAGCGTAGCGACGACTCGAACGTGAATTAAAGTCGGATCCATCAATCACGTGGTCTTGTGGTCAATGCGCGTAGAGGGGGCCAAAATATAAATTAGTCGCAGATTCAAGAGCTTTGCTTAGTTGGTTCTAAGTTGACGTATTGAACAAGAATAAATTTTAGTATTTCGGCATGAACTTGTTTAATTGATCGGTCTCTACCGATTTCGGGGCGTAAGACCCAATTAGCTGTACAATATGTTTTATGGTGTCTCTGATGCCCACAACCCACTGCATTACCTCACGCCCTCGCGCTTACCAACTAACTTCTAGACCGATCCCGCTACTTTATCCTGAGTCCTAACTACCGAG
This sequence comes from Venturia effusa, assembly GCA_007735645.1. Classification (NCBI taxonomy): domain Eukaryota; kingdom Fungi; phylum Ascomycota; class Dothideomycetes; order Venturiales; family Venturiaceae; genus Venturia; species Venturia effusa. The sequence goes on along the minus strand of CP042185.1, from coordinate 2,076,946 downwards.
AGTACCCTCCTAAAAAGCTAATTGGACCATCCACTATACTGGGAGAGGTGCTGCACACGCGCCGAACCTAGGAGTTGAACCTAGAGGCTACTCTTACCCACGTAATTATCGGATACTCACTCGCAGAGCCGGTCTTTTATAGGGAGGCTGCCGTTTTATGCCCATCAGTCGTCTGCAAGTATAAAGTTTAAGGTTAAAATTTCAGGTGGTTACCATCACTTCAGAGAATTTAGAATTCACCGCATTAACCGTTAAGAGATAAATTTTAGTATTTTAAGCCACAGCAAGCCACATTAATTCGAAAGCTGATTTAGCACATTTATATTCACGGAACCCGACCTTGAGTAGCATGCGGATTTCGGAGTTACAAAAGCCCCTCGCTCGATTCGGGTCGCTCTATCCAAGAAAAACACCGGGACCGACTGACTATTTTTCTTGATACTGTGGTTTTGGGAGAATCTCGCCATCCCATCTGTTCAACACGTCACACGTTTGTGACACAAGGTTGCTCATTCCCGCTGCAAACAGCCGTACACCTCTGATTCTTTATTGTTTTTCCTTTATGTCTACCTGTACAATAATATCATCTCGCCCTTATGGCGAGATCATACATCCCACAGCCTTTTTATCTGAATATTGCTCAGTCCGACAGGTTTTGATAGCATGCCGCCGTGGTTAACGCCCGAGGCCGTCGAAAAGCTACGGAAAGACTTTTCCACTAAAACAGCCCTCTCCAGATTGCGACTCTCCTCCGAATGTGACGAGTTTTTCGCTATTTGAAAGCCTGAATCGTCCGTATTTTAATGAAGTAGAAATTCCCCAGAATCCGCTTCCTCGTTACTGAGACGTTCCCTCAGGGGTAAACCCAATAGAAGTATACCGAAGTGCCCGCCTTCCTTACGCCCTCAGTTCTTAACGACTTCCCTCGACTCCGCATTGTTTGAAAGCCTGAAACGTTAGCCTTTTGAAGCTATCGAAACCACCTCGATACGATCTCGTCCTCTATAAATCTATAACGGTTGACTAGGTTGACTAGGAACTTGGGAAGAGAATCCTAGGAGAGGATGCATCTATCGTTACGGCAGAATCTTCATCGATGTTTCGAAGAGATAACCCACGAGGTAGTTCGGACGGGAGGAAATAGCTTTATTCACTACCGTACTACTTCATCGGAGGAGAGATACCCCCCGGACCTTAACGCCCTCGCGGAAAATAGAATCGATCTCCCTACATCTAATTCCGTCGAAAATTTTCGAATATTTCTAACCTCCCATCGAGACATCGCCGATTTTATCTTATAGTATCAGAGCCCTCGACTTACTAACCTTTAGCCTCGCCTCACGGACTCTCGGAGGCTCCTCTTCGAGTTACTTATTATTAGACGTCCCCTCCGAACCTCCTACCCATATTTTAGGAGTAACCAGCCCCAAGAATTCAGCATTTAATCTCAGCTTTCTTTCGGAAAGGTCTTGCGACAGAGACGTCGTAGTTTTCCTATATCGTTCACCCTCTTCGAGCATTTTCTTATAGATTAGTATATGATACTTAAAATCTTATACTAGATCTCCACTTTCATATCCGCGAGGACTCAGCATAATCTGTGTAAAAAGCGGTCTCTTACATTTGGATTTTATTCTCTATATTACAATCCTATACGCTGGAACGGCTGGACGACCTCGCAAAGCCTCAAGATGTTTCCGCAAATTTGGCATTATGCGTTTTTTTCGCGTTCTGTTCGTTCGATGCGGGGGAATTTACTGTTGTATCCGATGTACAGTCCTTCCGGAACTGTCTCGATGATGTAGCTAGAAATCGGTTACGGATCATTTTTGAGATGAGATCAGAATGGAAATAAGATTGGCATGGGTAAGTAGGTAGGTAGGTAAGTTGCTGAGTTTGTGGGATGGTGCATTGAAGGTAAAAGAGAGATTGGCGAAAGGATGTGGAATGTGCGATGTGGGAGGCAGTGATACAGGACAGGCTATATTAGTCTTTCCCGTCCTCTACGTTTGAAGAGCTCGTATAGGTCTTGCAAGGACTTTTGTTTCTCTGTCGTGTGGATGGGTGGTTGGACGGGCGATGGAGTTGATGGAGTGTGGTATGTTTCGCGGGTGTTTTGTTGCTGATATTGGGACTGGCAAGGTTGGGGAGAGGGTTTTTGGATCGAGGTCGAAAGAGACGGGGGGCCAATGTTTGTGGCTTTTCGTATCCTTTGACGAAAATTGGTAATGAAATTTTCTGCTCTTTAGGCTTGTTATTGTTGTCTAAAGAGCGTTGGGATTGTCGGGTATCTCGTCTGACAATCTTGGGATGATATATCTTAGATCATCCATGATTTTTTCTCTCACAAGTTCAGATCTCTGGATTGTTTCTTCGTAGATCGCTCTCTACCTAACGAGACCGTCACTCAATCGCGTTAACAAACTGTCAATTCTGCCATCTCCGCCCAAAACCAATCTCTCGATGGCCTTCCCGCGTACACTGGCCCCACCCTGTGAGCCATTCCTAACGACGACTTTCCCAATCGTCCCATCCGTGTCTACAGAGATCCTAGCAACATGTTTATCCACAAACTCAATCTCCACTTCCCTCCCCTCACCATCCAGCGCCCTAACCTCCATAACCCCCAGCGCCCTTCCCAGCTCTTCCTGCAGCGTCTGTACAGCTTCAATACGCTTATGCAGCGAAACACACTCCCTCCTAACCGCTCTCACGAACCTGGGCAAATCTTGTGGTCGATTCTCATCCCCTTCTTCGTTTTTATCCGGGTACGGTATATACCTCTGCCCCAAAGCCTGCAACGGCACACAGACAGGGATCGTATGCTTATGCACCCTCACCCTCCCCCCTTCCCCCTCCGGTTGATTCAAGAGCAAATAATAAGGCGTCTCGAACATCTTCTTCCTGCTTGAAAAGACGTCAATGCGTATCCCCAACACCTTCCCGTTGTCGACGGCATTCGGATCCGGGTCTTGGACGCGGAATGCCGTTATGCCTGCTAGGGAGTTGTACAGGTTGGCCGTGTTTGTGTTTGTCTGCGTTGCCGTGATCGCGAGGGCGCTCTCGATTTGCGGGGTGGGGACGGCGCGTTGGAGGCGTTTCTGGGTCTTGAGTGAAGACAGTAGGGTGGTGGATAGGAGGGCTTTTTGGGTGCGGAGGCTGGCGACTGCGATTATTAGTATGGGATATTGGCGAGGAGGGAAAAGTATGGTTTACTCTCTGCTCGAATGGTTGCAATGTCGCTGTCGAGTTGCGCTTCAGGCAGTGTAGAAGCCATTATGGTGCTCTTTTGAAGTGCGGTCGGGTGCTTGTATTTGCTGGCGATGGAGTGAAGAGTCATGTAATCAAGTTGAAAGGTTTCTGTAAGTTGTCGTTCGTGTTGTCGATCATTCGAAAGTTTACGCGACGCGACATGCTCCACGAAAAAACTCGGCCTCACATGACAATCCATACCAACTCAGCACCAGGATCGATATCGATACAGTGGCGATAAGGCCTTTGCGACTGGAGCCTGAACATTGCCAAAAATTCATCGCAACTGATTCTCTATGGAAGATTTGAGGAAAGAGTGAAGAGAGATAGTACATATGCTACACTCGTGGGCTCCCGTTGGCGTGAGGATCTACTAGTAATCCTGCTTCACACCATCTCGTCTGTCCTAGATCGCTGCATGTAGAAGAATTCGATGCAATACATACCACCGCGATTCGACACTTCCAAACCTATAAACCGAGCAAAGAAGTCACAAGCAAAATCCGCAATCTGCGTGCATATGGTTTCGATAGAGCCGTAGATGATGCTGGAAAGAACCATGCTAAGACTCAATACCCAATCTTTGCCTATTCACACTCTTGTTCCGATGGCATCTCAATGCAGCAAAGCTGGATCATAAGACCCGCTCGTGATGCAGCTGAAAGGTCGTGACAGACGGCTTTTCCTACGCGATTCTTACCCGGGCTCATAGCTCGCTCCTTGGACCGAGAGCGACCGACACACAAATTAACCTCTTTATCATAAAACCTACGCAACGCTATTCACGACCAAAGTGGCGACACCATCTTCCTCTGATCGGCATTTGATCTGCACAGTCACACCAGTCTTTGCCGAGTATGCCATCCTGACCATAGCAGCGACCTTACCGCCAGCCACAGTCTTACCGTACAGCTTGAGCGTATGCGTGCTTGGACTCAATGCGACATCAGTGCCTTCGAGAGGCTGCATAGAAAGACTCTTTGCGAGTTGCTCTGTTGCGTCTGTAGGCATTGTTAGATGTTGTCTAGAGATCTATCAGAACTGACAACTTACCGGCAATGCTCTTGATATTGCTTAATTGCAGCGTCTCTGATGCTTCCTCACCGTTGGCCTGTTCCCAAACATTATCGAAACTGCCAGCGTATGCTGGAAGAACGTAATCGGCGCCTGTAAGGTCAAGAGTTTCAATCTCGTAGTCGTCATCATATCCACTTTCTTCGGGCTCGTTGGTGGTTGGATCAATCTCCTTGCTAGTGAATTTGAGGGTGTTGGTGAACGTCGTTGCTGCAAATGCTCCTTCGGGGTTTCTGAAAGCAACGTATACCACACCCGGCTCATTTTGTTTCAGTTCGGCAGCCGGAATGATGAAATCCTCTTCCAGTCCAGATTCCTCTTCCTCCGAGGGTACTGACATAACAGTCACGTCTGTCAATACCGTGGCGTCCAGTGTATTCTTGATGTCAAACTGTAACACAACTGCCTCTTTGAAGACGTGTTTGATGACAGAAACAACATATTCTGTCTCGGATTCCGTAAGCTCCACGGGAGCTGACGATTTGAGCACAATACCGTATGCAGCAAGTTCAGGAATGAGTTGAAGTTGCTCGACGTATTTCTGTTGGACGACGCTGGCAGAGGCAGCAGCAGCTTCCCCGGATGCTTTGCTGGGCTTGGGTCCAGCCGAGGGCGCCTTGAGCGTAGGAGTTGCTGAAGTCAATTTCTTCGTCCTTTCCTCGGCCGCAGCTTGATCTCGTGTTACGACGGGAACCTTGGAAAGATCGAAGGGCGATGAGAATGTATCGCGGTCGTCATTCGTCACGTACATAACAAGCTGGTGTCTATGCGGGCATAAAATCAGTCATACAAGAAGTCTCACAAGACAAAGATGACCTTACTCTAGAACTGGAAGCGAGAACATGGAGTCATTTCTAAGGAATCGTTTCCCGAAGTCGCGATCTTCAGACTCGTCACAAATCCTAAGGGCTAAAGCAGCTCGATCACGGACTTCGTCGTCAACATCTAATGGAAAGGTTAACAGCACTCTATGAATAGATGGTCTTGACAATAGGCATACCATCAAGACATCTTGTAATTAGCACGCGTATGGATTTCCGAGTTTCAGCGTCCTCAACAAGACCGAATTTGGCCAAAGCAGTGACAGCGCTGGCTCGCACCTGAAGATTCATCAGCTCAGTTGGTCTTGACCTAGTAGCACGCTGTGACTGACAACTGCGTTCTCAAGAAGCAATCTGTTATAAATGTATCTGATGTATTTTGTGGGTTTGGACGTGTAAGGACCCTAATCGAATCTCATTAGTGTTCCTCTCGAGAGAAGAGGAGGATGCCGATCTTACCTCTTCTCCTAGGAGATGGATTATGCGAACCCTGAGGCACGTTAGCCAATAGTTAATTAGGCGAAAAGAATACCATACGCTAATTTAGTAAACTCGCAATCTTCAATAAATTCCGCAAGCATTCCCAGGGCATCTTCTTTCGAGTCGGGCACAAACTTGATCAAGTCCATCATTGACTCCACGCTGTAGTAGATTTAGCACATTCCATCACATGCATATTGTATAATATGCCGGAAACACATACACTGCTTGCTTGAAGACAAAGCCTCCCTCGTCTCGCAAAATGCCACTCAAGAAGGCCAGCATCTGAGCCTGCTTGGCGGGAAATTTGAGGCAGAGAGTTCTTATTGCCTCTACGACCGTGACCTTAAACTCATCAGATATCTCACCCATGAAGGTGGAAATTGTCTTTAACAGTCGGTCCACACTCTGCTCGTTGCCGGTCTTGAGCAATGTAGTTATCGCAAACGTGGCAATACTCCTATTCGAGTTGCTAATGAGTGCTTCTATGTCTGGATTGCAAGGCCGCACAGCATCGGGCATAAAGGAGGCAAAATTATGGAGAATCCGAATAGCTGCGAATTTGGTAACGGCTCTCGGTGATGTCAAGAACAGTTGTAAGACGTGGATGGCCTGAACAGTCTCCGCAGGCTGGAGGTCTGGGAAGCCTGCCATCGCCTTTGCAGCCTCGAAGTTCACCATCTCACTTTTGTGTCGCAAGAAACCGTCTAGAAGTTTGAACATCGGTGTCCGCAGACCTTGGTCTTCATCGGCAAGTTTCGACGCAAGCCTAACCAACAGCATGGTTGCAGCTGGGCTCTTGATGACTCCGGGCTGAGAATACTGCTGCAGCATCTTCACGAGTGCCATTCGATCCGTTTTCCGCATCTCGTACAGCAACCCTAATGCGTGGTATTGTCCATGAAACGATGTTGACTGCGGCACTGGCGCAGAACCTCCAAAACCGAAAAGAGACCCTGATTTTCCACCTTCTACCGCGCTCTGCACTTCATTACCCCAGCGCCGTATGACATCGCGTGCTATTGGGAGCAAGTGGTAGGAGCTGACAAGGGCAGCGCTGGAAACACTTGGTACTTTGTCGACAATGGCGGTCTTGATCAATCGTTCGATAGCCTGTACCGTAGAGCTGTCTATGATCCGCGTGAGCGCTCGGATCGCATTTGCACGATAGATGACATCCGATTGCAGAGCCGTGTCTTTCATTATCGAGCTGGTGATCATGATGACATCCTCCGCTACATTGGCCAGCTCCTTGATTGTAATGTAGACCATTTGTCGCAGGCTCGGGTCCTTGTTCTGGAACAGCTTCGATATGCCAAAGAAGAGGGAAGTTGCCTCGTTCGTAGGGAACTTCTCCCCGGTGAATAGGAGCAAGCCAATCTTTGTGAGGAGGATGCGACATTTTCGAGGGGATATCGGGCTACTATTGAAGACCCGCGCTTCCTGAAAAACCTGAGTTCGGTCGACCTTGACGACCGCCGCGTCCTCATCTTTCTTGTCCATGTTGTTCTGTGTGTTCCAGGAGGAGCCCAAGGAGGGGAGATTTGGTAGTGGCGGTGATGAGAGCTGGGACTGAGCCTAGAGTGACACCATAGATTGAGGGCGTAGCGGTCTCTTGCGTGTGTCTCTGCGGGTAGGCGAAGGGAATTTGGAGTTCAATTGAAGATGTATGGCGATGTCGACTTTGGACACCTAACCGACTTCAAAGGTGAGGGAACGCCCAATATTTGGCTAACAGCCACATGTGGCGCAAATTTAGCCGCAGTGTGTACCCAGAACCGATCGCGTCTCGCTCCACCAGCAACAAAGGCAGCAACAAATCTACAAAATTGCCCAGAGTTCCAAGAGTTCCCATAATTCTACTTTGTAACTCCCTGATGTCAAATATTGACAGCATATAAATTCCGTCAATATGAACAACATGCCTGATGTACCGATTCAGGTCCAAGTTGATCCAAACGAAGACACAGAATGGTAACCAAAAATATGATGGCAAAAAAAAATTGACGACTAAACATGAAAGGAATGACATCCTCAGAAAGCATGGTGTGATTCCAGAGAAACCGCCTTCGCCAACACCCATGATCCAGGAAGCATTGGAGCAAGCACGGCAGCTGGCGCACGAAAATAGACTCGAAGGCAAGGACCTTGATGAGCTGGCGGAACTCGAGGATGAGGAGAACGATGACTTTCTGGAGTTCTACAGGTGAGATCTAGGCAACGGGCTCGGGCCCAGGGACCGCCAGCGATCATGCTGAATCAATACAGGCAAAAACGAATGGCAGAGCTATCAAGCATCAACACCAAATCAGTCTACAACCAAGTATATCCACTTCAGAAACCCGATTGGTCAAGGGATGTAACGGAAGAGTCGAAGCAAGCCTTTGTCTTCGTTCTTCTCACCTCGTCACAAGGAATGAATGTGGAATCACGACTATTGGTTGAATTCTGGCGCGAACTTGCCCGTGTGTATGGCGATGTCAAGTTCGGTCAGATGCGAGCCGAATTGTGCATTGAGGGATATCCGGATAGAAACACGCCCACGATCTTGGTGTATAAAGATGGAGACGTTAAGAAGCAGATCGTCACTCTACTGCCTTTGAAAGGAACTCAGACAAAACTTTCCGGTAAGCGTACCTTTTGGGGTCTCCATGTCAAATCGACTAATGCAAGCTTTCTCATCAAGACCTTGAACAACTTCTCATCGAGGTAGGCGCAGTACCTGTTGGAGATCCTCGGCTTCGTCGAAATCGAGATGAAGATGAAGATGAATCGAGAAATGTACGAAGCGCAACAGGTAATAAAACCGTGGCCGTTGATGACGACGATAGCGACTGGGACTGAATGGAGCTATGCAAATCTCTGCTAAAAGTCGCTGTCGCTGTGAGAAGTCTCCCCGAAAGACCCGTCCCATCGCTTTCCACTCTTCCCATCCTCATCGAAAACCTTCCCGAATGACCTGCCAACTGCGGTTCTGACGATTTAGTGAACCTTGAATCTTCCGGGCAATCGTTCGCAGCTTCTTTGCATTGTTCTCCAAGAGTTCGACTTGGGCTTTCGCTTCGTCGAGAGCTTGCTTTTCAGTTGCCATGATGAGGTTTTCGTGGTTTCGCTTGTAATCTGATTGAGTGATTCAAACTTTGCTTAACATTAACAAGTATTGGGAACGGGGAATGGCGCAAGGGACAGGGATCTCCAAAAACTAACAGAGAGCACAGAGGTCGTGAATGAAAGACTTACCACGTGTATGGTGTCACGCATTTTTTGTTCTTTGATTGATATTGTTATTTCGGAACGTCACAAGCAAATATCCGTCACAAAGAGAAGCAGGTCTGTCAGGCAGGGATGTGAATGTTCAAAAATCAACAGCTATACTCATCTTAATCTCTAGCACTTCTCCGACTTTCCAGAGAAACGGGACAAGGAAATGTCCACAAGGTAGAGGTCATATATACTCTCTTATAGGAGAACCCAAGAAGCAGCCCTCCACCAACATCTTCAGACTTCCTTGGCGCATCACGATGAAGCATGACGCTCAGCCACCCAAGCCAAACTCACATCTTCGTCCTAGCAGGTAGCCCCGCGACAATCGTACGTTTCGTGACCTGCTCCGGTGGATATACCATCCAGCACTGAACGCTCTGTGGTTTCGCGTTGGGAGGCAATCCCAGCTTCGATCCAGCTTTGAAATTCTCCGTGGGTCCAATGCCATAGATGAAGCCGTCGTCGCCTTTACAATCTCTTTTCATCCAGAATCGACTGCATGAATATTAGCCCATTACTAAGAGTCTGCTTGGAAGGAAGGAGCTGACCAAGAAAAGTTGACACCGAGATGTTCCCTCAGTGCGGTGATATGTTGCCAGTCAAATTGTTGCGGTTGGGCTTTATTGGGGTTGTTCTGTTGACAAGTATTTTCGTCCATGATATTAACGACAACCTTATTGCCGTATACGAATTCGACTGAGAAAACCTTATGTGGAAGGATGACGGGTGTCGATGATGTAAGACTGGCTGCAGCAATGAGGAGCGCCTGAAAGACAGTGGATGTCTTCATTTCGATATACGGGCTATCGAATAGTGATCGTGTCTGGCAGCTGGGCGGGTTGTAGCTGTAGGACGCCGTCGGTACCAGCTCTCGCACCGAAGACCCCTGCAATGTCCTCAGGAATGATTTGACAAAAGAAGTGAGTGGTCTTTGGTGTTTTCGTGCAAGAGGAAAATACTCAATGGCTGCTGAATCTGGTGCAATCAAGTTGAAGGTGATGCTCAATGAGCTGCCAGTGGTGTATGCAATGAAATGCTGTGATATGAGATACCTATGAGATACGAGTCGGTTTGGAATGAAGTATGGAATGCCAGTGAAGTATGAACTTAAATCGAGGTTTGATTTCGCGACTTGCCCATTCCTTCCTCCCTTAAATATATGGCGTCGCGACTGCAACGCATGACCCCAGTACCTATTAGTGAATGTGATAAACCAATAGGTAGTAACCTACGCCTTACTCACCCTGATTTACCCGTACTGCATTCCCGGTTTTGCAATGCGAAGCGCTGACATTCCTTAACTTGACCATGTTCTCGCACTCCCGAGAACCTTCCCTTTCATCGAGGATCTGACAAGGTGTCTTGGAAGAATACACACGCCCACTTGTGAGAAGTTTGATTCTCACCGTTCTCACGCATAGGGCTAAAGGCTACCTAGGACCTGCAAAACTCAGCGCTGTCAAGAATGAACGGGCGAATTGTCGATTTACCAATGGCCAGTGCTTGATCATGGAATGGAATTGGAAAGAACCTTCTGACTGACAGACAAGCTGGCATTCTCATCATCATCAGCAGTAAAAGTTATAAGTAGCTCGAATAGGAAAGTTATACCCAACTCCCTCAGAACGATTGCTCAATGTATAAGAGATCTAGTGGAATCGCTCAATGGCACCTCGGCCATTGCGATACTATTTTCGAGTGAAGAGACTGTACATTCCAGATCTTCCAGAGGAAGTAATCGCTCCTCTTGATTCCTCACGTCATCCGGGCGGAGCACTCATCCATTCCTGATCTTCATCTAGGTCTTCGCATACCTCAGTTAGGCCTCCGTTCCGGAACTCTTGTCGTTCTAGTAGTGCATGTTAGACCTGGTATCTCTTAAGGGGCTAGGATCTGAGATCGATTGCTCAATGGAACGCAGATAGCTGGTCTTGCTATGTCAGGATAATACACCGATACCCGAACTCACTTCCAAGTCCACAGCAAATCGATTGCTGCGCGAAAGAGTTACCCTTATCTTCACGTCAGAGCATCGATCATGCCACATCACTCGATCTGCTCCGCATGCGTATTGTTCTGCCCTTTCTTTGCTATTGAATCACTGGAAACCTGGCTAATTCGTGGCGTTGAATTGCGCAATTCTTGACCAATCGGCTTGAAAGACCATAAGTAGTTATATCTCCTGCATATCCTGAGAGGATACTAATAGTGGTCAGATCCTGGTCAAGTAGGAGAGGCAGAGAGTAAACAGAGGTTGACCTGACGGGAGGTCCGACGATGATGAGTAAGCGAAGATCGAAGGTTTTCTACGTTCGGAAAATTTACCTCCCAAACGGAGCATTCGTTTTCGCTGCCACGATCAGACTAACAAACTAGGCGTTATCATATCATACATTATCCGATCCACCTCCCGTACCAACCAACCAAAATGAGGGAGAGCCTCGCAACCACCATGGAGCGCTACCATATGGCTCTGTCTATTTATACACACACATATGCAAAGGTCTCTGTTCGCATGTAAATCCCAAATATGTACCCTCCTCTGAGCAGCCCAATTGAACACAGCTCGCCAATAATCCAGTGAGACGCCAGATTCTTTTCCCATGCCCGATCGTACTGCCAACCGATAGCACATATGCATGAGTGAATGAACAGGAAAACGAATGTATGCTCTATCACTACCGCAGGCGAAACAGAAAAAGGGGCATTATTTTGAAGTGATGGCGCTTTAAAAGGCACCGGGTATCGTAAGGGACAAACGTTGCATCTCCTTAGACGGAGACTCCATTGGTGTCGAGAAACCTGGTGCAGGAGAATCGGCAGGGGTGCTCAAGTCCGTGGTTGTCACTGGCTCTGAGGCAGTAATTGCTTCGACTGATTCATGCTCCTCATTGCAAGTGATGGTATCTGCTCCACTCGACTTGGACGATATCGAATGGCGTAAGGCATCTTGAAGCTGCGTCGCGGCTGCTGCATCAATCGCCTTTTCTTCCTCAGCAGTCAATGGCGCATGTGAGCTCTCCTGGCCCTCCTCCACATCAGGTGAGATGAAGGTCTTTCCGATCGAGACACGTTTGGTGGTCTTGGTACCATTAAATGGATCCTCGGCGCCATGTCTCGGAGGTAGCGGTGGCGTTTGACTATCGTCGCTATGTCGTGGTGGTAGAGCAGGAGCTTGCTGACTCTCTTCGCTGTCTCTTCCTTTCGACTGCGCAAACATCGGGCTTCGTGGACTGTCCTTTGCGCTCAAGTACGCTGGCACCACGCCTCCTCCAATCCTCTGCCAAAACATTCTCTCCCGAAGTTTGACACTCTCCTCCCATGCTGCATTGATCTCTTCGTCCGTTTCGGCGCGCCAGTGGCCATCACGAACCATTCGCAGGAATGCAATGTAGTCACAGGTCATTCGCACGCGGCCGAGGCAGTAGTCGCACAAAGGATATCGTGCCGCATCTTCCGCCTCTGACGCTCGCAAGCGATGGCGCCTAAGGTATTGTTCCCCTTTACGATTCTCGCCGCATAAAGCGCAAGGAAATATAGGCCCATGGAATTTCGACATTGATGCAGGCATTGGCTCAACGACGAGGTTTCCGGCTGTGACACTGTTGATGACGGTGCGCTTTGCCATCCAACCGATACCAGGAGCGGCATCAAGTCGCAGTGTCGGCTCGATGTCTTCTGCCAGCGCACGCTTGTAAACTGGCGTATCTTTCAGCGGCGGCACGCTCGCGGTCGTGGGCTCGCGCAAAGAATAGCCACCAATACTCGAGGAGAACCCGCCGAGGGTAGGGAAATTTGGCGTGCCTGGTGCGGATTTGACCGAATCAGATCGCTCGAGACCGATGCGGTCCAATCCGAGAACATTGACACTGCCAAAACTGCCGCTGGCCACTCTACTCGGAGCAGGTGTAGCTTTTGCAGCAGCTGTCAGGAGGTTCCGGAAATCCTGGTAGGCTCCTAGGTCGTGACGCAGTACAGGATTAATCAGGTGTGAGAATCGTAGCGGCTGGTCGGGCACCATCTCCTCCACGCCAGGAGTTGCAGGAGTCAAGCTTGCCGATTCGAAGATTCTGCTCATCTTGTCGGAGGGAGCCATGCCTGGCGTAGAAGGAGCTGTCGAAACCTGGGCGTTGCTCTCGTTCTCATCTCTTTCAGAACTGATCTTCTCGACGACCGCCTTGAGATCCTGTAGTTGTTCCTGGTGGGAGTGTAACAGTATCTCTGCATCCTTCAATTGACTCCTGAGTTGCTCGCTCTTCTTTTCAGATGCCTCCGTCTCTTTCCGGGCACTTGCCACCATGCCATTGGCCTCCTCGAATAATTGAGCGGTGAGTGTCTCGAGCTCTTGTTCCATCTGTTTTTTCTCCTTTTCTGCGACGACCCGTTTGGCTTGCTCCTGCTCCATCTGCTTGACGGCCTCGAGTTTCTCCCTCTCCATCTGGACACGCATTTTGTGCGCATCGGCGGCTTCGGTCCTCAGCTGCTTCCGTTCAGCATCCCACTCTTTCTGTAACCGCTCCTTCTCTTCCTTGCGCTCTCGATCCAGCCGCTTCTGTTCATTGTCCCGTAGCTTGTCTGCAGCTTTGATCGTGGCATTTACGTCGTCGCGCTTTAACAGGAGCCCGTCACTTATGAGTGCTTCATGTTTCTTCGTCGCTGCCTCTAGCTGTGCAATATGCTGCCTTGCAATCTCTAGCTCGTGTCTCGCGCCTTGTAACGAGTCATCCAGGTTCGTTTGATGGTTGATGGCATTGACCAGCTTTGTGCTCAGCATGGCTATCTCGTCACTCAGGTCCGGATGACGGGCAGCTTGACCGGAAGAAGTGGAATCTGAGCGTGACAGAGGCGTCGAAGGACTCGGGGTCCTCGGGTCTGGCAGGGTATTCATGGGGTTTGTTTCTGAACGAAAGAAACGCGAGGGATCCGGGGTGTTTGCAACAGTAGCAGCCATATCGGGATGCCGTGATGTTGTGGGTGCCAGCGAGTGAGAGCGTGTGATTGTGGGAGGAGTGCTGTCGCTGGTCGCTCTCTCCCCGAGAAGACTGCGGAATCTACGCATTAGAATGCATGCTGCTCTTCCTCGAGGAAAAGAGAGGAAGTCAGGGTTGTGTTGGCACTCACAGAAGGGTACAGTGCAGGGGCTTTAGCGATCAAACGGGACAGGGTAGGCCTGTCGTGACGCGGTGCCTTATGAACACAGAGGCGAACCAAGCACTCGGGGACTGGGGCTGCCAAATTAATTGAGGCGCAGACACCACAAGAGATCAGAGGGGGGAAGAGAGAGCTGGCCGAGATGTTGTAAGAGGAGATCCGAGGGAAGCGGAACCGGGCGTGATGTCCGGGGAGTCGTAGCTGGAGGATTGAATGCTGATATGGATCCAAGGATGACCGAAAGGCCGAGCACGACGACGACGTCCAGGTCGGCTGATGAAGTACTACCTACGGTCCTACGGAGGTACGATGGCGGATGGATTCATGGAAGACCAAGTTTTTGCTTTTTCCCTATCACATCACCGCTCTCAGCATCCACGACCATCCGGGTCAAAGCTCCTTAGGTCTTGGAGCTTGCTGTCATAGAATACAGGTACTAGTAGTTTGAAACTGTTTGGAGAAACAAAGCACTGCATTCACTTGGTTTGCGTACTCACTCAGTGCTACGTACACCTGCCCTCGCAACGCCCTGCTGTGCTCTCTCTGAAGGCTGCAGGTGGTCCATGAGCCGACCATCAGTCATCATCTCTGCCTTGCCATGGCCTTGCCGTCTGCCCGTGTTGCCAAGCGTGCTCGAGTCTATAAACAGAAAAGCGGCCATACGAGTATTAATCCAGAAGCCAGCCCATCGATACAACGACACTTGCCCTGGACGGGTTTTCGGCGCTGCCTCCATCTCTGCCTCATCCCGCATCCAGCAAGCGCCCCGTCAGTTCCTTGAGCCAATCAGTCACTCAGGAACAGAGCGCCGGGATCGCCCAAGTGGCAGCGGAACAGCTTTTTATTCTCCCCGCAATTCGCATCTGCAGTCATTCTTCCTAGTGCCTGCTATCAGACACTTCGAGCCCCGAAGCAAGCATGGCCGACGCTGAGTTGGAAGAGGTAAGAGTCGCTGCCTTCCAAGATACCGTGCCCTTGATTAATTGAGCACTGCCCACAGATTCGCAAGGCCCGCCTAGCACAACTCCAACAAGGCTCCAGAGGTGGCGGAGGAGGTGGCGGTGGGAAAGAAAGCCAAGAAGAGCAGGCACAGAAGTATGTTCTGGCCATTGTTGGAACATTGGAGCCACCCATATCTAACTCGTATGCAGAGAACAAGAAGCTCGACAAGGCATCCTAAACCAGATCCTCCTCCCCGAAGCTGCAGACCGGCTCGGTCGAATCCGCCTCGTCAAGGCGTCGCGCGCGACCGATGTCGAGAACAGGTTGATCATGTTGGCGAGATCGGGTCAGCTACGGTCAAAGGTCACGGAAGAGCAGCTGAAGGACTTGCTGAGTTCTTTATCGGAGAACGAGGCACAAAACGAGCAGAAGATTACGGTCAACCGGCGGAAGGGAGGATGGGACGACGATGACGATCTGGACGATTTGTTGAATGATGTTTGAAGTAATGCGAAGGATACATGATACCAGAACGTGGCATTTGGCGGCGTTGGACTGAGAAAGGCACGACCAGGTTGGCATGGCATGATGTGTTTTGATACCACGGAAAAAGAGCACAGAGGAAGAGAATATATAGTCAGCGTTTGAGTAAGGAATGTCGATCGATTCCCTACGAAGCGTGGATTTCCTCAATACAGGAGTTAGACCTCTTGAACACACACACACACATCCAAATCTTGTTTCGTCTGCCACAGTGGCTCCATCAATTCTTCCATTTTCGGCATACCGCACATTAGCATTCTCTCCCACATTTGAGGGTCGATATCGATAAACTCCCGAGACGGCTATGATCACGACTCATCCGAGCTTTGTCGATACAGTATCGATATCAATCTCGAAAGGAGTCTAATACCAAACAATACCTTGATATCCAGTCGACCAAAAGGCACTGCGTCGAACCCGAAGCTCCCATTCATCAATTACACGAAGATCCAAAATTCCGCCACTTATCAGCCCTTCCCAATACGCGTGGTGAATCATCCCTTCTCTCACCCGATATACACACATCGATCAACGCAGCATTCCAATAGGCGTTCCCCTATCCAACATCGATACCCAAGAACTCCTGAAAATGAATGCAAGACTGGAGTTTTCGAGGTCGGATAGTTGGTGAGATAAACTCGACTCAGCGTGACTGAAACGACTAGAAGGGGTGATCGCAACACTGTGCCTTCCTAGTACTAACGTTATCGGGGGTTCTTCCCAAGTTGGGTGAGTTGCAGCATTTAGTACTCCCGAAGCGGCGATCTCGTGATGTTGGATAATCCATCTCGCTGTTCAAAGGCCTACTAGACTGGAAGTCCGCTCCCCGCGTCTCCGATGTGAATTTTGGTAACAACGAGTTTGTGTACATATCCAGTGCACGGAAATGGTATCGAAACACGGATCGAATGAGTCTTATTCTGAAGGCAGAAGAACAATTTGAATGACCGTGAAATGAATGGAAGAGGCCCGGGTTTCAGTTTCTATCAGGCAGACAAGTGCAGTGTCAACTCACATCTGTTCCTCCTCAAGAATGCCCGACCGACAGAAGAAAAGTGAGACACCACAGTAAGAAAGAACCAACCTATTACCGAGTAAAAATTACACCACCTTACACACCCAGCTCACCCTCCCCCTCTCTCCCCTACAAAAGAACCATCACACCATCTAAAAATACCCCAACCCCGCCTCCCCAACCATAGCCAAATCCGCCCTCAACTCCGCTTCCTCAACACCGACTTTAGCAATCGCCTCCATCCTGCGTCCAGAACTCAACTCACTCCACCGCCTGAGCACGGTCCCGTCCACAATGCCTCTGGACCCATACCTCTCCGTCTCGACGGACCGGTAGCCCCTAGGATTGAGACCGCAAGCGTGATCCAGAGAGTTGGTGAGGAAGGCTTGCAGAGCTCCGAGACGGCGGTAGACGGTCTCGTTGATGGGTGTGAGCAGGCCCAGGGCGCCGGATTGGGTCGTTAAGAGGACGTGGTTTGGTGGCTGTGGTTCTTCGGATGGTGGATCGGTTTCCATGGCCTCTGTGTCTGGATTTGGTGTGGGTGCGGTGGTGAGTGGAGGGAGGAGGGTCATGCTTATTGGGAAATGACCGAGGTGGAAGGTTGATTTGTGGAGGAGGCGTTGGCCAGAGAGGGATTGTGGGTCTGCTCTATATCTCAGCGCTGGTTTCAATCTCGTTGAGAAAGTGAGGGAAGACTTACGTTCAGGGTCGAATTGATAGACGTGGAGATTACAATCCGCATCCGCCACAAGGATGAACAGGTTCTTGTTATGCGGAAGGAATTCAGCGGTAATGACCTCCATCCTCGATCTCCCTTTGCCGAAGAGAAACATCTTGTATGGTTCCTCCTAGTTCATGTTAGCACTCAGGTTTGAACCAATTAAGGGAGAGTGTGGGCATGCATACCGTGTATCCAGCGAACCAAATGCCCTTCACTGCATCCCCAACCAAACACATACCCGTACCAGGCAAAGCCTTCAGAGCACTAACGTAGACTTGTACATCCATGAATGCGACAGGGAGCAGAGTTTGATCCTCCTTTAAACCACGAACCAAGACCTTCTGTCCCTGATTCATGAGTAAGAACCCTTCTGTTCCAATATCAGACAGCCCATTTACAGCGCCCTTGACCTCCTCTTTACAGATCAGCTTCAATTTGGAGCCCGTTTCTGGACGGTCGGGATGTGGAACTACATCTATGATGTCGAAGATGTAAACATTGCCTTTGGTGGGAAGATCTTCGCCATGAGTTATCGCGGTCCCGACACAGAGAAGTGCCTTCTTAGCAGAGTTGTTTTCCGAGGTGACGAGGTTGAGAGTTTTCATGGTCAGAACTACTTCGGCTGGCTCAAGAGCGAATCTGGGCGTCTATTCAGCGATAGCAACTCATGGACGGTAGAAGTGCACTTACGTGTCAATAGTTGACCAGTCTTTCGGGTGAAGCAGTTTGATGGTAGCCTGGTCTATTGTTGGAAGGAAGCTGGTTTCCTCGTACGCCCACTCGTGATGATAGTTGTCATCTTCAAGCTTGAAAAAGAACTGCTCGCTTGTAGCCACTGCGTAGAGTCCTTTGCGCGCAAAATAGCAGGTCGCTTGAACTTCCTCTTGCAAATTGACTTTGCGAGACACCCAACCAGTGTCTCCGTACCGACATTGTGGCGGCAATTGACATGTCCGAACCATTTCCTAGCTCGCAGTCAGCATTTACATAAGTCGTGGGTCTGCGTTCAATTTACCTCAGCGTCTAAGTAGGCAAATCCACGATCGCACACTGCAGTGTGGAAGCCTGTCAAGCTTTGGACTGTGCCACCTCTTAGATTCACAAGCCTCGGCGGAGTCGCGGCCTCCTTCAAGATAAAGCATGGAGATTTGCCAGCTTGAAAAACGGTGCTATAGCCACCTACATTCTCAAGATGTTGAAGGGTGGATTCTCGTGGGACATCATCTTCCTCGAGATCAGGTTCATTGGTGGTCTTGGCCATCCGTGGTTGTGGGATCTTTTTCCACTGCAGGTCTGTAGTAAACGATTTTGAATGACTCCTTTCTGGGTAATGGAATGGTTCGTAGAGGACGAGGTCATTATTTTCCGTGCGAATCTTTTTCAACATGAGTAATTGTGATTCAGGGATATCAGGGCCACTTACAATGAGGTACATTGACTTTGATGTTTCGTCGCCAATGTCGGCCACTAGGATCTCGGTCAAGCTTTCTCTACCAGTCTGCCGCCGCGGTACTACATCTCCCAAAGTTGGTGGGAGGAAGGCGAGGCCGTCGGCAGCATAGACGTGTGCCTCCAAATTGGGAAGTTCAAAGACCTGATGATTTATGAATTAGCCATGCATAGTTATGATACGTATGTGTGCATACCCTCAGTTGTCCTTCTCCAGTGAGGCCAAACAGCAAGGTCTTGTTGTTCGTCTCAGCCGACTTATAGAGACAAGCTGACAGCCACCGACTTGCTAGTATACCATCGCCACGGTCTAAAGGCTCTAATTCGCCGTTCTTATCTGCTTGGTGGACTGCAATGCTCGAATCGTCTCGAAGCAGGAGAACGTAAGGATCGCAGAAACAGGCGCCGATATTTTTGAGTTCAACCTCCGTGGTTTCGTCGCTTGCCGGGATGATCTGCTCCATGTTGAATTCTGCGTTGCACCAATGTTAACATGACTCTGAGCAAGGCTAGCGATATCAAAGGGCACATGCGATCAGGTTTGGAAGTTGAAATGGGCAAATAGAATAGTATTGTACTATTTGACGACCAGTGGCCAAGCTCGTAACATGATGCGAGTCCGAGTGCAGCTGCACAAGCCCAAGGGATACGCAAGTCATTGATATACACAGAATGCCCATCCAACTTCCATACAAACACTCGCTCGAGCCATGATCCATTGATGCAATTGTTCTTCGAGCGAGGAGCGTGAAGGCTCCACGAAAGACCCGGTTTTGGCTCGATACGCGATGGGGTAAGATGATTGGGGAAAAGGCATATATCTGCTTACCTGCATCATAGCACTTCGCCTCATCGCTCAAGACCTGCACAATTCGTGATGAGCCTGCGACGGTGCCAACTTCTATGGTGGCGCCAGCCTCAGGATCAAAATCATCTTTTTGTGTCGGTTCTAGTCCCGTGTCGGTAACTTTGTAAAGCGCAGATTCTGCGCTACCATTCTCTGTCGATAATGATGCCACTAGAAACTCATCAAACTCTGCGCCAGCTGCCAATCCAACAATGGGTCTAACGCCCCAGATGGCCTTGGTACGTGGCAAACTTTTCCGGCTCAGGACCGCAGGATCGATTTCACGCCTCAGCACTGCTAGACCGCCTGCTGATTTTCTGCCAGCAGGATATACGAGCTCGCGCTCAGCTATAGGATCCGAGCCTGTGTCTTCTTTAGAAGTTGGCGAAGAAGCTTGAGCAACGCCAATGGTTATGTCGCCAACGGGAGCATAATTCGGGAGCTTGTCATGAACGCGGAAGAAAAAATCCGCTGGATTCGCTGGGCCCGAGATATTTGCCCGGCTTTGTTGTTTTGTCAAACTTTCGTCTCCACCATAGAGATCATCGTCGTCTTCTTCGAAGTCAACGTCATCAAATGAAATCTCGACTTCATCATCAAGTATATCAACATGCGAGCGCTTTCGTACGAGCTGAGGAGCCTTTCGAGACCAGCCCAGGACCACGGCATCACTGTCTTCGCTCCCAAGGAAGATCTTTCCTTTTCCGAGAGAGCATGCGCAAGAAGCACCTGCTGGAAGAAAGCCGCCATGATCTGCAGTAACTTTGTGAACCCGTAAGCCCGATACGGATCGGCCTTCCATGGTGAAGGTAATTATTGCTAGCTGCCCGCTCGTTAAAATGATCAACATGTCACCGCCATCTCCCAACTGTTCTATTTTGCAGCCCTCAAGACGCAGGCCAAGTTCTGCTTGATCGACCATTGGGAACGCAGAGATCTGCTTGCAAAACTCGTTCACAGCTAGTCCATTTGTCTTGCCGGCCTCGTCAACATGCACAAGCTCGTTGCTTCCAACAAGGAGGGCACCACCCACTGGCAAAGGGAGTGGTAACACCTCGTACAGGTCGTTCGGCAACTCAGCAATAGACAAGATGGTGGTCGACGCTCGCTGCTCAATGTCCAGCGTGAAGACAGTGTAGCTGAGGATGTCCTTGCGCTCCTGAAGCATTGCCGATCCCAAAGCACGAGATGAATATAAGACGCCAAACGTAGGCTCGCGATACTCGTGGAGGAAGGCCAAATGCACAGGATGGGTGAGTGTAGGATCTAATGTCGTAAGTGACAAGACAAAAGACGAGTGGTAAGGCGTCTGCCCTGGTGTTGGGATATCGCCATTGGTTGCTTTGCGTTCGAGCGGCCGCTCTGCCGGGTCATCGAAACCTTCATCGAAGTCTACTTCTCCCAAGTCCCCAGCTATTTGACGAAATGGCAGGATAGCCAAATGGCGATGGCCGAACTTGAGGGCAGCGCATCTACTGGTGGGGTCCACGGTCAGGAAATTGTGACAAAGGCTCAGCTCTGGAGTCCAAGGACAGCCCTGTAAGCTTTCACCTTCGTAGTAGTGTATAGAGATGGTTGATAGCGTGCATTTCTCAGGGTCCCATTCCACCAGACTGAGCTTTGCATCAGCGAAGGCGATCAGAAGAGCTTCTCCACCAGATTTCGTATTCATTGTCTTTACACGTCTTATTGAGGTAACGGTGCCTGCCAATGAGTGCTCCGAAATCAAAACCAATCTTGCTGTGTGTTCCAGGCGATGTAGATCCATGTCCGCGTTGAAGCCATCGAGGGTTTCTGCTGCATTGTCCATTGGTGAATTGTCTTCGCCATCGTTCGCTGCAGCTCCAACCTCAGTGGAGATTTGGGTGAGGTTGAATATCTGGAGTACTGAAGTCTTCGCGACGACAAGGTTGATTGCTTTCGACGAGAGGAGTGGCAGGCTGACAGCGTGAGTGACCACCGTCGGTGGAGTGAGCTCGGTGTAGCACTGCATGGTGGACGGCGAGTGCTAATTGGGCGACTTATGATCTTCTGAGCATTTTTGTTGGAAACATGAAGGAGCTGTAGCTGTCGCCTTTCAAGATGTTCACGTCGCGTTTCTATCGATCTATCCCTGGGGGAGCGGCAGCGGTAGCGGTAGCGGAATTAGCTCCTGAATAGGGCATACCCCCCTAGGTGATGAGGACACCCATATCAATTAGACTATAATTGATAGAAACTCGTAACTGCTCGTTTATCTGGAAATTATTTAATACAGCCAACTGCCAACTATAAGATCTGCCAAGCGGCCTCTCTTATGTAGCGCTGCGTGTACACAAACGTCTTCGTTCGTTAAAAGGTAGTGTTCTTCCAACCACCGGCCTACTATCACTCCTCCTCCAAATCCTCTTCCATCCACTTCATCAGAACCTTAGCCCTCTGACTAATCGCTCGGGATCAAAATTGGATTCACGCTTCCGCCACAGTCTTTCCTACGAGTGTTTTGTCGTATCTATCAAGCTCAAGCCACGACCTATAGATTTTCTTCCGCCATATGTCTACCGCATAATCTATATCTGCTCCTAAATATGGGCAAGCCTCCATATCTCTTCGGCTCGGTCTCTAGTATAGCTAGTGTCGATACTGAGCAAGATTTTGGATCTATCATATCGTGTTTTGATTTCGTAGTTTTGGATGAAGATGTTTTGATGTAGCTCTTAAGGGAGATTGAGATAAATCAATAGCTGGGATTTTGGATTTAGACATGATCTTGGAGTGTGGTGTTTTGCCTGATGCTTGCTTGGTTAGCGTTGAAGAGCGAATGCTGTCAGAATGGGCGATTCCCTTTGCAATTGGAAAGGGACGAAGTCGCCATGTTATGGAGAATAAGTGGTAAGTAGGAACACGGGTTTTGTGCTGAATTGAGTGATGCAGTATTGAGCATGAACTGTTATCTCAATTTGAGGGCTAATCCATCCAACTGTCCAATATCAACTGCTTCCGTACCTCCCAGGCACCCTATTAACCTTTCTCACCTGCCAGTACTTCGTTATTACTGCTTTCTAGTCGCTCACATTGATTGTTCCTCTTGTAAATCAACCATCTAAAGCCCTCATCTCCTTCAAAGACGGACCTAGATACAGAGCCTGCCACATCTGGCCCCGAGATCCAAAAACATAGCTTGCAAACACCTCACCATCCGCCCTTCCTCGCATGCTCTGGCCATTCTCAAGCAAATCGTATAAAATCTCCTCTCACTTTCTTGTGTTGTTCCCTCAAATTTTGTATACAAGCTGTTAATATACCGTCTTCCATTTCTAAGCCACTGAGATAGGGAAGCCATGGGATATGATAATTTTGTTTGCGGATGGCTCGGTGGATTCCGTGGAGGAATGGGATCATTCGCAGGTCAATAGCCATCCAGGAATGAAGTCGAAATTTGTTTTGTCGGGATTGACGTGACGCCTGGCAAACGGCGTGAAATCATCGCCCCAAAAATGGGATACAGCCTATGGTAGATGTCGAGGTTAGCTGTTTCTGGTTCTACATATGACCTGGGATCAAGAATTTGATTAGAGTTGGCCCCGATATGGTCAATAGATGACGCGCAGAGCCATAAGCCCCGTGCTTTACAAAGACTTCGATGATTAGTAGAAAATGCTCAACTTTGCCGCACGCCAGCCCATCTTCAATATAAGTGTGTAGAAGGTCGCCCACACGCTATCATAAGGCAAATGAGACAAACGGTGCAATTATGGAAGATGACTCGTAGTCCAGAACACCTGGCGATTAATGTGAATGTGCTTTCCATGTAACATTGGGTGCATAACGAGCAGATTGGCGATACTGGAAAAGCAGAACTCTATGTAACCTTCACTTCATCTCGAACAAACGACTATTTGTCCTCGAACCCAGTTAGATGTGTGCTTTCGTCACAATTCGGGTGAGAATCTATCTCTGGTACGAGTAGCAGACAACAACTCTTTCAATACAGTCGCGGACGCGAATGCCCCTTTCAGACGGTCACGGTTGAAGATGCCAAAATACTTCATTATTCTCAAACGCCGTCC
Organism: Venturia effusa; assembly: GCA_007735645.1. NCBI lineage: Eukaryota > Fungi > Ascomycota > Dothideomycetes > Venturiales > Venturiaceae > Venturia > Venturia effusa. Next base: position 2,053,338 of record CP042185.1, on the reverse strand, counting down.
AACGTTCTAAGCTCTTACACGTGAGCCATCAGTAATGCAGGCACGTTCTTGTCGTTTGCACGATTCTTCCCTCATCTCAGACGCTCGACCTCGGCAGAAAGCGTTCAACGACAGGCGAGCAGCGAGAATACCTGTTGTTAGCTTTTACCCAGAAGTCTTCCTCAGATCCTTAGCACAGACCAGGTTTTACCTCAGTCGACAAGTATGTACATCAAAGCAACATCTGTAGATATCTTTGAGTAAGAAACACGAGGCCGACGAGTCACATGGGCTTGTCGGAAACCCAACAGAACGGTTTGGCTTGGGAGCCGCAGTCAAGGTTGTGCGTACAGATGCCCTAACAGTCCAGAAGGGTCCCTGAGAAACAACATGGCAGGCTGCATCGTGACTTTCTTTGTTGGGTTCTTGCCAGGGCCGAAGCGGAAAACAAAAGACTTGATGACCACGGATCTGATGTGATCAGGTGTCTATACTGTCGCACGGTGAAGATGTCTTGGAAGCAGGGCGATTAGCTTATGACGAAGCCGAGGGGCAGAAATGTTGGGATAAAGTTCGGCCAGCATCGCCATAACCAGCCTCAGGCTCGTCCTTGATTTCCACCCAAGACTGTGCGCAAAGAGAAGAGGAATACCAATCCCTCCCTCCGATTTGGACTCTTGACCAACCTTCAACTCCTTTCACATTGTCCTCACGTGCTGTGGAGGCCTTGCACACGACCTCCGCGCAATGAAAGATCCTTTCCCCTTGGAATCGCCCAACTGGCTCGTTGCCCTTGTAACTCCAATATGCCAACGACTGGGACTCTACACCCTGCCATACCATATCCATGAAGTCATTTTCGCTGCGTCATTGTACACCTTCGTCCAGAGAGTAGTGTCGCCATGGCTGTCTTCGAGACTGTTTCCGAATCATTATCCGAAGCACTCGGCCCGCACGAGATTCAACTGGGACGTCCATGTGGTCTCCTTCGTGCAGTCGGTGCTCGTCTGCACCATGGCCGTCTATGAAATGGTCTACGATGAGGAGAGGAAGCAGATGGACTGGCAGGAGCGTGTTTGGGGATATACTGGGGGTACTGGCTTGATTGAGGCCTTTGGCTGCGGTTACTTCCTCTGGGATCTCATTGTCACGGCTCTGAATTACAACATGTATGGCTTTGGGACACTGGCACACGCTATGTCCGCCATCACAGTGTTCAGTTTCGGCTTCGTAAGTGTGCTTGAGACGTGAATGCGAGAGCTTCGGTGCTAAGTATATCACAGAGACCCTTCGTCAACTACTACGCGCCGGACTTTATTTTATACGAACTTTCATCCCCCTTCTTGAATATACACTGGTTCTGCGACAAGGTCGGCATGACTGGTTCAAGTACCCAGCTCGTTAACGGCGTGTTCCTCCTCAGCTCGTTTGCTCTCTGCAGGCTCGTATGGGGATCATATGCTAGCTTCAGTGTCTCCAAGGACTGTTTCCAAGCTCTCAGGTTCAATCAGAAGGGTCTGCATAGCATGACTCCCATAATCTCGCCAAACAACGTCATGACGTACGCTGCTCAACGAGAGGCACCAACATGGCTTTTGGTTAGCTACGGCATCTCTAATACGACTCTGAATATGCTGAATTGGTACTGGATGAGGCAGATGGTCGGTACGATCCGAAAGAGGTTCCCGGCGCCATGGGGCACCATGAAGGTCGACGAGAAGAGAAAGGAAGAGCCAATCAAGGTGGAGATGTCATCTGGATACGAAAATGGACACCAGAACCTGAAAGTCGACGCTACACAAGTTAGGAAGCGACCGCAGGTGGAACGGTCAATCACCGGTAATTCAGATATTGGTCCTAGTTTCACATGAGTAAAGCGGAAATCTTTTGGCATAGGAGTGGCTTACTCGGGCATGGAGTTTGAGCGAGGCTGTACGATACTCTGTTCAGGGTGAACGATTTTGGTCGGTTGAATTTTGCCTATCACAAGAGCTGGGATAGGGGGCAAGATCTACAGAGGGCTTATAAATTTAACGTAGGTTATCGTTTGATATTACAATCTATTTAATCCAACAGCCTTACAGCATTGAGTATAAAGGTGCGCTTTGGGATGAGTAACACAACGTCGCACATGACCCTGAAATTTCAGATCTTGACGCCTCGTCACCTCAACTCAGTAGGCTCAGAGTCACAAGCCTTCAAGTCACATCCTCATTCTTAAAAACATCCATCGCGGCTGGGAACACATCGAGTCTTGACCCATCACTCACAGCCTCCATTTCATTCCAACTGCCTCAACTCGACCGCACTCGTATACCCAACGCGCATACCTTTTCACGAGCACATCTCCTCACCAATCATGGTTCTAGGTGTCGTGAGCCCCGACTTCATCAAGCGGTCCACCTCACAACCAGACCAGCAACACGACACGCGAAACTTAAGAAGTCCATCAACGAGTCAATCCAAAGTGCCAACCGAACAACTCGTGATACCCAAACATCGGAATTTCTCTAAACCGTTTGGCACCAGTGCTGGAGATAGACGTACACAGTCCGAGTCTCTTCCGACGTCCACGACCGCGAACGGTATCGGAGGAAGCGAAGATACGTCACCATCACGATTAGAGGGAGATCAAGACGTCACTTGTAAAACCGACCCGGCGAGAAGGTCGCACTCTTGTTCACTTCCGCAACCTCAATCGCAACTGCACTCTAGTGACGATGATGAGGGTGAGGAGAATGAGATGGCGAGAGCGCGCTCGACGTCACTGGGTGAGACTATCAAGGAGAGATTGAAGGTAGATGATAGGGCGAGGACGTGGGGTGGCGTACCGAGTACAGAGATGACGGTCAGTGGGAGGACGTTTTTGAGGAGTGTTTTGGGTGGTTCAGCAAGGGTCAGGGAGAGGAGCGGTTAGGGCAGTGGGTGGTAGTGTTGGTTTCGTAGATCATGATAGGCAAGGGCAAGGGACGCGGTGCGGAGGTTGATTGAGAGCGTGCGTTGCCTTGAACGTTTTGCATGTGCTGAGATGGAGGAAGAGGGTTGAGCACCATTGGGAGGGAGCACTTCGAAAGGTACAGAGGTGACAAGCATACCATACCTCGAATTGGACTGAACTGAAATGAATTGAATTGAATCGAATACATAACTCCATGAGAAATTACCGGGCGCCCTGCCACCAAAATGATGCCAGAAGTTCTTCGCGCTCTCGTATGCTTCTCGTTCGAAAAGTCTTTAGTGTCTCCAGCATGGACACGAGTCATGGAATCCCAGGATGCCGATGATCATTAAGGAACGCCACTACAGTGACAAGAACACAAGTAAACGCCAAGCAGATCAGTACTCCAACACAAAAATCTCACGCGCACTCTCTGACTTCGCCTCGCAAGTTCGCGCTTACTTGTCAACAGAATACCCAAGGTACTCCTTCCCACCGTTCATCTTGCCCTCCTCCTTCTCCTGACCAAGACCAAGCTCTCCGGTCTTCTTCGTCAAGTCCTCGAGCTCCTTGAACTCCACACGAGTAACTTGGGCCCGGCTCTTCAACGCCTTATTCTCCTCAAGAACGGTCTCATACTCCTTGACAAACTCTTCAAACATACCGATTGTAGACTTGATGCGGTCGTGGGCATTATATTGGCCGTCCTGGTGCAAGGCGGGGACGTTGTCAATGACGTTGTGGAGTTGAAGAGGAATGGTGGCAGACCAGCCAGAGATCATTAGAGAGCTGGGACGAGACTTTGGTTTCTGCGACTCTGCTAGAGCGGCGACTGGAGCTTGAGCTTCGCGGGTATCGTTATGCTCGGTTTGAGTCTCATGATCTTGCTTTGAGGCGTTGTTGGATTTGGACTGATTGTGTCTAGGTAGCTTGTCAGTCGTTCCATATCGCCAACGAGTGGAGAGACTTGAGTATCTGCTTACTGCTTCTTGGTACGACCTTCGCATTTCTCGCATCAATATAAAGTCAGTAATCATTGATAGACTAGAAGATACTCTGGTGATTCTTACTTCTTTCCCATCTGCCGGGCGCCACCATGATGCTTCCCATTTCCGCTTCCATATGGGCAGAGAGGAGTATTGATGTAGTTCGAGTACTCCACATTATCGATCGAGGTCCAATTGTGACCATTGGGGCCACGAACCAGATGGTTACCGAATACACCACATCCAACGCAGATGAGTGTCATTCCTTCTGCCAAAGCCTTTTGTTTGACTGCGCATGGGACTGAGTGCGATGCCTGCTCGCTCATGTGGTACGGTGCAGGCTGTTCGACGCCCAAGAAGTTTGGTGCAGGCTGTTCACTCCCCATGTAGTATGGCGCAGACTGGTTGCAGTGCTGTGATTTGGTCTTCGTACTCTTCTTCTTGCTCTTGTTACCTTTGCTCTTCTTGAAGTCGCCGCCATAACCTCTGGGACCGTAACTATGGAAGCCGATGTCGCCATATATGGTGCTGCCACTGTTGCTGTACTCGGGATAGTTGTTGGGTCCATAATGTCCGCTGTCGTACTGGTTGTCGACCGATTGATAATTCTCTCCATAGCTGTTGCCGCCATAGTTTTCAGCGTAGCTGTCCTCGTAATGCCTACTGTGATTGCTGCGGATGCTCGAAATTTCATAAGCCTGTGCTGAAAACTCAGGGCGCGTGAACTCGATTTGACTATCTTGGTTGGTGAATGGAGCCCGAACTGGCCCAGGCATGATAAACGTGCCGGCGGTGGGGCACAGCTTGCTCAGTGTCTCGTCTGACATGGTATCCTGCTGAGATTGATCGTTTGTCGACAAGTAAGAGTGGCGTGTAGTGCTGTGGATGATTTGAAGTTTCGCGAATTGGAAGATGTTTGTGTGAGACTTGGCTTCGAGTTCGGCGAAGATTTTATCAGCCCTTGTTGTTTGTTGTCATAGGCAAATCACGTAAACAACACGCTCCGCGCGGAAAGACACAGGTGATTCCCGAGTAGAATTGGAGGCTCACCTTGCAGTGTACCAGAACTTCCTGGAGGATGTAATGTACCAAAGCCGTCAAACACTTCGATATTCTCGTGATTCTTAATTCGTTTCTTCAGATATCGTGTCTTCGTGGTTGCATGCAGGACAACTTTCATGTAGTTGAAACGGCCTTTTTCATCGTCAGCACGCTCCCGAAAATGCGGCTAGTTGCACTTCAAGTTCAGCAAAAGTGTGAGACTCAAGGTCGGGTTTTGTCTGGTGTATTCATACCCAAGGTGAACTCGAGCATCTCGATCAGTACTATATTTGGTGACTCCCACGGCGTTCATTTTGAGCAAGCCTTGACTTTTCGGTGGTTTCGCTCCAGCACTTGGGCAAAACTTCGCAATTTACAACGAGCTGGTTAGTCGTCAAATCCGGTGAACTCTTCCTCCACCTGAGACACATTCTTCCTCACTTCAGCAACCATGGAATCTAAACGCTTCTGCTCCTCCAATTCCTCGGGAGTCATTTTCTTTCTGCGCTCTGCATCCCTTTTGGATGTCCTCTTCTCTCTCCTTTCCTCTCGAATCTCTTTCCGATCGGACTTTTGACTCCAAGAATTGCCCTTTTGTTTCTTGTATCCTTCCCTGACGACAGGCTCTTCTGTTGCCTTCCTGATGTTCTCGTCGATCCTGTGTTTCTCGCGTACTTTGTCCTTGTATTGATAGTTGTCGAAATCAATATGGAGCCCCAACTTCCGGTCGCCGTCCCATTTCTTCAGCTCCGGCATCGAAGGCAATTTCAGCAAGCCCCAGGCATGTCCCAGTTGATCCCACTGTAAGTCTGTAATTCGGAAGATACTGGAAGCTTGATGCTTGCTATAAGCTCGCACCCAACTAGGTAAAGCACATTGAGCCAGAGCATGCAGAGCTCTGTCTTGAAGCACTAGCTCTCGAATTCTGTCCGTTGTATCTTGAGCTTCTCCATCGCTTATAGTGATTTCAGGTTCCACCAGCTTCTCAACTGGTGTCCTACGTACCCTCAGGAATTCAATATAATCCTCTTCACGTCCAGGGGTTAGCATGATGACTGCAAGTCCTTTCCTACCGGCTCTTCCAGCACGGCCGCAGCGATGCAAAAAGTCTTTAGGATCTGTAGGGGGATCCAACTGAACGATCAGATCGACACTGGCAATGTCCAAGCCACGAGCGGCAACCTCAGTGGTGAGTAGAACAGAGGGTAGCGTAGAATCGGTAAATTTCTCGTAATTCTTTGCACGCACATGCTGCTCATGTTTTCCAGAAAGTGGGACAACAGAGTGGCCAGGAAGAAGGAGGCGTAACACATGCTGAAGATAGTTGACCGCAGCACCCGTGCTGACGAAAACAATGCACTTCTGAGGGGCAAAGGAACCTAGTAGCGCTGAGAGTGCTGGCAACTTGTGAGTCGGGGGTGTAATCATATATGTCATGCGCAAGCTGACAGGAGTCTTCTGGTCGCCTTTCACTTTGACGTTGATGCGGACAGGGTTACGAAGTCCAACTCGAACCAGTTGCTCAACAGCTTCGCTCATACTCGCACTAAAGAGTCCTGTTCGACGCTGTTTCGGTAGTCGCTGAAGTATCTGTCCTATATCATCTTTGAACCCGAGATCGAGCAGCCGATCTGCTTCATCGAGTACGAGGACTTCGAAGGACAGCGAGCAGTGGACGTGGGGAGAGCGCAGAAGCTCGACAAGTCTACCCGGCGTGGCAATGAGGACATTTGGTGATTGTTTGAGAAAAATGCTGAGATCCTGGGCTGGCGTCCGAGTGCCTCCAGATATCAACTGCGGGACGACCTTCAGAATTTTTGAGGATTTCGATTTCACAGAAGAATCTATGATTTCGTCCGGAGGTTTCATAGCATCAGCCGACGCGGGGTGGAACTTGAGGAGTGATAGCAATACTGCGTGTATTTGCTGAGCCAGTTCTCTGTTCTCAGATAAGTATTTGGATGTTCTCCCCGGACAAGGCCCAAGCATACCTCGTGGGAGATATTATGATGGCCCCAACATGATGCTTTTTGATGGGATCTTGTAGTTTCAGTAGCTTTTCTATTATGGGCAGCAAAAATGCCAAGGTTTTGCCGGAACCAGTGACTGCCTCGACCTGTTCTTCTGTTAACTGGAAAGGATTGATATCGGCAGAGCATAAGTACCACTACGTCTTTATTCCTAGTGAATAACGGCACAACGTTGGCTTGTACAGGAGTCGCCTTTTCGTATCCACTGCTCGTTATTGCTTCAAGCACCCAGTTTGACAGTGGCGGATCGAACTGATCCCATGCTCTTGTGACTTGTCTATGTTCAACGGGCGCCATGGTATCAATTGGAGAATCTACTCTCAGCACTTGATTGTAGACTTGTGTTATGGATATCCATGGTTCCACGTTTGGAAGAAAAAGTTGATAACAATTGGCGACGGAAATCCAGCTTCCGGTGCAGGGTTTGGACCCTCCTCAGGCATCATTGAGGCTGAGCTTTTGAGGTCAGAGTACCGTACTAATACTGATCTCGTGAGACTCGAGCTGATTCGCATAGTAGTACTCCGGCCCTCCCGCTGAATGCGAATCTGCCACATACGTCGCAAGCGTGGCCTCTCTAAAGAAACGCCATGCCCAGCCGAGCACTGAAGCAACTCCAGGCAGCACAACTCCACCTGTCATAACACGAATAGCAAGCGCCGGACTAGCAGAACCAGATCTGGCCCTCCTCTTGCCGGCCTCCTCCTCAATCGTCACTTCGATCGAGAGGGCGGTCTGCGGCCTCATCCACACCACCTGTCTTCCTGAGTTTGCAGCTTGCAGCTCCAACATCATGTCTTCACGACGGAGCCCTATACCAAGAACACCAGAGGTTATCTCGCCGTCACCGACCGAGAGCGCTTCCAGAGAGGAATACTTTGGGAGGACCCTTCGTTCGGCCACACGCGCGAGCAAGGCTCCATCGCCAGCTGTCGTTCAAGGCGGTACCGACGGTTCCACCTCAGATCCCGAGAAAAGAGCACGGACAAGGAGTAGAAGCCCATTGCTAGAACAGAACGGTGTGCTGCCTATGTCATCCGGAAGTACTGCGACTGCGTCAAGGTCCCAAACTCCGAAAAGGAAATCAAATGGACACGAACCTAAAGGCGCAACGAGTGGACATTTGCAAGCACCCGAATTAAGTGCCGGGCATAAATATTGGCGAGAACTTAGTCGAAGTCCATCTCCATCTGGACTTATACCGATACATTCAGAGTTCAGATCATTTGTATGTCGTGCTTGATTCTTCTCCTCTGGCTATGAAATCTTAACTACATATTAGATACATCGGCATGAAATTCCACGCAAAATTTTACATGTGTCAATTGGCTTCTTAACCTCGTATCTGTATGTGAAGGGAGCAGAAGCATCACAAATCCATCCAGTTCTCCTCACAGCATTAATTCCCATCGCCACGGCGGATGTCATTCGCCACCACTACGAGCCTTTCAATCGATTCTACATTCGTATAAATGGCGCATTGATGCGCGAAAGTGAAGTCGACGGATACAATGGGGTGATTTGGTACCTCCTTGGCGCATGGGCCGTTCTTCGATACTGCCCAAAGGATGTGGGAGTTATGAGCGTGCTTCTACTCAGTTGGTGTGATACCGCTGCCTCCACCTTTGGGAGGCTGTGGGGGCGATATACACCCATGATTCGAAGGGGAAAGAGTTTGGCTGGGACTCTGGCAGCCATGTTTGTAGGCATCAGCACAGCGGTTCTTTTCTGGGGATATATTGCACCCAAATGGGGAGCACCTTATGGCTATTCAATCACACAGGAACAAGTTTTTGCATTTCAGGGACGACTTTCCCTGCCAACACAGGTTAAAGGCATTTTGGGTTGGAAGGGTGATCAAGGAACGGTCACGGGAAACGTTGCATTGGGAGTCATGAGCTTGGTTACTGGCTTGATTGCTTGCGCGAGCGAAGCAGTAGATTTATTTGGCTGGGACGACAATCTTACGATACCCGTGTTATGTGGAGCTGGACTCATGGGCTTCCTCAAGGTCTTTGGGTAGAGACGTTTCATGAGAGACACTTTGTATAGAAGCGTGGTGTTCAGGACGATGTCTACACTCAATATAAATAAGAATCGATGTTTGTATGAACAGTGACCAGTCTCCTGAAGATCGATCATTTTCCATTGAATCGCTTCGTGTCTCCGACCTGCATTCTCCGTTTCGATGGGGTACATCGGCCTTTGTCGCTGCCAAAGGTCACTTCTGGGGGTTACATTTCGCATGTAAGACAGCCTCGCATCATCCGATTGGTCCATGCCTCGGCCAGCATCAGCCTCTTCGGCAAACTCGGATTCTTGACGATCGCTTGCATGGGGAAAGGTAATTGTTTACACAAAATGTTGTTATTCCTCTACTCGTTTAGATAAAGTCCTCATGCCCATAAAAGGGTCAATTTGGTGGTTCAGGGGCGCTGTTTTTGGTGAGACTCCGAGTCGGGTTAAATTGGATCCTTGGGTTTGGGGCTGTGTACAAACGGAACGACCTGACGATCACCTTCTAATCACTGCAACCACAACTCGTCCCTGCCCTCATTCTCAACAACCTCGCTCGAGAGATCTCTTTTCCATACAACAAGAAACAATCCAAAGGCAGCCAATATGGAGATGTATACGGTTGCCATGGCCAATCGGTCAGTTCGCACGATCAAAGCCGTATGTACTACTCTTGTGCACTCCTTGCGGTAGGCAGTCACTGATCATCTGGCTATAGGAACTCGAATTTCTCGCAGACAACGATCTCATCAGTCCGACACAGCTTTCCACTATCCTCAATCAACTTCCATCAGAAACAGTGACTGGTCGGAGCAACACTCGGAATGCCAGCGCCAGCCCGGCACCTGCTGCCGCCATGAACAACCTCAATTTGAACGGACATGGACGACAAAACGAGACTCTCAGCGAGAAGAACAGCTTCTACGGCAATTCAAATCCAAGCCCTGCCCCTCCAGCATACCCAATCGCCCCTGCGCCTCCAAGTGCACCTCCATTGACTTACGCAACTGCCCTGTACGCATACAATGCTAGTGATCCCGGCGACCTCGCCATGCAAGCCAACGACCGTGTTGCGGTTACTGAGTACATGAACGCGGAGTGGTGGAAGGGCCAAAACGAGCGTACCAAGCAAGAGGGCATCTTCCCTCGCAACTATGTAAAGGTCGAGGAGAAGATTACCGAGCCACCAGCAACCACAAATTACGGAAACATGCCCTTGGACGTCTCCAACGGAGCTGCTGAACCTAGCAAAGCTGGGAAAGGACAAGAGATGGGAAAGAAGTTTGGCAAGAAACTCGGAAATGCTGCTGTGTTTGGCGCTGGCGCAACTATTGGCTCAAACATTGTGAACTCCATCTTCTAAAGACTGTTAACATACCGGCTTGTTTCTGCTTTGGATTTTTCAATCTCTAAATGTTAATATTGCATAACAAGATCGGATAGGGTGATGTGGATGGATGTCCTGTTATTCTTACATAAACCTATTGTCGCTGTGTCATGGGCTCGGAGTTTGAGGGGTTTGATATGCGAAACAGGAATTATGGCGTCTGAATGTCCTCGAAGTAATAGACTGGAAGTGTTCTTGGTGGGAAGGATGGCCGATTCTCATAATCCATCTTATCTTCATATCATCCTGCTAAAGCACTATTGCTTGATATCTGCTATTATTGACAATAAAATCGTACTGGGGCCAATCATGCAAGGGTCAGCGTTTGTGATTTTGTGAGTAACCTATGTTACCAGAAGAATTCTGAAAGTTTTGAGTCTCAACTTCTTTGAAAACCAGCGACTTGAACCATATCTTCACGTCTCCCTTACCCTTCATAAACCATCGTACACGCTCAGAATGCCGATAACCATATTACCTCCCGCGCCTCCACCCTCAAATGCCTACGACAATAGATCCAAAGGGGATGAAGACAGCGATTCCGACCTCGACTTGGAGGGCGACGTTGATATGGAGGGCGCAAATAGAGGAGCAAAACGCTTGCGAGTCTCCAAGAAACACGTCGTAACTCCAGGAGAGTTGGTCACAGACGATGCACAATGGATGAGGTGCAGATAGCTCTCATACCATCCAAATACGATTTTTCTGACAAAAGCTATTCCAGAGGACACGGAACGTACCACCCACAAGGTTCAACCTCAATCCACAGCTCCGTCTCCGGAACAATTCTCAAAACGAACAAACTCCTCTCAGTCATCCCTCTCCGCGCACGATACACCCCAGAAATTGGCGATCTGGTTGTCGGTCGCATAATAGAAGTTCAGCAACGACGATGGCGCGTTGAAGTCGCAGCACCACTTCTTGCCGCTCTACCACTTTCTGGAATCAATTTACCGGGCGGGATCCTCAGACGTCGAACAGCAGTCGATGAATTGAATATTCGGAATTTCTTCACGGAGGGAGATTTACTGGTTGCTGAGGTGCAGAGTGTTTATGAGAGTGGACAGGCGACTTTGCATACGAGGAGTACGAAGTATGGCAAGTTGAGGAATGGATTCTTCATGTCGGTTTCGGGGGCTGGAGGGGGTGGGTTGGCCAGGAAGGGTGGGATTGCGAGGAGCAGGAGACAGGTTTTCACTTTGACGACTGGACGTGGTGGCGGCGAGATTGATGTTATTCTCGGTGTAAATGGCTTCATCTGGATTGCGAAGCATGTGGAACGAGAGCAAGAGGTGGGCATTACACGAATTGAAGAGTCAGTTAGTCAGGATGTGTATTCAAGTCAGAACGAAGACATCAGTGTGGAAACGAGGAAAGAGATCGCAAGGGTATCTGGTTGTATACGAGCACTCGTGGAAGCTGGCAAGAGAGTGGATGAAGAGATGGTCGTGAAGGCATATGAGGCATGCCTTGAGATGGACGATGATATGGATGGCTCTGGAGAGTATTTGGGTGGTGAGAAGGGCAAAAGAATCGTCGAGGCTGCGCTCGACAGTTGAAAAGAGTATTGGAAACCCTTGCTCAATCATCAAGAAAAGACCGTGGGTCACTTGAGCTCTTCGACCAGAAGTGATGAGTATGCTCGAAGCTCATCCTAGGACTCACAAGAATCTGCGTCAGTCGCGCAGTTTCACAAAATGAAGAGGTCGTATTTGGATCCATATTGATATGCATCTTTATGGTGCTCTCTATTGATGCTGCTAATCTCCATGATTGGGGATGACCGACCGGTCGATATGAGCCCAACCATAGCATGTGCGGTACAAGGATTCAATAAATGTTCTCCAGGCCATTCAAGTTCCTCGATTGATGAGCTTAGGGACTTCGTAGTCTTCGATCAACCCTTGAGATATTCGGTTCTTCTCGCCATTTCGCAGCCCCTCTTCGCCTAGCGGGAAACCATGCTTGATAGGATTTTTCTGGAATGAAGCACATACGGGAGACATCGCGAATACGAATGTGTACATTGACCATCTTTTGCTCCTGGGAAATGCACCAACTCGATCATTTCCTTGAGTTCACACAGGGATCAGCGGCCTCCACGAACAACGCGCCCGTGTCTCATCGTTCTGTAAGATTTGATACTTCGAGAAGCCACAGACGAGATTATGCCTTATAGGACCATACCCTCTTCTGGTACTGAATTTGAAGCTTCTATTTACGATCTCATTGAGGTTTTGATCGACCTAACGAATACTCAGAACAACAGGAACAACCTGTTCTCGTCCAAGCGCTCAATATGTTATTTAGGTCTTGGAAATCATGACCGTATTCTCGAAAAAGCTGGAGCTGCATAGTGGTAGCATGGATTGTTTGTACAATGGGAAGGGCGACGTTTCGATGGGAAAAGATATACACCTGCAAATTTTTCTCAAATATATAGGTTTCTTGTATATTTTTATTTCTTTGTCCGTTAAGCCTCTCTCTTCATTATTTTCAAGGCTCGGAGATCAGAGAAAGGATCACGTTGATACTCTTCTTGCGATCATGGTCAATGAAACTAATTTTTGATAATTTTCATGTGCTTTTGAAGGCCATGATGCGCCATTATCAGACCTACTATCGCATTTCTCTCGAGCTCTTATTTGTATAGGATGAAGGGACCATGCACTCAACTGCAGAAAAGACCTTATGAGAAAGTGCGGGTGTTGGGTCTCTCTGTCTCATCGACTAAACGCTGACCAATATCGACCAAAGCTTTGATATGACGAGATATTATCAATGGAGACCCAAGCTGTTCAACTTTATTGTGAAAGCTGGGGCCTCTCTTCAAGATTGAGGTTTTTGCGTCCCTTTAGTCGGACGTTTTGTATCGTGATCATATTCTTTCCAAAGCTCCAAGAGTTCGCGTCCAAGAAATAGAACCAGAGCATCCGCTATTGCTTAACATCCATCATCGACGGAATCAGTACCATAGTCAAAGCGTCGACAGTGGCATGCTCACTCTGTGTCCAACATTGCCATCATTTACTCTCTATCTTTCACTTGCATTTCCAAGTATTCTCTGTTCCTTCGTCCTTGTGCCGCGCGAGTTTTGATCGGCTGGTTTTCCGCCGCGAGAGCCTTCGAACGATGCTTCCGAGAACTGTGAATGTTGGAGTTGTTCCTGCGAGCGTTGTTGCGTTGATTCATCGTATCGCGCGATGTCGTTTTGGTCGAGCTTGATCTTGGTTGGTTCGCGACGAAGCATTTTGAGAGTGGTATGGTAGCAATAGACCTGTTCTTGGGACAAGATTGATTTCGAAGATAAATGTGGTTGCTTCAAGGTTGCTCAATCAGGACCCGACCTTGGTGTTGGCCTGATAGTAATCACGTCAATAAAGTCACGGGGCGCTAGTCCCAATTCGCAGCTCCGAATCTAAAAATCATGGATGGAGTGTATCTTACAACGCGATCTTCCCCACCACCTCGCCATTATTGCTTCATGCAACACTATCATGATGCAGAAATGGCGGATACGAAATTCAATTGGCCCCGTCACTCGACGGTCCTCACGTCCTCCTCCACAATGCGCCTTCAGCACCTCTCGGTCATGTCTCGATGATGAGCAGCGTCCTCGATCGAATCGTCAAGCTTCTGCCAAAGCTGGCCGTCTCATTGCCAACCTTAACACCAGGGGAGCTCCAGAACGATCAAGAGATCCGAACTTTGGACTCCGGGGCTTGAAGCCATATGATGACCGGGCGGGCACTGCCACGGCAAACACTGCGAATCAGCCTGTCAGGATCCGGAGGGTTGAAATGGATTACGGGGACAATTCAAATCCTGCAAGATCGCCAGACCGTCCTTCTTCGAACCGTCCCTCTCCAGACCGTCTCTCTTCAAACCGCACCTCCCCAGATCTTTCCTTTTCAGACCGTCCCTCTTCGAACCGTGCCTCCTCAGACCTTCCCTCCTCAAATGGGCCTCCTCGTCGTGACTATCAATCTGGTCAAGCTGCCGCATCGAAGTCGCGTGGAGGGGTCCGATTTGGTCGACACTCTGCGTCGGACCAGCGTGGAGAGGGTCGATACGTAGGCAGAGATTATAGGGGAGGGAATGAGGCATTCGCTGCAACCGAGGAGGAAGAAGTAGACCTCCAAGCCTTGGTTGAAGAAGAATTACGTCTTTCAACCCCACCTCAGGAAGAATGGGAGATTTTGGATAAGAACGGAAATATCCTGGACGATGAAGATGATGATGAGGAGTGGGAAGACGAAGATGACCTTGAAGAATTGGATATATATTCTGGAAAAGACGCGGACGCTCCGGATCGATGGGAGCAATCAGCCTATAAGGGCATGGAAATGACGCTGAAAGAGATAAACCCAGGACCACAACCCTTCAATCCCAAACGCATGAAGGCAGAGGAACTTCATACTGCGTTCATCACCACAGGTGCTGGAGAATTAGGTGTCGCAGCGGCTGCTAAACAAGCTATGGGAAGGTTCGGACGACGGGCTGACATAGATTACCAATATGATGCGGAATTGGCAAGCCGACTGTATCGCGGAGAACTGGTTAGATTCCGAGATGCTGAGGAGAAGAAGCGAGTCATGTGGATGGCAGAAGAATTTGCCAGCAATACTGCAAACAGGATCATGGAGAAGAAGGGGGAGTGGGAACCTAAGATCGACGTTGGGTTCGTGCCGTTACCTGAGAAAGCCAAGGATGAGATTGCTGGCAAGGCCATGCGAGGAATATATCCAATGGTACCAACTGTGACGGGAGAACTGGCACGCGCGGGAATGAGTGACCAGAAAAAGACGATGGCACATTTACGAAGATCGGTCCTGTTGAATGAGACTTATTCGCCTGCTCAGGGCAAGTCGATGGTCGATTTTATTGCTAAGATGTGGCCAGTAGAGAATCGTTCTCAGCAATCACAGCCTGGAAAACGGACGGACGCTTAAGCTGTTGTATAAGTATTGTATAAAAGTCCTGATCAGACGAAGTGATGTTGGATGCATACAAGCGGTTTAATATTGACTTTGGGTAAGGCATGAATTATGTGACGATTAGGGAGGCAGGCCCAATAGTGGGTTTGCCACTCTCGATTTCACTGGGAAAAGTTTACAAGTCTGTGCGATTCAGCAAGTCCAATGGAGAAAAAATGTGACTTCAACGAATGGCTAAAAACTTAGTCGAGGACGAGCGGCAGATCATGCCGCTTTTGGGAGCCAACGATGAATGCTGCTCTGTCGCAGGAGTTTACCAATTTCAGATCGACATCATTAAGCATTCTTGTTCCAAATGTTTCCCAGAGTCTGGAAAGGATGATATTGCCCCGAAGCTGTTCTACTCATTTCATAAGCTTTGACGTGAGGCAGCCAGAGGTGTCTTCATGACTTCAGCCTATACCTAAGAAGAGATGGGTTGCAATAACTGTGAGTGTTCTATTTAGAGGCAATGCATGCTGATGTTCGCTAGCTCCACTGTTCCCGAGTCTGACTAATTCGTTAAGGATTCTATCAAGACTGCATACACAGTGTGGGAGCTTGACGGTGACATTGCACCGAATTGAAGCCTGACGAGAACCCATCTTCCGGCTGTGTGTGTTTTCAAGACTCTCGACGAGGCTTTTGAGATCACGACTGCGGAATCAACAATCACTCATGCCGATCCTCGACGCGTGTTCGCCTGTATCGTCCAAGTGAGTCTGCTTTGAGGTCTGCTGTGTGGCAAGATGGCGAAAAAAGGAAAATATCAACACATTGTTCGCATACGCTAAGATTTGGTATGAAGGGTGGTTCACAAGGCAAGACGATGCCGGCAGAGTTAGATTCTTTAACAGGTACGTGTTACTTGTACACTCGTTTACGTACAAGCCTAGTACCTGCCCATGAAATCAGGTTCGACTCTTCTCCGATTGTTCTCCATCAATGTTTCTTAACAACTTCTGCCCCGTGCTCCCCTGGTTTGCACTCCATCATCCCAGAAGCCTGTGTCTGGCCACTTTGACAATAAACAATGAAACCGTTTTTGTTGTGAGCTGCAGACTGTTCTAACGGACGAGTCTTGAGATTCTGCGCGGAAGACAACTTGGGGGTTTTTGATTGCTTTATTTATAGATTGGAGATGTAGGGAGTAGGAAGGAGGAGGGGACGATGCATGCAGACGGTAGTTTTTGCCCCACAGAAATATACAGGACTTGCATGATCGCACTTGATCCAAGCGGGCATATTGCTCACCATACCAGCACCCAGGGGCCTCGGCAAATGTTTGCGTGGTAAGGTAGGAGACAAAGAGGGTGAGCGGAAGTATAAAGTGCGTGGTTGAGGTGGCATATGTTGTAGGAGAATTGAGAAGCGAGTCCTGATATATCTTAGGAGGATGGTAAGATGCGTGCGTTGTAGGAAAATGGGGCTAGTGACGGATATTTTGGGAAGCGTCTGCTTTTTTCTTAGGTTACATCCCAGCAATATATGCAAATTCTCGATTTCGTATCATCTCGCTTTATCGTCACGCATACGAGTCGTTGCAAGGTAGTCATGTTCGACTTATCTCCGACACATTTCCATCAACTTCGAAGAAGGAAGCTCCCAGATCACTCAATCCCCTCCCGAAGTCGGTTTACTCTCCACCGCAGTTTCCACCTCCCACAACTTTGAGAAGCACTCCATGACCCTGAATTTTCCCGTCAGGCGCGCTGGACAGTAAAGAAACTTTTCGTAGTAGGGTCCGGGAAAAAGGCCGCAGTATAGGCGAATGGTGACAGCGGCGTGTCCTGCGCGGATAATGATTTGGGATTGTTTGTGTGCTTTTTCACAGATTAGAGATGCAAAGAGTAAGAAGGAGGGGACGGGAGTAGAGTGATACAGGTTTAAAGAAGCCAAGGAAAAATCGTCAACATACTAACAGTAGTGCCCTCGGGACAAACATATCTCTGACCCTTCAATGTGCAGGTCTCGGAGGCTGTATAGTGAATACCTTGCTTAGGGTTCCCCTCGTAACATCCTACATAGCTTGACTGACTTTGAGCAAAGGTTTGCGTAGTTAGGAAAGTGAGTAAGAGGGTAAGCGTAGCGATGTGGTACATGACTGGGCTTTGGTGTGGCGAAATGGTCCCAGGGATTTTATGTATTACAAGAGGATTGAGGCTGCTGAATCGTAGACTTCAAGAGATATTGGCAATTTAGGATGTGGATTGAAGGATTTGACGCCGGGGAGATCGAAATTTCTCGCTGTAATGTCACGCATTTAGATCGTTACAAGGTCATCGTGGTTGCCCTGGCTCCAACTTCATTCTATTGATATCAAAACAGGAAGCTTCTAGGGATACTGAAATCCCTCCCTCCAAGAGTTCCTCAACCAAGCTTATCACTCCAGACCTTGGAGACAATGCCCTTGCACTCTGGGAACAAGAATTTGTTCGACGAGGTCGCTGAACAAAAAATAATCTTTTTATAAAATCCGCCGCAAAGTATTGTCAAGATAGCATCAGAGTGTCCTGCGCGGAGGGTATATTGGGATTGTTTGACCGCTTTTGCATGGGTTAGAAGAGGAGGGTGTAAGAATACAGGAGTGAGGATTCAACATACTGAGAGTACTACCCCCCCCACAACTGAACACCTTTCCATTCTCTATATTGCGTGCTAAGCACTCCGGGCCTTCTATGACGGGACGTTTGTTGGGCGCTCCCTTCTGGCATATGGCTTGTACCTGAGCTGGTGTTGCAAGCAAGGTAAGGAGGAGGGTTGATATGGTAGTGAGGTGCATGAAGAAGGCTTTGATGTGGTAGTAGTGGGTTAAGTCCGTTGAGTATTGTGCCTGGGTACGTCCTGGGAGATTGACACGTAGGTTATATAGGCATTCAGGGTGAGTGGTTCGGTTTACCTCGCTTTGCGTTTTTAGCATGGGCTACTAGTATATACTGTGATTGTGTGAGTTGAATGACCCGCTCAACGCCGCGCTGCGCTTGCGTAGGCTGAATCCTCTCGCTTACAGGAATCTGCGATCCGGTCATTCCTAACATTTGATACGAAGCGTTAAGGAAAATATTTACCAGGATACATCTGGTGCGGTGTGGGTACCTAATGGGGGCGTGGGCGTCGCTGCGTGGAGTCGCGGACCATTACCGTAGGAATTGGCGAGTGTCGCTAGTGCCTCGCTTTTCTGTAGTCGTATACGAGCGAATCAAACAGCTAAGATGCGGAAACTGTACCGAGGTCCCATCGAGACGGAGAAGTCTGATTGGCGTAACAGGTTATACGGAAAGCGAGGCACTAGCGACACTCGCCAATTCCTACGGTAGATCCGTGTATTATTGAGATGCTAAATTTAAATTTTCGGAACGTTCTCCTTCGAAGCGATCAGGACAAGAAGACCGGCTACGCTAACAGAGCGTTGG
Source organism: Venturia effusa (assembly GCA_007735645.1). Classification (NCBI taxonomy): domain Eukaryota; kingdom Fungi; phylum Ascomycota; class Dothideomycetes; order Venturiales; family Venturiaceae; genus Venturia; species Venturia effusa. Next base: position 2,034,572 of record CP042185.1, on the reverse strand, counting down.
GTGCAGAAGTCCGTCGTCTACGCGTATCGATAATGTGGTTTGATCAGAATAGAAAGGATACGTCAAAAGACTGCGAAGTGTTCTAGAACCTTATAGAGTAACAGATCTGGCCATGGAGTAGACGCGACAAAACCATCGCTGAGAGCCTGAGAGCCTTTCTTGGATACGATCATCTCCCAAGGCTCCCATCAGGTTGGCGGGATAATTCAAAGCATGGTAGATCCTGTGTCTGACCTTTGGCGGAGATTGAAGGGCCGATTTAAATCCTGTCGACAGTCTAAGATCTCCCCAAGCCGGTGTAGGAGTATGGAGTCTCTCTCTACTTGTTCACTATGGTAGACTTGGTAGCAGATCTTCTCGGTCAAAATGCCGGCGGGCAAGTTACACTACAATTCATGGGCCGAGAAAGGATGGCTCACGGATGTGACGGAAGGGGTGTGTCAGACCCTTGGGATTGGGAAAGAAGAGTTTGTGGGGGAGAACTACTGACCTTGTACTCGAATTATCGTTTTCAATCCGAAGGCCACCAATATCACTTGAGCTTTGAAGAGAAAAACCGAGGTCCTGCTATTCGTGTACACCAGGTGCCGATCAGACTTTATCGAGTATTAATAGAATCCGGCTCTAAAGATAGATTTCTAGCTCTATGGTCAGTTGACTCGGTTTTGTTCAAAAAGGTTGCTGCAATCTAGAATGACCTCTGCTTAAGAAAGTCGAGAAAATATTACCTCTTGTTGTTCCTTTCTCTTGCAGAACGACAGGGTCAAGAGTGGCTCGATTTCTACCAAACTGGCATCTCAATGAGAACGAATGGTAGAATTGGTAATACCAATCCCAAGCTAATGCAGTCGGGGAAAGTAGACAACGTTAGCTTTTTCTGAGTGATCGTGAAGCTTTGAAACGATGAAGAGTCTAAAGCCACCAGAAGAAGTGGACGTCACATTTCAACATGTGTATTTTCACCAGCTACAGAAAAGGCATCAGAGACAATAAGGAGCCCCTTTAAAAACCAAGGAGTTTTCTCGTCTCAGTATGACTTGGCGCTGAGGAGCAATCGAGGTTGGTCGTCGTGTTTCATGGACGTTCCAATCGTGTCAGAACTTCTGCACGTGTGAACCAACTCGCGCGAAAGATGTGCTCTTTCACGCCAGTCCATCTTTTCTCATCTCTATTTCCAGATTTTCCTCCTCGCTACAGGTACTTGAGAGCCAGAAAATGAAGATCCGTCTCACGCACTTCAGTGTTGTCTGTTCATGCCTTTTCTTAACCAGTCATGCACGTGAAACTGGCAGCGATATATGCAGCAACCTTGGCTCATCAGAGTATATATTCCGTCAATTGTGTCTGAGAAACAGGAGTGATCAACCGCGCGACAACAAGGAGAAGGCAATAGCATCGTCCTCGCAACAATTCCTCCAGAGTCGAGTCCAATCACCACACCCCTGGTCATACGACCCAGAATGTATATTCAGCAAAAGTCTTCAAATAGACATCTGCGTTTGGACCGACATCAACTTCGCAGCTGGCCGAGGAATTTCTATAATCGCGACTCCCGACTCCGCCACTGCAGTAGCAAAGAACAAGATATTCTACGACCCCGACTTAGCCAGTACAGCAAACAGCATATTCGAACCTCCCTACGAGATTCGTCAGCTCCCAGGTCGAGGATTCGGTCTCATTGCCAACCGAACCGTCCACCGTGGTGATAAAATATTCGTCCATACGCCTATTCTGATCGCCCAGGCCATTACCGAGACGGGACTGGAAGAGGAGGAACTATTCAGACTTCACAGGGTAGCTGTTGAGAGATTGCCGGAAGGGAGTCGGCAACTGTTTATGGCGTTGCACGGGCATTTTGGCGGGGATCTTGTGTATGACCGGTTTAGCACGAATGCGTTTAATGTATTTGATTTTGCTGCTATCTTTCCTGAGACAGCTGTAGGTTTCTTTGAGAGCATTAGAGCAGCTGGATTACTGACAATTGGTTAGCGGATAAACCATGATTGCCGACCAAAGTCAGTTGATGTCTCGTCTATATCGTAATGCTTCGGGAAGACCAACGACTGATGCGAGTTAGCGCTGGCTATTATTTCGACAAACCTACATTCACTCACAAAGTGCATGCCACGAGGGAAATTTCTTCCGGAGTGGAAATCACCATATCCTGTGAGCCAATCGAAATCTAAGGCAGCTGGGAGGAATTAACTCTTTCTGCTAGACATTGATCCATTCCTAACCTCTCAACAACGCCTCGAACGTATCCCAGGTCAGTGGGGTTTCAACTGTAGTTGCTCCCTCTGCAGCTCGTCAAGAGAGGATCTGTCAGCATCCGACCAACGCCTGGAACAGATCTTAGAGCTTGAGTCTCAACTTCAAGATCTTAGGACTAATCGCACAGCAAAAGTTGAGACGGCAGAAAAATTAGTCCTGCTATATAAAGAGGAGCGCTTTGAGACTTCACTCGCGAAAGCATATGTTTTTGCGGCGCTGGAGCATATCTATGTTGGTAACCGGAGAATGGCGCAGAAGTTCGCAAAGCTGGCGGTTGAGACGACGAGTCTGTGGTATGGACCTCAGAGCGAGGATGTCAAGTTGATGGACTCGATCGCGAGGGAGCCCGAAAGACACAGACACTGGAAACTGTTCCATTAGAATTAATGCCGTGAGACACGACGACCTCGTTCATGAGCCCAATTACAATACGATTATGTGTATAGCCTTGAGAAGCCTCCTTGGGGCGGCTGTAACCAATTCCTCTCGTCGTAGATCTCTTCACCCTCGATGACGTGGAACGTATATATAAACCTGCTCTTTTCACCCGTGTTCTTCTCACTCTTATGCAGTAGATTACCATGGATGAGGACCAAAGAGCCTGCTTTCACCTCGCCTAATGTGTATTCCTCTTCTTGCTCCTCCTCCCCTTCCTCCGTTGCCAGGCCCGCTGGAAACCGACTCCCCTTATTATCCACAAATTCAGTTCCACCCTCCCGTCTTACAAACCTCGTCTTCACGGGTGCTCGTCTGTGGCTTCCTGCAGCAAAGGACAGACATCCATTCTTCACATTCGCATCCTCAAGCGCGTACCAGAAGCCCACCGCCGACGGTTTCTCAGTGAATAGGAATGTCGAGTCCTGGTGTGCTGGAACTGCTCCTCCAATTTCTGGCTGTTTGCAAATCACCATGCTCTGTAGACACTTCGGATCTTTGTAGCCCAAACTTCTCGCAATGGCCGCATTTTCTTTGTTGAGGGTAGCAGCCTTGAATGGCGGCGATAGTCCATGCAAATAATGTCCAATCTTGTTTATCGATTTCTCTTTCGGCTTTGATAGGGTACCCTCGGGTGTGAAGGCGTCCTCTTCGAAGAAGAAGCGTACTTTGTCGTGTGAGGTAAGGAAGTAGTCGTCGCCGACGTGAGCTGATTTCTCGCCGGTGGAAAATTTGGTCATGGGATGTGTTTTCAGGTCAAAGGTTGAGAGGAGGGTATTCGTTTCGGCGAGTAGCGAGGTTACGGTCTCTGGCGATAGAGCATCGGGTATGAGGAGATAGCCATTTTTGTGCCAGAAGGAGAGCTGATCCGGCGTGAGACCTTCAGCGGGAAGAGGATCTGAGGAGGGCGGAGAAAGAGACATTGTGTATCCTAGTTGATTGTGTGTTGGGATGATTGCTGTATGGGCAAATATGTGGAGGTGGCGCACTGGCGATACGCCAATAGATGCAGTAATAGCTTGTCCCGCAATTCAAGGATCGTGGAATTCATACTCGATGCCTTTCACTCCTCTCCATCCAACAAGTGGAACATAAATTTTGGAAATGGCCACAGAGAACTTGGCTACCTCTCAACCCTCTCCTCTCAACTACGTCCTTGGATTTCTGGCCGTCGGTCTAGCATGGGGTTTCACGACTCCATTCATGCGAAAAGCCGCCATAATATCAAAACCAATCTCAAGGCCTCAACTCGAGGATCCCAATTCCTCGTATCCTATGAGAAAGCTGCTAGGAATGTGGTACGCGATATATGACCTGATAGCTCGGCCGGCATACTCGATCCCATTACTCCTGAATCTGTCTGGAAGCGTATGGTTCTTTCTGCTAGTCGGACAAGCTGGTAAGTTGGATATTGCAACGTTGATGATAGGGCATGGTACTGATGCTTTTGTGTAGAGTTGAGTCTTACTGTTCCGATCACGAATTCTCTTGCTTTTCTATTCACGGTCCTTGGGGAATGGTGCGTGGACGGGAAAGCAGTATCAAAAGGTTCATGATCCCTCAACGAGGTCCGCAGGCTAAACTCGCTAAAAACATGATAGATACGTGGCTTGGAATGGTCTTCGTCCTTACTGGGATTGCACTTTGTGTTTATTCCAAGCTTGACGTATAATTTTGGCATGCTTTTTGCAGGTCCTTTGCCCCTGGAGATCGAAGCAAGCGAATTTGCATGGCTATCAGCACTTTCAATTGACTGGACCGATGTCTTTCCCTGTAATGCTAGCTTTCCGGTCTAGTTGAACAGAGCCGAGCTCGAATTCCCTTGCAAAAGGACGCACCGGCGCGTCGAAACCAGCTCCGCTTGGTTCCTGTGCATCGCGGTCGAATCATTAAACGTAGTCCAGCACGCCGTGGAGACTACAACGGAGAACGCTCCTGAAACCAATTGAATCATAATTACTACATTATCAGACGAGATCGTCGGAATCTAGAAAACATTCTTGGTCATGATATATTTTCATCAAGTAATCCTGCATGACGGACGATGGACCATCGATGTTATCATGGTATACGGCTCTACAGCAGTCTGCTTCGTAGAATCGAGATGATTCCAAAAAGGAGAAAAGGGTCCAACGGTCGTGGGGTAAAGATGTCCATTGGTCAGTATTCGAGGCTGAGCTCATCTGGACCAAATTCGCTCTTATGATGCTTGGACCCCAAGGACCATTAGGGAAACATGAAACTGTGAGATCACGAAGCGTGCTGTTTCTGTTGAGGGGGAAATTTGGTATATGGTGGCTCTGGTGCAGCTGGAACCGTGCTCAAATTCTTTGATCTATAAAATCGCCCTCTCTCTCTCTCCGAGTCACTTCTTCAACCTCACGAGGCGTCATCGCATCCATCTTCTCTCAATCTCTTATAATCATCTATATCTTCTTCGATGAAATACTCGATTTTACTTGCGAGCCTGGCGGCCTCTGCCGTGGCAATTCCTTTCGTCGATATTGTCGTCGGCGAGGACGCTGTCACGAGCTCCACACGTCGTGACCATCGTCACCACGGTACTACAGGCTGGTTGTCTTCACTCCTTGGAAGCTCTCGATCTCACTCCCGCCACCGTGGAAATGTATGTTCGCCTCATATACCAAATAGTCGCACACGCTGACCAGGGTCTCAGCGCCGACACCGCCACAATAGCCACCGCCATCATCACGCTCTGGGTCTTGGAGATGGGGATGATGACGGAAACCCTATCGAAGGAGAGCAATATGAGGTGAGCTTTTTTCGTTGAAGCTCCCCCTAGTGCAATGTAGCTCACAACTTCGCTGTCAGTGTGTTCTAACTGCTAAACACAACCGCGATGAGCGGGAGAACACGAGACGATGCTGCAGCCAGCAAGGTGGCCAGCTGTACGAATCCCGTGGCCACTGCATTTTCCGCGAGTTCATGGGCAATCCGCATGAAGAATGGCAAGCCTGCGGTATGATGGCTCGCGGTACCGATTTCGCCGCATGCTACCAACGCGAGCAGAGAGAGATCGAAGACGAGCTCGCTGGTGTATGTGAAAAGTGATTGTCAATTTCGTCGTGCGGTATAGAGCTAACAAATCCACAGCGCGGCTGGCACAGTGACGAGGAGAAACACCGAAGACACCATAGTCGACACGGACGTCATGGAAGTCATGATCATCACGCTCGAAAGCACCACGGCGGCCGAATGAATGTGCTCGACGATGGGGACGATGATGACAATGATGATCACTACAGCCACCATGGAAAACACGGCCGCCACCATCGCAAACAAGAAGTGTACGGGTGCCGCATCGATTTAGATGACGAGAATCGTCGCCATGACCTTTTAGAGCATTGTTGCGAAGATCAAGTCCGTGGTCACGTTGATCCAGAAAGCCAGATGGTAGGTTTTCTTTCTTCATCCATGAACCAAGCATTACAGCTGATCCATTTGTAGTGCTGGGATGTTCGTCGACGTGACACTCCGCTGTTCGAAAACTGTGCTATGGCCCTGGGTGCTCAGAATGCTGAGTGCCATAAGCCTGATGATAACAACGGAGGTGACGGTGGAGGCCATGATGGAGATCATAGTGGCGATGATGATGGCAAGGATGATCGCTATTGATTGGCCGATTTGCAGGACATGCGGACATGCCTCCCAGATGATCAGACGACAAGTGTCGTAAACCAGCGGCTGTGCTGAGGTGATAAAAGTGCTTTAACTAGAATCGTAACAATCGAGCGAATTTTGTCTCGCTGCTGTTTCATCGATCTTATCGGTACCCATCTGATCTCGTGGATTCGTTCATGGCTCGTTTCAATGGTTATTTTCGTGCGGAGGGTCCACTCATCTCACATAAATTGGTAGTACTTCCACCTCTTCATATGACCTCTCGCATGGCGGTGTCATGGCAACTTCGTAGCTCGGTGCATCAGCACTCCCAACATCCATTGGATAGACAATCTGAAGTGGGACGTTCAGGATGATCGTCGCTTTGCCCTCTCCCTTCACCTCCAGTCGCAACGAGACGCTATATCTCCTTGAAAGAAAGGGCGTAAAAAACGTCGGCGCCGGCATCGCATTCTCCGTAATCGGCAACCAGACCAAGGCATGAGCGATCCACTCGACATCATAGTGACTAGCCGGGTTCCTGGTCCAGTGCGAGAGATGCAAAGATCGATGATAGGATCTTCCGAATTTGGGAATTGCAGCCAAGAAAGGAGAATCCTTCGATTGTTTGATCGTTGGTTGTGAGTCCATTTTATTCGCTGAAATAAACGTTACTGCCTTTAAGAGTGAATTGATCCTGACGTCCAATTTGCGTGGTTTTGCACAATCGCGCATGATGAATTTCAAAGCGAAGGCTGCCATGGAGGGATCGCCGTGGGAGCGGATTTCAAGAGGCCTGGGTTCCGAAGCGATGACTGTAAGATGCGAGCCTGAGGTTCCGAAGCGCGTCAGACGTTTCTCCTGACTGCAGTGGTATTCTTCTGGGAAGTGGGCTAAATGGACAGGCGGAGGATGGGGGTCTGGTGAGTCGTATATCCGCACTTCATGGGTGCACTTTGAGACGATGGTATCGCCGCGGAAGGCAGTGGCCTCGACTTCATATCTGACGGTCGCTTCTGCCTGACAGCAGGCTTGTCCTACTGCTTTGGAACACCACGGTCCAAACACGTTTAGTGACGAAGGCAAGGTTCGAAGGTACTTTCTTGCTGAGTCATCCTCGTCGTTCTCTTCACATTGCGGACCACTCCAAGGCTCTTTGGCCAGGGGGAAGTCGAATCGGAATAGTTCGCCGTCGCCGTTGTCTGGATCGTATCTAGAAGATACCGAATCTTGGACATCCATAAGCTTCAATATCTATGGTTTGATTAGCATTAGCATACGCTAAGGCAACTCGTTCAGCTCGCCTTTTGTTCCAATACGAGCTTGTGGGGTGAATAGAGTGCCTGGCACCTATGGCCAACAACATTCATGAGATATCCTGGGAATTGTTAAATGCAAATTCGAGAGCTTTCCAGGGCACAACTTCGTACCTTTCAGAACGAGCTTGACCTTCTCAATTCCGCCACTTTCAGCGACTCTGGAGGCCTTCAATGTTCCTTGAATTCCTCGATGCCTCAAAAAGATGGGCACTTCGTTGTCCAACTCTCTGGAAGGAAATGTATTCATGAACTCGAAGTCGAGCTTCAGCTCTTCCCTTGGCGCACCCATATTCCCGATTCTCAAACTTTCAAACATCGCGAACGATGTGAGCGACCCGCGAGAAATAGTTGAGCGATCACCAAACGATCGACATGGACGATACTAATATAGATGTAGACACAGTCTTGTAAAAGCTCAACCCACGCCAGTAAAAGTCAGGCGCGATGCCCCACACCATGCATCCGCGACTAGTGCGTTGATCTTCAGCAAGCGAAGGACAAAAAACGGTGAGATATCGAGAGGGAGGATAGCGTGAAGGTTCTGTAGATTCAAAAAAGGTAAGGCCGCGATCTGAGGCCGATAAGAACAAGCCGCGTGCAGGAGGGAGCAGGGCAACGTTGGATGATGTATAAGACAGACAAAAGGATGATCGCACAAAGCAAGGAAAACTAGCAGTCCGCTGGGCGACCGTACACCAAGCGCAGGGCGGAGCTAAGAAGAATGTCTTGCTTCTTCTTAGGTTCTGGGTGGTTGGCGCAGCTGGCTGAACAGAAGGCACAAAAGTCCATCAGTCAGTCCAGGGAATATCTTGGTCCTTTTCTCCTGAGAGAGAGATAGCATGGTCGCGAGATGAGGCCCCGTTCTGTATTTGTGCCGTGTCACTGTATTTGTTAGGCTCTTGAGACTGTTGACAGATGCTCGCACGGATTATTGCAACAGCAAGGCGCACACCGACAAAGGAATCCGCAGGGCAGCCAGAGAAAACCTTACGAGATGTTGCCCGCAACCCATGATGGCTCCACTTGTATTGCAGATCACAAGATTTACGTGGAGCATCCTGGTATCATTGTTTCAGAAAGGATGAAACAAGAGATACGGTTGGCGCCTTAGTGGACAACTCACCAAACTGCGTTTCCCCTTGAAAAGCCTGGGGAGAAGATGAAGGAGGAGAGACGAAAAACGCTCAGCAAACAAACGGCACCTCCCGCTAGGGCTGACTCGTTTGAGACGTGTGGCTGCATGGGGACTCGGGAGTGGGAAGGGATGTCTCTTGTTCATTCAACTCAAATAGGCGGAGACGTCTTCCAAAAGGGCAGACCGCTACGAGTACCGCTCACACAGGGGGAATATGTTGGGGATTATCATGTTGGTTGTGTGTTGTGGATGAAACCTAGATGGAGTCCAAAACATTCTTGCTCGCCTACTATAGTAGTATCTCTGGGAACACAGTCCCAGAGGGTCCCCAGGATCCTCCAAGACTGTTGCTAAGCGAACTTCCCTCTCGATTGTTACATCTTTGGCCTTTACCCTCTGCGCCTTCAGAAGAGCAGAACCATAAGTGCCACGTCCGGGAAGCAGCAACAGCCTCGCACATGACAGCACAATGTACACGCCGGGCTGCTGGGCCAATGGTGATCTTATGTTTCTCTCCCGTGCTGGCCCCACCATGTGATCGTGTAGGAGTTAGTCTAGGCCAGTCCGTGGTCACAGATTCACAGTGCACGAACATCAGCAATCATCCATCATCCAAGCCCAAACAATCTATCTCCGACTCCAGGTATCTCATCCTTGGAGACGATTTCCTTCGCCCGCGAACCTGAACGTAGTACAGTCTTCCGGCCCTCTCCCGTCCGTCTCCCGTCCGTCTCCCATCCGGCTCCCGTCTGCAGAGAAAACAATCTCAAACTACCTAATTCTTGGTGGTTTGTGTATTGATCCGGACGCCTCTCGAGGGGTTGGGTGAGCGAGTGGAAAAAAACCTCAGAGCTCGCCGCAAGTCTTGCTCACAGCATTGTGTTTTGTGCATTGATTCGGACCTTCCTTGAAAAGTTGAGTAAGTGGATAGAAATCGGAGAACCAGGGCAAATACATTAACAGCCAAGTATCTGACTGGACGTTCCGGTTAATTCGCGGGCACTAAGCCAACAAAGCTACCTTGGGACTAGCTCAGGAACATCTCCTCTGAATAGATAGAGAACGTAACGTAGATTGAGATAGAGGGTGTGAGCTCTCAGGTTTTCAGGTCACTCACTCATTCATCTTCTAGAGGAAAGTCCGGATCCGTGCACAAACCACAATATTGTGCCACTGTGCCTTGTTCGTCGATCCGGACGTCTGTTGACCGACCATATCCTTAAAATTACGCGAGCTCGCCAGCAACACCCGTGACTGTGAAGAGATTTCAGTGCTAAATTGATAAAATTGAACGAGGCGTAGACCATGGCAGTCTCGCAAGGTACTAAATCCGCAGGCCTTGAACCACTCGGAACGCTCTATCCGTCATTATATTTCCCTCGGCTCTCGTATTCTTCAAAATCTGGTTGACTAAGCTCTCGAAAGACGCCTGGGCTGATCGATGCCTGCGACAAAATATACTTATTTTTTCTGTGATGTTCAGCTAGGGGACAATCTCCTTGCTTCACAGCATCTTTGCTAGGCCTTAAAATCACCGGAGGGTCCTGTCCGATACTTAGCCGTCGGTATGTTTCCTCACCTAGCTCTCGTATCTTTCACTCACTTACTCACTGATCCTCTTGAGAGACGTTCAAATCCACGCACAAACCACAATAATTCAAGATGAATTGAGCCAAAGACCCAAAACCAGTGGTTCGAGCAAGTCCCAAAGCCTGGAAAACCATGGTAACTCGGTTTACCTCTGAGCACTGACCTAGAGTTCAACTCTTAAGGATAGAGTACAAGGCTGGCGACTAGGCAGTCCTTGTATACCTGGATATCTACTCGTCGTCATCGCAATTCCCTTTGGCAACTTCTCCGGACGAAAATTTCCCTCCTCATGGTGCATTCGAGCATGTCTCTAAACTTCCGAGTTCACCTCGTTTCATCCCTAGCTCAATGCCGGTTCTTCGGCCAGAACGACGAGCCAAATGACCACTGGGAGAAGCGCGAGAAGCGTTCCACGGACTGGAACTTGGAAAGTGAGGACTCGTCAAAGAACCAGAAGTGATCGTGAAGCATAAGTAAGAGGCATTGCCCCACCAGCAGCATCCATTGATCAAACTCCTGAACGACAACAACAACAACAACAACTTCAAGAACAATTTCAAGAACAACTTGAATATGAAAGCTCAACCCGCCCTCCTTTTCATCGGCTTCGTGACCGCATTGGTCCCTGCTACAAAAGGTAGAGATGACGACTCAAACCCTTGGCGTCTCGGCTAATTTTCTTCGCCAGAACAAATGTCCATTGTGGAAAACCCCCTCGTTCCACGTGGACAGGGCTGCAGCAGAGATGGGGGTACGTCGACGACCAACTTCTCTACTGGGAAAACAACACCCACTAAGTTGAATTGTAGCCTGTTGCTTGACCTGTAGCTATAAATGCTGCCATGGATACTTCTGCATATCGGAAAGGGTTCCGGGTAACCCGGGCAAGTTCCAATATGTATGTCGATAGGGGAAAGATGTGCGGCTGGCGACGCGAGGGATGGCAATGGGGAAAGACCAGAAAACGACTCTTTTGTAGAGCTCTGATACGTCAGCATTTGATTGGTTGAAACATAAGTGGCCAATGATTGAGGCACGGACAGACCTCACCACATCAAGACAGCGGAAAAGTCGACAAAATAATGGAACAATACTGGTGGATTATGTGGCGATTTCTGTATGTAGTTGAAATTCTCGCCCCAGCTTTTTTCAACAAAAGGAAACCAGGGCAGTAACTTTCTAGGCTGAAACCGCCTCACCAAGGTTATTTCGTTTAGCGTGATCTTAGTGCGATCCCTCAGCCAGCCCCACCTTTCCTCAATCACTCAGCGAGACTCGTAATGCTCGTGACGCCTTTTACACACTTCTCTTGGACGAATGCGTTCTGCAGTCCGGCTGTACAGCGAAAGATGAATCCCTCCCCGTCACAAACGAGGCGAATGGTGGCATTTTTCCTCGGTGGAGCTTTTAGGAAGATGAAAACATATGTGGGTGTTGGCTCCATAGACACCTCTGTGTATTGTATTCAACGGGCATTATTAGAGGTACTTTGGGAGCAGTGTAAGAGGGTTGAGGTATGTATTACTGGAAATCTCTCGAGGTCCACAATCCTAAATGTCAATGGCAACGGATCTGCAATCGTCTACAATTGTTGGGTCATTTCTGCCATTGGTTGTTCCCACGGCACAGTCGGCTTCGACTAATGTTTGTCTTCCTGCTGTGATCAGGAGGAGGAGGAGGGATAGGTTCGTTGGGATGAGAAGCATGATTTGGTGTGTGAAGAAGAGGAGAGGGAAAAGGAACTGCTAGTAGGAGAATTGTATTGTTGTAGACCCGATCTTAGGCGCTGCGCCGACACACTATGTGCTAATTTAACCCTCGAGGTTCAGCTATGTTGCTCAAATCTCTCATGCTAAGATTAAGAGGTTCAAGAAGTGTCCTCGGATGCATCCTGGCTAATGTAATCTTAGCATTTAATTTAAACCTCGAAATTCAGCTAGGTTCCTCGAGATCGTATCTACTATCTATCATATTATCTGCGGAAGACGAAGTCAATCCCCCATGGTAATTAGTTTTATCGACTGAGCGAGCGCTGCGAGTGGTTCATAGCCTGCCAAGCTAGCTTACGGAGAGGGGAGGCGTCGTCAAACTGGTGCGCTGTGCGAAAAATGATCCGCTATCGATCTATTCTGGTCTGAAGGCGGATGCTGCATTACCTAGGTACATGTCAGCCGCAAATTACTCAACAGAGGTCTTCGGATGGTATCTACGAGCATTTTGAGGCTGTGATGACCTTGCCACTGATTTGCAGCTAACATCTATTTGCTTGGCCAACTTGGGACCACAATACTGTGGTATCTGTCGGAAAGAATGTTAGCACGTCGATCCGCCGTAATAAAGCCGGACCCAAGTGAAGCTCATAACAGGCTATGAGAGTCAATCGGAGTCTACGTATGAGCTATATATGAAGATTATATTGCTGTGGAGAGATAACCGTACCAACGTTCTTTCCGCTGGCTTCCATAGTAGAATTGTCCATGCGAAAATGTGGCTGGCCTCCATTTGAGCGCGCTGGTGGAGCAGGGAGATCCTTTGTTCCTGAGTATTGTCTGCATCCAGCGTTGGGCCCAAAGACTTGTGTGAAGAAACTTTGTCGCAGGCAAGGAGACAAGTCTTTTAGTGGAACAGTCGACTACCTAGTGCCTCAAGAAGAGGTCTTGGGCAGAAGTTGTGACACACAAAAGTGTCCGTGACGATTGAGCGACAGCGGAGATACATGGTCCACTGCGTCTCTTGTGTTTGCCATGGGCGAGCGACCTAATGGTCACACTGGTAATGCTGTGATATTTCATTCCGTGCTTGGCGTCGGGTCATCCCTCATCACAAATCATGATGCGCAGATATGCGATCATCTTTGTGTTGTCATTTATTCAGTACTAGTAGGTTCTCAACCTTGAAGAACTTTGGATAGTCAGGTACTTCAATGTGATAGCGACAACCACCAAATTATACTCCACTCTCATACTGACCTATTCAGTAACTCTTTCCCCGCTAGCCATCTCTCCAGATTCTCGGCTTGCTCCTCATACCAGCAATCGATTAATTCTTCTTCCATGTCGCCCATATGAGGCGTTGTTATCACTCTGCTTCTAACCCTCTGTGCCCCATTTCTGAGACCGCTAAGGGCTATCCTGTGGTAATGGTTCAACGTCAAATACATCGATCGCTGCGCCGTCAATTCTACCCATTTCTAGGATATCTAGGAGGGCCTCTTGGCCAATTAAAGGGCCCCGAGACGTGTTGACCAGCAAGGCGGAAGGCTTCATAACGCCCAGCTCTTTCTTACCTACGATACCGATGCTACGAGCGGAGAGCACGTAGTGGATACTGACCACATTACTCTCTTCGGAAATTGTCTCTTTCTTCACAACTTGGAATGTTGTCTCTCCCGTCACTGGTTTAACGGGCAATCCTCTTTGCACCACTTATCCGCTTTTTCCTGCGTCAAGTAGGCAGACCAGCATTGTATTTTCACGCCCCAATCGACCACGCCTATCCTCGCTGTCGCGGCACCGAGACGCCCCCAACTATCCAATTTCCTTCCCAATAGGTTTGTTGCAAGACGCGACTGCCAACACCGGTTTTCACGACAAAATCATCTTGTGCAATGTTCCTTGCCAAGCCCAGAATCAAAGCCCACGCGTGCTGTGTCGTGGAATGGGCATTCGCTTTTATGATATTTCTGCTTGACGACGATTTATCGGGTCTATCTGTTCGTCCCTGTCCCTTTGAGGCTGCAACCGGAATGTTCAGCTCCTTCAGAGTGTCAAGCTCAAAGCACTGGAACTGCGTCCCGGTTACAAGCAACAGCTTCAAATCTGGCAGCGAACGAATAAGATCGGCCGAGAATGGCGTACGCTCACGCATGGTAGATATGACATCGAAAGGCTTCAATCGCGTGGCCAACGCGTGTTGCGAAGGAGGAATGGTATCGGTGAATGTCGTTATAGAAGCCGTTGACGGTGGTATATGTGAGAAATGAGGGAGCGAGGTTTTGAGATAGTCATCTAGGATTGCCACCCTTGGTGGATTGGATCATGTAGATACAGATTCTCGAACCTGAAGCAGGTAGCATCGTGATGGCAAGGACAAGGGGAACAACGAGGGAGAGAAGAACCAGCTCGCTGGTAACTTCATCCCACGGCTACACTGTACCTTGCCGGAGACTCCACCTAGATTGATTACGCAGAAGCTGGTTGAGCGCCTCACTTTGTATGTGTGGAAGCCGGTCACCCGTTATCGGGCTTTCACTCCGAGTCCTGGTGTTGAAGCTACGTGAGGCAAGACTTACTTCCCAGTAAGATACCGTGGATACCTACTAGTAGAGTCTGATGTGGGATTCTCGGTGAACATCGGAAGAAGGCTGTTCCCACCACAACAAAGACGGTATTTCTAGCACGCGCGATATGCGAGTCGGGATACCAGACAGCCGGGAGCGGCTCAGGTACATATACGGACTCTCAGGAATATTTTCAGAGTTGCGTCTGCCAGTCAAATGCAGCTGCGGGCAATAAATCAGTGCGCTATAACCAGGATGCCTCAGCCTTCTTTGGTGACGTGAACCTTCTGAGTTCCGCGTCAACCTAACAACCCACACAAAGCCCAATCAACACTCTCGCTCCACGCCCAAACATCCTGCCCAATCACCCGGACAATCCTCGATATCGAAGCCGCAGACATGTCATCGTAACAGAACATTGCACACCAGTTTCTGCCCGCCAAACAGAGACCGAGACTGTATGAAACACCACCACCATGGTGAAGGCCGATGTCACGCAGAACTACTACGAGGACCTGAAGGTACCCCCAAACGCCACCACTGACGAGATCAAGAAGCAATATCGGACTTTGGGTATGTCTGGACCGGCACTGGTGGAAGAGCCTTCACTGACGGTCAAGTGTAGCACGACTGTACCACCCAGATCGCAACCCAGGCAAGGAAGCCGAGTTCAACGCAAAGTTTCAGTGCATCCAAGCTGCCCATGAGATTCTCACCGACCCTGATCAGCGCCGAATCTATGACAACGAGCGGAGGAAGTCCGGTTATGGAGGAGTAAGAGCACAGAGCGCTTATGCTGGCACACAACGAGAGCAAACCGCGTATGCAGGATCTGCCTTTGCGAACGGAAGGAGCCCATATGCCACGTACTCAAACTTCGCTCCGCCTCCGAGACGAAACCCAGCGCCATCCGCGAAGCCCAGACCACAACCTACATATACTCATGGTACCGGCCCTTCTCCTGGTGCCGCGCGAGCTGCCAACTTTGCTCGGCCGCCACGGACGACGGCTCACGGGGGTTTCGCGAATGCAAAGGATGATTCAGAAAGAGAGGGACGGTCGGAGAGAGAGGCTCGCGCGTCGGCTTGGGAGCGTATGCGAGCTTCAGGAACTCACCAGCCTTGGTCCGACAGCGACGCTGAGCGTCGAGCTCCTCCTCCAGCTGAGCCGCCGCACAAGCCTGATTTTGCCCGGAGCAAAAGCACAAAGAAAAAGAAGAGTGGATTTGATCCAAATGCAACAGGAGGAGGAGATTGGGAGCCACAAGCACCGAGTTATTCCTCGTATCGTCCGGTGCCGCCCATCCCTACAGCCAGCAAACCTCAACCTCCACCCGTCCCACCTCGCTCACCGCAGACAGCACCAGCTCCACCTCGTACAAATGCAGAGCCTGCAAATTTGTTCCGCGCGGCAAACGGCGAGGAGGATGTTCCGTTCACGGAGGGGGCCCGATTCCGAACGCCATATACCTCGCATAGCGGAGAGCGGACCTACTTCTCTAACAGCGAGTCTGTTAAACGGTCTACAAGTGCCCGCGAAGGAGGCCCAGCCTCCGGCGTGACCACGCCGAATCGACCTTCTCCCAGAGGGACCAATGCACGACCTCGAAGTCACAGCCCCTCGGGTAGAACTACTACGTCGACCGACGGACCACACTCATTAAGACCGTCATCACGCAAAACTTCGAGCACACAGCCGCGGCGAAAAATCATTCCCACGTATGAGATCAGTTCAGACTCCTCAGCAGAAGAATCGTCCTTGTCGTCGAATACTTCGAATAAACCAATGTCAGGTGGTCCAGCGGATCCAGCACTAGGCAATCGCCAAAGGGCACAGCCGTCAAACTTTTGGTGGAGTCAGAAGCGAAGTGATTCCCCCTTGAAAGATCAAGTACCGGGCTCGCAAGCCGTGCCTGAACCTCCTCTTGATGGGCAGTCAAAGCCACAAATGTATGATGACATTCCTTTATCTCCTCAAATGCCTAGCGTCGAGACTTTGGCTTCTGCAACGAAACCAGCAGTTCGTACGCCACAGCGATCGTCACCAAAGATTGGTTTGTGGAATACTCCCAGACCACCTAAGGCTTTATGGTCGACACCATCAAGTATAACACCAAAAGCTGCGTCGCAGCGATCACCAGTACTCAATCAATCGCAGTATACTGTCTCTCCTCTATTCAGCTCTGCTCACCAGACACCGCTCCCCGCCAATGCGCCGGAGGAGCAGCCAATACTGTATCCTTCTCCTAGTCCGTTCTCATGCCGAAATGAATACATAACTGACAATGTATCCCCAATTAGGTTCGACATTCCAAAGGGTTACGACACTGAGCCTGCCAGTGGAGTCAAGAGCCCGAGCACCGACAATATCAGTACTAAGTTCAACCAATCGGACTGGGAAGGTAGGTTCGAAGGCAGCAAAAACTTCATGCCCCCTCCTCCTCAACCAAATCGAAAAGGCAGCAAGACGACCCCCTTGAGACGTGCACCGAAACATGCCAATGGTGCATATCCCCCTGGTTCTCAAAACAACCCTATTGACATTACGTCGCCTGCAGGCATAAAGATACCGCCGCCACCGCCAATGCCCCCTTTATCTAACGGAAGACCAGCATCTGCAGACGCCGCACAACCGCCTGGCCCTGTGAAATTCTCGAGCGAAGAGTGGGCGAGGACTTTGAAAGAGCAGACATTCTTCTTGCCGACGGATAGGCCAACATCTCCATCGAAAGTGAGTAGCAGCTCGACAAGACGACCAAAGAATGGTGTGCGTAGTAGGAAGGCATCTCGTGTTGCCACTAATGGGCCTGCTCCACCTTCATCGGCAGCCATCAGTGACGCTTCCGATGAGGACTCCGAGGTACAGCCAGTGAAAACCAAGAGCAGTAGTCATCACCATCGAGTTGCAGAACCAGAAGCCATGGATATCGATTCTGAGATTCCTGGTGCGTTTGGAGCCAGCAGTCCAGACATCACGAAAGGACCACGTCTCGTTAATGTTCCAGCAGCGCGTCCAGAATGGAGAGACGGGCATGCGAAGACGACTGCCGCTGTGCCTACCCCAGCTCACGGCCGTGTTCCATCAGGTAGCATTCCCACTGCCGTCCCAAATGCTGCTGTTCCACCGCCGCCGCCTATGCCTCCACCGCCACCGAAAACGACGACAAAGAAAGCAAAAGTCCAGAGGGAGTCGCTCGATCTTAACGATCTGAAGCATGTTACACCACTTGGCCCATCTGGATCGGAAGGACTGCATGGGTTTTCTGACCTCACCGGTAACCTCCCATTTCAGTCAAAGTCATCAACACACCCGTTACGGACGTTCGAGCCGCAAGAACTGGAGCTTCCAGCGCCACCAAAGCCACCTTCCAGTCCGCTTACTGTCACCACTGCTCGATTGACTGAGGCTCAGTGGAAGGAATACGTCGCTGCAGTGTCATTTTACATGGGAAAATGGTATCAGTTCGATGAACGCTGTTTGAATCATTTTCGATCCAGACACAATGCTTCCACTGCTTTCGGCACAGGTTCACCATCTATTTCTGCCACACGAGCCTTGGAAGCTATCGGGGAAGGAAGCGCCGAACCAGGCTTTCTGAGTTATCTTAAGGGATTGGAAGAGGACGTTCGGGTTCGGAAGCACTGGGATATTGCATGTGAGAAGCATAGGGAGGCGATGCAGGACTTTGCGAAGGTGAAGGAAGGAGTCAAAACGAATGGACTCGCTTAGGCTGCATGGCCTGAATTATTTTTGCATAAGCACTGGAGTTTGGTCTAACTGATTCGAACGTAGGACTTTGTGAGTGGCTGGGATGCATGTATTAAGCGTAGGAGTTTTGCCTGGCTGGCGATCCGGTTGTACTGCCCTTGTACACTGATCTTGCTTTGTGTCGTTTGCTAGTTGATTCTGGATGACCAGAATCCCACTCTTTTTCTGGGGGAACTTGACCGACTTGAATAAAGCCTTCTTCTGACATTCTTGCTAGCATGTGTTAAATTATGAATGGGAACTACGGTAAATATTTGAAGTGATAGCTGATCATTTTCTGTCACGGCCATGGACTGTCAGTGATACTTAGCTCGGCCTCGGCTAGCTTGTTGTCTCGCCAGTAGAAGGTAGCTGCTGGCGTCCGCTTACCCAGTCAATTCTTAACACGCAAAAAGAACTCAATCGTCGACATTTCTGACTAACCAGAAGAAGCTACTTGGGAGAGTTTGGTGAGCATGTACACCACGTTCGATGTCGTCGCCATTCCTCGATTCATCGCTGCTCCAGTCGTATCTTACACCTGGTCTGATCACACGGCCAGTCGCCCGCAGCCTGAATCCTCGGATGAGAAGGATCGAGAGAGCGCAGAGAAAACGAGCCCATACCTTTTCGTGAAGCAATTCAAAGTCAGTTTCCTGAATATCGATTGAATTGAGAGCTGAGTATAGACTGGGTTGGAAGCTGAGGTGAGGATTGCTGCATATCACTGAGTAAACTGGGGATTGGAGGATAGGGAGGGTACGGGTTCGGACATGGACAAGATTAGATTATGCTAAGCTACCGATAGATGAAGCGTGACAACGGATGGGGAGACTGGAGCAAACATCCCACTTCTGATACGAAAAGCCCAGATGCTAGAAAAATAGATGTCCAAACTGTGCCCCAAAGAAAACGGCCTACCAGCAACGAGTTGTGAGGACGAAGTAGACAAACCAGAAGCAGATCGCCGAATGAGTGATGCCGAATCTTGAAAGGAGAGACATCGTGTGAAGTGAGCGGGACAGAGCAAATCATCCAACCAACAACAGCCAAGACAGAACAAATCCGAACGCCATGGATCCAAGGAGCTTGACGGAATCAAAAGAGAAAGCAGCTTAGTAGAGTGCAGAGAGATCAAACCACTGTCCTAGATGTAGAACATCTTACCTTCCAAATTCTTGTGCCAGGGGTTCTTCTTGTCAGCAGTGAGCTGGAAGTAAGTATCATTCAGCTCCTTGAACGTCATCCTACGGTCGATGAGCGGCTTGAGGTAAGCGAGACCACGCTCGCAAAGTTGGTCGGCATAATATGCCGGAGAAGCATAGGACAAAGCCGAAGTCGAGTGAACCGTGTTCCAGCAAAGATTGTAGGTCGTCTCGATCAGCTTTTCTTTGGTCGACTTGCTGGGAGGTTTGAGGACGGAATAGAATGCGTTTCTTGGATGGAGGACATCTGGTCCCTGCGTCGCAGGCTGTCGTGGCTGGGCAGGCGTGTCAGCGGTAAGATCGCCACCGCGGACAGTGATGTCGAACTCGCGGGGCTCCCAGGATTTCGGCTGCATCACTCCGTGGGATTGGAGGTAGAAGTTATCGCCGGTTTTGTCGCCACCTTCAACGTAGAGACCGGGAAGGAGTCCTGCCTCTTTGGGTCTGTGGAACTTTGTCTTGTGGTTCTTCTCGACCAGAATGATGACGATTGAAACCGCTGTGATAGCGCACGCGTTGGCTGCGGCCTCAAGATTGCTCAATTCGTGCTCCCACATCTGCTTCTTGGTCGTGTCGTCCTTTTTGGTGTAATCGAATTTGCTGATGCCGGTGCGATATACGATGATCTCCTTAAGATTGGCGGGCTTGTGACCATCTGCGTCTTGCCAGCGGTTGATACAATTCCTGACCATCTCCTCCAGGTCCTTGATTTTCTGGGACCGTTAGCACAATTCGAAGAAATAGAATATGTCAGACAAAACTCACCTTCGAACCATTGGACTGATAGCGCACATCTCCTGGAAGTTGCTGGAATCTGTCGTCACAATTTGCAACCACAGCGACCACGGAGGGACAATCATTGCGACCGGCCACCAAAGCAGGAGCCGGGTGGCTGACACTGATACCAACCACCATGGTCTCCTTGGGATCCAAGCCCAGAGTCCTCACCTCATAGTTGATACCTCCCGCATGGTGGTTGATCTTCATCGCAAGCTCTTCTGCGTGAGGCAGACATACTTCGCCTCGCTTTCGCAGGGCACAGATAGTGCGGATTCCCTGAAGACAATCCGCCCAGAGCTTGACCTTGGAGAACTGAAGTGGGCTGGCACTTGGGAGCAGAACGACCAGGACATCTACTGGTTGACTGTCTAAGAACATATCGTTGACACGCTCACTAACGTGAAGTTGATTGACGTCGGCTTGATAGATTGGAGTACAAAGGGACTCGCTTTTAAGGTTCTGACCGTCGGCACCGCGCCAACGATCCGCTCTTGCCTTGTACATTTCAAGGCTGTGTTCCAGGGCCTTTGACCTCCCCATACTGGAGCCGGACCCAAGTTCAAGCACTTGTTGTATGTGAACTGCTTGAAGATCAAGGAGTGTCCGATTAGGTCCACCATTAGCCAACTTCCATTGTCCTTTTGCATCGGCGGCAACAGGAATGGCGAAGTTAAGTGGGACTTGTGGCGCATCATTCTCGAATCTCTGAAATGTTGAAGCCGGTTTGCCCGCGGGCAGTGTACCGTATATCGGAGATGGTGTCGTTTGGAACTGTTTTGCTGTCAATGGGCAGAGTTTTGCACTTAGCCCGACAGAGTTGAGGCGGTCTTGAACAGTATTGCTAATAGCATCGTGTCCTGCGGGCGATTCATTTAGCAAGCTCTTCTTATCAGAAGCAAGGAAACCACGAAAGAGTTGCTGTTCCCCAAGAACTCGGAGATTTTCGATCGGCTCCCATAGAGGTTTACGAGTAGATCCTATGTTGACAAGAGGTAGGTCAGGGAGGTTCAGCTTCTCAAAATCTGCAGCTTTGTTAGCTTCTGGTCTAAGAAGATGCTCGGACTTGCCTACCGATTCCCGTCTCCCTTGCTGGCTTCCCAATGCCCACGATTCGGCACTTCGTTGCGTCGGTGTCTTGGCCTTCATCAAGGCGAACAACTTGGAGTCCAATCAGGTTGCGAATCAACCAGTCCGGGATGAGCGTGAGAGACGAGATTCCACAGTCAGAGGTTCTGATCAGGGCCAAGAGATCGGTCTTTGGTAAGCTCATGCAACAAATTGCCTTGACCGCAAGCTGTTGCGTAGTCTTGGTGTCCTTCAAAGTCGCGAGAGCTTTGTCAGTGCGCGAATATCCTCGTGAGACAGGTTGTTCAGACTGAGAAGCACCTTGGACAGACTCTTCAGCTATCACGTTTTGACCATTGCATACCAATTTAGCAAGTGCTCTAATGTTTTTCCAGTCCTCATCACTCTTTGGAGGAAAATCATCCGGGTTAATCTGTGCGGCGGGTTCGATGCGGACCTGATACTTGATTTTTGGTTGCGTGGGATCAGATCCTGGCACCTCAAAGTCGTTGAGTTCGTATGAAGGAACTCTCGTCGAGGAGAACAGTTTATCGTTGCCGTCGAAGAATACTTCTTTAACGTCGGAAAGGAACTCTTCCTTGAAGGTCGATTCTTCAAGAAGTTGCTGGAACAGCTTCCTCTTCAGGCTTCTTCTTTCGACCTTCGTTGGCGAGGAGGCTTCGGACGTCTTTTCGAAGGAGATAGAGTACACATTCACGGGCGCTGTCACTGAAATGTTGAAGACTGGGCCAGTGCTTGCATGAACGGTCACGGTCGTGGTTTCGAATGGCGGCAATGCGACTGGATCTTTTTCGAGGTGCTCTGCTTTGTTCGACTCTGGTGCATGCGGCTTGAGTCCAGCCTGGCTTGGCTCGTCTGGCTTGGGCAGGGTGGACAAATTCGTCGTCATGGACTGAGTTGTGTCTTCGCTTTCAGGATGCGAAACTCCAGAGCTTGCGCCAGACTGACTAGCAGCACTCAAATTCGTTGGAGCGGTATGAACAGTATTATTTTTGGCTGGAGGCTGACGTCCCTGCGGTGAAGGCTCCCCAGGGTGTGCATTCCCACTGTTCTTCTTGCTTATGTTAGAGCTGTGGCCTCTGGGGCGCGGATTACCCACCCATTTTGGATTCATTGATCGGAATTTCCTCCCGATCACCGTAAAGAAAATTTGTTGATGAACGGAGACGCGTTTGGTGGAAGGTATCGTATGTTGGCGAAGGTGAAAATGAGCAAGATGTTTGTCGAATGTGTGGTAGATCTGGGGTGGCTTCGAATAGAACTTTTAGCTCAAATTTGAGACGATACTCTGATCCAAATGATGTTCCAAGAGCGCGCAGGCCCCTCTATTATATGGAACAACGACTATACAGTAAGAGATGGTGACCAACCTTGCTAGCGATTGGGTTTTACAAATTTCGAGTGACAATTCACGGCTATGTGGGAATTAGCCAGACGTGTTAGCAACCAGAATCAGCAATTCATTGCCACATAGCAAACGTGAAAAGAGAAGCGCTTATTTTGGCCGCAAAACCGCATTGGTGCAAACTTTCATATGTTTTCAAGGCGGGAATTATGACAGTCGACTATATTTGGTGTTAGCAATCTTAGACCAATTTGAAAGATACTCCACACGCCGGTGCTACGGTTGCAAAGCGGGTTCCACTAAGCTCTATGTCTTCCTACGTATATCTGAACTGGTATCATCACCTACAATTCAAGATCATTATTGATAAATTTCTGGCAAGATTGTCCCTTTTTAAGTTGCGAGAAAATTGTCGACATTGATCTTAAACTACAAGCTCCTGGAATTAGAAGAAATCGGTGGCTTCCTGGAAATGGAGAACACAGAATTGACGAGGTCACAGCGGTCGATACCTTGCGTCGAGACAGAATATGTCCGCCGTACCATTGCTGATTCCAACGTGTACTTGAGTATCATCCACTACCTTCCACGCAGGCGATGGAAAAGGTTGTCATCCCGTGTCCAAGTCCGCTTTGAAAGGCAAGAGTGGTTATTCTCGGAAAATGCGATAGTTCAGAGGTCTTGAATGCAGCAATGTCGAGATCGGCCATGGTGTTAGGTCGTTAGGTACAGAGATGAGTGGATGTCGACTTCTTATACTCGGGTCACAATGAGCCGGCGCGTCAGCAAATCGCACCGCGTCGGGATCGCCCTTCACATCAGGAAGAGGATTCGTTCGAGCCTTGATAGTGCCAGTGTCACGCATGGATGAGTTTCCAACTTGAAGGTCAAATGCTGACACCTCGAGGTCAAACCTAGAAAGTCAAGTCTAGGGTCAATCCCGCGCTAGTGGTAAATTGCTTCTTTCAGATGTTGTACCCGAGCTCGCCGAGCTCTAACCCCTTCGATTTCTACTTTGGTATTATCAACTTGAAATTCCAAACATTCTAACAACAACACCCCTGTCATGGACTCTGTATAGCCTTTGCCTCGCTGCGATGCTCTAAATATCACCAATCCGCCCGCGTAGCTCGACGCGTTATTCCTCCAATTTAACCAGGCGACCAGCTATCAGCCTTAAGGCGTTATGGCAAGGTAAACGCAATCGGCGACCGTCTCTGCTCATGTCTCGGGCTTTTTGGGAGACCAGCACGAACTGAGCAGCAGTTGTCAAAAGATTCGGGCTTTGATGGCTGGGTTGGACGCTCCAATCCGGGAATCCTTTATAAACGAAGAGCTCGCTAAGCTATTGACAACTACCGAAGTATTATATGCTAGCGACGTACCTGAGCTTGTTTAGATACTTTAGAGAGGAAGAAATCCGTAAGTAGATTAGACAGCGCAAGTCTCCAAGTTAACTAAATTATTACTTGTGTCAGCTAATAAGCTTCGATAGCATCTTCCGACTGATTTAGAAGAACGTCCGAAATTCTAGTTTAATAGCCGATTTCCTTGTTCTTCTCTATCGGAGCGATAAGGTTACAAAAGCGACGATACACCTATTTTTTAAGCGCCTTATACCTATCTTTTCTCTCACATACAGCTTTATGCCACATAAGCAACCGTTCAGCGCGGAGGATGTCTATGAGCCTGGCGACAGTCCTTTACAGGAGGAAGAGAATCTGTTTGACGAATAGAAAACTGAGTGGGAGCATCTCGAGGAAGATCTAATGCCTGAGACGTCAAACTTACACCCAGCTATGGGTGCTCATGGGCAAAGACTCTTCGACGAACCTCTTGGAGGTAAAGAAACCGCCTTGCTTATCTAGGCTGCTTTATAATTAGGTTTTACGGCAGAGTGTCAACGCATCCTCGAGGTTATGGTCTTGAAACTCGGACTCTCCGTACCGGAGCAGTGTCATGATGTCCTATCCTTATTCCTTGAAACGATGCTTCTGCGAAAAATCGGAAGAGCTCTGCTCGAGAAACACAAGTCCGATGTCTGTGCTATGCTGACACTATACTTCCATCATTATCTGATACCTCCAAATGATGACTTGGCAAGACCGCGTTCAGACTGCGATTGCGTACGTTGCAGAGCACTCGTAAAATTCCTTGAGGATCCGAGGTCACAAACTAAAGTCACGCATTCCACCTCCCTCTTTTTCCTATTCGTCCTCTCAGCCTAAACCACGTGTCGTCGCCCATGATGAACGAGCAGCCTTAGGCTCGAATGACGGTTCGAGACATACTCTTCCAGGTATCGGCATTCCCTTGAAGCGTATCGGAGATGGGGGATTGAAAGCTCGGATTCTTTATTTGCCGGAATCAAAAGTGATGGGCTCAAGAGGCGGGAATGAGCGTGTACCACGCGCGTCGCGGATCGACTCTAACGGACCAACTACGCTGCAGTCGGAAACAGTCGGTTCTGGTGTTCAACCCTGTACCGTTCTAGCTGCCGTATCGCAGAGCTCTACGAATGGCGGACACACAGGCAAAGTCGTTGAACGAACTCTTGACACGATACCGGATGCGACCGCGGACATGAGCAGTTCTGGCATAGCTGGAGCTGGATGCTCCAGCATATCTGTTGCTCAGACGCCGACGCCGTATGCCTGCGCGGCAGTGGAAGATGTTATTGGGCATCAAATATTTGTCGGTCCTGTCCCTCCGATAGCGCCTGTGTTTACAAATGCCGGGAACAAAAGGAGTGCCGAGTCTGCAGATCTATCGGAGGACGGAGGACCAGCTCGCACAAGAAGGAAGAGTGATACCCCGAAGACACCTCCACAGGTTGTGGTCATTGATCTCCTTGATTCTGATGATGAATACGAAATGCCTATGGCTCATTTGCTTCTTGGGCACAAGAAAAAGCCTATTGCTATCGACTGATAGATGGCTGTTGTAAGGTTGTTTGTTAATGGAAAGGATATTGGGCGATGTGCAAGCTCGGAGTTGGAAGATTGTGTATGGACTTGGTTGCTTGAAGTCTTTGGGACTGCAAAGCTGAATGGCCAGTGATCAGACAGGACACGAGGACTGTGTGAAAAGGAATCTGAGTTGGCGATGTCTTGCAGATGAATCATTTGTTCGTACCCATCTGGATGGTCCTGAGAGAGAAATAGATTGATTCGGCCTGGAGTTCCTGAATCAAAGAATGGGGCACTTGTAATCCTCCGAGGAAACACGTCCAAGATTCGTAATCATAGCAAGCATTAAATCGTCTACCTTGACAAAGGCAGGCTTATCATCATGTCAAGATGTATTGATTCGCAGCCACCTTGCCACTCAGATATGCAAACAAAACATAGTATCCAGGCTTCCAAGTGGGAACATCTCTCTTGCTAGCCATAAATGGCTCCATGGTCAGATGAACGCGCGTAATTGCCAGTAAACACGTCGGCTGCTGAGCCAGTAGGCAAGCAATATGAACAAGGCGCAGCTCGCTGCTAGGATTAGGCAAGGTGGAGGTGGATCTCTGATATTTTTAATAGCCATCGTGCCGTGGAAGGTCGGCAGTGCGTACTGTGTTCTAGTAGTACGGGGCAGATCATGATGGCCGGGTACCAGTCAACATCAGCAGCCGGAGATATTGCGCAGATCATGTTGGATGGCAGGAAATCAGGAGAAGCTTGAATGAAACAAAGACGTCGAAACAAGACAAGTATTGCTCGAGATAGAGGTCACCTGACCTGGTATCCAATTCCAAGCACTATTCGACAATCGACAGCCCCAGAGGTTGATTGATACCAGCCAGAGTCGACACCACACCCACCACTGGCTGGTCATACACTCTCCATTCTCTCCAACACTTGCTGCTGCCAGGCCCAGCTCTTCGGGCTCACGTCCGCCGCCCCAAAACCCAAACCCGGATTATATAAACACTCCCTCGATAGACGTTCGTTCGCCCACACCCACAAGCAGCCGCACAATTGCGGACACAACGCCATCATGAGCGGCGACATCAGCCTGTCTCAGAGTCTAGGAGGACTTAGGATTGCCAATCCGGACGACAACGACTCGCCCTCACCACCTCCGCCCGCCATCGATTCCGCATTGTCACATCCCACATCGCAGCATGCTTCTTCCTCGTCCCGTTCTGCTACGAGCACAGTCACAGCGACACCAGACCTGTCTCAATCCCTGCCTTCTCCCGCAGCGGAAGCGGCGTCTTATACTGCTTCCAATGGGATATCGCCGAGCCCGGGACTCTCCCGAACACCATCACAACTACACCCTCCTTACGCAAACGAGCAGGACCCCTACAACGCCCGCCTGAATCACCGGCAATCAATGCCCCTAGCACAACACGCACAACAGCAAATGCAAGTTCCTCAATACTCGAGCTCAATCGGTCCAAACCGTGGATACGCGCAGTCCGCCGCACGTCCAATGTCTGGTTTATACAATCACTCAAATCACTCAGGGGGATCACAAGCGTCGAGCTATGCAGCGTACAGATATGGCGAGGAACCAATGCAAGCATCAATGCCAACAGCAGCCATGTTGCAAAGAAGTGGATCTAGAGCTGCGGCTGCGCCAGGAGGAATGGCACGAGAGCCTGGCCGAGGAGAACGGATATTGCAGCAACAGCAAATATATGGCGGCAATGGAGTAGCCCCTCCCAGGAGGAGCTCGAGGAGAATACCGCCGTTGCCTTCACCTCACGGAATAGAGGGAGGACCATTACCGAGCAGCGAAGAATGGAAAGAGAAGGGCGCAGCTGTGGCCATGCGACAAGAGGTGGATGCAAATGGAAAGACTGTACAAAAGGTTACGAAGAAAGGGGTCAAGGACTTCAGCTTTGGGCGAACGTTGGGTGAAGGCTCATACAGTACAGTCATGGCTGCGACAGATCGTTCAACGCTGCGCGAGTACGCCATCAAAATCCTGGACAAGAGGCATATAATAAAAGAGAAGAAGGTCAAATATGTCAACATCGAGAAGGACACGTTGAACCGGCTCACGGATCACCCTGGCATTGTGCGTTTGTATTACACGTTCCAGGATGAGCGGTCGTTGTACTTTGTGTTGGACTTGGCTGGTCATGGAGAATTGTTGGGCGTGCTCAAGAAGATGGGCACATTTGATGAAGAGTGCACTCAGTTCTACGGTGCACAAATACTGGACTCGATTGACTACATGCATTCACGCGGCGTGATACATCGGGATTTAAAGCCAGAAAATGTCTTGTTAGACTCGCATATGCACGTCAAGATTACAGATTTTGGAACAGCAAAAATACTGGACCCTCCAAAGCAGAATGGATCTTCTACTTCTGGCACACCACTAGATGGCGCAGACGTCAACAGGGCAATGTCATTTGTTGGAACTGCAGAATACGTTAGCCCTGAGCTACTGACAGAGAAAAATGCTTGCAAAGCAAGTGATCTGTGGGCTTTCGGCTGCATAGTATACCAGCTTCTGGCGGGACGACCTCCGTTCAAAGCTGGCAACGAGTATCAAACATTCCAGAAAATTGTTGGGCTCGACTATGCATTTCCGGACGGATTTCCCATAGTAGCCCGAGATCTTGTCGAAAGATTACTCGTGTTGGATCCACAAAAGCGATTGCCTATGGAGCATATCAAGAATCATGAATTTTTCAAGGGTGTGATCTGGGGGAAAGGCTTGTGGAAGCAGAAGGCTCCCCGACTGAAAAGTTACACTCCCCCCACGCAGGAGCCGATTCGGCTGAATGGTACGTTGCACATGTCACAAGCATCTTCCATCCCATGACTAATGTATGAACAAAGGGCCATCAATCTCAATCCCAGCATCAAGCAGCCAGTCGCGGCCGAATCCTCGGGTCATCACTGAACTTCCTCCTCCTTCACAGCTTGATATCGATTGGTCCCCTGTCCTAACCAGAAATAACGAGAGGATTTTGAAGCTCGGAAACCTCAATGTTACAGTAACTTCACAGCCGCATAGTCCCAATGGCAAAGGCGAGGCCGCCAGCGACACGCCGAAAAAGTTCTCGAGATTTTTCGGGGGCAATACATCGAAACGAAGACAGCGTCTGGTGATGATCACTTCGAGCGCTCGAATCGTGCTGGCAGCAGCTGGAGGTGACGAAAAGAAGGCCAAGCTAGAGATTCCACTTGTTGGGCCTGGTGTAAGTTTCAAGAGCTTCAAAGACGGCAAAGGCATCACCGCTTGGTGTGTCGATACTGTGAGTCGACCCTATTTCATGTCACTGACGCATACTGATCACAATAGCCCTCCAAACATCTCCTTTTCGAAGATCCGAAAGCTGTAACCAGTGATCCTGACGGTAGTATGTATGCAGCTCGAGAATGGATCGATACCATCGAACGAGCAAAAGATTTTGCTATTGGACAGTCTTTGACAAACTCGTATCCTGGCGATTCAAGTTTCAATGATCTCGGCTCTACACTTTCAAGTCCGACGAGTACAATTGGTAACAACGAAGCGCTCGAAGGAGTCAACATTCCTGCTACTGGTAGGTTACGGAAAGGAGATGATGGTGAGTCGATCAAGGGGAGGAAAAGATTCAGCAAACGGCATTCCAAGAATGGTCTTGCCGCTGTCTTCTGAAAGTGTACGCCTCGATGTCGTATCTCGGCGTCCAAACGGGACAGTGACATGCTGCGTCCGCATATCTTCTTTCTTTCATTTGTCGTCGTGTTTTGGCGGAGACCACATTCATGAATTAGCATCATCATCGTCTTTGTTGATCATCAAGCGCAAGGCGTCCCGGGTCGTTTCCATTTTGGGTTCAGGATTGGTTTGCTGTCTGTTTGCACACACACACTGGTGGAACTTGGGATTTTCGGAGGAAGTATCAAGGGTTGTTGGACAAGCATGGGTGTGCGCTGTTTGCGTGTTTGGGGGCTTTAATGATTTTGGAGGGGAGGGATCCTACACGCACCCTTCTTTTGTCTTCTATACCCTCCTCTGCTGTTGTTGCTATTTACATCTGTTCGGCGGTAGATTGTAGTTGAAGAGGTCGTGCGGGAAATGGTTTGAAAGCTTGTAGACAGGTCTGGCTCGCTTCACGCATTGTTGTGGCTGTCATCGTTCCAATGGGTTTAGTATTTGATGTCCAGCAGCATGCTGAGCAAAATGAAGAAGAAGAACATATTCACTTCTATCTCTGGAACGGCTCTGAGACTTGAACGAGGGCCTCGTGAAATAGGGGTCGTTGCAAAGTTTGAAGTGCTCGTTGGGTTTGGGAGGGTGAGGGTGTTATTATCTGCTCAGCTTGAATTCGTAATGCAGATGAGACTACATGATGGTCAATAACACAAGACGTAGTGTGCCCATCTCTATCATGCTATGGATGATATATAGTGAATTGAGCTGGGACTGGCAGCGAGAAAAGCAGACGAGGTCTTGAAGCTCTACCCCCCCTTTTGCCCACCTGCGCCCTTCTCTGTTGAGCCTCCGCCTGCCCCACACGCGTCTCCAACCCTGGACTTTCCACTTCGCGTCTCAGACAGCTTCCATCCATCCAAATATCGTCGCCATCTAGCAACAGCAGGCGTTGTTGTCGCTGCCTCCCTTCCAGACCACATCGACCGCGGTCACAATGCAGGCCAACAATCTCACTAGGAGTTACCCACGAAAAGGTACCGAGTGCGCTTTTCCCATACTTCGTCGCAAAGTCTCATCGCATCGTTCTAAATACCGCGACGAACACACGTATTTGTGCTGCTCACAGAATGAAAAGTCGTTATGGACACCAGCAAACGTCAAGTATGATCAACTTTGCTGACTTGAACTCTCTGTTGCGCAAAACAGGTCCCGGTACTATACTTCAGCAACCGCAACAGTATGCACACGCCAATGCGCCGCCTGATCCTGCGCGAGAACGACAGAAGTTAGATTTACAGAAGAATAAATCGAAGAAGCCTACTGATCGAGACCTGCCCGAGGGAATCGAATCGCTGGTCATTGGAGATGTCGCAGAAAGATATCGCAAGTTGCGCGAGATTGAGAAGAGGCTGGATTCGACAATGATGAGGAAGAGACTGGACCTCCAGGACCAAACCACGCAAAACTCCAAGCGACCAAGGACTATGCGCATTTGGATATCGAACACGGCGGATAATCAGCCGTGGCAGAATACTAGCATGGACCCGGATGCGTTTGACTTTGGTGACACATCGCAAGCTTCGTATCGCGTCAAGATCGAGGGCAGGTTACTTGACGAGGATGATTCACTGGACGAGGCGGAGAAGAAGGACGGTGCAACTGGTGTAGCAGATGGAGGCGAGCCGATGAATACGGATGCAGCAAAAACTAGCCAGCCGAAGCTTTCGTCGAGCACACCGGTGCGCAGCAAATTGTCACATTTCTTCAAGCAAATCACTATCGAATTCGATCGACCTGCTGCATTGCAACCGGACGGTATGGCTATGATAGAATGGAAGAGGCCTGAGACACGATCGACCGGCACCAATTGGAGCGCTGATGGATCCAACTTTGACTGTCTACATTTTGAGCGCAAGAGCGATGAGAACATCAACATCAAGATAAATTTGTTCAGGGATGAGAGTCCCGAACGTTTCAGGCTTTCGCCGGATCTGGCTGAGCTATGTGGTGGAATCACAGAAGGCGATCGCGCAGGCGTCATGCTCAACGTTTGGAAATATATACGCGCAAACAAGCTCTACGAAAACGAAGACGCTCGTGTAGTGCGCTGTGATGCTCTCATGAAAAAGGTACGTCCTTCGCCGTCTACTCTTTCCGGAAACCGAATTAACGCATACAGATCTTCCGCCTGGAAGCCATCCAGTTCAACTACGTCCTCGACTACGTCCTCCCGCACCTTACACCTCTCCCACCAATAACACTCGACTACACAATCCGCGTCGATGAAGCATACATCAACGCCACTCCCAAACCATCTCCCTACACAGTCTACGATGTCTCCCTCCTCGAAGACGATCCCATGCGCAGAATCGTCACCGATACGCTCGTCCATTCCAACAGCAACGTCGAGACCCTCACCACACTCAGCAAGTTGGATGACAATATTGCCGTCGTGGTGCAAGCTATCACGCAGTCCAAGGCGAAACATGCGTTTTATGAGGCCATGGCGAAGGATCCTGTTGCATTCTTGAAGAGATGGATCAGTTCGCAGAAGAGGGATTTGGAGGTCATCATGGGGGAGAGCAGTAGGGGCCTCGCGAGCCAGGATGATGGGGGATTGGGAGACGAATGGCGGAGAGGTGGGGAGGGAGGTGTTTGGAATGATCCAGTTGCCAAGGAGAGCGTTAGTTTGTTTTTGGCGAGGAAACATCCAGGGTGATTGGCCTTTCTGGGTATGGTGTATGGCGTTCGATTGGGAGGCGTTGACGTTCTGGGCGGGAATGAGGTAGTATGGTATTGCAAAACTTAGGAGTACCTAGGTGGGGTGCTTAACGGGCAGTCTGCGGATAAGGTAGCGCTGTGAGAGCAGAGACTACTAGTAGTACTGTACTTTGCAATCGGACAATGATCAGCCATCGAGTCGCGTGTTGTGAAACCCCTTTCTCCCATCTTCAACCTGCAATAACTTATAACTCCGAGTCCTCTTGCCTTCAAAGCACACAGTGAAACGCGATATCGAGAACAATTGGGCACATATGTGATTATCGGTACATCTTGCCCACGAAATCCGCCTGCACGCTTGCAATCTCTTAGTAGCATCATGCATCGAACTTGGTAATCTGTCTTTAGAAGGCAAAGGATTTCCTTTAGGGCTCTATATACGTGATCCTCAAGAACATGCTTGCTAAGGTATTCAAGTCAAATTCTCACCAGTCGTTTCCAATGGGTCTGTCCTCGATTTCTTCTGGGTTACTGAATGGAAGGAGGCATGTAGAGAATTTATTTTGTGTGGATTGAATGTGATGATGAGGAAGGATCTGGAGAGAGAGAGTGGGTCCAAAGATTAGAAAAGGAAAGGGGGCAGGATCTCGGAATTCCTACCTCGTCCATCCGTCCCATCAACAACCCCCAATAGGATCTTCGCATATTATAGCCTGATATACTCAAGTTGCAGCCTCTCTGCTTGCTTGTCCTTAATTTCCTAGCCCAGTTTCCGGTCCACAGCTTCTCAGCTTGGTTTCGTCTCCAGCACCAACACCATGGCTCTAGACTTCCTCAAGAAAAACGGATTCGACCTGCAATCTGAGCTGGAAAAGGTCCAGCTTCAGGCAGGTAAGCAAGCTGAGCCTGCGCAACCCGAGCTGGAGGCAGACGCGACGCAAGATACCAATGCCATTCGTGTGATCACAGGAGCGAGACTTCCTAGAAGACCATTACTCTGGGATGTCCACCTTGAGCATGGCAAGATAGCCTCAATCGAACCACATCATTTTAATGGCCCCAGTCGTTCCCAGGAGCCTGGCATTCTGGAAGCTAGCGGGAAACTGATTACTCCTTCATTGTGCCATGCCCATATTCATCTCGATAAATGTTTCCTGTTGCAAGACTCAAAATTCAGCGATCTCCAAATCACAAAAGGTGACTTTTCCGAAGCGATGGAGTTGACGAACAAAGCAAAGGCTCGATTCAGCAAGTCCGACCTTCTTCGGAGAGGACGTCAATTGATCATTGAGAGCATACACGCCGGGGTCACCGCCATGCGAGCTTTTGTCGAAGTTGATGGCGATGTCATGTTTAAATGTCTGGATGCCGGAATTACCTTGAAAAGAGAGTTTGCGACTAGGTGCGACGTGCAGATATGTGCCTTCGCTCAACTTCCGCTGTTCTCTGGCAAAGATGATGGAGACATGGTTAGGAAATTGATGCAGGAGGCCTCAGTAAGAGATGGCGTGGATGTGTTAGGTAGCACACCTTATGTTGAAGACCAAAGGGACAAGGAGAAGCAAAACATCGATTGGATTACGAATCTCGCCGTGAAAGCTGGGAAGCATCTCGACTTGCATTTGGACTACCATCTTGATCGCCAGAAAGATGCTACTATTTGGTCGGCTCTTGAGAGTATTAAATCGGAGAATTGGATCGAAAAAGGGGGGAGGAATATTACGATAGGCCACTGTACTCGCCTGACTTACTTCCGACCTGAAGAATGGAAACAGCTGAAGGAAGTGATTGGATCATTGCCAGTATATTTCGTCGGTCTTCCAACGTCCGATCTGGTAAGTGACAGTACTCGAGCCTGGCTTACTTCCCTTCGACCTTGACATCGATGAATCGTCACAACTAACTCTACTTTGAAGTTTATGATGCGGACAGACAATCGGTACAGAGGTACGCTTCATGTCCCCGAGATGATTGAAGAGCACGGTTTGCAGGCAGCTATTGCCGTGAATAATGTTGGTAATGCTTTCACGCCACAAGGAAATTGCGACCCTCTCTCCGTTGCAAGTTTGGGCGTAGGATTGTATTCTCGGGGAACGCTTAGAGATATGGATCTTTTGTTTGTATGAAAACCTCAGTCCCAAACAGTAATCGAGCTTACTGGGAATAGGAATGCGTCTCCTCGCGGGCAAAACAGTCAATCGGCTTTCTCTGTACCTCTCTAGACTTGAAGGTCGACGAGCCCGCAGACTTTGTCCTTTACGAGAAAGCATACTCGAAGCTCAGGAGTCGCAAGACCATAGCGGAGCTCGTATACGATCCAAGCCCTAGGCGTATCACCATAAAAGGGGGGAAGATTACGAATGCTTGAAGAGATTGAGACAATTGTAAACAACGCCAGAAAGAGTGGAATTGAACAATCGATATCACTGCGACGATATGCAAACCTGAGGACGAAAACTGTAGGTAAGCCTTGAACAAATTCTTGGATCAGCCTTGGGAAACAGTGTGCCGTTAAGGGGAAACAGACATGGAGACGCTAATACTGGAGATGAACCATGAGGCTGTCTAATGTCGTGATGGTCGAACAGAATCTTCTGAATGGGCTCCACTGGTTACCAGTCATGGATAAGCGAGTGTCCGATGGCTATCAGACTACGTCAGATGATACGACCATAGAGCATTTGACCGGTTCAACGCGTCGCGAGATTAGATCCAACACGCGGTATCGATATGGTGTCTTTTACTAGTCGGAGGCGCGTCCAGCTTCGAAAGGACAAACTGACACCATCATGGAACCGCTCAATATTGGCAACACGCTTCGTGCCCACCATCAACTGCGGCTAGGTCTCTACATGCCGGATATGATGCTGTCGGTGAGGTATGTCCACAATTCCAGATTGACGATAATCTCTACTTCTCCAGCACTAGACTCCGTGACATCGCTCACGGATTCGGTAAGAGCTCATATCACAACACTAACATCGCAAAGTCATCGTCAGCAGGCACGAACCACGGCACAAGATCAAATTGCGGAGCTAAGAGTGAGGAAGGCTCAAACAATCAATGCCGCACAAAGACTTTTTGTCCGACTAAAAGTGAGTTTCTCACGTTCAGCTGTCCTCACCTCCGATGCCTCACAAGTTAACGCGTGCGCAGGATTCTATGGATGCTCAAACATTTCACCACGTCCTCCAAGGAATAATGGACATTCACAACAATAAGAGGACTATGTCTGCCGTCGTTGAGGAGCTCCGACCGTTAGTCGCTACCCGTCATCCGCAACTCTTTGAAGACTTCCTCAATCACATCGATCCTACAAACGACCTCAGAAGAGTGCAAGCTACCAACGAACCGACAACTGCCTCGGAACCGTCCCGACAGCTCTTGAACGCCATCAACGTTACCACTGCAGGCACTGAAGCACCGCCGGACCAGAATAGGAAAGAGATGCACTGCGATCAGTCTTATGCTAATGTCGAGCCCACTCCGCTCACCGTCACAGATGCGGACTCTACCGTACACTTTCAAAAAGACTCGTCACTTTACAACTTATTTGATTCTCCCATGAGAGCAGAGGGCCTAGGATCTGGCCGAGAGCATACTTACGCGAGCAGTCCCGGAATGGCTGGTTTTCCCGCACCACCTGAGTTCTACAGTCCGGTGCCGCAGACATTCGCTCA
The DNA here is from genome assembly GCA_007735645.1 of Venturia effusa. Lineage (NCBI taxonomy): Eukaryota > Fungi > Ascomycota > Dothideomycetes > Venturiales > Venturiaceae > Venturia > Venturia effusa. The sequence continues at coordinate 1,998,758 of CP042185.1, read as the reverse complement.
GAACTTCATGGACTATACCAATCAAGAGGTTCCTCTTCTGCGATTCCCTATGGAGACTCCCTCACCTTTTCATGACCTGCCGATGCCTACAATCAGCCCAACTCTGATGACTGGTATGTACAAGAAGATTTCTCGTCGCGGTCAACCTCGGACTTGGTCATTAGCATACTGACTTCCAGTATTCAGCAAGAAGCCTTCCGCCAGTTGGTAGATTCGGTCCAGGCATGAATCCACATAGCCCAGCCCCTGCATCACAAATGGGCCCCCCAAATGGTATGTCTAGGAACCTTGCCTCTGCTTAGGACATTCAGAAGCGCACTTCGAAGGGGTTTTAAGGCACCGATTGTGTCTTACCGGAAGCAAATGCCCACCTTCTGGTCATTTTCAATCCATGCTAATCCCACATGTAGCATTTCCAACCATGCCCCAGTATCAGCACCAATTTCAAATGCCGAAGAACCGACTCCATTCGTCCATATCCCAATCAGGATATGCCATCGATAGCCGCTCGCTGTCAGTGTCACCATATGGTCAAGCACATCTTAGTTATCCGCCACTAGAGAGCTCAGGACTGTACGACGATCGCTCCTATTCTAATTATGGATACAACGTTCAATCCAGTCCAGCGAACGCTTATTCCATCCAAGAGACGCTCGTGGCAAGTGAGAACGCCTTTACGATACAGGAACATACCGCTCACTTTGCCGCGTCAAAAATGCCCGGCATGCAAGCCAGTCCAGCGAGCGCTTATTCCGCCCAACAGACGCTTGTGACAAATGAAAATGCCTTCACAATAAATGAACGGGCCGCTCACTTTGCCGCGTCAAACATGCCTGACATGCAAGCCACTCGTCAGGCGCCTCTTCAGCGTAAGCGCGGCATGTCAGATCTGCGATCGAGCGCAGAACAATCACAGCCCCGCAAAGTATCTAAGACCCATCTCGGAAGCCGAGTCTCGCGTCCTGGCACGGGAAACACGCCAGGTCGGAACGGTACGCCACCAGATGACGAGGCAGAGAAACCCTATATCCATCACATTTGTGGCCGACGATTCACCACGCTTGAAGCCGTGAAGGGCCATCACCATAATAAGGAGGATGGACTAGGATGCTGGATCCGGTACGGAGGTAAAGAGAAGGACAAAGCATGGTAGGCTTTGCAGAAATGGGTCTGACTATCGGACAGTCTGTGCTAACCCGGGTGTCTAGGGACTTGCATCCTTCCTGTAAGACTGAAGTCGATGTTACTTGGGAAGAAACTGCAGGAACATCTCAAGACCCACCGCCTCAGCCTGCCAATCAGCCGCGTACCTCGAGGCCGGCTCGTCAGACTTCCAGGAACACCAGCAAGAAGGATGGAGGCAAGAGAAACGTCAAAGAAGAGTCCTCTTCTCCAAGCGAGCATCACGTGGACAACAGCAGCGACGAGTATCTACCAGAGTTGGGGATGACTCAAAAACAGCTCAACGAGATACAGGGAGCAAGACCTAAGCGTGCTGCAAGAAAGGCATCGCAAACCAAGCGTGCTGCCATCAAGAAGTGAATCATTATATTTGCTCATTACTGCCTTCAACCCCGGGCCTATGTACGGTTTTGAGCTTGGGGCAATTTGGCAACTTCGCTGTTATGGCAAGAGTCATTGAGATGTTGGAATTACTGGGTATAATAAGCCTTGATTTGGACTGGGCTTTGGGAGTCAGCAGCCTTGATGTTTCAACGATGAGTCCTGCTCGTGGCGGTCTTGTGATTTTGGTCGGAATGATGAATCGACACCGATGTATCCCGTGGTAATGGAATTCAAGTGTTCTATCTCAAGCTTAGTCTTGAGCAAGATTGTTCTTTTCGAAGCGTTCCATCAAATCAGGCGAACTCAACGCCATTAAAATCATCTGAGAAAGTTGATCGTGAATATCGTGAAGAAATCAACGCCACCTTGTTGTGTTATGAATGGAAAAGGTGTGGTGTGTTGGCATCGCCAGGGATGTGATCTGGGCGGCAAATGAATGCGTCACTGACTGGAACCTTGGCAGCCTCATGGAACTTCTCTTGCATTATCGCTCATTCTTCGGGCTGCATACGTGAATGGTCACGAGGATACGATGAGGCCGCAGAAATTAGTTCTGAGCAAGAATGTTGCATCCCGAATCCGCCAACCACCGGTAGAGCCGTTAGTTCAATAAATCCTTCGCAGCAAGTCAGCGCCAGGGCCCCTATGACTCCAGATGCTATTTCCATCTATCGTGGCAAACCTTTTGGTCGAAGGACGGCAAAAAGGTATGGGTCGCAGCGTCCGAGCGATGGAAACATATTGACGTCCATATCTGTGCCAAGACCACGTGACTGAGAAATTACGCTAAGAACAAGTTATCCGCTCGCGAAATCCCAATTTTTTGTTCTGCTTCACTTTCAACCAAAAGTACAACCTACCTACCGTCTAAACCAACACCCAGATATCCTTTGATTCTCATACAGAGAATCAGGTATCTGTATAAGTACTTCTTACTTCCCACTCAAGAAGGCGACCGGTTCTCCGCGCCTCACCCCACTACAAACTTTTCTCCACGATCGCAGGACGACCTGTGATCACCATACAACACCGCAATCATGGCTGACAGCAAAGGTCTCGAGGAGGTTCCAGAGGGTATGTGAGGTTCTCAGAAGCAGCGGCAGCAAACTTGTTTCCGACGATGGTTGGACCATTGCGCCTCCTTGTGCGCCGGGAACTCGTGTTGCAGAACCGTTGAGCTAAGTACTGAATCTCCCTTTTTAGGCCAAATCGAATCCAACTACGATGAGACCGTCGACTCCTTCGACTCGATGAACCTCAAGGCCGAGCTCCTCCGTGGAGTGTACGCCTACGGTTTCGAGCGCCCGTCTGCTATCCAGCAGCGTGCCATCATGCCTGTCATCAAGGGTGAGTCTGCCTACACTCCGAGCACTCTCCACCATAGCACATGAACTGACCATGCGCAGGGCACGATGTGATCGCACAGGCGCAGTCCGGAACCGGAAAAACCGCTACCTTCTCCATCTCCGTCCTCCAGAAGATTGACCCATCCCTCAAGGCCTGCCAGGCTCTCATCCTCGCGCCTACCCGTGAGCTTGCACAACAGATCCAAAAGGTCGTTGTTGCCATCGGCGACTTCATGAGCATTGAGTGTCACGCCTGCATTGGCGGTACCAGCGTTCGTGACGACATGAAGGCTCTTGGAGATGGACCTCAGGTCGTTGTCGGAACCCCTGGCCGTGTTCATGACATGATTCAGCGCCGTGTTCTCAAAACCGACAGCATGAAGATGTTCGTTCTCGACGAGGCTGATGAGATGTTGTCGCGCGGTTTCACTGAGCAGATTTACGATATTTTCCAGCTGTTGCCACAGTCCACCCAGGTTGTCCTGCTCTCCGCCACCATGCCCCAAGACGTGCTCGAAGTTACCACCAAGTTCATGCGCGACCCAGTTCGTATCCTCGTTAAGAAGGCCGAGCTTACCCTTGAAGGTATCAAGCAGTTCTACATTGCTGTTGAGAAGGAAGATTGGAAGCTCGACACCCTCTCCGATTTGTATGAGACCGTTACTATCACCCAAGCCGTCATCTTCTGCAACACACGTAGAAAGGTCGATTGGCTCACTGACAAACTTACTGCCCGCGACTTCACTGTATCCGCCATGCACGGCGATATGGACCAGGCTCAGCGTGATGTTATCATGAAGGAGTTCCGATCTGGTTCCTCCCGCGTCCTCATCGCCACCGATCTTCTTGCCCGTGGTATCGATGTTCAACAGGTCTCCCTTGTCATCAACTACGATCTGCCCGCCAACCGTGAGAACTACATCCACAGAATCGGTCGTGGCGGTCGTTTCGGACGAAAGGGTGTTGCCATCAACTTCGTTACCGCCGACGATGTGCGCATGATGCGCGAAATCGAACAGTTCTACTCGACCCAAATTGAAGAAATGCCCATGAATGTGGCCGGTACGTTATCACTCTGTTTGCCCTGTCCATTCATTGACTAAACTCTCACAGATCTCATCTAAACGACGTTGACGAACATTTCAATTGCACCATCGTTCTCTTATTCTTCTGATATCCTAGAAGATAGTCGGGATACCCAGGAACCGGGAGGGCAGGTCGCATAGTGTATCTGAGCAGTCATAGGTGTCTGCTTAAGTCAAAAGTACCAAGGAGTAACGACGAACATCAAGCTCTGCATTTGGGCGTTTTTCTCCATTTTCATCAACATCTGTTCGAAAAATGCTGAATATGCAACTGCTTTTTATTGTCTGGGAGGTTTTTAGACAGCAGGGACGGGTATTGCTCTCTGCTTTTCATACGGTTGCGCTGTCAGAGTTATTTGCTGCGATATTTTCGCGCTTGTCTTCCACAATTTCTTTCCCTTCCGCAGCGTGGACATGCAAGTGTTCTTGTTTTGGTTACTCCTGGCCAAGGCTAGTTGTGCCTGTAATGCTGTGTATTTTGAGAATGAAAGGATGGAAGTTCAAGATTGTTGCATATCGTGCAAGATGTGATTTCCTGATCATGACTGAGAAAAGATCGTCCCTTACTCACCAATGCCCAGCTCAGCTCCAAATGTATCGAAGAACACTTCGATCCGACCGCACTCTGACAGCGGAGGAATTGAAGGCCCGACTGGTCGTGTGGTAAGCCCGTTTCTGACTTGTGACTGCTTGGAGCCATTTGTAATTCTCGGCGCAACGTCACCCCACCTGCAGTCACCCTACGAAGAATTACGGATCAATATTCGAAGACTTCTTCCGCGAAGGCATGCTTAGTAAGAAAGCAAGACCAACTTGGAAGTATGACCTTTGCACAACTAAAAGCCGATCCAAATTCCGTCTAACTCCAGGATCTCAACCCCCAATCTAGGGCCTTGGCAAACATCTAACCATACATACCTGTGTGCAGGATGAGGGAGGCAAAGCAACTCAAACCTCCTTCGATCACTATTGCGAACACCAACCACACTAGCAGCTACGTGAATAATTAACAAACAATTATTCATTATGTCGACTCCATCCTACAAGTACATCAACAAACTCCAGGGAAAGCGAGTCCTTGTCTTTGGCGGCACAAGCGGAATCGGTTTCGCTGTTGTGGAAGCCTGCATTGAACATGGCGCCACTGTCTTCATCACTGGATCCAATACTGAGAAACTCTAGAAGACCGTTCAGCGTTTGAAGACCTCTTATCCAAGTCTCATGGCCTCGACCGACCCGGGCCAGCAGGTCATCACTCACGCATGCGATCTTGCGGACTCGAACAATCTTGACAAGAACCTGGAATCCCTCCTCTCAAAGGTCACCAATGACGGGGAATCGAAACTCAACCATGTCGTCTTCACTGCCGGGGATGGGTTGAACCAAAGACCGATATCTGAGCTCAGGTTGGAGGATTGCACAACAACTTCTACTGTGCGCGTGGTTGCGCCCTTGCTCCTTTCGAAGCATCTTTTCAACACTTACCTGGAGAGGTCGCCCGACAGCAGCTTCACCTTGACAACGGGAGTCAACTCCACCATGCCTTCCAAGGGCTGGACCATGACTGCATGGCGCGGACAAGGTGTGGAGGGTCTGATGCGAGGTCTCGCCGTCGATATGGCGCCCATCAGAGTCAACGTGGTTTCCCCCGGTGCCATCAAGACGGAGCTACTTGCCGCTGTTCCAGAGGATCTGTTGAAAAGCTGGGCTGACATGACGACGGTGAAGAGGATTGGGCGGCCTGAGGATACGGCGGAAGCTTATGTTTATTTTATGAAGGATGGGTTTGTTACTGGGACTAAGATTGATACCAGTGGTGGGAGGTTGTTGCTTTGATTGGTTGGGTGATCGATGCTGACTTTTGATCTGCGCGGCATCTAGATCTGGACACGAGGCTGAAATTTTCGACAAGATAAAGTAAATATGAGTTGTGTCGCTCCTCTCCAATCTTGCTCTTCCTGGCTTACAATTCCTTCTTCTTGTGGTATTCACGCGGCGCGTTATGCTGGATGCATGCTCCAGATTCCAAATCTGTCTCCAACCCTGAACGCCAGCTCCTGGTTTTCAAATATAGTGACTAGGACGAAGTTGCTAACGCCGTCGACCACAAACTGAAAGGACGGATGCTTCTTGCAAAGCAACCAGTATCATTGGAGAAATGATGATCGACAGCGGGGTTTGCACCGACGCGAACTGCCAGATGGGCCGATTCGACTTCGGATTTCGGCGTTGAACAAACCTGCCGCCTCGAATCATTGACCTCTGCACTTCAACGCGTCCGGCCATCGAGCTAAAGTTGTGTACATTCAGCTACCTTATCCGATTCCAGACGGTCGAATCGCTCTAGCATTGCAATCAAAGCCGTGTCAAGATGATTTGAACATCAGTTGAGTCTTGACGTGGGAAGATGTCCGAGCCTTGTGCGGTTGAACAAGATACCGTGCTCCGAAAACAAAGGCGACGCTTCTCATGCTTATGGTACACAAGGTGATACAGCTGAATTCTCCCACGTACGCCGGCTTCGAAAGTCCCTCATTGCCGACCCCGATGATCGCTGCAATTACGGCTGCAATACGGACTGGCTGGGACTCGTAACTGAAGCTATCTCGGACATGAAGCTGGACAAATAGATCCTTAAGCGCATAGGTCTCGAAGGTACAGGCACTCATTACACACCAGCGAATCCGATATCCACTTCCGAGATGAGGATGGCATGCTCACTGCCAATTCCGCTTTCGATCTTGCCGGTTTCCCTGGGTTGTACGGTGCCGGCCATTACCTCTCCTCCAGTTCAGACCATTCCTTAATATTCCTACTAACACTATCGGTAAAAGGTCAATACCTCACCTCTCACATCCGCAATTCTTCAGGGCAGCACGATAAAAGGATGATTCGCCACCGACCAAGTCCACACAATCTGCTACGATATATGAGATTTTACATCCTACAAGTCTCCGCCAACGGCAACCTTCTTCCTGATTTCAAAAGAAAGGGTCATCTTGCGGCTTGATATTGATCCCAGGGACTCTCTGAAAGGGAGGGGCGCTGGGTGCGAGTTTTGGGATGGCTTGGGCAATTTGTGTTACTGCATCGACCGTTAGGGAGAGATACTGGGAATCATCCAATTTGAAGGTTTTTCGCACGGCTGTCTATAGATCGGCCAGTTCACATTCATTCGATGGGTTCTAGTGGGCGAGTTATGGGAAATGAGGGTCGTGAGGAGAGGTTAGACTGAATTTTGGAGCCGGGCTGGGAGGAAGTAGAGAGGTCATCAGCATGTGCTTATTCCAGTGGACATGAATAGCAAAAACCCGCTTTTCTCTTTAATTGGCAAATGAAACATGTGGCCTTTGAATAGCTATATAATGTACGGATAAACCTCTCCAGATCCATTAACTAGCAGTGGAGCAACATTTAACAGCTAGTTGGGAGCTAATTCCCTGTCAACCGACGGTTGAACTCTCGCAGCCTGTCGCTAAGGTTCCTACTCCCTATCACTCCAACCTATATACTAGCACATTTTGGATCCACCCTTATCGTCTACGGAGGAAAAACCGACTCTAACTTTCTAGTATACTGCCACAGCACCACTTCGACACACACTTGTCTAGCGGGCGCGACGTTAAGGTTCGAGGTGAAAGCGTGCAACCTAAGTGTAGAATCGGTGTTCAGAATCGCAAGGGTTTGAGCGACTTATATGCTGTTCTCAGTATCCTGTCATCGATGCATCAATCAACTGAATTTATGTTAGTAGAGTACTTTGCTGAGGGTTTTTTTGTACGACTTGAAACGACTCGGAATCTTGGAACCTCCGGGTAGATCGGATGGAGCGAAGAAGAGAGCGGTTCGATCGTGTTTGAAAAGGCTGGAAGCGAAAATCGCCACGTCTCATTTCATCAGCCGAACAAATGAGTCTAAAGACGTGGACATAGTATTTGATTCCAACTCGAGGTATTTCGATTCCATGCACGTGACGTTATTCCCCCGCATCCATTGCCAAGCCCATCTGCTCCATCCATTTTGCGACCTCATTCATCAGCTTTAGAATCACATCCAGCACAAGCAAAGCCCTCAAACCAGTCGAACCACCAATTCTCTATTGCATCTCACCACTGCAGCTTCTCACGGTCCTTCAAGTTCGCACTGCAAGTTCTTGCCCAGTTTCAAAAGTGACCAAATTGCCGTTCGCCTCCGGCTTGGCGTTTCGTTTGATAGAAGGACCGGCCTAAACACCATGGGCTTGCGAAAGAATGTGAAGTGCTACAGAAGCCGAGGATGCTCCCTGCTGAAGCAGGTTGTACGGAAAACTCTGGACTCGGAGTATCCGAGACGCATGATACGGATCGAGGTCTTTCTCTCCCATCTCTGTTCTCATGCCAGAAGCTCGAGCCGCACTTCTCTATCTCTCCAACAGGGTTTGCGGGAATTAGATGCTAATATTTATGCACTCCGTATAGACGAGCCTGGCCGCGTAGTCTTTCGCATAACGGCTGATTAGGACTTTCCTGAACCCTGGCGTATAGCTGCACCAACTTCGCAGGTCGTGGTCTCTCATCTTCGAATTTGGAACCGCATCATCCCTGACAGTGATGGACGACTGCGAGGCTGGCGCAAGGGACCAACGATTGAGGCCACAACGAGTAGTACTTCCAGTCTGACCTCTACTGGATTCAGCTGTTGGAACTCGTGATCTGGCCTGTGTAGGCCCAATTTACTGGACGTATCACTACTACGAGTATCTTACTACGTCAAATTTGGCTTTTCGAAAGACAGGCTTGTGGACACCTATTTTTAGCCACAAGTATCTATTTCTCAAACGATAAGATCTAGCTATGGCCGTACTCTCGTTTCGTTCGAGCAAACATACCGCGTGTTTTTATTTTTATCACCGCATTCATCGTATGCCTATCGTCGCATATTCAGTCTGCTGCTTGGACCAACGAGCAAGGCTACGTCTTGGCCAGGCAGCTTTACACGATGCCACGAGCCAGGACTTGGTCTCTGAATTTGGCTTTCGCCTCTTGCCTTCATTATGTCGCCACTCGTGCAAAATGCTAAGCTTCCAGAAGAGGTCTCATCAACGCGCGGCCCTCGGCCCCTGCTTCATTTACGAAAGCTACATTCGGCTGGTAGCATGATGAATTCATCTTGACCATACAACCCCAATTATGAACGGTTCTATTGTTGGATCGTCACCCATAACTTGGTCTTCATAGTACACTTCATCTCAAACTACCTGTTAGGGTACGAAGGCCTGACCCGGTTGATTGGACACAAGGCGTGGTCAGTCATTGTCGCAGTCAGGCTTTACAAACAAATTATAAAGGTCATTCCTACGCCCTCCGAATCACAGTAAACAAGCACATCATCTCTTCTTCTCTCCATCAGAAACGCCTCTCCAAACAAACGACCAAACAAACAAACCTGTCAAACATGCTTTTCAACGCTGCCAAACTAGCTCTCTTCGCCTTCATTGGCCTTGCCGTCGCTGCTCCAGCTCCAGTTCCGGTGCCAGCGGAAGCCGCAGTTGCCTCCGTTGCTGCTACTGATGCCGTCGCCGCCGCTGCCGAAGTTAAAGCTGTTGAGGGTGGCCCCTACGGATAGTGAGTTCTGTCTCATCTCCTTTCACTCAGACCTGGCTAATGGAATGATAGTGGCGGAGGCTACAACCCTGGCCCTGCCTACGGTCCACAATACGGCAACCCATCCCCGTACGGCATCGGCGTCGGATATCGTAAGTCTTCGAAACCTCAATTTGAATGATGACCTGAGTACTGACTTGGAAACAGAGTCTTATGGTTACGGTCGTGGCTACAAGAAGGAGTAGATCATCCTCAGGTGATCAGTTCCCAGTGATATGATTTATGGCTTTGAGATTCTGAATAGACGATGTTGGAGAGTGTGGAGGATTGAAGATGGAGCTGGGATAATGCCCATTTTGTGCCTGATGCTTCGGAGTAGACTTTCAAACTGATCTTTGTAAAATCAAAGAATTTGTTCTAGCTTTACTTGACCATAAATAGTGGTTCCTTGCGCGCGATTTGATGTATTTTCTTATCAATGCCTGTCCTAAAGTCGATACGATTCGATATAAATGTGATGGACAGCCTTGGGGGAAACAGATACCTATTTCCATGCTTTGAGAGACATCGCGAGACACTCTTGATTAGTCAACAGTCTGTGAAGTCTTAGAAGAACTGAAAGAATGAGCTGGGTAACATGCTACGAACATTACTCAGATCCATGTCACTCACCAAGATCCACTGGCTCGACTGGGCTAGCGCCCGCGAAACGCGGGGATCCCAAGCGAGCTGGTAAGATAGATTTTCATTCGACCTTCACATCGGAGCTGTAGCTTTCTCTGCGCCCACTCAAATTCTCGCACACCACGTCCACAATGGGCAAGTCGAACAGAGGCAGTGTGAGATCAATAGCTCGGTTTCTAGATACTCTGCTAACCAACATACAGAAGCGCGGCGGTGGCGGACGAGGAGGAGGTCGCGGTGGACATCGTGCAAACCGTGGGGGAGGCCGAAACAATTGGGGGCCTCGTGCCGATTATCAAGAGGTGGAAAAGAGCAATGAGCTCTTCGAGAAGCTGTACAATGAGCTCGGCGTGGTACCAGAGGATGAGCGCCAAGAATTTTGGAATTCTTTGCGCAAAGAATTACCGAACAGCTTCAGATTCGCAGGATCAAAAGGGTATGTGCTCTTGTTTGCGCCGAAGAGAAATCCATTCGAGATTCAGAAGTACTAACTTCGATTCAGACATGCTCTAGCAGTCCAACAACGCCTCGTCGATTACTACGTCCCTCAGATTACTTCGGTACAGCACAATGGCGAGCTTGTTGAGCCGCCTCGACCTGTCGAGTGGTTTCCAGAGAAGCTCGCATGGTCCATGACTACACCTAAGAACGTCATTCGCAAATTCCCTCCGTTCGCCTCCTTCCAAAAGTTCCTCGTTTCCGAAACCAGCGTTGGAAATATAAGCAGACAAGAGATTGTGAGCATGATACCGCCACTGCTGATGGATGTAAGGCCTGGCATGACCTGCTTGGACATGTGCGCTGCTCCTGGCAGCAAATCCGCTCAATTGATCGAGATGGTCCATGGAGGGGAAGAGGCTCGTATCCGTAAGGTTGTTCACGAGGCTGCCAAGGATCAGAACCGAGAAGCCAGTCCTGATGGGATTGAGGTCGAGCTTGATATCAAGACGGGAACTACACAGGACGAAGACAACTCTGATGACGGCAGGGCGACAGGTTTGCTTGTGGCCAATGACGTGGAATACAGACGAGCTCAGATGCTTGTGCATCAGGTCAAAAGACTCAACTCCCCGAATATAGTCGTGACGAATCACGACGCCAGCCAGTTCCCATCAATACGTATAGCGTCTGACGGCGGTCATCCAAAGTACCTCAAATTCGACAGAATACTTGCCGACGTTCCCTGTTCCGGAGACGGAACATGCAGGAAAAATCCCAACATCTGGAAAGATTGGATACCGGGCAATGGTCTAGGGCTACACAATATACAGGTTCGTATCTTGGTGCGTTCACTCCAAATGCTAAAGGTTGGTGGCCGAGTAGTCTATTCCACGTGCAGCATGAACCCAGTGGAAAACGAGGCTGTTGTCTCCGCGGCCATTGCAAGATGTGGTGGGCTGGCAAAAGTTTCAATCATTGACTGCAGCAAAGATCTCCCAGGATTGAAGAGATCGCCGGGTTTCAAGCAATGGAAGATCATGGACAAATCTGGTCGTATGTTTGGTTCCTGGAAGGAGGTCCAAGAAGCCAAGGCCGAAGGAGAAGACGACTTTATCCGCCTTACCGAGACGATGTTCCCATACGAAGACCTAGCAGAGTCTGAAGTGCCTCCCTTCGAGCGGTGCTTGAGACTTTACCCACATTTGCAAGATACTGGCGGATTCTTTGTTTGTGTTTTGGAGAAGCAGTCCGAAATCAAGGCATTGCCCGAGGCCAAGAAGGTTTCGCGCGCGGCCAAACGCGGACGGGAGGTCAACGAGGACTCCGAGACTGCTGACGTAAAGAAGATCAAGACCGAGGAGAAGAACGAAGACGAGGTCATGGCAGATGCTACCACCAAAGAGGATCCGACCGACCTTCTCCTGTCTCATCTCAACGGCACAGTCGAGAACGCTGAACAATCTGCAGCCGTTTCAGAGGATACGAAGCCCGAGGACATAGCGAAAAAGGAGCCTGAAGCCGCAGATCTAGAGGTGCAGTCGGAGGGAGTACCAATTATCAAGGATGAGGGTCTTGACGACCTCGAGGAGGAAGTTTCAGCAGAGACACCACGTAATGGACGAGGCGGCAGCCTTAAGAAGTCGAACCAAATACACGAGGAGCCATACAAATATCTACCAGCAGATCACCCGGAGCTTCTCAAGATATACGAATTCTACCAGATCTCCAAACGATTTCCAAAAGACCGGTTCATGGTGCGCAACGCCACGGGCGAGCCAGTCAAGGCCATCTACTACACTTCGACCCATGTACGAGATATATTGAATGAGAATGAAGGCAGAGGTATGAAATTCGTACAAGCTGGAGTGAAGATGTTCATGAAGCAGGACGCACAAGGACAAGACATTTGCAGGTGGAGGATCCAGTCGGAAGGTCTATCGATCTTGGAGCCGTGGGTTGGCGAAGCACGTATAGTGAGACTCTACAAGCGGGAAACGCTGAGGAAACTGCTCATCGAGATGTTTCCGAAACTCTCGGGCGAAGCATGGAGGGAAATGGGTGAAATTGGCGAGAGGGTCCGAGACATTAGCATGGGCTGCTGCGTCCTGCGCGTCGAGACCAGTGATGGTGAAGACGGCTTCAAGTGAGTCTTGTCTGACCATATAGGTGGTACATTACTAACAGGCCAAACAGGGAAAGGATTGTGCTGCCACTTTGGAGGAGCATGCATTCACTGAATCTGATGTTGCCAAAGGAGGAACGCAAGGCCATGCTGCTCCGACTCTACAACGACAACTCGGAACTTATTGACCATTCCAAGAACCGCGCAGATGAGGCTAAGGCCAGAGAAGCTGAAGCGGAGGCTTCGATGAAGGAGGAGGAATCTGCGATAGCCGTCGACGAGGATGTTGATGGTGGCGTTAGGCTTGACGCAAAGGACGCGGCGATGATCACGGCGGAAGAGCCTTCCATCGAGACCGCAGTTGCTGAGGAAGTAAAGGTTGAAGGAGAGACAATGGAAAAAGGGGCATGAGCTGATGATTGCCAACTCAGATGCGATGCAGTCGCTTATCATACATGGAGTTAGGATGCTGAGAGCTTGTGTAGCCGTATCTTGGCTCTAGGTCTCGAATATTTATGACCATTTAGAGCTTTCATGGCCAAAACGAGGGTGGATGTACGATAACAAGATGGAGAAACGATTTTGGTTGCGTAGCGGTTGGGGGCTTTGTCCGACGTCGGGATCATTGTCCATCCACCACGTTTGCGTGCAGGATCTGTGTGGCCATTGATGTCAAATGAAAGCAGTCTTGTTGTCTCGACGTTCACCATACATGCCCGAAACAGGAGCCGGAGGGAGTTTGGCCAAAAGATAAAATTAGCAACCATCCATTGTAATGCATCTGTCGTCGATTCCGGAATGGCCAGCACTTGCCATTGCGTGTCTGAATCCGATTCCCTAGGAGAGCTCCACGTGAAGCATGAGTATTTCCAGATGGAGGATGGATTGCCCTGTACGTTCATGCGCTGGAGATGAAGTGTCGGTCCAGGACCCGCATGGGGCGTTTCGTGGCGAAGCTCAGCCCCACAGAGGCGAGGGTCAAAGATGCGAGCGAAAGGCTGATGCTGATCTCTATCGCAAGGTAGTAGATAGTGTACCAACCCGTCTCTTTCCTGGGCCTGGGCCATTTCCATGTCACTCGGGCTCGGGTACGCGATCGGAGCCTGTGTTGGACCAGGCGGATGGTGTTGCGAGAGCGGCGGAACCTGGAAGCCATGGCGACAACCTAAGAGAAGCGAAACAAAGTGCGAGTGTTTCCGTGAGGCTTGGGAAACGAGGTCCAGCTTCTCCTATATTCCCACGTCCGAAAGAGGAACAGCGCACACGCACAGCTGTCGATTCTCTCGGGGTGCACAGTGTATCTTACATGTTGGAACTTGGAAACAAAGATTATAGTTCCGATAGTACGGCAGCGGCAGCGGGGGTTTCTTAGAGTGCGCATCGGGCTGTAGGAAAGAGACAGCCGACGTGATCCTGGCCTCGCATCATTCCTGCATCTCTATTCTCTGCGCGTCCGCACATGAAGACATCAGGTCTGGCCATGGACGCGAGGAACAAGGAAGAATCGATGCGGTAGAGACTCTGTCGGCAGCTCCCCCGGAGGATTGGACAGCCCATTATTCTCTTATCGTCGAATCGCTGATGGCACCCCTTCGTGTCATTTGCCCTGCCAGGCCAGTGCTTGGTGACTTTTGACAGTGACCCCTGATGGCAAGCCGTGGACTACTGAGACTCCCAATTTCCCTACCTTTGCCTTTGGCGGGAACCTTCATCTCCTCTCCAAACCATTCAATTCGCCCTCCCCTGCTCCTCCACGCCCTCGACGAGCTCGGCCTCTCCTATTTTATCTATTCACCAATTCTTTTCTGTTCCCTTGTCGTGGCCCCTCTTCGCTCGCCGACCGTCACGCAGCGCGTCTCCATCCAACTCCAAGTTTCTACACCTTCGCATCCTTGCAATAGTACATCGACGTGTTATACCGCAGCACGTCTACCTGCCCATTGGTGCTTGCGGCTACAGATCCATTGTTTCAACCACCCATGTACAGCTACGACAGGCAAACCATCCCCGACTGCAATCACCAACAATATAATCTCTAGACTGCCGAAGACCTCACTGCTTCAACGAATGCTACAAGCCACAACAACGGCAAACCCCGCACACGATCGCTGACATGCCATTCTTTTCAAATCTGTTCAAGCGGGACGCTTCCAGCAAATCCAGGAAAGATGTTGCCCAGGGGAAAGACGAGGTCCAGATCAAACCACGATGGGAAGAGGCATGGTCACGCAAGGAAGTTTCACCAGAAGAGGTCCAGGAACTCATCCACGACTGTGCCCAAGAGATGAAGTCAAGAGGTGAGACTTCAAGCCTTGTGCAACCGACGATCGGGGCTAATGTAGACTCGCAGCTCTGGACATGCCCTTTCTGCTCCTCCCATTCCGACCTGGTTCCGACCCTGTTGGCTCCAAGAGTTTCATTCGCAACTTCTTCAGAGTACAATACGAGGGCACATTTCGCGAGAACAAGCTAGCCATCCAACAAGAGCTCCGGCTCATGGATCCACTGGTAGGCGCTTGCAATCACGGCACAACAGGATCACCTAGCTCACACAACTTCACAGGTTCTCTGCAGTATTATGAAATGGTGTTGGAATAGACTGCCTGGCGGAGTCGTGTCCTGGGAAACTTACGAATTGTTTCGCACCGGTGAAATCGGTCGGTTCTACTTTTGAAACAGCTCGTGAAACATTTACTAATAGACAATTGTAGATGCATCCATGGCGAAGAACGCCTTCACAGTCTTCATTCCGATGAGCACTGAATCCGAGGCTCGCAAACAGATTGTTTTCGATTTCTTCGACCTGCTAGCCGCAATCGCTGCGCGTGGAAAGACAAATGGTCTGGGTGGACGGAAGCTTTCGAGAATGGCCGGATGGTGGGCCTTTGAACACTCTGACAATGGAAAGGGATTTGACGGCGGCTACGAGTCATGGGCAACGTAAGTTTCGTCGTCTGCTGCGGACAAGCCAAGCTAAATCTGAACAGCGCTGCGGACGCAACGAGCCATCTATTCTTCGCATACCTACGCTCTCTTTCGCCTGATGCCACTGGTGGCGTCAGTGGTATTTCTCAACTTCCACGTTCGCTACAAGCTCTCCTTTCTCAAACAGAATACCCACCTGAGACACCTACCTTGATGCTACAACAGACGCCAAGGGTGGTCATGATCGTCAACACAGTATCGCCAACACCGTTCGCCCTTCTCCGTCGTGCCAGGAACTTTGAATACCGGGACGATGATATGGCTCTCCAGAAGTTCTCGGCATATGAGGACCCCGTACAGACGCTGACCGAAGAGTGCAAACGTGTTTTAAACAGCATCTCGTCAATCAATCAGTCCACTGTCCCAAACAACGATGCTGCCGGCCAGCCAGTGCAGGACGGTGCATGGTCCAGATTTGAGGACATGGGCTTTTCTGGTCTCGCTGGAAGCCCTCAGGGCTCCGGAAATTTGACAAGCCCGAAGGAAAACAATGGCATCAGTTCTGTTGGCAATTCAAGAGTTGACGACGGAGGACGGCCAACAACACCATCCTGGGCAGACTTCTTGTCCTCTGGGTTTCCAAACGACCGCAGTCCAAGCCTACTTCCACCGGACAAAGTCCTTCCGTTGCCTCTAGCAGAGCAGCAACGTGGACATAGCTCTCAATCACACATGCGCAACAGCACGCATGAAGATCTCGAACCTGGCGAGTTGGCGAGCATTCACTCATTTGATCTCGACGAGACCTTTTGGTGGGTTTGGATGACCAGTCTCGCAGGGGAGGAGACTCCTGAACGCAAAGCTGTGTTCGGTCGCTGCGCGTTGATCGAGACGCAGATATCGGGTGCACACTGGTTTGTTATTGAAGAACAGATCAAGGGCGCCTCCCCCGGTCAGGACGAGGGTGTTTACCTCGCCGAAAAGAAGAGCAGGTTCAGCTGGACTAAACGCGGTCGTCTGGGGAGGCGCAAAACTGTTGCGAAGAGATCCGATAACAAGGCTCTTTCTGAAGAGCCTTATAACCGCGCAGCCACTGCAACACCTTCCAGCAGAATCGCGCCCGACCAGCACCGCAAGATCAAGGAGACCGCAGCCCGTCTGAAGGTCCAGAACTCGAAGGGCGACGAAAATGTTCATCGCCGCGGTCGCATGGACGACTCGATCTCGCAAAAGACGAACAGTGTGCTGACCTTGCAGCCAGCTATCCTGAACGAAGCTGCGCCTGCCATGAAGTGGGCAAAGGACTTTGATAAAGAAGCCATTAGAGCGGCATATCTTGGCAATCCAGGAGCAGGTACAGGTTCAAGCACAAATCTCACGATTCCGCGACCGAACGGAGCTTCTCCCAAATTTGGAAATTCTTCTACGAATCTTCGACGGGAATTGTCCGACCGTGACCTGCCTTCTCTGCCGAAGGAAGCTTTGGCGCCTGATTCTCCGATGCAGCGCGAGCCTGCCAAGTCCCCCAGTCCTCCTGCAACACCTCCTCGTGCTTTTAGTCCTGAGAAATCACCAGAGCCAGAAATCTCGGCGGTGTTGGAAGAACGGCCTGGGCTTGATGACGTTGCCCAGCATCCAGCGCATAGGCCATCAGCTTCGCCAGAATCTATGAGGAAACTAAGCATGGACAAGCAGAGCAAGGCAGAATCTAGCGGGGGTCGGAAGAAGTTCTGGGGTCGGAAACAGAAGCCTCCACATACACCAGAGAAGGCTGCTCCTGTCGTCGAAGCGCCACCTCACAAGCTTCAAAAGTCACCTAAGAAGAGTGTGCCTATTCAGATTCCGTCGTACAAGGAGCCGACGCCAGAGCCCTCCATCGTGGAACCCTCACCTGCTCAGAGCTTCACTCACCAGACGCCTGATCCGGACCACCAAAAATCTCAAGATCCTCGTGGAACCAGCCCTCGTTACGATACCTCCACTATTGGCAGCACGGAACAACAAGCTGCAGATCAAGAGTTCTCGCGTTTCGACCAAGGACCGCTCGACGCGCCCGCTTTTGCCCCCGAGGAGATTACCCCAGATCAATCAGTGGCCGGTGTCTCACCACCAGCGCAGTCTGCTCCATTCAAGGCACCAACCCGTGGAATACCTGATCTCAGCGCCCCTTCAGCGGTTCCCGAGCCAGCAAACTCGCCAGCGCCGGCACCTGTACATGCACCGAGCAAGGCGATGAGCAGAATACCAGTAGTTCCAATTGGTCGTTCCGCCCCAGGGCCAAGATCTCCAGCGTCTGATTCTACCTCTGACGATTCGACTGAAGCTGCACCTCGCGACGGCAAAGTGTTGGATCGATGGGCGCAAATCAGAAAGAACGCTGCAGAGCGCGCACAGCGATTGAGTGAGGAGCAGCAATCTGGACGTAGCCGAACCACCAGTCAAAGCGCAAAGACCGACGCCGATGAGGGTGACACAAGTGGTGAAGAGACGATCGAATCTCGTGTGGCGCGCATCAAGGCCCGTGTCGCTGAGCTCACAGGTGGGCCATCATGTCTTCTACTCCCGACAATCCAGCAATGCTAACATCGCAGCAGGAAACATGGAAGGGCCAAACGCTCCGGTCACCAGGGGATGAGCTATGTCGTCAAATACAGTACGCGTTGCTGCCCGTCATGTTGGCCTGGCCTGTCGCGCTAACCTTGGCAGAATCAATCATCTTACTGCACATGCATGATACCACAACCTTTAGACCTCTATATCGGCGTCCAAATGTCCTCGACCAAATGAACCAGGCCGAAAAAATAAACGCCAGCTGCTGCTTTGATTTCATCTTCCCGCGTACATATACTCTCGCGCCCGCCATGCATGACTTTGGCTCGCATGCAGCTTGGTTTCGTCATCCTCAGCTGTGCACAGCACAGTACGCACGCCACTACAACCTAATTTATATGATACCAGATTGACAAGCGTATAATTCTTTGTTAGCCGTTCGGCATGTTCGACTTGATGATTTTCTGTTGCTCGTTGGTGGACGAAGGTGCTCTTTATATGGAGGCGGGTTTTCGATTCTGTCCTCTTCCATTAACCAACCAGTGATTCTTCTGACCGAGGAAAGCTGGTGCTTTGGGGTTGAGTAGGACGCTGTGGATAGGAGGGAAGATGCGTTGACAGTATACACGGCGCAGATACTTTTCCCTCTTCCGAGGCCTTTCCCATTTTTTACTTCTTCCGCCTCCTGTTGTGGGATAGACAGAGCGATTGATGATGAATTGTTGTGTTGATAGGCGATGGATGGGGTTGGGTGGGGTAGTAATCACATAGTTGCAAGATGAAGGGTTGGAAGGCCACTTGATAATTACATATGGAATGGACTGCTGTTGTTGAATTTGTTTCTTGTTTCGTAAGGTTACTACCTCTGTTGACGCGAGACTTGACTGCTGGAGAATAAAAGGAAGACGAACTGCCCCACCAAATCCTGTTCTATCGACAACACCAAACCACCCGAATACCAACAACTGTGAGAGAGCCCTTTTCCGCTTGCATATCAATTCCGTCCGTACTCGACAAAACAGGACCGTTGCACTTCCTCCTCCCCACTGCCAGCATGATCCACCATTCTTGAAAACCACGTGCCGAACGTCGAATTCGTTGCGTTTGACGAATGTCCATGCGGTGTTTTTCTACAGTAATTTCTCGTCTCTAGGAAGGTTTTGCTAACCCCGTCCCGTGTAGTGTACAACAAAAAAAAGACTGACTGACTGATATTGTTGTCGTTTGATTCTCCCCTTTTGTTTTGTGGGGTTTCCTTCTTTTTTTCTGTTTGTGATTCTGGTACGGTACGGTGGTGGGCTTTTGTCTACTAGTAGTACATAGATGTGCACTGAGGCACTATCACCGGCAGCCCACCATGGAATCGAGGAGTCTGTTGTTGTGCTGTTGGTTTGTCTTGTTTACCTACTAGAATTGGGGGTCGGGATTTATGGATTGATGGATTGATGGTTTGCTAGTGCGATCATAGGTACCCTCCTCTCCCTCCTCCCTCCTTTCCTTCCTCGCCCTTCCTTTCTCCACCCTCGCCTCTCCGCCCTCACCTCTCCGTTCTTCCCTCGTCTGCGCTCCCCTTCGTCCTCCTCGCTCCCTCTCCGCACCCCCGCCCTTCCTCGAAGTCTGTCAATATCGATGTTGGATTTTACAGTGTCGAGGCTTAATTTCGGGTGATGGATGAGATGCTACCCTGCTCTGTTCTGCCTTGTGTGATAATGAGTTTATTGATGGCGGGTGGCATAGGACACCGGAAATTTACTCAGTAGGTAAGAATTGGTTTTGGTGAGATAAGATTGCTTAGACCCGTTCCTTCTTGGGTGTGTAGTTGTCTGTCGTTGAGGAGATGAATGATGGTGTGAGTGTTTATATGGCCCATTGCTAGTGACTGAATTCGGATCTGCCGGCTTCGGTTTCGGTTTCCGGATCTTAGACTTGTAGATTTGTCTTGTTTACGCTGATTGAAGGATATAAGAGGTTGTCTTTGTGGGTTCTTGCGTCACTTCCGCTGTGATTTAAGCCTCTCTTATTGTTGCTGCTCCTGTCGACCTATGCGAAGCACATCGTATACCTGGCTCAAATGCACCGCCGGTCCATGGCATATAAGATTGTCAAAATCCCAGCTCATCCGCTTTCCGTCTCCTCACCCGAATCTTCTCCTTCATGGGCGGGATAACATGCTGACCAAACCACTTATTCGCAGGTCTGACCTCCAACGGCTCAATCTCGTAGAACATGGTCGCATACGCAAGCAGCATCTTCAATTCATGGGATGCCATGAAGCGGCCGGGACACGCATGCCTCCCGTGACCGAACGGTAGGAAGGTGCTCGAAGTGGTACTCACGCTCAATTGCTTGCTCTCCAGCGGTCCCGACGCCTTGGACTGCTCGCCCCCTGATCCCACAGAAGCCGCCTCTTCCTGCTCTCGTGCCCGCGCGAAGCGGAACGGATGGTAGGTGTCTGGATCTGGATATATTTGAGGGTCGTGCATGACGTCGTGCGCATCGTATGCGACAGTCGTACCGTATGGTAGTTTCCATCCAGCTCGCTTGTTTTCAACGCCCTCCTTGGCGATGACCTTCCGTCCAAGACCTCGGGTAAGGAAATTTGAGACCCGCATGCTCTCCCGAATCGCAGAGTCGGCATGAACAAGTCTTGCGATTGACTGTTTTGACCATGAGCCCTCTGCAGCAATATACTCGGTACGAGCTTCCTCGCGAATAATCTCAACAGGCGAGGTTAGAGACCCGTGCCCTTCCACTGTTTTCGTGGCTATCAAGTCGAAAAGGCAGTTCGTGATGGTGAAGACCGTGGTGTGGATGGCCGCGAAATTGATGGGCATCAATCTCCGACCGATCATTTCTGGCTGCAGCTCTACCTGGTTGTTCTCCTTTTGTGCCATACGAATGTGCCAAGTCACGTAATCGTTTGGCTCTTCCCAATCCCAGCTCGGGTCGGCGTCCTTCTTCGCCATGTTGGCGAGGCGCTCACGAATGAGGGGACCATGTAATGCTGAAGCCTGTCGATAGTGGCGGTTATTCGGGATGGTGATGATTTTACCAAGAATGGGCTCCAGAATTTTGGGAACGAAACGCAAAAGAATGAGCGCTGAGTTGACATCTTGCGCAAAGGCACCCATTGCTTTCAGATATCCTTCGTTCCGACATAGCGGCAATCCGACGAAGACGCGATTTGAGACTCTCGCGATGACGTTCATCATGTTCTCGAAAACACAAATCTCTTTCCAATTGTCTGTGTCCATGCCCCAAGAGTCGTCCACAGCACAGCTTATTTCGTCGTATATGTGAGGTATCAAAGCCCCGATTCGTCGGGCAAGGTTCCGGTGGACAACGTACTCGTGGTAGGGGTCCTTGAGGATATGAGGGTGTGTGAAGGCATATTCTCCCGCCAGAACGTCATAGTGGAGCTCTGATATCGAGAGAACATTATCCGGCTACGTCTGATCAGCCTGGTCACCGCTCTGCCCTCCAATCGAACATACCTGATCCAATAGCCACTGCACCTCTGTACTTGGAATGAGAACCTCAGGCTTTCCTAAGAAATCCGGGAAGACGTAGGCTTTGCCGTTGCGTGTGAACTGGGTCCTCGCTTTAGTGATGATATTCCATCGGTGCTATTAGAACACACCTTATTATATCCTTCATGCAGCATTTGTCGGACAGTGCTGAAGCTGGCCAAATGTGCTCTGGTTTCGGCGAACATCTTGGTCGAATCTTTGCCGACCCATGGGAGCTCGGAGGGCGGAGGAAGTCTCGCTGTTAGTCTGGATTGGATCATGGAAACGGTAATGAAAAGTAGTGGCAACCACACGAATGGACTCGAAAGCCATTCCATGACAGCGTAAGCAACCATGTCGATCAGCGCAGCCTTGTCCAGTTGTTTCTGTAAAGAAGAAAGTGACGAGGAGTCGAACAAGAAGGAATGACCATGGGTGGGCAAGGCTCAGCAACGCGGTCGTAGATGAGGAGGTGGGCTGCTAGCTGGATGGGAGCATGACTTGCCGGATAGCTAGCAGACAGGTTCCGGCGATAGGGCTGCGTGCTGCGTGATGACACTTAGGTAAGGGTAAGAGGTAGATCGATCGATGATCTGGCAGCCTCAGCGGGCCGTATTCGTAACGATGGCAGAGTCAATTGGTAGACCAAGGCTCCATGTAGTAGTACACAGACGCTGTTGAAGGTGGAGAATCAGCGAATCATCAGGACTTTCAGTCAGCCTTAGTATGAGTTGGGAACGCGATGCCCAACGGAAGTAAGAAATGGCGGAGACATCAGGCTGTGATGGAAGGCCATCGACTCGAGCATCAGCACCGGTGGCTTGATACCGCTGCTGTTACATGTTTGGGGACGCGTTTGCTGCAATGCTGGAGGTCTGGAGCGACGACAACAAACAGATGGGACCTGTGGGACAGGTAATCTGGGAAGAGGTACGATGGTGTGCACTCATCCGTGTTAGATGTCCAGCTGTGATTGGAGGTTTGCTCAGGGTTCAACAGCACAGCGCTACCGAATCCAGCTGCTGAATTGAGGTGAGGCAGATCGGAGAGGGGTGTTCCCGAATCCCGAATCCCGAATCCCGAAGAACGACCTCGGGATTGCACTACTCTAAACCCTGCCAGTGGCAGTGTAATATGGCTGTGATAACATCGACAAAAGGACCGAAAACTCAGTCACTTCATCTCCTCGATTCTAAAGAGTATTGTGCTGCCGAAAAAGACGTGCAAACTTGGCAGCAGTCCAGTCTTCGATAAGTGAGAATTCTGAGGGTCGTCAAGTACTTACCGCCCTAATCATTACCATTGCAATCCAAGATCTTTACGCCGTCCCTGGAACGAGCAGCATTACCCTTCGGACCGACACTCGTACTGCAGCCTCAATGTCAATAAATGTTAGCTTCAAAATAAATCAGTGGCAAGGTCATCACGGTCTCGAATTGCTTGTAGACCTCATCATAAGCTTCATCAGAAACCTCATCACAAGACCCCTGTGGAATAGTCTGCAGCTGATATTCGACCCATAGCATATTAGCTTACGTACCGTCCGCAGATACACTATGAAGTATCTTACGAACCCCACTCGATGAATGTGTACAGGCGGGGCAGATTTGTACGTCTTTCTCCGGCGGCACTGTACTGACAAGGCAACTGGAGAAAGAAGAAGAAAAAAGCCTTTCGTATAACCAACTTCGATCCCAGTATACGGAGGAGTTGGCTCCGGACCGCTCGCTCTCCATACCTGCCAAACTGATCTCTAGCTTGACGTATGGTGACAAGGACTCGATGCCGGCCTCAATAGCATAAGTAGGCTGCAAGTGAATGCTGAAAAGAAGCAACGAACTCCTCGTTCCCAACTATCAATCACTACCATCAACCTTCAACATGAAGCTCTCGAGCACTCTCGCCCTCTTCACCTACATCGCCTCCAGCTCGGCATACCAATACAAACTATGCTGCTGCACGAACCTCAAAGAGTGCGATGTTACATCCACCCAACGCGTAATCTATGCGCAAGTGAAGTTTGGTAAAAAGGATTGGAGGATGTCACCTAAGATTTGGACAACGGCAAAAGGCGCTCATTTTGATTGTGGACCATGTATGTCCATTCTATTCTCCTCTCTTAGCTCCGCGCCACTGCTTACTTGGACAGCCTGCTACTTATACTCGTACTCCTACCCGTTTACCGTCAACACTGATGAGATGGACCGTTTATGCCAAGATTATGGCCTGAACGGCAACACGCAATACTCATGCTTCGATCCTAACAATGGAGAAGGCCCGTGAGCGAATCTGGTCCGAAGTGAAGATGGCGAGTGTGAGAAGGGTTTCTGGATGGTGCTGGAGGTGGATGCTATGTAGGGGTCGAAAGAGTCTGATGCCTTTTTTACAAACCACAGCGTCTCAACCCGAATGCTTCTTCCACCAGAGTCAGGCCTACTCCATTCTCACGACACTCTCAAGTTGCACAAAAGAATTACGAATGCAAAAATGCTCAGCTTGGCAGGGCGAGCCACTTCATCGATCGAACCGGGAGGCGACGCGGAGAAAAGTTTTTATTGTATGTTATGATTTTGGCCTTCATTTGCAGGAACTTCAACGCTCCATGGCGAAGAGGTTGCGAGGTCCGTACGCCTTTCCAACCTGATCAAATAGCGTATCGTAGTGTAATTGCTTTCACATCACCACAAGGGGTACTGTCTCTGCGCCGTAACTGGCCGATCTGGCAGATGCAGCCACAGCTTGCGGTTCTCAAACTTCTTTCTCTTCTCTTCCGACAAGCGCACTCTGGTTGCCTCTTCCTTCAATAATACTGTCACACCTGGCGAGCGCAATTAGCTTGCTGTTGGCGAGGTTACGAATGGTTCTGTCGGGCACTTACTGGTGAATGGATTGTGCATCACGTGGGCTCGTCCTCTTGCCCGATAGTCCATCTCATTTCCGTGAGGGCCTCTGCCGACCCAGGCTTGGTCGACATAGATGCCCGTACGATCCGTGATCTTCTTCCTTTTCCCATCCTTGAGCTCAATCTCAATTGGCTCGCCTTGTGTGCCCTCGACCTTGCCTAAACCCATTCCTCTGTTCACAATAGCCATGTCTCTGGAATACTCGAGGTGTTTCTTGACGTCCCGAGCCACTCTCTTCTTACTGAACCGCATCTGCACAATAGCCTCCTCGATGGGCTTCCCAGCTATTTGTCGAGCAAGCATGCCTAGCTTCTTCGTAGACGTCTTGAGCCATTGACTCTTCGTCAAGCTCTCACGCTCGGTGCGCTTCAACAACTCTTTTTTGGTAAGCCGTCCTCGCCTCTTGACCTGTCTCACGACCACTCTTCGTTCGAATTTTATGCGCGACTTCGGATCTGGATCCAGCATGGTTCGCATGGAGCCGCTGTTTCTTCCCTGAAACGAAGACGTGGAGGTTTCCTGAAATTGCCGTGGCACCTGATCGTCTTCTTCAAAGTCGGCTTGGTCTGGCTCGGCGTCTTCGAAAATGGAATCCTCAGAGACACTTCCCCGTTGAGGCACAACTTGTGCTTCCTTCTTCGGTTTCTGCTTCAGGTAGTCGTCGACGCTTTTGTTGCCAGTGCTAGCGGGACTTCTTTTGCTCTTGCTAGAGACGGCTCGGGCGAAGAGTTGGAAGGGATATGGAGAAGAGGCAGTTCGGCGACATGATGGGCAGGTACGAAGGGCACTGAAGGCTGAAGGCAATGCATCAGACAATAATTTTCATCCCGTCGTTTAATTGAACTCACCAGGCTCCAAGAGCCGCCTTTGCGGTATTCGTGATGCCATGGCTATCACAATGGGAGTTGTCCGCTTGATACAATCCACCTGACTGGACTTGTTAGAAACTTGGGCCTGAGGCAATTTAATGTTGGCCCTACGGCGGCACGGCGGCCTGACCGCCCTCGCCACAATCGCCGCCACAGTGAGGGTAAGATTACTCTCGTGACTTCGGTTTTGATAGCACTTCAAGTTCTCGCTGGCACCTTAAATCATCGTCAATAAGGCAATGTTTACGGAGTCTTCAAGTCTAGAGGCCTAGAGATTTGCAAAGTCAAAGAAAAGAAGAGCAAGAACGAAACAAGAAACTCAGCCCTGCGAGATTTGCGTCCGCGCTCTAGCAGCGTCGAGCCTCTATAGCCAGTCGCTCGACCGCCCGAAGCTTAGCTGCAACATTTGCGAGTTAGACTTTGCATTTTATACGGGCCAGGCTATCCCCTTTGGACGCAGAAGCCAAGTGACACCATACGAGTAGATCGGCGGCCGATCTGGAATTTGGACCCTTTGTTTCCTGAGACTGAGCAGGAAACCGGTGACTTCGGCGACGGGTCCTTCTCCTGTGCAGGCACTGCTTGTTGTCGCAGAATATCTGCAAAGCTTGAATGATTCGATGGAAGCGACTCCGAAGTAGAACGGCAGGCAAGGCTGAGAGGCGTGACTCTAGATTCTTGAAGATCATGAGCACATGCACAAATATATCAGACTTGGGTTCGCTTCCTAATTTGCACATCGGCTCCCGTCCCATCAGAATGAATTTCCACCCCTGACACGTTCAGCCACAAGCTAGAATATCGTGGCGTATCCGCGGCGCAGCAAAGCCTGGAGCCTCGTCACCATACCTCCTACCTACTGACTACGAATGTACAAAACACGCATACGACCAAGAAGAACACTTCGACGAGCCCAACGACCATATCCTAACAGACCCGTCTCCGCCCTGCTGCACTCGACTTCACAACTCTCGGCAATTCGCATGGTTTGGCAACCTACAAAATCGCCGCATTGAAGGAGGCCCGGTTCTGCCGTCCTCCTGGCATAAACCTCGAGTCGACCAGTAGTCACGGCGCAATGGACATCAATTCTCTCCTCTCGCCTTGCGAGTCTCCGGTAACAGAGAAACCGCCGCCGCTTGCGTCTCCCTCTCCCCGCGCTTCTCCAGCGAAGAGACCAGGAAGACCCTCTGTCCAGCAGAGAAAATCTTCAGGTCTCAGCCATGTCTCCACCCTTTCTCCAATAGAGCAATCTTTGCCCTCGCTCGCCGTCCATAATGCTGCCATCGCGTACCAGAATCAACAGGGTGTCTATGGCCAGCCGGCCTCAAACCCGCCATTCCAGATCGCCGGTCATACTGCAACCAGCACCCCTCCAGGGAACACTGCACGTTTAGTCGAGACGAGAGCCTCACCCTCGCAGCCGGTCATGCATCGGGCAGATTCCACACCTCAAATGGATACACTCGCCGGTATGTGGTTGTTTTGTCGGTACAATGCGCAGGTCTGGTCGGAAGTTTTGGTGTCCAAAGGAAAGAAGGAGACGCTCGCTCGAAATTTGTTGGAGAGAAGATAAAGCTGACGTGGTGTTGCCCTTAGATCTCGCGTCGATGCGCCAACATCAGAACCATCCCCCTCGTCAAACATCGTCAAGTGGCATGCGTGATCTTCAGACCACCACGAGGTGAGCAGTTCAACCTTTGTCGAGATCTAGGCAGCACTCCGCTTGTACTAACTACTTGACAGCTACAACATCCAAAGCATCTCACGTCCTCCATTGTCCACACACAACTCGAACGAAATACACATGGCCGGCGCATCTCCGCAGGAACCACTTGTGTTCAAAGCGCGTGCTCTGTCGGAGGAAGATGAAAACACATTGGCAGAGCTTGGCCAACGCCTGCATGAAAACCCTTTTGACTTTCCCTCACATGCTCGATTCGTCACGCTACTCCAGAACGGCTTTCGCAGTCATGTCTCATCGGGACTAAATCCACGCGAGTATGAACTACTCGCCCACCTGCGGAAGGCACGTCAGTCCATGGATCGCATTTTCCCCCTAGGTGAGAAGCTGTGGGCAGACTGGTTGCAGGATGAGATGCAACTTGCTCACTCCATAGACGACAGGGTTACGACCATGGAGTATTTTGCGCATGCCATCAAAGATGAACCCAGCAGTGCTTTGCTATGGCGCATGTACGGCGACTTCATGTATTACCTGTGGTCTACCTCTTATGACGTTGACGGTGCGGATTCTGCTGGCTGGTCGGCAGAGGATAAGGAAGTTGGGAAGGAGGTCTTCAAGTGGGACCCAATGATGGACGTTTGGAAGCGTGGAGTCAACAACACCCAACGACGTTTGAATGACAGTAACAAAGTATGGGATCGCTACATGGAGATGCTCGTGCTCGACCACCAAAAATGGCCGTCACCGGACAAAGTCGAAAATATCAAAACGATGTTCCAAGAGAGGCTATCCGTTTGCCACGCAACATGGGAGGAGACCCGTCAGATGTTTTCCAGCTTCTTGTCTCAATTTGACGAAGCCTCCTGGGAATCGATAATGGAGGACGTCGCGAAGCGCAGTAAGGGTGTTAAGATGGCGTACACCATTCGCGAGCCGTACGAACTTGCCATTGAAAGGGCATCCCGTAATGGTGACGACGGCGCAGAGTGGACTGCGTATAGCGAATACTTGGCATGGGAGGTGGAGAAAAAGGGCGTTTTCAGTTTCAACTTGATCAATGGCCTGTACGAGCGGGCGACAATACGATACCCGTCGATGCCGACTCTCTGGAACGACTACATCGAGTTCTTGATCACAAATGCCCCGAGAGACTTCGAAATCCTACCTGTCATGGAACGAGGAACTCGACATTGCCCGTGGTCCGGTGACTTGTGGTCACATCGGCTGTTGACAATGGAGCTTGAGAACTGCGATTTCGAGGCGATCGAGCGTACGAAACATCATGCAACATCGACTGGACTCTTGGATCTCGGCGGTATGGAGGAGCTGATGAAGGTCTACATTGCCTGGTGCGGTTGTTTGAGACGCAGAGCCTTTGCGGTGGCTGCAACAGAGGACGATCTTGACATAGCTGAAGTTGCTATTCGCTCAGCTCTCGAGCACGTCAAACAGATTGGCGAGAAGAAGTATGGTCAGGAGTTTGCCGGTGATCCACATTACCGACTTGAACGCATTCACATAAAGTTCCTCACCCAGCGTGGAGATGTCAAAGCGGCACGCGCAAACTGGAAGTCACTCAAGTCTGTTCAGGGCAATAGTTATGACTTTTGGTACCGCTACTACATCTGGGAGATGGTAGTATGGGCAAAATTCGCTATGAGAGGAACCGACGAACCTGAAACCCAGCATCACATCCCAGAACTGGCGACTGATGTGCTTGAGCAAGGCCTGCAACAAATTACCACCATGGACTGGCCAGAACAGCTAATTCCAATGTACATCAATCACTGCGAACAGCATGAGAGCGTTCAAAAATTAAGGATTGCACTCATCGAGGCCCGCAAGTACACCGCGATTGTCGAGAGAAGGCGTGAGAAAGAGGCCGCAGATGCAGCTGCAGCCTTCAGGGGCCAAGAACAGACGAAACCGGTTCAAACGGACACAAAGACCAATGGCAAACGTAAGCGCGAAGACGATAGTGCTGAGGATGAGAGTGCCGCAAAGAAGAATAGACCTGTGCCATCGACCGAAAATGCCTCTGCACCAAAGACGTCACCGGTCAGTCGTGATCGTGAGCACGCCGTCGTGATTGTCGAGAATCTGCCGCTTGACGTCGATGAGCTTAAGGTCCGAAAGTTCTTTCGCGATTGCGGTACCATCAACAGCATCAATCTTGTTTCGAAACCGGACTCACAAGTGGCCACCATCGAGTTTGAGAACCAGGAGGAAGCCGTATTCGCTCAAAGCAAGGCAATCAAGCCTTTTGAAGGCCGCGAGATAAGTATCACGTTCGGTGCCGGCACGACTTTGTGGGTGACGAATTATCCGCCCGAAGCAGATGAAGCATACATCAAAGAACTCTTCAGGGACTTTGGTCAGGTTGTAGACATTCGCTTTCCATCTCTGGCTGGAAACGCGCGGCGCCGATTTTGCTACGTACAATTCCTTACCCCCGCGATGGCCGAAAAGGCTACTTCGCTCACCGGCACGGATCTTGGCGGCCGGCACAAGCTTATAGCCAAATTATCTGCCCCGCAAGACAAAGCCGCACGAGGTGGAGCCACTGAGGAAGGGCGAGAATGTTACGTCAAGAACGTGTACTGGCATGCGACCGAGCATGACCTCAAGAACCTGTTTCTATCTTACGGCAACGTCGAATCGGTTAGGCTACCAAAAAACCAGGCCGGCAAGAGTAAAGGCATGGCTTTCGTGGTTTTCTCCGATGCGGTACGTAATTCACCTTGGCTCACTCACGTTGGACCAGACTAACAGGTTATGCAGGCATCAGCGGAGAGAGCAGTCTCCAAACTTCACAAGACGGAATTTCGTGATCGTACCATTGATGTCGAGATCTCCAAGCCAAATTTCACCAAGATCACCAACACAGTCCATCGGGATGTAACCATGTCGCCCATGCCGGGTGGAGCCTCTCCGTCTGCTGCATCATCTGACATGAATGGATACGGTAACAATGCAGATGGTAGGAATAGAATGGCTCGAACAATGGCCATCATGGACATTCCAGACACAGTAACAGCGGTACGCGTGCAGAAGCTGGCCGAGGAGTTTGGCACCTTGAAGAAATGTACACTGCGGACCGACCACGCAGGAGCCATCATTGAGTATGCAGAGGAGAGCAGTGTCGGGAGAGCAGAGTTCGGATTGGCAGGCAAAGAACTTGACGGTCAAAAAATCAGACTGGGTACCGTGCCGGAGCTGTTTCAGCAGAAGCCATTTGTGAGAAAGCTCAAGCTGGCAGATCAGCTGGCAGAGAAGAAGAAGAAGGAAGAAAAGCAGAAGAGCCAGGAAGCACCGGCGAGCTTTGGTGGTCTCGCTCCGAGGCAGATGCAGGGTGCAACTCGCGGTGGTGGTGGTCGTCGTGGAGGACTGGGAGCCAAGAGGAGCCTCGGTTTCGGAGCTGCTCCCGCTCCTGCAACAGCAAACGGTGGAGGCGAAAAGCTCGCTGGCGGCAAGGGAAATGATTATTTCAAGAGCTTAATGGGTGGTGGTACTAAGAAAGGACAGGGAGATGAGCAAGTGCAGGATGCAACGAATGTAGAGTAACGGCGTCAAAACTTGATCTGCCCAGCGCAGATGTTGCGTCTGATTTACGATTTGCTGGGATGAGGAGGCTCAGCGGTAGAGCACAGTCGAGCTCCCCACTTCTCGATTCGTCGACCCTAGTCTGTCTGGATGGGTCATGGGGACCTCTTTGGAAGACGGCACGATGTGGGTAGACTAATGAATGTGGTCGGATATCATGTGTGGAGCATTGCCGGTGTACTCAAGATATCCACCTGCATCTCGCTTCAATTGGGGCTGCATATGTCCAGACTCCACCACCAGTAGTTGATCAATGAGCGAACTTTCCATGTTTGTTCGATTCACTGTTACTTTTTCGGTACTTGAATTCCATCAGCCTGATGCAGATGCATATAGGTAGGCGTCGTAGGAACCCGTCCCGTACCTGAATTTGTTGGTTACAGGCATATGTATGTACCTAGGGATAGATGGGGGTAGAGCGGGTCGGGTTCGAGGGAATTCCTTGGCGATGGCTCTGTGGGTGGTTACTTAGTCATGACATGTGCGTTCCATTATGGCTGTGTAGGGAGTGAGTGAGTGGTAGACTCTTTGACTCGATCTATAGCACGTCCGAAAAAGACGTGGACACTTGGTACGGAATCTACTTCGTTACAAGTGGGTTTGCAATTTGCATGCAGGTGGGTGTTTCTGCCGACGATGAGTAAGCTATTATATCGGTCCATTCCATTAGTACATTACCACGCACATGATTATGGTAGAAGATAATGGCACCCTAGGATAACGTTATTGCTGTATATATATTGATTACAGAAAACGACTACAAGTGCGTAGGTACCTACCTTATATACTAGATAAACTAACTAGACCCCGAGAACGGCTAATTATATAGGTTTTTCGCAATAATTAGGTACACATGCATTACGATTCTGACATGGCGGTGAGAGTGTAATCTAGGTAGGTTGGCAATGTCCTTCGTCAATGGGGACCCCCCTGAAGATCCACCAAATGAACGCGGATTCCAATGCCAAGTGTTGAACGTCTTTTTTCCAGACGTGCAATAGAGGGAGTTAGTTGATGGATGTGCGTTTGGGAAAGAGGAAAGGGAGCAATGAATACTTATTCACTTCCAACATGGACGCATAACATATGGTGCCGATGTGGAGTAACGATTCGCAATGCCAACCCCGGATAGGAACAGGCCAGCTTTTGTCTAACAGAGGGATTACATTTATGGAAGACCGGCAAGAAAAGAAAGATCGAAGGTGCGTGATACCCACATGGAAAGAATAGATTCGCTATTCCCGTCCGAGGACGAGACCGCCGTCACTTTTGGTCAGGTACGTACATAACCCCAGACGCCTTGCAATGACCATGCGATGAATCCCCAAAACCCCTTCAAAAGCGCCTCCATCCAGAACCATGCCCGAACACCGCCCCAATCTAGCTAAGAGAGAGCGGTCTTTGCAGAATCAGCCTCCAACAAACCGACCATTCCCAACGTCCCCAAACACATCTGCGCAACCTCACATCCGGACCGGACCTGACCGTGTAATCTGTAAATCTCGCGGTCGACCTCGGGACTCAGCCCGAGGTGCTCGCCGTACAGCTCCAGCACCATCATGGCCACGTCTGCCGTTATCCTCACGTACCGCGGATCGCCGACGCGCTTCGTCAACCACCGCAGCAGTGGTAGGATCGTCTGCGCGTTGCGGTTGCTCAGGGCCGTTCTCAGCGCGGAACGGTGGATCAGGGCCTGTAAAAGTGTCAAGACGGCGATCGGGTTTCTCGTGTCTGCGAGCACGAGGTCGAGGGCGAGATCGTATCGTCCTTTCCGTAGTAGGCTTTCCCATTTGGTCGGATATTTTGGTTTCGATCGGTCGTTTCCTTCGATGATGATGTCGGCTCCTTCGCCCGAATGATCCTTGCCTCGCAGACTCTTTTCCCATCCGCGTCCTCGCTTCTTTTTCTCCTTCCTTTTGTCGTATTCCTCGATCTTACCGGCCAATAGCGCCGCCATTTCTTTCTCCTTTTCTCTTTTGGCGGCCTTTTGAGCGCCCGAGTGCCGGGTGCGGATGCTGAGGAGACCGGATTGCATGCCAACGCAGAGGTGGCGGTCTTCTCTCTGGGGACCGGCTTGGACTACGTCGAGAGAGAGAATGGGAGAGGGGTACTTGAAGCCAGCGACGACGTTCCATGACGCTGTTTCGAAGACTTTGACGTGTCCGTCCAATGCACCTGTGAGGACTCGAGCGCCCTTGCTGGCGACTGCTAGACTTGTGACTGTCTTTTGGTGATTTTGCAGTAAATGTAGAGGGCGACCAGCCACCAGATCGAGAACGGCGATCTTTTCACCTGCTGAACCAACGAGTGTTGTGCCTCCTGGCAGAGCGAGGACCGACTCCACCGGCGCGGGCATCTTGAAATGCATCACTGTTGCTCTACTCTTGCTTTCCGAGCCACTGCTGCTCCCACCTATCCTTGGATCCCAAAGTCGTATCGATTGATCATAACCTCCCGTCGCGATCAAATTTCCGTCTCCTACAAAGGTTCCACTGCGCACGTAATCCGAGTGCCCGATACCTTGCCATGTGCTCGATTCCGCCGGTAGATCCCATAATCTGACAGTGCCATCGTCACTGCAACTCATCGACGTCGTGAGTTCGCGCGGGTGCCATTTCGTCACCCATACCGGTTGCTTATGCTCCGTCCACGTTTTCAAAATGGCTCTTGAAGAAGTATCGTATGCCTGTATGATTCCCGACTCGCTTCCTGAAATACATATCCTCCCATCCCTCCGTACATGCGCCGAGTGGAAAGCTGTGTTTGATCGCGTGATAGATTTGAGGGGCTTCAGTGTCTGCGGCGAAAGCAATTGTAACCTCGGACCTGTCGTTATGGCTATATAACTTGAGGTAGGCGCTGCCGAGGCGGACATGTATGAGGCGGCGGAGTTTGAGGATATATTCGTGATTGGCGACGAGTTTGGGGAGGGCAGCAGGATTTGCGAAGAGAATGTCGCCCAGTATTTCTGGTCGGGTGTGAGGGCAGCTTCTGAAGCTGGGAGTCGTATGGGCGCGAGGGGCGCTACTTCGGTCGCCATTGTGAGCGATCCCGTTGGTCCGAGGCAGAGTCGATGATTGTGGTAGAGAATTGATTTCCTCGAAGGTCACGAACAACTTGAACGTGAACTTTTTTAATGTGCGCGAGTCATGTCCAATTTTGGTGGGCCTCGCTTCAGCCTTTCAAGGTTCGCTATACAATTGTACCATTTTCAATGCTTATATCTTCTTCGCGATTGGATAGATACTAAGAAATCGCCCACGCTTCGATTCGATCAGATTCGATCTGTCAGCCACGCAGATTATGATCAGACCTGGAAGTCTCAAGAATGGAAGGCATCACTATCGGATCTCATTGCCCGGTTCGGCGAAGCACTTCCGCGAGACTATAAAGCAGTAAAACATAGACAAAGCAATCTAAATACCTGAGTATCAGAGTTTGGCTCGTCTCTTCCTGTTCGTCTATTTAAAAATGCCTACACTTGTGACAACTGCTCACTTACAGACCAAGAGCAAAGAAGCACGCGACAAGGTTGCTATCTTCTTATCTCTCTTCGAGCAAAAGCCACTAACTTGAAAAGCTCATTTCTATTTTCAAGGAGATCACTGAATACTCCTTGGCCAATGAGAAGGACGGCGTTCTCAGATACATCACAGCTGTGCCAATAGACTCGACCGACGATGCATCGATATACATGATCGAGGAGTATGTCTTCTGGTTCCTGCTGCCAGCTTCGACTGACAACCTCAGATACGCCGATAGAGCAGCTTCTGATGCCCATTTCAAGACGCCGCCGGTTCAAAAGCTCGTCTCGGAGTTTGAGGCTTCAGAACCACTAATCGAGGCACCGGAAATTATCGACCTCGCGCCTTCGGTCGAGTTCAAAAGACCGATCTCCTCAACACCAGGAGTGATCAGTCTGGCTCACATTAATTTCAAGCCTGGTAAGGCTGTGGCTGCTATCGAGGGGTTTAAGACTCTGATTGAATCTCTCGAGAAGCATGAGGAGTCTGTTTTAGCTTATGCGGCTCTCCTGGACGAGGAGAAGGATAGTATTCGGACCATCGAAATGTACGAGAGTGCAGAGTACTACGACCGGGTGCATAAGGGTTCTTCCTCGAACTTCGCAAAGGCTATCGAGGAAAACCCGAATCGGACTAAGGCGGACAGAAGTGGTGAGATGGAAGTGGTGAAGCTCAAGGTTATCCAAGGATTCTTTGAGAGATAGTAAGTAGTAGGTTTTACTTTCGCTTACTCTTTGGTATGAAGATGGGTCGATCATGGCTGTTGATTAGTAGTACATACTCCAGCCATCCTCCAAGCTGACGCGACCTTTTGAGAATAGTAGTAGCGGGAACGCAAACAGCAAGCTCTGATGGTGGAGTGGACTATGCGGACGGTGAATCGTGGTGTTTAGATCAGGGGTGGTCCCGTCGATGGATGGGGCTACAGCAGCTTGGAGCTAACTCCTAGTCCGGAGTAGAAATAGCTGAGGCGATAGAAACCACATGAATCATCACGACTCTCGAGTCTTCCTCGTTGTCATGGCGGGCTGGAACGAGTACAATTGGGCGCAGTTGTATGAGAGTCCCAAGCCATGGTGTTCCTATGAATGCGGGTGGCAAGGGTGGATGGATGCGTTGTCTGTCTGTCTGTGGATGGCGACGCAGACCTTGGTGGTTAGACACATGTTTAGCGCCGCCTCGTATGGCTACGAGCTCCCGTCGCTCTCAGACTTCAGAGTGTGTCCGAGGCCGCACCCAGCGTGAACAAATGTTCACCAACTTCCATCCCATCTCCCTATGTCCACGTCCATTGTCCCACTGCCCTCCGCCCTGCTGCCCACTTGATGCCCTCTGTCACCGGCAGAGCGCCCATCGCCCCCACAAGTCTTCCTCGATTGCAGACATCATCCATGTGATCCTGGCAGACCTGGAGGCCGCATCGCCTGCTTCGTCATGTCTGCGTCCGAGACTGCGACTCTCGCCAACAACAAAGGTAGCTCACTCGCCGAGCTCAGCATCCATCTTGCTAAATCTTTGCGACTAGATGTCGACCTCAACAACGTTGGCTCTCGCTTCCACGACCAGGGACACGAGCACGGCGCCGACAGATATCCTGCTGCCACTGTCGAGAACGACTATGATTATGGCTCGCTGGCTGCCTCGGCCAGACTAGCAGACGAGGTCGACGATATCACCCAGCAAACCACGAGGGCTTCTCTGGAAGATTCTACCTCAACAGGTGCTGTTGGTCCGGCTCTCGACGACAACTCAGACAACTTTTATTCACAACAACAAGGGCCCGTCTACACATCGTGGCAGCCGAGATGCACCAAAACAGAGAATCCTGTCACCCCTTCGCTGGACGACCTGCCTGTGCAAAGACAGACCGTCGGCTCATCCCTGGCGCCGCAATCATCGTCTGAAGGTTCAGTGAATGAGGCACCCAGACTCGCGCCAGCACAAGGAAAGAGACCAAGCTATGACAGACCTCTACTACCTGCAATTCCTGTGCATTATCAAAATCCAACGCGACCACGCGAAGAGCTCCTGACGGCAGCTCAAACGCTACGAATTGCGCATGCTTCTCAACCACAAGCACAACCTCAGATAGCGCCTCGGCCTATACAATTCGCACCGCAGACCACGGAAGATTATGGCTGCTCAGAGTGTGGAAAGGTGTTCAACCGGAAGAGTGACTTAGTGTACGTTCTACCACCGTCCACTGCCTGGCATCGCGATCGCGCTCTAACAAGAAACCTTCTAGTCATCACAAGCGCTACCACACTCGAAACTTCGATCGGCCATACAAATGTGACGAATGTGGACAGGGGTTCATACATTACAAAGATCTTGCGCGACATATGCCACGGCATACGGGACAAAGGTCGTTTCAGTGTCCCTTTTCAGATTGTGACAAGACATATACAAGGAAAGACAACCTCAACCGCCATGTGCGCCACGATCATGCCGCAGATCCGAATGCTCCAGTGGTGGAAGACAGTGCACATCAACCCACAGCACAGCCTACTGCAGAACAGAGGAAGGAGAGCGATCTTAAGCCGTCTTCCGATACTGCATCTAGACCTCCATCTATTGGCAATTCTGGCCACGACACCCTAGCCGTTCAAGCACGTGAGCCTACACCGAGCAATGGGAAGCGATCCATAGACGAAGTCGACTCCTCAGAAAGACCAAACTATGCTATGAAAGCCAGAAGGCAGCCCAAAGAGAAATGGGCCCATCGACTAGGCTGCCCGTTTCGGAAATGTAGGCCGGAGATGTTCACGACTCCGCTCGGATATCGTGTTTGTCACACTACACCTCACGAATTCACCATCCGCCTTTTGGAACATTTGAAGAGAAATCATGATATCTTTGTCTGTGGCGATTGTTTCTTAGCATTCACCTCGCTAGAATTCCTGGCTCAGCACAAAAATACCTTTGTGCATTGTGCGGAGTGCTATCTATCGTTTCCCGACAAGAGCGCTTTGGCTGCTCATTCCCAATCTTGTGCTTCAGTCGAGTCCTCCACGCAAGAAGACGTCTGGCAAATAATGTATGAGACAATATGCTCGGATGGCGTACGCCACAATCCAATCTTCGAAGAAGATGACCCTGTTCCACAGTCAGTTGATCGAAACAATTTGGAGAGAATGGAAAGACTTCGCAATCAGCCGGTGCAGCCAGGTCAGGTGGCATCTTTTAACGAGCGACTCCGTTCCTCGATGTCGTCTGCCTCTTCGGGAAATGAGAGTGCGCCTCCGAAATCCACTGCTGATCAGCGAGACCGACAGCACACGGCACCGGCGGGCGCGAATCCCTACCAATCTGGCCACAGAGCTTATCATAGCCCTGAAACTCAGCAATACCGCCCAGAAGAAGTGTCACATCTCCAGTCTCACGTCGCCACTTCACATCCAGCCATATCGCATGAAGCTACCGTACCAGCAGTGATGACTTCGGCTTCTCCCACTGCAGCGGTCAAGGAGGCTGTTCCATCATCTATTTGGTATTTTGAATCCTTGGACCTGGAGTCTTACGATATGGCAGTTCAGTCTGTCTCGCCTATTCGGCTAACACCTACACCTGTGCTGAAATCGTTGCCTGCACGAGGTGTCGAAGCTGAAGTAGCAGTATCTGCATTTCCGATGGCTGTCCAAGCGGGTCACTGCCCATCCCTTACGTCGGAAAGCACAGCGGAATCTCAAGAACAACGTTTTAGTATACCTCATGACATTCACCCGTACTCGACAATGGGTTCGCCACAAGATCCTAATCTTCCGATCAAGCAGAGGACAGAGAGCTTCCAGTATAGCTGGCTCGCCAATATTTCAAGCAATTGCGATGTCTGCGGCGCAGGTATCGATTCAGGTCTTCGGTACTGTGAAGAATGTTCTGGTTCGTCTTACCCTCGATAGATATCCGCGCGCTGCTACCATTTGCAAGTCCGTATGGTGTTGGGTGCAAAGGCATTGGATTTCATTTGGTAAATTATTCGTAATGAATATAATATCCCTCCTGGGAGGAAGGCGTCTGGGACTTTAGGTCAGGATTTGGCTTGGAGTTTGGAACATCTGGATTTGGTTTTGATATCCCAGATGCCAGTTTGTTATACGTACGCGCATTAGGATCAAAAGCGCTGGAAGAGGATAAAATTGTAATTTAGCTATCGCTGCGCAAATCATCTAATATACGTTGAGGTCGTACAGACCTCATTTGATTGAACGCTTTTCTACCTGCGCCGCACGGATCCTGGAAGTTCTTCCAACCACTTTTGATCCTTCCTCTTGTCAATAAAACGACTGATCATCGAAGAGAGTCAGACTTTGTCTCATGGCCGCATGGCCAACAGCACAGAGGAATTGTTGATGCGCATCTGCCAGTTGGCTTGCCCTCAACGATTTCTCTCTTTCTCCGCAGCCCGCCTTATACCAATCCATCGGACGACAGTCACGACACCAAGCTACTACAAAAAGGCTCGACAAGACCTCCCAGACTAACCAGAATCAAAAATCGGGACAGTTTCGGATCTCATGATCCATTGAATGTGATTCGCCCAGCCAACTACCGTTGAGGTTCATGGCTAGTTTCCGGCTCGGATCCCCACTTGTCTGTCATTTCCAGACACTTTCCTGCACCGATGCGGCGAACGTAGCGCAGCTTGGGGACGGGGCCAACTTTTGAACCAATCGAGATGTAGACTTTGGTGCGATTAAAGACGGATTGGACGCGATGGGATGCACTATTCCGTGGCGCTGGAATGGTACTACAAGAGCTGGTCCGCAGATCTGCAGGTTTAGACCTAGAGGCTCATAAGTTCATAGGCTCGCCAAAAACGCAAAGGCTTATCTTCTCCAAGTTTTACGACGCGTCGAAAAGAGCTCGCGATTTGATGAATCCCCCAGAAACGAAGGGTAGCCAACAAGATTGGTTCTGGACTTGGGTTGTTAACTCCACCACTTAAGAACAGATTCGATCTCGAGAGAATATCAATCATGCATCTCATAGCCCTCAAGGAGCTCGATGGAACAGAGGGCACTGTACAGCTGAGAAGTAAGTCCACGCACTCAAACATGAAAGTCTACTCCACTGACGGAAATTTCCAGCAAAAAATACGACCGAAGACGAATCGTCAGAACTCATCCTCCTACCGCATCCATCTAAAACAGATCCCAACGATCCCCTTCGCTGGCCTCGTTGGAAAAAACATGTCGCCTTCACGTCCGTCTGCGCTTTCACCTTTTTCACAAATTATGCCATCGGCGGTCTTGCACCAGCTTTCTTCATCCT
The DNA here is from genome assembly GCA_007735645.1 of Venturia effusa. NCBI lineage: Eukaryota > Fungi > Ascomycota > Dothideomycetes > Venturiales > Venturiaceae > Venturia > Venturia effusa. The sequence goes on along the minus strand of CP042185.1, from coordinate 1,959,091 downwards.
CAGTCAAGAATTCAACAAAACACCAGCTCAAACGGCGGATCTACTTCTCTGGCCCATTCTTATTCTCGGGGTCTTCAATTTCTTCTGGGTTCCGGTAGCGAACTATTTTGGGAAGAGACCTGTTTTTGTGTTTGCGTCGCTGTTGCTTTGTGTGGCGTATATCTGGGGAGCGACAGCGACGTCTTTCACAAGTCTGTTGTGGTCCAATAATATTGCTGCTTTTGCAGGAAGCTCGACCGAGGCGCTTGGTGCTGCTATGGTGAATGATCTGTATTTCCTCCATGAACGTGGCTGGTATGTTACATACATGCACTCTGGCTTCGATATTGGAGATACTGATACTATATAGGTATATGGGTATCTATATGAATTTTATTTCTGGTGGCAACACTATCGGCCCTCTGATCTGTGGATTTGTTGTCGAGTCTATTGGGTGGAGATGGCACAAATGGATGGCTGTCATTTTCACGGGTATCAACTTCATCGCCGTACTGCTCTTTGTTCCCGAGACACAGTACGCGCGAGACATCTCAAAATCTCTTGGATCCAAGACTTCAATGAGTTCTATTCAGGTACGTCAACTAAACTTGGCGTGACTTCCTCCATTCTGCTCAAGCCATTCTAATTCCATTTCCCAGATCGACGCCGGTCTCTCCTCACCCTCCGAGCAGGACGTCAAAGTGGAAAAGACTCCCACAGGGGGAGAAGCTGAAGTTACAAGCCAAACGGAAGCCCACCCAGCCCTCCAAGTCCCGAAGAAAACCTGGCTCCAAGAATTGAGTCTCTGGAACGAATTACCTAAAGACACGAATCTTTGGGAAATGTTTATCCGTCCGTTTCCTCTAATCGTCTACCCCGCCGTCATGTTTTCTTTCTTGGCATACGCCGTGTCTCTGGCCTGGGTCGTTGCTATCAATATCCTTAATTCTTTCATTTTGCAGGCACCGCCATATAACTGGTCTCCCTCAATCGTATGTCCTGCCAGCCCAGATCATAACATTCGAGGACGAAGCTAACACGCACTGTCAGAACGGCTTGATCAATATTCCGGCTTTTCTCGGAAATCTACTCGGTTCTGTCACGGGTGGCTGGCTCGTGGATAAATACTCCGATTGGCGCGCACGAAAGAATGACGGTGTCTTCAAACCTGAAACTCGGCTTGTCCTCTTAATAATCCCTACTCTGATCGTACCGGCTGGCTGTCTCCTTTTCGGCTACGGAGTTGCTGAAACCATGAACTGGACCACTTTGTTCTTTGGGAATGGAATGGTTTCTGTTGGACTAACGGCAGTGCCTATCATTGGCATGACCTATGTCAGGTGAGATCTTCAATGTCGATGTGGTGAATCGTAGCTAAACAATGTTAGTGATGCATATCTCCCCGTCGCTCCCGATGCGCTTTTGCTGGTCAATGGTCTGAAAAATATTGTTGCTTTTGGGTTCTTGCATGGTGTCAGCGATTGGGTTGCTTCTGCTGGTTATGTCAACGCCTTTGGTACTCAGGCTGGAGTCTACGTTGCTATCATTGCGTTGGCGATCCCTCTGTATTTCTTTGGCGAGAGGATAAGGCATACGACTTCGCTGTGGAAAATTATTTTGAGAGATTGATAAGATGAATGTTGGGAGCCATGTGTGGGGTGAATAGCCATTGATGTCCCAGTAATTTTAATCTTGAACCGCAAATAGCGCGTCACACTGTACAAGACTTTTTGATGGACCAAACATTCTGACAAGAAATTCTACCCGGTCACCTGAGATGATGACTCGGCTGTAGTGTCAACCTTGTTCCATCAGACCGAGGATGCCGGCAACCCATCCATTCAAAACAATAATAAATCTGATGATTGAACTGTCAAAGAAAGAACATTAGCAAATTCGCATCGATCTTATTCAGATGATCTCAGTTTGGCATCACCGTACAAAGTCTTCAAGAAGAGATCAAAACCACTCATTCACTGCCAACCTCCAACATAACTATTGAACATCTATTTCCCCCTACGATACACGTCCAAAAATGCCGAGCGATCTCAAAACATCCAAAGAGGCGCCCCTCGCCGAAGCCGAACTCGATTATTTCACCAACAACCCACCACCCAAGGCATTAAACAGCCACCTCACACTCGCAAACGAATTCATAACCCGTCACGCCTCGGCCGGCCGCCGGGTCGTTCTCGTAACATCAGGTGGAACAACCGTCCCGCTCGAAAACCAAACAGTCCGCTACATCGACAATTTCTCCGCTGGGACACGGGGTGCCACATCCGCAGAATATTTTCTGGAAGCAGGATATGCCGTCATCTTTTTGCACCGGCAATTCAGTCTGCTCCCCTTCTCGCGTCACTACAGTCACAACACGCGCAGTTTCCTGGATTACATGAAGGAAGATGAGGGCGGACGGATCGTCGTCGATCAAGAGCATCAGGACGAGATGGTTCGCGTGTTCCGTGAGTATCGGGCTGCCAAGGAGGAAAATCGGCTGTTAATACTCAGTTTCACGACCATCACGGATTATCTCTGGGAACTGAGGGAAGTGGCTAAATTGATGAAACCGCTTGGGTCCAGAGCGCTTTTCTACCTGGCGGCGGCTGTGAGTGATTTCTTCGTGCCGCACGATAGGATGGTCGAGCATAAGATACAGTCTTCGGAGGAGTTTGCGCAGAAGCATGACCAAGAGGCTGGGGAAAAGATGCCGGCTGCGCGGACCGAGGGGAAGAGTTTGATCATTGATCTGGAACCTGTTCCTAAATTCCTGAAAGCGTTGGTGGATGCATGGGCGCCGGATGCGATGATTGTTTCTTTCAAGCTGGAGACTGATCCGGCTATTCTTACGACGAAGGCCTTGTATGCGCTGAATAAGTACTCACATCATCTGGTCATTGGGAATCTGCTGACTACGAGGAAGTGGGAGGTTGTGTTTGTTAGTGCGGACGAGGGCACCAAATGGATACGGGTACCGAGAGGGAGGAGGACGAAGAGTTTTTCGGGCATTGAGGGATTGGTGGGACAGGCTGGTGGGAAGGAGGCTGATGCAATTGCGGAGGAGCATAGTTTTGTAGGTGAGCCGCCTGTGGAGATTGAGAGTTTGATTATTCCTGAAATAGCGGTGTTGCATGAGCGGGTCATTGGAAAAGGGGCAGCGAAGTGATTCTCGGGCTTGTTGGATTAAAGGAGCGATTGATAGCTGAAAGAAACCTGATAGGACATAAGGTTTGCGATATTGCTCGAAAATTTGACTGAAGGTCAATGGATGATGCGGACAAAACTCCACAAACAATTAAAAATAGGTCGCGCCTTTCGCAATCAGCAATCAACTATTTTACTATCTTGATATAACTTTTAATCTCGAAGACATAGCCATTCCAAAAACCGTTCGCGAAGATACACATATCACATTGCCTGCCGACCCTGATACACCCCAGAATATCCTTCCGTCGGCTCGATCATCTGATGAAAAACCATCTGAGCAAGTCTCGCATCCCTCCACAGTCTCAGTCCATGCGGATTCACCACTTGCAGCATACACCCGACCGCGCCCTTGTATCCCGCATCCATAACCCCAGCATGCACAACCGCTCCCGATCGAAAGAGCGAGCTGCGTACAAAGATCTGGCCCATGACATCCAACGGCACATCGACCACCTCATTGAACTCCACCAAGTAGGAGCCCTGACGCAGATCAACGAAACCTGATTCCGGCGATTTTTCTGCAGATGCGGCGGTTTGGAATGGTAGGATCTCTGTCGTGGCGTTTTTGCGATGGGTATTGTCGAAGTCTATTTCACCGGCTGATGTCCAGGTTAGGATGCGTTTGAGCGTGAGATCGACTCCGCAGGGTTGGACTTGGGAGCTTGGTGGAGCGGATGTTTCGGATGATGTTTTGGAGGATTAGTTGCTTGCTTGGTAGGATCATCTGTGTACTTTTATGAACCCGATGGTTCGCGGGCTCTGTTTGTATGTCGCTGACGATGATGGGGAGAGGCTGAATGCGGGCAGTGCAGATCATTGGCGTTTTGCTTTCTCCGATGGATTTCCTGCGCTTGGTTTACGGTATTGTGAGATGCGGGAAGATGTCCATGGCGGCCAGCAAAGTGCCGAAGGTACACCTGAGGCTGTTGTTAGCTTGCGTGATCTTTCAAATTGTACGCAGTGCCATCGCTCACTCTAACAATGTTTTATCCCAGTAGTAGGGGAGAAGTTCGTGCATATACACCACTTATGACCATTGATGGCGCTGAGAAATGTGTTAAGATGGTTCATTTCTGAATTGAGCTTCGGGATCACCACGTACTAGGCGGAGAGATACGTTTGCAGTGCAGTACCGTACCTCGTGTGGTCTGCACACTGCTTGTGACAAGTCGGGTCCCGGGTCGCGGGCAAACTGACGGGTTTGTAATGGAAGTCTATCACGACACATCCTTGATTTTTCGAAGCAAACGTTCTGACTGCGGAGTCGCAGCATTTGGTTCCGATATGCCAGGCGTACGTGGAAGCAGGTAGGTATGCAATGACTGGTATCAGGATTGACAGCTTCATGGTCTTGAGATGGGACGGAGGAAGGTCGGATTCGTCAGATTTGGGAGAATGATTCTTGGATTTGGAGAAGGGGAGTGAGGATTCTTAACTCTTCTTCTCTTCTCTGCTCCTAGCCAAACAATTACATTAGGTATGAATAATAGCCGCAGGCTACCTTCTGGTTCAGTCTACGGGCAACCCGAGGCCGTGATGACCTTGCCATTGACTTGCAGCTCAACTGATTTGCATTGAAAATTTGAGACCGTGGTACAAGTATGAAGTAGGGGTACTGCAGTACGCTGGGTCATCTGCGAGATATCAGGCTGACTTCTCGTATAGTCAAGGTCTCCGGTCATCGGGCGCCAAGGCTCGCCATGTTATCGGTTCGATGATCGTTCACCTACATCGCGTAAACTTCAAGACGATTATCCAGTACGTTGATCTCTCCACACCAAGAAAACGTTTATACCGTAGTATGTAGCTTATACTATGTATGTAGACTCCGATTGGCTTAGGTCCGGCTTTATTACGGCGGATCGACGTGCTAACCTTCTTTCTGCCGACAACCACGGCATGCGTGATCTTGATGCGAGCGGTTCTTTCCGTTTCATATCCACACCTCCACACAACGGCACACACGGTATGGTTAGATTCTCATAGCATCTTCAACATTTGTTGTAGCCGTGAGAAAGACGTGGGCAATGGCCACGGAATCTACTCAACAATTGGTGGGGTTCACGCTGTATGTACTGGCGATGAGTAACCTCCTGTGTCGTTCCTGTATTACGTTACCGCACACTACATTTAGTAGAAGACATTGGTGCCCTAAGACAAGGCCATCGCAGCACTGATATAGAAGATCATCCAAACCGACCGAAAATAGCTAATTAAATAGGATCCTGAACCCCGTTTGTAAGGTGATACTGACGGTACGGAGGCGCCGCAGAGATTTCCAATACTATCATAGCACAACTGAATAAGCAGGTGTTCGGAAACCCTTGCGGATCTTCCTGTACTCCCCACTGAATACATGCAGATTCCATGCCGTGGAAGTGCCCACGTCTTTCTCGCCAGCAGGCTACTACTCATTCGCCCCGAATGCGCACTCCTTGGTCGATGGCTATAGTGCTGCCAAGGAACTCAGCGAGTTCTGCAATATAAGAGGCATCGTGGGCAATGGTGCTGGCTGCTTTGATCTACTGCAGGATAAAATAACCTCGAGTGGTTAATGGTGGGAATGGATTGAGAGCTCGTGGTGGTGGGGATTGTCTTGTAGACACCTGCTGTTTTCAATCCACGTTGGGATTTCTCAGAGTGTGGCAGCAACAATACTGGAGCAATTCAATATCCAGAGCGTCTTCGTGACTGCTGGCCTCTGCGGCAACGTCGTTGACTTGAGGATTGATTTCAAACGAAATCGGTGCGAGTGAGTGTAGTAGCACTGTCGATTTCCGTCCAAAGGCTACAGATTTCGCATGAAATTCAAAGAGGGGGTGCCAATCAAACTTTATTAAGTGTTATTGGAATACAACCCCAAAGATCGATATCTACTGTGGTACCCGGCTAAGTGAACATTACTAGATGGATTCGCGGTAGGGAGACGACGCGAAGATCCAAGTTTACGACAACAGGGAAGCTTGCCTTCCGGAGACGAGGCGGTGAACTGACGGAGTAGGGTCTGAACCTCTGTTTAGCATCTACGGGGAGAGGTGTATATTCTACAAGTCTAACCTACCAGAACGGTCGTCTTCGGCGAGGTCTTCATACTACAAATCTCCTACATATCGGAATTCACCATCCATCATATATATTACTTCCTACCTCCTTGCTATAGTCCTCACTGTAGTACCAGCTCCAGTCTTCGCGTACATCAATGCCTGCCAACACCTTCGATCTGTCTACTGGGTTATAAAGAACTGCGACCGAAATAAGCGTTGCGGTGAGGCCCGCGACCCGCGACCCGTCTTCTTACGTTTGAGTTTGAACCTAACGATCTACAGAGCTCGGTCCTGTAACCAACGACAACCTTGACCCCATGTTCAACAGTAAATACAAATGGCAGGACTGGATCGCAGACAAACATAATGGAGGCATGTGCGGGGGCTCGTGTGGTTCTATGAAGGCAATCACACCGCCCGTGCCCGGCTATACTGGAGAGGTGTGGGCGGTCTGGTGTGAAGCGGGCCGTTCTCAGAAGGTGACGGCGAGTCCAATACCTGCTCCTGAACCTGGTATCGAAAGGACCGATTCTTTCGCATGAGAAGTCAAGTGCTACGGACACGACGTACTGGGACATCACCAAAACTGTCAAATCACGGTAAGTGATGGCGGACTCAGCTCGAAGTTTGCGGCATTAATTTTGTGATAGTGGGGCCAGTGCCAGCGTCAGTAACTGAAGGATAAAGAACCGTCAGACGGTTCTTGGCGGAGAGGAATTGGGTGCTTGTGACGGTAGGGAGCGTGCGTGTAGTCGACAATAATAATTACAGTGTTGGATCCATCTCCCTTGGCCTCATTGGGCTTAGGAACGACAAGAAACATTCTTCGCGATCCATACGAGCTGTACTCGCACACATTTCACGATGCTTAGGCCACAAGCCTCCACCCGTGCCCAGCTCCCCGTCCACCGTAGTCTCTCCTTCTTCATTATGTCAGCTGCAATACGCATACTCGTATCGCGATTATCATCGTCAAGCCCCAAAGAATTACGGTCTCTGCTTCGGACAGATCAGCTTTGGTCGGTGGATGGCCACCATGCCAACCAAAGCCCTTTTCGAAGATGGTCCGCAGTTGGTCCAGGCGTTTAAGCCTGCAGGGAGAGTCGACGCGTTGGCCTGCTGTGCCTGCGAAACCACATGTCCTCTAAGAACGCCTGGTGATGTGCATCAAACGATATAATTTCAGCCTCGACAGAGACGTTGTTTGAAGTGAGCTTCACCACGAGAGACGGCATCTCATCTTCCATATTGACCTAAGTTCCTTGCGTGACGTCAACAACCACTACCTTCTAGTACTCACAGCATTTCAACCCAACTCTCAACGACGTCCACATATTCTACACTCGTGATGGGTAATGCATTGAGCCAGTGCTTTTTCATTCCAGCGCCTACGTTGACCGAAAAGAACTTGCCTGACCAGAGTGGTGAGTGGCCCCTTTCGAACTGTGTTTGCATGCTCTAACAACATGCAGGAAAGGTACACATCGTCACTGGAGGCTACGCGGGATGCGGTTACGAGCTTTCGAAAATCTTCTACTCGAAGAATGCCACCATCTATGTAGCTGGACGGTCGAAAGAGAAGGCGGATAGAGCCATTGCTGTAAGTTTGCTTCGAGAGTATAGTGCTCGCCGGGCCCACGACCTTCTGACTAAAAATGTCCACGAGTATGACACGAATCGCTTGGCTCCCTACGAAGAGTATCTTAAAAGCCAGTGCTAATTTGTATTTTAGAGCATCCGAGCAGAATTCCCAAGTTCGACAGGCAAGATCGTCTTCTTGGAGGTTGATCTCGCAAACCTCGCCACCATCAAACCCGCAGCCGATCGATTCATGTCTGAAGAGAGTCGTCTTGACACCTTGACAAACAACGCTGGCGTGATGGTACCGCCCGTCGGTTCGACTAATGCACATGGCCACGAGCAGCAAATGGGCACAAATTGTCTAGGTCCCTACCTCCTTTCCAAGCTTCTCCTTCCAATTCTCGAAAAAACAGCCGCAACCGCGCCGAAGGACTCAGTTCGCGTGACCTGGGCGGCCTCTTTGGCTGTTGATGTTCAATCTCCGCATGGTGGCGTCCAATTCGAGGCAACAGGCGCACCAAAGATCCATGGATCGAAGGGAAAGGACTATGGTCAGTCCAAAGCTGGGAATTATTTCCTGGCGTCCGAGTTCGCCCGACATCATGCTAAATCTGGAATCGTGTCTGTCTCCTGGAATCCTGGAAATTTGAGATCAGAGCTTCAACGCCACTTGCCAAAGATACAGGCTATGATCATGGATAAGACTATGTTGTATGATGCCATATTCGGAGCCTATACCGAGCTGTATTCAGCTTGCTCTCAGGTAATCACCAGCGCTCAGAACGGTGCCTACGTCGCCCCGTGGGGACGAATCCTGCACGTCAGAAACGACATCGAGGCTGGAACGAAGACTGAGGCAGAGGGAGGAAGTGGAGCGGCCGAGAAACTTTGGAAGTGGTGCGAGATGGAATCTGCTCAGTACAAGTGAGTGAACGTACGAGCATACATTCCTGCGTATGCTTGCCTATTTAAAAGTAATGTATCTTTAATCCCTACATCCTCATTTTGATTTGACCGCAGACTTGCCGGTGATCTTTTGGAAGTAGTTTGACCTCCTCTGAACACGATGTCGGGCCAGGCCAAGCTGCAATTCCTGAATATCTTGTTGACCTTCTCAACTGGTCACAAAGCTCACACTTAGTACGCCTCTATTGCTTTGTCCATCGATCAATCAACAGACTATATGTTGTCTTCAACGCGGGTTGACTGCAACTTGGACATCAATGTAGAGCCATTGGCGGGATCTTAGCGATCTTGGTCTTAACCGAGTCGAGGTCAGTACTCTGGCTACTTTCATGCTCCCCCGAACCATGTAGTGGACGGCTAAGAGAAAACAAATAACACGTCTTGACGCGTGTTACCAACAATCATCAACAAAGCTCTTACCATGAAAGCCACATGACTAATTTCGAATGTAAATGACCACTATAAAGATGATACCTTCAGCAATGGATCATCGAACATTACCACCTTCAGAGGCAATGCCACCATCACTCACTTCAGCATCAACACTGACCAACGACAGCACCTCCAAAGGCAGTTTTTCGTCGACTAGGTCCTGCAGCGACAGCCTCCATAGGGCCTCGAATAACCAGACTTTAGCGCATCTGCAGGAAAAGTGGGCATGTCAGTACAACGCGAATCTTCTTCAACACAAACACGATTTTTTGCAACACTGGGCCAACGAGTTCATTCCTCAACAGGCTGTTGAAGAGTTCGTTCTGCGCGAGATACAGATGAAGAGCGAACACGATCACTGGGTTGAGAAACAGAGCGCCATGTTCACCAATTTCGATGAGAGCTCGATGACTACTCTCACTGGTCTAAGGGCAAAGGAGCTGAGTCTCATTCCCTCCAATCTGCTCACGCCCGAGCGCAATTGCTTCATGAAAGACGAAGACCTGTCCGCCATTGCCAGCCTCGAAAAGACGGTCGAGAGTCTACGAGGTGACAATCAAATGCTCAACCAGCACATTCAGGCGCTCCATCGGCAGTACGCAGTCTCTGAAGCTACGAATACCATCATCGAGCAGCTACAAAATCAACTCGCGCGCGTGGAGAACCAGCTAAACACGTTACAGGCGTCTGAAAACAACCTTAACCAGTCCCAGCAGCGCGACACGAAGGAACCTCAAGCTGGCGACGCGTCCAAAAATGACATCGATCTTCTCGGGCAATCATTTACTGGAAAATTTGCTCTTATTGAGAAGATTCTAGGGATTGACATCACGACGACCGGACCAAAGCCGGGGAACCTTTTGGAGCTCTTGCACAACCGTCTCTGGTACCTAGAGGCAGCTCTGCTTCCTCCGCACTCTCCTCACTACCGCGGCCGTCAACCATACTTGCCTCTCGCAGAATGCGTCAAGCCCGGCTGTACTGCTGCGCACCGTACAATCAATTACTCTGCTCCGCCAGGTCAGCTGGCTACCATCTTTCCACACCCCGTCAATGGCGGGCCACCTCAACATCCAGTCCCAATGCCGGTCGGGTTTGTCAATGGGAACTCCATGCAGGCCACAACTGGCCTACCGCCGCCGAGCTTTCCGACCGTGAAGGCGAAGCTCGAAACTCAGGACGTTCGTTATCAGCTCGCCCAACCGCCACGCGCTGCGCATCATAAGGTGCCCCATCCACTGCAGCACGACCCAAGCATCCCAAAGGGCCCCAAGGCTAAACCTCAAGACACACAAATACAGACCAGCTCACGCGTCAACTCAGCAGAATGGCCTGCCTTGGGAGACGGGTCGTCGCAGACGCGTCCCAAGTCTTCAAACAGCCGTGCTAGCAGCAAGCAAGGCGCAATGAAGGTGTCGAAGCAAGATGCGATCCCACGTCCTCAATCTCTGCCTTCTGATGGGAGGACACCACAGTCAGCTTATTTGAAGGTTCCTGTTCAGCATCAGCATCCTTTGCTGCCTCAACATCAGGTAGGTTTCGTATCAGTCTTTGTCTTTCCGAAAGCCTTGATTTGAAGATGTAATCTTCAAGACGAGATTCGTTTCTATGTATCTTCAGCGATTGACCACCATGTTGGTCGCCGGAAGTACATCAGTGTCAATCTCATTTTGGAGAATGCTGAAACAATAGGCACGTTTGACTAACCCTGCATGAAATTAGGATCCAACGCGACGATCAGCGGCACCTCAACCATCCCAGCCAATCCAAACCGCATACACTCTGCAGCAACCAAGCCCACAGAAATCGGGCGCCTCCTTGAAAGCGTTCCTACAAACCCCGGGTGGCTTCGCTGCAGCACCAGCGTCCGTCAAGAAGCAGAAGGGAATGTGCGGCGACGAGAATTGCGACTTCTGTTGAACGATGACATGGAGAATGCGTGGGTTTGGAACGTGGTCTCAACAGGCCTGAAAGATGTTTGATCTCAGGTATGCGTCTAACTCTTCTTCTTTCTTTCTTTCTTCTTTGTGTTTAGGGATCCGGAAGTCGATGTCTCATAAAAGAGGATGAGCACCGAAGCACACCGGACCGACCCGAATCGAAGCGTTCAGCCCACTCACATGGCAACCTTTTCCTACTCCTCGATAACGCCTTGGGACTGTGAGGGATGATGGATACCGGCATTGTATGACCTTTGTGCTTTCGCATAGGATTTGGAGTTTACATGGACCTCGATCATCGAATGGAATCTCAGGCTTCCTTTTGCTGGAAGGTACATTTGTTCTAGAAGGAAGGCTGCGTTAGCTCTGAGCGAGCTTTGGTCACAACTTTCCCCCGAGAGATGGAGTCGTTGTCTTGGTGTTTGCTTTGCTAGGTATATTTTAGCCGCGGCGATTACATTATCGGGACGGGATCGCGCAATGAAAAGTTCTGTCAACAAAAGTTGCATGTCACTGTGGACCTACTGGTGCGTCGTCTCTCGTGAGGTGTCTCTCTACTGTGAAGATGCAGCTTGAATTCTCCGATACGGCCAGAGTGCCATCAACAATCTTCCTCGCAATCTGAACCATAATTTTCGCCAGAAAACATCCATGTCGTTCCCAACTAGACCTGCTCCGAACTTCTTTTCTCCCGAGCTTCCTCCCACCACCGCGCTAGAAGGAGATTTCCGGTTGGCCTTTTCTACTGATCCCCAAAGGTGCAACTACAACCCGCAAGGTCTCTAATCATCGGCCGATGAAGGGTTTCAGCTCATAACGAGGCATGATGTTTGGCTTCATTCATGCGATGAATGGAGCTAATGAATTTTGTTATGACGATATCGTGATGACTATAATAATGGTGATGTTGTATAAGCCAATAGAATTGCCCTCTTATTGGTTAGAGACTCGCTTAGTAAGTACAGACCTAACACTTCCAAAAGCTTATCGTGCTTACGTACCTATATCGATTATGTGATAACATGACGCAGTGCCTGAGCAACTCTAGTACCGACTATTTCATCCAGCTCATCGGCGATGAGCGATCTGTGGATGAAGTCCGGATGAACCATCCTTTAACCAAGAGTTATCATCTCAAGATTGACATAATGAAGACCGATGATCATCGAAGCGATGGTATCGATGGTCTTGACGCCGGATATGGAGATCTTGACAAGATCTCTTTGGTAGCAAAGGTGAACCGAGAAGCGAGTGACAGATGCATACTGTACGGAGGTAGGATAGTAGATCGAAAGACTGGCCGACTGGGGTATTGAAGTCCCGGCCATATTGAGGATAGAAAGGCCAAACTAGCCAAGTACAATATAGTACCGTCTCGTCTGAAGCACGTCGTTGAAGGTCGATCAGGAGATCTCTCATCTCGTGATCATCAATCTTAGGTATCGCTGTAGCGGCGCTAAGCCTCTATAGCTGAGGGCTAGATCCTCTAAAGTTTAGCCTCCTCTTCCTTATATAGGTTAGGTAGACTCTGCCTTTATAAGCACTTTATTTTCCCCTCGGCTGCAAAAGCGATGACGATCCTGCGGATTCCAAAACGTGGCCGGCTTGGTCAGAAGAGGACTTGCATCTGTCCTCAATGTTGCCGGCACCACGATTTCACGACAGTACAACATATGCAAATTAACTAGGACGCTGTGATCTCTGAACACCCTGACTTTCTACAGGTATCTCCTCGTTTGATTCCCGCGAGTCCTGGCCTCCTCGACGTCCAAGAATCCTCCCCACCTCTACAGCAAGTTCCACCTGGTACCTTCTCGGTCGGCAATCACTGCTCCGCGCATCGCTCCACATTCGAATTGTTCGGTGGTGTATGAGGACAGCATGGATGATTTACGCAACCTCAGATATTACATTATTGTACTGCCGAACAAGACGTGGACACTTGGCGCAAGATCAGAATGCTTTTCGATCGGCCACGTACGCGTGAATAATAATCCATGCATGCGCGTTGCTGAAAATGGTCCGGAACGTCGAATTCTCAACCTTACTCAGGTGACGGGATCGGATATCCTACAGCGGTCCCTTAGCTACAGGGCGTGGAAATCGAATTGAAAAACTCCAAGTCACTTCGTCTTTTTCGGTAGTGCTATACTACCAAGGTATGTGAGACTCGAATTTGGCCGTAGAAGTCAGGACTGATGTTCCGATGCTAAGGCCTGGCTTTCGAGTACAGCGAGGTTCCGCGTATACTACACACTATATACTTACATGGTACTTTTGTACAGCATAGATGGTTTTCGACTCTGTTATGCGTTGGGTGTGATCGTACCGTAGATTCACGGAACCCAAATCTTCATATACAGCTTACGTTGTAGTTGTATACATAGACTCTGACTGCCTCTTACATCCCATCATCCTATTCTTAGGTCCACCTGAGTTCGGATCTATCACCGCGGATCCACGTAGTAACGTTCTTTCTGCGGGCTACCATAGTAGCGTGATTCCTAGGCTAGCTCCATATCCCTCGATTACTACACCAGTCTGGCACTGCGTTATAGTCTAGACTTATTGCATCCTTGCCGAACAACGATCGTTGAACTTGAGTCCTATACAGACGAGGCGGACCGTGGCATCGATCGAGCCGGCTTTGAGGTAGATCTATGATCATTGGCGGGATATTGTTGTTGTTCTTCTTTGACGGGCGTTCTTAGAGATAATTGGTGCAAGGGAGGTGACGGAGTATATTCCTAGCGCAAATCTAAACATGCTTGCCACACAACAGTGATTACTGGTAAGTAATGCTTGTTCGCTTGCTATTATAAGGAGGAGGAGGGATGAGCCCATTAATGTAAGAAGCATGAAAAAGAGGAGAGTAAAAAGGACGGTAGGGAGAGCTTGTCTCTTTACAAATATACGACTACCGACATCGTCTTGTGTTGTGGTTCTGGCAATATTGAGGATAGACGCGAGTCGTCTTCTAAAAATATAAAGACCAGGCCTGTCAAGCACGGAATCATTTTGTCTGAAACACGCGATTGACAACGTCAGGTCGATCAGGAGATCTCGCCCCACAAACTCCCTCTTCTATATTTGAATTTGCACGGAAACTCGTGAAAATCTCATGACGATTCTGCGGATCCTACGACTTCGCTGTCTTGATTTTGGGAAGAAGACGTCTCAATGTGACATACGACATTCTACCAGCTTCCTCCGACTCGTCCGATTTCTCCTAGACACCACCGTAAGCGATTGCAATGCCAGGTACGATGGTAGAAGAGTTCGGTCCCCTGATATACTGTGTATGCCGATGGAGGATCGGGAGATATCTGGTAGGGGGGACGCCGTACTACGCAGTCCTGCAATTTAGTTTTCCGATAATTATGCCGAAGCTTAATATATGTTAGCTACACTTCTTCCCTACACATGACACGGTCAACAGTATACAAACTGCAAGTCAGACCCACCACCGCCAAACAGTTAATAGCTTTACTCTCGCCAGCAAATCACTTCTCCCTCCAACAAATATTTCGCACTTACACAATATGTACTTCTTAACCCCTCTTCTAACCGTAGCAGCCCTTGTAGGCACAAGGTTCGTAGATAATCAGTACTCAGCTGTTTCCGAACTAACCTATTCTCTAGCTCAGCCAACTGTCCTGGGTTCTACGCACTCGCCGCCTGCAGAATGGTGAAAAATGCCGACACATCGGTCACCTACATAAGGACAGGCTACACAGATTCTTGCTGCGGAACTTCCTGCAAGGAGAATGGAATGGTACGGTCTATGAATCCTTTCCACTATATTGTTTCTGTTCGCTAGTACGCTAATTGGTTATGGATTAGTGCGTCATGAACACCCCCGAGCGTAGGGATTCCTTCAAGAATTGCGCGGAAGATTCAGGGAGAAGACAAATGTTTTTCTTCCACGGCGTGGGTCCTACCTCGAACTGTGTTTATCCTTGAGGTTGTCTTCCGGGGTGCGGGATCGAGGCCTCTCGCTCTTCTCTTCCAGTGGCCAGTTCTGCGACATTAGATGATAAAGGGAATTGTATCCTACCTACACGATTGAGGTTTTGGGTGTGTTGTAGCGGGGACAGAAGCTCACGGACCGGTACAACCCGGCATTTGTATGCAGATGGAGGATTCAACTCCTCGAGGACTCGAGCACAACATCCACAGAATAGCATACGATACATTGGGCATTTACACTTGTTGTTCCACCTCGTCTTGCTTGGACCAAGGACCTTTGTATGAAGCACCAAACTGCTTCCTACCTAACTAGCCTATCCCCGAGTTTAGCGGCCTGTCCTGGACCCAGCACACCAATCGTAGCCTGCACAACGACCAACGATTCCTCGGGGACGGTCCACTACAAAAGGTCAGACTACATATGCTCTGCTGCGGGACAGCCTGGAGAGGGGATAGAATCGTAAATTTATAAATCTTTATTACTACGTTGTTTCTCTTCGCTTGTGAAGCCAAAACCTCTGTGTATGCGGACCCCACTGCACAGAAAGCGATCTGGGGTACTACCATCAGGGCCAAGGCATGTAAGACTTGAATCTGGCCGTGGAAATTCTAAGGCCTTGCCTACGAGTACAATACCTATTCATCTTGCCCCAGTCGTGAATAAAATCATCGCCACAACTTCAACCCGACAGGAAATGTTCAAGACAATTTTAGAAAGCGTGGGGTGCAATGTCTGCACGATCTGTCACCTAAGGCTGCAAAGACAATGACTGTTTCTGATGCTCACGAAATCCAAGCTCGATTTCCATGTCTTCAATTTTGGTACGATGTGGTGAGGGTTGTCGGGCTGGGAAATGACTGTACCATGCCTTGCGATTGACGTGCTACAGGTGGATTGATTACGAAATAGAAGTCTAGGATATGATTAACAGATTCGATATGCTACATGATGTTGTATGAACAAAGAAAAGAGTACACTCGAGTTTGAGTGTTTATGGTGCAGCGTACATGACGTAAAGGCTCTCCAGAGCTCTACAGCCATGTCTCACAATGGAATCCTAAAAGGTTCCCGCATAAATATATGCATGACAAACAAATACTTCATCTTCAGCTTTTTCTGTCGCATGGAACCGTCTTGGCAACTCCAGTGATGGCCCCATATGTTCCAAACATCACTTATTTCCCTGTTCAGATCTCCGATATGGCAATAAGAGTCATGCCGAGTTTCTCTGGCTCAGCCTCCGCCTCACGCTTCTGAAGGGTTGCGGCTCTTCCAGTTGGTCGTTGACCATTAGCAGCACTCTCCACTGGGACGCTGACGCCCGCATTTTTCGTGATACCAAACCCGAGTTCGACCTTGGGCTCGTTCTTTTGCGCGTCGCGAGCAAATGAGAGGGCTTCTCTGAATCCAGCAAGATCACGTCGGAACTTCTCCTTAATCGCGCTGACCCTAGCGTCTGGACCGACGTCTCTTCCCTCTATCTCAATGCTTCGTTTGACCATGTTGGGGTATTTCGTTCCTGTGATGGCGTGGCTGATGAACTCAGCTGGTTGTCCTGTGGCACTGCCCTCAGTGAGGATGGCTGGTGCGTTTGAATTGACGTCGGGTCTTTGCTGAGCAGCGACTATTGGTGCTGCCGGAGTGACAATGGGGGATGTGATACCTCCAGCCGCTGGTGCGAGTGGTGCGGCTGCAGCGGGTTGGCCCGGGACTGCTCCCGTGGCGGCACCAGATGCGAGGGTTTGTAGGACCTCACTAGCCCTTTCAGGGTTGCCTCCAAATGATATTTCACCATCACCGACCACCAACGCTGGCGAGTAAGCTCCAAGGTTGATGTTGAGGGGTATGGCAGAGACAGACAAGGCCGCTAGGATCGCAAGGAGGATATGTTGTGTATACATGTTGAGTACAAGATGGATATCGAAGATGCTAGAAAAGCTTGGTAGGAAATAGATGAATGACAAGTAAACACAAGTAACAGGAATAAGGTATAGTCAACGGAACGCTATCGATCAAGCGACAGAAAAGCTTAGGACAAGCCTGAGAAGTCGAAGTGATGAACAGGAGTTGCCGAAGGCACTGAGCTTTGTATCGATTGAATGCTCGGTTCCTTGGTGTCCTTCTAATAAGGTCCATGATAGAGGTCTTGTGAGGCAAAGGAATTCGTAGCCGCTGCCATTAGCAGCATGGTGAAACGATTATGATATGCTGCCAAGGTGTTTTCCAAGGCGAGTTCTATCAAGAAAGTGCCAATTTTGTGCTTGACGAGGTCAACAACACAAGCCAAGTTCTGGCAAGCCACGTCTGATCGAGCTGCTATTGACGGGCTTGAATAGGCAAGTCAGCAGGCCAAGGCGTCTTCTACATGTCCCGAGTTGAAAGTGACTCTCAGAGGCCCTCGGCGGGGTTTCATGGTGCTTTCTATCGAAGCCAAGTCGTCTGAACATATGGAAAGTCTTATCACGAAGCACGTATAGTTGCATGCTTGAAAAATGAAGGTTAACGGGAAGCTTCGTTCGATGAAGACACCAGACTTGTTTGGCTTTTTGGGAATTCGATGGGACATGGTCGAGTGGAGGAGTGGAGTGGAAAGCCCTGTATTCACGAAAGAAGCAACTTTGTGCTTCTCGGCTGCTTACGTGCTTCCTATGAAAATGCTGCTTAGTAATACACGAAACATCCGCACGTCCATGGAGACAGTGGGCCACTGTCACTCCAGAATTTTATCTTCACCAGATCATTTCTACTGTTGGTCAAATGAATGTCAGTTAGACCCTCGCCAGATTACTATGCCTCCATAACCATCCAAAATCCTCACCATGTACCCGTTGGAAAAGCTCAACACAAAGACAAGCCCCGCGTCCACCACCGCGTCTGATACTCCCGCCTGTCAGGATGTTTCCTCAAACAAGTCAAACTGTCTCGCACTGTGTACTCAAGGCTCCAGTTGCATGCCACGAGTTTCTGTATCTTACATCGGTCCTCCTTTTCAGCCTCTTGTCTCATTCCTCACGATCAAGCAATTACCTAGCATTGACAGTATCCACTTCAGGTTTCGACGAGCTCGAAAACCCGACACATGGCTGTGTCTTTTATTCAAGCTCAATGCTTGAAAGTCGAAGCATTGAAGCTCGTTCGTTTCCTAGCCTTACCTCCCGAGCTTTCAACTCCTGCCTTTGTGCTAGTATCATATACTGAATCTGACATATCTTGCCCGATTTAGCAATCGTTCCCGTAGCTCTGCCTTCTGACGACCACGGCTTAAAAATGCTCCGGAGAAACATTTAAAAAAAAATCTGTTGAGAAGGCCGGGACAAGGAGATGACACCTGCTTCAGCATTAAGCGGTACTCACACAGGTTCCCAGTCTCCTGCTTTAGCTCTCCAGTAACATCCACCTCATTATTGGAGGATATCCTTCTGCATGTCTCGGCTTCGGTGATATCCCACGAATTACATTGAACATCACAGCCTCATACCAGCCTGAGGCGCATAACTCATGTTCTCCAAGCGATGATAGCTTCCTCCCCAGCTCAGAGATCGGTGCTTGTTGGTCACCACAGCTGTTCCATATTGCTTCGTCGTATCAGTGTCCCTCCACTTAATCGACCGAATTAATGCCATAACCCCTCTTTCAATGCCATTCTGAACGCCGTTAGCCTAGAACCTTGCTATTTGCTCGACTCCGTGTTCCATCGATAATCGCGTGTCCAAAATTGATCTGCTCGTCGGTTTGCTCTATCACTCGTCAGGAAAATTTGGATCTCACAATCCCTCTTCACTTTCGTCTAAAGTGCCTGCGCAAGTGTTAGCGAATCCCTTGTCTTTTGCTAGATTCCAAGCTCTACAGTCCACGAAGGATGTAAATCTCGTCTGCAAATATCCTCATTCCATAGATATGAAGACTTTGGGAGTCGATACCGACAGGAGTACACGGTATAACATCATGATTACAAAACTACACTTCGTGTTCTGCGGGCCACATAACCACATTTCTTGTCCAATCATTGCTCAAACTCCAATGCACCAATTCGTGAACCTTACTTCATCTTCGTCACGTACTCGAATCTGCCCCTGCCTTTCCTGGTCTATGATACTCCGGGTCAATCGACTCCAAGTATGCTTCCCATGTGTCCACTGTCCCCTTGAAGAAGTTAATGTGCGCATCTGCAAGTCCTCCAAGCGTATCCTGAAACTCTACAGCCTTTATCCTCTCAAATTCCTGCACCTCGGACACTGTCCGATCATCGAAACTCTCCGTCTGAATCTTTGCTCTTTCCACCTCGTGCGTGAGCCTTCCGATGTCCAGTTCCAGTTTCCTTAGCCTATCCCTTCGAGCCTGTTCGTGATCGACGCCACGAACGTCTTCGAGTTTGCTGCGCAGAAAGCCAGAGGCACCCGTACCAGATGATCCATGTTGCGAGGCTAGTTGGTCGCGGTCTGATGCGCTTCTGGCGAGGTAATCAGATAGGGATTCAAAATCGAGTTGTTTGGTTTCCCGAGTTTTGAGGAGGGCTTTGACAGAACTTATATAGGCTTCCATATCCTTCAACGACCCCAGATAATTGAGGTCTGTATGATTTTGAAGAGCTTTAAAGTTTTGCGATGTCGTGTCTACCGACACGGCGAAGGATGTGAGAGGTTGCGCGACTCCAGGTTCGAGGGTCTGAAGCTTCTGGAATTGGGTCGCTAGGTCTGCGTAGTCCGATTGGAGATCCGCTTGTCGCTTTGCTACTCTTGCTACTATTCTTTCGACGTGGCCTAGATCCTCATCCAATTTGTCTGCTCTTTCTCGCACCTCTATGAAGCGCTTGTCTGGCTTGTGAACCTTTGCGAATACATTTATAACGCTGTCGGTTAGGCTGTCGAACACGCCAGGAGCTGCGCCCGGGTCGGAAAGAGAGGCGCCTCTTGAGGGTCGAGCTTTCATCGTGGCGTGCCATTCTGGCGATTCGAGAAACTGCTTCATTAGAATTGTCATGGCAGAATCGAGTGGAATACGGCTACCTGTAAAAGAATGGAGGATCTTCGCAGCTCCGGATGCAAGGCTATCCGCTTCAACAGCCTGTTCAGTGAGTGGGCCCTCCGCTGCGTAAAATCAGTGCTAAACCGATCGCCTCGCACGTAGGAAATGTTGTGTTTCTCAGGCAGCGGCGGGATGGCGACAGCTGGATATTCGCGGTATAAGGTATTGTGGAGAAAGACGAAGTCGGTAAATCGCCTCCTCACTTTCGTTTCGGGGGCTTGAAAGGTTTTGAAGTCCGTCTGCCATGTTGTAAGTACAGGTTGAGAGCTCCATGGCTGGTGACTAGGCTACTCTTGTGGTGACGAGGAAAGAAGTGTAGACATTTTGAGAACCAATGTTTTCTGTCTGGGGATGGGACACGGTGCATTCCAATCGGCCGTCGCCAAAGCTTTCAGGGTCTGCTGCCATCATGAAGATTGGTGTTTAGGTTGGGCACGAAGGAGCGAGTATAGGTAAGAGTTGGTGTTGCATGCTCGTGCTCTTCCCACGGGAGCTGCCTCCTACATCATCGAAGCGAGATAAACTGGACAGCCATGAAATCCCGGCAGAGTATGCATCTATTCAGTGCGCCCTGGTCTACCAATCAGTCTCTGAACTTCGTAAGGCTCCCCTCTCGTTTTCACTTAAGTGCATTCATCATGGATAGCGACTCGCATTCCTTCGTCTTCCTGGCACAGTGCCTTAATTCTAGAAGGTAGGAGAGATATATACAGAAGGAAGATAGGCAAAGCATAGGTAAACAATAAGTAAAGAGCTCTTGCTCCAGTGGGGAAATCCGCGCCACAAATGCTATCATACTCGTATATCACTTGCAAGCAGCAATTGATTGCTGTCATCCAAAGGCCCAACCAACGCCTTGCTGTTTTCCAAAACTGCAAAACTGTCCCAAATAACCACGACTAACTATCCTTACTCTATGGCAAACCGCCGTTCGAACTCCTTGAACAGCTTCGGGCTGATTTCATCGCTGCTATTTCCTTCGACGGTCCAAAGAACATTCTTCCTCTCGTAGTGTTCCAAAAGTGGCGTACTCGTCTTCTCAAATCGACTCAGTCTTTCCTGCCATACGGCGGGATCATCGTCGTCCCGTCGTGTCAGAGGCTCGCCAGTCACATCATCTTTGCCCTCAACCTTTGGCGGGTTGAACGTCAAATTATACACTCGTCCGGAAGGCGCATGTACCCGACGATTGGCAATACGGTCCATGATGACCCTGGCCGGAGTATGTATGTGTACGACAAAGTTAATAGGTATCAAATTGTCGACTTGTTTGGCTTGCGAGACATTACGGGGAAATCCATCCAGGATAAATGAAGCGTTTGGATCCTCAGAGTACGTATAACCGTGGGACATTGGCGCACCCACGATAACGTCGTCCATGTATCGATCTGGAGCACTGGAGTACGTCATCATGGAACTAGAGTTGAGTGTGTATGGAACCAAGGTATCTGACTTGGTCCACCCGCGCTTGTTGAGCTCGTTGAGGATTAGGCGCAACATCATATTGTCCGGGACGAGAGCGCCGGTCTTCATGAGAGATTCTGCGGCGATGCCTGGATAGTTGTTAGTAACAATGTATGCCAAATTGTGATGTTTGGATCTGACCGAGTGGTGTCCGGTTCCTCACATTATGGCGTAGGAGATCGCCCGAGCTTATCGCTGACAGTTGAGTATACCGCTTGAGCATGCGATCAGTTTGTGTGCCTTTTCCCACACCTGGGGCGCCGATGAGGAGCAATCGCACAGCGCGCGACAGAGACTGAACCCGCTCCATGTGTAGAAGGTGAAAGGGGGGAGTGAGAATATTATGTTGAGGTTGGCGATCGTATCCCGGAAGCTACTTGAGCTTCCTGGTCGCAAATGTGAGCTACAGATGCATTTTGGCGGTGGAGGAGAAGGGAGGAAGAAAGGATTTGTTCTTGAGGAGACTCCGAAGAAGCACTTGGACAGTGTCTGGGGAATGAATGTCGTGAGAATCCGGGGTCTGGAGAATATATTGTGGAAGTGCTCGTATTGCAATCGTGGTCCCGTGGATCTCCTCAGGTCCGACTCCGACGCCGAATTTTTGGCTGCTGGGAGTGCGGGGAAAAACACCGAGAAGCCAAGGTGAGTGGCTTTGCCCTTTGCCTCTCTTGGAATCGTCGTGAGCCCGTGACCTTCTTCTCAATCAACTTCAATTGCATCACATCAGCTGAAGATCGATATTGATAAATTTCTGCCCACCTCAAGCGAATATATCGCCAGAATTTTGTCGATATCGATCCCCACTTGCAGATGATTGTTCCGTTTCAAACCTACGTCGAGCGAATGTGCATTGGCATCGATGATGACTGATGTACGGTACGATACCTCACCGCCGCACGGGGCTGGGCAGAACGAAGCTCGAAGTTTGCATGCGTCCATTTGACCTTTCTCCTACCACCAACAACATTCTTTCGTGTTCAGCACCAAGTGCGCAAGTTTCCCTAATACCTGTAAGACTCGAGAACTATATGCTACTGACCAACCACAAATCCATGCATCTTCCGAACAGCTGAAGCTTCCGGCGCATTCGCAAGAAGCTCATTCTCTCAGGCTCGACCGTTCAACCATGACCACACCCACTCCCTCGTCCAAGCCGGCCCATAATGCTGCCACTCCTCAATCGCAACCTCACCTCGCCGCATTCACCTCCCCAGTCCCGCGAAGCGTCCCTTCCCCCGCGGCTCAGCGAGGTCAAGCTGGGAAATCGCCCTTCAATGCCTCCACCCATGCCCCAACCAACGCCAGTACAACCACAGCGATGAATCACCCAACTGGGGGCAGCACCGGGAGTGCTACTCGCGCGCTGCTAGGAAGCTCCCCTGCTCCTGCAATGTTGAATCTCGAGTCACCTCTCCCTGGCCTCACTCCAAGCTTCAGCAATATGGGAGGCTTGTTCAGTAGTGTTGAAATGGGCTTCACTGGCAGTGGTCTAAGCAACCTGGGTGGATTATCTATGAATAGACCGCCGACTGAGGAGGAAAGGAAAGCACGGCTTGAAAGCGTTGTGGCGATAATTAAGCAGCGGCCTGGCAGGATCAGTCCGGAAGGTGTCAAGCGCCTATGCGAGTTGTGCGGATTCGAAACACATGTTATGTCTACAAAGAAAGGGGCTGCCACCGAATGCTCAATAGCAGGAAACCACTTCATGCTCATGGTAGAATTTGACACGCGTAACCGAGTTAGCGATGTCCAGGTTGCGTTGACTTCATCCTCAAAAGTGCTTCAAGACTTTTCGGTCTCCGCCTCAAAGATAGTGTTCAACAGCCTTTCCATCCCAAAGCATCTCAATGCTGTGACGGCCACACTGGACGACTTTGCACGAAACCTGGACAAAATCGCTTTGTTGGATAGACCAAACGGGGGGGACAAGCTTCATGGAGGTCCTCTTGAACCACCATTCGATGCTTATGAAGCCATAGCCGGAATCTACTCCAGTCTTCAAAAATTGTATGAGCACGAGAAAAGGGTGGCATTGGCCACTCTGGGGACTGGCCGCAATGTCGAGAAGGAAGCTGAAGTTGAGGTAACGTGCAAGAAGAGTGGGCGGCCACTGATAAATGCGCGCAACGAAATTGGGCTTCAACTCGATTATTGGATACATCGTGGTCATGCGTATACAAGCGCAATCTCACATACGCGGGACTTTGATGCAGATGGTGATCGTGACATGGATGGCGATAGGGAACAGGACGCTTCGTCTCAAAATGGGTCGGAAATTTTTGCTCTTTCCATTGAGTGTCAAGGCGCAGAATCCGACATGTACTCGCCAGCACGGATCAGTGATGCTTGGATATCGGATCAGGTTGTGAGACAACCAGATGATCCAGCCATAGACTGGTTAGATCCTCCTCCAACTTACCAGACCAATCCCAATGGAGAACATGCAAGTACTCTGGCACCAGATGGGTCACTGGGAAAGCTTCCAAATGTGCGCTTTGTTGCGAAACTGCAACCTCCGCTCGTTCTTCCTTGGGAAGCAATGGTGCAGATTCTGGGTGCTGTGGGTGTTCCACACCAGAATGTGATCAACCAGTGCGAGATGTACTTTGATACCGCGTTATTGCAACCCGCATCTCAGGACGCCGCACGAATGGTATCCCAAGTCGTTGTTCCTCACAAGGACATCAAAACGACGAAGAAGGTCCTTGTTGCTGGCGAAGCAGGATCTGATGGTCTACGAGACCATGTCAACTCGCTTTTTATACCCAAGCGTGACCACGGTGGCGTGTTAAATGAGATACCGTTTGACCATCCTAAGCAGTTGGTCATGATGCTGCCAGTAAGTTTGTTGTCACACACAATTTTCCTTTCTGACCATTGACGCAAAAACAGTACCTTCGCCAATATGCATTTCTCAACACTTTGCTCAGAGGTTCTTTTCTAGAGACTTCCTCCCCTGCTTTTCCGACAACAGAGATTTCGTTGGAGAACTGGTGCGTAGACATGACCCTCTCAACAATTCCCAACCCAAGGCTTGCCGTTGTCTTTCCTCGAGCCGGATCTCATGCAGGCTCGTCTATAGCACCGAATACCTCAGCCAAAGACCTTCTAGCTAGCATCCTGTCCAATGGCAATAGCTTAGAACAGTCTAGCGCAAACAGCTCTTCCGTGTCCATCACAGTGGATATCTTGCCGAATGTAGAAGTCACGATTGTCGATCAGAACCTGGTTAAGGTCAACTCTGCACATCTCGATGAGGCAGCGAAGGAGAAAGAGGACGAGAAGCAGAAGATTGCCATCTCCAAGCTGTCCCGTGCTCTTGTTATATCGGGTGACATAGGCATCTGGACAGAGTGGGCCAGCAGATGGAATGGTGGCAGCTCTTGATCGATCAATTGCTGAGTGCAGTCTCGCCATCGACACGGTTGTCCAGCGGACAATATTCTTTCAGAGCCTGTTGTCGTCAGATCCATACCCATCGCTGAGAATCGATTCTGCCCTCGCCAGCTTGAGTTACACACGTCAGGTCGCCTCTCAGACAATTCTCCCATGCATGATCATATCCTCCTTTCGGGATGGATATCACGCCGGGCATAAGCGTCGATTGGGAGGTTCTCGGAGGCTCGAAACGCGAAAAGGAAAGCACGAGCCAGACAGTCCCCAGCGACACCTCACGTGCGTGCAGTACGGTGCTGGCGGGTCCAAATCATGAAGATATACGCGTGTCATCAAAGTAGTAAGAGAGTGAGAATGCGATACAGTAAAGCGTGCAACAGAAGCTTTTCGCCTGAAGCTAGTATGTGCCACGCTCTAGGCCACGAAGCCTAATTACATACAAATGAATCTACAAAGTATCCGACCATATCAAAGCGCCAATTCATGCACCATTCATGCGAGCACAAAAAACCGTTTACACATCCATCAATGATAGTTCCCCACAACGCGCAGTCCACCGCGTCTTTCACACACTCATTCCCATTTCTCCTGTCAATTTCAACTCACAGCCACATCTCTTCCGCACCCTCCACAGGCCCAATATGAAACATCTTGCCCAAAAGCGGTACCGTTATCGAACTCTGCAATGGTATCACTGCTCCACCGCTGACTGTGACTGCGCCTGGCGGTGCCATGGCTGCCATGGGTGGAGGTCCCGTGGCTTGTGGTGATGCTGGCGGTGCTGCTACTGCCTGTTGGCCCTGTTGACCCTGTGGTGCTGCTGCTGGATCGGCCGGTGGCGGTGCTGGTTGTGCGGGTGGTACGGCATTTGGATCAGTGGCCGGTGGTGGTGCTGGCTGTGCGGGTGGTGCGGCATTGGGATCAGTGGCCGGTGGTGGTGCTGGTGGTGCGGCATTTGGATCAGCGACCGGTGGTGATGCTGGCTGTGCGGGTGGTGCAGCGTTCGGGTCAGCGGCAGGTGGTGCGACCGCAGGAGGTGTATTTCCAACTGGAGAATTTCAATTAGTATATGGAATGGTTGGTGGGGAATTCTCAACTAACCTGGGGCGACTGAAGGGGATGTCGCGAGGGTGGTCGGCTGAGCAGCTGCTGGAGCCGGATTCATAGATCCCATTATTCCCGGCATGCCTGCTATGCCTCCAAACGCACCAGCTGGACAGGCACACATACATTGGCATGCGTTCGCGCCTTGAGCACCTGCAACACCCTGTGGAGAGGCGGCTGCTCCGAGCCCTTGGTTTCCTTGTCCTCCGGGTCTAATGGTTACTGTTGGCGCCTTTCCATTGCCTGCTTCCGCAGCTCCTGCCAGACCGTTATTGCCATTGCCTTGCCCACCAACGTTGATAGTAACTGGTCGAAGACCACCTGCGTTGGGATTGGGTGTCGCCCCTGGGACTCCCGCGTTGGCATTGCCACCATTAACAGTGATTGTGACTGTTCCGACTATTCCTCCCGCGTTTCCATTGCCTTGGTTGGCGGGTGCCGGAGCGAGGGTGGCGATACCGCCAACAGCTTGCTGACCTCCTGGGCGAAGGGTGGCAGCTGGTGCTGCAGCTGCGGGGGCGGCACCATTTGCAATACCTTGAGCAGCTTGAGCCCCTTGAGGCGCGATTCCTTGTGGTTGTGGTGCGGCCTGGCCTGCTGTTCCGGCTGTTCCTGGATTCACTTTGATGGTGGCTTGAGGTGCTTGAGGCGTGCCATTGGCAAGGGCATTGTTCTTTGCGTTATTCGAGTCGTTCAAGGCCTTGTTTGGGACTATTATTGTGGGTGGCACTGTACCCAGCGCTAATGCCAATGGGTCTGCTTGTCTCTTCTCGAGATCGCCATGCGCTGCTACCTATAAATTTGATTAGACATACAACTTCTGGGCCGTGTGTTTTGACATACTGCTATTCCTGCAAAGAACAGAATGGCAACGTCGCGAACCATTGGCCTCCTCATTATTAGGTTCAGATTCAGTCCGAGTCGGGTCTGAAAGCGCGCAAGTAGAGGCCCGCTCTAGGTACGATTGAGTTTTGAAAGAAGAGCGTCGCTCCAGCTACGCTGTGTAGCTATCATAAAGAGAGGATGTCACAAATTGAGACTGGGGTCAAGTTGTCCATATGGACGCGCAACTGTGAGGATAGATGACGAGAAGGAAGCGAAAAGCAAGAAACAGACGAGAGAAGACAGGACAATGATATTAAGAGGATCCCTTTGGAGCATTCCAAACAGTTCCCAATGCTTAGTACGACGAACCAGTCAGGATGGGGCGACTGTTGTCAAATCGAGTCTCAGCCAGCTTCGAACAGAGGATGGTGTTTTAGCGTTCCCGCAGAGCCTTCATTATCTGACTTTTACTATGGAGGATTCCTTCGAGAGTGCCGGCTGTTCGTAAGCTTTGACGGGGCCGGAGTCTCGAAAGAGATCTAGACGGTTGTTGCTTCGCATTTGCGACAATGAGAGTTTGATGCGAAGCCAGTTTCATTGCCATCTCCGAAAGAAGCGACACTTTGCCATGGTCCAAACGCGGATCACGTTCAAGATGCTCCTCTGATACGGCCATTGGTAGGACGATTTTGCACGTGTACAGCTGGCTGAAATAAGTTGTCGTGACCCCTTGGTCTTGACTCTCGATGTTGTTTGTTGACGGTCGGAGTGCTCGGCGAGCGCGAAATCGACGCTTTACTGCTTCAGGACAATTAAGCGCAGAACAGGCATCGTGAAGTCATCACTTCTTGGAAGCAATCCAAGATCTGACGTGGAGACGGCGATATTTTCCTCCTAGGCGTTATTGGCATTCTACAGCTAGCAAATAGATAATGTGAGGAAAACCCTCGCGCCTGTACCTCCGACGTATACGAAAAATTCTGGCCCCTTTGTTCATCATGGGTGCTGTTCATGTGCTTGACAATTATTATCTCGCCATCACCTTCCTCATCACAGTCGGGTATCAGCTCTTCTTCTTTGCGATAGCCTTCACTTTCAAGTTCGACAAACTGACAGACTTTGCTGGCGGTACCAACTTCGTACTTCTTGCCATCATCACTCTTGCCTTCAGCGCTGCCCGCGACAATGCTCGGAATATCGTGGTATCGGTGTTCATGATGGCCTGGGGAGCGCGGCTATCTGGATTCCTCCTCTTCCGAATACTGAAAACGGGCAAAGACGATCGGTTTGACGATAAACGGGATAAATTCTTTTCGTTCCTGGGTTTTTGGATATTTCAGATGATCTGGGTATGGTCCGTTTCGCTCCCGGTGACACTTCTGAATTCACCGAATGTCACCCAATATGGACAAGTGAGTCTCACCCGACAATCTTTGGGTTTCTAGTCGTGGAGAAGACTGATGATCTGTTCAGCCCAATTTTGGAACAGGTAGAGACATTGCCGGTGTTGTTCTTTGGGCGATCGGATTCATCATGGAGAGCGTTGCGGACATCCAAAAGTACATCTTCAGGAGCAAACATCAGCATGATGGTGCAGTCTGCGATGTCGGCTTTTTCAGCTGGACGAGACATCCAAATTACTTTGGGGAAATCATCATGCAATTCTGTAGGTTCTGCCAGATTTCAGAAACTCACTTTCATGTCTCTAATTTCTCTAGCTATCTTTATGATTGCCGTCTCACCAGCTGCGCTTGGTTACACTCAGGGCGGCGCGTACAAAGCTCTTTACGCATCCATCCTAGGTCCTTTCTTCCTGACCATTCTCCTGATGTTCGTATCGGGCTTGACCCTGCAAGAAAGACCAGGAGCGAAGAAACGATACGAAAAGGGGAACAATTGGCCAGCTTATGAAAGGTGGTTGCATCGAACAAGCATCCTGATCCCGTTTCCTCCACAAATATACGCCAGATTGCCGGTCATTCTGAAGAGGACTATCTTCTTGGAGTTCCCCATATACGTTTTCGACCCGGCGAAACATGCGGACAAACAGCCCTCAGATTGGCAAGCAGAAGAGGGAAGAGCTGAGCACCGCAACAGTGATGGGGAGCCATTGAGGAATGGTGGGTCTTGATTTTTGAGAGAGTCGGTAGGGGAGTGTAGGAAGTTGGATCTCAATTGTGACCCCAATCTTATTGGGAAAGGTAATATTTAATGTCTTGATACCCTTCCTTCTTATTTTTGAGACTTCGATTATTGCAACGCTTCAATATTAAATGGACAGAAGCCTGTACCACAACTCGAATCCTGATCGAGTCGAACAAACGGCTTGAGTGTATTTGACAATATCCCATAATCTCCTCGTCAAAAATGTTCCCAACTTTAGTGATCTATTGCTATGTTTTTGATAGAACTCTCTGGCACTCGCGGTAATACGCTCGGCTCACTTGGGTATTGATGACCACCATGAGGTTGTCTGCAGACTTTTTGAGTCTACCTGTGAGACTCGCTTGTTGACAACTTGAAATAGTGACTGCTAACAACCGAGTACGCCATCGGCCGACTAGATGTTTGGTCAGGCGATGTGCATCAAATGTCACTTAGAAACGAGTAGTTGCTCATATTCTACCTATGTAGTCTTTTTGGTCCGATTGCCACGGCACTCTCTTTGAGTTCTTGACGTCTTCATTGGTGAGTATATCGGTTAATATATCTATAAAAAACTGGAGGCTCGACTCTCAAGTGAAAGAGAGGTATGGTGTTTGTTAGCGTGGGAACTCTCAATATACTGGATAGAAATGTTGTTTGTCTGGTCACACGACAAACATCCATACCGTTCTGCCTGCTTCTGTTCCAAACTTGACTCACCTTCACAATCAAATAAGTTCAAGTCGAATCCTCATCATTCGTAATTATTCAGATCGATCGCAAACATGGACCAGCCACAGAGAGAAGCTTCAGCTACGATCGAACCTGAGCCGCGCCCTCCAAATACCACCACCGAGAACGGAAGTCACAGCGATGCCACTCCATCCGCCGACAATCTCACCTCTCAGGACCAACAACCGCCTCCTCTTCCACCAAATCCCTTCCTCCCGCAAGAGCCACGTGTTGAGGCAGAGCAACACGCCACATTGCCAGCTCGCACAGTGAATGCCACTCCACCACCAACCGCAATCAGCGCTGTCGCGGTCACTGTCCGCGATAGCCACGGTAGTGAGGTCACCTTCAAGATCAAAAAACACACGAGGCTCAACAAGTTGATGGATGCCTTCTGTGAGCGCCAGGGGAAGACGCCAGCTCAAGTTCGTTTCTTCTTTGACGGCACCCGTATCACTGGAGACGATACGCCTGAGTCGGTACGTTTGTAGTCTCTCCAAGTCTGTTGTGTGTAAGGCGAAAAGGCCGTTCCACTTTGTACCAAGCTCTTTCTTGTGCGTGGCAAGGCATGCCAAGGGTGGAAAGGTCTTTTTTGTTCCATGCCCACAATCGGCTCGTCAGTCCAGCGCCTTTATTCAAATGAGCCCTTCTTCTCGCCGATATAGATGGTGATAAATTCCTGGCACCTTTTTCTCCGCTACGATCTTATCATCATGTATACTGGCTTGAGTGCTGTATTCCCACGCGAGTTAGTTCAGGAAGAATCTCTGTTCATGTTTCCAGTGAACACTAACGGTGATCATAGCTCGACATGGAGAACGAGGAATCCATCGACGTTTATGAAGAGCAGATCGGAGGATGTCGTTGATCGACTGAGCGCCAGCCTTGCTCAACGCTTTTCTTCTGTACGTACGGGGTATCACGCCCTGAATGGGATCGTCCGGGGAACTGCAGTCGCTGATCACTTCTTAGCTGAGACGATTGATATCTGACGCACTGACCAGGGGATACCGGATGAACATGTGATGGCACACGGGATGGCACATGGGCGTCATGAGATTGAAATTCGTGGTTGGGCACGGATGATTCGGTGTCAACACTGTCAAGGTTGACATGGGCCACGTCGACTCGTCTCTGCAACGGCGTTATTTTGGGACGTCGATAGCAGGGAGATTCCCCGTTAGGCAACACGACTACTACGTATGCGAGTGTTGGCCTGGATTGGGCATGAGATGATGATACCTATGTACCTTAGCAATTCCACACTTTACGGCTGTGCCCTCAGCAGCTCTTTCCCAAATCATTTCCAATGCTTTGTCTCTGGATAAAACACGCATCATCACGACGCAGATTCTCATAAAATGGAAGAGTTCGCGTCGACATGTGTGGAGCATTATCATGGCACCTCTGTCCCTCTGGTTATGGGAGCTCGTCTTTAACTTTGAGAGCTCTGCCGCTAAAGATTGCCGAGGCTGTCAGCGTCAACGGTCGAGATCCAGAAGACTGCGGCCCCGATCATCGCAGAGCCAAGCTCAATGTCCCCCTCGATCCCGCTTCCTACGAATCATTCGCGCGCACATGAACGAACCCCTTCACACAGAGAAAGCCAGGGAAATTGCTGCACGGCAGGATGAGACGGAGAGAGCCACGGAAAGGCAGACGGCAGATGGACAGCGGGATGGGCGGACCGAGGAATCAGCCGCGGCGGCAATGATACAGGTATTGCGCCTCGCAACAACGGCCAATCACAGGGCTGACTACTTGTTTTCCACCAGCGGAACTATCGTGGATATAGAGAAAGGCGTCAACTGAGGGGCATAGGTCTTTCTCCGTCTACGAGATGGCAAGAAGCCGTGCGAGAGCTACAGTACCGCAATGCTATCCAACCGAGCTCGCACGATGAGCGTTCAAGCATGCCCACGAACCGCGCACGTCAAAACTGGAAGCGCGTTGGCGCAATAGCTGCAAGGGCTGGACATGATGATTCAAGCGATGACGATGCAGATGTGGATGCCATGACCGCAGCCGAAAAGGAGGAGTATCATCGCGAGAAGCATGAGGCCAAGATAGAGCGGGAGAAGACGGCCAAGATGATGGACTTGCAATACTTTTTGGAAATGGTCGATACCAAACACCGTTACGGGTCGAATTTGAGGACCTATCATGAGGAATGGAAGAAAGCAGACACGCACGAGAACTTCTTCTACTGGTTAGACCATGGAGCAGGACGGCATCTCGATCTTCCGATTGTCTCGCGCGAACGGCTGGACAAGGAACGTGTGCGCTACCTCTCACGCGAAGAAAGGCAAAAATATCTGGTCAAGATTGATGAGGAAGGGAGACTTTGCTGGGCACGCAACGGCGAAAGGATCACGACATCTTTACAATACAAGGACAGTGTTGATGGAATCGTCCCTAGGGATGATGAGACTGAACCATGGACGCAAGGCCGACCTGGAAGAGACTCTTCCTCTAGCGACGGCTCTTCGATTCTCTCCCTCGGGTCCAACGAGAATGTTGATGCCTATGCTAATCACGACCTCGACCGTGCGAAGGGCATAAAGAAACTGACGAAGATTTCAGCTTCAACTATTCTCAATCAATTGCTTCAAAAGTCCGTCAGGCCCAATGCCTGGATATTCGTCGCAGATACATCATCCAGGCTATATCTCGGAATCAAACAGTCAGGCGCATTCCAGCACAGTTCTTTCCTAAATGGAGGACGGATTTCAGCTGCTGGTTTGATGAAAATAAAGGATGGCCAAATTCGACAAATATCACCACTCAGTGGTCATTATCGACCTCCCACCAAGAATTTCCGTCACTTCGTACACTCTATGCGTGACCAAAGGGTGGACATGTCGCGAGTCAGTATTTCACATTCGTACGCTGTGCTCGTAGGGCTTGAAGCATACGTGAAGACTCGTAGGAAAGTCAAAAATGTGGCTGGGCATTTGACACATGAGAAGGACAAAGTGTTACATCCGGAGGACGTCCAGAAGAGGGAGGAACAGGAGAGGGATAACTCCGAGAGTGCTGAAAAGGAGAGAAAGGTCGTCCAGGCTGAAATGCGGAAGCAGGAAAACATCAAGAAGCGCGAGTCTCTTGGTTCGAAGTTGATGCGGAAGATGAGGATACGGTCGCATTCTCAGTCGGCGGTCCATGCCGCGAAAGAGAAACCGCCGAAGCAGACGCCGAGGACACCGTTGAGTGTGCCTGGGGAAGATATAGAGAGTGGAATAGCTCCCGAGGATGGATTGAGAAGGACCGAGTAATAATGCACTTTTGAGCGACCGTCATGACGTTCGCTTCCCTATGCCCCTGTAATGGCGACGATACCCAACAATCTACATTTCCATGTTGAATCGTTTCCTTCTTGATTGAGTAATGATCTTTCTTTGGCTTAGGCTGTGGACGTACATGGTAATTAGGAGCTGCGGAAGCCTCGGAGGATACGAGCAGTAGTATGTAGGGTTAAGTGACATACTATGGTCGCAACACATTTAAATGTTAGCTGCATATCAGTGATAAGGTCATCACGGCCTCGAATTGCTCGTAGATTCCATGCGAAGACCCGTGTTAAGTGATTTCCGGCTAACATTTATTCGCCTTGCAGCCATCGTACACGCTGATCTTGGGGGAACAAAACTCAGCCGGTCAGGGGATGAGGCGGAAGAAATCAGCCTTGAGACCAAGTGTAATCCTAAGTATGGGGTAGAATCAAGAATTACTACGTAGTACTGACTTGGTCAGAGGTAGGCGGGGTCGAATGCACCTGCCTAGTTGGGATAAAAGCCTCCCAACCTGAACTACGCAGAACTGTCTCTGCATGTTGATTTAAAGCTGGTATGGTCCGCGTTGAGAGAATAATAATTGTCAAGCCGCCATCTTCAATTGTGGGAAGATTTGTGCATTACATCTTCAATTGTGGGAAGAATTATACATCACTGTCTTTTCATCAATCCAATCATCATGTACATGATTCCATATTTCCTTATCACACTCCTAACGCTAGCACCAGCACCAGCTTCAGCCAATAGCTGCGAAAATTACCGAACAACCTGGAAAGCTGTCTGCCCAGATCACGTATGCGGTAAGACCCCCTCATCCACCGCCTATAACACTTCAAACTAATCATATATAGAAAATGTCGAGCTGTTAACCATTGGCGACCGCTTTCAAGAGGCCAAGGATGCATTCATGACATGGGTCAAGGATAATTCACCCCACTGTGCGAAGGCCGCCGAATGCGACCGTCCGGAAAAAGAATGGCTGTCACTTTATAGATATACGTGGGCTATGAACTGCTACGCGTCACGTGTTTGGAAGAAGCATAAAACTGGTATCCCAGCTCCACCAGCGGGACTTGAAAGGATGGAAGACCAAGGTGCGTGCGATGACAGTTGTTCGCCTCATCATGGTTGGCCCTCCTATCAAATCTGCGGCTTCAAATGGGGCGATGCCAAGGAGGTAAGTAATGCTATATCAGGCTCACTCTGGACTCGGCGGTGCTAATTCTGTGATAGGCCTGGGACGTGTGCTGAGGCGGATCGAGGTACTCGCTGGCTCAGGCCCTGTTCGATTTGAAAGCCGCATATGTAGGTAGTAGTTTAGGGCCAATATACACATGAAATGATATGTTATTTGGTCACTTTGAGCCGTTTTAAGCCAATATGGTTTTGGTTCTTTTTTTATTTAGGCGTCAGCAAGGGACTTTCCGGTATATGTTACTTACGAGCTCAGTCTGTATACGACGGATCAACTCAACCTAACCTTGGAGACTTCGAAGTTGGCAAGGTCTCCCGTCTAGTAAAGGAAGTAGATACGAGGCGCCAATCTCTTTCTCTACATGTCCCTACCATTTACCTGGGAAAAAGGAACGGAGGGTTGATGGAATGTTGGTGGGGATCAAGTCCGTACAGGGTGATAACCTCGGATCCCTAGCTTAAGTGTCAGCTACCCGTGACGAATTTGACAAAGCCAATATAGCGAAGTGCGGCAAGCGAAAATCAAGGATGATGAAAGACGTTGTTGTCGTTGGTGGGCTGAAGGTTGAGTTGTTTTGTTTAATAAGACGTTCCGAATATGTGGCGTACCTAGGTAAGCTAGCCTCCCGGGATTTCCCTCAGAGCACACCAACGAACTTCACCTCTTGAACGAAGAGTGTAGTGATAATGACAGCCAACAACGTCGAGCTTAATTCCTTGTACTTCTTCCCCTCCGATATTTCACACTGTAGGAGATTTCGCGTCTAAAATTCAAAGCTCTGTTGGCGAGTAGACCCACCGATCTTTACTATATTGGGAACGGCAACGGCAATAGAAGTGAATTCGTACGTGCGAATGCATTTGATCCAGCGAGCAAGAGCGGCTCTCGATGAATGTCTGAGGCAATAATTAGGGGAACACGAACAGCTGACAGAGTCGGCCGTGTGCTATGGAAATGTAATGTTAGCGCTCAGTCCGCGAAATGTACGGTCGAATCAGATGTTAGTGCCCTGGAAGCGCAACACGATAAAAGTCTCTCGGCGTGTCTCGAGGTGACGGTCAGAATACTCGCTTGGTGAACAAGAAGAAGTGTACCAGCTGTCCAGACCGTGGTCTCGGTCCAGCGCCAAGTGAGATTTTGGCCATGGTGGTTGTAGTGTATACGTGAGAATCTTATGCTGCAGACGTACCTAAGCGTGCCTTGCGTGTTCAAGCCAGGGTCTCGCATAGTTCCATCTCGTCCAGTACGATCCTCTCTTCCACCAATTCACTTTACCATATATTCCGCGAACGCGCAAACCATCAGATCAGCGCGTTCAAATCTTCGACTCTCTCCCTGTTATCCAGTTGAAATACCCTCTCGTCAGGAATCAGCTCTTTTTCCCCCACAAGAATTCTCGAGGCGGACTTTCCCAGTCGCTGCATGAATCCATTGATCCACCCATATCGTGTCTGGAGGTGCAAGCCTGGACGGAACACCTGTTTGCGCACGCAAACCACCGCCCTCGAATAGCTGCGGCAGATATCGGACGTGATCTGTACCTACACAAATTGTTCTCGACATTTGATGGGTGGGTCTGAGCATGAAAGCGGCGCGACTCGGAGGTCTTCTTTCACAGCCATGGTCTCGACAGATGGCGAGCGTTCTGCGCGAGCCAGCAAGACATCTTCGAGGGAAGCAAGTCGTGGACTAGTCGCCGACGAGAACAGCACAGCCGGCTCGCGAACCATGACTAAAAGCTCGCTCTCGAGGCTCGCATCTCCCGCAATCTCAGCGAAGGCCAACACTCCCGGCGTAGACGAATCCGCACACTCAGAGGCCATGACACGACTACCTTCCACTTCGTCCCAAGTCTCATCGAAAGAGCCACCTGCGCCAGTCTCGTCATCGTATGGAACAAGATCAAGAAATCGGAGAGGTGGTGATCGGCCAAACTATGCAGAGGATACCGAGATGGACTTTGAAATGGCGAATCAGGCCAATATTCGCCCAAGCGATCCGAGTCTATCATCTTCAGACGACGAACCTCTCAGTCCTGTGCCATCTGGTCTACCACAATCACCACCTCCAGCGCCCGCGCCATCAAAGAGAGCTGTAGCGACCAGTAATGGCTGGAACGCCTTGAACAAAGAGGCCAGCGTCCCAAGCATGTCTGCAGTCACAGCTGCTCCGACCGTGCCTGCACCCTCTCGAAAACGCAAGGCAGCCGCTGTCGCAAATCATAATATCGCCTTAGGGAATCCTCCCGCCCCGCCCACAGCGCATACAGGCCCGAAGAAAGGTGGAATACCAGCGCTCCCTATACTTCCGTCAAGAGAAACGAATATGGTCACGTTTGAAAAGTGCAATACGACATTGAACAAGGATGGCCATCTTGTGTCAGATGAGGGAGTGGTTTACGCTCCAAACGGTAATTTCAACCCTGATCAAATTTGATGGCCATGAAAATGCCATGGTATCGCGATCAGATTTACTAACTCAACATACAGATCATATTTATCTAATTTGCGAGCCTCCCGGCGATCCGTATTACATTGGACGAATTATGGAATTCCGCTGCCAAGTTCCCGAAGACACGACCACGCCTGTCGAGTTCATTCGTATAAATTGGGTTTACCGGCCTCGCGATGTTCAACGATTTGTCAACGACTCACGTCTGGTGTATGTAACCATGCATTCAGATCTTAGTCCGCTCACATCTTTACGTGGCAAATGCCAACTAAAGCATCGAAGCGAGATCAGCGATATAGATGCTTATCGAAAGATACCGGACTCCTTCTGGTACAATCAGTGTTTCGATCGATTCATTCACCGGTGGTATGAAGTAATCCCAACATCCGCCGTCACCAACGTGCCCAGAAATGTCAAGAAGACTCTTGACAAGAGGTGGAAGTTTGTGGTTGTTGAAGCGTCTCGCGTGAAAGATTTGACAAGTGAAGTAAAACTCTGCGCGAAATGTGATGGATATTGCGCTGCGTAGGTCTGCCACAAAGCATTCCACATTTATCAAACTAACAGCAATCAGAGATGATTCCGTAGACTGTGCCATATGCAAGCACACTTTTCATCTTACATGCGTGCGTCCTGCGCTTGCAAGGAAACCGGCTCGTGGTTTTGCTTGGGCTTGCGCTGTCTGCAGCAGAGCAGCAGAGAAACGAAGGGAAGCTCGTCGAACACCTCTCGTAGGTGAGAATGAAACAGACGCAGAAGAGGAGGAGGTCGTGGAAGAAGAAGAAGAGGATCCCGCGATACTTGCCGAGAGGGCGGCGAGAGCAAAAGCCGAAGCCGCCACAGAAAACATAACTTCTGAGGCCGAAATTGCGCACGCGAAAATGTGGTCCTATCGTTATCTGGGAATTCATTGCCGTGTTGAGGACGCACTGCAGTATGAGGACAGAGCCATTTATCCACGCGCAAGCTCTCGACTTGGACCAAAGCACCAAGCGAATGCGCCGGACTGGTATGGCCGCCCAGTCGAACTCGTCAAGCCCTTGGAGATCAAGAAAAAATACATGAAAACGGGACCCAAAAAGGGCCAGGAAAAGATAACCAAGGAAACCCAACAAGCCATCGAGGCCGATCGTGCTAACAAAGCCAATCGACCAAAGTGGATGCAGGACGAACCCCTAGGCTACGTACATCGCGGCGAGGATCTTCCCAACGACGATCCAAACTGCACTGCCTTGCTGGCATTTAAATTACCGCCGGCGATCCCCTCAACACGAGGCGAAGATGATATTTCCATGCCACCTGAGGACGTGATCGATTCCTACATGGTCCGTGCAAAGGCAATCGCAAATGACATTGGAGTCGAGCCTTATTCGACAGATTTTCTTGATCGAGCGATTTTCCTGCTTCAGCAAAATTCATTTGACCAGGACGCGGCTTTACGCCAGCTGAAGAAGACGAAGAAAGTCGGCGATTGGCCCAAGGCTCGATGGCAGACTAGGAAGGATCTCCGAGACCCTCGATTCACCCTCAAAGACGATGAAAAGAAACGTTTTGAAACAGCGGTTGCGCGCCACGGATCAGAATTGAGGCTGGTGCGACAGTATGTCAGGACCCAATCACACGCCGATATCGTCCGATATTGGTATTATTGGAAAAAGACACCACGAGGGAAGCAGATCTGGGGTGCCTACGAGGGGCGTAAAAACTCATCCAAAATCAAAAAGGTAAATAGTACAGACACCGCGACAAAATTGTTGGACGATGTTGCCGATGACGAGGATGATTCGGCCTTCGACAATGTGAAAGTGTACTCCAAGGGCCGGAAGATGTCTTGTAAATTCTGCAACACCAAGAAGTCACGTTTCTGGAGACGAGCACCAAATACAGCCCCAGGACAGGTGCAGGCAGCGGACGGAAGGAGCAAAGAGAAGGGATCTTCATTCATGGTTGCACTCTGCTCGCGTTGTGCTCGACTGTGGCGAAGATATGCTATCCAGTGGGAGGACCAGGACGAAACTAACAAGAAGATATCTCAAGGCGGCGGTCGAGCTTGGAAGAGACGAGTTGACGAAGAGCTCATGAAGGAATGGGCCATCGCCGAAAACGCGCCTCCCGACGGACCAGATGACTATGAACTGATGCTTGCTGCGCAGGCCGCTGCCGAACCACCTAAGAAGAAACAAAAAGCCGGCACCGACGGGATCATTACTCCACCGCAAGTCGAGGCACCTAAGAAGAAGTCTCTCCCACCGCCGCCTCCTCCGCCGCCACCGAGAGAGCCAACACCACCACCTATTCCTTCACCGGCCAAGATGAGAATTTTGCCGTGTGGAGTCTGCGACACGATTGAACCAAATGAGACAATGCTCGGCTGTCGTGACTGTCGTCTCGCGGTCCATCGAAATTGCTACGGAGTCACCGGCCCACGGAACAGCAACAAATGGGGCTGCGATCCTTGTGCAAACGACAGGTCGGCGATGAATAACTCGGCTGATCCTGCTGCATACGTAAGTGACCTCTTGACCCTCATTCTACTGGCTTGCGCTAACCATCGCCAGTCCTATAAATGCGTGTTGTGCCCTGTCACATATACCGAGCAGACTTTGGTGGAACCTCCGAAAGTTTCGCATAAGAGGAAGACAGACCGTGAGCGCGAAAAGGAGCGACAAGAGAAGGAGCTATGCGAGGAGCTTGAGCAGCAATATACGAGGTCACAGGAGCAAAAGGGAAAGCCTACTCGTCCTCGCGAAGCACTCAAACGCACGGCTGACAACAAATGGGTCCATGTTTCTTGTGCAGTCTGGACTCCTGAAATTCGATTCAGCAATCCGGCAACGCTCGATGTCGCCGAAGGAATCCCGCTAATCCCAAGAGCACGTCGAGAACAGATTTGCAAGCTCTGCAAGACTGCCAACGGAGCATGTGTTTCGTGCCACCACTGTAACGCCAATTTCCATGTCGCATGCGCATACCAACATGGCTACTCCTTCGGATTTGACATTACACCTGTCAAAGCTAGCCGCCGGGATGCTGTCACCACCGTCACTCTTGGGGCTGAGACTGGTGTCATGACAGCTGCAATCTGGTGCAAAGAACATGCCAGCTCCACTATCAAGACTACGATTCACTATCTAAACGAAGTTTTGGATGACAGTGGCAAAA
This sequence comes from Venturia effusa, assembly GCA_007735645.1. Taxonomy (NCBI): domain Eukaryota; kingdom Fungi; phylum Ascomycota; class Dothideomycetes; order Venturiales; family Venturiaceae; genus Venturia; species Venturia effusa. The sequence continues at coordinate 1,919,180 of CP042185.1, read as the reverse complement.
TCGCACTACAGCTTTTTGCCGAGAAATACAAACAGGCAGATCTCACCCTTACTGGCACAGCGCGCAAAGCCAACTACCTAGACGAAATCACGAAAAGTCATGCTCCGGCCGTTCAACCTATCACCATTGGCTCCAATCGTCGCGTCTCCACCACAGCTAGCGTGACCGGGACCAGAACAGCGCGGAACTCCTCTGCAGGACTTCCGCTGCCTAAAGAAGAGCCGCGCGACAGCGAGACTCGACTCAGTACTCCACAGAAGGAGAGGCCAGTCAGACGCTGTGCTACTTGTGATACTGATGTTTCTCCAAAATGGTGGAAGCATATTGAGAAAGCCAAATCTGCGAAGGAGCCAGTATTGCCTCCTTCTGCCGACGTTCCAATGTCCAATGGCACTGATCACGATGGCTTATCGAGCAAAGAGTCGCCAACCCCGGGAGACAACCCGCTGTTGCCCAACGGGCACGCAGTGGAAACAAGGGAAAAGTCTGTCACCTTTGGCGTGCTTGTTCCGCAACCGAAGGCAGACACACCTCCTGCACCTGACCGCGAGGCCTCAGTGGAGGTTGCTCCTATTGTTTACGATTGTAACAGATGCCACTGGAAATTGCTCGAAGAGCCGAAAGAGGTCGAGCAGTCGGAAGTGGAAATCGAAGCGACACCGCCCGTTGTTGAGCGTACCATGTCTCCGCCGCGACAGCATGCAGCGGAGAACCTCTGGGGCGCCGCCTCCCATCTGCCTGTCCAACAACTTGCTTCACAGCTTGAGTATCCTCCCCACCAGCACACTCAGAATTGGCGGTATCAAAATGGACTTCCATCAAATGGCCTAACGAATGGTCTTGCGAATGGCTCGAGCCATTCACCTCCTCCCGTGCCAAGGAGGACGGGATTTGGTGGACCCTCCCCGCCTCCATCTTCGATGCTGGACCCTAGGCTTACTCATTATCCTCCCGCTGTTCCAAGCTACGTCACTTCAAATGGACAAGGTGTACCGTCTCGGCCCTACGCGTCCACCTCACCAGCGTTGGTTTCAAGTCTACCGAATGGACTTTCCTCGCAGCACGGGCAGCCGATAAGGTCTCCCACTCTTCCAGGATCATCAATACATACTGCTCATCGCCAAAGCGACAATTCCTACAATGGCGGGCCACCTGCTCGTCAACCAGGACCATACTCGTACATGGATCGCAGTCCAACGCAGGCCATTGCTGCTCCACGACCATCAACTCCGAGAGATGTATCTGCTGTGCCGGCTGCTGCGCGAGGAGTGCATGGAGCTAGTGCGAGTCCCAGTGTGCACAATATTTTGAACGACTAGTCGGATCATCAGTTCCTCTTACATTTGCTCATGTGTTTTATCTGTTTTCATCCAGGGTTCGGAGTTATACATGCTGTAGATTTCATCTATTTGTCTTTTCTCCATGGGCTCTTCTCATCGTTTCTGTTCTATACCCGGCTTTGAATGAAGGGTGACGGGTGCGGACTGGAATAGACTGGACACTGGAAGCATCGTCCGATTCAAGGGGAACGTGTTCAGATGGCAAAACATCATATGTTATGTATTGTTCGGTGTATGGAAAGAGATGGGATGGTCATTGGGATGACTAGGTGTTGTTACGGGGCTCAGACGTGGCGTTCTATCTCGCGTCGTAAGTACGATATGGCGACTCTGGACCTCCTTGTTCTTCTACAATCATCATCATCGATTGCGGAACTATCATCTTCTATTACTAGGCGGTGGGGTCCTGTTTTGTACGCTATGAATGGCATGTTGTCGATGTAGCAGGATCGACCTACTTGTTTGAATTTCGATGTGTATTTTACGGAAATCGGCAAAACAGACTTTTTCGATGTCATCATCTATTGTTGCGATTTGGACAGGTGACGTTGTTTGGCCGTATCGTTTTGTTATTCTTCGTCGCTCTCGCTGGCTGCCATTTGTTGGGTTGTCCTTCAGGCGACCTTCCTGCAATTGAGGCTTTTTCCTGGGTTCGACTGGGGTCGTTTTGTTTCCGACCTTTGTTTGTACTTCTGAGGCGACTGGGATTTCAGGTGGACTGATTCTGGGTATCTGTGGTGGCTTTGTGCTTTGCTGACCAGTCCTCAATTCAATTAGTTTGGATTCACGTTTCCGAACCTTTTCCGCAGTGCTCACTTCCAACCCTTTCTTTTCCTTCCTATTGCGAATGACTCCGGCTCTATTAACTGATTACTCGCGTACCTGCCGAGGCTAACAATAATCTGCAGTCCAATCGACGGGCGATAATAATCCTGAAGAAACAACGAGAAGGTGTAGGTAGTCCCTCATGTGGACAACTCTGCGACGTGGATGAGTCTGGGAGGTTGAAACAGAACATTTATGAAACAACAACGCATCAGCCTCCCCTCTCTACCCGGGGTTTCTGGGCACCTCACACCCAGGGCGATGCATGATATAGGATTTGATTTTTTCTTAAGATGGTGTCGCTTCCCCTAGGCTATTTTTGTCACCTCATTCGCCAACTTCTTCATTTTTGACCGCTTGCAGTTACTGACTGGTGACTACTCGACATCTTTTGGGACTGTTTGTGGGAAAGTGGATTGCTAGTCACTGTTGATAATATTATCATACCATCGAGTTGAGCGTCGGTGGGAAAGAGTTGGAGGAAGAAGAAGAAGAAACGGACAAGGAAGAGTTGTGCATATTGGACACGACCCTCAACGCGACGAGCGACAACAACGACGATACCATGATCCTACCGAGACAGAACGACATTTTCTTCGAAGGAGATGAGACGAGGAAAGTGTTGATTTGCAACAAGGTCAGTCACCTTCAACCTGAACCCACCACCCACCAAGGTTTCCAACGAGGGAGCAGGAATCGAGCTAACGATGAAATGGGGGGAGGGCAGACATGCGAGACAACCTATTTAATCAAATGGTCCATCCTTCTCTCCCTCTTCGGCATGTTCTTCGCTTGGTTGCTGCTGGGATACTGGCATGTGCGTGTGAGAGCGAGGAAAGGGTTGCCGCCCTTGGCTTACCATCGGGTGCGTTCAACCACCGTCACGCTTCTTCTACACCTTCGAAGCTGCACCGTTATTAGAAGAGAGGAGGGAAACGATGATGCTGATGTGGTATATAGTGGCTTGCACCGAGACGAAAACCTTTCCCACAGAATGATCATGCTTATTACCATCAACCGGGACCGCAAGCGCCGGCTTACGGGATGCAGAGCTTCGCCGAACCGCCTCCTGGTAAGAGGTTCTCTTGGGAGAGAGGGTTGGGTTTGACTGGTGCTGACATGATGGCAGTTTATTCTGGAGACATGCCGCCGACTTATCAACCGCCTCCAAATGGACCTGGCGTATATCCACCACCGGCTGGAGGGACAAAGGTCTCACCGCAGCAGCATGGCATGGTCTAGACTGTGTTGTACGTGTAAGAAATGAGACTTCTGCAGGCATACTACCGCGGTGTAATTTTAGTCGATGTTGGCATTTCCAAGCGCGCGAGCATGATTTGGCATGGACAGAAACTGTTAATTCAAATGTGATCATATAGCTCGCCACTATGCATGATGAAAATGTACGATACTGGGGTGATACAGGTGCAGGTCGTGGGTTTTGTTTTCCTGTCCTCCCTCGCTGCAAGACGAACCAGCCTGCATTTGAGACACTAATCTCTGATTCCGACTGCTAATATAAAGATGCTGACAACACCAAGAGCATCTCGCCAGCGCAACGGTTTTGCATCCAGAAATGTCGTTCGGGTCCTTCGTTCTGCTGATGTCGCTTGTTGAATTGCACATGCAGATAGTCAATCCAGGGGTATAGAATAACACCAGATACACCGATACGCCTTCTTTTGAATACCTAAATGCTTAATCCATGTCCATCACGTCTATATCTTCTTCCATCGGCACCGGGGTCGCGTTCCCGGTACTGATCTCCGTGAATCCTAACACCGATGGATCGAATCCTAATGCGCCTTCAGTTGGTACTCCAGTACCTTGTGTGAAACCATTCGTGGCGTTCGAAATTTCCTCTGGCGCGGCTGGAATAGTGAATGCCTGCCTGTCTTGTGCTCGTTTCCTCGACTCAATGATGGCCCTGCGCACGTTATCTTTGTCCGGTTCAACGGTCAACGATTTGGGCGCCGAGTATATAATCATTTGCATATGTTTGGCAGCCTCTCTAGCATCGTCGCCCATGAGAACATGTCGGGGAATGCGCGCAAGTAAATGTCTCTCAATGTCCGGTATGAAGATGGGTCTTTCATCATCCGATTCGCTCTCAGCTAGCTCTTTGTCCAGATCATAGATGTATACTTTCTCTTTCGTATCTTCGACTTCCATCAGCTCGTTATTCGAGGGATCGGGGCGCGGGATCGAGGCGGACGCTTTATCATGAGGCAATCTTGATACTGGTACATAGAGCTTCGAGTCGTTTCCTGGGAATATGTTAGCTATTTGATAACGTCTTATGAGGACATTTACGTACTCAAATTCAGAAGATCGAACCGTTTTGCCAGGCGCTGGTCCCTCTCGAGCTCGTCGGGGGCTCGCCGCTTATGTCCATGTCCTCGATCTTGACCATCTTCCACCATCCCGCGTTAACCACGTCAAATCTTCCAATCACCAGTCAGTCGGTCAATCTCTTGTCGTGTGCCGCGGCTGCTGTATCCCTGGCAGCTTGATTTCAGGGGCTTTATTGCATTGCAACCGATGCGCTCGTAGTAAACGCATATGCTGGCGAGGAAGGTGTTTGGGTTTGGGTGTGGCCATGTGCAAGTGAGTCAACAGCTTCAGACTTTAATATTCACACCATTTCCACGAACGACCAGAACATTCTCCCACAAGAAGAGAAATTCCGTCGCGAACAGGAACATTCGTTACTGGAGAGAAACACACTTGAAGCAATTTGCCCGGACAATGGCTTCCACTGGAGGTTCGCAACCCCGCCAATGGACCGCCGGAGAGGTTCGAAGTCAATTCATTGACTACTTCGAGAAGAGGAATGGGCATACATTTGGTAGGTCAAGAGCTTGGAGCATGGCTGCTACGATAACAAGGCCTAATTCTTCTTCCTCACAGTGCCCTCATCCTCGGTCGTTCCTTACAATGATCCAACCCTCCTCTTCGCCAACGCGGGCATGAACCAGTACAAGTCCATATTCCTCGGAACCGTAGATCCTGACTCAGACTTTGGAAGACTAAAGCGTGCGGTCAATTCACAAAAATGCATTCGTGCAGGAGGAAAGCATAACGATCTCGACGATGTTGGCAAGGACAGCTACCACCACACCTTTTTTGAGATGCTGGGCAACTGGAGTTTTGGGGACTATTTCAAGGCAGAGGCTATTGGATACACCTGGGAGCTCCTTACGAAAGTCTACGGAATAAGTCCTGATCGACTCTATGTCACATATTTCGAGGGAAACGGAACAGACTTGGAACCAGATCTGGAGGCAAAGGAGCTGTGGACGAAGGTCGGAGTGCCAGAGGATCACATTCTGCCAGGCGACATGAAGGACAACTTCTGGGAGATGGGTGACCAAGGTCCTTGTGGACCATGCAGTGAGGTTCACTATGACAGAATCGGAGGTAGAAATGCTGCTCATCTGGTCAACCAAGACGATCCTAATGTCCTCGAGATCTGGAACAACGTTTTCATTCAGTTCAATCGAGAAGAAGACAAGTCGCTGAAACCGCTGCCCAACAAGCATGTGGACACTGGTATGGGCTTCGAGCGATTGGTCTCAGTACTCCAGGACAAATTGTCCAATTACGACACTGACGTTTTTACTCCCTTGTTTACGGCCATCCATGAAAATGTCAAGGACGTGAGAGAATATCGGGGAGGCTTTGGAGCAGACGACCCTGATGGTATCGACACCGCGTACCGTGTTGTTGCGGATCATCTTCGACTCTGCACGTTTGCTATCTCAGACGGTGGTAATCCATCGAGTGACGGACGTGGCTACGTCGTACGGAGAGTTCTGCGTCGTGGCGCTCGTTATGCACGGAAGTATCTCAATGCTGAAATTGGATCCTTCTTTTCAAAACTTGTGCCCACGCTCGTTCAGCAGATGGGTGACATGTTCCCTGAGATCAAGACCAAGGAGCAAGATGTCAAGGATACTTTAGATGAAGAGGAAAAGGCGTTTGCAATGAGTCTCGACCGTGGGGAAACCATGTTCAACAAATACGCCAAAAACTGCAAGGCAAAGGGAGCGAAGACGCTCTCAGGAGCAGATGTGTGGCGATTGTATGATACGTATGGATTTCCCGAAGACCTCACTCTGCTGATGGCAGAAGAGCAAGGCTTGACCATCGATGACGCGGAGGTCAGAGCTGCAGAACAGAAACACAAAGAAGCAAGTAAAGGTGAGAAAAAGCAGGGTGCGTTCTCCATCAAGCTGGATGTTCATGATTTGGGCGCCCTCGATCAGATGACTGGGGTCACGAAGACAGACGATTCACCAAAATTCCGCAAAGAAGCCATCACTGCACCCATACAAGCAATATACAAAGACAAGAAGTTTCTCACCAGCACAGCAGAGATCAGTCAAGGAGAGCAATTCGGTGTCATTCTCGCTCGGACGAATTTCTATGCTGAGCAAGGTGGCCAGGAATACGACACCGGTCTGCTTGTGATTGATGATACCGGTGCAGAAATGGAGATCCAAAATGTCCAGGTGTATGGTGGTTACGTGTTACACACCGGTTACATGAAGGAGGGATCCTTTTCTGTTGGCGATAATGTTTACTGTCAGTACGATGAGCTCAGACGGCAGCCGATACGGAATAACCACACCGGCACTCACGTCCTCAATTATGCGCTAAAAGAAGTGCTCGGTAACGAAGTCAATCAGAAGGGTTCGCTTGTCGCGGCCGAAAAGCTTCGGTTCGATTTCTCGCACAAGGCCGGCATGACGGAGCCGGAGCTCCGAAAAGTCGAGGACATTTGCACAAAATATATTGCACAAAACAGCGAGGTCTACGCCAAAGACGTGCCGCTTGCACTTGCGAGGGAGATTCGCGGTGTCCGTGCCGTCTTCGGCGAGACCTATCCAGATCCAGTCCGTGTCGTCTCGATCGGCGTTGAAGTAGATCATTTGCTCGAAGACCCAACGAAGGCAGACTGGGAGCAGGTCAGCGTCGAATTCTGTGGAGGAACGCACGTTGACAAGACGGGCGACCTCAAAGAACTTATCATTCTTGAAGAGGGCGGAATCGCCAAAGGCATCCGACGAATCATTGCCGTGACGGGAAATGATGCATACAAGGTGCAACAGGAAGCTCAGGAATTCGGAAAGATTCTTGACAAGTTGCACAAGATGCCCTTCAGCTCAGAAAAGGAGACTTTGCTTAAGGAGGTCTCTGCTAAGTACAAGAAGCTTGAGATATCCGCAATCACAAAGAAAGGTTTCGAGAAGAAGCTCAACGATGTGGAAAAGGACATTCTTAAGCACCAGAAGGAAGCCCAGAAAGCCGAGCAAGAGAAAGTGCTTAAAATCATCCGAGATCACTTCGAGCAAAACACAGATTCGCAATCGTTGGTCACCAAGATACCGTTCCCAGTTGGACCCAAGGCCGTTACTGAAGCCATTAAGTATGTGGCCAACAAGGAAAAGGACAAGACAGTGTACCTGCTCTCTACCGACAGCAGTACTGGCAAAGTAGCTCACGGTTGCGCGGTTTCTGAGGTATGTTCCGGAGATTGCTCATACAGCGGGGCAATTTAAAACGATGATTCTTGATCTCGATATTTGCTAATACTCGATGCAGACATATAGCAAGCAGGGAGCCGTTGCAAGTGAATGGGCAAGTGCAGTGTCGGTGGCAGTGGGCGGCAAGGCTGGCGGCAAAGGTCCAACATGTGTCGGCAACGGGACCAACCCGGACAAGATTGATGAAGGAGTGGAGCTTGCCCGCAAGTACTTGGACAAGTTTCACCTTTAGCAACATTCCTTTTCCGGGCTGCGCATGTCGATGTTATGCGTAATGGAGCTGGCAGTCTCCTGGCCATCGCTACGTGGATAAATAGCCACGTCGAGCAACACCGCGTGTGCAGAGATTGTTATGAGAGATGGCAATTTTCATGTCGGGATGATGTATCATACGGCTCTCACGTAGTTTTGGTGTTTGCACTCTGCAGCCTTTCCAGGTTGTGTGGCTTCCGAGAGCCTGATCTAGGAATAGATACACATCGTGACCTCATAGCACGAGCTCTTTGTTACACAAGCTACTAATCAGTATGGCTACGAACTGGCCAATAACGACACTTCGGAATCGGAACGAGACTCAAGGCTTATGCACCATACCGAGCAGAGCAATTTTGGAAGTGATTAAGTAACGGTTACTATAATCGTCGTCTATATACGTTACTTTTTGATGACTATTAATATGTTTTACGGTGATGCGGGCGCGAGAGCAAACCCCAACAGAACGTTTCGACCAGTTATTACCTAAGTACACCGATAGCACGAGAAGGCATATCTGAGTGATAGATTACTGTCCCTTTCCTGACGTCGATGGCCCCTCTCTGTCAACATGGACTACTCTATCGGTGATGGAGTCAGCTCTGGCGGATGGATGGTTGTAGGGAGATCTAACATAGTACGTATGTTGTTAGCGCTACAACAGCTTCTTACTTGGATAAAGTATAATGACTGAAAGGTAAGTAGAATCTAGTCTATCCTGCTATTGCTAGAAGTCTTGCAAGTATTCAGCCGTTAGCAGGAGAGGTATGACGGGACGAAGCACGAAAAGTCGCCAGTGGACCTGGAATTGGCCGCGTTTATTAATCCTCCCACCGGAATGGAGGGTGGATCACTAGTATCAAGTATCTTAATATTTCCATTGCGACATTCGGAGTTTTTGTAAGATAGCCGCCTCACAGACACAGGTCCGCTAGGTTTGCTTCGACCCCACTTATAATACCTACCGCGCGTCCCTGCTGTCTCCTCCGCAGAAACCATTAGGTGGCGAGAGACCTAGAAGTGGCCAGTTGGTCGCGAACAACACTTGAAGCCCCATAGAGTAGAGTACCCCTCCGACCTCGCTCTCGCCCAGCAGCGGGCCTCGGTGCAGCAGGGGGCCCAACTCTATCGAATTGAAAGAGCGAGTGAGCGACCGCTCACCTTCCGCAGCGAGCGGTGGGTGAGATTGAAAAAGAGGCACGCGCCCCCGCACCCGCACCCGCAGTCGCACCGGTTGATGGGTATGTACAACGTACAGCTTACGGTTTCGGTCGGATTCGACAGGTGTGCCGGTGGCACTTTACTTCAGACCGCTTGGAGGCCTGTGGGCGTGATCGTCGTCTGGGGGGCCTCCAGCTCTCCCGGCGACAATCAGGCAACACCCTATCAGCGGACTTCCTTGCGCTTATTTTGGGTTTGGGTTTGGGAGGGACGGAGTCGAGCGTGTGGTTACTGCTTCTTGTCGATGGAGGGTCATGGATTTTTGGTGGTGTTTGCTGAATGGATCTGTGATTTTCCAGTACGTATTGTCGAGAGGAAGTCCTAAGACACAGCGGACAGGAATGGATGTAATATCGAACTGCTCGCGTGCGAAGAGATGATGATGGAGATGATTAGGAAGGCCGCTGGGTCTGATGGCGTCTTCCGCTTGAACCTGGGAGGCCAACATAGTGAATTTGTAGGAATCGTAGGACGGTACCTAGGACCTTCTGTTTCGTGGCTCGTCTCTGGGCAGAGGGCCTGAGGATCTGCCCTGTTTCCCGCTGCCATTATAGTTTCCTGCCACGCCCGCCCAGACGGCCGAGGCCTTGTACACGGCGATATACGAGTATCCATCGACTTTCACGTCCAATGGCCAGCGGCACTCTCCTGTCAACCGCCCACCTGGTTGAGGCCAGACGCTTGTGCGTCGACTGCTCGCCAGGTCATGGCAGCCAGCCATATGCACAGAGATCCTGCAGTCGTGTCCGATCGCCCATCAGTCGTTGAGAAGGACTACTCGTACTAGTACATCGTAGACGTTCGTAGGCATTGGCCGCTATCTATTCTTATTCTTGGAATCTTGCACACCCAAGTCCCAAGATAATCTTACAAAAAGGAATCAAGCACCCTGGCCAAAAGGAAAGCCAGCGCCAGCTTGCGCGCGCGGTGATGCCCACACCAACAGCTTATCGCCAGCCGCCGTACGGGGACACCCTAAATGGCGCCTTTTCTGCAGGCCAGCTGTGGTCTCGCTGACCCCAAGACCCTACTCGTCGATCGCCTCCGGGCTGCGCGAGATAGCTGCCGTCTCCATGCCCAGTAAGAGTATAGGCGTGGCTACGTACAAGGCTTAAGACTGCCACCTCCTCGCTCTACCGCTGTCTACTTCCTGTTCGGATTCCCCTCTGTGACTGACCCCCCTCCACCGAGTTGCTACTGTCCTCGTCCATCTTGTGTGTGTGCTACTACTCACCGTCGGATGCGTCCTGCTCTCCATCGCGGATTACTCTTCCATGCCACAGGGAAAAAATCGGATACTGAAGTCATGGTACAGACGGGCTGGGAAAGCCGGGAAGACTCAAGATTTATGAAGAGGCTAGCGATAACGTCTTGGTGAACCGACACCCGATAGATATCTGTTCTCTGGATATATCCTGCCGCTCTCCTCGAGTGTGCGGGCGGGACGCCCTTTCGTCCACCATGATCTTACCACGGAGCCTGTACTCGAGTGCTCCGCCGGAATCGCGCACACGACTGTCGAACAACCCCACCCTGCTGTTCAGTTGGTGGTGTACGGGAGTCGCATTCACGATAATATGCGTACGGCTGTTTGGACGTATGCTGCGGAACAACCAGCTGTTCCGCGAGGACAAGATAATGTTGCTGAGCCTGATTCCTCTATTCGCGCGGATGGGACTGGTGCATGTCATACTGATATGGGGCACCAACAACGTGGACGTGAGCGAAGGCATGACGGACGAGATCTTGCACCACCGCATGATAGGTGCAAAGCTTGTGTTGGCCTCGAGGATATGCTATGCCATGTTGTACGTTACTTCTCGGGACATGTTTGGGTGCAATGACTCAAAAAGGCTGACCTATCACAACGCAGCATCTGGACGGCCAAATTCACCATATCCGAATTCTTGAAACGACTCACCTCGAGCTTCTGGAGACCTCAGTACGAGGTTGTCCTCCGCGGGATCCGGATCTTCCTGGCCGTCACCTTCATCGCCGTCATCATCGCCACGTTGGCCGAGTGCCGGCCTTTTGATCACTACTGGCAGGTGATTCCGGATCCAGGACCGCAATGTCGACTGGGATACGCCCAGCTCATTACCATGGGAGTAGCAGATATTATCACCGATCTCCTGCTCGTCTTCTTCCCCATCCCAATCGTCGTGCGCGCCAGAGCCTTCAATATCAAGAGGAAGATCTCGCTTGTGCTACTCTTCAGCCTCTCGTTGATCCTCGTGGCGCTCACGGCCTTCCGTGTGATATCAGTAATTGAACATCGAGGCCGGCAGCAGTACAGAAGCGTGTGGGCCTCTGGCGAGATTCTGGCTGCTGCGGCCGTATCGAATGCCATTGTCATCGGCTCATACCTCCGTGATCGTGGTGTCAAGAAGCCGAAGTTCAGGTACAACTCGGCTACAGACAGCACAGACAGACCCACCACGCGGCGGCAGACGACGATTGCATTGCATAACAACGAGAGCGACCAGGATCTCTTCAGAGACATGTGCTACCGAACTCCTGGACTCGAGGAACAGTTTGAGCCTCGCCCACCGCCCAAGGCCATTTCGCCATCTAGAAGTGAGTCGGAGGTTTCCGGAGAAAAGTTCGGCTACTTTCCCGAATCCACCTCGAGCAGTGAAGAGTCGGATCTCACGAATCCAATCGATCTACCGCTAAGTCCAAAGACCAGCCATCGAGACATGAGGCATTGTTACCCTCCAAAGAGGCGCAACGTTTCCTTCAGCGACGTGGGCGGTCTCTTAGAAGACGCATCATCACGCTCAAGCACGATAGTACCTTCGCCAACGACCACACATATTCAAGACTGGGCATCAACCCCGTCCTCTCCGCGCAGAGGCTCGCGCCAAATCCTCTCAGATCTGGGAGGACTCCTCTCACCAATCCTATCATCACATCGACAGCCCTGGCAAGCACACATGCACCAGCACTCTATGACTTCGGTGCTGCACGAGAATCCGGTGATAGAGGGCATCGAACTCACGACCCCGAGATCGAGACCGCGACCGGATTCGGATCAGACGCTGCATGATGTCGGCGGCTTACTGGACGAGCCTGAGCGATCACAGCAGGTACAACCCATGTCTTCATTGGACAAACCACCGCCGTGAAGATTATCTATACAAGCAAACGATTACAATATTTATTCCCGAGCTTTCTCAGCACAACAGCTCGTGTTACTCACGCTGCCGCCGCCGCCGCCGCCACCGAACAGCGCCGGTTTACAGAGAGTACGACGATACGATACGTGCAAAGCTCACACCCTCACCATGCCGACGAGCATCACGGTAATCACCAACCAAATCGATGCTCCACCAAACAACACGCCACGGCACGCATCCCCCCACCATTCCATCTCCCTCACCAAACCCCTACCCAACCCCCCTATTGTTTTCATTAATCGCGTTCCCTTGAGATATCCCCTCCCGCGCCCAAACAACCGACGAGCGGCAAACTGTAATTTTTCCCGCCGACGGCCACCTTTTGTACCTTTCGTTCCGCTTTTTCTCTGTTTTTTTTTCTGCTGCTGCTGGCTTCTGGAAGGCTATGATATGAATCTGATGTGTCATGTTTAACGACCGGTTTTTTTTGGTGGGGGTTTGGGAGGGGGGGTTTTGGGAGGGAGGGGGGAATGATACCTAGATTGGTGGTGGTGGTGGATGGTGGATGATACCTAGACTAACGGGGCTGGGCTGGGCGGGATACTGCGTGAAATTAGGTAAAGAGAACGGGAGAGACGGGAGAGACAGACGACGGATGGATCCGAGTATACATACATAGTCGGCTTTTTGAGAGAAAGAGAAAGAGGAAGACGGAAGACGGAAGCGAGAGGGGGACAGGGGGGGGAATATATCAGTAGATAATATGCACATGGAAAGAGAATACCACCTTCTAACACACTTGAAGGATGGTTTGGTTTGGTTTGGTTTGGTTAGTGGTTGGAACCTGTACCTCCTACCTAGTATCTTATCGAACCATTCTCTACTGCATAGCACAGTAGTAAGATCCATCCGCGCCCAGTCTCACTCCCATCTCTCTTTCTTTGGCATCATGGATATGTGCACGGTGGTGGATACCACCTCGTCTGGCTGATATGTGATTCAATGACCCGTCTCCTGAATGAATACGCTATATTAAGCGATGGGTATTTCCAGCGGTTGATGGTGAAAAGGCTACTATGATCCATCGTCAACTCCAACGGGGAATCCAAAACCCCAACGATTCTTCAGTCTCACTGTACAAACACCGAAAACTGAAAAATTGATAACCCTCGCTATGCCGTCCATACCCCGTGCCTAACTTAATGTCTGCTGCAAGGAAGAAAGAAAGAATGCCGCTATACCACCCATAATGATTAAAGTGTGCCGCCGTATAACACCGTTCCATGTACACGAACTACCCGTTTCGAGACGCAGTGAGGAGTCTGAGATACCCGACTCATTGTGCAAAAAGGAAAGCCCAATACCCAACACCGGTCAACCATGCTCATGCCCATGTCCACGCCATACACCGTCCCAACTCCTCCTCTCACTTAAGCACCATCCAATTCCCCCTCTCCTCCTCCTCCTCCTCCTCCTACACGCCGCCACGCCCCACCTAAGCCTCCAAACTATCCCTAACACACATCCTAACCTTCTTCTTAAACGCCGCAGGATCATCCCTCCACTGCCTCGCCGCCTCGACATTGGCTGCGCTCTCATCGTTGGGACTGCTCAGCATACTGATGACGGACAGTAGAATGGTCGCCGGCGTTTGGACGGGGGACCAGCGTTCCGAGGCGGATTCGTAGCCCGTGCTGTCCTCTTCCGGCGGGTGGAGGATGGAGATGCAGACGGTGCCGTTTGTGAAGACTGTTTGTATGTTAGTCAGAGTGGAGTTGAAGGGGGGTTGGAGGAGGAAGGAGGGAGGGGAAGGGGGGGAGACGTTACTGTTTGGATGCCATATGGGAGTTTCAAATTTCATTTTCGGTGGGAGGAGGGGGTATTCTTTTGGGAACGAGAGACGGGCTCGGAAGAATCCACCTTTGTAGCAATACTGTTAGCAATGGTTTTTTTTTGGAAAGCAGCTTTTGTCCCTCTCCCTTTCTCCCTCCCTCCTCAGCTCAGAAGAAACAAAAACTCACCACCATAAAACTTGCACTCATCACTAATCATAAGCATAACCTCCCACTCAAACACGTCCCCATCGTCCACGAGCCCGACGCTGATGCCCGGTATGTGATCCGTCGTCTGCATGAGCTTCAGCTGCTTCGCCAGCAGCATCGCCGCGCCTGTCTTTTGCTGCTGCGCGTTGGACATCATGTATCTTGTATCGAGTATTCGGTGTATCGAGTATTCGGTGTATCGTGTATTCGGTGGATGGTGGACGGTGGACGGTGGACGGTGGAGAGATGCGGCAGGATGGCGGATGGTGGTTTTAAGTTGTCCGCGAGCGCTGGGTAGGGCGCTTGGTGAGTAAGTAATGGGTAGGCGAGTTATGGATGATGGGAATGTAGTGGTTGCTGGAAACCTTGAAGCTCGAGTTTGTATTCGGTACGGTGAAGTGTGGGGTCTGGAATAATTGCGTGGGGCGCGGGGTTGTTGTGGTTCACTAGCTATTTAGCAAGAGGCAGTCGTTAGGACGTTGAAGCTTGGACTTTCCCTCGGATTGAGCTACTCCCTATATGCATCGTTATATACCCTCACGCTAGCATTGTTCGGAAGGAACTTGTGGTGAAACAAGGGAATATGTTTCTTTCTTGATGCTACAAGTATCAATATCACTGGCAGCTTCCGGATGAATTGTATTGCCGAGCCTAACCTTCTGATCGACTCTGATTGACTGTGTGAGACAAGTCAAACTCCCATCAACACCTCATCATGAAGCGATCAAGAACTGACTGAATATCTACGATTGCTCTATTCCGGCTTTATAGCTACACGTTACTAGCACTTCTAGAGCTTCGTCATACTCGTCTCACAAGAATAGAGCAACATCAGTCAACATCATCACTGGAAAGCTCATCCACACCTCCAAGCTCTGCAGAAAAGCGGGAATAATCTAGAGCCAAGCTTTTCAACGTTTCTGTACTCATCTTCCTTCTATTCTTCAACGCCATCTTCCGGATCTGCTCCATCCTCGCATCCGACACTTGAGTTCTGACTTCACTGGGCTCCATCTCATTGCACATTTCCCTCTCCGATTTTGATGTCTTGCGTATATGCTGCCAGATCCGGCGAGCTGTGTCATGCAATTCCATGTCCGGCGTATGCACGATCCTTCTTCTTACCACGGTAGCTGGTGAATGTTCCGTGTCAAGCTCTTGGCGCTCTCTTTCGTCCACGAACTCTTGCAAGTGCGCCACGTACGAGTCATCTTCGGCATCAACAACAGAGCGTGGCCGGTACAATGACCGGTCTATTCTGTGTCGCAGTCTGTCTTTTACGGCTTCCACAAACTTGGAGCAGTAAGGAGGAACAGGCTTGCTGTCGAACTCCTGTTCGAGGGCATTCAAAGCGTCAGTAGGCGGTCTATGACTTGCGAGGCTAAGTGCCAGCTGCCGCTGCACCATGCATTCGTATACGGTTTCGCGTCGAGCGTCGTCTCCTCGTGCGACACGATGTGTGAGTGTACGACGCAGCCAACAACTTTCTTGCGCGACAAGTGTGGTGTTCTCTGGGAACATGGTGTGACTGTATCGCACCTGCACTTGGAACAACTCATTAAGGTGCTCTCCTAACGTCAACTCCAGGTCCGTAATCGCCTCTGTAACAGACCGGCGCGGCGTGAGAGCGAAAGGGACATGGGAAAGACGACATGCCAGCGATTTGAGCTGGACTTTGATAGGTATGGAAATGATCTGACCTGGACGTAGCATCGAATACTCAAGCTTTCCTACGACCTCGACAATCGATGAAACATCGGTCCCTGGCGTTATCGAAATGCTGACGGTCGTGATGGAACCAGTGTTTGTCTGCGCTTTGGCATGAGCCACAACGTCGCTGAGGGAGTGAGATCCGTGGATATTGCAGCCGCGGGACACACAAGTGGTTGCATCGATGACCCAACCAGCGCGGTTAGTGCCTTCTACGTAATGCTCTTTATCCGCAGCATATGTGCCGTACCAACGGCCTTCATTTGACAGAGTGTCCAATTGTGATCTAGGGTGACCGTAGTCGTCAAGACTGCCAAATGGTACAAGGCCTGGATTGAATATGTGAATGCTGACTGATTCATCAAGGCTCTCGGTATAACCGGCAAGGCCAACAGGATTCGGCGATATTACAATGATGTCCCTTCTGACGGCTGGAGCTTGCATATCGTCAAGCTCGCGCAGGGCTTGGGTTGCTTGGCTGAGTGCTGCCTCGAGGTGGTAACCATGTTGCGATTGTTTGGCCACACATCTTAACCTTTTTGAAAGACGTTCTCTATCTAGAGGTTGAGATAGACTGATTACACAACAATCCGGGCTCTCATCTGTTGACAGGGTGGAGAACGCCGTGCAGTAGACTCCCAATCGATCCAGGTGTGGTTGGAATTGTCCTGCCAGTCCAATGATTTCCAGGATTGCTTTCTCTATATCCTTCATGGTGGACAGACAAGAGTTGTCCAGGATAACTGCGATTGCAATACTCGTCTCAATCTCGGCATCGCAAGGTTGAGAGCCAATCCCAGTCACTTCGCCATGAACCTGGATTAAAGCCCAGATGGTATCCTCGGATGTGAGATTCGCTTCTCTCAATTCAGCCTTTGTTGTGAGCCGAACACGTAGTGTTGGTGGCTGGCTTCGCTCTCGAACAACAAGCCGGGGTTGGTAGCCAAATTGTGGTGAAGAGTGCTGCGAACGCTTTGATCTGGGAAATAGACCCTCACTACTTTCTTGGAAATCCTGCGATCTGATACTAGATGCAGAAAAACTGTTCGGAGGCGAGCTATTATAGCTCGGTGAATTTCCTTTTTCAGGAGACTGATGATTTGCAGTCCTGGGATCGTCCGTGTCCTGGGCGCCATCGAATGCTGGTAAGTATGCCGTGTCATCCATCAAAAACACTCCGGAATCACGGACATCAAGACTATTACGTTCGTTCTTGGCGTGAACAGTACTAGTGAGGGTGGGAACAGAGGCGTGCCAGCCAGTTTCGGGCTCTGGGCTTGATTTCGTACGTTCCGAACGACCAGTCTTTTTCCTCCTGTTCAAGGTCGAGAACACTTTTGTAACTGTTCGACGCACCGAATCTCGACGATGATGAAGTTGATGAGGGATTGAGGAGTCCGTCGAGTGGCTCATTGCCGTACTCGACCGACTATGGGATATGCACTCCTTGTCTGCTTTGGAACGCGAGAGCAGTTTAGGCGAGGCATTCAATGCATGGCTTCTGAAGCTGTTGCCTCGTAGTATACCTAGCTCGGAGCCCCTCCACCAGCCAAAATCTTCAGATAGTAGGCTATGAACAGAAACATTGGGAAGTTTTCCGAGGATGGTTTCTTTACTATGTTGACTAGAGGTTGCGTTCTCGGTGCCAGGTCTTGTTTTCGCGACCTTAAGGAGGGAGCCTGGAGCGATCTGGTGGCGTTGTTCGAGCTTCTTTGGTTGGACAATCGTTTCGCTTTCCTGCACACGAAATGTCTTCCTTCTTGCGCTGCGCACTACAGGCGAGGACTTGAGTGACGAGGTACGCTGGGGTGGTTGAATGATGTTCGGATTCCGAACGGTGAGTGAGATTGGCTGCGTCTGCTTTGAGGACAATCGCGCCTCGGGCAGGCCACCCATATCATTCAAGCTCATGACAGCGATGCCTACCCACGTAACATCAACCTCTGTGAGCTGTATTTGTCTTTTGAGACCTACGGGGACGGAGAAGCTGCAATACTTGCCCGGGGTCTCTTTCTGCCCTCCAGCCAATGCTGTGGTTCTGCTGCTACCTTATCGACAATATTGCGGCGGGTTCCTATAGCGGGTTGTGAAAATGGACAACCAAGTGCACATTGATAATATTCTTCGTATGTGGGAGACGCGAGACGACGTGTGGCCCAGCGTTTGATGGTTCTCTCCGGTCTGGCGGTTGCTACTTCCCTTCATCTCAGCAAGGAAGGAGTGTTTCGAGTCCCTCACCGACTTTTGGGCCACCCGATTCCTTCCATGACTTTCGATTTTGGTTCCACTCCGAGCCATTCATCAGTTGAAAAGCCGTGGAAGGATCTTGGAGGTCATGTCGCAGAAGTGCCAGAAGTTTGTCAGCTCCGTATTGCAGACGAAAAGTGAAGAAACTGCAGTAGCATAGAAACAGCCGTGGATCCTGAACTCCACTGCACTGCAGCTCTCGACGCAAACTGACAGCCGACGGGAATGTCAACTGGTGTATGCATTGTAATCTCCTGCAACCAATATCTGATGAGCAGAATTGGGGTTGTGATTGTGGCACTATGAGTATTTGGTCTTATAACAGAGCAAAGACTCTGCTCGGCACATTCACCGGACGAGACCGAAGACTCGACAATCATTTCATGGTCTTTGACAAACGGAAATATACATTCGCTGGCGCTTCTTACCAACTTGCATTTCACTGTGCAAATACTTCTCGATTAGGCCTGTCTCCTCCCCTGCGTCTTATGTTTCAGAATCGCTAAGCCATCTGCTGCTTAATCTTATGGAGGCTCTCAAGCTCCAATTCAGAAAAACGTATCTGCGCCCAATTAGCTAAGCTTTAGAGTCAAAAACCGGAGCTCATTACAATGTCGTCGCCTCCAACAGCAGTACCAAATAGAACCGGCTCCGTCAAGCTGTTCTGAACACCTCGCTTGACGCGCTCCTCCCATACGCCTTCCCAATTCCACTCACCGGGCCGACGTGATCGGCCTGCTGTCGGCGTCTCCGACCTGAGAGACAGTGTGAGCGGAGATCGAGCCCGGCCGTCCGTTGGTTGCGCTTGAGGTTCGACAGCATCGCCGGCTGTTTCTCGCGTCCGGTGAGTTTTCCAAGCGTGATATGCTCCAGAGTTAGCGGCGGCTTCCATTGGTACTGAATCCAGGAAGGCCTCGTCCGTGAAAGAAGACCGCAAGTACTCCAGGACCTCGTACATAGTGGGGGGAGAAGCGGCAGCGCAAGGCTGGCTTGTAGCACTATCCGCGAAGGATATACCTGACAGTCCAGAGCCAGGTGTCTTGTCTCTGCTTCTACCGAACCAGTGCGGGAAGCCGTGCCTCAAACTGAATCCTCCCGGTGGAAGCCGCTCATCATCGGTAGCACTGACTGTGTCCACATCCGAAGTGCTGGTCGTATAGGTGTAAGTTGTCAGCGGTGTCAAGAGTGGATGGAAGATGTCCGAGGAAAAGGTGATGAGCGGTGATGAGGCCGGGAACGGCGATGGAAAAGATACCTGGAAGCGCAGTATCGCAGGGGAGTATGGGCCTTCAACGCTGGATATTAGTTTCGCAATGAAGGCCTGTGTGGCCGGTCTGAACCACCTTTTCTCACAAAAAGGATGCCTGACCAAAGAGAGGCATCTCCGGGGGTGATGGCGACGTACACGCCTTCAGGACACGTGTATTTGAGACTTGCACTTCATAGCATTGAATCAGCCATTTCCGTTTGGAACGACGGTATGCCTTTGACACGTACAACTCGAGGAGAAGATTCTGCCTCGACAAAGAGGCAAGCCTTGCAGCCATCGCGATCGCGGACTTCGTCACGAACAGTCAAGACTCTGGGAAGGGTTGCCCATGTTCATGCAAGCAGGTTTTGGGAGAATGGTGAGATACGATATGGAGATACGCGGTGAGTGGTGGTTGGTGGTGTTGCCCTCCTCACGGTCCTCGCCTGAATTCCACGGAATCTGGAGGCAACATTGAGCTAAATTCCATCCACCTCGGTAATCACCACTAAGCCACATTGGGTAGACCCAGCCAAAACCGAGGCCTGCTCTCCCTACCTACGGAGGGACTGGATGCCATTCACGCTTCATTGACAGACGTCGAAATCCTCAGCTGCCGTTATGCATTGATTGCCTTATTTTCCTTGGCTGCTTCGCACACAGCGGGCAAGGTGGAACCCGTATGCAAGTCATTCCTGGTTGCGATTATCCGCCCGCAAGTTTATGCTCCCTTGCTTCTCCTGTTCGTCATTATTCACAGTATAACCGAACTTTGCAGAAGACTGCGGGAAGCCGGCGAGCTTTCCACACTTCAAGTTGCACCTCGCTCACAATCTCGCTCACGTGTACGACCGCGTGCACAATGCAAGGCTCGTTCGACATGCCACACTCGAGCCTTGCCTGACAAGGTCGTATTCCTCTGTTTGTTCACTTCATCGCGTGGACGGGAGTGGCTTCCGGGAGATGCATGTATATTTTATCATCCTCGTGGCAGACTGCTATTGACTGCCCAGACATCCTGTGTCATCCTGGATGGTCTGGATCGGCTTCTTGCAGCTTCTAGGTCAGAATATCTACCCGAGAGCAACCATATCGCAGTCGACAGTGCTACAACACCGGTCTGGGACCTGACTAAGCCTGGGACGAAACCCGTGAATAAGCGCTCTGTACGCCCTGGTTCGATTGCGCGGAACTTAGGAGCGCGTTGCCGCAGAAGCAGTGCTTGTCTCTGAACCGAAGTGCAGAACCAGACGGGCGGGGAGGGCGCAAACACGACTCTCGGAGTGGACAGCAACCCTATGTCTCACAAGTAATGTGCATTTGCGCGTGACTTGATCTTTGTAGTGCACACAGTCCAGAAGTCCATAAGTCCATATCCATGCAGGCGAAATCAATCAAAACGGGGAGACGTTAATGACGTGTGGCTGTGATGGATATCCCCAAGGATCGGTTAGGAGGCCGTGATAGCTTCAAGGAAAGTCCAGAAAGCCGGGTCCACAGCCCTGTTGGTGGCCAGCAGCTGATCTGATTGATCTGCGAGTGTTTCTCGACCGTGTATGCACAGATTCGTCGGTTCCTCGCCGATTCGCTGGGCCGCCGGCACTAGCTAGATCCTCTTCCGCCAACGAATCACAAACCGCTTGGGGGCAAAATGATCCGGTTTCAGACTCGCTGCCACGATGTGCGCCCCCTGCCATGGATTTAACAGCAATAACTTGAAGTCAGGAACCGCTTTCAGCCACCGGGACGACAAAGCGTCGACCACTCTACTGCAAGCGTAAAGTGATGCACTGTTCTCTGCTCTTAACATCACAATTTTCATACAGGCCCCATCTGCAAGAAGGATGAGTTCGCATCGCGATGCACACAATCACAACCGTGTCAGGGGGACGGGAAGCACGGCGGCGCGCAACGGATGGTGATGATTTGAGCGACGAGAAAGTCTCCGCGCGGGTCAGGCTTCCAAACTTCCGCTTCGCGAAGCTTGTCCAGGGGTGTACGGTTGCTCATTTTGCCCACCTCCTTGATCTTGATCAGCTTGGTCAACTGACCTGCGTCCTGCATCTCTATAAAGTTTTTCGCCATTGCTATTGCCTTGGGCTTGGACGGTTCGACCGGTATCTTTGCCCCCGTCACAGCCGAGCCGACTTTCGAGCGGTCAGCGGATAGTACGTCGACTCAGTCAGAAGACCAAACTTCACTTAGGGCGTGGGTTCACCGCCCTTCTGCTACGGAGGGCTCTGTTGGATTGGAAGACCTGTTTGTCGAGCTCTACTTTCGAAATGAGTTTTCAGCGACTCCTGAAGCCTTGAGATCTTCGCAGGGTCCGATTTAGAGATCCAAACTCGACGAAAAATCACCCGGAGGTTGTCTGTGTGGCTAGTTATTTGCCATTGGAGTCCTAGTGCAGGGTCTCCTGCTTTACTGTTGGATCTTGGGTGGTTGTTGTACGTAGATCGACATGACGGATCATGGAGACAATTCCGTAGCGGTTTGAGTGGTGTGAAGCGGCGAAATCCTGCATGGCACACACATGCATCTATGTATGTACACGGATTGTGGAGCTCTGGGACCTCTGAGATCATGCCGGAGATAATTGCTTCGTGGGAAGCAATGACGGCTTCCAAATCTCATGCTTCTCTAGGAGTCTAGGACCCGAAAATGTGAGACCCGAAGAAACAATAACGTTTCAAGCCACGCTAGTCACACTTGGGAGCACCAACCCGACATGCCGGCAGCGGCTAGCAGCGAAAGTTTTATACTTGGTGGCACAGGGAGAGACAATTTGTCTGCCCGTGTATCCCCAGTCCTTCGCCTTGCCAATACGAGCAAGTGTACCATTGTAGCACGCACGGAACCATTGACCAGTTCCAACAAAAGGCCCCAGACAGCTCCTCGCATTCCCATTCGTCCTTGATTATCGCCTCGTGGCGTCCAAGCCCAAACATGACTCTGGATTGACCTCCGACGCTCGTGCTCCTGTCCACAAGTTAGGGTCGTGGCCGACATTCTATGGCAGGCTTGATGGGACTGCGCAAGTTACACACAAAGCCCCATGCGAATCATGGATGGCAATCTCTTTGTCTTTTCGCTCCTGTCTCTGTCCTGCTTGATTCACGACGCTCCCTCACCAGTGTCCATGCCCAGGTATCCTGCGGCGAGGCCGCGAGGGCGAGGTTTGCAGCGCATGCACCAGCTTCTCTGGCAGCAGATCCCACTCTTCCCGATCTTGCGACCCAGCGTCCGCCTTTAATAGGAGTTTCCGAAGATTGTCGAAATTCGTACTACGCATCATCGCTCCCATCGTCGCCCGGATCTGTTCCCCGCCCATCAGATCCTTGTGCATCCTCGAATTAACCACTTCGCAAGCACCCCTATTGTCACGTCGAGCCCGTTACATATAACCAAGCCTTCCCGCCAGATTGACCGTCCCGTTGCCTTGTCACCTCAATCCACCTCTGCCTCTCCGCCTTACTCGATGCCCTCCATCTACCAATTTGATTTCTCCACAAAGAAGGGTGATATCCTATAGCAGCTGCCCACCACTACCTTCCGCGCGTTGTGGATCTCATCACTTTCTATCATCATGGCTTTTGGCTTAAAGACGTCGAAAAGACCTAAAGTCGCCCAAGCGGCAACTACAGCATTTCCAGTGCGGCCATTATTTATTCTTGGTGCGTCAAGGCTGTTCGCGAAGACCAGGCTTTCCCACTGACCAATCACATCACAGCGCTGTGCAGGATATGTGAACCTATCGCTTTCACATCGATTTTCCCATATATTTTCTACATGGTCAAATCTTTCGGCATCACCAGCGAACGCGAAATTGCAGTCTACACTGGACTAGTCACTTCCATTTTCGCCATCGCTGAGTTTTCAGCGAGCATTTTCTGGGGATGGCTCAGCGACAGAGTAGGGCGAAAGCCAATTCTTCTTACCGGCCTTGCTGGCACGGGAATCAGCATGTTGATGTTTGGATTTGCGTCCAATCTTCCTATGGCTTTGTTTGCGCGCGCTTTGGGCGGTTTCCTGAACGGGTAGGTGGCTAGATGGTGCCCTCCTCAATTCAGACGCGTGGCTGACGTGTCATAGCAACATTGGAGTGATTTTGACCACTGTGGGTGAAGTCGTCACTGTCGAAGCTCATCAGTCACGAGCCTTCTCTATCATACCGTTCGTGTGGTGCCTTGGGTAGGTCTCAGCTGATTTGTTTTGCAACCTCCATCCTGACTTTCAGCAGCTCAATCATTGGCGCTGGCCTTGGTGGCGTTCTCTCAGACCCGGTGAAGAGCTATCCTGATTTTTTCGATCCAAATGGCCTCTTTGCAAAATATCCTTACCTTCTGCCTAATCTCGTTTGCACAGCGATTGTGGTTCTCGGACTTACCATTGGCTTGCTTTTCCTTGAAGAAACGCACGAAGAGAAGCGCGGCCGTATTGATCCTGGACTCAAAGTCGGGCACTGGATTCTGGACAACGTGAAGTTCTGGAAATTGAAGGACTCAGCCAGCAAAGCCAGCTACCTAGAAGAAACCCTGTCATTGCTTGCCGATGACGGGAGAAGCGAAAAGCCGAGCCTAAGCATCGGAATATGTTCAGTCCAAGCCCCGCTGGCTGGAGCTCCACCTGCGCCCATGGTGGCAACAGTAATTGCCAATACGAACAGTCCAATCACAAAACCAATTTCTTGGCGTCAAGGCTTCACGAGACAGGTCAAGCTGATCATCTTGAGTTATGGAATTCTTGCATTGTGAGTTTACGTTTCTGAGTCATACGGACAGCTTGCTTATGTTTACAGCCATACGATCGCTCTTGAACAGCTTCTCCCCGTTTTGTTCTCGTCCAAGGTATCGACCAGTAAGCCGGACCTGCCATTCAAGTTCGTGGGCGGGTTTGGAATGGAAATGAAGCAAGTGGGCCTGATCCTCTCGCTCCAAGGATTTCTCCAAATGATCGCCCAGATCTTTTTATTTCCCGTAATCAATGAGCGACTTGGTAGTCTGACGACCTTCCGGATCGCGGTTATGGGATATCCCATTTTGTACCTCTTCCTTCCTTACATCGTCCTCGCACACGACAACTTCCGGTACGCCGCCATATTTGTGGTCTTGGTTTGGAAGGTTACGGCTCAATCATTTTCTTATCCAGCGCAATCCATAATGCTAGCCAACTCAGCTCCATCCAAAAAGATTCTGGGAACATTGAACGGCTTTGCGATGTCCGCCGCAAGCCTGGCGCGTGCCTTTGGCCCAACAGTAGCGGGCTTAATACATTCGTCGGGCATTAAAATCGGTTACTCTGGCCTCTCCTGGTGGACGTGTGCGGCTGTGGCGAGTCTCGG
This sequence comes from Venturia effusa, assembly GCA_007735645.1. Classification (NCBI taxonomy): domain Eukaryota; kingdom Fungi; phylum Ascomycota; class Dothideomycetes; order Venturiales; family Venturiaceae; genus Venturia; species Venturia effusa. The sequence continues at coordinate 1,894,285 of CP042185.1, read as the reverse complement.
AGCGGTGGTCAGCTTGTACATGACGGATAGCAGGAGTGTCGCTCGATCTAATCCAGCGATGTGTGACGTCCGCGACGAAGAGGAAGGTGTGGTCGAGCCACTTCTGGGAACACGATTCTCAGAAGATTCCGATGTGGTCTCCGCTGGTTGCGAGTCCAGCCAGTCGACTCTGAAAGACGTTGGGGGTTTGTCCAGTGATAGAGGATTGTCTAAGCTGATTTGAGCGCGCCCTTTGGATTCCCTTTCCTCAACGATTTCTTCGCATCGAACTCACGACTTTTTGATGACTTCCCTTTATTTCCTTGGGACATTCACCGGCGATTCTTTAAAGCATTGATACCTAGAGCATATTTACATCAACCGGCGTCTGGGGATAGGAACATCTCGAAAGTCTCCTTGGACGGATCGGGCATGGCTAAAGCTGCGGGACGGTAGGAGTTCTTACTATATCATTCGAATACCCCTTAGCATCAGTATAGGAGGAGGACGGTTTCTGGCTTGTGTACGAACACGATAGATAGATACCCAGTGCACTCGCTCGGCGATTCAATCAAGGCCAAATTTGGCACCTTGAGAAATATTGTCATAGTAACTGTCCACAGCGTCTTTGAATCATCTCATCACTGTGACCATCAAATTGTGCCCAGCTTGCCGAATTCGACTCGTGTATCATTTACCCCCTCTCACAACCCCACTGGCAGTTCTTCGACGGCTCCATGGTCCCAGCCTCTGCAATTTATCTTGTATCCCATACATTTAAATATCCGTATTCCGGGCATTCGGGCTTGTACGCGACTCTAAACTCTGAACCGCCGATCTCGTCACTCCCGCTCTCCATACAGCCCATTTCAGGGCGATGGATCTGGTGTTGTTGATCGCTGACTCGATGGGAATTGTTAAGGCACGCCGTTCCCGTGATCCTTATCAGTTCGAGTTCCACTTTTCTTCTGTCCCGTCAAGGCCAGCATTTGGGGGGCATCCTCCCAGATTTGTGCTGGGATCCCGTAAATCATGGGAATACTAGTAGCTCTTCAAGGCTGAGAGCGGTCCGGTGCATAATCAGGCGCGGACTACTCGATTGAACCTCATGTTGTCGTGATTGCAGCTACCATGACCCCCAGTCAGCCCAAATTGAAATGACGACTCCCATTTCCCCGACGGCGAAGAAGCGACTGCGAAGCCCGCCCGATGATCTGGACTCGTCCAAAGCCGTGTCTCCTCCACAATCAACCTCCAGCTCGTCCACCGCCTCGTCCTTTCGCAATGTCTCGGCGTGCAATCGATGTCGCCTGCGGAAGAACAGATGCGACCAACGGTTGCCTGCCTGTACTGCCTGCGAGAAAGCTCACGTAAAGTGCGTGGGCTATGACCCTATCACGAAAAGAGAGATACCCCGAAGGTCCGCATACCCTCACTCGTCACTCCGCGGCTTGCTGTGGCCATGTTTCGTTTGACACTGATACTGACACTGAATGCAGCTACGTCTTCTACCTCGAATCGCGCGTATCGTATCTCGAATCACTGCTCCAGACAAATGGAATCCCTTTCGATCCACCCGAAGATTTCGCGACAACACCGCGGTCCAATAACACCGTAGCCAACGAGAACAACGGCAGCACGTACAAGCAACCTGCCGTGGACTCGAATACAGGCGGAGAGGTGGTCGTTCACGATGAGCGCAACAAGGTGGATAGGCTGTTGTCGCACGCCAGCAGAGTCGCTGTCCAAGGTGCCTCCGACTCCCGATTTTTGGGCTCGACATCAGGCATATCATTTGCGCGTGTCGTCTTCGCGGCAGTCAAAAGCTCAGTGTCCGGCGCACCTTCCGAACGCGGCGGCATTCGCCCAAGCAAGCCGCTAGGTGCCAGCTCAGGAGGTGGTGGGACAACCTCGATGAGAGATTCCTTTTTCGGATTGCACACGAAACCGACCATCAAGCCCGCTCAATTTCCCACCAAGGAATTGGGTGAGAAACTGGTGGGCCTGTACTTTGAGCACGCAAACCCGCAGATTCCAATCTTGCACCGTCCTGAATTCATGGCTATGTTTGAGAACGCGTATGCGTCGGATGAACGAGCCCGCACTGCCAGGGAATCCTACATGCTCAATATCGTGTTCGCCATTGGCGCAGGCATCATTGTGGGCAAGCCGTCAGAAGAAGAAAATCAAACAGACCAGGGTGGCTCAAGCTCTGCAGGATCTCCTCAATCTGAACCAAGTCTCAAAAAAAGAAAAGTCGTTGAAGAGCAATGTCAGCCGGAAGAGTATCACGCGTCAGCAATCGTGCATCTTGAGAGCTTCTTGGCATCGTCCGCGGCTCTGGAACGACCCGATGGCATTGGCGGAAGCTTGGAAGAGCTGCAAGCTGTTTTACTGCTTGCTGGATTTGCTTTGCTACGACCAGTTGCACCAGGACTCTGGTACATCGTTGGTGTGGCCCTACGCCTTGGGGTCGACCTTGGTCTTCACTCTGAGGACTGGTCTGACAGCGACAGAAACTTAAGTGAAGATCATCGAAATCCAGAAGGCGATCTGCTGGCCGAGCCGAACGGAACTGCGAAGTCAAAGTCCGAAAAGGGTCGGCGACAATACATCTGCGATTTTCGTCGCCGGCTTTGGTGGTGTGTTTACTCCTTCGATCGGCTCGTGAGCACCTGCGTTGGACGGCCTTTTGGTATCACCGACCAGGTTATCACTACTGAGTTTCCAACGTTATTGAATGACAAGTATATTACGCCCAAAGGATTCCTCAAAACCCCTGCTGCAGCAGAGAAGCCAAGCTATAAGCTAGTTGCATATCACTATTTCCGTCTCAGACTGCTACAGTCCGAGATCCTTCAAGTTCTGCAACATCGGCAAGCTTCACAAGCCAGAGAACGTGGCGTGAACCAGGATAACCCATACATGCACACTCATCTACCCTCCCCTTTCTTAAAAACTTTCGACTACTCTTTCAGACACTGGCGGCAGGATATTGACCGCAGATTATGGGAATGGAAGGAATCGGCTCCAACACAGCACGATGCTGGCGTCCAATTCTCGCCTCTGTTCCTGGAATTGAATTATTGGCAAGCCATTATCATGCTTTACCGACAAAGCCTTACTGTTCCTGCTGTCCTCGCAGAAGAATTGCGGGCCACAAATGAGGATGTTCAGAGTCCGTCGATGGTGCAGATTGAAGAGCAGGAAGATGAAGAGACTGTATTTCTCAAAGTGGCTGAGGCTGGACAGAAGGTGTTGAAGCTGTATCGACAATTACACCGCATACACTTGGTTAATTACACGTTCTTGGCAACGCACCATCTTTTTATGGCCGGTATGGCTCCTCGCATAATTTTTTTTCTTACCAGGCTGACTCGATTGCAGGCATTTCCTTCTTGTACGCAATATGGCACTCGCCCAGCGTTCGCAGCCAGCTTGTAAGCCATTCCCAACCCTGATATCGATGATGCATATCACTGACCTATGATGTTAGAGCCTCGATGACGTTGACTTCACCGTGCTCGCAGCCACCTCGGTACTTGACGACTTGACAAAGAAGTGTCCCCCTGCAGAGGCATGTCGAGATGCCTTTGTTCGGATGAGCAAGGCGACCATCAAGATGTGTCTCTCCACCACTGGATTTGGAGCCCGCGGAGGTTTCGATAGCCAGCCTCCAAAAACAACCCAAGTGACCTCAGTGAACCAAAATTCTCCTGAGCAGATCCCTGCCTCTCTCAACCCTAATGCGCCTTATTTCTACAGCAATCAACGACAGCCGGTAGATAACCCGAGAAGACGTCGTCCAGCATTCGACTACGATCTCCGCGATCTCTTCAGCGATGAAGAAACAGCCTCCACACCTCTTGGTCGTTTCAACAATCGCAATTCGATGCCGCTCTCCTCACGATCACAAAACCCATCAATTCATCAACAACTATCCAATCTCAGGACGGAAGTTCCTCGTAATCCGCTCAGTCCTTCCGGGCAATATGGCTCTTTCCAGACTCTCACCACGTCAGCTCTCGATTCGCCCTCCCTCTCCGCACTTGCTAAGATTCCGTCCCCCTCATCTCACTTCGGAAACACATCCCAGACCAGCCCTTCGCTTGGCGACAACATCCTCAACAACCCACCGCCGAATTACTCAAATACATTCGGCAACAACATCTCAGCCCAATCACCATACAACTCAATGGTATCACCCTTCTCCGATCTCGATTTCCTAGACTCAATGCAAATGGGTCTCAACGACGGAAGCGGCGATGGACAAGGCGGCATGAACGATTTCAGCATGGACATGGGCATGGGCTGGGACGGCAGTTTACCTGGTCTGGGAGGTGGAGAAGAAGGAGGTGTAGATCTCTTTGACGGGTTTTTCTTCGGCGGGAACATGGGCGGGATGGGTGGCTGATCTTCCACGTCGATCCATGACCTCGGATGGGTTTCCTCATGTATCAGATCCGGATCTGCAGCGGAGCAGCGGGATGTGGGGTGCTGTCGTACGATTACGATATGTGTGATTAAGGAGTTTTGCGATCGTGCCTGGACGGTTTCACGGCTTCGCCTGGCTGGCTGGCTGGCTGGGGTTCTAAGGGTGACTACAAGTACCTATATTCCCCTCTTCGTAAGGTGCTTTGGCTGGTCTATGTGAATACTTTCAATTCTGGACGTGCGAATATATCGATGAAAAACCCCATATTCAAGCTGTCAATTCATCTTCTTATCTCTGAGGCCTCACCTATCCTCATCGAGATCCCCGATCTTAAGTTCTAATGCAGCTTGATAAAGCAAGATTAATGCTAGGTAACGAAGTTGTAGCTAGCTTGCGTCGATCATCGATTCTGAGTTGAGTGTGATGAATTTGAACGGAGCTTTTGGAGGGAAGAGACATGAGATGGATAAACAGTGTAATTTCACAACAAAATCCGCATGCCAAGCTCCTTCTACAGTCTCTAGGTAGCAACTCCAAATACCAAACTCCTAGCCATGCATGCCATGCTTATATACGGGTATAATAAAATGCGTCATTAAATCCCCTCGTCGGCGCCACTCATGCCGCGACTGCAGCTGGAGCGATGCGTTGCTCGGTGCTCTTTTCCAGTTGAATATTCGGGTCCGTGGAGATATATTTGCCTCTGTCCTCCTCTAACTGGACCTGTTCTTCTCTAGTAGCTGCATCGACACCTTGCGTCACCGGACGCTTTTCCTCCACCGCAATATCCATTTCCTTTGAATCGGACAGCCCATCATGCATCTTTGCTCTCTTCGCGTTCGCGGAGTTTGCGTCTGACCGCTCTTCCTGCGTCCTTGCCCTCTTAGCATTCTGTTCGTTCCTCCGCTGTGTAGCAGCGGCTCGTTTGCCCACCTTTTTGACATGCTGCAGATTGTCCATTCCGAGGACTTGATCGATCTTCATGGCCAGCTCTTCCAATTCCGGGAAGCCCAGAGCGTGGATCGTTTGTACGTGGGTCCTGCATGCCTGGAGTCCGATGTGCTTTTCCTCCTTTCCGGGGATCAGTTGAGCAAGGAGGAATTTCGTGTTGCCCCATCGGTTGTCTACTGACATGGCTGATTCCATGTATGCGCGTACGACCTCTCTCCAATGTGCTTTGCCACCCTCAGATTCGGGACGGAATACGCTGGAGTTTTTCTCGGCGGCCGTGGCGATCATGGCCCCGTCCACTCCGTACTCTTTCATGAGCTCCAAGGCCTGGTCTCTATTCTCTACGTCACCGTTCATGAGACATGCCACGCCTGCCTCTCTGCAGATATCGGCGATCATACGCAGCTGGCCACGAATTGCGCGCTCCTTCGGGCGCATGGGTGTTGTCCTGCAATGCACCGTCAAACCTGTGATACCCGTTTTCACTAATCTTCGCACGAGCTTTTCGGTATCTGCTGGGTCCTGGAGTAACCGGATCTTGACGCTGATTCCAATCTCGAATTCCTTTCCTATCTCTTCGACCAGTGCTTCCAAAATCGAGCAGAGCCGATCTGGATCCTTCAGAAGAGCAGCGCCCATACCTCCTGAGGTGGAAAAGGGTTTAGGACATCCTGAATTGACATCTATGCCTGCGACATCTGCTGCCACCAAACGCGCTGCTGCGACCGCATGTTCTGGTGAAGCGGTGCCGATCTGAAATATGAGCTTCTTGTGCTCCAGGGTTGGATGAAGCCTGTATATGACACTCTCTTTCTTGTTCGGGTGCTGGTCCGGATCTCTGATGGCATTGGAGGATATGCGACTCCAGTAGACGGTAGATGTGCGATCGCATACATGTCTGGTGCATCCGATCATGGCTTTGTCAACTGTTTCTGGACCTGCGCAGTCGATGTTAGATGCAGAAAGATCAAGGCAGTAGAATCCATTTACACACCCCAGACAAGGTCGGCGCCGTACTTCAACGCCATGAGGCGCGAAGGCAATTCGCCAGACCTCACCATGGGAGCCAGTACGATTTTGCCTCTGTAGTCGACGCCATTCTTGGGAATTGGAACGCGCTTGGGTCCGGTCATGTTCGCGAGTCTCGCAAATGCTCGAAGCATCCCATATCTCAAATGACCGTGGGTAGTTGGTTTGATTACCAAAGGTGTTGCTAGACCAGATACTGACTGTTAGTACCTAAGAGTCCGATTTCGGCTGAAACACGTGACAGGGCATCGGACCCTCCTCTATTCCTTCGACACCCACCGCGCAAAGTCCTACTGCCTGTAAGACATAACATCTTCACAAGGATTGATCTGGCCGTCTCTCGTTCAAGTCTTTGGAGGACTCCATTACGAACATGAGAACCTCACCAACCAACGAAGGAGAAGAGCTTGGAGTTTGGGGAGATTACTTCGAGGCTTGTCCGGACCAGTAGGACTGCAAATACAATGTTCAACGACCAAAGACAGGCGATTGTCGCTATGCAGGCACAGCTGAAACACGAGCTGTCGAAACCGTTCGACTCTTCAGACACGATTTTGGAAATCGGAGAACACCCTCTTTCCATTATCCGAGATCAACCACAAGAAGCCCTTGAACTTGCGCGCAAGCACTTGAACGTTTTCCCGTTCTACAAAGTTCCCGAGTGTTGGCGACGTCTATACACAGAAGCATCGTTGTGGAAAGCCGTAAAGTTGAAGTCCTCCGAGGAGGATCTGGAAACCAAATTCGTGGAAATACTTGATATGGCTGTGATCGTTGCCGGAGCACCAAAGAGGGAAGGGATGATTCGTCACGTCTTCTGCCGGATGGCTTATATGGATGTCGAGCGCAGACAAGCAATAGCGCAAGCTCAGCTCGCGGCCGACCATCAAGCGAAGCGACAGAAACTGACGCATGGAACGAGTCTCTACCCCGACATACCACTGCGTTTCCTCACAGGACCGTATCCCAAGCGAAAGTTGGACCACCCGATGCCACGATACCTCAACATGGCCTTCGCAACGTTCCAAGAAAAGCTCAACGACGACCACAACCAAGACCGAACCAAAGGATGCCGACCCTTCATCATCACCCAAGCCATCACCGAATGGCCCGCCCTCGCCGATCCCAACAAAATGTGGAGGAACCCGCACCACTGGCTCGTAAACACCATCGGCGGCCGCCGCCTCGTCCCCGTCGAAATCGGCAGAGCATACACAGACGACGACTGGACCCAAAAAATCATTCCCTTCCGCGACTTCCTCAAAGACCACCTCCTCCCACCTTCATCGTCATCATCATCAGACGACGACGGGAGAGAGATAGGCTACCTAGCCCAACACGACCTCTTCGCCCAAATCCCCTCCCTCAAAAGCGACATCCGCACCCCGGATTTCTGCTACACAACGCCACCACTCCCAGAAGGCCCAGACGCCCCCACCTTCCCAAACATCGAAGACGAAATCGACGACGTGAAGATAAACGTCTGGCTCGGTCCCGCGGGGACAATGTCCCCGTTGCACACCGATCCACACCACAACATCCTCGCCCAGGTCTTCGGGTACAAGTACGTCCGTCTCTACGCGCCTGCGGAGAAGGTGTACCCGAAACCGAAGCCGCAGAAGGAGGGCGACGTGGATATGAGCAATACATCCCAGGTCGACGTCGGGTTGTGGATCAATGGTGAGAGTTGCGAGACGGGGGTCATCAAGGATGAGTTCCCGCTGTTCCCGGATGCGGAGTATGTGGAAGAGGTATTGGGACCGGGGGAGGCGTTGTTCATACCCAGGGGTTGGTGGCATTACGTTGAGAGTCTGAGTGTGAGTTGCAGTGTCAGTTTCTGGTGGGATTAATCACTAGGTCGTCTCGTGATCATAGTGGGCTGGATTTGGGTAAAGAGTTTGTGTATTTATCCAGTTCCCAGACATCATCCTGATGCGTTTGTGCCTCTCGTCAATTGAAAGGAGACTGAGATCCCCTACCAGTACGCCTCCCAAGCCAGAAGCCACATCCATCATTCAGAATCCAACGTGACGACATATTCTACAATTCGTCACTCATCAATCACACACTCACTCCACACATTCAATTCCCTCCAAACACCTCAGTGCCCTCCCTCCTTCCCTTTCAAAAATCATTACCCTCTCTTCACATTCCCTCTTCAACCTCTCCTCTGCCATCCTAGCATTATAATCGATCCACTCACCCACGCTCATCTTCTTCTCCGCATCAGTCATAACATGCTTTACCGCACCGACAACAGTTCGCAGATCCGCAGTCTCCATATCAATGTTGGGGAACGTGTGCGCAGCTCCAGATGTTTGAGCGCTCGAGCTAGCGGCGAGGTTAGATTTGACAGGCGAATTGAGGAAGATGTTTTCGAGCGCAGTTGGTGACCAGGGAAGAGCGCTCTTGATACCACCAAGCATGTTGCGTTTACTCGGTGATCGGTTGATATGAGCGGGCGTCGTCTCGGCCAATGGCACTCGTCTTGTTGTAGCCGGTGCCTCCCGCGTCGAAGACAGCTGAGGTGAAGATGGCGCTGGCGGCGCGAATACGGGTTGAGCGGGCAAGCGAGGAACAGAAAGAGGTGGGCGTGCAGATTCAGGGCGAGACGATGGCGGTTTGTTCTCTGCATCTGATGATTGAGGCGAAGACGAAGGTGTTGCTTCCTTGTGTGAGACGGACATCCGTAATGGTGTTGCAGCGTGGGACTGTCTGATGACACTACTGCTGCCTGGCTGTCGTACTCGAGCTGGCGTTGGCGTTGAAGGCGTTGTTGATGCCTCCCCTTCCTCTTCGGGAGGCTCTGGCGTGCTTTCCATGGGTCGATAAGGATTGACAGGATTTACCAGAGATTGAGCGAAATCGAAGTCTTGCTCTTCTTCCTCTTCTTCCTCGCGTTCAATCTCTGCAACTTCCGGCTCAAGTTCCGGTTCGGGCTCGGGCTCTGCGACCTCAGGCTCAACTTCAGGTTCGGGCTCGGGCTCCATGAAATCAGCTTCGATGTGGATCTCAGCTTCAATCATCTCGGGCTCAACCTCGATTTCTGGCTCGATCTCTGGTTCGGGCTCTATCGGGATTGGTCTCGCACCCTTTTTGGCCCTCTTTGATTTTGGTCCCTTCGTAGGAAGAGACGAGATCCTCTGCGGAGGTTCGCTCGCCAATGAAGATCGAGGCCCAGCATTTTCCTCTTGCTCTTCTGTTTCCGACTGCCGCGATCGTGCCGAATTCTTTGGTGGCCTACCACGTTTTGCTTTGCCTTGCGGTTCAGAAGGAGCTTCTCCTATGAAAACTATAGAGGAATCCAGTTTAGGCGCGCCATTGCTCGTTCTTTTCGTCCCTCGTGTTGGCCTAGATGTTTCCTCTCTGTCCACAAGCGTCGCTTGGACAGAAGCTTGCAATTCAGTTTGCAGCTGACTCTCATCTTCTGTTAGTCTTTGCTTCGCCTTGCCGCGGGCCGATTTTGTCCTTGTCGGTTTTGACATTTGGCTGGAATTCAGCGTCTCTTCAATATGTGAGGTTTCATTACGGCTGACTTTCCGCCTCGTCTGCTTCTTGGGTGGTTCAACGACGACTGCTTCCTCCTCGATAGGTTCATCTGCAGGAGCTGGTGCTTCACTGTGTAATACAACAGAGTCGTCCACTGCCAGGGATGCGGCCTTCTTTCCCCTCACAGCCTTGCCTTTGCCTTTGGCTGTCGTCGCCTTCTTCTTCCTTCCTTTGGCAGTTGTGTTGGTCGCAGTGGTCAAAATGCTATCGTCCTCACCAGCCTGCTCATCTCCAATGGACAATTGTGATGGCGCTTCAGATGCCATCGAAACCGTAGACTGAGTGGAGAGCCGTGAAGCTTTTGAACCCCGAGACGCACGACCTCTGCCTTTTCTCGCTTTTACTTGTTCACGAGCAGCAGACCACTCCTCGAGTAGTGTGAAAAACTCGCAGTCTGGAGCGCGTCGTTGATGTTCCACGCTGCATCTGTATTCAGCTTTCAACTTCAGTCAAGGCGCCACGCAAACTTACAAAGGATCATCGTTCTTCTCCCAGCCGTCGAGCGACAGACTGCAATAACTGCAGGTCACTCCATCGTTGTACTCGGGACTCGGATCGTAACACCATCCAGCGGCGACCATCTTTGCGACTTTGCATTTCCATCCTTTCTTCTGCTCGTACGGCCAAAGATCACCGAAAGTGTCGAGTCGCGCCTGCGCAAACTGCTCCGACATTGGGTCGTCCGTGACTTTTCCTCCATTTTTGAACGTCTCTGTGATTGACGCGTGTATGGCCCAGCCGCAGTTGGGGGAATGCTTCAGATGTTCGGCAACGGGGTCGTCGCCAGCTTCCCAACCGTCCAGCTGGCGTTGGCAAACAAAACACATGCAATTGTCATCGCTGTCGCCGGTAGGTTTGTAGAAGAAGCCAGCGCGCGCAAGCTCTGCGGGACGGGGGGATTTGTGCGGCCATGAGACGGTTTGTGGAGTGCGCTTCTTGACAGAGGATGCGCGTCGCTTGGAGAGGTGGTGCTCTGTGGAGAAAGAATCGAGGCGTCCTTGGAGGGTGCTTACTTCCACAGGCTGCTCCATTGCTGGTTGTTGGAGGCGAGGTGAAAGGATACGGGGATGTTGTGATTTGTTTACGGTACGCGACTGTCAACATTCCGAAAATGAAACCCCGAGGTGCCCCCGAGCTATTAGGGGGGCAACGAAGGTATCACAACTCCCCTCCAATTCTGCAACGGGATGGCGATGATTAGTCGTCTGCTTTGATGTGCCCAAGGCAACTGTATTTATCATGTGAAAATACCGTTCGGGCCTGGAATTGAGATTAGTAACCATTTGCTCTCATTAGAGAGGTACAGTACCTTGGTTCCCTTCTCACAAGATCGCCATTGCTGTCAGAGCAAGGAAGCTGAAGCTCTATGCCGGGTACCTGATGAGCTCTCCTCTGTCTTACTTAGCCTGACCATGTAGCATACAGACCATGACTTTACCTCCAGCTGCCGTAAGATTCCTTCTCCCAGTCCTGAGCCACGGCGCACATCCAAAGAATGGCTCTGACACTGACAGCAAACAGTACCCGTATGGGCCTTTCAAGTCTCTCCTCCACAGCCATCGACTTCTCCAGTCCAACATCGCCTCGTATCGCCAGTCCAAACTCTCATACTGCCGTCAATTCCATTCTGCGTCCTCACTAGCAGATGATCAAAAACAAACCACCAAGCAAACACCGCATCCCTCTCCTACCACCTCGTTACCTCCTTCAGCTGCCGACAATGCCACCGACAAGGCTGCCGAGTCTTCAAGCCAATCTTCCAACACTTCGCTGCCTCCAAGCTGGGAGGATGATCCTAATTGGAACATCTCCACATTCGACGAGCTGCCACACCAGAAGTTCGGATGGAATCAGCATATGGACACAAATGAGGAGTTCAAACTAGCTTTGCGACAGATCATCCGGCAATTCCGCGCCCCTATCCGATATGCATTTGCCTACGGCTCTGGAGTCTTTCCACAGACAAGCTCGAAGCCAACTCCGTCATCGCTCTCACCACATCCGCACCCGCCTGACGCCATCGTGAAATGGCAGCAGGGCGGTGGAAAAATGATCGACTTCATTTTTGGTGTTTCCTTCACTCAGCACTGGCATTCACTCAACTTGGGCGAGCACCGCGATCACTACTCCATCCTTGGATCCCTGGGTTCTGCATTTGTGTCTCAGGTACAAGACAAGTGGGGCGCGGGTGTCTATTTCAACCCCTATGTAACTGTGAACGGAACCCTTATAAAGTATGGAGTCGTCAACTTGGACACGATTCGTCGAGATTTGAGTACCTGGGACACATTGTATCTTGCTGGCCGCCTTCAAAAGCCTGTCAAAATCATAAGAGATGATCCGAATATGCGACTTGCTAATCAGATCAACCTCATCTCTGCTGTTCGCACCGCTCTTCTTATGTTGGGCCATCAATTTACAGAGACGCAGCTGTACACTGCCATCGCAGGTATTAGTTACATGGGTGATCCGAGAATGCGCTTCAGGACCGAGGACCCTAACAAAGTGTCCAATATTGTCAAGAACCAACTCCCTTACTTCCGCCAACTATACACGCCTCTTGTTCAAGACCTACCGAATGTGTCTTTCAACGACTCCCGTTGCACAACTGATGGTTGGATGCAAGACCCATCCTGTAACTACAAGTTGGAGCAAGATATGAATCCACGCAAACGAGGAAATATGGTGCGACGTCTTCCTGCCGCTTTTCGCGCGAAGCTCTATTTTCAATACCAGAGTAAATTCCAGATCCCTCGAAAAGAATTTGACGACATGCTCGAGGCCTCGAAAGACGAAGATGAGACGAGCTTCAGGAAGAGAGAGGGAAGCGAATTTGACCGGAGGATTGCTGCAGAGGATGATCTGAATGAGATGGTCGGCAGGGCGATCAAGAAGACTGTTGAATGGCCGAGCGTGGGACAGACATTAAAAGGGCCTTTCACAGCAGGCTTGAGCAGGAGTTGGAAATACTATAGTGAAAAAAGAGCAAAGAGCAAGGAGGTCAAAAAGGAGGAAGCTACCGGCGATGATGTAAAGAAAAAAGAATGACGGGTGTTGAAATTTCGTTGACGCCGAACCCTCGTCGGATTTGTCGTCGATAGGTGTCTAAAGTATTCATTGGGCACTTGAAATTCTGGGAATTGTATAAACACGTGATCGAGATCCATATGGATTGTCATCAGCTTGCTGTGCCCAATCTCGCGAAAGTTAGAACCGGGATATTTCAAACCCTCCCAGCCTGTATGCGGTGCCACTATGGAGCTTCCAGGCCTAAACATTCCACGCTTCGACAAAAGGCATTCCTACTTGATGTGGCTCCAAGATAGGGAGCTTCGCGGTACGCATATCTGCAAGGTATAGATTTATCACATATATCTCTATATAGGGCACAGACGGATCCCGACACGAGAAGGCAGTCCACAGACGGCACCGCCATAGTCGTTAGTCGGTAAGCTAATATATCAAGACAGCACGAACCGCAATCTACTCGGAGTATACCTACACCAACACTGAAACATCAATCCACCCCTATCACTCTCCCTTCTTCGCCCTCCCCTTCCCCGTCTTGGCAAACACCGCCCCGACAAGGTTCAGAGGATTGTTCATCCTGAAAATCATGAGGTATAAAAGACTAACAGCCATAACAACGACCTCCTCCCTCCATTCCTTGACCCCACCCCTCTCCCCCAAAAACTCCACAGTACCCAGTCTACGCACGCCCCAGATGCGCGCCGAGAACCGAGCGACGGCCACGGAGGAGGGATCCAGACAGATGAAATCCCACCGCTTGGCCGTGACGGTGGTTGTCCACGTCATGGGCACCAGCCCGTCGGCAGGCGAGGACGGATAGGCGGCGGAGAGGTGCGTGTAGGATGTTTTGAAGCGTTTCAGGGGTCGCAGGACCACGGGCCGATCGTGCAGCGTCACGTCCGCGTGGATGGAGATGGGATGCAGTTTCGCGGTGCCGAAAGTGGCGCCTGTGTTTTCGTGGCGGAATGTCAGGCGCGGGGAGACGAGGGCGAGAGGGGCGTCGACGATGTAGAGTGGGACGGTGGGAGAGTCTTGGGCGGTGATTTTGGCTTGTAGGTTTTTCCAGGAGAAATCTACGAGGAGGGGTTGGGTGGTGGTGGGGGACTGGAGTGCGGGAGGGACTGGAGATGATGGCTTGGGTTCTGTTTCGTGAGGTGGGTGGGAGAGGTCGTGGGGTGGTGCTGAGAGGTCCATTCTTGTATGGTGCCGTGATGGGGGGTTATTTAGGGATGTTGTTCGGGTGGTTGATGTATCCTGAGCAGTGCCTGTAGAAGTTCTCTCTGCCCAAACAGTTGTAGATTATGTGCGAGTACTGTAATCATATCTTCGTATGGTTATATCAGTTCCGTTTTCCGTCCCGCGGCCAATAACGTCCATGTACATATATTCCCCTCGAAAATCCACTTGGCCCCAAGATATCCACAGCGGCAGTGCAGAGAGAACCCGCTGCCTCCACCACCATATCCACAGACATACTTTTCCGGCAACTCGAATTCCTCATCCATGCAAACCGATGTCACCGAAGCGACTAAGTAAGATACCTGGATAGCGTGAGGAGGCTGAGGAACGCACGTCCCCATCACCCAATCCGACCTAGTGGCACCGTCTAAATACGCGTATCTGCAAGAACCTTGAGATGCACAACTGGGCCAACTGGCATTGGAGGTGTTGTTATTCGCTGGTTTTCTCATTCATTCTTTCTTTCATTCATTCTGGTTACAGTTACTATCGTCCTTCATTCTTGCATCATCGTTCGTTATGAGGTTATCTCCATGAATGTGTGGTTCAATGGGTGCCCAGCGGGTGGGGAGGAAGGAGTATGTAAGCACTAGTAGTGAGGCGACCTAGGCTGGACACGAGTGGAGCCGTCTCGCTACAGAATGTGGGTATACTGGATTACTGATGTGCGCCTATTGAGATCTTCTTCTTTTGTTCGTTAAAGGCACGTAGTGTCATCGCCAACTGGGCAGTGAAAACTTACACTTTACTGGAACTCAGTGCTAAGATTACGTCGATGGACCTCGAAAACATGCTTGTGGTCTTCGGTATATCCGAAGCTTCCTTCCAATGCTGTGTTACCTCTAGATTTGAATCTGGCCCGCTTGATCTCAGCATTGAAAAGAGTTGCTAGCGTCCAACTGAAGGTTTCACGCCGCCATGCTGTCGGCTGGAACCATTGGCGGCTCACAAGTTTTCAGTGTTTGCTCGTACTCAGCTCCGTGACTTGGACTCTCCATGATTTCAGAGTAAGAGATATGCGATTTTTAGTCAATGGGAATGGTTCATCGTGGAGTATAAAGTGGGTTTTTGGAGAGGCACGAATGTAGACGCATAGTGCTCACTGGTTAGCCACTCGTCAAAACGGCGGGGGTTGTTCCCTGGGAGTCCCGTCTTAGATGAGTGATGTGCAACAGGTTGCTGATCTGATGGTGTCGTGGATAGGATCTCAGTATCTTACCAGCCGTGCCAGCTATTGTAAGTGCTTCAATGCGACTTTCCTTGTGTTGAGACAGGCTGGCGTGACATACACGATGCTCGGACAAATTCTTTCCTAATGCCCTCGCCTCGATCAATCAGCATAGCGAAATCTCACCGGGGTCACCGCTCTCGTATACGCGTATCTGCACCAAGTCGATCGATCTGCCGTATCGTGATGAACGAAACCCCCTGCGCCAGTCGAATACTTCGCAATGATCCGCATCGAGGTCTCGCTGGTTGTTTCATCGTCCTGGAGAATCCGACCTTTGCTAAGCTCAATACGCACCTTGCTCAATTGCTCATCTTCGGCGTAGGTAGTTATATGATCGGGCAGTCCGCTCTCCACTACCAAGAAGAAGATTTCGAACTTCGCTCCGTGGCTCCTCTTCAAACCATTTACTATCCTACTCAAACAGCCAGATCTCATGTTCAAGCGGGCCTCTGCACCTAATTTTCCGTGCTGGCATCGTCTCTTCACGCGGCCCTTATTTCCGTAACCTCTCGCATTTTCGCTACATTTCGCGCGTTGCTCGGCCGATGTAACATTCTCATCATGAACATGGCGCAGCGGCTCAATCATATGGGGGGACCCTCTCATCGCCTCGGCTTCTGGGCTTTCAGACATGTATGGCTTAGACGTCTCGTTGTTGTTGGCCGAGGGGAGTCGGCTTGGGGTGGTAAGCCCCAAGATCAGCGAACAAGCCTCCTGCATCTTCCTCCAATAGTCGAGGGCCAAGCACGCTCGAGACTGCATCACGTAATCATCGACATCGGTTAGGCGACTACCTATCGTTGGTCGCAGCTGGGCCAAGTTACACAGCGGACTCGGACTGCCTAGCTAACAGGTGCTTCGACCATATCTACAGCCATGTTCTCCCGCAGCTGGGTTGCCATTGCAAAGCCAGGAACGGAGAATCACTTAAGGAGATTCAAGAACGCCAGTAATCCTTCCTCTCCTAGCCATTATCGATACCGTCACACCAGTATTCCTTGAATCACAGCTTAAGAAGGACCCAGACGACAATGCAAAAAAGGATAAGTCACACAAAGTCAAGGAAAGGGTGCTTAAACTGCAAGAAGAGGCACGTAAAGGTCAGTGACTCCTTCAGAAAGCCTCGGTTGTCGAACCTCACGATGGCGAAACCGCTGACACCATGGTCAGTGCGATGAACAAGGACCGCCGTGCTTCAATTGTGTCGCTCGATCAACAACAGATACCTGTTCATTGCCGAAAGGCGCTTCACTAAAGCCTCCTCGACAAAGCAAGACTTCGCAAGCTACATCATGCTCAGATCTTTCCCTGTCTCCCGCTCTACCCCCGCTGAACAGAGTCGTGAGCGCCTCTTCTCAAAGCCGCCGTTTTCTCGAGTTGAAACTCATGCATCGATGGTCTACGTCAACCTATCAAAGTTTCTGCAGCACAGCACACGACCCTCCCTGGTTGCAGTACTACGTCCCAGAATGCGCTCTCGAGCACGACTATCTGCTTTACGGCATATTCGCAATGTCCGCCCTCGACCTGATCATCGGAGGGACCGTCGCGGACGAGACTCAGACCCAAATGCATTTCCAGGCTGCCTTGGAATACTACGACAGGGCTAGCGCATCGTTTCGACGGCAATTGAGTAACATCACGTCCGAAAATTTTCACAGCATGTACATGTTTGCCTTCCTGGCCGCAGCGATGTACATGGCTCGACCACTATGTCCCCTTGAGCAGCGGAACCGGCCATCCGAAGGCGTCATGGGACGTGCGGCAGTCGTCATGAAGCTACTCATGGCATGTTCCGGGCTCGGCGAACAGAACATCGGCCTGATGCTGGACGCGAACGGAATCTCCGGGTCCTCGATGAAGACCACCATCACGGCCGTGGCGGATGTGCTCCGTTCTCCGCAGTATCTGGGCACGAGCATTGAAGACGCCCTGACGCGCCTCACGAATCTAATCGATATGGACGCGTTCCTGAATTGGCGTGGCGACGCTTTCTCAACCTCCTCATCCCTGACCGCATCCCATCACAACGCCGTGAGATGGCTGCGCGTCAGTTTCGGAATGGAAGCCAAGTACAGCGAAACCGTCATGGGATTCTGTCTCGCGTGGCCCGCTCTCGCGGGCAAGGAATTCGTCGACGCGTTCAGTAGGGCTGATGTCATGGCCATGCTGATAGTGATGCACTGGGCGGTGCTGTTGGATCGGCTCGGGTCCATCGCGTGGTGGGCTGCTTCCATGGGACGGGATCTTGTACATGAGATTTCAACGACGGTATTGCAGTCTAAGGCGCGAGAAGATATTGGCACAGAGATGCATCAGAGTATAGAATGGGCCAGAAGACAAGTCGGGTTGGCCTCGGAGCTCGAATTCGATTTTGAAAGCTTGGATGCTTCGTTGATGGGTCCGTTGTGTGTATAATAAGTAGACTATCTTTCCAAAATTTCCCGACACGAACAACGGGGAAAGAACAGCGCAAATCATGAAGCAACTCGCCCACGTATAACCTTGTATACCGAGTATACATCAAAAAGGCCAGCTAGGCAGGTAGGCTCCGCGTTCACTATTAACAAGCGGGCGCAACAAAACATCCAACTGCTCCTACCTATCAAGATCCCACTACCTTAGGTATGAAACCCACCTCAAATCCCACTCACCTCTCGATATACACTCGAAGATACCCCTATTCGATACATCTTCAGTGAAGCGAGACGGGTGTGGAATATCAACTGCAGTAATTCTTACAAGCATCACGTAAACAGTCCCAACCAACTATCGGTACCAACGGTACCAATCCCGACGTATAATACAGTGTCATGGAACCCACCCATCCTCCCCATCCCGTCTACCTACCCAGCCATGTATCCACACATCCAAGCGAACCCCGAACCAACCCCCCTACCCTCCCCCCTTCAAAAAAAAGGGCGATAGAAAAGGACGAGCGAAAATCAATCGACTTGTTTCTTTCATATACGTAAAGTACCAATACGCAGTATCTACGCTGCTGATTTAGACGTGTGTCTGCCCAATGAAATATGGAATATGGGATTTTGGATTTTGGATGGAGGAATAAGTTAGAATAAGATAAAGTAGCAACGGGAATATGTAACAACCGAGGGAAAAGTAGTGGCACTACCCACCCATCTGACATATACCTAGGTAGACAAAGACTCTACAGCTGGAGTGTATGAATCCCGCATCAAGACGAAACATCTCAGTGCCCAAGGCAAGCTGGAATCAATATCGATAGTTTCCCGGTACCATAAATGTATCAAAAAGCGTTCCAGAAAAATCAATCAGCATGCATTTGCGATTAAACATCATTCATTGATTGATACCTACCTACTTAACGCTCGCCCACTCACCCCAATTAGAAAAAAAAATCATTAAATCCCATTCCATTGATCACGCATCCAACCAACCCACCACCACCTTCCAAAAACAAGCCCGACTAGAAATTAATCATACCCAGCAAAACGACCACTTATACGCTGTGGTGCATCCATACTGCCCCTCCTCCCTCCATCCGTCGATCTACGTCTATCCTGACCGTTCCCGGCCAATCCCCTACCAGCAGCCGTATTGACCAAAGAAACAGGCGGCACGCTTCTCAAACTGTTGCGAGTTTCTGCAGAACCGATTCTCGGGGTCTGTTGCTGCTGCTGCGGCGGACCCGATCGCTGCGGATTGACGCCTCCCAGAGCCGGTGGACCGGAGACGGAGATTCGACCTGCAGGGGCGGGGACACCTGGGTACCGCCTCGCTCCGGGCGGGATATGGCTTGCACTGATGGCGCCGGAAGGGATCTCGGGGGGACTCAGAGAATCTCTTCTGCCGTTGCCAGCTTTGCCATCGATGTAGTACGGCTCTGACAAGTCGTCGGTCCTTTCGCTGTCTGGTGGGGTCAAAGAAGGTGAAGCTTGACCGCGCTCCGTCACTGTGCCGAACCAGTTTCGGAACCTGCCTTTCTTTTCGCCGCCTGCAGTATGCGTTCTCCGAAGATCCAGCATTTCACCTCCGTCATGGCCGCGGTAGTCTAGGGCTGGAACGAGAAGGCGATATTCTGTTGTAGTGCCAGCGGGATCACCCTGCACGTTCTCGACGTTCAAACGAATATCGAGAGCATGTTGGAAATTTATCATATGGTTCGGCTTATGAGGCAGATATTCTGTTGGTCTTCGTAAGAATGGATTAGGTCGTCCGCCAAAACCTTCGGCTCTAGAACTATGACCATTATGTTGAGATCGAGAGGACGAGGCGTGTTGTCCCATTGGCGCGGATGGCAGACGGCTAGCTCTATCGCGAGACGAAATATCTTCAGAGGCTCGACGACCAGCCTCCACGGACCTATTTCGGGGAACATCAGCTGAAGCCCGTCGGCGAGACGGGTCGCGGTGGTTGAAATAGTCTTGCTCTGAAGGCGTGTGCTGTGCGTATGCGATGGGTGGATGCGCAGAGTTTTCTCTGCGTCCGCCTTTACTTAACCGCCGTTTTGGACCGTTTCCACGGGTGAGAGAAAGTCTTCTCGATATCTTCGATGGCTCTCGCCGAATGCTAGACTGTGATTGGAAAGCTTCGTCTGGCGTTGCCGGAGGCGTCATTTCGGGTATGTACTCACGGATTGAGCACCAATTGCGGCGAGGAAGGAGGTGACGATTGTTCCTGGGCTTGTCATTCACGTCATGAAGGAACATCGGGATCATGTCCTCGTCAGTCTCGTCGTCCAGATGATGGATCTTGTTGCGCTTATTCAACACATCGGCAACCATATCGGAAGGCGGTGTGTTAACAATAGCCGAGGAGATGATGTTGGGCATATATCTGTGATCTTGATCCTTGGGTATCCCCAGCTTCTTGTTGCTGTAAAACTGGCCAGCTGCGCAAAGATGGACATCGCCACCAAGAATAGTGATACGGACTGACTTTTCGGCTGCAAGTTCTTGCAGCTCCTGGACAAACCAATTACGCTCATCTTTGTGATGTTTTGCTGTCCAGTGGTCATCGAGATCATCCAGGATCTCTACTCCTCCATCGAATTTGTTGACAAAACCACCAAGCACACCTGTTCGGCCAATCGCTTTGAGTGGATCCATCAGACGCGAGGTTAAAACGTTCTCCAAGAAATTTAGACGCGGATATGCAATTGGCTAGTAACGCATCAGCATGCACTCAAGTGGTTGGACAAGAAAGTACTCACGATACCAAGCACGACGATCAGATGAGTCGTCTCTCCCTTGACAATCTCTCTTCTTAAGCGATCGAAGACCAGGTCCCAGGTCTCCTGAGACAAAACTTCATCACGCATTCGCTCCGTGCGACAGTCGAGCCCCAGGAGTGCCGTTTGCTTGCCCAGACTCATATACACGCTCCTGCTCAGCTCGTTGATATACGGTCCCGGCTGGGCTCCAAGGAGCCACGAAGGCTCGACAGATTGGTCTTCCAAGGGCAGCGCCTGGTGCTGAAAAAGCATATAGTATTTGAAAGCCACATTGCCGATGCCGCTCATTACAGGACAGCTCATCGTGTGATGGGAATAGCTGCCAAAGCCATCAATGATGTCGTGGTCGTCCCACATATTGACCATCGGTATCTGAGAGGCCGCCATACCAAACAGGCCTTGAGAAAACCACATGGCGTAGCGATTCAGGTAGAAATCTTCTAGTTCGTCCTGCATCTCAGCTGAAAAGGGCTGTGCATTCTTGTGTATCTGATTCTTCGATTGTGACCATTCGCCGAACAGTCGCGTTTGCTTTGTTGCAGCATCATTGTAAATCTGATCGCCACCGCCAAGCATAACATGAAATGGCCTTGTTTGGTGAGAGTTGAGGACGTCACGCCACATGGGGTCTGGCCCAGAGAACGTGTTCGTGTCGACAGAGAGACTGAAGCCATTGCATGAATGAAACATCATATTCATAGTCGCGCCTCTCGCCGGCACCCAGAAGCCTATCGCAGGACCTCTGTTTATGCGGTAAGCCAATCTGAGCTGCTGGGCACCAAGTTCGATCTCAAGGTTGAACTTCCAGAACGTGGCCCCTCGTTCCGAATGCAAGCAGAAGCCCGGAATCTCCTGATACTTGCCACGCTTCTCGCCATCTTGACCAGAGTAGCGCAAGATGCCGAGGGTCTTCTTGCCATCACCCTGCGAGTATGAAGCACTTCTGCTCTCCTCGAATAATCCGGAATCGTTCTCAACTCGAGACAGATCTCTATGCTCGTCTAAGGCATCGGCTGGCTTGACATAAAGGGTTTTACCTACTCTTGAGACCTTGACCTGTCCTGCGATTGGGTCCACATACTCTGGACCGAGATGGATGCCGCTAGCTTCGTCAATCTCAATTGGTGGCGGAGGCAGCAGATCGACCGGTTGTTTGAAGATCCTCAGGGTCGGAGGCCGGTCATACTTCGACTTTGCGTCCACCGTCACGATCATGATACTACCTGTCCATAGTTCTATCTCAGGCCTAGTCCTGCTGGCCGGACGAACAGCCGAGTCTTTTCGTATGCCAGTGAACCGTAGCAACGGGCCGGATTTCAGGTACAAAGGAGGGTTGAAATATGTCTGACCCCCTTCGTCGTACGGCCCGTCAAACGCCATAGCTGGTGGTCTCGAGCCAGAGCTGGCACCGGCTGAGCCTCTCCTTGTCTTGCTCGTATTCTTGCCGTTCTTCTCCCACCATGCAGAATCGTCCTTTTGCTGTTGTGCTGTTGGCTCTGGCTCATCAATTGCCACTCTCGCGACTCGATTGTTCTTCGTGTAGTCGATGTAGCGCGATGCCTGGTATCTTCGCATATCTTCATGGTAATGTAGACGTGGGTAATGGTGATGATGTTCTGCTGAAGCCCCCATAGCAGCTCTCCCGCTGCTAGATCCAGCAGTCGCCGGACTGTCTGGTGCTACATTGTCCTTCTTCCGGCGGAACGGGTTCGTCAATAGGCGCTTAAGCTTAGGTGTAGTGGGTTCATCTACAGATTCGTTTAGACTATGAAATGTCCGTCGGGTCTGGGGAGATAAAGGTTCCTCTGGAGACGAATCAAGAGCAGTTGCTCGCATATGCGCGATGCGTCGCGCCTCTTCAGCTTCTTCGGCTGTCTGGAATACTCCTCGTAGTCGTTCGTCACTGGGAGCCTGAGCGCGACGCTGTCGTTGCGGATCTTGCCTGGGCACCGCTCGTGGAACATCCGTATGCGCCCTGCTATTTTGTCCGTCCGCGCCTGGCGGTTTTGATTTCCTGTGTGCTTGTACATTCGCATTTGGAAATCCATAGTCCGTTTGAGGAGCCCTAGCAGGAGGAGAGACTAGGTTTCCCCGTGTATCTGTATACTGTGGGTCTGTGTCAAAGACCTGTCCTTCTCTTACAGATCTCTGTCGCGCCGGCGCGTGATTCGAGTCACGGTTTCTGGATGTCGCAGCGTTATTTGCACCTCCCGATTTCCTGCGATCGTCCCGGAATCGAGCTCCGTCGTGGTAGAGGTCAGCTCTCGCTCTTCGAGCAGGATCCGTCTCTTCTGGTGCAGGAATCCTCGAGGGACGCAGATTGGTGGCATCAGGATAGCTTGTTCTCTTTGAAGATGGAATGGATCGATCACGGTGTGTTGCGGCAGGCTCGGAATAGTTGTTTGGGCGCCGGGAAGGCTGAGATCTCCTGTCGCGATCCTCTGGTGCTTTTGCCCGTCGTCTCGCAGCAGCACGCTCCTGGGCTCTTGCTTCAGCTTCTTCCATGCGCGATCGTTTTTCTTCCTTTGTCAAGCTATCTAAAGCTACCTCGAGTTTCTGCAGCGGCGAGCGGTCATGGGCATAATCTGTCGGCAAGGCTGGATAGCGTGTGGACGACGTATTGGACGATCGGCGGGCGGCCATTGGGACCCAAAATCGTAGTAGCGGAGACGGGAGAAAGAGGAAAGACCCTCAATGCGATGAGGCCGGTGTGGGAGCTTCGGATGAGGAGGCTGGGCAGCACCGCGGTACCGTCAATTCATGGCGCGTTCAATCGTCGCAAGAGGCTGTTGTTCGACTTGAAGTCGTCGACTGTCCAAATCGACGTTGATGGTTTTCTGGCAAGATCTTCTTTCGGTGTTGGCGGGACTCTATCGCTCTCTGTTCCCAGTCAAAAGCGACATCCGGCCTTGAACTCTGGAAGGGCGGACAGCTGGCGCCCTGGAAGAATGTCTTCCAAGTTCCAACAGGTCAGTCAAGGCTTCCAAGGTGGATTCGATGGAGGGCGGTGGGCATGGGCCTGGTCAATGACGGCCAAAGATTAGGACATGTCCAGGATGTGAGCTAGAGCTAGAGGGATATACAGGCATGTAGCTGCATGGAAGAAGTGTTGCAAGGACATGTCGGCGGCCCAGCCCCTCCATTTCCTGTGGTGGAGCTCGAAATAATACAACATCGGCCGTTGTTCTTCGTGCCCATTGACAAGAGGTGAGTCGTGAGAACCCGACGAATCATCGTCCATTGTCAACACGATCCCTCGATTGGAAGATTG
Organism: Venturia effusa; assembly: GCA_007735645.1. Lineage (NCBI taxonomy): Eukaryota > Fungi > Ascomycota > Dothideomycetes > Venturiales > Venturiaceae > Venturia > Venturia effusa. Next base: position 1,870,356 of record CP042185.1, on the reverse strand, counting down.
GCAGTATGTAGCGGGAGCGGGAGCTAAATGTAGCATAGCATGTACATAGATGAGTTTCGTCGACCACACTGACGACCTCTGCTTTAACCACACGCTACAGCTGGCCGTTCATACCGCCATCTTACCTGCACAGCTCTCCCGAGTGTGCAGTGTTTTCTTCCACAATCATGGCAAGGAAAACCTGACAAGTATAAGATCTGAAATCCAAAGATGTGTCGATGAGTATGGATCCGAATGTGTTCAATGGCAAGCAAGATAGGTGTCAAACATTTGCGCACAACAATGGCTGCACCGTGGTTTCGTCGTTCTTATCGTCTTCAGGAATGAGATTCAGACTTTGCACTCTATACACATGAAACTGCCCAGGTCGTTTACCTGCAGAAGGAGAGATTCCCTGTCCGTCTTGGCCTCCTCTGTGATGCTACACCCTGGATGAATCATGAGCTTGCTTTTCTCGGTGACAATTCAGCAACACAATTGGAGCGTTTGTGGGCGGTGTCAACAACAGGCTTCAAAATCTTGGTAGTGCCAGTGGCCAGCGGTCTACCACGTCAGACCTAGGTCCCTCTCAATGCTAGCAACGACGATGGTTGATGAGAATACAAGTATCTTCCGAAAACAGCCAGTTCGACGCCTGAATGTCAATAACCTTTCAGGCATTGTGGAAAATCATTTGCTGGGGTCTTGATTCTGAATTGGGAGAAGGCTGGAACAAAAGAAGTTTCGCTTTGTAGGTGTTCAGAGTAGAGGTCTGTTGCTGCAAGGTGCGCGTACATGCAGAAGAGAAATCAGCCGCGTTGAATGAGGTGGCCCATCTCGCCCATATTCGACGTGTTGATATAGTTCGTCGTCGAGGGCCGCTGTAGGTAGGTATGCATGTACCGAAGGCGGCTGAAGCCGAGACGAGATCCGCACTAATAAAGACGCGAGGCCTGGGCGTGGCCATAGAGGTACTCCTACGCCCCATATCCTTGCGTTTGGCTGACGTTTGTGCATCGTGAGAAAAGGACACGGAAAGACGGTGGAAGGCCGATGGAGTGTGCCGAGCTGGAGATGTCTTTGATAAAGGGCAAGGACGATGACCCACTGGAACTTGCCATGGCAGAAACGACAAGTCTTATTGAGGCTTAAATCCTGTGTTGTATACGACGAGAACCGAAGCCTGTGTTGATCCTCCTCAAGTCGCCCCTTGAATGGGAGTCGTGGATCCCTACCTCGGATTGGAGTTCAGAACACTTCGTCCTTCCCCAACACCAAACCGCCATCGTTTTGCACACGGCTGCCGACTCCATCGAGTGTGTTGATAGATACGTGGCGAACACACACGCGTACTCCCTACCGGCATACCGGCTGTCAGCAGAGTCCTTCTGCGTCGTCCGTGTCACGGCAAGAAGCCGGCGAGCCATCTTACATTATTGGCATCCACCCATCCCGGCCCTCCTTTCATCACAACAACCCCCGACATGCGGTATTCCTCATTCCTAGCACTGCTCGCTGGCGTCGCCTGTGCTGCGCGGCGTAACTACGAGACCCACGACTACTACGCCATACACCTAGATGCCTCCTCCTCGCCCACAGAACTGGCTGAACATCTAGGCCTCAGCCATGAAGGTCAACTAGCCTCCCTGGACCATCACCACATCTTCAGCGCGCCGAAACACCACAACGACATAGTAGAAGAGTCGATACAAGAGTTGAAGAGACGCAGGAGGAGGAAAAGAAGTGCCCTCACGGAGCCTCATATCCTGGACGGCGTGCTGTTGAACCAAAAACAGGTGCTGAGGAAGCGACTGTTCAAGAGAGAGCTGGTATCGCCACAGCCGCGAGCAGAAACTGAGGCGGCTGCTGCCCAGGCCACCGCTGCCCGGGCGGCCGTTGCGCAATCTCTAAACATCGGTGACCCCATCTTCGACGAGCAATGGCACATATTCAATACGAATGATATCGGCCACGATCTCAACGTCACTGGAGTCTGGGCAATGGGCATTACGGGAAAAGGAGCTACTGTTTGCATCGTCGACGACGGCTTGGATATGGACAGCCTAGACCTGAAGCCCAATTACTTCGCTCAAGGCTCTTACGACTTCAACGACCAGGCGGATGAACCAAAACCTCGTCTCAGCGACGATCAGCACGGCACACGATGTGCTGGAGAAGTGGCTGCAGCAAGGAACAACGTCTGTGGGGTAGGAGTTGCATATGACTCACGAGTCTCTGGCATTCGAATCCTCTCCAAGCCCATTACTGATGTTGATGAGGCCGAATCCGTCATTTACGGCTACCAGGAGAATGACATATATTCTTGCTCATGGGGTCCGCCAGACGATGGCAAAACAATGGACGCTCCAGGGATCCTGATCAAGAGAGCCATGCTGAAGGCGATTCAAAAGGGGCGTGGCGGAAAGGGCACCATCTACGTCTTTGCAGCTGGCAATGGCGCTGCCGCTGAGGACAATTGCAATTTCGACGGCTACACAAACAGTATCTTGAGCATCACCGTCGGCGCCATCGACAAAACCGACCACCATCCCTACTACTCTGAGAAATGCTCTGCGCAGCTCGTAGTCACCTACAGCAGCGGACACAACGAAGCCATCCACACCACAGACGTTGGCGAGAACAAATGTACGAAGAGCCATGGTGGCACCTCCGCTGCTGGACCTTTAGCGGCTGGTGTCTACGCTCTGGTTCTCTCGGCCAGACCAGAACTTACCTGGAGGGACGTGCAATGGATCACACTCATGACTGCTGTACCATTCTACGTCGACGAGCCGGAGGTGGACTGGCAGGTCACGGCCACAGGCAAGAAGTTTAGCCATCAATTTGGCTACGGGAAACTTGATGCTTACGCGCTCGTCGAAGCGGCAAAGACCTGGAAACTTGTCAAACCCCAGGCCTGGCTGTTCACACCATGGATTCACGTGAAGACAGCCATTCCTCAAGGTGATCAAGGATTACTCAGCACCTTCAAAGTGACAAAGGAAATGATGCAAGAAGCCAACTTGGAGCGCATAGAGCATATCACAGTCACGATGAATATTGAGCATACCCGCCGCGGTGATCTCAGTGTCGACCTGAAAAGCCCCAGAGGCTTGATTAGTCATCTATCCACCACTCGCAAAAGTGACGAGGCTGCAAAAGGGTACCTGGATTGGTCCTTCATGTCAGTGGTCCATTTTGGAGAAGACGGCGTGGGCGATTGGACGGTCATCGTCAAGGACACTGAAGTGAACAACCATAATGGTACTTTCACAGACTGGAGGCTCAAGATCTTTGGCGAATCTGCGGATGCTGACAAGGCCAAACTGCTGCCGATGCCCAATGAAGACGATGACAAAGACCACGACCGCATTCCCGCCACTTTTGTCAGCACCACAAGCATCCCGCTACCCACGCCTACTGCTGATCTAGGTGACCCTGGATCTCACCCTACCCGGCCTGCCATATCCAAGCCGACAGATGAAGCAGCAGCTACCTCTGACAGCGGCATGCCTACAAGTACCGCGCCTCCCGAGGCTCCTACTTCCACCTCAACATCTATACCCTCTCCTGAGGCGGGCACCGAAGATCAAAAAGAACAAGAGCATTTCCTACCTTCCCTCTTCCCGACCTTTGGCGTTTCAAAACGAACTCAAGTTTGGATTTACGGTGCTCTAGCGATAATTCTTGTCTTCATCTCCGGTTTGCTGACGTACTTCTTCGTCCAGAGACGCAAGAGACTTGCTGCCGGGCGTGACTCCTACGAATTCGAAATGTTGGACGACGGGGATGACGAAGGGACTGGTTTGACCAGTGGATTGACAGGAGCTCGGAGATCCAAAAAACAGCCGAGACGCGCTGGAGAATTGTATGATGCATTTGCCGGCGAGTCTGACGAGGATGAATTGTTTTCGGATGACGAGAAGGCGGAGCGGCCCTACCGTGATCAGAATCGCGATGAGGACGAGGATTGATTGGATTTTCTAAATAATGGGTTTAGCATTAATGCATTTGTTTGCGCTCAAAGATGTTGTTGGCTATGCTACAGTGAAGTCGATAATCATTTGTACTCTCTCTTATCCTCCTCTCTTCGAATCATAGCGTACATTCACACATCCCGTGTGATTGAGAATCCTGTGGCAAATCCAAAACCCCCCCCCCCCCAAACTGCCACCAAATCATCGATATCGATCTTGAAGGGAAGGCGGGGGAGGGTTCTCTAATAACCTTTGGTAGGGTATCTGGGGAACACGGGTTTAGCCTAAGGATTCCGTCTTGTAAAGATTCATCACTATCACCATCGCTATCTAGGTATCTTGAGTGTGAGATATGTTACATTGATCGGTATAGGTGTTAGGATGGGGTAGAATGGTATGATTCAATAGGCTGCCGTGTAACTTTTTGCTGGGGGGAGGTTTGTCCTGGTTCGTGTTTGGTGGTGATTTTTGTGGGTTTTGGGTATTGCAGGTGGGTTTTGAGGTTGGTTTGGAGGGATTGGAGGGATTGGAGGGATTGGAGGGATTGGAGGGTTTGTTGTGGATGTTTGGAGGATTTCTGAACGGGGGAGATGGAGATGTAGTCTGGTATTATATATTTTTCCTGGTAGGATATTATTGAAAAAATTATTTTTCGCGGTTAGGGGGGACGATTATAATCCTACAAGATGTCTCGTATATCTTCACGACGATTCGAAGTATCTTAGTAGTAGATTCCCGTTAGTAAGAAGAATCAGCGTAAGGTAGATAAATCATCTTTTAATATAGATAGAGTAAGCCTTTGGCTACTGGAGAATTCGAAGGCGAGGTAACTACGAAACCCTCTCGTACTAGAATTCTACTCTGTATAATATACGTATCAATCTTCTCAATTTTTCTCAATCTCTCTCATAGTATACTTGATTTTGATTATACATAAAACTATACCTCAACTCCTCCTCATCGCCCTCCTCACCGCCCAAAACCTTGCCCAATACGGCATTTTTCCAATGTCTCAGTTGTCAACCGCCGGGGATCGCGAAAAAAGGGGTCGAGTATACTTCCGTAAGGTTCCGGGGGAGTACTATTGTCAGGACGTTTGCTTTTTCCCTTAGTCCTATCACAACCCTCGTCCTTTCCCCTCCTCCCTCCTCCTCATATCTCTGATCCAATCTCTGAAAAAGCAGTCAATCGATCAATCCCAAATTGTCTCCGCGCAGTATCCGACGATCCTATTGTTTGCTTATTCTGCCGTGCTTCTTTCAGGTGGAAGCTTCTCCATTGTCCACAGGGTATGGCGAGGAAGTTCAGGTGGCTGCCGTGGAAGGAAAAAGTATGGTCGATTACAAATGTTGAGGAGGTGAGGTATTAGTCACCTCCACAGGCAGCATCTACCTAGGCTTGTATGTTACGGCATCCACTTCTTCCAATACAATATCCGGTATCCTATCATTTTGTCCGGGGAACACGAATGCTTGGGAGAGCCTGGTTAACGGGAGCGGGAAGAACGGCGGATCCTTCATTGCCATCGAAGACTGAGTGCAGGAATTTACCTATCTCTGAGTTGAGCAAACCAATCGTTGGGAGGTGCGAAATCGAATGGTTCATGGCCTGATACGAAAATGCAAAATGCGTCTGGCAGAGAGCAGCGCCGCCAATTTTTCTGCACTATAGCGGCAGTGTGACTTGGCACGCTTGGGTATTGGTTGACAGTTTGTGGCTGCTATAATTTTGGCTGTCATTCGTACGACCAACGTTGTGCTGAGCCGAACAGGCGTGGTAGGGAGGAAGCGTCACTAGGTACTGGTTTCCCTACCCCGCTCCCGCTATTCACCCGCGGACCCTTCTCCAGATCTCTCATTACGTCGTGGTGTTGAGTTCAATCCCATCTGCCGCAGCTGACTTTGTCGAGTAAAGATGCAAGTCTTGGTCGGAGCACGGACGCAGAACGCGGTACAGCGGGGAAGATCTTCACCCGTGATGCTGCCAGATGGGAACCAATCAAGGCTGTACTTGGTGTTTTGACGTTGCCCGTTGTTTTCTGCCAAATTTCCAATCGCGACCATGAAGATTCCCCACTCGGCTTGGATGAAGGAAACAAGCCCGAAATAATGTATCCTAGCCATCAGCTCGGTCACTGGGCAACCCGAAAGCGCAGACACGTCAATGGAATGTCTTGACGAATTGTCAAGGGAGCCATGCACGGCATCGCATGGTATGGATGCTGTGGCTGCCGAGATATAGCGAGCGGTAGATAGCAGCCCGTGTGAAGGACTTGATGATTGAGAGGTGTCGAAGAAGACAGACGGATACTCGATATCAGGCGCGACAGACATGCACTCGTCGGATGCCATCATCGCGCTCTCCAGGTCTTCTCGTGTTTGGGTGTCCAGGGCTTCCCGAGGACTTTTGGCTCACAGGGCATCATTTTTGGAAACATCATCTACCGTGGTATCCGGCCGAGCAGACGTTAGTACGGCGATCAATCCACAGCAATAACATACCCAGTACACATCTCGAGGATACGTAAGACCCGGTTGGTCGTAAACAGCTTCACGTGCCTGCGGTCTCACCACGGCGAGTCCTCCAAATAACGTTTGGTTGGATGGATGCCACAGTATCGTGAGACTTGGTCAAACACCCATCGAGGCGGCACAGTCACCTTTTTGCATCTGCTTGGATTATTCTATCCTCAAGGAGAGAGATTAGGACTCAATATTTGACAGTCGTGCTGACCGACCACTCTACTTGGCCTTCGTTCTGTCGCGAGGTCGCGAAGAGATAGAGAGACGAAGGTTCTCGAATCCGCTGCGCACCCTTCTGCAGTAGTGCCAGAAGCGCGTCTTTGATCTGCTAAGAAAAGTTGAAGAGTGCATCAAGAATCCGGGTGTGACCCGCTGGACCGCCATGGTGCTCAAACGAGATGCTGTCGCTCGACGCCATAGCTTGCCAGGATTCGTTCATGCTGGTGAAACCGGACGCACAGGGTCGGAAGCTGAGTGGCCAGAGCAAAGCGGCTAGTCTTCAGAAGCTGGAGCTGTGTGTGTGAATTCCCAAACTGCTATGCTGATTCTTGGACGCCGAGCTCTGGGGTGGTATGATGGTTGCATTCGGCCGACACTAGACGAGGGCCAGAAAATCCCATTGGGAGTGAGGTGAAGCCAAAAGGACACCAGCTGCTGCTGACCTTGTGGCAGCTGCATCACTCGGGCTTGCGGCTGCGCGCCGCAGTGGGTTGACTACTAGTAGAGCGAGGGGACGATGGCGGGGACGAGGACGAGGACGAGGACGAGGACGAGGACGGGGATGGGGTTTGGGATGGAGAGACTCGAGATGGGGGACACTTGAGCAACGCATTCAGAGTGATACAGGACGGGATCAGAACCTACGGGCATGCTCACAATTTGCAAGGTGGAACGGCAGACGCGAATGCTCAAGGTTTCCTGCTCTCAGGAACTGTCCGTGACTCCGTGGGGCCTTGACCTTGACTGTCCTTCACTTCAGACCTTGACTGTCCTCCAGACCTTGACTGACTTGAGGTGGCGGAGGGGACGACTGTCATAGCGTTAGAGTGCTGCGTGCTGGGCAGCTGGGCGGAAGGTCCGTATCACCACTGGCACCGGCACTGGCACCTCCTAGCACCAAGTAGTCCAGGCCCTCCAGGGAGCAATTTTTGGAGAACAGATCATGTGAGGGGGGGACTTTGGGGCCTCACTCCATCTTCCTTTCCATGACACCTTTTCCTGGCCAATTGGCACCCACTGACACATTCCACCCGCCCATTTCGTTGTGTGCGCAGCTATGCACTTCAAGGCCTTCCTTTCTCGCGCCGAATAACTGAGTCCTTCCATAATACCTCACCACCGCCACCTTCAACGCCGCCTGAATCTTCACCTACACGCTCGTTCCTTACAGACCGCCCGCTCTACACGGTCCATCCCACCATTACCACGTTTTCCCACGCGATTTCCCTTCTGCGTGTGCTCAGATCTGCTACCATCACGACAATTGCTCATGATGGACAAGTCGGAGGCGTCTAACTAACCTCGACCTCTGTCTGCCCACAGGACGGCGGCTCTTAGACAACGACAAAGACACACTCAAGACGGCACCGCTACTCGACAATATGGGAGAGTCACGGTCGCTGGTTCCACCAGCTATCGCAGCCCTCAGGCAATCTGTCGTTGGCGACGGGGTTCACAAAGGTCGCATGGAGAGGACCCTCAGCGAGGACTTCCGGGTAGAAAGAGAAGAGCTTAAAGAGGCAGCTGAGCACAGTCAAAATGTGATACTGGATCTGGGATTGGACGGACTCGTTCGCTTCGTCAGTCCCTCATGGCAAGATCTTGTTGGAACAACTCCAGAATCGATCCAAGGAAAGCCCATTGTCGACGTCTTGGTGGAGAACAAACATGTCTTCGAAGAGGCTGTTGCCTCACTGCAAAAGGACGACTCGAAGAGTCAGATCATTCGCTTCACCACTCCACTTGGTCCTCTGTCCACTTCAAGGCGCAAGAGCGCTCGCAAAGAGGCCACCAACGAGGACCAGGCAGAAATAGAGGAGGAACAAGATCAGGAACCGACAATCAACCTTGAGGCGCAAGGCATCATGATCTACGATCGGGCTTCTGGTGGTGCGAGTCACGTAAGTGAATCATAACGGAGGCTTTAATTCCCTCTGTTCTAACAGTAAACAGACCATGTGGATGATCCGGCCTTACATTATTCGCGAGGTGACCATTGACCTTCCCGCTGTACTGGTTGAATCTCTCGGCGTTGGCGCTGAAATGCTGGCACGATACCTCACTGAACTCGCCGAAGCAGGAGTTCATGATCCTGCTAATCATCCACCACCTCTCCCAGTCTTGTGCCGCATTTGCGAACGTCATATCACACCCTGGTGGTTTGAGAAGCACACGGATCTGTGTCTGCAAGAACACCAAGCCGAGATGGATGTTCAGTTGGCCCATGAAGCCCTTTCCGACCATCGCAGTGCCATCGTGAAGGTTCTGGACAGTCTTGATGCTCAGTCACGACAATCGCGGGCTACGTCTGGCGAGACCAGCACGACCATTGTGGCTCCGCCTGAGTACAAAGGCCTACCAATCGGACCCTCCTCAAACCCACCGTCCGGGCCCTCGTCTGGCCGAGCATCGCCTGCATCACCTTCTAGAAGTCGGGATCGTTCCGGTCAATCATTCGGTCACAACAGAGCACGTTCATTCGCTGTTCGTCGTCCCGTGGCACGTATTGTTGAGCTCATCCTAGACCTGTGTGACACCGCTCTCGAAATCAATACTCCGGCTGTCCGAAACCAACAAGATGGCGAATTTCGAACTCAGTCTCCACAGTCAGAGAATAGAACCTCTCAGGTTTTGGGATGGCAGTCTCCCGGAACGAGTACGATGGATCAAGAGCATGGCTTGTCCATGCTATCCGAGGATACCTCGAAACTTGCTAAAGCTAAAGTGGACGCGATCTTCCGTCATCGCCGCATCCTAGAATACTCGGAGAGAATTCGCGTTGAATTCGATTGCCTGGTGCAGGAATGTATCGAGGCTGCACTTGTAAAAGCTGCGCGCATCGCAGCAGGCGAATCGGACTCTAGCGACACGGAAAATGAGCGAGAGCTAGAAGACGCCGAGCTTCAGAAGAGCTTCCACGATCTTGAGACGGAGCCGTCAACTGATGAACAACCCTCAGAAGAGGGCATTTTTCCTGGTTCATTCGACAACCATTCAGCTATGTCGCTGGCATTACATACAGCGGACCTCTCACTAGGTCGAGCTGATCGCAGGGCTTCTCCCACCGCAGCCTCCACTCGCTCAAACAGCCCACGAGGATCTCAGACCCCTCGTTCCCACGCAGGCACCTTACCTCCACCCAGTAAGCGCGGTTCAATATATTTCGAGAGCGACACAGGAGCCGATAGTGATAGCAGCATGGTGTCATCCGCAATGTCGGTTCCTAGGCGGTCAGACTCGCCGAGCTCCGACCTTAGCCTTGCGCGCGTCCACAGTTCCAGGGAGCGCAAACGACGCAGCTTGATCTTACCCAGCGTTATGTCCAGTCGAGGACAGTCACCAGCGAGACAGATACCTCCAGTTCCATCTTCGCCTCTACGTATGGTCAAGCAACGAATCCCTAGTGGTCAAGAAGGCTCTCATTCGCCCGTCACATCTCCCGTGCTGTCCACTAGCGATTTCTCGTCTCCTTCTGTCTTGCCAGCCCATCTTCACCCTGCACATCATCGTAGACAATCGTCAGCAACGTCTTCAGATATCAATAGACCACAGCTGTCCCCTCGATTGGCTGCCACAAGCAACGTTAGCACTGTACCACAAGCAAGAGCTGTGCCACCCTCCATCAAGGACTTTGAGATCATCAAGCCTATCAGCAAAGGCGCCTTTGGCAGTGTTTACTTGTCCAAAAAGAAATCGACAGGTGACTACTTCGCTATCAAAGTCTTGAAGAAAGCGGATATGGTCGCCAAGAACCAGGTTACTAACGTCAAGGCTGAACGGGCAATCATGATGTGGCAGGGTGAAAGCGATTTTGTCGCAAAGCTCTACTGGACCTTCTCAAGTAAGGATTACTTGTATCTTGTCATGGAATACTTGAATGGCGGAGACTGTGCCGCACTGATCAAAACCCTGGGTGGACTCTCAGAGGATTGGGCGCAAAAATATATGGCGGAGGTGGTTCTTGGAGTCGAGCACCTGCACAGTCGTGGCATTGTGCATCGTGATCTCAAACCCGACAATTTGCTCATTGATCAGAAAGGTCACCTGAAATTGACTGATTTTGGTCTGTCTCGTATGGGTCTGGTGGGTCGACAAAAGAGAGCACTCAACCGGAAGGGTGACGAGGCGCCAGCTCCTGATCTCCTCAAACAAGGTCCTTTCCATCGCGCGGTATCTGTCGCCTCTTCACGCTCAACCTCTTTCGATATGCATGGCAGTTATTCACCTTCCCAAACGCCCAGCATGACACCAGCTGTGACCAGCGATATGGGCCAACCTTCGTACTTTAGTCTTTCTCGAGAATCGTCAAGGCGCGTCTCTGGATCGAAGACAGAAAGCGAAAACAGTGAGGTTTTGCAAGCAATGCTGCGCAAATTTTCTCTTGTTGATGACAGCGCCATGAATTTGAACCACCCAGCGACACAATCGCCTATCGAGGAAGAGACCGGCAGTGGTGAATCCAACTCACCAGATCCTTATGCTCTTCAGCCAGTTCCAAGCATGGGACAAAGTAGCACCCCACCTGCGAGTATGCTCCCGCCAGCTATGGCTTTGTTCGACCCCGAAGATACGAGTCGAAAGTTCGTTGGCACTCCTGATTATCTTGCGCCGGAAACGATTAATGGTGTTGGCCAAGACGAGATGAGTGATTGGTGGTCTTTAGGCTGCATTCTATTCGAGTTCATCTATGGATATCCACCCTTCCACGGCGATACGCCTGAAGAAGTGTTCCAGAATATCCTGGCTCGACGAATCCACTGGCCAGACGAAGAAGATTATGACGTCTCTGCTGAAGCGAAGGATCTCATGAACAAGCTGATGTGCTTGGATCCTGCGCATCGCCTTGGTGCTAATATCGAGGAAAAGTTCGAGAGTGGCGGAGCTGAGATTCGCAGCCACGCTTGGTTTTCTGGTGTTGATTGGGATAGCTTGCGCGAGACTGAAGCCTCATTCATCCCGGAGTTAGGAGATATCGAAGACACGGAATATTTCGATGCTCGTGGTGCAACCATGCAGAACTTTTCCAACGAATTCGACGACCAAGCCGCATCCCCTGCTGGTACTCCTGGCGCGGACTATCCTGAACGACCACACGACGCACTGTCTCGTGTACGCAGTCAAGTCAACTCCATGAAAAGAGGGTTGATGCCTTTGCACATCCCACCGCACGTTCGTGATGGCCGTAGTAGAAGGCTGAGTGAGCCAGTAGCTGCGGATGATTTCGGCAATTTCAGCTTTAAGAATTTACCTGTTCTTGAAAAAGCGAACAAAGATGTTATTCAAAAGCTTCGGGCTGAAGCTATGCATGCCCAGAGCAAGTCAGGGGCTGTCAGCGCATCCCCAGCTGCCATGTCGCCATCTCCTTCTCTGGAATCGAGCCCCGTCATTCCCATGCCGCTGAAAAGGACGATGTCCACTGCGAAGAACGCTAACAGACCCTTATCTCCGCTACTGTTCACCCAGCCTACTGCTTCTCCAAGCAGAGTTTCCCAGCCTTCTTCTCCTCTTCTCGTACAGTTCAGTGCTGGACAGAATCACGAACGCCGCAAAGCATCTAGCGGTGCTTCAAGTCTATCGCACCAAAGTAATGGGTCTCTCCAGCCCGGAAGCTTCTTCGACGGACCCAGGATGATGGCAAATTTGAAAGCAGCCTCAACCGCATCCTCACCCGTCAAGCTCGCCAAATCGCCTTCCGCGACTGGGTTTCATCATGAAAGGAGCATGTCGGTCAGCAAGCAAGGTAGTGGCACCAGCCTCATTTCCCCTAGGGCTCGTTCACGGACAGTCAGTTCGCAAGAAAGTGAGGACGTGATCAGAGAACTTGGCGTTACCAGTCATTACAAGCGAAGAAGTCAAGCTTTGGATATTTCCCCATCCTCATCCGACAACGAGGACACGCGCGTCAAAGCATTTTTGAAGGTCCAAAGACGAAGACAGAGCTCACGTCGGATGTCACAACACCTCGGCTTACTTGGAGCTGATACACCTGTTTTCAGACCATTGGACGTACTCGTCTGTGAAGACCATCCGGTTTCCAGGCTTGTCATGGAAAAATTGTTGGAAAAACTGCGTTGTTGCACAGTAACAGCGCAGGATGGCCCATCGGCTTTGAAGTACGCTATGGGAGAGGTCAAATTCGATATCATCTTGATGGAGTACAAGCTTCCTAATCTCAATGGTGCAGACGTAGCACGCATGCTTCGAGATACTAAGAACGTCAATTCCAGCACCCCCATTGTCTGCGTGACTGGTTACCTAAAGGAACTCCCTCCAAGTCACCACTTTGATGGCTTGATCGACAAGCCTCCAACCACGAGCAAGTTGACGGATATCCTTGGTCGATTATGCCAGTGGAAGCCACCGCCAGCTAATTGGTCCCATCCTCAAGAGCCTTATTCGACACTACCACTCCCTGGCATGCATCTTCATCTGGAGAAAAACGAGGATAGTCCAACCACTTCAAACTCAGGCAGCATTCCATCCGCAGGCTATTCTTTCCGCACTTCCAGCCGAGGCGATTCCATAAGTTCCAGCATGTTTGGAGGGAGCGAGCGGACAGATAATTTCCCTGTCGCTATAAATCAACCTTCCATGGAAAGCTGGCCAGATCACGACTTGACATCGCATTTCGCAGGCTTGGGTATTCGAGACGAACCTCTGTACGAGTCTGATACCAAGATCACGATACCAGCATTGACGCATCAGATGTCAGCTCCTGGTAGCTTGGAACATCCCACACCTCGCAAGAGGCTTTCTGCCGAGCGCATGAATGACAAGAAGAAATCCTTGGAAAGGCAGCAAAAGGGATCTGCTGAGTCCGGAGATGACGAGGACGAAGAGCTCGGCCACGTTCAGATCCGGGGCAAGAGTCCTAGAGCGCCCGGGAGGGCACGAGGCTCTTCAAAACTTGGCACAGAAATGATGCGCACCAACAGTCGCGGGAGCGTTGTATCTGTGGATGATATTTCTCACCACCCAACCGATGCTTTGCCCAGCTCTCCACCTCCCGTCATTTCGGAAGAAGGCCCTGGATACCATGAGACTTCGCCAGAAGCGGTCGGGAAGATATCCTTGACCCCGCCAGAGTTGTTTCCGCGTCTTCCTGGTGCAGCCACCGAAGATATCGATATGGACGCCGCCACTCCCAAGGCTACTGCCTCAGATCCACTGGACGAGCTGGATCCCGACCCAACACCGCGGCCGTCCTTCTCCGGGGAAACGGGAGCAGCAGATGGTTCGCCATCACCTTTGAAGAAGCAATAGACGTCTAGAGAGAGAGCTAGACTTCACACACACATTACAACAATTTCCTTTTACCTTCTCAAATGCAACAACATGTTTGCCCACCACAACGCAGTGCGCGTTCCTTTCCCTTTTTCCGTTTGTACACTCTGAGACAGAAAACCAAAATCTGGAACCTCTTTCCCCTTTCCAAATATGTCACAAGTATATTTCAGCGAGGAGTTGGCGGGATCTTTGGTTTGTTGTTTGTTTTCGATACTGGCTTTGCAGCTCGCAGGCGCTGGAGCTTGTTCGATTCGAATCCCCTTCACACGCGCTGTTTGCAACAAATGCTTGTTATGGGCTACTCTATAAATCCTCTCTCTTTCTCTTTTCCTTTTGCGTGGGTTGGACTCGGGTTTTATATGGATGGATGGTTTGCTTGATGCTTTCGCACTGGGTGCATCGATACTGCTGGATGCATTATTGGGATGTGTTGTGTCGCGGGCCATACTTGTGTGTGAAGGGGATTGCACTTTTGTCTGTCATCTGGTCTGCTCATCAAATATCGGAAGCGATCACCCAAAAACGAAATGATACTGGACTACTATTGCGTGGAATGGATCTTCCTTTGAAGATTGTTTTGTACATAGGAGGACGTCTTTTTCTCTCCCGTCTCTTTCACCTAACCCTTTTCTTTTTTCCTTTGCGCTACTACTCTGAGAAAATCAATCTCGATCTGGCTTTGTGCTTTGACTGTGGTTCTTTCCTCATTGAAGTGATTTTCACCCTTTTTCTACCACCATTTACCTTGACCTGGCCTGACAAAGTCCCGCAGCCATCATCACCAATTCCAAACTTCATTCAATCCTCCATATTCTGCTCCGGCCCGCCCTTCAGCTCTTCGAAACCCCTCCTGCGCAAATTCTCCACGCTGTAGAGAAGCGTCTGAAGCGCCTTCTCGTGCCACTCTACAGTGCTTTGTTCGTTGAGATCAACGAGGACGGCATCAACATCTTTCTGCGGTTTCCAAACCGCGCCGCCATCGAGGTCTTCGCCGACGAGTTCGAAAGCCAGGAGACGTGGTTTGAAGTCCTGCATATCCATCAGCCACTGACTCCTCAAATAGGGCAGGAAAAAAATTCGTATATGGTTTTGGTGTATTTCATGGGACAAGGGTTACGGTAACTTACATCAGAGCTATCAACAATAGTAACAGACCCTGCTTCATGGATATTATCAACGCTTACGATGAGCGTATTCGTATTCCTCATCTGAGTGACGTCGAGGATGTTGGATGGGAGGGGGATGTAACCTATATCCTCGCCGCCGGTTTCGGTGCGGAGGGAGGAGATGGGGAAGTGGAAGAGGGCTGGGAGACCTTCTATCGCTATTAGGAGGTGTGACTGTGTACTCGTCGGATTAGCTTTTTCCCTAGTTTTTGGGAGGGGATGGGGAAGTGAACCTTTCCCATGGAGGGCGAGACGAAGCGCCAGATGTTTGATATTGCGATTTTTTCTGGGTTTGAGGCTGGAGGTGATACTGTTATTGGGTGGATACTTCGTTCCTCGGCTTCTACAAGTGCTTCGTTGGGCTTTGGTGCGTGTTCCATGGCTGCTACTTCTTCTTCGATTTTCTTTTCGTCCGGGATGTGGCGCACGTCGGATCCATCCATTTCAACATCTTCTCCAACCACTTTCTCGCGGATGAAGTTGTATTTCATTTTCTGAACAGCTTTGCTGATATTCACTCTATTGACGAGTTTCTGCGCGAGCCAGTCCCATACGAAAAGCTCATCGTCACCACCTCCCGAGACCAAGAGACCGGGCTCGGCGAGGCAGAGTTTGTTGATGAATTCGTGGTGGCCGAGACAGAAACCCTCAATGACATAAGCCTGTGGTGGACCGCGGGAGATCCGAATATGCTCGTCACGATCTGAGGTTATCAGATACTCACGAGGTTTTTCGATGCTCTCGTCCGGTTTGATGCTCGTCACGAGTAGATCTGTCAGCAGGGAGACGTGTCCCAGAAGCAGGTCGTGCGGGAAATCGAGATGCTCCTTTGGTCTTGGGGGAGGTTTGCCTTTCTCTGCCTGTTTGAGCTGGGACTCGAGCGAGCGCAGGTTGGCTTTTGTGTGGACTGTTGTCTCGTGAGCTGCTGGGCCAGTCTTCGGTTCCACGACTTTCTTGGTGCGCGATTGGAATTCTTCGTAGTCTTCCGGGGTTGGAATGAGTGGCAGAGAGTAGACGTCTCCGAATTTGTCGGCTGAGTATATCGATTTGTTGTCTGGAGAGATCACGATGGCACATGGCCTCTTGGGCATAGTTCTTATTCTATGAGCATTCGAAATTTAAAAAAAGTGAGATAAGAATTCCCACCGTTGACTCAGCTGCTCGAGTTTGCCTTCAGGTGAGATCTTGAAGACTCTGAGACATTTGTCTTCAGCAGTGACAACAACTACGTGCTCCTGGCTTGCAGCGACCACCATGAGAATGATGTTCGGTAGGTCTTCGTGTTTGACGCTCGAAATGCGCCTCTTCTTGCTTGGAGGACCTTCTCCTTCTTCTGCCTCGACTTCCTGGTCATGCTTTAGCCTAGCGACATAATTCAGCCTAGTAACAAGAGGCTTGAAAGAGAGCGACAATGGTTTTCCTGCTTCTTCTTACCAAGCTCTTCATTGATAGCGATTGGATCTTACCTTCTCTTCAAGTGATTCATTTGGTCTCTCCTCAGGCCATTGAGTGACCACACTGCCATCTGCTAAATCCACCGAGAAGAGTTTGTGTCCGCTTGCCGCGAGAAGGAATTGGGCTCCTGCCTCCGGCACGCAGACTGCCAATCGCTGGTATGGATGATGCATGTTTATGTAGGACTAATTGAGAGATCTCCGGACGTTGTAAAATGCTTTAAGGTCAAGGTCATCGAATGATATCCGACACGGAGACCATATTTATATCACGTGCTCGATTTCCACGGTCTAACTTCGTTGGGAAGCGCTAAGAAAATTGCTCGGGCAGCTCCAACAACTTTGTCAAGCAATCTACCCATCTCTCAATCCTCTACAAGAAATCAGGACAGGCTGAAATATCCGGGTTGTCTCAAAATAACCAAGGGGCCTATCCTAGAAAATCATTCACAATGGTTAGATCCGCAAACAAGCACGGCATCACTCTCCCCAGTCGCAAGTTCGCAACACTAACTAGTTCTCCAGGAACGTCTACTTTGACAAACTCAAGGGCCTCATCGAACAGTACAAGTCCATCTTCGTTGTCACCGTAGACAATGTCTCCTCCCAACAGATGCACGAGATCCGTCAATCCCTCCGTGGCGAGGGTGTGGTCTTGATGGGCAAGAACACCATGGTCCGCCGCGCCATTAAGGGTTTCGTCTCCGAGGGTAGCTTTGCGGACATCGAGCGCATTCTCCCACACGTCAAGGGTGAGCAAAGAGGATGAGATGGAAGGCTCGGAATATGACATGTTAATGCGATCAACAGGCAATGTCGGTTTCGTCTTCACCAACGGCGACCTCAAGGAGACGCGTGAGAAGATCCTTAAGAATCGCGTCGCTGCGCCCGCCCGTGCCGGTGCTGTCGCTCCTGGCGATGTCTATGTCCCAGCTGGTAACACTGGTATGGAACCCGGAAAGACCTCCTTCTTCCAGGCTCTTGGTGTCCCAACCAAGATTGCCCGTGGTACCATCGAAATTACTGCCGACTTGAAGCTCGTCGAGGCTGGCACCAAGGTCGGAGCCTCCGAGGCTACTCTCCTCAACATGTTGAACATCTCTCCATTCACCTTCGGTATGGGTATCGCCCAGATCTACGACGATGGCCAGGTTTTCGAGCCATCCGTTCTCGATATTGAGGAGTCCCAGCTTCTCAAGGCTTTCAGCTCTGCAGTCACCACCATCGCGACTATCTCCCTCGCTGTCAACTTCCCAACCCTTGCATCCGTCATGCACTCCGTCGTCAATTCCTACAAGAATGTTTTGGCTGTCGCCATCGGTATCGACTATGAGTGGGAAGGCATTGAGGAGCTCAAGGACCGCATCGCTAACCCAGATAAATACGCTGGATCCGCACCGGCAGCTGCTGCCACCTCCGATGCTCCAGTTGCCGAAAAGCCCGCCGAGAAGGCGGAGTCTGAGAAAGAAGATTCCGAGGATGACGACATGGGATTTGGACTCTTCGACTAAGCGCTTTACAACACAATTGACAGGGACAGATGAAATCGAGCTTCACTGCTCAGCAGCCCCTTGCACAATTTTCGGCGAACCCAAGATTATGATAATGTCATGAAACGTTTTGACGCCGTTACGATATGATGTTCTGTCAGTGACATTGACCCGCAAGTGACAACTTGCTTGGCCATCATGTCTCAAAAGGTATGTTTTCTTTCTCTCTTTCTTTCTTTTAGTCTGAATCTGCATTTACCTAATGGGATGATTATACCATTTTTAACTCTGAGTTCTTCATTGAGGATCAAAAATAGCAACAACAACACTCTAATTTTTTCATGACCTACCCATACAAACTCACTCCTTGTCTTACGTCAGGCTGAACGTGGGAAACTGGCTAATTTGAATGAACAGAGTCACGCACCTTTATAATCAATCGAACTGAAACCTTGAAACAATCAGCCGTGCCTGGAGCCTGTTGTATCTCTCAGAGGCTACAATCATACCCGCCTTCGCCCTGCCAATACCTTGGTCTTTCCTAAAATTTTGCCTTGCCACACCATCCAGAAGGTTGCTTCGCACACTAATTGACAGGTGACTGATCGCACTTCGCTGACATCAAGACGTGTGCACAGACTACCACCGACCTGTGTCTTCGCGCTCCTCCCTGCCTTGGTAGTGGAGTCGAGTGTGGGGGCAGTTCGACGACAATGGAGCCACTTTCTCAATATGTGTCAATTTTCCTGTCGACAGGTCGAAGAGCAATACCTTCAATCGCGCTATATCTCGTTGATCTTTGCAGCTCTTCGTGAGTTCAGTGATGCTTGATGGCAACGTTGCTGGCGGCCGTCTATTCTGATCCTACGCAAGCCGTTCAGGCCATTATGCAGGGACGAACCCGACGTAGCTACACTTTAATACTTTTCCTTTTTACTTTCACCATTTTTTTCTCAGATGGTCGCAGGGGAACGAAACATTACTTGACGTTGCTGTTATCACAGTGACATGTTGTTGAGTGTCCTTCTGTGCTCTGAGCTTTGGCCCTCCAGAAGCTGACTCAATTTAATTTGAAGGAGTTCTAGCTTGATAACAGACTCTACTATTGACTCCGCATTCATCCAGCTTTGCAGTCTCGTACACGGCTCTCAAACCTGGTCGATGGATCTTGACACACCTTGGACAAGACGAGGTCACTGGAAGCCCATGACACGGGTAATTATTGGCACATTTATCCAGTATCTTGAGAGACAAATGAAAGCTCAGGTAGGTTTATGTCACCAACATAGTAAATCATGAATAGAAAATGATCCCATCGCGCTCACCGTGGTGGTCTTGCCAATGTCCCAGGTCCAATTGTGGGTACTAATGTCACAGTGTAGTTTGCATGGAAAGCCATAATCAAAGTAAATCATGGCTGTTGTATAACCTTCATTACCCACTGTGGCCTTTCCGTCGTTCCATGTCCACAAAATCTTCGGTGGTTTTGAATCTTTGCTTACAACGCGATCCTGTAGCACCTGTAAGCCTCATGCGCAAATTATGGCTTCACATCGCATACATACTCGCTGACATTCCTTTATTGGACAATCATTGAATACAAAACTCCTTCGTGTACATGTGGATAGCTTTCGGAGAAGACCTTTCCTTAGTGATACAGCAT
This sequence comes from Venturia effusa, assembly GCA_007735645.1. Lineage (NCBI taxonomy): Eukaryota > Fungi > Ascomycota > Dothideomycetes > Venturiales > Venturiaceae > Venturia > Venturia effusa. Next base: position 1,850,599 of record CP042185.1, on the reverse strand, counting down.
TCATGCCTTCGTTTGTTCGGGCCACATTTCCCCTCCTTGCATTTGTCCAGAGCTATACCGGTACACTAAAAGTTTTATAGTGAGCCTCGAAGACGAGATAGAGAGAACAAGATACATACCGGAATCAAGGTTTAGCTAGCGGTGTTGCATGAAGCGGGTTTGGGCTTGCAACTCTGGGCGTTGCCAAGGGAGGACAAGTTGAGGAACGCGACGAGGGTGAGGTAATTGAATTTTATTGTGACTGGTGAGAATCGAAAGGTCGGGGACACGTAGCTTTATAGAGAGAGACAGAGATACCTGGCTCAGATCTTGTCACCATCTCTACTATATCATCTTCCTGAAAAGTATAGCCTTCCGTTTAGCTGTCTCGGTCCATAGCCTTCCGTGTAGTTATCCCTTGCCATAGCCAATCGTCGGGTTCCAAAAGGTCTCTGGATATCTCGGTACGCCGAATCAAACGGAGATGCCCTACGGTACTTTATCTTCTTACCAGGTTTTCTTTGTTGCTGATTTTACCTTTTGACAACGAAAGAATAGGACTTGGATCGCTGCGAACACAGCTTCACGAAGCGGATCTTTAGGTCCACTCCCTATTCACCCAAATCTTTTCTCGAGCTCTTGGCATACATCAACAATAAAAAAAACGTGAAATCATCAGTAGAGAAGAACGTGTTCCCTCACCTTCTTAAGTAAAATAGCAGGCGAGAATATCCGGGGAACTTTTCTAGAACCGACTCCGTACGATGTTCCACTTCCTTCCTCTTCCTTGGGATCTCGGGAGAATGCTCAAGAGAGGCAGCGTGTTTTCGCACCGAAAACGAATGAGATAGCTAGATCTTGTCGAACTCAACTGACCTCGCTTAAGAGAGCTACAGTGCTTGTGAAATTATATATTTTCTTTTGGTATCGTCAGTCATGGTAAAGCAACATAGCGAGAAGTCTACTTTTCAGCCTGCCCAAGGATCCTTAGGTCTAATCATTAAGTATCGACCTTTTCTGGGATGGATCCAAAAATATGGCAACGTAAAAGAGAAGGCGTATACAAGCCGCATGGAAGTAGTATTCTCGCCGTATCGTTTTATCATGAGCGACGACGCTAAAACAGAGCATTTATTTCCGTAAGCTCTATATTTTACTATATTGTACGTCGCGACTCTTCTATATTATCTTCTACCTGGTCACCCTTTATAGAATACCGCTTCCTAGTTACCCTTCCTAAACATCGCGCCTCTCCTACTCCGTTCGTGACTTGTTGTACGACGTAATTAAATATCCGAGTTATCGCTCGTTACCTATCTCTAATACCCAAGCGATTATTTCCGTGAGTACTATTTTTGTATAACACGTCCCGGCTCTACTAGGTTACCCTCTACTAGGTCACCCCTTTACGGTTTACCGCTCTCTAGTTACCCTCCCTAAACATCACGCTACTTCTACCCCATCCGTGACTTATTGTCTATATAGCTATATATTCGAGTCATCGTCCGTTACCTATCCTAAACATCACGCTACTCCTACCCCATTCGTGACTTATCGTACGACGTGATTATCTATTCAAGTTATCGTCCGTTACCCTTCCTAAACATTACGCTACTCCCTACCCCATTCGTAACTTATCGTACTATATAATTATCTATTCGAGTTATCGTCCGTTACCCTTCCTAAATATCACGCCACTGCTACCCCGTTCGTGACTTATCGTGACTCATCGTGACTCATTGTACGACCTAATTACCCGTCCTCGTTATCGTCCGTCACCCACCTCTACCCCTAGATCTATATAAGACCACCACCCCGCCTCCCTCCTCTCTTCCTCTTTACGCTGGCGGTACGGTGTACCTTATCTGCGAAGCGATACCGGTACGTCCATTACTGTTCTTAGCCGAGGCTTGGTCTGTGAAGGGTGCGTGAGGATATATAGTGGTTCGAGGCGTTTTTGGTTAGTAGGTGTGAGAAGGCGTGAGGAGATATGAATTTTCGTTTATTATTTTCGCTACTAGAAGAGGGTGAGATATACGTTCGCGTTTTATCGGCGCTGAGCTTCTTCCATAAATAAGTACTGGATCTTCTAAAGTTTCGCTGCTACTTTTTTGACTTTAGACTCTATACTTTATGTGCTTGTCTTACCGCTTGGGCCGCAAAAACGATCTTGATAGTCTTTCTTTATGGTGATGAACTTATGTCGCTACTATTTATCTAGCCTTTGTGCAAAGTTAGTAAATTGATATGGGTGTCTCAAGTTCATTCGACTTGATTTCGAGGTGACACTGAGTCCAGGAAAATCGTTTTGCTACTGGTGCCTGTAGGTGCGTGGACTGATATTCGAGACAGCCTATTGTCGTTCTTAGCTGTAGCTTGGTTCGTAAAAGGCGTTTAGACAACTCGCTTTGTTGTCCATACTCCTTCGATCCCAAAGCAAGTCCTCCATCACGCTCCATCGCAGTTTCAATTAAATATATACAGTTGAGCCTCCAAACCATCGACAATCTCCCTCACCACCCTCCCTTTCTACAGTCTCCCTTTTCCAAATGCGGACAAGTGAACGGCACCTTGGCCTCTCCATTTCCATCCAACTTATGGAAGTTGCACCGACTATTCCCCTTGCCGCCCGTGATGGTGATGTTGCTCAATTTGAAATTGTTGCAGGCGCCTTTACCGGTACCGCAGAAGATATGCACGTTGCGGCCGTCCGCTTTGGAAGGGGACATGGTGCCGGTTATGTTTTCGATTGTGACATCGGTTATGGGGATGCCGGAGGTTGGTTCGCCTTGAGATTGGTGAGTTGGGCAGAGGAGGGAGGGGGGAGAGGACAAGGAAGAAATAAAGAAGACTTACAAGTTGGACCGCCGTTTTCATAATCTTGGCGGATAGTGATGCCGAAATCGGTTGTGTTGTGGAGGGCGATGTTGCGAAAGGTTATACTGTTCCCATGGTCAGCTCATCATTCATCAGATGTCACCATCAAGTTCACACCCATTGATTCAAAGACTGTAGAAAACAGAGTCAGAACATAAGAAAAAGGGCTATTATACTTCCTGACCAACCCCGTCGCCCCCGCATTCGTCTTGATTCTCAACCCATTCTGCTGATTCCGAAGCACGCTATCCTCAAACACCACACTCTCGACCTGATTCGATTCCGGGTCACCACTACCCTTGCCACCGACACTTCCAATGCTGAATCCATGGCCACCTACACAAATCATTTTACGGACGTGATAGTGCTTGCCGCTAGTAATGGCTACGCAATCGTCTTGGTTGAGGACGGTGCTGTTGGTGAGGGTAACCATGGTGGATCTGGCGAGGCCGAAACCATCGGTATTGTGCGCTGCCGGTAGTGGTCTAGACTTTGAATTCGGAGCTCCGCCGTCGGAGTTGTCGAGGTGTAGTTTGTCCATGGTCAAATTGCGCGTGTTCGAGACGGAAACGCCATGCACAGGATAGTTCTTTATCCTTAGTCCAGTGATGGTGGAGTGATCTAGCTTGCTGACCCTGATAAGATAATTTGGTCTTGCATGGTTGTTAGCTTTGTGAACTCCCAGCTATCAGACAAGTGGGTACGGTACTTGTAGATCCATGCTGCTTGTCCCCCTTGACATCTTGCAGGTGCTTTGCCTTTCTCGCATTTTGGTTTATTGGAGCCGAAGCCATCCCACCATGCTCCGCCATTGCCATTTATGGTTGCATCTGGAGCAGATTTTATGGTTATGTAACTGCCGCTTATCTGGATCGGCGATTCGCCCTGTTCATCTTTCGATTTGAGAGTATAATACTCTAGTGTCTCCCGACGTGTCAGTATTCGTGTAGAGCATGATTGGGTCACTACATACCGTATTCCCAGCGAAGGTAACGACCGTATTTGCTTTCAGATTCTTCAGATCAAGAACTCGCTTGGCCGGAATCCTGATGTTCTTGAGGATAATTGACCTACATGACGACTTGACAGCATCTTCGACATCGGCGAAATCGGTGACTGTGAGTGGACAACCTCTACGCGCGATATTCGTGACTCTTCCAGACGCGATCACTGCACCCAGAACAAGCATGAGCAGTGTGTACGTCATGATGCTCGACGGCTACCAGCGAAGTAAACCTTGGTGGCTCAAGACGGAAGTCAAAAGACTTATTAACAGTGGTATCCACGGGCGTCGTTTCACCCCGTAGAAACAAGAGGTCCGATCCGATCGGGTCCAAATGTCTTCCGGGCTCTCATCTCAAGACACTTTCTCTGCCGTGTGCGAGATGTGGTTGCTCTGACTTCGTTAAAGATATACTACTGAAGAGGCTCCTCAAGACGCAGGGAAGGTCCCGGAGTTTTTCCCGAGGTCATAAGGACAGCACCGAAACCGTGATACAGACAGATAGAGTGCGATCTGAGCGAAAGAAACATCGTGAGATCGGGAGAAGTTTGCAATAGATAGAGTGAAGATGGATACCATAGTATAGTGCGAGCAACCGTGCATGTGACCGCAACCTGTCGGAGTTTTTACAGAGCTTCTTTGTTCTTTCGGTTTGCGATGGTTCGAAGGGAAATCGTCCAAGTGTTCAGCAAGACGAGAACATCTTCGAAACAATGACCGCAAGAAGACCTAGTCCCGCACCATCAGCGTTATGCGATTGGTTACAAGCCTGGAGAAGCACTGTTGCAACGGAAATGGTCGATGCCACCAACGTTATCGAACTTGCGTTATGACTACCAATGGACCCGAGAGCATGGTGTTTCAACACTACTAGTAGATATTCAGAATCAGCACCCGCTGTTCGCAGAGCTTCAACCCATCTGCGTGAGCATACGAAGATGTGGAGGTAGTAGAGGAGGGAGCATTGGGAGCTGTACTCTTGAAGCGATTGCACCGGCTGTTGTCATTCTCCAGTTTGATGGAGGAGCGATGGGATATGGATTGATTGATGATGGAAGGGCGTGAGGGTTCGAGCCCTATATTTTAGTCTTGCTCCCTTGCCACCTGGCTCACGTGCCTTCGTCGCGACAGGCGTGTCACCGACCGAGACGCGACCTGCCACTGATCAACATTTTTCACGACAACAACCACAAAGACGCGTTTCTGACACTTGCACACCATCAACCATGGTTTTCCTTGTGCATCTGAAGTGTCCGTCATGACAGCTTTCCCAAAGCCGTTCCGCTTCCGACTGAATTGCATCGACCACTACCAGGCAGCGCCCACTTCCTTGGATCCCCAGCTGTTCAGGCCGAAAGGTCTTACCCAGAAGAATGCCCCTCACGTACCTGTCATACGCATCTTTGGCGCCACCGAGACGGGACAGAAGGTGTGCGCCCATGTTCATGGCGCGTTTCCATACCTATATATTCCATATGACGGAGGCCTGAGCGAGCACGAAGGTGGAAACACGGCAACTCCACCAAATATGTACAGCTTGTAGCTAACACCGTTTGTGCAGTTCGCGACTACGTTCAATCCTTGACCCTCTCCATCAACCATGCCCTCGCTCTGTCCTATCGACGGAATCCTTACGACACTACCGACGGCACTTTTGTAGCGCACATCTCTCTGGTCAAAGGAATCCCCTTCTACGGATACAATGTTGGCTATAAGTTCTTCCTCAAGATCTACCTGTTCAATCCAAGTAATATGACTCGATTCGCAGATCTTCTGCACCAAGGCGCCATTCTTGCCAAAGTCTTCCAACCATACGAGAGTCACATGCAGTATCTTGCCCAGTGGATGGTCGATTACAACTTGTTTGGATGTGGTTATATCGATTGTGAGAAGGTGCAGTTCCGCGGAGCTGTGCCAGGATGTGACAAGACGTCGGACGCGAGCACTGAATGGAATGATGCCACTGTACTTCCAGAATGGCGTTTGGTCGAGGAAGACTTTCCAAGGCAAAGTCACTGTGCAATTGAAGTTGACTTATGCATTCAAGACATCATAAATAGACGAGAGGTAAAGCCTCGACACGTCCACCACAACTTCATGGAGCGGTTCCAAGAGCTGGGCCAGGACGACAAGTTCGTGCATTCGATGGCAGGACTATGGAGAGATGAGACGGTCAGGAGAAAGAAAAGGTTGGGAATCACCGACCCTGGGAGCAGTCCTTTCCCACCGGAAGTGCTGGTGAGCATGAGTGCAGACCCGAGAGCCCAGAAAGGCAATTGGATTCACGAAGAAGAGTTTAGAGAAGTAATGGAGACACTGGTCTCGGAGGAGAGAAAGCTTGGTCCCCAAGACAAAATTGGATTTGACAACTTCATCAAGTCGACGGACAAAGAGTCAAAAATACAAACTGCATTCGATAGTGTAGAAGAGCTTTATCCTGAGAACTTGCGAAAGCTTGAGGCTGCTGCTCACAGCATGTTCAACCCTACACCTTTACCGAACGGAACGTCAGCTCTGGTCAATGCAGAAAGCATTTGCCGAACCAATGACGAGGACGATGGTTACCATTCGGACGAAGACAAAGCTAGAGAAATGGCACTTTCCCAGAAGCGGACACGGCAGTCCGTGGAGGATCCGAATGAGATGGATGACTCAGCTCTGGGGACTTTTCCTCACAACACAAGTTCAACCACACGCCCCGACCTTGATGGTATGGAACCTTTGACCTCAAATGGCATCAAGAAGCAAGTACTGGCAAATGAGAATGATTCGTCACTCCCGACATCCAATGGGAAGAGCACTGACAGCACCGAAAGTACTCCAACGAAGGCACGGCTTTTGAAGCGAAAAGACGTCCAGAGTGAAGTAATAATGCAAGAACTTGAGACAATCAAGAAACGCAGACTTTTCGAGTCTAGTCCAGCCGACCAGGAAACAAACACCCAGCATGCGATATTTAGGCCGAACGAAATATCGAGCACCGGCAAGGCCGCAACACCGCGTCGTGTTATGTTCCAGTTGGGCCCATCTACAAGTCCTCCAAGTGAAGAGCCCATGGAAGGGGATGAGGATATGCCGCATTTGTCTAGTCAACTGTCCCAGAGTAGCATCAAAGCGCAGGGAAATAAGCCTTCAAGCACAATGTCATTTCCTGTCGTCAAGAACCCGCATGACCAAGGTCCAGGCCAACGGTCAAGCCAGCACACAGAGCATCTCCGCACCCAATCCTTGCAGACCCCTGCTCCAAAGTCAGCGCTTGCTACGAGCAACAAAGATAGCCCCGTCACACCTTGGACCGTGCCAAGATCAGGGTTTTTCGCGATCAGCCCTATATCTGACAAGATCTCGTCTGATCTTTCGAAGGTCGTCGGCTCCCTCAAAACTGCATTCCACATTCCGAAGAAGAGAGGTATCTTTTGTTTTGATCAGATACCTCCCACTAAAGGTGAAGTATCCTCGACTTTACTCGACTATGGCTTGCCACCAGTCGTGTGGCAAGATGCATATTATAGTGACGAAAGAGATGTTCCAGAACGACCTCGGGAATATGCGGGCAGAGAATTCAAGCTTGAAAGTACTTCGCTTCCTTTCCTGCCTGATTTCGATGCCAGTGGAACTTCGTTAGCGACAGCTGGAGAGAAAACTCCTGTAGTCCGGGATAAAATCAAAGAAGAAATGCTATATAACCGCAAGCGTAAACAATGCTCTCTACGAGTTTGGGAGCTTTCGTTACAACCACCCACCGGATTGGAAGTCGAGAGGTGGCTAGCTAAGGAAGAGGCTGATCGAGTTGACTCCCATAGATCGGTGGCCGCAGCAGATGACGATACTCCTACGAAGAACCTCTCTCAGATTGATGGGCCGACTCAGAGAGGCAAACATGGCTTCAAGTATTCGCAAATGGCGAAGTCGACAAGCGTCGAGCATGAAACGCAGTATATGTCAATCATGAGTCTTGAAGTGCATGTCAACACACGCGAGAACTTTGCACCAGATCCTGCAGAGGATGAGATTGGCAGCATTTTTTGGTGCATTCAGTCGAATGATGGCACGGTCAAAGGCGGTTACCAGACAGGAATCCTTACGCTCTCCCCAGAAGATGGCATCGCTTTAGCCATTTCTCGATCCACAGATGTTTTGGTAGAGGCTGAGGAGGATGAACTCGAGCTTCTGAACAAGATGATAGACATCGTCCGGTTCTACGATCCGGACATACTGACGGGCTATGAAGTTCAGAATGGCTCTTGGGGCTACCTGATTGAACGTGCTAAGGTCAAGTACGAGTTCAACCTTCCTGACGAGTTCTCTCGAATGAAGAGCCAATCTCATGGCCGTTTCGGTAAAGACGCCGATCGTTGGGGGTTCACGCACACTTCGACCATTCGTGTGACCGGCCGACATATGATCAACATCTGGCGAGCCATGCGCGGTGAGCTAAATCTCTTGCAGTACACCATGGAAAATGTCGTCTTTCACGTGTTGCACAAACGTATACCACATTACAGCTTCTCAGACCTCACTCGTTGGTACACGAGTGGCAAGGCACATCTCATTGCCAAGGCTATCACCTACTTCCTATCTCGAGTGCAGCTGAACCTAAAGATTATGGATGCGAATGAGCTTATACCGAGGACTTCTGAACAAGCACGGCTCATTGGCGTGGACTTCTTTTCGGTCTTCTCGCGAGGCTCACAATTTAAAGTCGAGTCCTTGATGTTTCGGATCGCGAAGCCCGAGAACTACATACTCGTCTCGCCATCTCGAAAGCAGGTCGGGCAGCAAAATGCACTCGAATGCCTTCCACTTGTCATGGAGCCGCAATCTGCGTTCTATGCTTCGCCTGTACTGGTTTTAGACTTTCAGTCGCTGTATCCGAGTGTGATGATCGCCTACAATTACTGCTACTCAACGTGCTTGGGACGAATTACTAGCTGGCGCGGCACAAACAAAATGGGATTCACCGACTTCAAGCGTGAGCCTCGACTTCTCGAAACCGTCAAGGAGTACGTCAATGTCGCGCCGAACGGCATGATGTACGTTCGTCCAGAGATGCGCAAAAGTCTTCTGGCAAAGATGTTGGGTGAACTGTTGGAGACAAGAGTGATGGTCAAGAGTGGCATGAAGCAGGACAAGAACGATAAGACTCTCCAGCGGCTGCTCAATAACAGGCAGTTGGCGCTCAAGTTGATCGCCAATGTCACGTACGGATATACTTCAGCTTCTTTCAGTGGACGAATGCCGTGCGCTGAGATTGCGGACAGTATCGTTCAAACGGGACGAGAGACATTGGAGAAAGCGATAGCAATGATACACTCAGTCGAGCGATGGGGCGCCGAGGTAGTATACGGAGATACCGACTCTCTCTTCATTCACCTCAAAGGTCGAACTCGTGCTCAAGCCTTCGAGATTGGTAAGGAGATTTCAGAGGCTGTCACGAACGTGAACCCTCGACCGATCAAACTCAAATTCGAGAAGGTATACCACCCGTGTGTCCTGCTGGCAAAGAAGCGCTACGTCGGCTTCAAGTACGAACACCCATCCCAGACGGAGCCCGACTTTGACGCCAAAGGTATCGAAACTGTACGACGAGACGGCACGCCAGCGGAACAAAAGATTGAAGAAAAGGCGCTGAAACTTCTTTTCCGAACGCAAGATTTGAGTCAAGTGAAGGCGTACTTCCAATCCCAATGCTCGAAAATCATGCAAGGCCGCGTCTCTGTTCAAGACTTTCTTTTCGCCAAAGAAGTCAAGCTGGGGACGTATTCTGACAAAGGAGTCCCACCCCCTGGCGCTCTTATAGCAACGAAACGCATGCTCGCAGATTCCCGCATGGAACCGCAGTATGGCGAACGAATACCTTACGTCGTCATCACGGGCGCGCCAGGTGCTCGCTTGATTGATCGTTGCGTTGACCCCGAACGGCTTCTGAAGGATGATCAAGTCGAGTTGGATGCCGAGTACTACATCAACAAGAATCTCATCCCACCGCTCGAACGCATCTTCAACCTCGTCGGTGCGAATGTGCGGTCCTGGTTCGATGAGATGCCAAAGGTCCAGAGAGTAAGGACTGTCCGTGCACCAGCACAGATTCTGAACATGGCCGCAAACGATGGGACCGCCATCGCCAAAAAGACATTGGAATCCTACCTGCACAGCACAAACTGCCTGGTCTGCCGCTCCAAACTTCCTCCGCCACTACCCGGTGTCGCCCTGCCCGCCCAAGTCCAAGAAGCGCCCCTACCGATATGCGAAGAATGCTCCTCCAAACCAGAAAAGTCTCTGTTCACCTTGAAAACAAAGGTACACAAAGCGGAAGTCAGGGTCAAGAATATCCTCGATGTCTGTCGGTCTTGTTCCGGGCTCGCGTTTGGCGAGGAGGTCAGGTGTGATAGTAGGGATTGTCCCGTCTTTTACACCAGGGTCAAGGAGAAGTCTGCGCTGGCGAGTTTGAGAGAAAGGACGGATGGTGTCGTTCATGTTTTGGAGGATAGGGTTGATGCGGGAATTGAGTGGTGAGTTTGGTTGGTGGGAAGGAGATGGCCTGTCTTGCACGTGTTGGATTTTGTATGATATGATGTAGTCGGGATGTGATAAGGTGAGGGCAATTGCTTTCAGCCTGGAACTTGGGAATTGTAGGAGTATCGATTTTGTACTCTAATGTCTTTCCAAAGAATGGATCTAATCGCTATCGACGTCTGAAAGGGTGTCTTGATATTACGGCACTTCCTATCGTCGCAATCTTTCATCTTTTATGCTTGACCATCGTGCTTGCTAGCTGATGAGTTTGCCTGGGATTCAATTCTACTCAACTATGTCAGCGCTGTACTCTGCAACGCGCGTAGACTAGATCCGATCTTCATCTACCAGAACCATTCCTGTGGATGATGGAGAGGGACGTGTGAGTGGAATAATCGATACCTCTGTAAACTTAGGCATCCGCTACATTCTCTTTATTAGAGTCCTCGATACGGTATCAAACGCCACACATAAATGCCGTTCTCCAAGCCATGCCAAACGCACACAAGTATCAACACCTCGCCTCAACGCCATCCTTGCTAACAGTCAAATACTTGACGCCCTTATAAGGCTGCACACCCGCTCCAAGGCCCTTACTCTTAGCAGTATCAATGACCAACTTCTCAACCCTGATACCACTAGCCAACCACCCCTTGACCTGAAAACTGACGCTGGCGCTCCCAGGCATCAACGACTTGTTCGCCCTGATCTTCTTCTGCAGGAACTCCTGTTCATCGATTCCCGGTTTCTCGTCGCCTTCGCTGGTTTCTTTGACGCTTCCGCCGCCGCCGCCGCCGATGGTGTCGTCGTAGTCCCATGTTTCGGCTTTGACTTCCATGCCGATACCCTCGTCGTCATCGTCTAGGGCGCCGACGACTGTACAGCGGAGGGTTGCGACGACGCCGCTGCCGCTGCTGTGCATGGAGCTGCTGAGTGCTGCGGCGTCTTTACCCGCTATTTTCCATTCGATGGCGCCATCGCCGGGTGAGTAATGTGCTTCGCCTCGACTTGGTCTCAGGTCACTGAGGTTGCGCACGGCAGGTGTGATTGGTATACGGACTACCACGTCTTCCACCGTCGGGTGGGCTGATGTGCCGCTTTGCTTTGCGCCGCCGAATCCTGTTGGTTTTGAAAAAGCGTCGCTTCTCGTTGCTGAAGGTCCTTTGCCCGTTGACGCGAATTTGGGGTCAAGGAGTAAGCGTACTTCGAATTCCGAGCCCGTGGGTCCGAGACCGGTCCGGACGTCTACGGACGCGGGTATGCTTAGCCCGCTGGACTGCTTTGGGTTGGCAACAACTCTTTCGAGGTAGTCCGAGCCTAGGAGGTCGACTTCGTAGCCTGCGAGAAGGAAACGACCGTCTGGTGGGACGAAGCTCATTTCTCCTGGCTTCTCTTTCCACCGCGCGAGTCGTACACAAGGGTGGAAGACTGGGAGACGGAGCGTTTGTGCCATTGTGTGTGAGCCGCCTGGTGTGGAAAGAATGAGAAGTAGATCAGGCACGCCAGATACTTTGGCTGTGAATGCGATGGTTCCATGAGCAAATGCTGCCAAAGGCCGTCCTGAGGGAGAAAATGTGACATGTAGCGTCTCTATTATATCGACATATAGCTCGTTGCTCGTGTGTCTGACGTTGTTCCGCCGCCATGGTATGGCGATGTTATTCGGATTCGATGGATTCCTGCCCAACATCGGACGGGGGAGTGAAAAGGCGCTTGAACCAGCTGGATTTAGTGAAGGACTTGAACTTGGGAGACCAACTCCTCCAAGTAGCTTATTCATCCATGAAGGCGCTTCCACGACGTCTCGTAGAGCGTTTGGCTCTGTGGTAGCCACGATCCCACCATCGCACATTTCCCCCAGCAGTTGTGTGATGACATCGTACGAGGTTTCGATCTTGTGAGTAAGAAGTGGTGATCCCAGGAAGTCCTCTAGTGTATCTGCGACTCGGTGAAGGAATTCGAGGTGGGCTAGAGGGTCGGTGTCTTCTGACGATGGAGAGAGGAACAGCAGTCGGTCTTGGAGGATGGAGTATATAAGTGAGGGCGGATTCGCGTCGGGCGCATATATTAGGGAGGGCCGTGGGGCTTTATGAGAGAGGTATAAAGGCAGCAGGACGTGGGCAGAGGGAGGACGGCCATTCCAGACGTGCTCGAGTATACAATTGCTGTCTGAATATGAGCTTCGCCTGGCAACATGGTGGGGTTTTTTTCAATTACTTGTGCTCGTCAAATATGTAGAGCGCTTCGATTGCGCTCATGGTCGCTGGGGGAATGGGATCTTGCTTTTCACCTCCTCATCGCCTTTCATGAATTTCGAGAATCAAGGTTGAGAGGATTCATATGTCCTGAGTATACCTAGCTCAACTGTCTTGGAGTATGATATTCAACTTCGGAAGCATCCCTTCCGCTCTACCATTCTCACCAGCTCCAACCACAAAAGTCATCCACAGCAACACAATGTCCAGCCTCGCAGATATCCAGAAGGCCTATGATAAGACGGTTCCGAAGCTGAAAGATACTCTCGCTGCCGACCGGGACCAACACGACTGTTTCTCGTGTCGCGTTATAGGTAGCCTCTATAAATCCTTCACCATGGCATTTCGACTCACAGATTCTGCTGCAGGCGCTGCAACATTCGTCGGACTAGGTGGCTTTACCTATGTCACAGGCCATGCCCAACTGCGGAAATCACAAGCACAAATATTGAAGAGCGGGTCCAGAATGGGCATGGCACCCAGAAGGGCTGGTATTACTTTCATGTCCATAGGCATGGCTGCTATTGGGTTGTATAGGCTGGTGAATTGAGGAGATGGCGTTTTCCTTATACAGACATGGCATCAGATTTCCAGGAACAAGGACCGCAGGTTTGTTTGTGCACAATTGTCATGCATGATGGAGGTCATCGTGGACTGACATACATAAGGGGACACCTCGGCCAGGCGTACGCATTCTAACCTCATACTCACCTCTCTGAGCGCAGTGACTCCGCGCTTCGCGATCTCGATTCGCAAATAAGCTTCCTCTTCAGCTGTTGTCCCTGAGAAGCCCATCGACATCACTTTGAGCATGAGCTGATGGCGCGATCTGCTTCTTGTCGAGACTGGATCCACGACGAAGTGTATTGTGGCATTAGACTCCACGACCAAGAGCTTGGGAGATCGAAGGTGATGGAGCTTGTACACGAGCGCCCTTAAGCTTGCCAAACAGAGTGCGGGAGTCACCAATTGAGAAAGTTCCAAATGGCTCTGTCCCCAACTGTTCGGTTTGAGCCCGTCTACCTTGTTTGCCACTTTTCAGATGCGCTTCCCGCCACGCTGTTTTCTCTGGCTTGACCGTTGCATTATGTCTGCTTGTGGATTTGCCTTACAATAAGTATTCACGCTTTCGCTACATTCCGCTTCGGCACGCGGAAGTGTGTTAGTCTCTGGATCAATCCTTGGATGGCCGGATTTGGATCTGTACTCAGCAACCGTCAATTTCGACATCTGCGATCGACGGTTGTGCTTGAAATCCATAGGCTAAACTTCAAATATCGGTCTCGTGCTAGCATTGGACATTTCTATCGCGGGATGCCGTGGGGTCCCTTGCCACTGAAAATCACCCGGCGGTAGCACATTTTCCGGGTAGTACCCGGCTCAGCGGATACGCCAATATCTAGCAGTTCTTCAATCTTTCCTTCGCATCCCTTCCAACAACCCAGTCCCACTTGTCAACGAACAGTTTGTGTCTCAGAAGTTTGATATCGGAAGTTCTACTCTGTACAGAATGAAGGATGTCATCAAAGCGCAATTCATGCGTTCTATGTTCGCGAACGCCGTCTTTCAACCTCCATATCCTGTTTGCGCGGGGAAGAAGGGCGGATTGTTGTCACAGGTTAGCATCCAACAATTCCCCTTTTCTAGCCTTATAGCTTGCCTGAAGAAGGCATGACTGTCCTGTCCAGCAGACAGATGCGCCTGCCTGTACATACATGCGATCTTTTTCGGAGACCGATAATATCCGCTCGTTAGTCCTTGGGTATTGGTGGTGCACCGATACAGGCACCGGTTATTGACGAATTGTTCATACACCACGAGCAATTGTATCACGTCTTGAGGAGGGTCTGGTCATTCAGAAGATATCTATTTACACACTAGGATATTTTGGACCACAAAGTTTCCGCAGCAGTTCTGCAAACCACGAATCTCAAAGCAGCTTGACCGACGACACAGGCTGTCTTCTTCATTTCACGAGCCGAAAACCTCACAATAACACCTCTGCATCTCAAAGAACTCTATCGCCTCGGAACCCTCGCCCAAAGCACTCCATACCAAGCCGCTCATATATCCTTCTCTAAGCACCTCCTCACCCTTTACTCATTCCTCGCCACCCGAGGACACATAAAATGTGCCAACTAGAAGACATCTACCACATCACTTGCGGTCACTGGGGCAGTCAACCCTTCCTCCACTCCCCTTGTATCCGTTCCCGCACCACATCCGGCGGCCATATCCTCCCCTGCCACGACAAAGAAGTGAATGGGATGAGGAATAGTCGGGAGGTTTGTAAGACGTGCAAGAGGGCTTCGATCATTTCCTCGGGTTTCGAACTCGAGACGATGCAACCTGTGTTCCCGCCGCCTGCTGGCTGTAGGAATGGGATGGTGGGAAGTTTAGAGCTCAAGAGTTTGGAGATGGAGAGGAAAGAGAGTGTGAGTTCCGCAAGTAGCTCGGAGAGTGTGGACTCCGCCGGCAGTGCGAGTTCGGCATCAAGTGTGGGAAGTACGAAATCAGCGTCGAGCGTGAGCAGCATGGCTACTTCGGGAAGTGAAAGACCGGTCATCAGGCTCAAAAGACTGAGCGCGGGAAAGATTCACTGGGTTGATGGGATGGGCAAGGGATTAAATTGGTTTTGGTTCGGGCTTGGTAAGTGTAGGGGTGACGGTGATGGTTCTCAGGTGGTTCGATGACATTTATTGGAATTCTGGAGTGTGGTTGGAGATGGGAGATTGGGGAATGGGGTGATGATGTGATGTAGAGATATGATCTTCATGATTCATGATGGGTTTATGATGATGGTGGGATAACGGTTTACCTGGGAATACACAGATTATATTGGGAATTGGTAGAGGTTACCTGCTGCTCTTGCTGCTACTGACTTTGTAGCACACTGACTGAGATTCATCAACTTGCTGAATTTTGGATGATGCTCTTTGCTCGCAGCAGACGAGGATGGTGGGACGATGCGTTGAATGTGCAAACACGGATCTCAACAACCTCAAGATGCCTCCGTTTTCTACAGTCTCACCACGACATTCACCCGTTCAGCTCTACACATTTGACTCTACCTTTACATATACTATATCGATATCATCAGCGTTTCTGGCAACTAGAATTAATATCCTCGCCGGGAACGTCTCGGTTTCCATCTCAAGATGGTAGATTGTTGATTTCGGTATTGGTTTATCGACGGCTGCCGGAGTGGACCGGTGAAGTTGGTGTGGTGATGGACTCGCATAGCTACGGAAAACAGTCCCTTGGATGTTAGGTTCTTTAATCATATTTGCTGGAATAAGGTTGGTGTGTTGAAGGATGAATCCGATGGTTTTGGGAGAAGTGGAGGGAGTACTGGTAGACTCTAATGAAGATATTTCGTATTTGATTCCAAGCGAGGCCCTATCATATGATGCCCGCTAATAACCCTTTCCAGTAATCTTTGCCAGGCACTCGACTCATCCACTCTCCTAACCTTCCCATCATTCCCTCTTCGGCAAATCCATATCAACCAACCACCCAGCACCATTAGGATTATACCGCAAATCCATGATACAACTATTCACAAGCAACGTCTCCTGCGCCTCTTGCAACGGTCGTGGTCCAGTACTACTCACATCTACGAATGCAGCCCGTCTATCCACCGTAGCCTCATCGAACGGTGTCTGAATACCCTCACCACCACCATCAGCCAGCTCACCAATCTTCTCAGTTGCCTCACCGACAGTCCCGTTTCCTCCTACTCCCCACTTCACGATCTCGGCGCCCCAGGCTTCATGGATATGTCCGAAACAATGTAACTTTGGGCGTACGCGGTTCAATGCGGTAAGGAGGTGTGGACAACCCGCTCGCGTCCCACTGAAGCACTTATCCAAATGCATATGAGGAGGTCCATGCGTCATCACGATATCCACGTTGGCGCCTTCGGGAATGGGATGTGGATCTCGATGGCTGGGTGCCGGGGTGATGTTGCTGTCTGTGATGAGGTGAGGTGGGTTCCAGCGGTCTTCGTGGTGGGGGTAGTTGAATGCCCAGTTGTAGAATTCGGGTTGCCAGGGGGAAGCGTAGATGGTGAAGTGGGCTCCGGATTGGAGGGTGAAGGTGTAGAGACCTTCTGTTAGGTATGTGATGCCTAAATTTCGTCTTAGTAGACCATTTTCATATGTACAAGTATTCGGAAGGGGCTGATTAATCATATGAAATCGTGTTGTAGCGCCGATAAGCAGAAACGCTAGTATCCAAGCTCGAATCGATGGAGTTCATCCCTGGAGATCTATGAAGTCCATATTACCAGGAGTTTATTGGCGTGTGTTCTTGAGGAGATGCTTGCTTAGAGACTCGAAGTAACTCAGATTTTCAAGCGATCAAAGAAGTTGTGATTATGATGAAAGCATCGCTATTACTTTAAAAGAAAGGCTCACATTAAGACCTGATCAAGTAGAAATTGCGCTTACCTGCAGCCTTCGCATCAGGACCAGTCCAGAGTGCTTCTGCTTCAGCCGCGGTGCTCTCATCATAATATTTGCGTTGAAGGTCCTTGGCTGTCTTGCCTTCGAGGTAGTAATCTTTGTGCAGTGAGAGATCGTGATTTCCGGCGATGATCAGTTTGAGCTCCGCATCGATGTCTTTGAGCATATCGATAGTATTCCTGTATTCGTCCATTTTGCCGAGCATAGTGAGATCACCGGAGTGAAGCAAGATGTCTGCTTTGGGCAGAGGAGGCCGGAAGGCACCGCCATTCTTTGAGTATGGGTCTGCCAGAGTGCCTCGAGGGCCATTATGGGTGTCGGAGATGATGAAAAGACGTGTTTTGATGGAGGCCATTCTGTTCCTCTGCTTAGCCTTTTATAGTCTGCGATGAACAGTCTTTGGCAAATACGCATATGGCGATGACCAAGAATTGGCTACAATCGATGATACTTGACGTGATTTAGTCACAGCAAGCAGCCGAAGAGAGCTAGCTGAGAACAACTGAAAAAGCTTACCCAGAGAATCTCCTCCTTCGAATTGTTCGTGGAGTTTTCTCTTGATATGATTGTTGGCCGCAATTAGCAGAGCTTCTGGTGAGAAATATGATCCTGACGCTGCTGAGGCGGGGAATGCTTGAGCATTGTTAGCGAAAAGGAGTCGTGAAGACATCTGAGCCACGTAGCTGACCAGATTCGAATATTTGATGCTCTAGGTGAAGCCAGGCGAAACGTGAGCGGACAAGGCTGAAGTGAAGCAGAATCAAGGTTGAGCGTGAAACGGTAAGATGTCGGAACGTCAAAAGTGGACTTCGCGGGAGAATCGCCAGCCAATCAAGGTCGTTCTTTCTCTACACAGACGAACATCTGTCCTTCGAAAACACCTGAGATCTAAATCAATGTTTAAGACGAAGATCGAAACCGATGATTTTCTGGTTAGATCATCTCATGTTATTGCCAGAAGACGATGTTGATGATCTAGCAGAATTTTCATTCAAAGCTGATATCTTGAGGTCTGGACTCTGCCCAGTGGAGGCTTGAGGAACACTGAGTCTTTGAAGCCACCGCGGGAAAGAGAACAAGTCATCATGCTGGACTTCGAATTCACCGCAAGGAATAGAATCAAAATGTATCACAGACTTGTTGAGCCTCATCTGATACGATCTTATGCACCACCAGCTGCTCTCCTCATCAGAAAGCCCTTCAGAAACCCCATAGAATCCACGGCCTTCAATCCTAGTGACCTCAGCGCAACAACAGGCGCTGACTCGAAGCTATAGAGCTTATGTAATTTATCACATACACCCATGATAGCATTGTTTGCCGCATATCTCTCACTGTTATATTGCTCCAACGCGAGTATGGACCCAATGTCCTGCCCTGTCTCCACAGCAGTCTCAATGGTGCGGAGGAGGGATGCTACATCTCCTTGCCCTTGGTTCAGGCCTTGACCTGCGAGTGGGTGGATCGTATGCGCTGCATCACCAACAAGTGCGATCCGCTCACTGATGTATGTGTCCGCATGTCTCATTTTGAGAGGGAAAGGCGCTACGCTGCCTTGTTGTACTGCCTCCACGCTTAACGGGACTTTCGATTCGTCCACGGTTGCGTGCTGTAATCTCCATTCTACCTCTTCTTTCTGGCCTGAAGGAATGGTGTGGAGGTATGCTATGTCTGTCGTGCTGAGACGGAATGCAGCGTTCACCGTCGCTACAAAGTCGTCAGGACTGAGAGTGCGGAGGAAAGATGCATGCTGCGGCAATGTGGACCAGACCAAGCTGGCCATATTTCCAGGGAGGGGCAGCATTGCGATTGGACCTGTCGGTAAGAAGCGTTGGTACGCTGTCTTCTGCAGCGGATGTTCAGTCAATGTATCGGTCAGCTTCAACGTAGCCACGAGGCCCATTCTGCCATAATCCCAGCCTCGACTTTCAATACCTGCAAATGCCCGAACAGGACTGTTTGCGCCATCCGCACCTACGAGAAGTCTAGCAGCAAGGTGTTGCCCATTGTCCAGTGAGACCACAGGCCAGGAGCTGAGATCCAGTTTGTCTGTCTCTTCACCGAATTTTATCGAGCTGACCTTCACCGGCGAGGCAATGGTGGATCCTCCTAATGCAGCAAGCCGGTTCTGTAAAGCAGTAACGATATTCGAGTTTTCAGTCATATATGCGATGGTGCTTGAGCTCGATGCTCCAGATGTTTGAGCCCAATCAAACGATATTCTCGAGTCTGATAGTCCATCCCATACTTGCATCCCATGGTAAGGCTGGACACGAGTTTGGTCTACATGCTCCCAAGCACCAATATCTTTGAGGTATCGAACAGAAGCTGGCGTCAGAGAGCTACATCGATTCGAGTATGAGGTGGGCGATAGATTTTGTAGCTTCGTTTTGGCTAGGTCCTGGCTTTCTACGAGGGCGACTTTGAGATTTGATGTTGCGCGAGATGCTCCTACACGTCGTGTTAGGATCCTTCGATGCTCTCAAGTGACCCGTACATACTCAATCCGGCAAGCAAGCTTAGCCCTGCCGGACCTCCTCCGACACATACTACATCGTAAAGATCAGGCCGACCAGCTAGCCTTCGAGAGCTCGATGCGAATGTTCGAGCACATTGCGCATTGTGCAATTGATAGCATAACGGGCGAATGGAGTGCGGAAGCTGCAGTATCCAACTTGGACTTCGAGTCTGCATTTTAAATACCTTCTCTTGAAAGTTTGATGTTGGAAATTCATGTAAATAATGATGATGTCTTCAGAAGTTCGTCCTGGATGGTGACTAAGCCGGCTTGCTCCGACTTCTTACACCACGCAAGACGATGACCTGCGATCCTCAAGATAATCAGCAAATCTCCACTCCAACACCCTCACCACTACCACAATGGCAATTAAACCAATCACTGGCGTACGTAAAGTATCCATGGACACCTCCCGAACCATGACTGATCCTCGCTAGATGCTCCGACGGGGCCTTGTGCTCGACCTCAGCGTAGCCTTCGGTTAGTCCCTCACCACTCAAGCAACCAGCTCCAAACCTCACACCAGCAACAACTCCCTCTCACCTATATCCTGGAACTCCCTACTGACGCAAGCGTGCAGGTCTCGGGCTCGCCGGCGGATACGGCTGGTGGTACGGTACGTAGCATCCGCACCTCGACACATCCTACAAGAACTCGCTCCGGGCCAAATACCTGACACAGGATCTCCAGGTTATCACATCCCAGCCGTCCGAAGGCGCGATGCCTTTTACCAAAAGCTCGAAGACAAGCGGGCGCAGGCACTCGGTACCGTCTAATTCCAACTACCGACTTCCAAGAACTCTCAAACCAACCAGCCATCGGTCATTCAGGAAACTAGACAAGTGGCGTTTGTGTACATATTACGGATATAGAGGTCTGAGGCAGCTGCTGGGTTTATGCTGGAGGGGTGGAGGGGGGTTCAAATGCAATTTTGTTCTGGCATGATAGATTGGTTCTGTTCTGTGACCTAAGTCTCCTGTATCGGGATGTCTCATCTCCTCTGACAAGACTCTTGCATGTTCAAACGCTTTCCATGAGTCAACAAAACAATTACCAATACAGCGTTCAGCCAACTCACCACCCATGAGACCAACTCAGCTTAGCCAGCTATTCATCACTGCAAAAGCCACAAAACTATCCGATAAACCCTCATCACATCTCAACTACTCCAACAAGCGCCAGGTTCAAAACCAACCTTCAAAGCTCGCCTAATTAACATCTCCATTCCCACTACCTACTCACCACTAAAACCCCAACCCCATCGCACCAATCCAACTCTCCACACTCCAGAAATCTCGGCACTCGCAAAATGCCTGATACCCAAGTTCGAAGACTCAAACCTTGACATCCGCTCCCAAGTAAAATGATCTCACGCTCTCCACATCCATCTCATCTCAAGGCAGATTTGAATGTCACCATTCATCGCTTCACCGTCGATCTCGGATCGGACTTGAGTTCAAGGCAGTGCGCAATGCAGTGAGTGGTTCATGATATCTATTATCCGCCAAGCTCAAATCATCTCTCTGTCCGATGTTTTTTCAGCCGTAGTAATCTGAACAATGTCAAGAGTTAAGAGCCTATCAACCATTTACGTTTGTCATACTTCGAATCATTGTCGAGTCACGCTGGCTGCATTTGTACTACGTGAAGTGAAGGAGGCATACTACTGAAAGGCTTGCAATCAGAAAAATGGCAGTGACTGATTCTTTCACAAGACATGAGAAGAGGGCTAGATGTGCATGGTATCATAGTATTGGCAGGGGCTTATCAAAGATTTGTAATCTACAACGTTGTGGTGGAGGCGTCATGTGACGTTCGTGATGATTGCGAAAAAGCTCAGATGCCAATGCTCTTGCATGTTGTCACGAAGCTGAGGGCGTATCCTGCAAATGCGAAATATCTTGTTCTCATATCCTCTGTCCCCATCAATGTTTTTGTGGTTTCAAAGTTTCAAATCGTCCTCCAAGAACAACAAACTGTCTATGGCTTCTTGGTGACAATCTCGGTCTCGGTGTCGATGGCTTGTGACTCCTTGACCTTCTTGGCCATATCGGCACCCTCAGCCTTACCGGAGATGGTCTCGACAATAATGCCGGTGATTTGGTATGGGTCGGCGTTGGATGCTGGGCGACGGTCCTCGAAGTAACCCTTGCCCTCCTCGGCGCAGGCGCGGTTGATACGGACTGAGGCACCACGGTTGGCGATACCCCACGAAAACTTGTCGAAAGCAGCGGTCTCGTGTGCACCAGTCATACGAAGGTTGTTGTCCTCTCCATAGACTTCCATGTGTTCCTTATGGCGGGCAGCGAGCTTCTCCATGGCAGCCTCCATGACCTTCATGCCACCGTCCTCTCGCATCTTGGCCGTGGAGACGTTGGAGTGGAGACCGGCACCGTTCCAGTCGCCTGGGATTGGCTTTGGTGCGAATGTGACCTTGGCGCCGAACTCTTCAGCGACGCGGTGGAGGAGGAATCGAGACATCCAGAGTTGGTCACCGAGTTCGATGCCTGAGCATGGGCCGACTTGGTATTCCCACTGGGCGGGCATGACCTCTGCGTTGGTGCCAGAGATCTTGATGTTGGCGTACAGGCAGGCCTTGTAGTGAGCCTCAACAATGTCACGAGCGACAACCTTGCCGGCTCCAACACCACAGTAGTATGGACCCTGAGGAGCTGGGAAGCCGTTCTTGGGCCATCCGTACGGCCAGCCGTCGGCGCCAAGAAGAGTGTACTCCTGCTCTAGGCCGAACCAATATCCCTCGTCCTTGTGCTTCTCCATGACGACAGCGGCGTCGTGGCGGAAGTTGTATGCGTTTGGCTTTCCGTCGGACATCCAGGTCTCGGTCATGACGAGGATGTTGTCGCCCAATCTGATGGGATCTGGGTAGAAGGCAACGGGGCGGAGGTAGACGTCGGAGTTGTCGCCTGGGGCTTGGCCGGTAGAGGAGCCATCGAAATTCCACTCTGGGAGATCTGAGACGCTGGAGATCTTCTTTGGGAGGGTCTGAGGAGTATGAGTTAGCAAGTTTTGTCCCATGCAACTCGATCGTGTGAGAGAATTGAATGACAGCGTGCACGAGGATTCAAGGCGAGTTCCGGGTGAAGAGTGCCGTCTTTCTTGTCGAGTAATGCTCCAAAGCGCTATCGCGAACACCGGAGATAAGCGCCGGAAACGCAAAATTGAAGTCTCGAAGGACGCAGAAAGTGTGAATGTGTGTTCGACCCAGAACGAGCGATTTCGGTGTCGTTTACATGTTCTCGTGAGATAGCCATCTAATGGGCTCAAGAAATGCGAATGGGGGATATCACTGAGTATGGGGCAGGAGGGAGTACGTACTCTGCTCTTGGAACGGACACCACCGGCAGCGTCTATCCACACATACTCGGCAGTGATCTGACCGCGCTGATCGAGCTTTCGGTACTTCTCAAGCTGAAGAGAAAGTCAGCCATAAATTTTGGGAACCGGGAGCTCGAGGGTGACTCACAATTGAGTTTCTCGAGATCATGAGGGGGTTGCTTTCCTGGCGAATGAGTCAGCCTGGATTTCTGATACGGAGGATCAGGAGGAGCCTGCGGAGCTGCACTGACAGCCATTGTGACGGTGATGTATGCGAGCTGGTGTGGCAGGTGGTATTGTAAAGGTGCGGTGTTGTTCTGTGATTGAATCACGTAGAAGAAGAGACGGTGGAGTCAGTGTTTGCCCGGGATGGAGATAAAGGACTTATATATGCCAAATAGCTAGCTGCCCCAACGCTCGCTAGGATTCTGGAACCTTGGGCCCTCTGTCACCGTGGGATATCCTAAAGCCACGGCGGCAGCTCGAGCGATAATGCTAGTCTTCGCCCAAGCATTCCATTTGTCCCCGCGTGTAGTACAGAACATCTTGTGCCGTCGCCAGCCAATCACAGCGGCCTTTATGCAAAGCAATATACAGCCCACCTTGAGACGCTCCACCATCCCGAGGTCTTTCCCGTCTTCCCATCTCATACGTTCCAGCTGCCTCGTGTTTGCCTGCGAGGAACACAGTGAGGGCAGTTCGGGATAGCGAACGGGCTGGTGAAGCAGACAAGGCCACGCGATCCAGTGGGCGGCCATGTAATACGCTGTTCCACCAGATGAACCTGCATAAGCCCACCTGCAGGAAAGTCCATGGCTCATCCGCCAGTCTTTCTCCGTGCAACGTAGTCAACGTACGACCCAGACACCCGCATGTTCCGGCGTTGTCAAAAATCACTAGCCACGAATAGCATCCAAGCAACTGATAAGCAGACGGAATCACCATCCATCCTATTCCATGAACCAGTTTTGCCAACCAAAACTACTGTCGTGAAGCTACCACTGCAAATTCCGCCGGCTTCTGTGGTAGTCGGATCGGCAAGGCAGGTAATACTTCTGACGGCGAAAAATCATAAGCGACCCCGACCGCAAACCCGAGCCTCTGTCACACGGGCATGGTCGAGGCCTTTTCGGCGGCCATGGCCGTCGATGCTGCTTCAAAGAAAGTCGGTGATCCTTGGGATCCCCGCAGGATATTGGCAAATCTCTGCTCTTGGCCGTCAACCAAAAAAATTGACTCTCGGATCTCGTTTGCAAAATGGTCAACAACCGGCAGTCTTCCGCGATGTGGCTGGGCCTCTCCACACCATTGCGACAATTGGAACTTGTTATCATCACGCTATGATTGGGCTGCTGCGCCTTCTTCTCAGTAAGGGATCTGACGCACATCGCCCCCACGGCGACTTCTGTCCCCAACGTCCACCCATCAATTATGCAATCCTACGTACCCAGCCGCCCGCCTCCACGCCTCCAATTGCGGGAATATCGTGCGTCTCTACTTGAGGGTCGAGATCAGAGTCGATTGGACAAATTTTGCGCGCTAAACTGGATGGCGAGCGGCGCAAGGTTGTGTTTTGCGATCATCTGAAAAAGAGATTTTGATGCTCAAATTTCAAAGCACCTGGAGACGATCGCGAATTTCTTCAAAGCTAGAAAGCGAATCGCAAGGTCAGTACAAGGTATAGGACACAGACGGAGGTTGAGCGACCATCTGTACCTGCATCAACGCCGAGAAGGACCTTCACGTGCTTTGCACGACCATCACCCCCGCTCAGATCCCAGATGGTGCTATGCAACATCGATTATCGCTGCTATTGGCTCGAGCATCGATCCTGCTGCTCTTTGAGGTTGTTGCCGCTATATGACGGGCCGAACAGAGCGGGAAACTCTCAACGTGGTGAAACATTCATGGCTATCTGAGTCTGGCAGGTAAGTCCGCCTCCAATGAAGTGGTCAATCTGACCTGCACCACTATACACAATTGCGGGGCATCTGATCTGGCGAAGTGCAAATCATTGATTTCTAGACTGGAGGTCTCTCTGATCCGGTGTCAAGGGCTTCTCAGCCTTATCCTTCCACATTCACGAAGCTTCCACCAGTTCACACACATATGTAGACCATGACCAGCTCATCTACGCTTTACTTTCAATCGAGCGGAGACATGAGCCTTTGGTTCCGGAAATTCTGGGGAAACCCAACGCCCCCGCAGACATCCACAATCTGCCTAGCCCACTGCCAACCTCTACTATTAGATTCAGGCATGCTGATCTGGGCTAATACCCCACCAGTCACCTTGTACAACAGCGGGAAGACCCGATAGGAGAAGACCCATGCCTTTCAATCGTGGAGATGCAGCTTCGAGCTTTTGGTATTGACTGCGTCACTCAAAAAGATGATCAAGGCAACGACTAAGGAGACATTCGGCAGAATCGCTTCGGGGTCTTCTTGGAAGAGAGTCTCGGGGCTGGCTAGGCTCTTTGCGTCTGACGCCCTAGATTCAGCTCCGTTTACCCGAGAGTGCTGGTGGTCTTATAGCCGCGCTCTGTCTCTCATCTGTTGCGCCAGAAAACATCTTCTACTCAACAGTCTTCAACATTCGCCCCTGATTTCTGGTACAATCATTCTAATGATCACTTTATAACGCCATAGGTGCGAGTAAGCCAGTCGACCGCTCACGACCATGCCACGAGTACTGGAAATGCACACAGCTTTCGATGCGACTGCCTGGACTATATTACACACACTCTCTCAAGCACTGCCATCTCGACGCTTACACCACCCCCTTCGTCAAGGATTGTGACAGGCATATCTGCAGAAAAAGACTTCATTAATGGAGAGAACCCAAAACCGCTCATTTAGTGCCACGACTACGGCGAAGACAGCCATTGCACCTCTCTCGAGACCAAAGCCGATGATGATGGATGTCTGTAGCCCCCACGATGGAAATATCCAAGGGTGTACGATTCCTGGTTGGAGCCGAGATGTATCGATATCAATCTTGACCCGAGGATCATACCGATTCTGGGGGACCAAGCTGGAGTTCGGAAAGATCGTTGGCAAGCTACATCATTCATCTGTGGATAGATAAATTTTCATGATGCACGAGGCGTGTTCCAAGGCTTTTCGCAATGATTGAGACTACCACAATAAGAATTGCGATGTGATGTTTGCATTTCGGAGGGTCACGTGAGTGTGGCGCAGCTCTGTCAAGCCAATCAGAGTCGAAGGCGCGGTGGGGCGGTGGCGTCTTCCCATCTCCTTTACCTGACACCTCTCTCCCTCCGAAGCTGAACAATCTCCTCGTTATGAGCGTCGTATACGTCCGCTCGCCGTACATCTTTGATCGTTGCCTATGCATCACTTCCCGCCGCACAATGCCTGCACTGCTAAAGCTTCAGAAAGCTTGCAGCTGAGCGACACGGCAATGACGGTATGGTCGAAAATCTCACCATGGCGTGCTAAAATCCAGGCCCTCTACGTTGAGTGACAGGCTCATATATTGGACAAGAGTTCCGGCAAGAGATAACGCATGCATGCACAATTGTTGGGAGCGGCATCACACCAGGCAAGTATTTAAGCAACAAATGCGCAAGCAGGGGAGGGCTGAATGTGCTTCGATTGGTGAGGCTGTGTCTAGCGGCATATCTCTGGTTGCCTCTTTTTGCTTTTCGAATGCAAGCCACAGGGGAATTCTACAAAAGGTTTGTCTAGCCATGGGTTTCCTTCACATCACTCTCTGTTTACAGCTTCTCAATAAATACGATGAGCACTACGACTCTACCCTCAACTACATCCACCTTGCGGTCCTCGTTCGAACGACTTGCGAAATTTGACGAGCGCTATAACTGGCTCACGAGAATTGATCCAGACAAGCTACCCAATGGAGTGTGTGATATATCCGTTGACTTATTCAGGATCGATCCTTCGAGATCTAAGCTTGAGCAAACGTACCACCTCGATGATCATGTTCCTAAGCTCGACTCTGTCGTAGCCGTCGAAATCAGTAATGCTTTACAGCTACAAGCTCCAAATATTCAGATACTCGTCCTCCATGGGTTTACGTTTCGCTCTAACAACTTTCTATGTTTGCTTGCAGCAATCGCAACGCACTACTTCATTGATCCGGAGATATTTCTGCTGTTCTCGATGCCATCCTCATCCTCCGATTGGTTTTTACAACTTCAGAAGGAAGAGAAGGAAGCATTTCCGTCAGACCGCAATGTTTTTTTCGTCAACAATTACAATCCGAAGGGGAGGATGACTGAGTGCATTTTTGTGTCTCAACTTTGCTCAAGCAGGAGAAATCCCAAGCAGAAATTTTGTAAGTCACAATAAGGCATCGTTCGTGATTTTGGTGAACTGACTGGTCACTAGTATTGGTGATGTCTCGCGATTCCACGCCGCTCTCGTCGCACATCTCGACTACAATCAACTGGATAAAGGATCTTGCAGTGTCTCAACCCGATGTTCCGTGGTCCATTCGGGACCTCCTCATCCACTCTTTACTTCAAACTTCGCCAGCAGACCTCTTAGTAGCTCAAACAAATTGCCGATGTTTGCTAGCTCCATTTGTACGACTCCTTGCAGCAAGCTGTTATCTGTCGAAACTCCCTGAGTACGAATCATTAGCAGAATCCCTCACAGATCACCTGTACCATTTTTTCGATGACTTGCGAGCGGTCCAAGATCTCCATGTATCTGCCCAAACATTCTTCGGGACTGATGTCACTAGTGGCGATGAACCACCATCCATAATCAGGGATCTCGCATATCTCCGTGACAGATACGAGTATGTGGATCAATACCGGCGCTCGCAAATTGGCTACAAGGCGAGCATGCTGTCATTGGAAGAGTCTCGACTTGGAATCAAGCAAAATCAAAGTGTGAAGAGGCTCACGCAATTAGCCTTCATTTTCATCCCTCTGAGTTTTCTCACCTCGGTCTTCGGGATGAACATCGATGTTCTCACTGGGGATCGTGCGAAATGGTGGACCGTGGTCATTGGCGCAGTGCTGGTGTACATCGTTGTTGGGATTTCATATACCGGAGTCCTGAGGGTTGAGAAGTGGAGGGAGATGCACGGAAGAAACAGGTTCGGAAGGGGGTTGCACGAGAGGGCAAGGAGATGAAAGAAGCAAAGGACCCTTCCGGTCGCGATTCGTCGACTTCTCTCCTATACCGTATATTTCCATGGCCTGCTCACGAAAGCCAGGAACAGTTTCCAGTTGTGAGATGTTTCTTAAAAGAGTTTCATCCTTTGCCACGGCGAATATGATTGATACATATGAATGTGGAGAAGCTTTCTCCATGGAGTAAATTATGCTCAGAGGTGACTATGATCCTAGCGCAGAGATCCAGTAGTCATTCTGGAAAGAGTAGAATGTTCCACGACTTTATCGATTCGTCTTGCTTCGTTATCTCGCGACCAACAAGCTCTCTCACTTCGCCAAATTTTCTGAACCATCAACTCCGTCACTCTCACATCGCCATCGATAAAGCCTCGATCAACGGCCTCAAGGGCCATGCAATTTTCCTCGAAATTGAGAACGCTCACATCGGACCCATTCCCTACACTCGTTTCACGACTGCGAGGCTTTTTGGGCAGGTAGTTGCGAGATAGACTGCTTCTTATTTCCCGCAGAGAACTTCTCGGTACAGCTCCTACTAGCACTAGAATTTTGGGTAGAATTCTCAGTATCACAATTCTGGTCCAACATTTCGCTGGTGGTGACGGCCGGATACACGTGTCTGAGTGTTGAAAAGCGCATATACACAAATAGGACCCGGGCAGCGAGTTGTGGTAGTATATGTAGGAAGCCACCAGGGGCAGGAAGAGAAGCTTGGAGCGTGACATTTTTGTAAAGCTTGATCTGTTTGGTGTATGGACTTGGAATTGTCGATTGGAAGCGTGGTATTACAGTGGAGGTCATGCTGAGGTCGGTGTGTCCGAAGTGAGTAGTCAATTTCGCTCTGATATGGTTCATTCTTTCATTCGTTCGCTGCACTGAACTCCGATGGCAGCCTTCACCTTGCGTGAAGTTCGGCAGAACAAGCAGTCCGTCGGGGCAACTCCATAGTCACGACCAAGTCTTTACTAATGTCATGAAGCTCTTGAAGTACAATAGTTCAGCTCAGCTCAGCTCAGCTCGGCTCAACCTCGATCTTTGTGCTCTTTTTTTTCTTCGCACCCGTCATCTCAGTATTTGTTCTCCTCGATAGCCTTTGACTCCGAGACCGATGCTGCAATTGTTGAAGCAAGTCCAACACCCGCGACACCTTGGACAATACCATTGACAATGAGCAAGCCAGCACCTCCAGCACCAGCGCTCTGAAGAAGCGCGAAAGCACTGCCAGCTGCCACGCCACCCATTCCAGCTTGGATACCGGCAGCCGCAGAGCCTGTATAAAAAGTTAGAAGTCACATCAAAATTAACAAAGAGTCGAAACGTACCAGCAGCCACGCCTCCAGCTCCAAATCCAAGACAAGCCAAAGCAGGACCGACAATAATCACCGGAGCGACAATTCCAAGAACACAGACGACGAGCAACGCAGTCTTCCCAGGATTGGCTTTCACCCAGTTGCCAGCCTCCTCCACGCTCTGAAGCAAAACCCGTGGCGCCTTCTCAAAATTCTCGCCTAGCATCTCCCGGAAATGTGCAATGGCGGTGTCGATGGCTTCCTTCAGCACTGAACCGATATTGTGAATCACGCCGCCGATGTGAGCTACAGCGGGAATGATGTGGTAGTGGACTTGATGAGCGACATTAAAGGCGATGGCTGGTGCGATGTCATTACCGACATGTGTGATGACGCCTTCAACAGCGGGTGCAACGTGATGATGGAAATCGTGGTCAACCTGCTCAGCGGTGCCTTCAACGGTGTGATGAACGACTGGAACAATCTCGTCTTGGGCATGAGCAGTAACGCCTTCGACAGCTGGTGCAACGTGATGGTGGAAATCGTGGCCAACCTGCTCAGCAGTGTCCTCGACCGTGTGATGAGCGTTCGGGATTACTTCGTGCTGGACGTGGTGAATGGCATCTCCAACGGCGGAGAAGGCGTGGTTCCAGAATGACATGTTGGTTTGATATCGAGGTAGTGGTCGTGATAGTGGTTCTGGTCTTCGCGATGGCTTGAGATGTCTGTGTTTGTGAAGTGATTGAACGTAGGGAGGGGTTTGTGTTGACGAACAGACGAGGCCGTGTTGAGAAAGACAACACTTCAAATATGGTCAACACCCGGTCGATCTCGCGCAGCAAGGGTCGGAGAAAGCCATTTTTGTTTCTGACATACTCGTACTGCACGTAGTCCATGCCACTTACGGCCCAGCCATGAAAATGATTGTTGAATCCTCATCCTCCATCCTCTTTATAATTCAGATACCTCATTCTTTCTCAACTCACTTTCTCAACTCAGATCGTCTTCATGACCGTCTTAGCAACCTTGGATCCTACAGCAATGCCGTAAATTCCCTGAAGAACACCATTGACCACCACTTCACTCGCTCCGCCAGCCCCAGCGCCCTGAAGGATAGAAAAGGCGCTGCCAGCCGCTACATTTCCAATGCCCGCTTGAACACCAGCTGCAATACTTCCTTTGATTTAGATTAGCTTCGTGAGTCGTGTTGAATATGAAGTAATTAGACTGTATCTTACCTGCACCAACGCCTTTGGGGCCGAAGCCTAGAGCACCGAGAGCCGGGGCAGAGACGAGACCAGGAGCCAAGAGAACGACGCCCGATGTGACGATAATTGCGGTCTTGCCGGGATTCACTGCAAGCCATCGTCCTACATCCTCGACTGTTTGCAAAGCGACCTGAGGCACTTTCTCAAAGTTTTTGCCAGATTTTTGACGAATCTGAGTCAGGGTGATGTCTATGCTCGATGAGACAGCAGGCGCAATTTGCTTGAAAACGTATTTTTGCGATCTGTAGCGTAGTGTTATGGGCGGCCGGGGCAACATTGGTCTGAATGTAACGCACAGGATTATCCATGGTGACCTTAAGAGTCGGTTCAATGTTGTTGTTGAGGTACTTTTGGGCAGCTGGGATGACGTTCGTTTAGATGCGATGGTAGGCAGCGCCGACTGCTGGGACTACATTGTGGTGGTAAAAGTGACCGGCCTGAGCGACAGCGGGTTCAATGCCAGGTTTAACGTTATGTGAGGCCTCCTTTTTAAAGTCCTCAGCAGCACCACTGAGTGCGGCGAGAGCGTGATACCAGAAGACCATCTTGAGGCGCGTTTGGGTGATTTGGAAGATCGATTGTTGGGAAATGATGCCTAGGCCGTGCCGGAGCTTTTACAAGTCGATGAAGCGACGAGGCAGTGAAGTTTTGATGTAATCCACACCCTGCTTGTCAGTAGTCGTCACCCTACCCCTTAGGATCGGCTATGGCTGTGGCTGTAATACCTGAGATGGCTTGACTAACCGGTTCTGGTGTCGATGATGTAGATCTGGTGTTGCTGCATTTTCCAGCCTCGTCCGCAATATAAGATGCTTCAGCATCAAGCCATTGGAATCTTCACTTTTGGAGCCGATATCAGGAAGAAGATGTACATCGATGGCGCTAATCTCAACCAAAATCGCGCTCGCTCAAGGCTTTCAAACCGCGTGTATCAGACCCCCTCCCTTCCTCAACGGCACGCCCAATCCCGAACCTCAAGGACATATGAACAAATCCCTGCCACATACCCTTCCAGCAACAGTCATCTGTGGCAATCGGCAGAACCCACGTGCACTTGATACATGGCGACAGCAAACCTCCTTCGCTGATTAGGCTGTAGTCTCGAACCGGGTGCTATGCACAGTTAACTCTCCGATGCCCAAGCTCTTCGGCAGATTCTGGTTGAGAGCACTTTTTTCTGATTTATGGATATTCGGTGTTGGCCTGGTGGTGAGGTCGGTATCTCATCTACGGTGTATGGGAGCTCAGCGAAGCATCAGAATATTTGCGGAGAGAGTGATTATAGTCCCTCAAGTATCCAATATCGCCCGCTGGCGAACAATTGTTTTGATGATTACTTACCGCCCAGCTCACTTCCTCCACTCAAGCACAAATTCAACGTCATGCCTCGAGGTGTAGACAATCTGCTGGTCTATGCCCCTAGGCAACTCAGCGGCATACCACTCTTTCTGCCCATTGGGCGCTACCAATCTTCCATCGACAATCTGAAAGACAGTTGACGGCACGCCAGCGCCACAAGTGAATTCCTCTTTGACAATGCCGCAGGAGCCCTTCCGGGACTTCAATGTGAGCAGCTCGCCTGGCTTGTCGTTCTCGCCGTGCGACGTGAAAGTAGCACAGCTTGATCCAGGTAAAGTGTTATACCACTTTCCGCTCGATATTAGGCAGCCCGTGATCGTCCCACTTTTGAGCTTGACAATGAACTTGCCCTTGCCGATAGGTTTCGCGGTCTCTGTTGGTCGGCTATGTCCTGGAGTGGTAGGCGATGGCCTCTCGTCGTTTGTGCCCTTTGGTAGATACTTGATGCCAGAAGAAGGACAACTCTTTCCAGGACCTCCAGTACCTGAGAAATCAGGATCATGAGGGACAAATTCGCCAGTCTTCACGGATCCGCGGACCATGAAATGGTACCATATCTCCCTAAGCTCGCCACGTTGGCACCCGACGACGGCGGAGACTCCGCGAGGTGTCTTCAGCGCAGCCTCGATATCCTTTAGCTCATAGGTCTTCTCTGCTGAGGGAGTGATATTTGCCTGAGAAAGCCATTCGAATGAAGGGAGACTTTTATAGAGATCCACCGTCGCCTGGAAATAATCGACGACCTCCTGTGCCTCCTTGTAATCTTCGTAGCACTTTGGCTCAAGTGTGCTAACACATGTGCCATGCTTGCTCCACTCGTGTTGCCATAGATGCTCATCTCCTGCTATTCCCTTCCAGTGATGGTTTAGATATGAAAGCAGATCGTCCTGTCCAAATTTCTTGAAGATGCTGGTGATACTGGAGTAGGCCCCATTGCAAGTATCGCGGTTGCATTTACGGTTATACGAGCTGCAATCGCCGGATCGAGAACAGTCGCAGACAGAATCAAATCTTCCATCGCAATGATCCGGCCTGAGCATGTTAGCTAGAGCCTCTGCTCAGCAAGAAGATGGCATACCACAGGCCATGAATCGTCCAAGTGTTATTAGGACCTAGATATCCCGGTGGCCCAGCTGAAGCGTCCGAGTTCCAGAATTGCGTCTGAGCAAACTGTCCGCCTGGCGCGTTTATGCAGCAGGTATCAAATATCGAAGTCTTCGAACAGCTAAGTCCGGAATTCGGGCATGTTTTGGGGGTTCCCAGAGCGACTGGACTGGGTGCGAGAGGAGTTTGGCTGCTGCCGATGAAGACAGCCTGTAATAGGTTTCGAAGAGAAGGTAGCGTAGACATGATCTGTAGAGCCTAATAGAAGAGGATGAGTCGTTGACCCTATATAGGTGATCCCGGAGAGGCTGAGATGTGCTTGTGACCTGGTAGCTCCGCCGCTTGTGGATTTCGACCTTGGTCGTTGAAGAAGTGTCTGATGTGTTCACCTGATTGTTGTTGAATGATGCATAATCTTGGCCGTTGGAGGACGGTGACAGTCATGGGCATTCGTGGCTGGAAACATGTAGTATTGGTCGTGTTTGAATAGGATCTAGAATATTGTGGTTGCGGAAATGAGTGCCCTGGGTCCACATTTCCTCGACACCAGAAAACGCGCGCCCTAGTTATTTGTTAGCGAATCTATTCGCCTAGCGTCTATAACTATAATACCTTAAAGCTTAATAACTTGCCTCTATACGTAAATAAAGCTATAAGACTACCCGATTAGGCTAATTATATAGTATTAATATAGTTAGAATCGCTTAAATAAGGCTAGTAACGCTATCGCCGCCGCTACTATCGCTACGGCTAATTAACTAGCGTAACTATAGCTTAATTACGCGTGAAGCTATAGCTTACGCTTATAAATTAAGCCTCGAATATAGCTTATAAATTAAAACCCTAGGACTATTTACTTAAGCTATATTAATAGCGCTATTACCGTCTCCGATTACGCCGCCGCCGTAATCTACTTAGCCTCGAAAGACCGGTATATAACCTAGACCGTCTACTTTACTACTAGATTCTACGTAGGACGAGGACGAGGAGGAAGCTGAGGTAGTCTTTAAGGTAATATTTAAGGCGGTGCTAAAGTCGCTCGGAAAAAATAGTACTATTAAAATAATATTAATCCCTAGCGTATTTATACGTTATAAATAGAAATTTAAAGACCTTATACTATAGACTATTAAGGATTAGCGTATCGCCGTTAAGCTTCGTGCGCTAGAGGGCTTTCGGTTTTAATATAAAGGCCTTAAAGCGCTTATATTATATAAAGATATAGTAATCTCGGCTGGAGATCCCGTTAATATTAATAAATATAGCGAGGGGCTTAAGGACGTATATTCGCTACTCCGTAAAGTTAGTAAAAGAAGGATAAAAAATAAGCTAGTTATAAAGTTTACTACTACCTTTAGTCCTTACCGTACGAGGGTTTTACTAAGTCCTACTCCTCCTCCTTCTCTTGCGCCTACTTAATAGCTATCGTAATCTATATCTCGAAGACGAGTAAGATAAGCTACTAGAGAGCCTATAATAATAGTAATATAGCGTTAAGAGGCGGAAGTAGAGGATTATAAAGAAGTAGAAGCGGCTATAGGTAACCCTTAACCTACTATAATCCGTTAGTAGAACTATATAGCTAGTAATTATAATAACTATAGTAAAGAGTAATACTATATTCCGTAGGAAACTAAGGCGGATATTAATCGTAATAACTATCTTAAGTACTTACTAATAAGTAGTAATATACTAGTTAGATAGGCGAGATCTATTCGGTAGAAGTAAAGCATAATTAATAGACCTAATAATAGGCTGGTTAGTAGGATAACGGTAGAGAAGATAGCTTTAGACTATAAAAAGTAGTAGTATAAGTAGAGGATTACGGTAAGTAGTAGTAGTAATAGAGGTTACTAAACCGTAGTTAATAACCGTGAATCTCGTATATTAGATATCGTATTAAACTACGTACTAGACCTACTTACTACTACTATAAAGACGCCTTTAGTTCCTCTAGTATATCCTCTAATTATAGCGCCTCTAGTTAATACAAGAGGGTTAAGTCCGCTAGAGATTCGAAAGTACCCGGGCGATATATTAATAAAGTTTATTTATTAGTACGTAAGGAAGTATATACGAGGGCGTAATAGCGAGTATTATACGGCTTTAGGTAAGAACCTAGTAACTAAGGCGTAGGAACTAGATTAATTACGAAGTAGTAATTAGTACGGAACTATTATAATAGATAAGTAGAAGGTACTCGGGGGTAAACCTACTATTCTATATTTATTTAGGCGTCGAATTAGTAAGTTTAAGAAGGTAACGAGGGCGAAGGCGGCTTTAAAGAGAGAGGAGAGACTTATAGTAGAGTTAAGTAATAGTAAGTTAGATAAAAGTAGCGAGATAAGTAATAGTAGTATTAAAGTTAGGTTATAGATTTTAGTTCTAAATTTAATATATAGTTTAAGTTATTTTACTATCTAGCTATAATATATTATATATTATCTTCTAGCTACTTACCCTTACTATATATCGTAGTAGCGAATATACTTTCTCGCTTAGTTAATAGATCTAGATAATTACTACCGTTAGAACTAAAAATCGTATAATTCGCCCTAGTAGTTATAGCTTAATAGCCGTTAGTAGTAGAGGATCTATCTTCGTCGTCTACCCTTTAAACGTATAGCGACTATAGTATTATAATACTACGGCTACTCGACTTTAGCGCCAAGACTAGGTATATTATAAACTTAGGTAACTTTAATCGACTACGTACTACTACCTAGCTACGTAATTAGTACGGTATAAAGAGTATTCTATACGGTAATCTAAGCGCTTTTAAACGTAGTTAAAATTATAAAAATCTATTAACTAGATCTTGTAATATATACGGATAAGTAAGTCGTAAAGATAGATATTTCGAGTAAAGGTAAATTTATCGTATCGACCTAAAACTAGTAACCCTTAACCTCTATCGTCGTTATATAACTATAATATTAGTATAATTTATACGTATCTTTATAAGCTATCTTATTAACTATATAATATAGGAACTCCTCGAACCTCTCGATACTATATTTAGCCTACTTCCGTTAGTTCCGCTTTATCTACGCCTTTATATAGGTAAATATTAACTTAATAGGGTTAAAATCCGGCGAATATAGAGGAAGATACTATAACTTATACCCGGCAGCCTTAATTAACTCCCTTATACGGTAATTAATATACTAAGAGGTATTATCTATTACGATAACTAATATCGGCTTACGCTTTATATAGTTACCGTATAGTAGTAATACCTTTATCCTTAAAAACTCGAGAAATAACTCTAAGGTAAAGCCTCCCTATATAATCTCGAAGTCTATATAACCCTATATACTAAGCGCTAGTAGGATAGACTACCTCTTTAACTATTTTAACTCTCTCTCTATAATATATTTATCGCTAATAGGAGCCTATCCGTACTTACGGTTACTAGTCCTCGCGTTAGTAGACGACTTATCTAAGAATACTAGTATATTATCTCGCTATTATATACGTTTCTACTACTATATAGATCTCGCTAGTCCGCTTCTCTAGCTAGCGTTAAACCTTATAGACTTACGGCTCTAGTTATTATATATAAGATAGTTATATATTATCCTATAGGCGATACGGACCTCCTACTCGTCGTATAGAAAGATCTATATCTCGTTAATATATACGGAAGGGTTATCCTCGAGAAATAGGATAAGTAACTAGTAATATATTAGTAAAAAACTTAATACTATAACGGCTTCTATTACTAACTTCTTATATATTGCGCGTTAATATTATAGGGCGCCCGAGTAGCCTTAAGGTAGGGGGGTAGAGGACCCTATAGATATCTATATAGTCCCTAATACGGCGGATAGTCTTTATATCTACGCGTATAGTACGCTGTATCTTAAGGAGGGCTTTATTATAGCTTAATCGGTTAAGGATTTTATTAATAATATACTACGGAAGGCGATTACCTAGCTAAATACGGCTATTATTATAGTTTAGTATACTGCGTTGAGTTTAGACGTTATATAAATAGATTCGCTAATAAATAACTAGGGTAAGTGTATATTTGGTGTCAAAAAAATGTGGAACCAGGGCAGTCATTTCCGCCACCACGATACCACGCGGTTGCCACGACTAGGGACTACGGAGTACGTCAGGGGAAGCTCGATCGTGCCCGAGTGCCTGCCCCTGCATTTTGGACCCTTCATGACTCGCCGATATCTTCAACCTCAACTTTATTGTGTCCAAGGTCATCTTCCTGCCGCCTCTCGAAACTCACCCTCAGTGCTCTCGAGTCTCGAGGCAGTACATCCAGATTCAAGAAGTACTGGCAAGTACCGTCTATCTTTATGATGGCCTTCTTTCATTTCTTTCCAGATCACCGAGCATTGCGAGAGACGGCTATCCCCGTTGCACCCTCTATGGATGCTGTCCGAACCATAATCGCAGCGCAGGGGAGTCAGTATAACGCACTGAGCCAGCCACTTACGAAGCCTCATAGTGGAGGAGGCTGCACTGATAGACCTCTACGCTACCTTTACGACAGAGTATTCACTCTAATCCGAAGGCCCAATTTTGAGCCCCGTGGCCCCGGAGACATTACGAAAGATCTGACCAAGCCCCACACGACATCTAATGAATGGCCAGGAGCCACCATCTGATCATCACAGCCATAAGACACGAAAGACGATGAAAGCTTGGGTGGGCAGCGAGCATTCTATTCATAGACTCGATCATTCAGAGAAAGAGCTCGAAGAAGCCACTGGTGCTTAGTTCCAATGGTCCGAGATGATTCCCTTTGAGCTTGACTCTGGTGTGCTGGAAGAGTGTGTCCCGACTTGGGATAAGTCGAAGCTCAAAGCATGAGTGCAGGTTTGGCAGGCAATCGAAGGAGGCAAAACCAATCATGCAACTTGGTAAACAAACTCTGGCGCTGCTACTCGGGCTTTGCGTAAGCGCTCCAACTGGGCGTTGGATCCCGTACGGTGCGACCATATCGACCTCCAATTGATAGTGTTGTTCCAGACAACAAGTTGTCAACCACATTTCCAGAGCTCATCGTCCTTCCGGTCATCAATTCCAACACTGTCGTGCTTCATCTTCCCTTCCGCCTAAAGTCCATCACCCAAATCTCCCCGAAAGGAAATTAAACCATGACCTATGCTCCCTAATGGGGAGTAAAGCATATACT
The DNA here is from genome assembly GCA_007735645.1 of Venturia effusa. NCBI lineage: Eukaryota > Fungi > Ascomycota > Dothideomycetes > Venturiales > Venturiaceae > Venturia > Venturia effusa. The sequence goes on along the minus strand of CP042185.1, from coordinate 1,812,343 downwards.
AGCCTTGCCGTAGGGTTTGCAAGCCTTCTGCATCTCATCGCCACCGATAGTGCCGTCATCAGGCTTGACATTTGCATGCGCCCAGTTGTCTATCGAAATAAGTGATGGTACGAAGACAAAAAAGCTCAGTGTAGACTTACTGTAACCTTTGAAAGGACAGCCCTCACCATTCCAACTGTAGTTTATGATTTCCCAGCGTCCACCTGTTGCATCGACGATCTTTTGAGTTGATTTTGAATCGCAGGAAGTTGCATTTCTACAGCAGCAGAATCTGTGTTTCTTTGCTGAGACCGAGACGATGGCTATCAGGAAGGCGAGAGTGCTGAAGAATTTCATGATGGTGGTTGACAAGTCTTTTGCTTCCTCTCACTACTGACTCGTAGCCTACTTATCCTATCGAAGCCGGCATTCGGTCGTTTTACCAAATGCGTTGTGCGGGCCCTGGAGAATAGTCTCCCAAATCGTCCGGCTAAATATATATCATGTAGTGGATCTGCCGTAGTGAGACCATAATGTGGTAAGCACGTGGAGATATTTACAACCAAGTTGACCGACCCTTGTACATGCGTAGATCTGTCGGTCCTGGTGTTTCTGGATTTGAATGGCCCGAATTGAGCGAGGAGCTTTGCAACTCCGGAACCCGTCTACAGCATAATTACATAATTGTCAATCGAATCTCAACTTTTTAGCAGCCACAGTATGGCTGTGCTGTGGCTAGTAGCAGATACTAAGATCTATTCTTAGCCAATACGTGGCTTCGCAAAGGGCGCTGATAGGGGCTGATCCCGGCGATCCAATTAGCCCCTGTTGCTAAAAACGACGGAAGGTTGAAACCCTTTTTTCACCCTCGAGCTACGCTAGGACTACTCAGTCACATGAAATGGGGTTGACTTCGTCGCTACTCTCTCCGCTCAATAAGATATGTACAAGATATGTTATTGCTGTGGATTGGTCGTCGTACAACGTACTAATATCGGTGCGAACGAGTATTTCCAGCTGAGATCTAAGGTATAAAGATAGCGCGACCGGGCGAATATGTTTCACTGGTCTTGCCCTACTATTACTCCACAAGAATACTTCTACCACATGCTACTGATCCTGCCATCTCAAGACTAGGAAGTTGTCAAGCCTGATACCGATCATTGCCCTCCTACCTTCCGCAACAAACGCCTGGCATTCCGCAGAAAGATGCTGTCAATCCGGGGTCGATAAATGTGCGGCGAAAGGACGCGATGGGTGTGTTCACTGGGACAAGCGCGATTGGTGTGTCACGAAGAATGTGGAGTTAGAATGTGACAGACAGTGTTTGAACCACATTCTGGACCGTCCGCTCTGGTCTTGGAAGACTGATCCGTACGTGGAGACCGAGATTTGATCGTGGAGTATGCCTGTGAACGTACTCGACAGCACACGCGACGGCCACACTTTGTGCATGTGTACAAAAGTTGATGTCAGGGACAAGATAGGGTACTCATGTTGGAATTGAGTGTGATCGTCAAGGCTCTGGCAACTCGATCAAGCGGGAGATGGAGACACCTCATCTCTGCCGGCTCTAACAAAAGATCAATCGTGTGCTGTGGTAAACGGCCAAAAGAAGGGTAATCGCGACCCCTATTCGGGTCATTGCACGAGCTGCTCTTCAGGGAATTCTCACCTCGGTTTTCAAGGCTTTGATTCAACTCGTCTCTCGCTTCTCAGGTATGCGGTATACCATATTCACTGTAACTGTAGTACGTTCGATAGGCGAAGATGGGGAAGGTATGGAGACTCACCAATTGACCTATAACGGGTCCGAGGTCTCGCCGTTCAGTTCAAATGCACGAAGATCTTTCCCTCATTCTTAGCGTGGTGTTTGTAATCGGGACAAAGATCTGTGACGAAACGCAGATGCAATAGCCCAGCTGAAATGCTTTGATACATCGACAGTGGCATAGACATCAATTGCTCTCTATGCCCACTTCTACAACCAGGTCGTGCTGCACACAACGGGTGTCACATTGTGCTATGTTCATCAATTCGAAAATCTATCGAGAGCCTGGTTACTAGATGTCCAAGAACATGCGAGCTCGCTTGTGGAACCCGTAAAGGTAATTCTTGAGAGCATATCGCTTTAAATAAAAGTAGAGATAGCCTAGCAGCTCTCGAATAAGCCGAAACGCCCCATGCGGGCTTAGCCTATTGATAGATTTACCTCGCTCTCGTGTTCTTGAATATTTTGCCTGTGAAAACTCACGAGGGGCGTCCGGATCGATAAATAAAGCACAATACTCGACATGAACACTTCTAGTCTCGTTTGGAAGAGCCGATTTGAATCCGGCGTTAATCGAATTGGTAGTTGCCGCAGTATAAAATTCGTCAGGTGTTGCAACAGTAAAGCGACGGATGGTCCGTCTAATCCTGATCGCTTTAGAGACACCTACGCTCACATCAACTCGTACGACGTAAGATCACTTGAGTCCAGCAATTAGAGACAGTGATAGATTCCTATGGATAAACTGTGACGGACCTACATGCTTCGTTTGTGGTCAAGAATGTATTCGGATGTCATGTCCTTGCTACTGGATGCGCGAGCGATGTCAGAACTTAAAAATCCATGGAGACATTCATTCAGTCGACGTTCTAGAAGTTATGACAGAAGCCTGAGGCCGAAGCTGGCGCAACCTCGGTAACGCCAAAAAGCCGGATAGAGTAAAGTTCCCGATCACACGTGGTCTTCTCCGCTGCTCCACCCATCTGAGATACGAACATACACAGCCCGCAAACCATCTCATCCCCCTCCGCATTCTTCAATAAGGTTCATCATTCTCCCCATGTAGCCTTGCTACTCCCAGCTCCACGACGTCCCTACTCATGCTCGTCCAATTATTATCCTCCCGTCTGCCTTCACCGTATAATGCGTAGCACAACACCAAACAACCTTGATGACAGTCCTCCCTCCTGGTGCACTCCCAGCATTCTGACTCTTCCGCTGACACTTCTTGATCGGGTCCTTGCAGTTGATACCACACTCATCTTGTGTGTCCCAGCATGTTGCGGTCACCGTGGTGGCGAGGAGGAGGGTTGTTGCGAGAGTGGTGAAGGAGAGGTTGAGGTACATGTTTTCGAGGTGAGTGCGGTTGGAGGGAAAGCTGTATGTAGCGGTGGATTCTTTCTTGTGTTCGGGAAGATGATGAAGATGTTCCGCAAGGCTGAAAGATGTGAGTAGCAATGGTGGACCTACTTATCGTAGTTTTTTTGGATACTCTGCAAAAAAAATTTGACCGCGTGATCGCCGAGGTGAGTATCTAACATCCGAGATCTCGCCTGCACTTTTGGTTTACTCCGCACGCCCTGCCCAAGTTTCCTTCCGATTTAGGGAGAATATACCCGCGGGTAGCGAAGCTTTCGTATAAGATCAACGTCAATTTATCCTGACATAAGTACACCTTCCCGAAACCACGCGACACGGGATGTCCTCTCCGGTGCTTATTGTGGTATCCGGTATCCTACAAAGAATGAGAGTCATCAAGTCCGAAGATCAAATATCCAGAGCTTGCGAAGAAATCTTTGCATAACGAGCTCGCAGTACTACTCCGAATGCTCCGCTAAATAACATGTATTAGGTATGAATCTCTTTTTGTTTTCAGGGCTAAGAGACTAGCTACTCTACAAAATTTCCCGTGACTTCTAATCGAGAAAGTGCTCCCTTCGAGCCAGTCTGTTAAGTACACCCGGCCTCTTTTCCCACGGAGAGATACAACAGTACGGCGCTCCTTGCACGGCAATAAAATACCTAGTACATATCTCATAGTTAGTCTTTAATTCATTTATGTACTTGCGGTGTTCCCACCGAGTAAAAATTAATGAATCCTACCGTGTAAACGATCTGAAAGTCCTCCGACTCTACCAGAGCACACTCCATAAGACTATAAGTATAGGTACGGGGCTTTGGATAGATAGGCTTTCGTTTTCCTATACTAATATTAACCTTTTTAGAGCGTAATATATATATATATATATATATATAAAAGCTAGATTAATAAATTTATAACTTAATATATAGATTATACTATACTAGATCTTTCTACTTATATTAAAAAAATGAGTTTACTTCTTATAGAAAAGAAGTTATCTAAGAAATATAAAAAAAAGTCTATATTACTAGTTAAATTAGCTATTTCTCTTTTATAGTAAAACTGTAAAACTTCTTTAATAGTATATTAGTTCTATAAAAAAGTCTATACCGTAATCTATATAGACTTAATATATAATATAATATAGCTATTATAGAAAGTAGAATTCAATTTTAATATATATTACCTTTTTCTTAGGGTTTAAGATTTTTAGACTAGTTTTTTCTATACTTTAAAATCTAGTATAATAAAGATACTCTATATCTCTAGAATAAACTTTTCTAAAAGAGAATAGTACTTAGATCTTAATAGAGATATAGATTTTTTTTATTATATAGCTAGAGCGCCGCACGTCCCCGCACGGACGGGTTTTGTACTCAACCACGCGGGTGATAAATATAGCGGGCCATACAAGCGGTTCTCAATCCTTACCAAAATCCTTAACTTCTGAGAGGAGTTCCTCCATACATACTCGGTAAATAATTCTAGGAACTCGGATCTATCTTTCTACTCTATAGAACTAGAGATCTACCTCTTTAGAATTTTTATTTCCGACGTTATGGTGCCGGAAGCTTTTCTCGTGCTTAACTTTTGGTGAGGGAAACTGCTTAGATAGGCCCGCTATATTTGTCACCCGCGTGTCAACCAAAGGCCCATCAATCCAAATTCCAAAGCCCCGTATCTATACTTATTACATACTAAATCTGACCCACTCTGCCATCTTCTCACGACGAAGTTCTCAACTCTAACACCTATCATCACACTCCTACCTTCCACAACGTTCGCCTGGCACGACTCAACAAAATGCTGTGCATCCCAGACCGCTAAATGCAAAGCGGAAGGACATATGACGTGTGTCTTTTTAAATGCCAAGAATTGATGTGTGAAAGGGGCCACCCCCGGTTGCAAGACTGAGTGTAAAAAAAACATGCCTAAAGATACTGTAGTATGGTCTTGGGATACTATCGAGTATGTATGAACCGAAGTTCAGTGGCGATGATTCTTGCTAATGCCTTCAATAGATCGGGATCCGACGGCCTTCCACTTTGCATGTGGGTGTTCATATGTTTAATACGATGCTAACATCTTTTTTCCTGTTCTGTAGGTGCACAACCTTCAATGCCGACAACAGTCCAGGCCCCAGGGGACAAATGCTAGGGCTTTGGCGACTGGGATCAATTACCTATCCAATCAGTTGGTCAATTCAAAGCATGACAGAACGTCTGGGTGACTGCGAAGCCTAAAACACAGCGGAATCAACTGTATGTGCTTCTTCGGATCTGAAGCTCGGGTGTGGAGTCGACGAGCTTGGGGCTGCTCATTTCGATAACAGTCGCCTGCGACTGTATTTAGTCATCCCATAATCGGTGAACGGTATTTTCGGAAGCCGAAGTTATATGGTATCACGATACCGGTCCGCCAAATTCCCGGGTGATAAACATGTCAGTCCCTTCTTTCTATTATAGGTCAATTTCCGATAAGGAGGCATTCCTGTCCCGTGTGCATACACCGATTAACCAGAACCAAGAAGCATCGATATCGAATTTCATAATTGCCTATTGATTGCTAATTCGAAAATTCAGAGTTCATGAAAGAAACAGTAAAGTATGCTCGTCAAAAGACCGGTCGAGGTTGTAGGAGGGCCAATCGGAATTTCATATCCAGCCTTACCACGAAAGAGATCAAGTCCAGCAGCCAAATGATCGCTGAAAACCCCTATTTGCCGCAATTGTCGTACTTCAAGGCAGTCAGTGCGACGGTCACCTCGAGAATCGGGATAGGGAAGGTGTACGTACTTTGAAATGACATGTCTGTTTGTGAGCAGGCGTGCAATTGACATCGCATCTCCGCGATATCTCAACATTGAGCCCATCAGTGCCCTCCGGAAGAGGCACAGCTGGTATCCGTCATTAAATCTCCTTGCTCATATCGCGGGCGTGTATTTGCTTACTTCCCGGACGCGGAGTCTTTAGGATCCTCGCCGCTTCACAATACATACTCCAAGTTCCCTTGTCCCATCCTCCGTGAAAGCCATCGTATGTGATGTTACTGCAACGGCCAGGACAGATTTTTCCGCCCCACTCATGTATAGCCTTGTGGAACTCCTTCGCATTTATGTCGAACATCCACTGAAATTCTGCGGCAGGTGGTAGAGCTGGTTCAAGGGATTAGTCAAGTCTTCTCGGTTTTTTAGTGCTGGATCTGGAACATTACGATCAGGAGGGTTGGTAACGTAATACGTTATCTTGAGATGGGAACAACCGTTCCGAGCAGAAACAAGAGGGCTAAGCGCCACTATCGTAAGGAGAGATAGTAGATGCATCGTGATTCAATCGATCAATCTTGTTTGCAGTCTATTCATTGACTTCAACGTCTCTCGAGAGTTAAGAACCCAAGTAAGTCGGAAATTTTCCAACAGCTTTTATGTGGTTCCGATCCATATAAACACTCTTTGACGTACTTATAGGAGATCTTCCTCGGCTACAATTGTAAAGTCATCTTGTGGATTCAAGGTTAATGCGGACAATCGCGCCTTGTCTCCGGCTAGAATGACAAGGACCAAGCCAGCCCAGCACGGAGTGATCTCTTGAGTCACATCGCTCGAGTTCGAATGAAGTCTTTTTTCTTGTGAACTGCCTATTCTATTCTCGCTTTTGTGAGGACTTGGTCAAATGATCATGGAAATTCAAAGATCCTACGGGTCCCAACATATGGCTGACCAGCGATGACGACTTGCCGGGTTCCTCGTTGACCTTACTATATATTGGTGTGTAAACCTTCCAGTACAATATCCTGATGTAGCTTTATAATCTTAGTAGCTTCAGGATCAATCGGAGTCTTGTCTAACATTTTGCTATTGTTGTATCTACCTCAGCCCTCCAGCATCTCCTAGACGTACTCACTCAAGTTCTCCGGGGATATCCAACTCAATTCAGGTATGTTAGCAGGGAAATTTTGATCGTGGCAGCTACCACATTAGGAAACGGTCTTACCCTCTCCGTTGGATTAGGGTGCCTTTAAACTCGCCTCGAATCTATGGAATCCATCGGGATTCCATAATCCATGGGGGAGACCCCTTCGTCCACCCTAGCATTATGTGCAACCTATCAGAGAAAATAAAAATCGACTCGCACCCCTAGGTTGTCTCTACCAAACCACAACCAACAGGCTACAGGTATACAAAAATCAGGCTCCTTGAAAAGAGAAAGAAGACGCGGAGAGAAAACTCAAGATCCGAGTACAAAATATCGGCGTGGCAGAAGGAGATACAATTCGAACGTGTAGATGCACGGGCCAAGGCGGGAGTGCGAATCAATCCATGATTCCCCTGATAGGTTCTATTTAGGGATTTCTAGGAGCTTGGACCATGCTTTCGTATATGGACATCAACGTGCAGAGTCGAAGACATGCATACTCGAAGACGTGCAAATTCTAACCGACTAGTGAACCAGAGAGAACCCACGTCCGCAAAAGACAAATCCCAGCGCCAAAGTTTTGCTACCACACTTGACCGACGTGACCATTCGCACAGCAAGGGAGCAGTAACCGCAACATCCCTTCCACCATCATTATGCTATGCATCGATCCCGCCGTCTTCCGAGGATCTAGTTAAGCAAGGCAGACACATGAACGCGAAGAGAGTGTTCCGAGTAGTTCGGAACCTGCTGAGCTACCTTACGAGGTTAGTAAAATCCAAGCCTTTTTGATTCTCTTTCGAATGATTGGTTCTTGGTGGAAGAGCTCTCGTATTTTCTGATCTCCGGTCAACCAATACCCTCGCAGGACGTCCGGAACTCGGATCGATGCAGACTGCACAATGTGTCTCGTGATTACTTGCGCGGAACAGATCCGTACTGTGGTACTACACCTCCACATCGACTTATGGCCAAGAGATGAGGTATGGCCAAGAGATAGGCTACGCTACCAAAGACAGAATTCCTGAGATTCATTGCGTTTTGTGCCAGGCGTTGCAAGTCTTTTACCATCTATCTTGATTGAACAATGAATCACCACTTTCCAGGTGAAGCTGACAGCAAAAACCTTGACGCTGCAAATTGTTTGCCTACAATGGTAGCAAAAGCAAACCCAATCTTTCATTATATTGAACCTTCAGAACTACCCAAGTCGTAATGTCCTCAGGTTCTTTCGCATGGTATCATCGTACGTTTTGACTTGTTCGCTACGCTTCCGTTCTGTATCATCGTCGGTTGAACCATGTTCTAAAAGCCGCGCAATCCCTATTCGCTCCATTCGTCCATTCCTTTCTCCTATTATCAAGAGAACCGGCTCATCATGATTAATCTCATTGAAATATACACGCTGATACCCTAAATGAAGTGCCTCGCACACTTCTGGCAAAATTTTCCTATTGTAAACTTCAATGCAAATTTCGCCCGCTTTGTATTTGTCTTTTCCGACAATTTGAAGCTGAGCATTGTAAAACCATCCACTCTTGCCGAGGATCTTAAGTCGAATGCGAGTGATGAATGACGTCAAATGCAGAAATTGCGACGCCAAACTCTGACGTATGGTCAGATCATAGGTCAAGAACTCCTCCCAGCTAAGAACACGACCGTCAAGCATTTCGATGCTAAACTTCATTCGTGGATCAACTGTAAAACCAGATAGGTCTTTCATCGAAGATGCTGCCGTCCATCCGACCTTTCCTTTCCATCCTGCCCACGACCAGCTCGGCGAAAAATCATTTCTCTTCATCGTATCTCCCCATTCATCCGGGGCCCACGATAGGCCAATTAAGAAGGCCTGGACCGTGCCCCGTTGAGACTTGTGACAGCCAAGCTGTTGCCTCAGAACCGGAATTCCCCAATGATGAGCAATACCAACATCGACCTCGAAGGAATGTAGAATCCCGGTCAACGCGCGTAGGACGTCCTCAGGATGACTCAATGATCTGCCGGAAAATGTTTGAATGTGGTTAAAAATATCGAACTGATTGGTTCTATCCCCGAGGAAGAATTTCGGCAGTGGGGACGACTGATCAACCACATCGACACCTTTGAGTTGTAGTAACACGGGCCATTGAGTTTCATTGCATTCAAGGAGCACGCCTTTCCCCGTAAACACGAGACGTAAGCGGGAAAATACAACTTCCTGATATGTCCACGCCCTTCGATTCCAGTGGGAGTTGGTGATGTCATGGCGAAGTTGCAAGCCTGTGCCGGCGAAGAAATGTACGTTTCCCATGGTAAATTCCAAGCTCGTCTCACGTATGCTATCAAAGACACCGGTTAGTCCATGTGATGGGTCTCGACCACAAGCTGCGATTAAAGTGATGGCAGCGTTGCGATATATAGCGTCCATCAGACCGATCTGATGAGACAACTCGACCTCGTTGCTTTGATCTATGCAATATCGGTCGATCCAAAGATATCTGAGTCCTAATTTGACACTCGCCTGTATGGCATCTTCAATAGTCGCGGGGAGAGACTGAGGAAGGGCTCCATTATGTTTGAGCCCATGTTGTAGCTGCCCCCAAACATAACTCAATGCTGCATAGCCCTCGTAAGCGTGGACATTCGCAGAGACGATTTCTCGAGTTTCACAATCGATCAGCTTCAGATTTGGAACATCGTCCGATCGTGTCCTACGACAGGCCAAATGAGTTTCTCTACAAAGCTGTGTAGCAGCTTTGATCGCATCGAAATCGATAGCATTGGCGTTCACCAGGTAGTAGAAGATTTTGGTGTCGAGTTTCTGCCAGTTTAGGGTGTGCCTCCGCTCACCTGTCACAGGGACTATCATTAAATTCGGGAAATCGGGGCCACCAGAGTGAATTTTAGACGATGAACGTCGGTATATGACGACGAGGTTCTTCCCGTCGATCCGACCATGGAAGAGGCCAAGGAAGATTTGGCAAAGCGGGCACTTTGAATCAAAAGTGTCATAGTCATGGAGGACTTCGTCGTCCAGACTTCCTGCAGTCGAAGCAATATCGACAGCACCCTCAAAGTCGACAGACGCGCAGATAGCGCAAAGGTCATCCCTCTTGATCTCGGGTATTCGCGTCGACATGGTCAAGTCTTCCGATATTCCAAGCTCCGACTGGTCAGAGATGATTTCTACCACGAAATGATCAGGAAAGACCAGGGAGCACTGTCGAGACTTGAGGTGTTTGTGAGATGAGAAGTCGAAATGCCAGCCTCGTCTGACCTCTTGAATCGCGGTGCTTCCAGATCCCAAGGAATGACTTTCAAAGAGAGGATCCAGAAACGAAACAGCTAGTGAAGTCGAGGAAGGTAGTCGTCGAGACGAGAAGTCGAAGCGGCAGCCTGAGAATGATGATGATGATGTTGTTGTTCAGTCGAAGGATTTGAGCGGGGCTGAGCTGAACTCAGCTGCACTGCAGTGAAAACTGCAAGAAGGCGTCAGCTGATCTGACCTGCCTTCACGCCATCCTCGATCCGTCGCAAAGAGTCGCCCCGGGCATTAGGGTGAGAGCAGATCATGAATGTATTGGTACAATTCTACCCATCCCACCCACCACGAAACACTGCAATTGCATGCCAAAGCCCACGCCCACCCAGCCGACTAATGAGCCGGCCTCAGACACCACATGCGGAGAGAGAGAGAGAGCGAAGTGTCCAAACACCACCATCTATGCTGCAAAGAGTCGTTCATCTATACACGTTCATCGCGACTCCATATACATTACACACTACCTCTTCCCCTGCCAGTTAACGGCTGTCCAACCTTACCTCTGACGGCAGGTCTACCAGCTCTCCCTGCCGGAACAGCTACTCTCAGACCAGCAGCAGCGGCACTCCTATTTTCCTGCAACTTCGCCATACCCAATCTCCTCAAAGCCTCCTCGATGGCCGCTTTGCCATCGACAAGTTTGCCCGTGTCCGCCTCAAGCGCTTTCCTCTTCTTCTCTGCAAGTTCCCTCCTGCGTTCGGGTGTAAGCTTCCATCCTTCCGGTAATCTATGGAAGGCCTTTGGTTTGTGGTGTCTGAAATCGACAGGTATGTCTTCGAACGTATCTTTGGGGTCTTTGGATTCCTTGATGAGTTTAGTGACGAGATCGCCTAGGTAGCGCTTGTTTTGCGCCTGGGTCTCCATGCTTTCAGAGGCCATTTTGATGAGACCTGTGCTTGGATTGTAGCGGACGCCCGCGAGCTTGATCATTTTCATGCGTTGCACGTCGGTTAGGTCAGGAATGTCGTTTGGTGCGAATTCGACAACGACCTTCTTGTCTGCAGGATGTTGGGCACCAAAGTAGGTCGTGTATCGGAAACGAAGTGGTTGGTTTTGCTTCGGTGGCTCAAATGGTTTTGCGAGCTCTGTGATTTCGTTAATACTGATCGTCTTAGTCGAAGGAACGGCTCGCATACTATGAAGAAGTGGTAACTCCCACGCAGCCAACCTGGCATACTCACGTAGTTCACGATGTTGATCCAGTTCTTCATGACCCAAAGTCGAGATGTCATCACCTTGGAACTCCTCATCTTCGCCGACTTCCCTCGGATTCTCCTCGCCGTAGTTGAAGAAACCTTCCTCGACTTTTTGCTTTTTGCGTTCCTCAATCTCATCCTTGGGCAACTTACCAAAGTACTTGTCCAAGCCTTGCTCGATGTCAGCTTGCTTCTCAGCATCTTCGGGTCTCTTGCCCACAGAAGCTAGCTCAGCAGCCCAGTCGACAGTCTCCATGGGAGTACCAGCGTCTGCACGGATCTGGTCGAACTCCTCTTTCGACTTGGGAGTAATGTGTCGTATCGTGTTACCATCAGCATCAGTATGCTGGAAGTCTCCTCCTACTGAGAATTTTTTCTCCAGCAATTTGTAGACCTCCTGCTCGCTCATCGTGAGTGGGTCAATCCCATCCGTCAACATCCTTTGATAGTACTCCTCCATAGTGAGATTTTGAAAATCGGCATAACTGCCACCATTGGCTGGGGTGGGAAGTCCCTTTGCTCCTGGGAGCTTGGCTTTTGCCCGCGTTTCGTTAATTAGTTGTTGCCAATGCTCGGGGATCTCACCATTGCTGAAGTCGAATTCTGTTTCGGCCTCAGATTCAGCTGAGTTCGCTTGGGCTTTTATAGCTTCTTGCACTTCCGAGCTTTCCAGAAGCTTGGCCATTTGCTTTCCAAAATCTTTGAATTGCGCAGGCGTGAATTTGAGCATCTCGCGTCGCATCATTGCTTGATCCATTTCCGACGGCTCATCATTTCGTATAAGGGCTGGTAATGCTGCTTCAGACCAAATACCCATCTCAGCCAAAGTAATTTGCTCGATGTTGATGCCCGGGAATCTTTTCTCGTACCACGCAATCCTCTCTGCCGTGGTCTCGCCCTTGTTATCAGATGGTATTTCTAACTCCTGTGGTTTGGCAGCCTTGGTTCGCGCTGATTGTGCTAGTCGGATTTCCTTAGATGCTACGCCGAGAGTCTTTAGTAATTGTGCCTCCTCGTCTTCCTTATCCGCCTGCTCGGATTCACGCACGGCTTGCGACAGTCTTTGCCGTGCCCTGCGTAACTCGGCCTTGCGCTCTTCGCTTTCTGGCTGTAGCGTTTTGCTTCGCTTTTCCTGATATTTTCTGATGGCGTCGGGAATGTCCTTCTGCTGGATAACGCCCTCGGCGAAATCCGCCGCAATGTCAGGCGTGATATCCGGATAGGCTTCGAGAAGATATTCAAGCATCTCGTCCGTGACCGAATTGTTCTGCTGCCATTCTTGGATGTTGTCCTCATTGAGGCCAGCAGCCAACCAAGGATTAGCCTGCTTAGCCTCCTCTTCCGCAGCCTCGCTTTCCGCAATGATCTTCTCAACGTCTGCTTCTCTGACGGTGCCATGCACGACGTCAGCCAAGAGAGTTGGCCAGATCTTTGGGAATTTCTCTCTCAGTTCCTTCATTTGAGCCTCGGACACTTCTGACTCCTTCAACCAGCGCTCAAGCATGCCCTGTGGGATCTGCCACGGTTCTTCCGAATTGATGTATTTTGGAATGTCTGCTTCCGTTATCTCTCCTTTCGCGTAGGAAGTCACCAGATCCGGCCAGATGCCGGGATATGCGTCTCTGAGAAAAGCAACCATCTTGTCCGATATGCCGTACTCCTCTTGCCACGCTTTCATGGCGTCCTCGGAGATGTCCCAGGGATCTTCTTCCTCGGCCTCTTTTTCTGCTTTGATGATTTCGTCTTCGCTGATCTCTCCACTGAGGAGACCTCGGAAGTTGTCTGCAGACATGACGTTCGGGCACATCCCTCCCAGTGCTCGTAAGTAGTCAAGTTGCTCGTTATATACACCGTTCCCAACATCCTTAATCAATTGGGCGTCAGGTGTCACACCGGGATAACCTTCGACAAATTCCTTCAATTGAGTTTCAGTAATGTCTCCAGCAACCACCGATCCGATGACATACACCGGGACCTTGTATTCTTGAGCATTCTGATAGATCTGTTCTGGATCGATATCGCCCTTCAATGCAGCCTTCACAAGAGTCGGAGTCGGCAATTGTCCGAAGCTCTCTACAACATGAACGTAAGCTTCCTCCTGAATCTTCCCCTGATCCATAGCAATGATGAGTTCGGAGTCCAGAGGGATGGGGTACCCGTTGCCGTACTTTTCGATGTAGTACTGCATGCGCTCTTCCGTTATTTTCTTGTCCTCAGCAGCCTCAATCAGCTCTGCTGTGACCCTTCCATTGAACTTTTCGTAATAATGCATAATGCGGTCGTCGCTCATCCCTCTCCTGGCTTGCATTTCACTGACTTCTTTCCCAACCTGTGCATACACCTCGATATTACGTTCAGGCATTGGGATCTCCGGGTCTGGCGCATTCTCAACACCATATTGCTTCTCCACTTCATACAGCTCTTTGCTCAGCTCCTCATCACTAACAAGGTCTTTGATTTCTTCGGCGTCAAGGCCTGCTCTGTTCAAAGCTCTGCCGATTCTAAGGACTTGGGGAGCCGTCAATTGTGCGGAGTCGCCGCTCAGCGCCTCAATATCTGATCGCCTCAGACCGAGCTGTTTCAATTCCAAATCGGTGTATTCTGGCGTCTTGTTGGGGTCATCCAGTAGATGCTCGCTAACGTCCATGACATTCTTGACCCATATCTTCAATTTCTCCTGTACCTCGGGCGGGAGCTCTGCCTCCTCCGCTTCCTGGATCTCTTCAAGAAGTTCCAACAGAGCCTGTTCCGTCAACTGGCCTGCTTCAACAGCCTCGATCATATCCGAGTCGATGCCTGGATACGTATCTATGTAATACTGGAGCTTCTCAAGCGAGATACCAGTCTCTTTCATCCAGGCCCGGACCAGCTTGGATCCTTCCTCGTTGATTTCAAAATTGTCATCGACATCCTCCGGATTAAAGTATTGCCTTCCATACTTGCTAATATCAAGCATTTTCTCTTGGGGAATAATTTCACCCAGCTTTGATGACGGAATACGAGGCTGTAGTGAATTGTCCGTTGACGGTTCATCCTCTTCTGCTGCAACCGGGGCCTGAGTTGTCTTTTGCCGCGCAGCTTCCCTCGCGGATTTGGCGGCTTCCACAGACTTGTTCTTGGGAGACGGTTTCCTCCTTTCAGCAGCCTCCTCCGTAATCTCATTTGAAGTCCCATTTGTGTGTGCTTCGGGATTTGCTATTGACTCGGCAGGTGATTCGATGCCCTGCGGGACAACAGACGCTTCCCTCGCTGTGACTGTATCGTCACTGGCGGGTTCTGGAAAAGAATGATCTTCAGCAGCATGCATGTTATCCAGTTCTTGTCGGGCGAGTATTGAGCGCCCTTCGTTCTGGTTTTGCGAGTTTTCGAGCTGGGCCAGGTCTTCCTTTAGAGCTGCGTTTGACTTTTCAGCTGCATTCTCGACGGTCGATTTGTTCGTTGAAAAATCAGAAGCTGCGTCTTCTTTCGTAGGTAGCTCGATATCCTTGAGGACTGTAGTCTCTTGCGCCGCATTTGGACCTTCCATGGACGATTCAATCTTTGCAGACGTGTCAACCACAACCTGATCCCTCACTGGCAACTCCACATCCTCAAAAACCGCCGAGTCTTCCTCTCTTTGCGGCGCAGTTTCTGGCACCACCTCTTCTTTGCTTGGTGTCTCCTCCACCTCTTTGGATATCTCCACTTCCTTCTCCGAAGGCGTTTCGAACTCTTTCACAATCTCCACCTGTCCATCATTAACATTCTCTCTGGAGCTTTCCTCCGCCCTTGTCTCCAACTCTTTCTCGAAAGCCTCCTCACTTTTAGTCCCCGCTACAGCGTCCGCCTTCTTCTCATCCTCCTTCTTATCGTTGCTCCGCCTCTGAGAACTCGAGAACTGCCGTGATGGCTGCAAACATGACGGTGTACGTAGTAATTGCGTATTCGTAGAAATAGAAGAGCCGGAACTTCTCACTCGCAGACAATGAGAATTTGTAGATAAACGTAACGATGTGGCATTGAGGTTTGGTAATCGCTGATTCGAACGCAATAATAAGCGTCTGATAGCGAAGACCATTGTGCGAAATGAACGTGAATGGAGATGTTCGCGTTCTTCGACTTCGAGATAAATTTTTGGGGTTCCCGCCGCGTGCCAAGCTCCGCTCCCGTCTCCGCTGTACCCGCTGGCTCTACAGAGTGCAACTCGAAACGATCTCGACGTCCTAACCACAATTCGACGGCATACGATTGTGAACTGCTCAAATAGCAATGCCATAATACCCACCAGTTTGCCCTCGAGGCACAACCAAGATGTCCACAGATCGCATTGAAAAAGCATTATTCACAACCATAGGCGCAACAGCTTCTTTCCCTTCCCTCATCAAAGCCGTCCTCGCACCCTGTTTCCTCCGCGCCGCCTCCTCTCACGGCTACACGAAACTAGTCATCCAATTCGGAAGAGGTGGAGAAGCGTTGTTCAAAGAATCATGCGTGAAAGCGCAGAGGGACGGACCATATGGACTCACGGTTGAGGGGTTCGATCTAACAGACGACATGATGGGGGAGATGAGGGTTGTCAAGGCATCAAATCGGGAAGGGAGGGAGAGGCAAGAGGGGGTTGTTCTGTGTCATGCTGGTATGATTACGTCTATATAAATGTCGCCTTATATCGGTTGTGGCTTGGATCGGACACGGAAGGGAAGAGAGTGCTAAAATTGTGGCATAGGAACTGGATCCGTCCTCGACGCCCTCCGTCTCGGCGTCCCTGTAATCGTCGTACCAAACTCAGCGCTACTGGACAATCATCAAGAGCAATTCGCAGAGGTGATGGAGAAGATGGAGTATGCTGTCCACGGATCTTTGGAGTATAGCCACCCTTGGAATCAATTCTCTATCCATAAGGCTGATTATGTGTGGTACAGAAACCTCCCCGCCGCTCTCACACAGGCCGAAACGATGCGGAAAAGGAGTAAAGAGTGGCCGCCGGTGAATAGTGGTGTGCATAGACAGGCCAAGGGGTTGGCCGGTGTTATTGATGAGGAGTTGGGTTTCTTGGATTAGAGCTTCTGTGCGAGATTGAATGCTTGGATACGCTACGCCTTGGATTGAATATTGAATATTCTGAGACACTACATAGGCCGTGAGCTGGACATGGAACATGAACGTGGGCAAAGACTATAAGCCTGGTCACGAGTCACGACCTAGGTGTCGGCGAATTCTGTCACATATTTGCAGGGACGGAAAAGAGACGATGCAATTGCCGTCTTGAGACTTGGTGGCTCGCGGTCTCGGGACAATGCGCGATATGAACTGAGCTCTGGGATCTTTGGTCAAAGATCTGGCTGCTGAGATCAGCCAAAAAGAATGCTCATCGTTCTGTTGCGCAACTCTGAAGTCATTCCAGCTAGTTCTGTAATGAAAAAACAGACTCTAGAGCTATTTGCTCCATGAAGGATATGTTCACTCAAGATAGGGCGATCTGCTAGTCGTCGCATGATAGTATCTGCACTTTCGCGCGAGAAAATTGGGCTGTTTGCTCAGGGTAGCCTATTGACGCCAGCTACTTGGGTACACATAGCGCCATCCCTATTCGAGGGAAGAATAAGAGGACAGAAAGCCCACGCCGTACCTTTTAGTGATGCATCATATAATCCCATCTACCCGTCGTAAATCACATTCATTTCGCACCCTGCAGGAGTCAATTCCTCTAACCTCGGGACATGACACCCCAGGCACGAATCTTGTTGTCGGTGTATCCAGCGAACAGAGTTTGACCATCCGCGCTCCATGCCAAACTCACACATTCTGGGTCTCTGCTCTTCTTTCCAACCTCGACGTACTCTGGCTTCAATTCGTCAACCTTGCTCTTCTTCTCCAAGTCGAAAATGATGATGCTGCTAGACGTGGCGGCGCACAACCAGTATCGGTTTGGCGAGAAAACGAGGGCGTGGATCTCGTCGCCGGCGGTGAGGGAGTAAAGGTGCTTGGACTCGTTCAAGTCCCAGAGCATGGTAGTTCCGTCCTTTCCACCAGATGCGCAGAGGGATCCATCTGGGGAGATGGTGACGGTGTTGATATAGCCGGTGTGCCCAATGTGGTCAGTTTGAAGCTTGCAGGTGGCGAGTTCCCACACCTTGCAATCCGGTCAGTCGAGCAATTCCTTCACGTAAAAACCAGTTTTTCAAAAATCGAGGAGTGGTATGAGATGTTCTTAAAGTCGCAAAACTTCGAGGACATCTCAAGACAGAAATTGCGCGGTTCAAATCAGGAAAGTTGTGAAATTTTGTCTCATAGCCGAAGCTCTGAAGTAGCAAATACTTATAATCATGAATAACATCATATGAACCGCGCAATTTGGGGGGTGAAATTTGACGAAAATTTCGACATACCTTGACAACCTTGTCCCAGCCAGCGCTGACAATAACAGGATTCTGAGGGTTGGGGCTGAACCGTACGCACGAAACCCATTCAGTGTGTCCCTTGTCGGTGATTGTGTATTTGCAGTCTCCAAGGGTGTTCCATAGCTTGATGGTTCGGTCGCGCGATCCGGAGACGATTTGTCGGTTGTCGGCGGAGAAGGAGACGGAGAGAACATCGTTGGTGTGTCCGACGAAGCGACGGGTAGTGACTCCGGTTGAGAGCTCCCAGAGGCGGAGAGTCTTGTCCCATGATGAAGAAAGAGCGTAGGCACCGTCGGAGGAGATAACCTATATAGCTACGTTAGCCCTATCGGAATATTGCACCAATTTCTTTTCGAATTCCTTTCAATTGGAAGGTGGCTGAACGTACACAATCGGAGACAATGTGGGAGTGACCGTGTAGGCTGCGTTTTGGGTATCCGTATGAGGTCTCGTCGCGGGTCAAGTTCCAGATTATCAGAGTCTTATCACGAGAGGCCGAGAGGAGCATATTGGGGCTACAATTGCAGTCAGCACAGCCGTTCTCATAGTCCCATATGCTCTGCGTGATAACTCTTCTTGCGCAAATTGACGTACTTCTCCAAGGAGGTGGCCAGGGAGGTGACCCATCCTGAATGGCCCTCGAGAGTTCCGCGGAGTACAAGCTGCTCACTCATGTCGGCGATGTGTGAATTACTGGAGGTTTTGAAAATCGCAAAGAAAGTTGCTGGTGGTTGACGAGGTCGAAATCGTTCTGTGCGTGCAGGGGTATCGTAAAGGGTCTAGCGCGAGGATATCGATTCCAGGGAGCACCTTGAATCTCCAACTCCTGAACCTCGACGCCTCGAGCAATCATAAAGGTCGACTTGACATCCTCATCAAGTTTACACTGTATATCACACCTCGAGCTTGCTGCTCACCTTGCGTTCCTTCGATCTTCTAACTACAATACCTGGTTTCGAGATAACAATGCGCACCATGATATCAACCTGATGCCGTTGGCGTCCATTCAAAGTCTTTGAGTTCGAGATAGGTGACAATCAGTTCTCTGCATCTGAGGATCTTTTCACCTGAGGCCTGTAACTATCGAGCTCAGACTGTATCTGTAGTTCGGCTACACCTCGAAGGTGAACGAACTGGCGAAACCACTGTAGAACTAGCAACTGGACATCATCCCGTGCATTGCCAGCCATGAGCCTTCAGCCACTGGACCCGTCTCTCTTCTCGCGGTATCTTGAAATTGGGTTCGATAAACTCTAGGTGTCAGGTCGAACCGACTCTAGATTGTCGCCTAGTCAAATACCACCTCAGTAACCACAGATGAATTGTTCAAGCCGCGAAACACACTACTAGTATCGCTACTTGCAATCAACCAGAGGTAATCGCACGACAGAAATAAGAGCCGATACCTAAGATCCTTCGGCTGCACCTATAATACTCCAGCCACTAAAACCAACCTCTTCACAGTTAAGTCGAGAACGAAAGTCGCGACAATTTTCTCCCACAATCCCGAGATCGAAAACTCGTATTTGATTCAGGCAACGACTCGAATGCTTGAACGAACTGGCAAACATTGAAAAATTCCGAAAAAATGACATAATGGCTTCAATCATCGGCAACTCGGAAGTAGCACCCCGCTTCCGTCAAAGATCAACATCCTTTGGTGCGGTAGTGTCCCCGTTATCGACACCACGCAGCAAATTCCGCTGCCCCTTTTATGGGTATATATAGAGGTACAAAGAACCATGATGGCCCCATCAATCAGGTACGAGCATTTCACTGGACATTATTGTGAATCGCGATTATTTCATTGGATATCATCTCATCCTAGTCAAAGACCAAACAATCATGTCCAACAAAGGCGGTTGCTTCTGCGGCAGTACCCGCATATCCTATGACGGAGATGCGAAGATGAAGGTATGCATATCCACTATCCAATGCTTCTATTCTTCCAATGGCTTGTAATAACCAATTCAAATCAGGCTCTCTGCCACTGCCTCGACTGCCGCAAAATTTCCGGCTCAACCTACAGCACGAACATCATCGTCGACGACTCCAGCTTCAAAGTCCAAGGCACCCCAAAGGAAATTTCCAAGACGGCCGATGGTGGGAATACTATTACCAGTTATTTCTGTCCCGACTGCGGAACGACGCTTTTCAGGAAGGGCAAGACTTTCGAAGGGAAAGTGATTATTAAAGCGGGTGTTATGGATGATGTTCAGGCTTTGGAAGCGGCGAAACCGACGGCGGAACTGTTTACTGAGCACCGAGTTGGCTGGGTGCCGGAGACTGCTGGGGCGCAACAGATGAAGGGAATGGGGTCGTAGGGTGGTGACAACACTGATCGATGCTTGGGATATTGGACATATTGTCCACTTTCTGGCGTGGTGTCTGGTGGACTGTTTCTTTGTGATTGTTCAGGCGTCGTAGAAGTTTTGACGATTCGGACAGGGGTGTGTCGTTTCATCGGATAGTGCCTGAAAATCTCATGCCTCGTCATCCGAGTCCTTCGGATCAGGAGCCTTTTCTTTGATTATCTATTTTGTAGTTAACATCATGCGTTCTCTCCCAGTTTGACCGTGAGCGCACGAGATACGTACCCTCTTCACCTCCGCCTCCAAAGCCTCCAGAGTCCCATCTTTGACAAGACAATTCTTGTCGCCTAGGTCTTCCAGAATGAACCTGCGACCATTCTGCTCATTCACCTTCTTGATGATGGCCATGATGGATTCGTCGGCTGTGACAAGGATACCTGATGGAAACGACGTCAGTTTTGAACCGCATCCACTCTCAGTCTGCAAGTATTTCCAGAGCACAACGAAGTCCCATATTCTCTTTAGCTGGCATCGTCTTCAGAGTGTGTGAAAGAGGAAGTTCATCTAGTAGGGTAGATAGAAAGCTCAGGAGCCGAGAGAGAAAGCATGATTTCGAGAAATAGAAGACAAGTGCTTGAGTAGTAGTTGCTCATAAGGGAAATCCAAAGTCCATATGCAGCCTTCCATTCCCATCAAGATCTGGTCACCAAGTACCGTACAAGTCCATCGCTCGATTCAGAAGGCTAAAAATCGACTTCGTGATATGGAAACGATGCTTAAAGTATTTGGATGGAGTCGAGCTTTAATCGGGAAGCATTGTGGCGTAAAGTAGGAATTAATGAGAAGGCGGCTCACCTGGCTGTCCCTTGACCATGACTGTCTGTTGGCCTCTTTCACCGAATGAATGTTTCAAGGGCTCTACTTCATTCCAGCTGGATGTGTTTTGGCTCCAGAGTGTGTTCGTGATTGGAGTAGATGGGGAGGATCAAGCTTTGTGACAAATACGATATGCGAAGCGGGAAGCTCAGGCGGGACGGCGACATGGGAATGTTAAAACATCATGGTACCTACCTATGATACATCCACCACGTCCACGTCTCAACAGCCGCAGGCAATGCCACATCTACCGCTTCATCACATGCCATCATCATCATGATTCCACGCTGACTGAGAAAAACTTTCCACTTCTCTTTCCCTCCTTTTCCAAAATTCCCTTTCCGCACCTTCCGGCCGCTCGCGTGCCGTGGCTATCTACTCCTAGGTATAAATTTTTATGCAACTACCATCCGCAGTTGCAATTCGCCTGGAACACAAACATGCATCTCGGTTCAAGGCCCAGATGGGCGTCGAGGGGTTGTCTGCATCTAATTCCCCTCCTATCGGCTCTCATAACCACATCTCTCGCACAATCTGGAGCTCAAACACCTAATACCACTCTATTCACCCTCCCCTCAGCGGCCGCCTCAACAATTAATGCTGCTGCGACTTCCGCCTACCGACCCCAAGGCTCAGACAACGCTCCGAATACCTTACAAAGCCCCGTCGCTGGCAATTCCATTCCCCCAGACCAAGACGACGACGACGATTCCCACTCCGGACTCCTCAACTATTACTTCGTCTTCCTCGCCCTCTTCATCTGCCTCCTCGTCATCGGCGTCTACTTCATACACAAACGCAAACGCGCTCAAAAACAGGCTTCGCGGAACTCAGGAGAGAATGCACTGGCTCGGGATCTAGATGGCTGGACTAGTGGTCCAAGGAGGTGGATTGTCGGACACCGACGGGAGGAGTCCAGGAATACTCGATCGGGAAGGGAAGAAGAAGGCTTGGATGAGTTTGGAGAGGCGCCGCCGCCGTACATCCAGGCTACGAAGACGGTGGATAATCGGGAGACGGAGGTGGAGGGTTCGCAGTCGGAGGTTCAGATTCCGTTGGATACGTTGTCGAGACATGATGACGAAAGACCTGCTACTGTGAAGCCGCCGGGGTATGTGGAGGCTGTTGGAGAGCAATCGAGTGGCACGATTGGAGAAAGAGCAGGATCAGCGTCTGCGGAGCCCTTGAATAATGTCAGGTCGTCACCTTGAACACCGAATAAACAAAAGTACCACGGATTGGATCGATAGGGGCATAATCGAGGTCAAACTTTGCATAAGCGTCGGTGTTTGGGATCTCGAAATTTTCGGTTTAGATGGCATGGTCTGGTCAATGGAAAGGATACATAGGATATGGTCGGCTCTTGTTGTTCTGGGTTTAAGCACGGGACTACGTCGAAGCACTTAAATGTCTGGCCTGGCGAGGCTTTACTGATTATAGATATCGCAATTGTAATATGTAGACGTAAATTTTTGGTGTTTGTTTGAACGCCCCTTTTGGATTGCTTGTATATGGTGAGTGCTTTTTAGATCTACCTTTCGAGACCACAATTCAGTCTTATCTTAATCGAATGCCATGACTTAATTGCCTTTCCCCCTGTGCTGTGTGGTGAAAGGGCTGTACACGCACGGATCAAGACATCTAAGGCTCCATGCTAGACACCGAAATACCACAAAGACTTCTTACTTCTCGCATCTCCTATACGAGAATCCATAGGGGGGCAAGAAGCTACAATCGTCCAAATCATAAGGGCACCAAATGCCTCGACTCGACAAGGAGATCACGAAAAAGGGGATCTGAGCAATCACAAGAAGTAGGATACCAACGAATGCCATAGTCCAGATCTCTTTCTTGAGACTAGGTGATCAGACTCAGACGAGGTTTTCAGCCGAGGTAGCGTCGAGGTCGGTAGTATTCATTTCCATCATAGCTTATACGAACAACAGGCCAAAGACATATTCTCCAAAGACACATCTCCACAATCCCCAACTCAAGCAGGAACAACCTTGACCTTCGTCGCAACAGCATTAGCCAGATCAACCTTGACACCCGCGCCCGTCAAAACATGGATCCAGAGTCTCTGCGTATCGCTCAACCGATCATTCTCACTCTTCACCTCCGCGAACCTGACCTCCCTCTTCTCCGGATGCCAGAGGAAGAGATCGGGTACACCGCCGCCCCTCACGGAATACTCCTGCGCCATGACCTTGCAAATCGTGCTCAAAGCATCGCCGTCGAAGAACTCCGCGATCTCGAGTAAGTCGTCGATATCGTAGGACCAGTCGAGGCCGATGACGCAGGTCTGTTTTTCGTGGTGGGCGTCGTAGACTTGTTTGATGAGCATGGTGGCGTCGCCGTTGGCGATGTCGTTCAAGCGGCGCGTGATTTCGCTGAGACGTGTTGGGTAGAAGGCGTCTGTGTGGAGATCGAGGGGGCATTGTTGAAAGGACGTTTGGAAGACGTTGGGGACGTAGGTGAAGAGGACATCGAACAAGAGGTAGGCGAAGAGTGTGCGGACTATGCCGCCTTCACTGTGATAGCCGCGATAGCCTTGCGAGCGATAGTGAGAAAGGCACATTGCTTCGACCGAGCACTCTCCGTCATCCTCCAGCGGATCGAGCCAGATGGTCTTCGTGCTGCGCGATGGGCCTTTCGGTCGTCCAGGTATTGTTGGCTGGACGGGTGGCGCCTCACGAATGACTTGGGTTCCGTTGATTGTCACCTCCGTCGGCACAGCCAGTCGAACATGTGAGAAGTCATGCTGCAGTCTCTTCGCGATCTTGAGTTTCTTCTCGATTTTGACAATGCGTTTCTGCAGGTCATAATGATAAATAAGATGCACCAATGGATCTTGCAATCCATCTTCGCAAGTCGCCAGGGATGTCCGCCTCCAATGCTTTCTCTGCGTCTCCTCATCTCTGTTACCTGCAGGGGTCAAAGCATGCATATAGTGCTCTTCAAGAAGGGCTCGCCGCTGATACCATGCACCACGCCGAGAATGGTGGAATAACCTCTGTCCAAGGAGTTCAACAAGCAGATCATGCTCCTCTTTGTGCCGGTGCAACTTTCCAAAGACGTCCGCGGCTTTGTGCATGACACGGGTGTACACCCAAGCTGGTGATAGTCGGCGCAGGTATGCTCCCTCGCCGCTTTGATATACATGATCTTCTTTTCGCTGCTCTTCTTCGAGCAGAGCCCGCCACCGAGGGTATATCTCTTCATAAATATCGATGATCGTCTGCCACCCTTCTGCTGTGGGCTTTCCATTGAACTCCAGAATATTGTCAACCCGATTTTGTGTCCTCAAGGACGCTTCAAACTCTACCAATAAAGCTCTAGATCCAAACACACTTGCAGAACGAGACACAACATAATCTGGGAAATTCCATCGTGCTATACGAGCCAGAATTATGGTGGTGAGAGACTTCTCAGTCCATTCAGTGGACCGGTAAAACACTAAATGCACCCTCTGAAAAAGCTTGAGTGGGGCAAGGCTGAGCCTCACGCAGGGACCTGTCTCATTCATGATTTTCCGCGTAAAATGGACATCGCGATTGCGGTCATCATCGCCGCTACTGGGCGTACCTGACCGTGACGTCGATTTCTCGCTCTTACTGTCCATTGGCGATTCTCGTCCTTCCGAACGAATGGACTCCGTAGTGTCCGAACGTCGAAGTATCCCCGTCTGTTGCTTACTCGATTTTCGTAGTGCTTGTAGCAACTCTTTTTTATTCTTGCCTCTTACCTTCGCTTCCTTTGCGATGACCTTGAGCTCCGTCAACTTCAGTAAAGATGATGCCTCCTCCAAAGTCGTGATCAGATCAGAATGATCAGCGAATGTGAAAGTCTCGTCCAGATTCGTCCCAGGCGGTGGTTCCAACTCTCCAGGATGATTCTCAAGTCCAGTCTCAGTCTTCGGCAACTGCCTAACTTTTTGCAACTCTTCGATAGCAGCATCCAAATCAGCAATATCTCCATGATATCCTAGATCTCCGATACGATGCCACGCACTGGTTTTCCTCAAGAACAATCTTACATAGAGATATTGTGCCTCATATCCTAGATCCCTCCAGAACCCAAACAAAGCTCTCTCAGCTTCATCGAACAGGTGGCTTTCCTCCTCCAAGACAGTGTCCAATGCGAGATTGAAAGCATCAACGTAGATCGAGCTTCGTCCCCTAACCCACTTCCGGTCGTTCAATCGACTCTCCGTCGTCCCGAGTTGCTCCAGTTCTGCAGCCCGAGTAGCCTCGTATTCATCAATAGCCTCCTGCTCATTCTTTACAGCCGGAAGCGCGTCTTCGAGATTTGTCTTCCTCGTTGCAGGTTCTCCTTCCTTCTCTTCCAAAATGTCTGCAGCCTCGCTCTCGGCATCTGAATCGGGCACGACTCTCACTTTTTTGATTGGAGATGCTCTTGAAGTCGGAGAACCCTTCCTGATTCGTGATCGTTTTGAAGGAGAGGCAAGAATAAGGCCAGATTCAACGGTATCCTCGTTTTGTTCCCGTTTAACGCGTTTCATCGGCCGTGGAGAGGGGCCGTGTGTCTCCTCGACTTCGTCGAAATTCGTGGACTTGGGGTGTTTGATCTTCTGGGCAGACATGCTATTATGCTTCGCCGGGGTACGTGGCTGTAAAGCCATATTGGCGGAGGAGGGAAATGAGAGGCGAAGAGGGAAGATGTCGTGTTGTGCAGGAGATTGAGATTAGCTTTCTTGTAGCGCGTCAAAGGGATACGCGAAATCACGCTGCCAAGATATTGAGATAGACTTCATCTCAGACATCTCTTCTCAAACCATCCACGAGATAAACATTCGGAATATCGCTGCGTATGAGCGAGCTTTACTCAGTCAAAGTTAGATTGAATATCGATCACAATCTAATTAAGAGAGCAGAATGATATACTGCAAAACACGAAGAAAGAAGTGACGCACACTCGATCTCGTTGATCTTGCTATTATCCATCCCCAAACTCCGGGTTGCTTCCTATCATAACCACTTCAGTTGCCATCTGATTCCCGAGTACCTATGCCTGCAGTGGAACCAAAAACCAACCGGCCCGTCCCAGACCCAGTCCTCGTCCAAATGCAACACCAGAGACCGGTAAGATAAGACCCAAACGCCATGCTAGAGATCCGCCCCGGACAGTGCAGCGCAATGCGAAACTAAAACATCAGTTCTTTTCTTCTCTCAAGCGCTCGAGAGTTAGTTCATCAAAAAGCAAACACCGACAATTCCACGCCCATTAATCCGAAGCACGGCAATAATCTACTTTTACAATACCATTGAAAAGCAAAGGAACAAATAATAAAACGCGAGGAAAGAACACACTTTCATTAAACCTTTTCTCTAATCACACGAAAAGGTCTGCCAAGAAAAGGCTGTTGATGAAGAAGAGGTCTAAGCACTACCGCCTCCCGGACTCGCGCCACCACTCATCTTCAACTTAAGCTTGAACTTCGGCTTTGGCGCCGTATCGGTCGCCACCGGGACCACCGTGTTCGAAGTTGCGTTGATCGCTGAGGGAGGCGGCGGCAGCGGCGGCGGGTTAGCAGCACTATTCGCAGGTGTCGGCGGCTTAACAACAGGCGCTGGGCTCGCCCTCGCCGAATAGGTAGCAGAAGCTGAATGTTTGAACGAACGGGCCGCGTTTATTGGCGGTGTTCCCACTGCCCGTGGTTTCGGTGATAGTTTCGGTGTCCGTGACTGTAACAGTCGAAGTTCGTCTTTCTTAGTTGGCAATTTGAGTATCACCAACTTCTTTTTCTTCGCTCGAGGTGATGCCTGTGATGACTTCGGTTGAGTAGAGTTCTTGGTCGAGGTTGAGGAGGCCTTAGGCATGGAAGCGGGCTTCGGATTTGTGGAATTTTTGGAGGTGGACAAAAGCTTCGGTCCGGTCGTACTTTTCGGAACGGACGAGGACTTGAGACCGGACACATCTGTCGAAACTGGCGGCAAAGGTTTCTTTGACTTTAGTGGTTGTGGCGTGGGCGCAGACTGGGCGAGTGAAGGGGGCTGTGATAAAGTAGGCGACGGCAGTTGAGCCTGAGGTGGTACGATAATTGTAAGAGGACTCGGCGCGGCAGGAGTCACAACAGGTGTAGCGACGGGCGAGAAAGGCCTTGCTGTGACGAATGGGGCCGGAGACGATGCCTTGGGCTTATTATTTTGCTTGACGACAACAGAAACCTTCTGGCGCTTTGCTTGTGGCGAATCCCCGCTCGCTGAGGAAGACCGGCGCTTCTCTGGCTTCTTGAGCTCGATCTTGGGGGCGGGCTTGAATCTGAATCTGTCAATCTTGAAGAATCGCATCTTCCCATTTCCCTTATTCTGCACGTTCCAGTATCTGGGCATTTTGAGACTGATTATGAGACTCTCGTTAGCCTCGTAGAGACGGCTGCAAAGATCGAGAAGCTCGGTAAAGTCTTTCGTGCTCAGATACGGTGATCGAAGAGCTTCAATGATAGCATCTTGCAGTGCCTCGTTGTCGCTCAGCTGTCTCCTGAGCGAAGCCAGTGCGCCGTCCACAGTCTCGAGAGCGAGTTGCCCAGCTGGGGCTGGAGCGTCGTCGACGATCATCAGATGATTTACTCCATTCTCCTCCTTCTTTTCTTGGCCTTTGGTCATCTGCAAAGCAACATAACCCAAGCCCCGACCGATGATTCGCCAGAGCCTCTCCCGTACGAGATGTGAAGGCTCTGATGCAAATGAATGCAATATGTAACGCAGAAAATGATTCATCTTCAGCATACCGAGAGTGACAAGACATTCGAAAGCCATCAAACGGACATCGTCCTGATTCCCGGGTCTGGTGTACCTCAAGAAATGTGCCATCTTAAAGGGAACAACCTTATTCTCAATCAGACGCGTAAGACTGCGCATTGACGCGAGTGTGTAGACGTTTCGATAGGAAGGAATCCATTCATCAATGCGTCGCAGGCGATCGATCTCGTTGAGTGCCGCTTTCTTGAACACAGCTGCATCAGTTTCAGCCTGGATATCCTCCATTTCATCGTCATCGTCCCCAAACGAAAAGTTGATATTATGACCACGATGCATTTGGTTCTCTACCAATGTCTCGGCGAGGCCAGCCATAAGTATGGCAACGTACTTGGAATCGGAGTACTGATTGTTCGAATTGTCATTGAACTTCAACTTGTCCAAGAAGAATCTTTTGATTTCAGGCGGAGACTTGCCATCAGCATCTCGAATCCCAGCCAGGGCCTGAGGGATGATGCACTGTAACCAGTAAAGCCGATGGTCTGAAAAATCGTTCGATCGAGTCATAGGCGAGTTTTCGAAGCAAAAGAGGTGCTGAAACGCTTTCTGTAAATGGAACATGCCTATCATGGCTGTCTGATGGGTGGCACAGCTGGCGAGCGCAGATGCTGCCAAAGTTCGGACACCATGAAAGTAACGCGGGTCCATCAGTGTCCTAGTGAATATCGAAGAATGGAGAGCACTTGGTGGCTGTCTCGAAAGCCATTGAAGAGCCTACAAAAATGAGCTACTGGTCAATAAAGCGCATTGAATCCAACGTACCTCTATCTGCGCAACCACGTCATTGTCCTGTTGTAACTGCTGGACATACATGTAGTTGGGACTGGGCGAATAGATGACAGTGCATATCCATTCAAAGTCCTTGTCGAGACGGATCCACTCGTAAGCTTCTTCCTGCATTGTCGCCAGATCTTCTTGTGACCATTCAGTGAGTCTCCAATCTTCAACTTCTTGATCTCCTTGTAGAACGTCACCCAGGGCATACGTGACTGGTGCATCTTCAGGCGCATCTTCATCGTCGTTTCGATTCTCGGTAGCGGCAGCTGCACGCTCCTTCGCTCGCTTCGTTCTCTTGAGCCGCTTGTATTTTGTATTGTAGTTGAATTCAACTTTCACGGTCTGTTCTCGAATTTCGACAATGTGCTCGTATGGGCGCCCATCTGCTTCTTGAACACGCACTGTTATCGGACCCTTGGCTTGTCAGCATCAATGGATTAAGCTGTTGGAAGACAACTTACTGTAAATGCTGGCTGAAGCGGTCCGGCATAGATCATGTTCTCGTATTCTTTGACCTCCCGCATGAAATTATCTGCGTTCAATACCGCTGCTTTGTCTCCCAAAACATCGTGTGCTTGCGTTTGATTGATGGTCACCTCCACCGACATCTTCTTTTTGTTGAACTTGTGAGTCACATGGAACGTCGGGCATCCAGCGCCGAACACCCACTGGTCAAAGAAGGATTGTAGCTTCTGGTGCGCTACCTTGTCCGAAGTGTAAATCAATCTGTCAGTCCAGATTTCTCCATGTGGGATTCTTCCCATGCGAGCATCGGATAGTAACCGCACTAGGACACGAGGTGCGCCAGTAGATGCATTCTGTTTCACCAGTCGTTGATGGAAGATAAAGAAGACTACAGGAGCCTTCAGCGTCAAGAAGTCGAGCTCTCCTTGGTCAACACCCAGGATCGATCCACAGTCATAAATCGCAGGCCGGCCCACATCTTGTTGGATAATCTTATCTGCGGCGAGCTTCTGCCTGTAGCGCACTTCATTTCGTCCCCAAAGTATAGCCATGAAAATATCGGCCATGAAATAAGATGCACCCACGATGATCCAGTAATCCTTTGGTTGTTGAGCTGAGACAAAAACTCCAATCCACTGACTCGCAGCAGCATGAATGAGCTCCCGAGAATTTTCGTAGGCTGGATCGATGACATTTTCTGGATAGAGCAGCCGGGAGCTGCAAATGGATAGTGTCGCTGTGTCCAGGACATTTGGAGAGAGATCGTCCACGAAAACCAATTTGTAGCTCTGGCAGTCCGGAGCAAAGGGATAGGCCGTGTATGATTGTTGAAAATGATCGATGGCCTGTCTTGTTAGTAACGCTGGAATAGATACTCTGACAAAGTACGCACCATTTGCAAAGGTATGCCAGTATTGCGGAGTTCTTCCTCCCTTCCGGGCAAGCAAAAACCGTGCACGCTGACAGCCTGTTCCTTAAGCTGATCTTCCTTTCCAGTTTCTCGAAATTGTGCAAAATCGACTTGCTCAAAAGGACCTATTGTAAAACCGACATGATGTGCGCCAACCGGAGCAGAGCAGTGAAAGATCCATCTGCGTACTGCGGGGTCACCTCTGTGAGGTGCCTAATCAAAGTTAAGCGCTGGGCTTCTTCGAGCATGAGAACGATCACTTACATCACTATCTTCCATTAAGCCTGAGCCAACAACTTGCAGTTCGAGGTCTTTCTCCTCGTCTGTCAAGTTCAAGAAAACCGCAGCTTCATCTTCGTCAATGTCCATAGAATCATTGCCAGCTCCATTTGCGAGACTGTTGTTTCGATTGACAGCATCAGGGCGTCTGAGGCGAAGGAAGTCGCCAATGGTCCGCGGGCAGTCTATTCTCAATCGCCAGGAACATCGTGATGATGCCAAACCCACGATAGGAAACGCAAAGCACGGAAGAAGTCCAGGGACCGATGAGGCGCAAGTGTACATGTGTGGATATCGGGAGTCGCCCGGTTGCATTCCAACCCAACGTATTGCTTCTCTTGATTTCTCTACCACATAGTGCACCACAAGAGTTAGTGGAGTGTACACAAGATCACCATCCTCAAAAGAGGCCGTCATAGCTGCATCTATAGCGCTATCCACCTTGGCATTACTTGTGCCCGAGAGATCATTCGGGTTGAACTCCTTGATGCGCACATTTTTAGGTAAGGTCAGGATGATCGTAGGCTCAGGCGGGTCTTTGAGCTCATGCTCAATGTTGCGCCGTAACTGCTCATGCTGCTGGACGGTGTAGACCTCTCGTACCCGGTATGCCTCGTATGGGTCGCGAAAGCGCGGTACCTCCACTGGGTGGCCTTCCACAGTCAGGCTCTTCACATCAATGCCTCGACAATTCAGAGGGATCGTCCGTAAGTCCTTGGACAGAGGTTGTATTGTGATTGTCGCAGAGCCGACCAGTTTCCGCGACCGAAAGTCCACATCGATGTCGATATCCTGATGCGTCACTGAGAACTGAGGTTCTGTACTCTCCTTGGGCACTTCCGCCTCGACAAGAGCTGGCATTTTGCTATGCGGGCTCTACCTCGCAATCCTGGGGTGTCTGTGGAAGCGCAGCGTCATCTCTGGCGGCGCTTTATAGAGGCAGTGAGGGAGCGGAGGGCGAAGCGGTCGGCGGAGTGAGGAGTGTTGTAACGGTCGAGGCGGGCTTGCCTTGGTTGGAGCCCACAAGTGCTGCCTGGTAGATGTTCAAGGATGCGCAACAACCTCTTGAGAATCGTAGGTGTCGTCCAGAGAGATCCTATGGGTATTACGAGGGTTTCTGAGTTGTAGCGATGGCAGCGCGCTGCTCTTCTCGCTGCCTGATGTGGATGTACGTGTGATGGTATCGAAGCTCGACTTCTGGCTCTCGAACTCACGTGATTTGGAGTTTTGTAACACCGACTGCCAATGAAATATGACGTTACAAGTCCTTATTGTTAATAATTATAGTTGGTCATTGGGAAGATCGGTAAAATGTAAAGTGGATACACGTCAATTTACTGCAATTCTTCGAAGTACTAGTACTTATCAAAATGTCTCATTTTCACCTCCTCAGGGCAGGAACTAAACGACTTGAGAATGTAGCAGAAACTTGAAGGGACACTCTCGGGTATTCATGCAAGCCAAAACTACTCATACAGCTGATGCTACCTCAGTAGATCTGGCATGTCCAAATACAACGCATGCAATACTCCGTCCGCTCAATGTCATAGAGCTTTTGACATGCTGAACCCCGTGAATGCCGTAAAGGAAAGAAAACCACATCGAACGCCGAACCAGATGATTGTCAATCATGTCTCGCTACTCCCGCCAGCATCTTTCAACTCCCTATTCCTTCGCCGCCTCTTTCTAGCGTTGGCTCGAAGTGCTTCAGGCGTAATGTAATCTTCAGGTAACTCGAAGTCCTGCTCATCAAAGTCAGGAATTGGTTCTCCAAAAGCTGTCATATGTCTGCTGGTCCTAGTTTCTCCCATGGCCTGAGCTCGCAAGTGCGGTGCCTTGTAAAAGCTCGTCATGGGAGGTGGGGTTTTGACCTCCTTAGTTGATGTCGCAGAAGTTCTCTTCCGCTTTGCTCTTGATCTCGGCCTGAGACCAGCTTCAATTTGCAGCTGACGAGATGCTGAGGCGTCAACATCGCTGGAGAAAGTACTATTGTGGTCTTCTTCTTCCTCGTCTTCCTCCTCTTCTTCCTCGCGAGCTCGTTCTTTTGCCTGCCGTAATCTTTTCTCCTCTTCCTTCCAAGTTCTAAATCTCTCTACCAAGGCGAGGACCTCGGAGATAAAGTAATCTCGTTTTGGCTTCCAGCTCTTTTGTTCGCCTTCGGTGACCCCAGTCACACCCATCACGCGAAGCCAGTCTGGACCTTGCAGTCCTTCCAGCAGACGTTCAAGATTCTCCTTCTCGTGCTGTGCTCGCTCTTTCTCAATGTTCCTTGCCTGCTTCTCTTTCCGTTCGGATCGTCCATGGCACTTGAGGAAGAGACTATCAGGAAGCGGATCGTCTGCATGGTTTGAAAAGCTGGACGGTACCGATGGAGCGGCTATAGTCTTTGCATTGTTAACATTACTGTGCGGAGAAGGGGGCACTGCAGACGGTGCTGGGAGCGCTGGGAGCTGTGAGGATACTGCAGGCTGTTTTGGCGTGGCCGGATTTGAGATTTTCTCTTCCACTATGTAGATGTGTTCGTCCGCGCGCAAGAACTCGGGATCTTGATGGAGGCCGTTCAGAAGTATATCCTCGTAATGGGAAAAATATAGACTCAAATCACTCTTTATCCGCAGATTCCCATCTTTGGATCGCAATGTTCTCGTTTCCCTGGCCGAGGACGCAGACGCACCCACCATATTACTGCCAGGCTGAGGTGTGACATTATGAGACTTGGGTGTCGACGCGCCCGAGCTGGGATCTCGAACGGTGAGCCGCAATCGTGTGCCATTGCTTATAGGTGCTTTCGACTGAGGCCGTGTTTGGGCAGGTACGGGGTGGTTTTCAGAGGGAGGTTGTGCAGGTGGTAGTGGCGATAGCGGTTCGGGTTCGACAAGCTCGATCGCGGACGAGGATAATGGGCTGCTCAATTCGCCAGCAGATAGTCCTACGCTTGTCGAGTTTGTCTCGTGTGTCAGCGGCGAGGGGTTGCTCGTTTCGTGTGTCCTCCCGAGTGAGAGTGGACTGAAATAGGAGAGGATCGAGGAGCTTGTCGAGATCGTTGGTTCAGACTTGGTGTTTTGAGGTTTGACGCGACCTCCACTGGATCTTTTTAGACCAAGGGACGGTCTTACTGAAGTGACCATCATTTGGCTGGTGTCGGAAGGTCATCTTTCTCCATGTAACGCGTGAGGTTCTCCGACGCTTCAAGCGGAGGTAGGTGGTCGAACATGAAGGGGTACACTAGAGGTATTATACAACGCTTCTCTTGTTTTGGAAAATACGCTTGCAACATCGAATAATCTGGAAGTCGGTACAGAATATTGCTGATATCTTGGAAATGATTGCTACATTTAAGGTGGATATCTACAGGCTGGAGCAGCAGTATTCTCGGAGTAGGTCAGTGGAAAGAAGTGCGGCTCTCTGCATTTAACAGGAACTCATATTATCAGTCGTCAATATCCCACGTCTTCAATTGT
The DNA here is from genome assembly GCA_007735645.1 of Venturia effusa. Lineage (NCBI taxonomy): Eukaryota > Fungi > Ascomycota > Dothideomycetes > Venturiales > Venturiaceae > Venturia > Venturia effusa. The sequence goes on along the minus strand of CP042185.1, from coordinate 1,778,580 downwards.
GGACATCGAATACAGTACTTCACAGAGCCACAAGATGGTATCCAGTCCATCGTTGGTACGCTTGAGGCGAGTGGTGTGTAGTGTAGCGAGTATTTCCCATAAAGTGACCGCCGAAAACTCCACACTGCCCATGCTATATTGACGCATAACCGTCCTAACAAATCTCATATACTACTCGTTTTTCTTCGCCGCAGCTTCTGCCTTCAATCTATCTGACTGGTCTTCTTTCATAGCTACGATGACATATCCTATTAGGACAACATTGGCTATGACAGCGGCAAATCCGCCGGCGTATGACGATTTGCCTGATTGGGCCATTAGCATATGATCAAACGAAAGTCTCGGTAGAAAAGATGCCTCGATTGATATCATGGTCAAGACAGAGGAAACACGGATATACCTTTGAAGATCGTGTTCACAGTCAAGAAATAGCTGCCTATCGGAAAGACGACCATGGCGAATGTGAAGGCAAGAAGCTTGAAAATGACGGATCTAAGAGTGATTAGCAATTTTCTTATGAGGTTGGAAATCGCATTCTGCAGACGAAGAGAAGGTTTGCGGAATTGTCTCTATGTATTGGTTAGAGGGGTGGCTTGAAAGGGTGCCCTTTGTCAGAAGTATTCAAGGGCATAGGATATATCGGAAGCAGAAACCAAAGAGAAATATCAGACTTACGACTCGACAGCAGGTCTGATATCTGAAGGGCCATCGGCAGGTGCGTGCGGGTCCTTCTCGGCAGACGTCTGGTCTGACCGGACTGTTCGTCTGGTCGCCATTGTGAGGTGTGTTTGTAAAAGTAGTAGTGTGTATATGGTAAGGTCGGTAAAGACCAGGTGGAGGCTTATATGATTAGTAGATCAAAGAGCAAAAGACACCTGGAGGTTCGCAGTCGACGTGTTATAGATCGGGCGACACGGAGCGGAAAGTGTCATTCCTTCTGAGGGGATGAAGTTGAAAGGTTGATTGATTGATTCCTGGTCATCTCATACTAGCGGGAGGCCGACCACCATCGACCTTTCGGGTCTAGCCCCGTCCATCCCACAACCCGCTTAACCACTTGGACAGACGGGGCAGTTCAAACTTCGAAGGGGATACCTAATCGGAACTCCAACTTCAAAACTCCCAATCTTGTCCTCCGCAAACAGATATTTCCATACCAGCGAATTCCCCCGACAGTGCCACATTTTCTTTCTCCCGCGGCCTTTGAGCTCGCGCTTTGTCTCTCTCCGCCTGCAACATAACGCGTTCCGTCACCTTCGCTTCTACTTCGCGAAATTTCAACGCTTCCCATCACGGCCGACTTTTCGCGGCACCAGCTACGCGACTTCACTCATTCGCACCTGGCAACTACAAAATATACTCTATCGCCATTGGTATACAACGCTACTGCAAATATATCGCATGGATTCGGACCCAATAGAGGAGACACCGCCGCGCCGCTCCACGGCCATGAACTATACTAATGGCCGAGCGAATGCTTCACAGGACGAATATGGCGATGATGTTTTCGACGCCGACACCATCCGACAGGCCGACACCATAGCCACACAGCCTCTTCACGGTAGTCGTTCCGGAGCCATGCCATACAGCTCCCCCTCCAACGTCTCGTCTCCTCCCGCGCCGCAGCACTATACTCAACCCACCCAGATGCTCCATCCACAGCAGCTCACGCCCCACCGCCAGCACCATGTATCACAGATACAGGTCCCTTACTCTTCTTCACCTCCACCTTTTCGAATGGACAATTCTCGATTCGCTCAACCCTCGCAAGCCACGCAAGGCCCACAACAAAGCCTCACGTACAACCGCAACATGATGGCGCCCCCTGGGACATTCTTTCGGCCGCCGATGCAACAGCCTACGTATCCTATGACTAATGGCTCTGGCCAGTCAATGTCGCAGATGAGCAACTTCGACGATCCTCCTTTGGCTGCCGATTCCGACTCCGATGGCGACGGCCATCGCTCAGACATCCCTCCTCCGAATTTTGGTTTCCAGCAGCACATCTCAGGCTTCTACCACAATCCCGCACCTATGAGACCTCAATTGCACAAGCGCGCGGCTGAAGATTCGGCGTCCGCTTACGGCAGCGTCTCGCGCCCACCGAAAGTAGCTCGAACGGTCCCAGCCCACAGTTTGGCGACCGAAGAACATCAGGATATCGACATATCACATATCGAAGACTGGTTAGAGCGTCAAAATGTTGGTCGAATGCGAAATATTGTTCCCAACTACCCTATCTGCAAGTTGCTGAGCATGCTAAGGGCAAAAAGAGGCAACTATGATGATGCGATCGATGCTGTCATGCAAGAGATCGAACAGATGGAAGGCAAAGCCACCGGCACCATCGACGTGTCTGACGACGAGCCCGAGCTTGTAGGCGTTGCTCGAAGCACGCCTAGTCAACCAGCACCTGCACGACCTTCAGTAAAGCACGGGGCTGCAGCCAATGGGAGGAGTATTCTGGACAAATACTCCATGCTCAGCAATCTAAAACCACAACTGCAACCAAAACCTAATTCGCAACCCAGACCTGTTGCACCGACCCCCGCTGGATCGAAGCCCTCGCTTCCTTCGGCGCCGTCTACACCACTGCAGCCAGTCCGAAGACGACTCCAACAGGGTCGACGACCGGATCGTCGCCTAGACTCGTCTCCCGTCGCATCTCCCGCTGCGCCTTCGCCCCAGCCTGTTTTCTTGCATTCGCGGCCGAAAAAGCCCGCGGATCCTGATGACTATGTAACGGACGAGGAGTTAGAACCTGATGTTCGCGAGGACATCGATGCGCAAGCGTTCGATTACTTCAACAACATCGCGACCGAGCAGGACTTACGCGATATGACGAATTGTACGGATGAAGAAGCCAAGCTGATTTTGTCCAAACGTCCTTTCAAGTCACTAGACTCCGTACGAAAAGTCGCAGTAGCTCCCAAGGAGGGGAAGAAGAAGAGGGCGGGAGGAAATCAAAGAACGATTGGTGACCGGATACTGGATAAGGTCATCGACATGATGACCGGACTGGAAGCAGTGGATCGAGTCGTCAAGCTATGCGAGGGCTATGCCAGTGACCTTCGTTCGTCTCTGCAAAAGCTGGGTATTGACACCGAGAAGGCTGTCGTGAAGGATGGTCTGTCCCTCACGTGCTTGGAAGATGAGCCGAAGATTGATTCTGGTGTCGCGACACCCGCCAGCGATGTGCAAAATTTCCCCCAGCAGCCAGCAAACATGAATCCTGAGGAGACAATGAAAGACTTTCAGATTGTTGGCATGAATTGGCTGAATCTGATGTACACACAAGGACAGAAATGGTCCAAGAAAAGTGGTTGCATCCTCGCAGATGACATGGGTTTGGGAAAGACATTGCAAATCATATCATTCCTGTCTCATCAGCTAGAGAAGGGGAACAATGGCCCTCATTTAGTCGTCGTTCCAACCTCCACTCTCGAAAACTGGCTGCGTGAGTTCAAGCGGTTCGCCCCTGCACTCAATTGTGAGCCATACTCTGGTAAACAGTCGGAACGCTCCGATAGACAGATGGAAATGGAAGAGTATATGGCGGATGAGACAAACACGCCAATACATGTCATTGTCACCACCTACCAGTTGGCAGCCTCAGCAAAGGACAACACTTGGCTGCGCAAAACTTTTAGTTTCAACTCGTGTATCTTCGATGAAGGCCACATGCTTAAAAACCGCAGCACGGAACGATACAAAGCCCTGAAGAGGATTCGAGCCAAATTCCGGGTGCTGCTGACAGGAACCCCTCTACAGAATAACCTACAGGAACTTGTCTCTGTCCTTGCGTTCATCATGCCAGACCTTTTCGATGACTGTGAAGATGATCTCAACCTCATCTTCCAACACAGGGCAAAGACCACCGATGAGGACCACGCGGCTCTGTTGTCAAAACAAAGGATCCAGCGTGCCAAAACGATGCTCACGCCATTCATCCTGCGCCGAACTAAAGATCAAGTCATGAAAGACCTTCCAGCAAAAAGTAAGCGCGTGGAGCTCTGTGATATGACGGAGGCACAAGCTTCAATATACGATGGATACAGGCAGAAGTCTCGGGAAGTTTTGAAAGCACGCAAGGAGGGAAAGTCTGCTGGAGAAGAAAAGGTGCCTCACATCATGCTTGAACGACTTGCCGCCATTCATCCGATACTTCACCGTACCCACTATGACGACGAGACAATCCGAACCAAGATTGTGCCCAACGTCCCACGTAAGGGCACGTTCAAGAATTGGAGTGACATCAAAATGTTCGAAGAGATGACTTGGTTCTCTGACTTCGAATTGCACGAAGTCTGCAAGAAATACAGCAGTGAAAGCAAGACCCTTTCGAGGCTCACACTGAAAAACAGAGAATGGATGGATTCTGGAAAAGTTCACAAGCTGGTCGAATTGCTGAGAAAGTTCTCCGCTGAAACTGCTGGCACTGACAAGGAGCCTAATCGCACTCTGATCTTTTCGCAGTTCAAGAAGAGTTTGGACGTCCTCGAAGAAGTGTTCGTCACAGAGGGAATCAACTACACTCGTATCGATGGTTCGACGGACATCAATGATCGTCAGGACTATATCGATGAGTTCCAAAAGAACAAAGAAATCGAGGTGTTCATGATCACGACGAAGTCTGGTGGCGCCGGCATCAATCTGGCATGCGCAAACAAGGTCATCATCCTCGACCCGTCCTTCAATCCTCAGGATGACATTCAGGCCGAAAACCGCGCGCATCGCATTGGCCAGACGCGTGAAGTCGAGGTCATCACACTCATCAGCAAAGGCACCATCGAAGTTCTCATTCACAAACTTGGGCAGTCGAAGCTGCAGCTTGATAAGCGTGTCGCTGGAGGCGACGACTCTGATGTCATCACCAAGCGGAACGAAGCTCTGTTGGAGGAAATGTTGATGAACGGCGAGGAAGACATTCCAACTCCGCCGAACGAGCCTGTCGCTGGTGACGGTGCCGATGGCTCGACGAAGAAGGAGGTCGAGGCAATTGGGAACGGGATCAAGGAAGAAACCGGCGTCAAGGATTTGAAAGACGCGTTTGCCGAGGGTCTGATAGCGAAGGGTCTCGACGTCAAAGGCGAGACGATACAGGAGTGAACCGCAACACTTTGATCGGCTAAGCCCGCGGTTGAGTTTTGACCTTGAACCACATCGCACGCGCAATCAGCGAACGCATTTCGACACGAATTACATTTCGGACTCACGTCAGCATTATTACATTATAGGCGGTCACGCATTCGATGTCCTACACACGTTTTCTGGCGTTTTGTTTCCGCATTTATCGTTAAAAGGCTTTCATGTTCGAGTACGATAATCACTCTAGACTCTTGACTGCATTCTCCATGGCGCTTGATGATGATGTTCACTAATGGGGTTGGGGTTTATGGATGACTGGAAACGGAGGGAGGGTGAAGGTTGGGATTTAGATTTGGGACGGCACGGCGTGGCGTTGCTTGCCGACGAGAGTATCTGCATCTCTTAAGCAGCATCTTTTAGATCCGGTAATGCTATTTGGTGATGAATAGGAATAATCATCTCCCTGGTGTTTATGTGTGCGGTGTTGTGATGAGGAGTCTGTGGTTATGGTTTATATGCTGGGAAGAGTGTCTTTCTTGGTCTATTCTCTGGACTCCTTGATCTTTCATATGGACCTCGTTGACATTGTGTCGTGCGGGATGTAAGATTTACTACTGTGACCACTTGCAGGACATTTATTCTACCTACACCTCGGATCCAATTCCAGGAGGCACCTACTACTCCATCCTGTCCCTTTTTGGGGGGTCTTTCTGCGCCGGGTTGGGGATGGAGTGGTTGTCGAACTTTCTTTTTTTCTTTGTGTCTTGCTTAGTTGGTTCTGGATACGAGGGGGGTGGGTTTTGGAGGGATGGGTTAGGATTGAATGGGGTGACTGGGTGGATGGGTGGATGGGTGACTGGGTGGATGGGTGGATGGGTGGATGGGTGGATGGGTGGATGGGTGGATGGGGGCATTACGGATAGGGGTGGGGAGGGACAGGTAGAACCGAAGTAGCAGGAGATTTCTATTTGGGATGCAAATATGGTGATTTCTAGTTGAGATATAAATTGTGGTGTTTCCTTGGGTCTTCCTAAGTTGATCTGCAGGGTTTGAGGCGGGAGACTGTTGGGTTGCGAGTTCACTGGGGTTGACCACGGTTTTGGGAAGGGAGATGGATATGTATGTGGGGTCCGGGGTTTTTCTGCGTTGTTTGTACAGGATGGTTGGGTCGTTGTCGTTGTCTGGACGTCTCTTACTTGGTTGATATCTAAGATAGATTCTATCGTTGAATACGACATGAAGAGATGTTCGGTCTGATACCAATTTAATCAATGCGGGACTTCTGTTGGCCGTTCGATATCACGTCTGCCTCTCTGATAGCCTACGCGTTGATCTTATCTCAGCGGGTTTCGCGGACAACGACGGTGCTGCCGTTGGTAAGGGGATTCTCAAAACTTTGGTACGGGATACGGGGTTGTAACCGTCGGATAAATCCCTTATAGTAGTCGTACTAACCTCGTCTCCCCTCCATCTTTTTCACAAACACTCTCCTCTCCTTCCCCCTCCCTCCTGCTTGAAGTTTTGTCTTCGCGCAAGGGTCTATCTCTTTGAATCCACCGCTACCAATCCTCCATATTCGATCTTGCTTCGTCTGATCGTCTTCGAACTCGTCTCCAAGGACTGCGAGCTTGTTGTTCCCTGCGACGCGACAGTACAGACACACCCTCAAGGCGAAAAGCCCCGATGGACTGACGTTGATTTGCAGTCGGCGAAGGGGGGCCTCAGACGGTTCTATGTAATACTGCACTGCTTAGGCGCCCGTTCTCCCGTCAGCAGTTGGCTGTCGTGTCCCAGTTGCTCGGCAGCTGCGGTAAGCACGAACTTGAGACGGGGCGCGTCTACTGAGTACTGAGGCCTGAGGCGCTCCGCCCAGCAAGCAATAACCTTGGGCGTTACGATGCAGCGATCGCCGGGTTCATTTAAAACGAAAATCCCCCACGAATCCACGATCCCCTCCTCCTGCAGATGGCGAAAGTGTGGCTGGAATTGGCTGTTGAAATGTGCATTTCGTCACAGCTGCACGGTGAAGAGAGAGTGTGTGTACGTGAGTGAAGACTCCGCCATCCATCGCGCATGCGAACATTGCAAAGGCAAACGAACAGCCGCCCATTGAAAGGTTCGTCGACCATGTAGGATTTTCCAAAAAAAAGTCTGTTCGTTCCCTACTACTCAACAGGTAAGCGCGTGGACTTGATGTGGCATAGCCTCCAGCACCGCCATGGTCGACCAGAGTAACGCCTCTTTGCCCAGCCTTGATCCTGGAATAGCTCGCGGGTGTTGGCGCAGTCGCCTTGATTGATCGGGGCCGGGTTCCCTAACGTTGAGCCTCCAACGATCATATTCCTCCGAGGGATATCCCATCAATCTGCTTTCTGTCTTGCGTTCTGTTGTGTTTACTTCCTCTGTCCCACTTTGTACTCTCCTAGACTTTCTTGCGCAGTATAAGACCGTATAATGCCATACGGGAGAAGAGAGCCTTTCTCGCTTACTTTGTAAACATTTTTTAACCTCAGCGGGAAGCAATGGCCGACTTGATAGGTATTGGATTGATCTCCATGTCGCGTTGGACCTTGTGCTAACTGCTCAATAGGACGACGAAATCCATCGTCTTTAAATGGGCGCGATCTATCTGTAGATATGCCTTTACAGCCAGTCCACGCCGTCATTCCTCGAGAGCCTCAAATCACGCCTGCGATGGCAGACGGAGCTGCCAATGTCTTCACAACAGTGCTCTATCCATCAGTCCCGACTGAAGCACCAACTGCCAATGTCGTGCCCATCTTCATCACATACACAGGCACGCTGGTACCTACGGAGGTTCCAGGGGGATTTCAATGGTCCTCGCCTGCATCAGTGCCAGCCACAATTGCACCAACAACACCGCAAAACACCCCCACTGTGGTCAACTGGCCGACTGCGAGTAGAATAATGCCAGCAATCGTCCACACCTCTATGGCAATGCCCACGAACATGTTGCCATCGTCCATGTCAATGCCTAGCTCGTGGCCCACCAGTTTGCCGATACCGACAAGTTTTTGGACATCTTGGAGCTCCAGCATGACCAGTTCATCAAGCCTGACTTCCTCTTCCACGAGTAGCAGTACAGTCTCGACCCCTTCAAGCACGTCCTCTTCGTCGACAACAATGAACTCTTCCACCTTGTCAACCTCGACAACAGCCTCCAACACGTTACCAGCCGACCCAACGGGTACTGGGCTATCCAACATGGATGAAGCTCAAGAGACGCACCGACTCAGCACTGGATCTATCGCCGGCGTTGTGATCGGGGTAGTCGGTGCCGTCATTCTTTTCGTAGCTCTCGCAATCTTTCTCTGGTCACGGATTAGAGGCTCAAAACGACCTGAATCTCCCGGTGTCTATCCAGAAGAAGCGTATCTGTACGATCCGCCCATCACTCCGCCTCGAGGGCCAGGCTCAGGAGGCAACGACGGAGACATCGGTCGTGCGCTGTCTCCCGCAAGACCCGGAGAAGAAAGAGAAGGTCTGATCACAGGCGCCACTGTAGCAGCCGGCGGAATAGGCGCCGCGGCTGCTAGGAGAGGACGTTCTGGATCCGAAGCTCGGTCTTCGCAACAACGGCAACGCTACTCGCCCATCGAATCTCAGGAAATGGCAGAGCGAAACTTCACAGTCCCATTAGCGGGATCATCACACACCCAGCCCGGTCCATCCACAAACCAAGATCCCTTCGCAGATCCAAGATACGAAGTAGGACCCGGAACCGCCGGCGCAGCAGCAGCAGCAGCAGCATCATCAAGCTCGGACTGGCCACTAGACCCAGATGCCGATGCCGGGTTAGGATCACCACCCAGAACCGCCTCTACGCGACCGCCCACCAGACAACCGACGCGCCTATCCACCGGACGCCCTTCCACCTCCCGTTCTCGAGCCGCAACACCATCCACAATCGCCGGCCCCAGTATCTCAGGCGTCGGCAGTCCAAAATACGATAGGAGATTGAGTGGCGGGAATCCTGGATTACCGCCTTCGAATACCATTCGCGAGGTTATACCGAGTCCGCATTTGCGTGAGTTGAGGAGGGCTTGGGGTGTGGATCGATAGCACGTCTTGGGGATTCGAACATGCATTTCTAGCCGTTGCTTTGTACTTTTAGCGTGGCGCTGGGGAGTTTTTTTGCCGTTCTTTTTTCGAGGACATTGTACCTGTGATGGGGGATTTGGAACTTGAAAAGGAAGATTGGTGGTGTGGTGTGGTTTTTTATATACCCCCCTCGAAATAGTGCGGAATAAGTACGCTACTGAAGTAATTGAAGATTATTCTTATGTCTGTCAACCAAAAATAATCACCAATAAGCGATCTGTGAAATTATTTTTATACTATTTATTCTTGTCTCTATTTTCTTCAACCAAAGCTATAGATATTGTCCTAGCTTAGCAAGGCTGAAAAAGAAACGAACCAATAAATGGAAATCAATAGGTAGGTAGGTAGGTAGGTAGGTAGTTATCTCCAAATCCAAAACATGCTAATCGAAGGCGATTCAGGAACTAAGGTATATATAGCTGAAAAAAAAATCAATCAATTAAGATTGTATTTCTAGCTACTACCTTACTACCTACCTACTTTACAATAGAACGATTAAATAGTTTAGAATCTAAATACCGCTAATCTACGTAATTAGGAGATTGGCCGGAATCTACTAGTATAGTTAACTATAGAGCGTAGACGGTAAACGTAGACGTAGATAGTATTCCTTATAAGGTATCGACGGAGTAAGTAAGTAAGTAAACTATAATAAAATAGAGATATTATAGATAGGCTAAAAAGGAAATATAGCCGGCTAACTTAATATGGAGTAGAATTAATAGCGTACGTAGAGTAATATCGAAGTAGTAGGGTTTTGAATTAATCGTTGGATAGTAAATTATTAGGGAGGGAATTTATTTCGTTTCTGGAAGGACGGATCGTAGGAATGGGTTTATTGAACTATTTGTTGGCGTGGGGATTTGGTTTTGGTAGTAGAGAGTAAAGTCGAGGTTAAGGAAGAGGTTAAGGAAGGGTTGAGGTGGGGAGATGGGGTAGCGAGACGAGAGTAGGAAGACGGGACGGGATTGAGGGTGGAGGATACCAAGCAAGGAATAGAAGTAAGGGAGGGAGGGAGGGAGCGTGACGCGTCAATGGAACTAAAGTAAGAAGTTTGGAATAAAGTAACGTGATCCCTTGCTTTTCCTTGAAAAATTAGTTAGTATGGAGATCCCTTCTCCGTTCTGTGCAATGTATTCCTTTTCCATGACGTATGACCGAGTCCTATAGGTAGGCCCTGCTACGGCGCTGCCCGGGATGAAGACGGACACGGCATAACACTTTTTTCGTATCAAGCCCACTCACTCTCAGTCTAGTAATACTCACCCAATTTTAAAACATTATACTATTCTACTCTTTCATCCCTGTGCAAACCTCCATCCATATATGGGAATGTAAAACCACTCCACCACCCCCGAGTCTCCGTAGTTCCTGATGCCCCCCAATTGCACCGGCGGGGCGAGGTTGGAGGCGAGGAGGTGTAGGTAGGATCCAAGAGATGACGGAAGCCGAAAAAAGAGGAGGAAGAAATGAGAATGCGAATAGCAGGTCTTCGGGACGGGACGTGATACCTGAGAGGCCGGGAAACTCGCAGCTCTATGTGTTGAGATTTGGTTGGAGAGGCTGCGAGTATGACTTGCAGGCTTTGTCTTTCCTCACCAGCGGATAGTAGAGTTGGTAGAGCTTTTATGGACACATTGCATTGTCCTTGGAGAGAGTGTAATCTCTGTCCGTTCCTTTAAGGAATGACGATGATTGGCGTAGGGGCCAAGAAGATTCCCAATTACCTGTCCGTGCAATTTCGTTTCTGTAGCCGAGAGTTGACTTTGAATGTAGCCTTCAGATACTCCTGTAATGGAATGCTTGATTGAACACTGCGATATTTGGTTTTTTTCCCAACAGTGAAATTGAAAAAGGCGTCGGACGATTAGGGACGGAATTCCTAAGTAAAGCTTCTCCGTTCAAGGTCACTTCATGGATGTTCTTGTGTGGGGCTTCATGGCAAGCCTCGTAGTCGCTAGCTACTCTGCCTCTCGACAGGAAGGAGGAGATAGGACGAGTTAGGAAGTCTCATTTGGACAACCCCAGTGAAGCCATCATCAGGCCGTTATACTACCCACTCTCATAATGACAGGGACCCGATTATTCGGGAATCCCAAAACCGGGCCTTTATTGACACTCTCATACCACTGCAGCCAACTGCTGACCAGGTAAAAGAACGAGCCCCACAGACTTGATAAGGAACTTTGGTATCCACCCCAGGAATAATCGTTGGACATGACTCCGAAAATCGCGGACAATCTAAGGCGAGTTAGTTGGGCTCCTGATTTAGTAGTGAAAATCGAATGAGAACATACAAGAAACCGACGGATCCAACTGTTGCCCAGAATCCAATCCACCACGCGATCCGATGAGGTAGAGGGCGGTGCCACTTCTCCTGCGTGATAAGCGTGAATAAGATACTCGCGACAAGGAAACAAACAGCGGCGACTACTTGAAGAACCCAATACCCACCAAGGGTCTGTCGCCAGGTGAAATTGGAAAGGATGCCGGGTAGACCGATGACGCCGCAAATGGCATACAGTGTCACGCCAAAAAGCTGGATCACGCAGGCGATGTATCCCATATCTTTGATGTGATACGTGATCAGAGCGTTCCAAGTTGGCCACCATCGCCAGGTCATGTATTCGTGGAACTCGCCTTGTTCGATCGAACCCATATCAACTCCGCCACGCCTTGGAGCAGGCGCCTTTCCAGGAGGATATATCGATCCCGGTGTTTCTGCCTTGTCCTTGGTCTTCCATCCAGCTTCAGGATCCACGAAATCCTCCTCATCACCTTTCGACTCCGAATCGTGTGAGTGATGATGCGGTATCATGTGACCGAAGAACATGTGCAGTTTCGCATCCATGAAAGTCTTCATCTCCTGATCTTTGCCATCCAGGAATCTTTTCAAGGCCGCACCTCCAAACGAGCCATCGTTGATCGCTTCAAAGTACGACATGACGGCCCCGATTTGATAGAGAAGGGCGCCGAAGAAGAATGTCAGAGGGCTTCCGTATTCGGCTTGCCCAATGAAAACCGTGTCGGGCCATTGAAGTGGCACCCAAGCCCATGCAGACGAAACGATGAAGAGGACCGATCCCCAGGTATACGACCAGCCGGAGTAGAAGGCCATATCCCAGTAGGGAAAGCTCGTGAGCATGTTCAGGGAGCCGTAGACGGCATTCCTGAGGTGTATGTACAGAGGAATCTTTGGCACACCTTCCATGCCATTGATCACAACCGAGGATTGTCGCCGTGATCTGGCTTCACTGGGTCCTCTTGATGTTTCATGATGTAGATGGAGTTTCCGCGTAGCTTTATCACCATGCTTTGCGCTGTCGGTAAATCGGAGACGCTGAGCTTCGTGAGGACTGTTGCTTGTTGTTGCTGCTGGGTCGATCTCTTGATGAAGTTGGTCCCGCTGTGAGGAAGCTACTCGGGCCGAGATGTCTTCGCTCTCCTCCGCCACCTTCTCACCATAGCCAACTCCGTTTTCGCGTTCGGGCGCGTACTCTGGTCTCCTAAACCTTGGCGATACTGGCGAGTCCATCTTGCTCCGAATAGTTGAAGTAACGGCTTGTTCGAGGATGCATCTAAAGGACCCGGGCGTGCGATGAGACCTTCAAGGACCCAACATCAGGATTATACAGAGACTGATCAAAAGGGAAAAGGTTGGAACTGGATAGAGTCGAGCATTCTCTTACAAACTATGGCTTGCAGCAACCAAGGCAATGACATCAGACAGGTCTGGGCGGGTACTTGACCGTCGATGCCGCACAGCATGGTGGGCGGGCATTTCTTTTGATTCCTGCTAACTGGAAGCGGGTCGAGGGAAATAAGACTTAGTTAGCTATACACGCGCGGATTCGTGTCGATCGATTCGCTGCGGCACGTCCAAGTCAGCAAGTGCAGTCGATGAGATCAGTTGCTTCCAGGCCTATTAGCACAATCATACAACGCCTGAGGAATCACAGAAATCGTGGTTCCAGCCTGGCTCAACGAGAACAACTGCAAATCGCCCTTTGACATGATCTCGACGGATCGTAGATAGGTACAATTTCTCCTCCAATTGAAGTCTGCAAAAACTTAACATGCCCGGCGCTCTAGCACTTGCCAAACACAAACTGGCAGGGTCCTCTACAGGGGATGTCGATGCACTTTTGAGCCTCAGAATCCCTTTCAATCGTAGGCGGCACGCTCGGTGAAGTCAACTCCACCACATTGTGCATGCGTGCCGCGTAGCAGTCCATCATCCATGTCGATCCAAGGAAAGGCGGCACGGCCTTTTTGTAGGGTGCATTGCAAAACCCGCCGCAGGGGCCTGCGTTTTCCCAAATGTTGGTCCACGCTACCCATCTCGACGCGGTCTCGGCGAGGTCTTTCCTGAGAGCTTCTGTTAATGGGGCTTCGCCCGCCTCGCATTCAAGTTTTGATGGAGTGCATTTGACTCGGTAGGTGATGAGGGCTTGTTTGCAGCGTGGTTCTTTCCCGTAGACTGTAGCTGGTGCCAGAGCAAGGAGTGTAGCGAGGTAGGAAGTGATATGCATGATGGCAGGTAATTGGATTGTCGTTTGGAGTGTGGAGTGTGAGGAGTCAGTGTGTTGTGCTTTTCAGTCCCAAGCACGAGGATTCTGGCTTTCTTTATACTTCAATCTTCTTACCATGGTTACTATAGAAAGAATGTTACTACGTCGGTCCGCTGTAGCAGGAGGTGGAGTCGGAAATTATGCTGTGTATGAATAGACCATTAGCACTACGGAGTAATTACCGTACGGACATCGTTTCTACCCATTACTTCTTCTGACAGGTGTGCAATGTGGGACCGGTCAGAAGATTCTTCACCCGTAATCTTCATCATCTAATTATACTCGATGTCGTGAGTATCTCATCAAAGTCTCGTGAAATCTCATCGCTCCTCCGGCCCGGGAGAGGATTATGCGTCTGCGCTCTCGGAGCATGAAGCCCCTGTAGGCAGCTACAGGACTGCTTGAGGTTTAGAGATATGACCACTTCAAATTTGTAGGAATGTGGCCATCTCATATGTTCAACATGCATCTCATCTCTTCAACATGTCACATGTTTGACAGACGAGATGGCCACATTCTGGCGAAATTGGACTCTGCAATTTGAAAGCGCTGGTTTGTCCGCTGTGGCGGTGTGGTCTCAAAAGTGATAATGATCATGCGGGTCTTGACATATGAATATCGAGCGATATCCACACCTATAAAAATCCACACCTATGAAAAGGTTGTGCACTGCATGTTCCTGCCATTAGCACAGGAGAATCCTAATATGTAAGCCAATCTACACGGAAAGTACCGAAGAATGTATATTGTACAATTTTTAGCAGTGAGAATCAGTACTCCGTTGTCTCAACAAGTCACATGTTGAGGCTCTGGGATGAAAGGCTCGTTCTTTTATGACACTTGGCTGTCTTACCTCAGGTCCTCGAGTCGAAGACGACTTGGGACTATCCTCATAACCTTCAAAGCTAAATGCATAGTGGCCTGACTGTGAGAGCAATCCAAAGACGTTGTTTATAATAGTACAAAAATGTTGAAAAGAGTGGTTGTCATCGTTCGATATCAATTAATCACTAAGAGTTTGTTAGAAAGATGAGTGTCAATGTTTAGATGAATACTATGTAGAACATATCGGCCCGAAAAGTTTCCATCCAAGGAGAGAATCCTCAACCTGCATACAAATCCAACCTCAAAATCAAAATCGAACTCGAAATCATGCACTTTACTTCCGCCCTCACTTTTATCCTAACTCTCCTCTCCACGCAAATCTTCGTCCAAGCTAAATGCAATAAGGGAACGCCCAAGCCGAATCGCGCATGGAAAACCAAAGAAAAAAAATGTGAACCATCAGGTCAGTTTTTTTATTGTGGGGGAGCTACTACAACTACTCTTAGTACGTTCAACTCCCGGCCCCCTTTGTTATCTACGTCTTACAGTGCTGACCTATAACAAAGCTGCCAAACAATCCCAGATTGTCCTCCGCGCAGGAGATCACGATTCTCTCGTCCTCGTAATCTGCGGTAAGCTTGTCTACTACGGGCTCTTGTTCTGCACAAAGGGAGACAAGTACAGGTTTAAGGTGCTGAACTGCAAAGACGGTACATGGGAGGTGTTCGATGCCATTCAAACCTGAGTGACTCCGGAGGTCTACAAGACACTGGCAGCGATATAGCTGGTGATCAGTTACAACCTATCAGGGGAAATGAAGGTTAATTCGCACCCCCCTGTCACCTCCCTTACCAAACCACGCCCAATAATCTATAAGTAAAGAGAAAGTAGACTTATTCGAAAGAGAAAGAAGAGGAGAAGAAAGTACTCGATATCCGAGAGGGAATTACTCGAAGGGTAAAGAGAGAAAACGTAAAGACGTATTAATATACGGGCCCTAGCTGGGGTCATAATTAACCTTTATTTCCCCTGATAGGTTGTACATAGGGAGTTGAGTGACATCGGAAGACTATAATAAGCGAACGATGGTTGTGTACACGATATTCCCTTTATCCTATGAGAGTATTTGCTTTCAGTGCTGCCGATTGCGAAGTGTCAAATTGGGGCTTATGGAAAATTACCCCGTCGCTAAATCCGCTGGAATTCTCCAACCTGGAATGGAGTTGAGAGAGTACGGAGGTCCGGATAGTAGATCCTTGGAAGCGAGAGGTATTAGCCTATCAGCGCAGAGCGGCGAAGAGCGGATGAATCACCTTATAATACTGAACCTAGTAGTCCTTCTTGGCATAGTAAAGCGAGACAATACAAGATCAAGACTCTGAATATTGCTTGGATGGAAATTAAGAACAAGTATCTTGAAAAACCGTCCCCAGCGTCGCATTCCTACAAAGTACGTAGAAGTTTCCTAAGATTTGTCTGGACTTCAGACTTTATTTTCTCACAATAATTGAAAACTGAATCATGCACCTCACCGCCCCGATTACATTTATTCTTACCCTTCTGATTACGCAAATCCTCGCCCGTCCCGATGAGAACGAGGGTTGCGGGAAGGGGACCTTTTCCCATCCTCGTGTCTGGGGACCTCTCGGGGACTGTGACAAAAGGGGCCGAAGATACTACTGTGAGGGAACCACTACTGTTAGTATGTTTATACCTTACCTTGGTATCCTTATGTGCTCTCAGTATCTCTAATCTGTCAAAAGCAATCAATCAGTCCCAAATTGTCCTCCGCGCCGGATCCGTCGATTCCACGGTCATGGTATCCTGCAGCTACACCGAGTTCACAACTTTTTATTGTCGAGCGGGCAAGACGGGGAAGTTTAGGTTCATGACGTGCAAGGACCGGAAAATTACGGTAAAAAATGTCTGGGACGGACCTAATTACCCTAATCATTAGCGTCGGAGGAAAAAAGGGGAAGAGTTGAAGCTAAATAACTTGGAACGATCCATCAAACACTTTCATAGACCTGTCAACGAGGCTCAGTTGTCCCGGCTTCCGCTCTTTACAGAACACTATCTAGTGCGCAGTTGTAATCTTGGTATCTGCGTACGCCGCGGCCGCGCTAACACATGTATATCTTCCTTGATATCGAAAGATGAATCTCGTGCTGAAAGGATGATTACACGAGACAATGGCATTTCCAACCCAACAGCCACAGATTTGACTTGAAGTTCGAATGGAAAACTTGAGGTCCCAGTCCCCCTGCTCGTACACATGGTGAGCTACGCTCCGGACTCCAAGCAGATGTCTTTCTCGCGGTCACAATATTGTGCTTTCACCAACAACGAAGACGCGCAAGTCGCCTTCTTTTAAGATTTCGAGGGCTGAGACAGGCCAGTGTCAGGACTCGTCGGATCATCGCGAAGTTGTATTTCAACCTTTTTATTGAATCGTCGGATGAGGATTTTGGCATCACAAGGCAGAAAGCGGATAAAGTACTCCAATAATCCTATTCTATTTTGTCCAGCTGGTCTTAAGGGGAAGTTTAGGCCGCAGGCATGCAGGGACAAGATATACGAGGTATACAATGTTGTGGAGGAACATGACTTTGGGTAAATGGATATTCCGGGAGTTGCAAAGGCTCTTCGCTCAATTCGGATCGTTCAATCAAAAAAAAAGCCGGGTCCGGCAGATCCACGTTGCACTGAAGTCAGCAGATAACGAACCCTGAGCAGAGTACGATGCTAATGGTACAATTACAGCGATCTCGGATTTTGCGCACAACAAGAGCAGCCTGGTCATCATAGTTCTCATAGTGTAACTGTAAGACACCAATCCAGCGACTTCGGAATAAGTAGGTTGCCATCCGCGGCGCTTTTCAAGTCCCTTACCCCTTTCCCTCAAAACAAATCTCATAGATCCTTATTCGTCCGGGTGTGATCATTGTGCATGAGGCTTCTACTACCAATCGCCATTCCAGTACCAGCAAGAATAATTGATTGTGCCCAATTTTGACCAACATTGCATTCTTTTAAACAGGTTCCATTTGCACTTAGGCAGAGCCTGTAGCAGTCAAGTGTTAGATATGAAAGGTATAAGAGAGGTGACGGGAACGGCAAGAAAAAAAAAGTGTACATACGGTGAATGTGCTCCACTGCATTCCGTACGCATCGAAACAGTTTTGATGATCCTTTTTGGAGCAATTACCATCGTACCCCTAGATGAGGATCAGCTAAACCTGTCGTTGAGGTGAATGAGAACTAGGGTGGGCGCGGCCATAATAGCGATATTAACGATTTCGCTAGTTATCCGCTATTTATCTACTATATTCACTCAAAAAATCGTTAAAAGTAGGATAACGTAGGGTATTTAATAAAGCTAAGCCTGTAAGCCTATTACGGCTTAAAATAAAGCCAGATATGGCTTAATCTAAGCTATATTTAGTAGTAATAATGAAGCTAGATATAGCTTAATCTAAGCCACATTTAGTAGTAATAATTAAGTAGTTTTAATATATATTTTGAGAGCGATTATAATATAGTTTTTTAGTATTTTATAATATATAGTTTAAGTAGAGATTATATAATAAATTAAGTAATAAATAAGAGGGTTTTAAGGCCGTATTAGAGAAGATCTTTATTAGATTCTTCCGTAATCCTTATTACCGGGTTAGGAATAAAATTGAAGGCCTTAGTTTTAATAGAATCCTCTTATTCTAGTATTAGATTCTACTATATTGTACGCTTATTACCACGGTCTAAAATCTTAGTATTAAGGTATAAAAAGATAAGCTTATCCGTACTTTTAGTACTAAGATTAATACGGAATAAATTCTATATAAAGTTTATTGTACTAAAAGCCCTCTCTAATAGTACTAAGTTAGCTAAAGTATTAAAGATACGTACGGTAAGAGTAGCTAGCCCTATAGATTATCCTTAAATAAGCTTCTAGAATATCTTTAGTATTAAACTAAAGCTCTAGATATTACGATATAAGGCGTAGAGACCCTTACGGTCTCTAAATTAAAAGTACTCTTCGATAATAAAGTTACGCTCGAAACGGGATATATATCTCTTAATAGATACGATAATACTTAAGGCTATTAATAAGGTAATAGACTAACCCGGCTCTTTTAATAGATCTAAAGCCTATTCTAGCTATATAAGGCTTCCTACTTAGGGTCCCTAAGGGGTCGGGGGATCCCCCGACCCCTCGGGGGTAGGGGGGGTTAGGAAGGGTATTTAGGTCGGGTCTAGGGGTCCCTAGGACCCCCCGCCCCGACCCTAAACCCGCTAGAACCTAACCCGATTAATTAGGGCGGGTTCTTAGCTAAAAAACGTAACTTTTTTATATAGTTTTATTAATTACGGACGACCTATAGGTATTTTATATTATATAACCTTATAGACTTATAGAATAGATATTTCTCTATAATTCTAGCTATTTAGATCTTAATAATACCTAGGTTAAGTATTAAAATATATAACTTAAAAAACCCGACTTCCCCCTAATTAGTAGGTCGGGGGTAAAAGCGCCCCCTAACCCAAAAACCCGCCCCCCCCTATTTCTACCCCCCCCGCGGTAGGTCGGGGGGGTACCCCTAAAACCCGACCCGACCCGACCCCTTAGGGACCCTATTCCTACTTATTATTAATAGCGCTTTACCTAGATACTATAACCTTTAGTATTATAGTTTAAGCCGCTTAAGATATAAGGGTATAGTACCGTAATATTCTCGATCGCCAAGTAATTGCTAGTAGCCTTAAGTAGAGACTATTTATTACGTATACTAGCCTACCGTATAATAATATAGCTAATATAAGAGCCTTCCGACTTACTTAGCTTCTATACGTAGTATACTAGCTTTAAAATAGCTAAAAGATTATCGAGATCGTTCTAGAATACGTATAAGGTAAGGAGAGAAGTAATAAAGAGATCTATATAATCTTTATCTTTATCTTCGCGCCGCCGGCGATAATATAGTATAATCTTTACGTAAGGATCGATAGCGTAACGGTAAAGCGCTTCCTTATTACGTAAAACTAAGAGTACGCTTCTATATTAAGTACCCTAGCGTATAATTACTAAGATAATAAAGGCGCGATATAAGCCGTAGAGGAGTCTTTAATACTTACGTAGGATAGCTATTTAAAGTTTAGCTTTACGGAAGGAGGTAATAATAGTTATTACCTTTATTACAATATCTTTAGCCTACGGATAAAGCTTAAGAATATCCTTAATAAGGAGCTAAAGACCGTAAGAGTTATATAGTACGTAGAGAGTATACTTAAAGTCTAAGTCTATCGCTATTACTCTATATAGTAACTATATAGTATTATAGGTATCCGTATAAATTAAGTTTACCTTAGAAACCCGGCTTTTAGTCTACTTATTTAGTATATTCTTTAGGATACTAGCGATATTTTCTACCGTATAAGGCTTTAAACTAGTATCTAGAGATTATAGATAAAGCGTACTAAGTATAGGTATATATATAGAGATATTATAGATTCTATAATAGCTATTTAAGTCGCTTTTATCGACCGAGAAGTTAAGGACGGGTTAAGCGAGAAGGAGGGCTTTTACGCGTATAGCGAGCTTATTATAGACTTTATCGAGTAGATAGCCTACTAGTTTACGGCGTAAGAGAGGTTTATATTATATATTAAGGCTAGTAATAAAGTCGTATATATAAGAACCTCTCTCTTTATCGTATATAGAGAATAGCTTTCCTCTAGTATATATAGTAAGCGCGGCCTTACGGTTAAGGGCTTTCTTAAGGGTAGGAGGGTATAAATAAAGCTAGCTATTAAGTATAGATTAAACTATATTAATACTAAGTAATTAAAGCTATTTATTACGGAGTTTAGATACTTATTAGAAGGCTATATATATATATAGATACCTCTATATACGCGGAGTATCTTTTATCTAGCTTTTATAGTAATAGTAATAGATAACTCGAGCCGTACGGCCCTTAGATAGTAATCCTAAGAACTTACGATAGGTTTTAATATCTAGATAGCGTAGTATAGTAATATAGTAATATATAGATATATAGATAAAAGGCTACTTAAAAATAGTATATAGCTTAGGTTATAAAATACTATAAGATTTTTATTACGGACTTCCCGATTAGGTAAAGCGTGCTATAATCGTAATTTAAACGCTATTAATTAATTTTACTAGTTATTACGATACTTTACTAAAAAAGCGATTTTTATCCTACCCTAATAAGAATAGAGTATATATACCTCTCTACCGTAGTTAAATTTAGGTCTTTCGTTATAGTAAATTTCTATAAAGGCTTCTTTACCTAACTTAACTAGCGTAGCGAGGGCTAGCGTAGCGAGGACGACGGCTATAAGAGCTTTAGAGAACCGTATAGTCGATAGCTATAATCTATAAAAAGTAAAGCTAGCGTTCTTTTTTTTATAGGAAGAAAATTATACTAGATCTACTCTCTAAGTATTATTACTCCTTTATCCTAGCCGATAATCTATCTTTATATCTTATTCTATCTTACTAACCTATTATAGATCTTTAGGCCGCGAGGGTGCATAGATAAGATATATTAGATATATAAGAGTATATAGTAAAAAAACTAAATAGAGCGAAAAAAAAGGGTCTTAGATTCTAAGTCCTACTAGTAAATATATTAGAATCTTACGCGTATACTAAATACTTGATTTATAAGCTACTCTAATAAATCTAAAAAGCCTTAATACTATAGTAGAAATAGCTATAATAAAGTAATTTTAAGCCTATTTTAAAGCTATATCTATTAATATATTATCGCCGGCACGCTTACGTAATTAAGGATAGCTTTATATACCTACTAAGATATAGATTTACTATTACCTTTAGGCTAGAAGCCCTATTTCTAGTTAGCCTTTATTATAATCCCGTATTAGGTTAATTCTATAGAAACGGTATAATACTCTCGTCTCTTAACCTACTATATCTCGCGTATAAACTAGATAGTACTCTTATAAGTATAGAAGAGGAAAGTCTACTAGCTAGCCGCCTCTTTAAAAGCCTAAAGCTATTAGGTATCTTATTATATATATTATAAAAGAATAGCTTAGTAGGAGGTAGTCGTACGCTTAAATTAAGTCCTATCTTAGTATAAGCCTATCTAGATAGACTATGAAAAGAGCCCTAAATCGCTACGGTTATAGACGCTATATTACCTATAGACGATAGTTTATTAGCGAAAAGTATACTTCCGACCGCCTCCGCTTTACTCTCTATTACTATTACTACGATATCTTATACTAGGTACGCGTAATATAGACTAACGAGTACTCTTTCGTAGGGTCCCTAAGGGGTCAGGGGATCCCCCGACCCCTCGGGGGTAGAGGGGGTTAGGGAAGGTATTCGGGTCGGGTCTAGGGGTCCCTAGGACCCCCCGCCCCGACCCTAAACCCGCTAGAACCCGACCTAATTAATTAGGGCGGGTTCTTAGCTAAAAAACGTAACTTTTTCGTACGGTTTTATTAATTACGGACGACCTATAGGTATTTTATATTATATAACCTTATAGACTTATAGAATAGGTATTTCTCTATAATTCTAGCTATTTAGATCTTAATAATACCTAGGTTAAGTATTAAAATATATGACTTAAAAAACCCGACTTCCCTCTAATTAGTAGGTCGGGGGTAAAAGCGCCCCCGACCCAAAAACCCTCCCCCCCCCCCTATTTCTACCCCCCCCCGCGGCGGGTCGGGGGGGTACCCCTAAAACCCGACCCGACCCAACCCCTTAGGGACCCTACTCTTTCGTTACTAGTAAATACGGTAGGCTTTAGATTACGAGAAAGAGAGGAGAGTAGGCTTATAAGAATTACCTATAATCTATCTATAGATCTAGTAGGATATTATTTATAGTCTAGGGTACTATAGGCTAGGGGTAGAAGTTAAAACTATACTTTTTTAAGAGTAAGGAAGGATAAAAGAACGATACGACTAGCTAGCTACTTAGTAAATAGTTAAAAACCCGTAAAAGAAAGGCTTTATTAAGCTTTAAGGCTAATAAGCCGTCGTTAATTCCTTAAGTTACTTAGTCGCAATATTATTATAGTAAGACCTTATATTTATACTACTTTAGACTATCCTCTAGTATCGATTCCTATAACTATAGCGACTTAATCCTTACCTACCTTTACGAATACCTTACCGAGGGCGATATATTAATAGAAGATAGCGTAAAGATATACTAGAGTTATATAAAATACGTACGGATAAGGTACGCTTTTAAGTAACTTAACTTACTATAGCCGGCTAACTTACTAGACCTTAATACTATCGAGAAGATATAGAGATAGATAAAGAGAGTTATCGTATAGATAGAGCTATTTCCTACTACTATAGATATACTAAAAGAGGTTATATAGTAGTTATAGGATTCTATTAATCCTACGGCTTAGATTCTACGTAAGATTAAGGCTATACTAGCTAAATTAGAAGCCGTAATCGCTATAGATAGCTACTAGATATTATATTAAGAGTAGCCTAGCCTATTTAGGATAATATATAAAGTTTTTTATAGCTATAATTGCCTTAGTTTTACTTAATATATATATATTTTTTAAGTTTTTTGAGTTTTTTAAAAATACTTAGATTTTAGTGTTCGTAGTATGCGGCTTACCCGCGGCGTGATATATTATTTACTAGTAGGACTTAGAATCTAAGACCCTTTTTTTTCTCTCTATTCAGTTTTTTTACTCTACACTCTTACTATGGAAGCTAGCGGAAAGAATGTTAGTACGGCTATCCCTCCACAATAATATAATATCCGTACCTAGCTTATACGTAGACCCCGATTGGCTCAAATAGCCTGTTATCAGCTTCACTTGGGACCGGCTTTATTACGGCGGATCGACGTGCTGACGTTCTTTCCGCTGGCTACCAAAGTATACCATATTGTGGAGGAACATGACCTTAAGTAATTTGGAGCGTCAATTTTCCGATAACCTTGTTGTCTTGCAACGATTTGTTACAGTGCTGCCGAAAAAGACGTACAAACTTGGCACCCTTGTAACACAATCATTGCGTAGGGTTTGCGGTATTCCTGCCGATAATAAGTATGCGAATCTATCGGCCCGGAAGGTAGGTAATGGCTACTCCCTCCAAGGACGGCGCAAAGATCTTTGATACTTACGGTAATGGATACAGCGGTTAGGACTTGACCGCCCTCAGAATCCCCATTTAACGAAGACCAGATTACTGCCAAGATTGTACGTCTTTTTCGGCAGCACTGTAGTAACGTTACATGGACAACTACTACGCTTGAATGTATCGGCTTCCACTGCTTGCAGGACACTATATGGTATACCATCATCCCTTGCTCGTTTCCCAATCTATGAAAGACAACATCACATGCACGACCAAAGCCGAATATTCTGCCATCACGCTCTCGTGCCCTTTATCACTTTCCCACGATACCAAACCTACTCACCCTTCCTATCCCGCTTCGTTTCCGAGCCACGCACTAAACACCTCGCTTCTCGAACTACCAATTGGGTATTCGGATCCATCTGATGCGACCCAAAGAAGACAGTGGTGATGGCGACTCCGAGGATCTCCTCGGCACTGAATTGATAAGAGAGAGTGACCCAAAATGGCCACCCCCACTGTGGAAGAATTGGGCATCCTTCTTGAGATACGAAGAGGGGCGGCATGGATGAACCGACCGATAAAGCGGATCATCGGGATGAAGGAGAGAAGAGTAGGAAGGCAATGTGCCGGCCAAATTATTGCCTTGATGTTATTACAATGTTTTTCCTATGCTTAATTGCGTCTTGTCCTACATCAATCTCGACTGATTCTTGGCCTGTGGAGAAGGCTGCTTGTAGTATCGATAGTCCAGTGAGAACAACGTGAACCCGATGTCAAGCATCCGTCAAAGGTTCGATTGTGTAGAGCTGTTCCTTCTGTGGGTTTATCGTCCAGTCCCTGGATATTTCAATCGTTAACCATCAATCATAACTCAGGTCCATGCAGCATGAAAAGAATCAGAGCCACCAATGCCGCCAGATGTCCGTCCGTAGTGTATGCCGTTCCTTCTGATCTTTAGAGTGTCCAGGTGTACTCTGCCACCAAAAATCTCGAACCTGAGATCGATGTCGCAAAAGTTCCTGGCCCATTTCAGTTGCAACATCATCGTCAATCCATAATCGTCGCTGCCGAGTCATCGTCGTCGAATCATATAGCATTTTTCGGTCTCGCTAACGCTCTTCCAAACCCAGCGCTTCCCTGATCCTTCCTTTCAGACTTCTCCTCCTCTTTTCCTTGACAATTGCACCGATCTCTACGGCCGCCTTGTCTACCACTCTCTCAATAATCCCTTCCCCCACCTCTTCCCAGGCAGGCTTGGGTCCAGCAGCCGGATATGGAAAATCCCACGCAGCAAGGTCGGACCCATCATCCTGCTCTTTCGTGCACACACGACTAGGGTCTTCCTCGAGATCGGTCGGGTTGATGAAATCCTTGGTGGTGAGGTCGAAATACCAATACCAGATATCGCGCCATTGGTGGCAGTAGTAGGAGGGAAGGTGTTCCTTTGCGCCGAAGGTCTGAGAGGGCGCGAAGTGGGTAAAGTAGCTAGCAGAGTTTCGAGTCAGCGCCACCAAGCCGGAAAGTGAAGGGAGTGGGAGGACGTACATTTTACCTTCGTTCAGGTTCCAGATGAGGTCTCTGCTTTCCTTTCGATCAATCACGACCCAAGCGGCGTGGATTTCGCTCAATGCTTTTCGGAAAGCTTGACGAACCATGTCTCTCTCCACTTGGGGCAACATCCAAAAATTCCGTCTCGTCATACGGGTACCACCCAGTTCCGTAACTAATATGAAAGAAACGTAGACTTCTCTGCCGGGACACTCGCCGTGGAGAACAACCTTGTAGTCAAGTAGCGAAGGCGCGCTGGAGCATTTATTCATGGTCAATTGATTTAATGCTGCCAATTCTTCTCGGGCTTCAGTGGCCATGATGGTCTTTCGATTGAAGTGCCTTTTGTCTTTGTTGTGCTTCGTGGTTATATGAAGTCTGCCTATTAAATCTTGGTCGCACGCTTTCAGAATGGAGTAGCTCACAGTGATCGAACTTTTAGTATTGCGGTTCGTGGTATTTCCTCCGGCATGGATTTGCGGCTGCCAATAGAGCCGATGACCACCCTGAACACGACAGTCTGTACGAATGAGTCTATTTTCCCGGAGAAGGGACTACGTGGTCTGGTAATATTGGACACGATTTTCCACGTTGTGTCTGTACGCGGAAATGTTATGAAGTGCTGGCATTTTTCGATGAATTGTGCTGGGTCCATGCAAGAATCGGATAGTCGCCTGTCATTGGAGTCCCTGGTCGGCGAAAGCATTTTGGTGTAGTCAATGATTGCAAGGAGCGGCAGATTCTGCACCTATTCTGATGGATATAGGCAGAGGTGTGTTATTGTGAATTCGTGAATGGCCTGGTTACTCGATAGCACACCCGCTGTTGTAAGAAAATACTTCTATCATGATGTGAACCTCACTCAACACGGAAATGATTTCTGCTTGCGGACGAATATGTCTGTCATGCCCTCAGAAACAGAGCATACTTCGGATCCTCAATACATTCTCATTGGCTTAGAAGGTAGTCCAGGAGACGGTCTGATATGACTTGAATTTTGGTATAAACCGCAGTGGAATTGGTCATAGGAAGCCGCCGCCTGCGAATTTGGAGGTGAAGTCTGAGGCTCGATTGACCATTTCTTTTCTCTTAGCATGGCCGATTTTCATACCACCGCCAACATCTTTCTCACGATCAAAAGCACGCTTGCTTGGGTCGTCCTCCTTTTCTTCTGGCTTTGTCTTCCTGTGCTCTTCGTACAAGGACTTGCCTCGATGCTTCTCCTAACACCAATATTAGCATAGATGAATACATCTTGACGACACAACTTACATTATACTCCTTGATCCTCCTGGCCGCATCTTCATCTTCCTTACGCACCGACTGAGCAGTATTGACACTCGAACTTGCAGGGGTAGCTATTCCAAGCATCTCATTCTCTAACCTCCTTCGCTTCTGCTCTGGTGTCTCTGTCCACGTTGACTCTATCCCACCACCCGCATGACCCCCAGCTGCTTTTCCTGATCTGAACTTTCCTGGACGCAGTTTTGTGGGATCCATTCGTGCTAGTAGTCCATCTTGAGTAGGAGGCATCATCATCCAGTCGTCTCGTTGTAGTCCTTGGTTGGGATTTTGGGCTTCCCGATCACGCGTTGACTCTCGAAAATCTGATTCCTCGTCATGTTTGGACTATACTCATCAGCTCTGGTTCGTAGTCATGGACGCAACATAACCTACGGTTGCTGGAGCATCGTCAGTAGGCAAAGATGGGCCCCATTCGTCGTCACTGCTGCTACTGTCGTCTTTCTCCTGTGCAGGCTGGCGAGGTAATTGGTCTAGGGGAGCTGGAGGAGGGGCTGGGCCCATGACCCGTCTGCGCTTTTCACCACCATCTGGACTTCGAGGCGGAGGTATTTGGCTTTCCTTTGCGCCTTTGCTTGCGGCAGCCTCGTCCTCCTCGGTCTGGCGTTTTCTCTTGGCGACTAGGTGTGGTGGAAGGTCAGGCCCAATCGAACACATTTCGGAAGTATATCTCTGTATGATGTAGAAGTTGTTTTGGAGTTGATCGACCATGTCTAGACCAGAAACCATGGCGACAATCTTGCCGCCTACCTAGCCAGATAGATGCGCCGACGAGCTTCAAAACGCGGCGCAATACACCAGCAACACCACTCGAGGCCTAGGCATACTGTACATTGAACTCGACCAATAAACCAATGATTCCTACCAATCTGCCCTTTTCTTGCCTTTAAATCATTCCATCGCATTCCCGCCAGCCACTCCAATCCACACTTATACAAACTCTCCCACGAACATGTCGCGCGACTTCCGGAGATAACACAATATATCCTCCTTTTAATTCAGACCTCAGTGTATCTCGGTGGTGCGATGACAATCGCAAGGCGAGCCTCATGAGCTCCTCTTCGGACGACGACGACGCCAGTCCTGATAACACCGAACTCGCCAGTAATCGCCTGCTAGGCAATGTACAAAGAGAAGCTTCAAATGGCGGAGACAGTGATGCAGAGTCGTTCAGTCGGACAAGGTCGCCGGATCTATTTGAATCTGGCTCCGTTACTCCTACACCTGACGTAAATGGCACTTCTTTTCAGGGATATGGCAAGGTCAAGAAGCAAGAGGAAGAAGAGGAGAGCGTAGAATCAGAACTTTCAGGAATAGCACCCATGAAAGAGGATGCAGGAAGTGAACGGGCGGCGAGTCCGGGGGAAGGATCTGAGCAGACGTTGGAAACACCAGACGATACTCCTTCGCTGAAGGTACGGCAAGGCATTTGCTGTGAAAGAGCTGATCTAATAGTCTTCAGGAATCCATACTATCCTCCCCTGCAAGCAGCAAAGCTCCTTCGCGCGTCTCTCTAGCACACAGACATCGCCCAGGAGCTCTACAGCCCTTCGAACGACGATTCTCAGCAAGACTAAGCCCTTCGCCGCTTGCGTCGCCTCGGAATACATCGCCTGCATTTCTTAATCCACATTCCCGCCAAACGTCGGTGAATAGTATACTACTTCAGAGCCAAGATGGGTCAGAGACCGATACCCCACAACCTCCCTGGGAGGTGGTGCGCTGGACGAAGTTGAAGAAGATCACTGGCACAATATTCTCAGAGACGGGAAGACGCAATTATGGAAGACCAACTGTGATCTGCATTGGTGCATCAATCGCTGTTGGGACTTCGAAAGGTCTTGCCCTGATATTTGATTATCATCAAAGTCTATCAGCAACCATTGGACTTGGGACAAAGGCAGTCGAAAGCGGGACTGTAACTGCCCTAGCGATCTCTGCTGATCACTCTACAATCGCAACTGGCCATGCGAGTGGCAATATCTTCACTTGGGAGCTCGCCAGACCCGCGAAGCCATTCTTGCATATCCCACCCGTAGAACGAACGCGACTTGCCGAACGCGCCTCAGACGGTCATGTATCAGGGAGTGCTGTCGTTCATGTGGGTTTTCTGGGCACAAGACATACGGCGCTCGTGTCCGCAGATGAAGGAGGTATGGCATTCTCTCATTTGGCGACTCGAGGCTTTGGTGCTGTGGCCAGGACTGTTAAGACTACGAGAATACTAGGACGTTACCCTATTGTTCCTGTGCCAGGAAAATCAGCAGAGAAGCCGCGGAAACCAAGTTCTGTCCTAGCGTTTTCACCTCTTCCTCTTGGAAATGTGGAACAGCCGACCGACGACCTCGGACTGACAGCACTTTTGACGCCCTACCTCCTTGTCATTGTGTCCACTACTCCCATTGCTGAGACGCAGTTCAAATCTCCGCGACCCAAAGATGTCGAGCCACACAGTACGCTGAGTGGTTGCCTTGCCTGGTTTCCTGCTGTCAAATTGCGGAAGCCCATCTCCGGCACCAACCAGACAGTATCCAAGACTAAACTTGTCTACTCCTGGTCAAACATTCTCACCATCCTTGATGTCGACGCTGTTGCAAGTCAGGAAAAAGACAAATTAGCCGTTGTCAATTTCCGACCGCGAAGTCGTTGGAAAGGTGAAGAGGCAATTGTTGCAATACAATGGCTAGGAAGATCTGTTCTTGGTGTTCTCACCATTAGTCAGAGGCTGATAATTCTTGAAGACACCTCACTTCGGATAACAGACTCTTATGATCTCTTATACAAGCATATCTACCATCAGGATCTTTTCTCCCGCCAATTGCAACCTGTCGTAGAGCAGCTCGACGAGGAAGATACTTCCATGCACGGCGTTGTTGCTGATGCATTCCATATGAGCTTCCGAGCGTACAAAGGACGGCTGTTTTTGCTTGGATTCAATGATGTGTCTGTTGGTACGTTGTCGAATTGGGCAGACAGACTTGTCGCCTTGATGGAAGAGGGCGACTATATTGCTGCAATTCGTCTTGCCACATCGTATTACTCTGGAGATACCGACAAGATCACCGTGGGTCTGCCCGAAGATGATGAGTTGCGCCACACTTTGGTGCAAGAGAAGCTGCTCGAAATGATCACCGCGTCCTTGAAGTACACTTTCGCTGGAGCAGACTTCAGCGACGATGATGGAAGACATTTGCAATTCAGAGAACTAGCCGAAGCAAGCTTTACGGCCTGTATGAGCATGAATGAAATCGAATTCTTGTTCGAGGAAATCTACGAGATGTACGAACAGGCGTCTTTGGAAGAGATATTTTTCGAAGTGCTTGAACCATATATCTTGAACGAAGAGATCGTCTCCATTCCGCCCAATGTTCTCAAAGATCTCATCAGCCAGTATGCATCAAACGATCGAGCCAAGCGATTAGAAGAGATGATATGCCGACTCGACACGGGAACAATGGATCTGAATCAGACAACCACACTTTGCAAGCAACATCGTCTTTACGATGCGCTGATTTATGTCTGGAATCAAGCCATCAGGGACTACATCACGCCTTTCATTGATCTTTTGTCACTTATCAAGCTAATACACCTGGAAGAGACCAACGCTAACAATGAATCACTGATGGACTCTGCTAGGAAGATCTTCCCGTACATGGCATATACTTTCACTGGAAGGGTGTATCCCAGTGGAGCCGAGATGGATGAGGTCGATGCCCATCGAGCAAAAGCGGAAATGTATGGCTTCCTGTTCTCAGGTCGGACAATTCCTTGGCCACCCGGAAGTGGCATGGAGTTCGAGACGATCGAGGACACGGACGACGAAGAGCCTCCTTACCCATATCTTTCTCTGATCTTGCGTTTCGATACTCCGAGTTTTATGAGCATGTTAAATGAAGCGTTCGAAGATCAGTTCTTGAATGGTACTTCTGATTCGAATGGCACATCTGCAAATGGTGACGGTGCCCCGACATTGCTGCCGACGCGTCAAACAATCGTGAGTATTTTGCTCGAAGTACTCAGATCTGACGAGTTCGATGCTCAAGACGCGATTTACCTCGACATGTTCATTGCTCGAAACTTGCCGAAGTTTGCACAATTCATCCTCTTGCCAGGCAGCACCATTCGAGGGGTTCTTGAAGGTCTTTGCGACTACCCTTCTGATGATGTAGCAGAGGATTGCCAATTGAGTGTTGAGTATTTGCTCTCTTTCTACCACCCAACAGACCTTGCAACTCTGATTCCTCTCTTTCGACAAGCAGGATTCTTCAGAGTTCTTAAGTCTGTGTATGGGGGGTCCAAACAGTATCCGCAATTGATCGAGACATACTTCGCGGACGCGAATGACCGAGAGAAGGTGTTTGATACAATTGGTGACTGCTTGAGACCCAAAAGTGGCTTGACGAGCAAAGAACGACGGGATGTGGAGGCTGTCGTTATCAAAAACGCCACGACACTAGCCAACATCAACACGGTCCGCGTCGCTGAGGTTCTGCGTGACTATGCACCCTATCTCGTTGAGCCAGTCCTTGACAAATTGGTGGAAGATTCGCAGGCTCAATTTGTTCTTCTGAGAACTCTCAAGGAGCCTGCATTACACGACGACCGTGGAACTCAGCAAGCGAATGAATTTGGTCAAGGATTTGACGAGCTTTACGTTCAATTGATGTGCAAATATGACCCAACTCATGTGGCTGACTATGTCGAGATGCTTACATCTGGCGATCTGCGTTTGGATCGGGTGCTGCCCGCAATGGAAAGCAGCGGCGTCATCGACGCAGCTGTCGTTCTGATGGCAAGGGATGGACTCGCTCGAAAAGCGATGGACCGACTGGTCAGACACATGCAAACACTGGAGACTGCTCTGACAGGTCTCATCTCTGCTGCTGCAGAAAGCCCAGACGCCGGCAATACCACCGAGACGGCTGATGATCTCCTCAACGCGGTACAGAAATACGCCAAAGTGGGGTTATGGCTATGCAATGGCCAAACAAAGGCCAGCGACCACTCTAAGAAAGAGAAGAGAAAGAAGCCCAATCTAAAAGATCCAGAGGCTGATCTCTCACTCGACGAAAGACTCTGGCTCGATCTCATTGACATAATCGTCGTCATTGCCAAAGAAGTTTCATCTGCATTCGATGAACTACCTGTCGATTCGTCCCTTGAAGAGGCTAGAATCACATCATCATTGCGCACCACAGTACAAACAGCTTTCTCAGCACTCCTTACCTCAACTACCCGCCCAAAGCTTCCGACGAAAACCACCCTCACCGCTGTGCCAGCAACACAACCTCATCCATCATTCCTACTCATCTTGCGAGCTTTCTTAACACGAGCGTCCCGATCATCACCATCCCTTTCAGATCTTAGATTGGTACTGCAAGACATCTTCGCTGCCTACACTTTCGAGGAGACCATTCTCGACCTTGCCAATCAATTCCTCGACAAAGATCTTTTTGGCATTGTCGATCAGGGGTGGAAACTTAGGCAAAGAGGTTGGCGTGCTAAAGGCTTGTCATGCGAGAAATGCAAGCGCAGAGTCTGGGGACCTGGTGTAGGTGGGGATGTATGGAGTAAATGGGAAGAACGTGTAAAAGAAGAGGAACGGATCAAAAGAGAGAAAAGAGTAGGCGTGCTAGAATCACAACGTCGGGCTTCGGAAGGCAGGATTGAGAGGGGCAAGGGACGGGCCGTTGGTTTGCCACCTGCTGAGAATGAATCTTTAGCGCCTACAGGACATATGGATGGTGCTGGTGACAACGAGACACAAGAAGGTGTCCAGGACGTTGAAGTTGTATCAACAAGGAAGGAACCAGATCTCGGTCCGCTAATAGTCTTCGCTTGCAGACACGTTTGGCATAGGACTTGCCTGGACCAAGCGATGGAGATTGCGATTAGAGAGGGGAGGATGCATGTTAATGATCTCGAGACGAGAGCGAGGGATGAGTTGCAGTGTCCGATTGCGCATCAGCATCAGCATTAGCAATAAGGGAAATCTGTATTTTATAATTCCAGTGTAAGGTGTCATGGAGTCTGTTTGTGTCTCGGCCCTTGGGCACTTTGCTTGGTTTTTAGGTGCTGATTTGAAGTCGAGCTGCGAGCAGTGATTGGTAGGATGCGACATTGCAGTGGCTTGGATACTTCGCTAGTAGGAATCTTGCATGAAGTTCAAGTACACTGCATCACTTGCAGCTTGACCTCACGTGCCCAGTGGCTGAGCATCATGCATCAAGATTCTCCCACAATCTCCATCCCACCAGAAGATCGAAACCGACATCAAGATCAAGCAAGTCACGATTTCAAAAATAAACATTGTCGTTATTGACTTGTGTCATCGCTCTCTTACAGCATTCTATCCTCCAGAATAACAACAATGGCCCGCACGTTTCAGCCTGATCGATCCGATGTCGAGATGACATCCCCTTATCGCCTGCGATATAAGTATAAGCCACTTCCGACTGAGCTTGGGAAAATCCGCTTACTTCATCTTCTCCCGAGTGAAGATGAGCACGCTCCCATCCATGGCAAACTCGTGGAGTATCCTCTGAAGACCACTGGAAGCAGACGACACCTCTACGAGGCACTATCCTATGTGTGGGGCAGTGAAGAAAAACCAGACTCCATCGTCATCGAAAATCACGAACTGCTGATCACCAAAAGCTTGCATGAAGCTTTGTTGCGTTTGCGTAATCACGCCTATGAGCGCTATCTTTGGGTAGATGCTGTGTGCATCAATCAAGATGATGACCATGAGAAAGAGCACCAGATCGGGTTCATGCCTCAAATTTATGGGCACGCGAAATGTGTGATTGTGTGGCTTGGAGAGATGGCCGAGAATAGCGGCAATGCAATCGAGGCTATTCGATCCGCGGCACGCGAGAAATCTTCCATATCGAGGTCTGATGACGACTCAATGTGGAAATTAGTGTACGCATCAGAGTACGGACCATACGACGACGTAGGACTTGCCACCAAGAATGATTGGCATAATCAAAAACTAGGAATCAGTCCAGATGACTATCAAGCGGTTGTCGCTTTGCTTCAACGGCCTTGGTTTCGTCGGATCTGGGTATGTCGTACATGCACGACGCCCAGAAGAAGGAATTAATAAAGACACAGGTTCTTCAAGAAGTGGCAATGGTCCGGCAAATAAACATTGTCTGTGGTAAATCCGAATTAGATGGGCACGCCTTCGGTTCTGGGGTTGATGTTCTAAGCCTCTCACATCGAGCTGGTACCGACCTTCCAGGCATTCCACCAAATTCCGTCAATCGGTTAATACGAGATGCTGTCTTTCGCCCACAAGCCTCAAGCGAGAATGCGGGCCAACATGTGATTGACGCTCGCTCCCTGAGAGAACTCTTGGACAGATACCGTACTCATCTTGCTACTAAACCACACGACAAAGTTTATGCATTACTTGGAATGTGCTCTGACGATATCAGCAAAGCCGGCCTTCAGCCTGACTATTCTCTACCGTGGCAAGCACTTTCAGAACAACTTTTTCAGTGGATGTTTGGACATTCCACTACGGCTATCCGTCATCACGCTGGGGCTGTAACGATGCAATGTAGGGGTCTCATTCTTGGAATAATAGATGCAGTCTCAAACAGCCCGGAGAAAGGTGAGGTCTCCATTCGAATGACTCTCACTACGCGCGATGGGACTACATATCGGAGCAGGTATTTCCATTTCCTACACATTTCCGCAGACCCCGTCGTCAGGGGTGACATTGTTTGTCTACTGGATGGTAATCAATTCCTGACAGTCGTTCGACTTCGTCATGGTCGCTTGGTCGTGATAGTGACGGCTACTCCTCCTCCGCTGGTGTTACGGCGCGATGTGCCCAACACTTTTAGTTGTCTCGGTCCTTTACCCCCCTTATCGACTCATTGCCAAGAAATTTCCTGGCCTAGAATTCTTGAAAGTACCAGCAGCACCAAACAGAATCTTCGATTGTTGTGGCAATGGGACGGGATGATTTTGGGCGATGCATTTCCCAAGGAATCACCAAGAGCATATTCTCTTCCTGGATTATGGCCTTGGCTTTCTGGTTGTAAAGAGCCTAATGAAGTCTGTGAATATTTGCGGGCAGCAAAAATCTCCCTTCACAAAGCTCCTGACGAGGTCTCGCACAAGACTTTTGTAGAAAGTAATGATTTCTCCGGTGATCCAATTGCCGAATTCCTTCGAGGAAACTTTGGGAGTGAGCTGTTAGCGATGCTAGAAGAGATCGATGGGGAAGATGTGTCCCTGGAAATCCGCAGTCTGGTCGATTGTCTCGGGTCTCACGCTGAATTTATGTGGCGTCTATTCAAAAAGAGGATGTCGAAGGGGCGCGATCAGACACTGGAAATATTGTTCGAGCGCGAAAGAAGCGTGCCATTCGATCATTTATTGTGGCATGCATTGCGTGAGGCTGAGGCTGATGCACACTGGATTATCGTACTTCTAGAACGAACTGGGGCCAAACTGTCTGAGGCAATGCTGGATGAGGTGTTAAGTTATGTCCCACTCAACCGGGAACACGACCGGAAATACTTCCCGGAGCGCAACCAGGTCAAGCTGAAAACCCTATTGAAGCAATGGCACGAACGATCTCCGATCACGGAAGAGTTTATCGTGAGAATGACGAAGCTTGGAATCGCTCCAAGCACCAGAAAAAATCTGCATTGTCTCGACTGCTTGCTGCATTTGATACGCGAAGATCAGGAAGTAGATCGAGATCGGCCAGTAGATCGGCTTTTCATCACGGAATCTCTGCTTAAGAAGGCAGCTATGAGCTGGGACGGAATTCGTGTTCACTATGGTGCAGCTCTTATCCAAATTGTCGGTAAACTGGGTTTACCAGATGACAATCCGCTCACCGAGGAAGTATATTCAGCGATTGGCAGCTATGAATGGACTGTCGAGCAGATTAAGGCTGTCAAAGACTGGTCTCCCGAGTTCAACCGAGAATTTCTCCAAGTCTTCGATACTAGCAACAGACCATATGGAGGGAGGCTCACCAGTGAGGAAAAGAGAGCAGCCTGGAAAGACTTGGCAGACTATTGCTGCCGACATACTCGATTTGCTCGAAGATCTCATGCGCGCTGGCTGATCGAGAGACTTCCCAAAAGGGCCGGTCATTGGCGGGATGTTTGGAGTGACCTCGAAAGAGGCATCTACCCTGGGGATTACTATCGATCTAAGGAGGGCAAGTGGCTGACTCGAGGACAGATCTCAGCCGCCACGGAGAAGTGGCAGGCAGAGCATCCTGATCGTGAACTCCGTCCTTATTTCGAATTTCATCACTATCCTCCCATGCTACGAAAAGCCACAAAATGACCATATCTAAATTTTGAGAAATGGGAAGCCGAGCATAGAGTCATGGTGTAGTTTTCTTCTATTCCACCGAAAGTCAATGGCAAATGGTCTCTCAGAGACAGATTTTACTTGTTTCAAAGTGACTCAATCAAGATAGCAAGCCACTCCATTAACAAGAATATCCAACAACAAATCTAAAGGAAATGAAACGCATTCAGCTTAGGACATTACTCCTACAACCTCTAGCCTATTTTTTTTTTTCACCAAATTCCGAATTCACGAAGCGAGTCAAATATTGAACAAACGTTGTTCGGGGACCAGTCTCATTGGCAAGAATGTGGGACGATGAAACTAGCCTGTCCATGCATCATGACTCCAAGAACATCGGTCTTAACGTTTTCTCGGACCGTGAATCCATTTTTGAGACGGGAGAGGGCTTGACTATTTGTTCCGCGGTTTTCACAGCATGGCCGAGAGTATCATACCGAGACTTCCCAAAATGAAGTGGGACAAGATGTAGTTCGAAGACATTGAGCTTGTCTCATAGTAGTCTGATTTCATGGGAGTTGCATCCGATAGCGTTATCGATCGCGGCTCTACTGATAGGAGCGACAACGAGTGGGATGTGCGCTTTGCTGGGTTGAACGATCGGTGTTCTTTCGCGATAAAGCGAGGTCACCTTGGTAACTCGGCATCAGGCGACGCTGCTGTCATAGTTGTAAGCGCAGTGTTTACCACGAATGTAACGAAGTATGCGGTGAGAAGATGTGGCTTCAATCGCAAATCCTCAGCTCCTGTATGATTTCGCTTGTAGCGCTAAGTTTTTTTCAGTTGCTTTCGAGCAGAGTCGAATTCGCTATTAAGCTAAGGTAGCGAGGCAAGGGGATAAATACTGCCAATTACAAGTTTGGTTTACTCATTCTTGGGTTACCATTGAAGAAGCATTGATTGCATAAGAGTAAAGTTCATGTCTAGAATTCTAGAATGATTATTGATTTAATGGGAAGGGACAACATCAACATTTGTAACTCATCTCGAAGGTGAGCATGACGCCAATCAGATCTAACTATGTGAACTGAGAGATATTTGGTGATATCAAATAAATATTAATGATAGGATAATGATAAAAAAGAGGTATCAAGAGTAAGGTATACGACTGAACACTCGTCTACCGCGCTTGACAGCGGATAATCGAAAACTCTCCCAAGGTTCTGGAGACTCCATGTCTAGCATAGAAAAAAGACCAATAACAAGACCTAGACCATATAGTTACGCGCCAAGATTGGACCGAAACAAGCATTGATTAGTAGTGAGGCCCACATAGAGTAATGCACGGCACATCAGATCAAGCTTTTTCGTCGCCTCCACGAATGTTAGGTGCTTTTAGAGCTCCGATAGTGTCTTTCTGGGAACTACTGAGGAGAGCTAACTGGATGTCAAGGCTCAAATTGGCCAAAATTGATAGCTTCCACATGGCGACGGTTTGTGAATCACGCCCGACGCATGATACTGTCCTATGTCTATCGAGAGAAGCTTCGAGATTTTCGAGAAGCAGATCGTCATGCCAATTCGAAGCAAATACCGACACCTAGCTTCAGTTCCTGATATTCTCCTCTTAAAACCTGGAAGGCGTAGTTGCCACCATATTCCAAAGCTTGTAGACATGGGCCTAACATTTTGTGGTAGACACGTCCTTTACCATGTTTGTGTTCCCATGTATTTTCTCGGAAGTAACGAAGAGTGGCCTTTCAATCCCGGCAAGCGAGCGAGAGAATCACCTGCATTTTCGGGTCTGTCCTCGCCGGTGTACTCTTCCGGCTCCGACGTTCTTGCACTGGTTTGTGATGCATGATAAGATGATTGCGGTACGGATTCGTTGACTGATGGTACATCACTAAGGTCTCCCTGATAATAGAATGGAGAATTTGAACGACAAGAAGGTGGCAGTTGAAAGAAGGGAGATGTGAAGCCATGAAGTTGAGCGCTTGGTGTCTGCACGTGATCTCCAAAAATAGACCTCGTGTCGCTCAACAAAACCCATAGACTTTTCCCTTCCTCACTCATTCACTCAAGTTGCCTTAAAGTCATTTTTAGGCTGCAGAAGACTGTTGAATACCTCTGCAAATCGATTCCACCCACGCTCTTTACCTTGAGAATACTCTGCACGGCTGTCATCAATCTCCTGTTCTCATCGCCTCCTCACACGAAGGAGATAGTGCCGAAAGTATTTTGAGCCGCCTTCATCAATCCCGCATGTACTCAGCATTGAAGTCGAATATAAAATGATTCCTCCACTTGGTTCTCACAGGCCGCTCGGAAGGCAAGGCACGAGCCTGCCTATCAGACCAGAACTGGTCAAAGCAGGTACAAGAGACACATTGCTTTGGTAAGAGACCATGATGTGCAACTCAAGGGCGACAAATTTCCGGTCTAAAAGTACCGCGGAGTACGTGCCTCGGTATTGCATGTTAGTCTCGAGCCACTACATCGTGAAGCATGGACGCTCAAAGAGCGGTGTGTCACAACAGAACGACTATCGTACCCGACAATTAGTTTGGGCCGACATACATCTTCTCGTCCGTTGAACTTATGCGGAAGCTGTCAGATGATGGACGATTGACCTGATTCCCGGGTCACTGAAGCCTGGTCGCACAGCGGGTGTTGCTGCCGACATCTTGGACTGCATAACGCCGTCGACGAGGCTGCGCGGGATGTCCGCCGACGTATCAAAGATTGGCCAACACGCCGCTTGGACAAGACATGGACATCGTATGAATGACATGTTTCGGAATTACGGCTCGCTAAATTTTGGGCGGGCAAGGTGGGGGAAATTGTCCTCCGCGCAACAGTGACTTCGAGGATACGTGTTGATCCGTGGATAAAGACACGACGTCAATGATAACAGCATTCTATGGTATCTTACAATGTGCGCAGAATTGGGTATTGTATCGCTGAAAAAGCAAACTATATAATTGCTCAGAGCGAGCATTCTCTAACCATCAGTATCTCAACAGCTTGCTGCTGTTAGACTGCCGATAACCCTCCTTTGCTCTCACCATTGTGAGACTATGGTCTTTCTTACAGGCGAGATTCACGGCCTGACGAAGCCGGGACTGGAATCGGCTTTTCGGCCATCGCACACAGACGGAATATGTGTCGAGGTTTGGCGCCATGTTCGTTGTCGATATAGTCCACAATGGCGGAGTCTAGCTCTATTAGTCTTGATCCCGGCCCAAAAGCTTCTGGAGAATCGCTTACGAATTGTTGACCTGTTGTCAAACATTACAATTGTTCTTGGCGACCACCTTACCCTGGCTTGAAAGTCGTGGCCAGTAATCATGTGTTGCAGCACAAATTCGAGGACCAGTTTTGCTTCGGCCTCTTTCAAGCCGGGAATCCCGGTGATGAATTCGCCATTGAGGAAGATACACTTCTCGCCAGTGACTGGATGGATGCGAACAATAGGATGGACAGTATCAACTGGGTCTTTCCGTATCAATCCTCCCAAGGCACGAGCATGAGCTATCATCTTGGCAGATGAATGTCTTGCCTGGAGCTTGTCCAACATCGAGCAGAAAGTTGGTGAAAGTCGTCTTTCAGCACGTTAGCCTCACGGTCGCTATAGCGCTAATGCAGTAAGATTCATACTTGTACGCGGCATCTGTTGCAGCAAAGACGGTATCTCCGCCCACATCAGGGCCCTGAAGAAGACCAAGCATGACATATCCAGGTGGCTGCGCTTCATAGCTAACATCCTGGTGCCAAAGTGTGGTCGTCATTTTCTGGTCCAAGAAGTTCGCAATCTCGTTTTTATTCCCGTCTCGATGGATGATATGGAAGCCCGGGTACCCGCTGACTGAACCAGAAACCGGCTGGTAGTTCAATTTTCCGAAGTACTTCATAAAGTCATGCTGTGCGGCAGGACCATCGTCCATCAAGTCTTGGTCTGGGAAAACCGCTACCTTGCGCTGAGAGATGAAATAGGCCAGCTCATCTTTCGCGGCGTCTGAAAGTCTGTTGAGCTGAACTCCTTCGATCACGCTCCCAATCTGTGGCTGAACATCCGAGATCTTGGTCGTGGGAGACAGCAGGTTCGGCAGCGATTTGTCCTTTACTCTCAACGCTGGATCGTTGAATTCGAATGGAGGTTGGCGATCGAACCACACCTTGTCCCAAGTCGGGAGATACTCGGGGTAAGGAGTGGTGGTATGGCTGACTTCTTCGCTCGAAGGAGTGTAAGGCAAGTTGATATCGTAACTGACAAGGCCCTCTTTTGTCGCCATTGCAAAGAAAGAAGAGGTAGAATTAAAGTCGAACCGATCAACGGCTTCGAGAAATTTCCAGCAAAGAAATGGAACGTTGGTACGGAAGGTAGGCCTTCCTTGATGTACATATTCATGGCCGCGAGATTGCTTCTTTGCCACGCGACTGATCCCTGGACAATCATTGCTAGTACTCGGGACAGGCTAGCCTTGCCCAAAGTACTGGCATTTCGTTCTAGCGGATCCTGGTCTCCGGAACGATTAGCGGGCAGACATCTGACAGCATTCCGATATTTTGTGTCCAGGCTAGGCTAAGGACAGCGTGGAGAAGAATCATAACAAAGGTAAAGAAAAGGCTTGGCTGCGTCACCGCCAACCCGGGCCCGCATGGTCAATCTAATTGCCCTGTCAAAGTCTCGAACTCCCTAGTGTTTCGATCCCCGATCCAGATTGTCGGGACCGGAGACTTTCGCTAGTTTTATACTTGAACGACACCTGGTGCAGCAGCGTGTCAAAGGAGGAATCCAGTCTGTTCATCTGATCTGGTGACCTCAAAGATCCATGCGTTGTTCGAGCAGCTTTTCTTTTTGTTCGCCCCCGCTTGTGTTTCAAGAGTAAGTCAGTTACCTCCTCGCAATCAAGAACAGCTTTGTCGCTACGTTACGTCAACTTCGTCAAGTCAAACAACTTCTTCAAACCTCCGTCCTCGAAGGATGTCACCACCAAAGACGGTACTTGTTATTGGTATTTGCCATCTTTTCATCACCCTCTCTTTGCCCATCTACGCCCATTAGCGTGTCCCACCGCAAAGAACGCCCGACTCTAACGCTCTGCTAATGTTGGTTCGCAACAGGGTCCAACCGAGGCATTGGAAATGAGCTTGCAACACGGTTCTTGAACAATGACTACATTGTCTATGGCACGGTCCGACCGGAGACTAGAGGAGAACCCTCCGTCAATCAAGTTCGCGCCGACCCTTTTCTGTCCCGCTGGGGGAAACGTGTGGTTCCCCCACGCAAGAATTTAGCACCGTCTGACAGATCTGCAGCTCGGTGCAAAAGGGGCCAAGGTACTCGAGCTAGATCTCAGCGACGAAGCGACGATCCTACAAGCCGCAAAAGACTTTGGCGATCGGCCTCTCGACATTCTGATCAACGTCGCAGGTATGTTGGGCTGCCATAACGGTCTCAGATCTCGTCGTCCGAATTTACAAATGTCTCACCAGGGTTATACCATTTATGGGATGACAAGCCGTTCTCGGAGCAGAGCGCCGAAGACTTGGTAGAACACTTCAGAGTGAACGTTGTGGTACTTACCTATTCCGTCTTTCACTGCCTGGCCAACCACCTACTAACTCCTTAGGGCCCTTTCATGGTTTCCAAAGCCTTCCTACCCTCTCTATCACGATCCGCCTCGGCTAAAATAATCAACATCTCGTCCGACTTTGCAAGTATAGCCGGTGAGTTTGTTCCTGCCCTGCATCGCGTTGGCTGCATGTTGTTGTGCCAACTCGCCAACAACTCTCCAATCGCAAATCGACGCATCATTCCGCATCCTATTCCTCTTCACCCACCTCGCATGGTCTCTGCAACCACTAACATTGCAAGATAACACGGGAGGCAACGCATGCTACAGGATTTCCAAGGCGGCCCTCAACCAATTGACGAAGAACATGGCTGTGGATCTGGAGAAACTTGGTTCCACCAATATCAAGACTCTGGCTGTGCATCCCGGGTACGTCGCCACTAAGATGACGGGATACATTGGGGAGGACGATATGGAGACTTGTATGTCGAGTTTGGTCAAGGTGATTGAGCGGTTTGGGACTGAGGAGGGTGGGGATTTGCCTAATGGTGGGTACGTGCGATGGAATGGGGAGGTGATGGCTTATTGATACCGTGTTGTGGAAACCAACACGTCCTGAGAAGCCTCCATCCTGTGCTGGTGTGCATTTCATCTGTCTCTGCAACTCTCATTCAGCCGCTGCGGCATAGCCTATGTGCTATATCAATTAAGGCACTCACGACGCAGCACACAAAGTTCTAGATCTCCAGCCCACATGCTGTCCCCAACCGTAACTGCCACAACTGAAATCCCACTTCTACATCTCTCCAACATCACACACACCACAACACCACCACAAACCATTCCTAAACCCCCTCCATCTAATTACTACCCCACTCCCGACTAACCCATCTCTATCCCATGCAGCACAACAAAAGCGAACAAATCGCCGCAGTCCTCCTCACCTTCCTCGTCCTCAGCACCTCCTCCATAACCCTCCGCCTCTACGTGCGGACCAATTTCACAAGATTAGCTTGGGACGATCTCCTCGCCGTACTATCTCTAGTTCGTCCAACCCAACCCAAGGAACCCCGGCTGGACGGATGGATAGATGGATGGATGAATGAGGCTAACACGCGATCAGCTGAACTACATCGGAGCCTGCAGCGCCCTCTTCCACGGGATCCAACACGGCGGTCTCGGTCAACATATTTACAATGTCCCCGTGGAGGTGGTGTGGACAGGGGTTAAAGTAGCGCAGCGCGAATCCCAGACGATGCTGACAACAATGTGGAAAAGGAGTGCTGACGAGTTCGTCAGACCTTCTTAATCGCCGAGTTGGAATACATCATCTCGACCGCTCTCATAAAATTGACTTTCGCTCTCACTCTCCTTTCCCTCCTGCGCCATCCCACGAATCGTCATTTGACTCATTCCCTCTTTGTAATTATAGCTCTCGATATCGTGCAGGCTACGTTCTACTTCTTCTATGTCCTCTTCTCCTGCAGACCCGTTTTCCTCCTCTGGCGGAAGTTCGATTCACAGAGATATGCGCATGGAACCTGTGCGCCGACGCGCAGTCTGATGATATCGACGTATGTACAAGGCGTGGTTATCTTCGCCTGCGATGCTTGGTTGGCGGTTCTACCGGCTGTGTTTATCGTGAGGTTGAGGGTGCATTGGAGGATTAGGCTCGCGACG
Organism: Venturia effusa; assembly: GCA_007735645.1. NCBI lineage: Eukaryota > Fungi > Ascomycota > Dothideomycetes > Venturiales > Venturiaceae > Venturia > Venturia effusa. Next base: position 1,735,451 of record CP042185.1, on the reverse strand, counting down.
TCTATTCTGTTGGGTTTGGGTGGGATGTGAGTTGCAGTTCTTCCCACTTCAGTTCAGGAATCGTTCTGGTATGATGAACGTGAAGGAGGTGCTGATTCATGAGTTCTCAACAGCACGTGTTTTCTAACGCTGGCTCGAATACCGTTCATCAGTGGCCTTTCCAGTCCGGATCCGCTTTACGCCAACTCGGAGTTGATCATGATCTCTGGGGCAGAAGTTGGGGTCAGTATTATTGCGACTTCTTTTGGGACGTTGCGGCCGTTGCTCGTTTGGGCTGGTGTGTTCCCGGTAGCTGGAGGACTACCGACGCTCGATTCAATAGAGCTCAGTAGTGCAGGATTGGATAATTCAAGTACTAAAGGCTCCAACGGGCGACCGAACCCAGCAGAGGGGATGGTGGTATGACACCAGGGTCTGTCCATTGTATCAACAACGAGAAGAGCAACACAAGACCGAAACCTAACATGCTTAGTATTAATTGTTGTATAATTAATCGTTACGTCCGTGGAGGCATCGGAAACTCAGACAGAGGAGACAACGCTTCCTCGTCCGTAATCGTGAAATATACACGTGACGGGCGGGACGCAGCCGTTTGAGATACCCGGTCTTTCTCCGGCACGGCCGGTCCAGCACCAGAGCCACGGATTTCCACAACTTTGATGCTCCCACCGCTTTCCGCACTCTTTGGTGATTGGGACCCTAACACCTCCTGCGTCTCACTCGAGACGATTCTGCACTCTGTCGTTGTTGTCGATACAATGGCGCTTTCTTTGGACAACCTGATTGTGGATCCCGTGTTAGCCATTGTCGCTGCCAGTTCACTATCTGTGCTGGCAAAAGTTTGGCGATTTTTCATCACAGTCGGAAAGGCCGTCGATACCAGCCCGCACTCCTCGCTCGTCGAGTTTTGGCGGCTCTTCATCTCAATGTGAGCGGTATTGTCTCGGAAATAGGCGCGGAAGCAGGATTTGATTGAGGGCGCGCAAGCGCAGATGATTCCGATGTTACCTTCCGCGATGCCGGCTACGAAGACGTTGAAGCCGAGCCACGTCTTGTCGAAGTCGAAGCCTTGGACTTTGGAGAGCTGGATTGTTCGGACGATGCCGGATATGACGACTCTGTGGGGATGTTAGGTTCGCTATCAAACACGTAACATGTGATTGGACCTACAGAGCTCCGAGAGCGAATACGCCCAGGAGACCGATCTTCTGTCTCCTGTCCATCTTGACCTTGAACAGAAGCATTGCGGGAAGGGCGACGGTGTAAAAGTCTGTTACGACACTGATGGCACCTCCAAATTGTGCGATACCTTGAGACTTCTCTACAGAAGCGCACTTGAACTTTCCTCGATGCGTATACACATAGGTAGGATCTAGACGGAGCCAGTGGGCCTCAAGCGTCGAGCACGCAGTGAACAAAAGGCTGAATAAAACGACGCTGAAAGCGGCGATGATAATGATTCCGGCCCAGACGGCGCGTTTGAATTTTTTGCTCGCCGTCTCGGCGACTAAGCGGCGGTAGAAGAGTAATATGGCTATCTTGGTGAGAGCTGAGCTCCAGACGAAGAGACCAGCGATGATGAAGCTGTACTGTATGTATTTGTCAGCCACATGTTGGGAGATGCGCTGCGGTGATAGCCTACCTGCGCGCCTGGTACCCACTGATAGGGAGCAACGTCCCAGATATGTCTATCCAGGCCGAAGCTGTAAGCGACTGGAATGATGTTAGTATGGTGTCACAATGCAACTGGCACAAAGACCTACATTTGATGATGAGCCCAATATTGACCGTCGCGATGGCCCAAGCAATCCCTATAAAGACATCGTCGACTCCAAACCTCCCGCCAGTCCCGTTCACCCGTGATAGGAAACGGATCCCTACGAGCAACGTCGATATGGTTTGTATTGCTAGAGCATATGAAGGCATCCACGTCCGCCTTTCATGATTGTTCAAATCCATAGCGCAGCTCGCTTGGAGTCCCAGAAGGGACAATGGGAACGAGAGTGGTCTGGAGGAGGGTGTAGGCCAACAAGATCAACTGGAGGATGTAGAGTCAGGAAAGTTAATTCTAGGGACAGGTCAGTATACGAGAGGATGATGTCGTCCGTATGGTTGGAGTCATATGATGGCGTGAAGAGTGGATGTACCTCTGTCATCTACTTGCGCACAGTTGGAAGATGGAGCTGTAAGCGGCATCGCCTGGCGGAATCCTCCACCGCGATTCGCTAGAGACCCGAAAGCACAGTTGAGACTAAGATGTGCTGGTTTGAAACAAGACGAAAGGATGGTATGAGCGTCATGTAGACCTAAACTAGAGACTGGAGACAGAAAATGGTTGATCCGGTTGTACAAGCAATGCAAATAGTCAACTCACACTCGGAAGTCCCGGAGCTTAAGTCCGTTGTGCATCTCAGTGAGGTGTTTGGCCTGGCGGTCGATAGACTATGTTGTGTTTTGAATTTGCTCACGAAATATCCAGCATATCGAGATGGTGGATTGGTATAGGTGGATTGGTAAGAGCGTTTGTCGAGTGTAGATCGTTTTGCTCGTCGCTTCAGACGGCCCGTCTTGACTTTCGTCCGAAACGGTTATGTACGACAGCTTTAGTGTTTCACGGACGTACACATAGAGCTTTGAGCAATCATGCCCCAAAGAGATAGGGTTGTGGAGCTGTTCATAAATACAAGCGGCGACCCATGATCTCGAGGACTGATCATTCACTCTTGTCGATGACCGTGGTGGATGCCGGATTAGGTACTGTCTCATAACATCCGGTTTAGATATCCGGATCCCAAGCCGCGTAATCGTCTCCTGGATTCGGCTGCATAGCTGCTATCGGTGAAGGAGACTGAAAGTACGACATCCAGAACCGAGCTCTCTATTTTGTCAATCGGAAGCGACTCGCGATGCGATGCGTGCAGGCTTTTCGAGCCCGTCAATGATATAGAACTGATTGGCGTGAGCAGACCATTCGGCGATAGAGACAATATTAAATGAGAGCTGGTATTGGATGGGCTGTGATGGAGAGAGAGAGAGAGAGAGAGAGAGAGAGAGATGAAGCTGGGGGCTGGGATGAGAACTTTGACACCACGTGATATAAAACAATATTTTCCATTCATCATGTAAAGAGACATGGGAACTTTGGAAGTCACCAGAGAATTGACATAATCCACCGTCTCGATTGGTCGGGTAATTGCAAACACTATCGAAGTCCCTCGGCATCATATAGGTAGCTGCACTACCTCCATGGGCTTTCCCCGCAAAGCTGCTCCGCATTTCCGCATGTCTTCTTGTATGTAAACATTGCACATTGTAGCTCAGATATAACATGCCCATCTTCTTCGCAATTATACTTTGTTATCCAATGATTTCCAATGAGAAGAGAACAAGACTGTAAAGAGACAGAACTCGCGGCACCGATACCTGATCATGGATCACAAAAGACATACTCTCGAATTCTTCTTCGATGTTCGTCCTACTGCCATGGAAATATCTCTGGACTAAGAATTCAATGAACAGATATCTTGTCCCTTCGCATACATAGCTTCACACCGGTCAGCATCTCTCACCTCAAGCCGGGTGCCCTTAAGACTAATCTCCTTCAGTGTCGAAGCCCTCGCATCTCGAGTAGACGCGGACCTCATATGGACACCCGTCCTCCTAGGCGCAATATATCGCCTGACAGCAGCTCCTCAAGGCGCCGCCGGCTCGGCCTCTGACGTCTTCAACCCCACTAAGAAAAAGATATCTGCCGCTTCCTTCGCACGGACACTGAAGCGCTACCAAATACCCTACAATCCGTCCTCCACACATCTTCGGAAGACAACCGCTGCGCTAAGGCTCATACATCATGTTCCCAATGCCGAGAGAGCGGCCTTGACGAAGGCGCTTTACAAGGCATATTGGGTTGATGAGGCGGATATAACAGATCAAAAGGTTCTGCTTGAGATTGCTAGGAAGAGTGGTATCGCGAGTGTTGGGTGCTTGAGTGAGGAAATCTTTGGGAACGAGGAGAACAGGAGGAAACTAGAGAGAGCGACGGATGATGTGGTTAAGAAGGGCAGTCCTGGTGTTCCTGCATTCTGGATTGAGGATGAGGTATGGACTGATGGGCAAGGTAAGAGACGGCAGGGCAGGCTGTATTGGGGCCAAGATCGCATGCTATTCGTCGAGGCCCAATTACGGGCGTTGCAGTTGAGAGTGCCGCTCGAGAAGGTGCCCAATATTTCCACGCTCCATCCACGATGCGTATGGAATGTGCCGCGCGATTTGGTGGCGAAAGGAGTGAAGCTAGAATTCTGGTACGACTTCAGCAGTCCATGGGCTTTCCTAGGGTGGACTCAACTCGAGTCATTCAAGAAGACATTCGGCAGAGGCCTGGAGATCATCATGAAGCCGATTCTTCTGGGTGCACTGTTTCGCAAGATCGGTGCGCCAAATGCTCCCATGTTGACACTTTCGGAACAGAAGCGAAACTACGCGAGTCTTGACATATCTGACTGGCCCCGTTTCTGGAACGCTGTCAATGCTCAAGAACACACGATGGACAAGCCAATCAATTATCGATTCCCAGATAAGTTTCCCATCCGGACGCCAACACTGCTCAGATGTGCTATCGTAGATCCAAGCTGCATCCCGGTACTCTATCGTGCTTGCTGGGAACGAAATCTCGATATGTCTGATGAGCGTGTGCTAATCAAAACGCTTTCGGAGGCAGGCTTCAACACCACTGAGCTCCTGGTCAAAGCCTCAGCCCAAAGCATCAAAGACATCCTTCGTGCAAATACCCAAGAAGCGAAAGATAACGGGATTTGCGGTGTTCCATCGTATCGCGTATCGCATCGAATTTCTCATGGCTGGAAGGCCAATGGTGGTATAACGTGGGGCCAAGACGAATCCAACGTCGTGAAGGATCTGATTGCAGGATGGGACGCAGAGGCACCTGGAGGGGTTGTTGCCAGTGTTGGAAGCGAGCATGAGCGTAATGCTTCACGGCTGTGAAATGAGCTTCTGGTGGTGCCGAGATGTTGGACAGGCGAGCCGAATTCAAGTTGTACAGTCCGTATATCTGGCTGTGCGACGTGAAAGTGGGAGGGAGCTCCATGGTAAGATGTTGGATCACGAAGATACCGTCTGTCGAGGATTCAACATTTCAAGGAGCTCCTCAAGTCTTCGCGCGTCGAAATGAGTGTACTCGGGACCATTGTTTTCCAGAGTGAAGCATCGGCTATTTGGGAACCATATTGACTACATCTGTGGGAAGGTCCGATAAGGCGACCAAGTTCAGGTTCATTTGACTCCCAAACTGAGTTGTTGAAATAGCACGTCTCGTGTTGAGATCGTGATAGTAGCGCGTAGAGTTTTCGCGTCGTAGGAAATGCGGAAACAGTTTAGCGTCAGCGGATGTATTGTATCCGGGCCCGGTATCATTCTTTCGCGTCACGTTTCCACGACGAGACGAACAACTCAACTTCCTTCACCTGCGTGCTATCATCATTGCCTTCGACTAATTTCTCCGACAAGACTAAGTTTTCCCGGAAACTCTGGAGCTACGTGAGTGCTCTGCTGAACAGTTTGAACTCGTCGACCTCGAACAATTTTCAGCTTCAACAACACTGGCACTTCGTGAATGGCTTCTGGTGGCTGAAGACGACTCGGACCGTTGGCAGTGGCAGTTGTTACCAATGCATTTGACATCATTTGTGATTGGGATTCAACCACACTGCTTGGCAATATGAGCCTCGCCCGTGATTGAAGACGTTAAGAGATCGCGTCAGCTACCTCTATTCATGCCAGTCTCCCTCGCATGTCCTGCAATGGCTTATCATGAAACGGATGATCCAACTGCAAATTTGCAAGCACGCTGAGGTCTGCCGGTTGCCAACTCCACGTGAGCACTGTGTCGAGGCAAGATATATATGATCTTTTCTGAAAACTCGAGAGCTTCGGAGAGTAACTGTCAAGGTAAGCTGAACCCCAAGCAAATATGAGAACGAGCAGCTAGATTATGCCAGATTATAAGGTGAAAACACTTGTTCTCAGAATTTCAATTTGCGAGAAAATGTAAGGAATATCCTCTCAGCGTTCACTAGACACTGCTCAGAGTCTCAACGAACAAGCTTGGTGAAAGATTGTCAGAGCCTCTAGGCTCGCAAAACTTCGCCCCCAGATTGGCCCAAAAGGACTGGGTTGAAAGGACGATCTGAGTTGGCCCCAAGTGAGCAACAATCTGCTTTATCTATCCTTTCCCTCTCTTTTAGCTCGCGATGATTCTCTCAGTCAAGCTCCGCGTTCGGAAGTCAGACCTACTGCCAATTTTGATGTTATGCGTCCTGACACCGCGTTACACAGATTCCATTGCGTAACGAGTCAGCTATTCCATCTTCAGCCACTGATGGGTTGGCAGCCGTGCAGCTGATTCGTCGCGTCTGATTGGCTTCCAACAATCCAATTCTGCCCCTTGAGCACATGAGCCTACACGCCTAGAGATGTTCAACATGGGACTGCAGGGCAGATCTGCAACATCAAGATTCACTTTGGGCCAGTAAATCCGAAACGCTGAGATTTAGACGTCCAGTGAATCTCAAAGTCGGGCTACTCTGCTTCCTCGCGCCTTTATACTTACCGTCTTCAGAATGCGCTGCACTTGGTAATTACTCGATTCGCACAAAGTGCGGTACAAGAAGCTTTTTCCCATCGACATTCATCTTCATACAGAATAACTCTCGCTGAATTGGAAATCTCTCGTGTTCTGATCGCTGCCTATAATGCCCCAGTAATTCATCCAAAGGACTCGCCGAGATTTCATCGCTATCGATCTTCGATTGGCGATTCTTGGTTGGCTTCCAGAGCTTCTAGGCATGTTTGAGAAGCTGGGAGTCACAGACCCCACAGTGGTACGACCGGTGGCTGAGCTGACCGATTGGCGTAGCCTCGTTACTGGTTGTTCACCCGCTTTTCCCGAGACACTTTGACAACGCTGTACTGCGGATCAGCCTGATCCAGGAGCTCTCTGCTTCCACGAATGCAGGACCCCGCAACTTGACTTCATCGAGACCATTGTGAATGATGCGGCTGATATCAAGGAGCTGAAGTGTAACTTGACCAGAAAAAGATCATCGAAAGCTCCAACAAAGTAGACAATGAAGGGAGCGGGACAATTGATCAAACTTGTATAAATGTCCAACAATTTCGCAACTCTCCCTCGTCAAGTCACCAGAAAATGTCTTTCTCCATCAAGAAAGCATCAGTCTTCATTCTCCTCCCCGCAAAGGTTGGTTCATCGTCCCTCTCGTTAACTCATGCTAACCATTGCCAGGCTATTACAGCCATCTCCACCCCAAACGCACATATCGTCGCCACATCATGGGGTAGCCCACGCGTCGATGTCTTTGGCATAGCTCCAGACAAATCAATATGGCATAAGTACGATATCGGTTCCCCAGGAGGTTGGCAGCCTAGCTCCGGTTTCGAAAACATGTTAGGCACTGCTTTCCACTATCCCAGTGTTGTATCTTGGGGACAGAACAGGCTTGATTACTTCCATGTTGGTAAGGAGAATGCTGCACATCATAAGTATTGGGATGGAACGCAATGGGTATGCATATTCCTCCTTATTCAACCAAGAAAATTGCTGACGAGAACATTCTAAGTTGCCAGAAGGAGAATACTCGGAACGACTTGAAGGCAATTTCTCATCCGGTCTCGCTGTAACATCCTGGACCCCAAATCGTCTCGATATCGTCGGCCGCTCACAAACAAACACGTACCTCCATAAAGCCTGGACAGGAGCAGCCTGGTACCCTTCCATAACCGAATGGGAGGATTTCGGTGGAAACTTTTCCTCCGCACCGGCCAGTGTATCGTGGGGCCCTAACCGTCTTGACATCTTCGGCATCGATGCCGAAATTGGTAGTGTCAAACACAAATACTGGAATGGCGGTTCTTGGTTCCCCAGCCTTGATGGATGGGAGGATCTCGGTGGTGGCCCATTCATCGGCGATCTGACCATTTCAAGCTGGGGTGCGAATCGATTTGACGTCTGGGCTGCTGGAAAGGAAGATGGCGAACTGAATCATCTGTTCTGGGATGGTTCTGCGTATCCCGGATGGGAGAAGTTAGGAGGTAAATTCAAGACTGCACCCGCGGTTGCACATTGGGACGTGGACAAAATCGATATCTTTGGACTTTTCGATGGAGAGGGTGGAGATACGAAATATCACTCTAAAGCTTATGCAGGAGGGAATTGGTACCCCAAGGATAAGGAGTGGTATGAGAGAGGTGGTGACTTTGCTGGGCAACCCGCTCTTGTTGTCAATAAAGGAACGAGTAAGTGTTGCCTCTCTACTCCGTCAACCTCAATTGATGTCCGACCAGATTTCCTTTACGTTCTTGGTGTTGCCGTTGATGGAGGGCTTAAGTTGCAGATTTGGGATGGTGCTTCGCAGCTGCCGAAGGGGGATGAGTATTGGGATCTTGGAGATACGCAGAAGCTGTATCCGTCGTCTTCGTCAGGTACGAAGGAGTGGACTGAGCAATTGGATCTGTGAGGACTGCTTTATCAGGACAATGTGCGTGGCAGATGGTTACCGGTAGCAGATCAAAAATGTTAGAGTTTGAATTGATGATAGCGTGTCGTCAGAAAATCCTCCCCAACCGTTGCTCAAACCTGAAGAAGTCGATTAGCTGGATTGCCAGAAGTACTCGCTCCAAGAAAGGGCTACAAATCATGTCTCTTGTTGGGCTGTAAAAACACTGAATTGGACAAGTTGGATAAGCACGCTTCCTGATTCACGTTCCTCATAAACACACTCTTTCTGTCTTTCGGAGGGTCGCCGAACTAGCCAGAGATCTTCTCCACGTCAAGTCCTGCACTCCTGCGTTAGCCTTCATTCCTTCAGGCAAGTTCAAGCAAGGCTCTGCAGAAGGCTGCATTGCACGTGATGATTGCACGCAGAGTGTCAATGTAGAAATTGATATTCAGGGTCTCCACTGGCGTTGACGAAGGACGACGCCTCAATCACATGGAAGATGATGGCTACAATTCAAGCGCAGGCGGTCTGCTACATATAAATTGCTTGGCGGGGACTCGAATTGCCTATGCGGCGCTAATGCCTCGCGTGCCTGGGGCGACATGAAAGCCACGAGCCTCTGCACGACAGAGCGGCGGGAAGGCACGGCGTGGTTGAGAATGCATCGTGGTTGCCATGGAATACAGTAATAAGAGAAACCAACCATCAGCATTCAACGACGAGCATTTTCTCACCACCTCCAACCTCCAACAACCTTTATCCAACGTCGACGGGCGACTGGTGGTTATGAGGATTTGCATGGTCCCGTTACGCCACCGTTTTCCTGCCTCGGCCGCTCCAGGGGTTGAGCGCGTCCTCCCTGGCGATCTGCCCTCCTGAGACATCAGATTAAGACCTGATGCTTGCTGGAACCAAAACATTGTGACGCGGGACAGGGAACGGCTACCATCAGAGCGCGGCCATTCTGATTCCCCATTTGCCATTGCTGAGATATCCACTCTTTCGCCCGTCTTGACTTAATATACACCACGCCTATACGACGAATCAACCACTCTTCCCTGCCTCACAATTCAAACGATCGACGCCAGCTATTACTCTCGAGTCCTGTACTAAATACACGTCAGATCTATGACAGCTCAACAATAGCTGCCTCCTACGCACTGGCACCCGGCAATTCTCCCTGAGAGATCTTACACCACCACACGGATTGACCTGTGCTCGACATTCCTGTATACTCGACAAGCAGTTCATGCTTCAGCAATTATGACCCAGTCTGAAGTGCCTCTGTGTGCGTCTGCAGAGGCAACCGTCGAGCCAAACGAATCGGACAAGACACCCGAGATAAAGCCTCAACCAGACGAGTCCACCTCTGCAGTCTCGACCCCTCGTCGGCATGTGGATAGGAGACCAACACACACCGACTCCCTCGTTTCGATACCATTGACGGACCCTGATCGAACACGGCCGTCGACTTTCAACGACAATGAGAGCATCACAAACGACTCGAATGTCGAGTCCCCAATGGAGGATGAAGATCTCGGGAGGAGAAGTTCCATCGAGATGTTTGACTCTTTCAGCCGCAGGTCTAAAGCCTTCAGCACGCAAGCTCCACCCCTGAATCTTGCCGAGGAGATTGACTCGGAAAAGGCATACTCGGTATTCAGTCCCGACAGGTCGTCGTTGTCGGACGTCAGAAGTAGAGCAGAAAGCGTCAGTTCTGAAGGAAGTGCACAGGTTGATTGGGAACAATTGGACAAGACAGAAGCACAAGACGCAGATGCAGATGACGATGAGGTATGATAGGGCGCGGTCCCATGCCATATCTATGCTTACTAGGAACAGCAAACTGCCCTTCTGCTAGCAAGACTAGAACAAGAAAACAACGCCCTCGCATACGATCCTAAATCGAACCTCAACCGGATACGAAGCGGCTCCAGACCTCCTTCAGTACATCAGATCAAGCGGCTTGTTCAAGAGCAAGGCGCTCGTTCCGTACGCTTTTCACTCCTGCCAGCCGCGGCTCCCATGACCGAGCTGGATTATTGGGCAGCGTTAGTCCGCGATTATTCACAAACAGCGCAACGGCTACCAACCGTCACGTCGAACAAAATACGAGGAGGAATTCCAGCCCCATTGCGTGGCGTTGTTTGGGTCAGCATGGCTGGTGCAAGAGACGCTGGCTTGGAAGATCAATTTGACAGATTAAGCGGCGAGTCAAGTCCATATGAGAACATGATCAATAAAGACATCGGGCGAAGTTTCCCCGGCGTGGAAATGTTTAAGGATCCAACTGGCGAGGGGCAAAAAATGCTTGCAAAAGTACTGAAGTGTTTCAGTCTATACGACGAGAAGATTGGGTATTGCCAAGGGCTTGGGTTCCTGGTTGGTCCATTGCTCATGAACATGGGCGACAAGTCTGCGTTCTGCGTACTTGTTCGGTAAATTACGCTTTGTGGCATCGAAGTCGACTTTGCTGACAATCTCTAGCCTCATGGAAGATTACGACTTGCGATCTTGCTTCCTCCCCGATCTCTCTGGACTACATCTCCGCATTTTCCAATTTCAAAAACTTCTGGAACATCACGTTCCCGCTGTCTCGGCGCATCTGGAAGCTCTCGGAGTGGAAGGCACATATCTATCACAATGGTTCCTGTCATTCTTCGCAGTCACCTGCCCATTACCTCTCTTGTTCCGGATCTACGATGTCATTTTCGCAGAAGGTGCCTCTGAAACTCTGATGCGCGTAGCCTTGGCTGTCATGAAACGGAATGAGAAGAAGCTTTTGGGTTTTACAGAACTGGAAGAGGCAATGCAGCTGCTCCTTTCTAGGCAACTTTGGGACCCATACGGTTTACGCGCTACTTCTGCGGACGAACTGGTTGGTGATTTCGTAGGATTTACGAGTGTCGTAACAAGAGAGAGCTTGAACGCATTGGAGGCCGAGTATCATAGGGAACAAGACGCGCAGTCGAAGCCGGTGTCTGGCGTCCAGGCTGGTGCTGCTAGGTTTTTGGGACGACTCTGGACTTCATCCACCACACAACCAAAAGCCACCACGCTGAGTGTGTCAGCACCGCCGCGACCGACGAGCTCTCTCCTCCGGACACCATCGAAGCAAAGCCTCGCCACGCTAGCTTCGATAGAGGGCAGCTCCGATGGGTCAGCGAGCACCGCCAGCACTGCCCTGACAGAACTGTCCCGGGATTCCTCAGCGGACTTCGCTTCCTTCAAGTCCATGAAATCCCCAGACTCTATGGCCAGTTCCATGCGTATGACCATGTCGTCCAGGCAAGACAAGGATCTGCATGGGCAAATTGAGGACTTGCTCACTGCTTTGAGTGAAATGCAACGTGATCATTCGCTTTTGGTCGCACAGCTGCAGACGGAGAGAGAGGAACGTGCCGAGGATCATAAGTTTGTCGGCCCACTAGTTCATCAGCTCAAGCAGAGCCTTACGGCAGTGACTGAGAAGGGGCCTGTGAAGAGAGCAAGATCACTGACCAATGCCACGCCACCTGAAGCTACTCTCGATCAACTTCACTCGAACATTTCGGATCTGGTTGGACAGCTAGATACTAGGATGTCTTCGACGAATAACCGGCGCGTGTCCGGTCATGAGACAAAGGCTCAGCTTCGATTAAACCTCGCGACAGTGAAGAATCAGCTTCTCGAAGAAAAATCGCGGTCTCAAATCCTCTCACGACAACTAGCCGATAAGAACCAAGAAGTATCTTCTTCAACGGAAGAACTTTCAAAAGCGCGACGACGCATTCAGGAGGGACACGTTGAGAAACAACGGCTCGAGAAGACAATCAACGATCTACGCCAGGCACAACGGATAAATCGCTCTCGCTCAGGATCGCAAGGCTCATCAATGGACCCATCACCAATGAGCCGATCAGATACAGGGAATTCAGATGTTCCCACAATCCCACCCAGCGGCCTCCGCGAATTCCGTCTACTGTCCAAAGGAGCGGAAACAAGGCCACAGCCTACATTCTCCAAGCGAACATCAAGTCTCTCCACGCAAGCCATTCTATCAACAGACAATCATCAACCACCCTCGGAAGACGCACTGCTGCTGGAACTCGTCAACGCAAAGACGGCGGAGGCAGTCGCGAGACAGGAACTCGAGGAATTGAGGGCTAAGTTCGAGGCGATGAGGAGAATGTTCAATATGAGCCCTAGCAGTCCTAGTGCCGACCCGGCCAACTTCAGGAAACTCGAGTCGAGGGGAAGCGACCATACTACTGTACCGGCTGTTCGGACGCCGGATGGACAGAGGGCGACACCGCCACCTACCGCTGCTGCGCCTGGTGGTGGGATAGGAGGATTCTTTGGGTGGGGAAAGAGGAGTGTCACAGGTCCTTCGGTCACCGTGGAGAGTAGGTGACACAACGACCCGGGCGTCTCGGTAGACCGTGACTGAACAAAAAGGACGACGGTGATGAGGGGAGTGGTGGGACTTTATTGTTAATGTTTCTGTTGTGGGTCTCCTTTTGGTTTTTTATCTATTCCGCGACTAGCGAGCGAGCGAGCGAGCGATGTGTGGTGGCTATTTTTTTTGTTCTTTGTGCGCTATCTATATACTGAGGTATTGTGTGTGGCTGTTGTCTATTCATTTTCTATTAATACCCGAGATGAGTACTTCTTTTATGAAGGAATACAAATTTGACTTGACAACCTTCTTCAACATATCACAACTCCGGACTAGAGATATTGCCCTGATATCGATTCACGATGAAGAGAGAAATACCTCTCAGGTAAGCATTCAAGACCGCAGGAAGGGCCATTCTAACTATATTCACCCCCCAGAATCGAGAGTAAGACGCAAGCGAGCAACTGCAATGAGCCAACCATGTCTACAGCTTCTGACGCCTCCGACTGGTTTTTCAAGAAGCTATTCGGGCATGAGCCGAACGGCTAAATTTTCGAGTTGGATCCCAGTGGTCTTGGACAATCATCGCAGCAGCTATTAGTATACCACAACTTTTAGGTTCTCAGTGTGCTGATTGCTCCTGGATTGTACGTGCCGAAAAAAAATAACCTGGCAAGGGAGATTCATAAGCATGTATTTGGCCTTGTTGACAGCCTAGTCAGCAACTTGAGCGTACTCAAATTTCCTAGCTTTTGTTCCCGACTTCTTGATTCTCCCACTGAGAGCCAGCTTGATTCGTGTTGAGCAAACATGTTTTTATTGATTAGTTCCTTGCTTTCAACACTGCAAAGAAAATTCACCGATCCTGCGCGTCATCTTATCTGATTGAGCCCATCTTTCAACTTCACTTCCACAACTTGGTCAATGTAAGCAACTCCAACATCGATTCCGAACCCAACCAAGTCTCGCCAACGGTTTAGAAAACACACCGAAGAAGATACAACCAGGCCACGATGTCATTCCCGTCTTTCATCACAGTCCATCTGCCCAGCAGCTCTCGCCAACAGTCCTCGCCACACAACCCCAGCCTCCCAACCAGCAGGAAAGCGGCCAAGAGAAAGTTCAGCGACACCGAGAGCAATGCATCCAGTGATTTCACAATGGAGTCTTCACCCACACCGTGCCGTACCAATCTCGGTCCACAAGCGCTCACCTCTCATGTCTCCAACATGCTCGACTCAATCAAGGATATGCGCAAGGACATTCGACGAATCTCCGATCAGCAAGATAACGCCGTTGAGACCTTAGATGAAATACAGCGACTGACGACGAGAATTGGAATTGTCGAGGATAAGGTCATGCGTGTGGATCGCACCGTATCTGATGCCATGATGAGAGTCGAGGGCGCCATGACTACAATGGCAAATAGGATTCTTGCTGTGTAAGTGCCCCGAAGAACCACTTACCTCACCTCACCTCACCATACATACAGAACACTCTCTAACCATTCCTTTATGTAATGCAGCAACTTCAACACCCTCGCTCGCGCCGAAAACTCCCGCCTCAAGGTCGGAGACGAGAAAGCTGAATTGTCACCACTCAACAATATCGAGACTAATCAAGCTATTCCCTATTTCCCAACCACGCCTAGAGCGATTTCGAAATTGAGCCGGAATCTCTTGCAAGCTTTGTTGCAGGAGTTGGGCGCACCGATGATGGGACGGTCGTCGAGGACGATGAGGGAACGAGTTAGGTTGGTGGTTGGGCTGCCTTCTTCTATCGATATTGATCTGTCACTTCGAGGGGAAAAGGATGGCTTTGGAGGCGGTGGTCGATTTGGGAATGGGTTTGATGGTGGGTGGGATGATGATTTTGCGAGTTATTAGTCTGGGGTTGATCGGTATGGTTCTTTCTAATCGTTTTCGGTTCGTTGTGTAGAGTGGGTGCTGCTCACAACACCATAGATGGCGAGATTCGAACCTAGGTACTCGTGCTGGAGGGCGTGTTGAAAACCGTTTGAGAATACATCGATGACGCAACTTGGCAATCTCCAACTTCAATTACTAGCAGTGTCAGTGTCAGTATCAGCGATATACTCTTTTCTCTGGATGGTTTATCATTATGCCAAGGCGCTAAAACCAATCCTGAACCTGGCTATCCGTGTGGCTATCAACTGGCCGAAAACGTCCCTTCAGAATCCCGACGAAACTTGGATTTTGTACACCACAACGAACGAGATAATTCTCGAAGTTAATCGGGAGCGGTTAACATCATCGTCTCCTTCAATATCTTGCTTCTTGAGAATTATTGCGACATTGTACGGTGTTGAGGCTGCGAGATGACGGTGGAATTGGACTTCACGCTTTCGGCCAATTAATAGCCACACTGATAGCTTGGTACCATGATCTATCAGTGTGAGATTTAACGCCGGCAATTGGTCACCCCAAGTCCACGATTGAAGTGCGTTTCCTAAGCACCATAACGGTTGTTGATTGCACTTGTCAATCGATTGAAATGAAAGAGTATAAAATAATAATAGATATTCTAAGGATAATATATTATATTATTGTTTTTAATAAAGTATCTATAGTCCCCCTTTCGTACGAGAAAGTAGAGATTTTATATCCCTACTATAGCCTATAATTCCTTATAAATCTATACTAGGAGTCTTTTCTTTTATAGTAATACTTTATCGTATAGTATCGTATTTTCGTACGGTAATACTATATTTAAATAATTCCTCTTTTCTATCTCTTACTAAATAAGTATAGTAGTATAATCTTATTATACCGTACGGTCCTCTATCTTCTTCTATCTATTACTATTATATAGTAGGTTAAAATACTATAATAGCCTATAATACTATTAATAATAATACTAACGGCTTCTACTAGATTCCTTCTCTAATCTCTCTTCCTTTAACTAGTTATATTGAATAGGGTTTCGTACGGGTTAGAGTCTAATACTATTATCTAAATAGTATTCTTCTTATTTAACTACTTTAACCGTACGGTTAAACTAATTATAAGAGGTTATTTATAGATCTAGATAACTCTAACCGTACGAACCTATAATAGTATATATAATATAGGTTTAACTCTTAACATAGCTCTACTCTTCTTATCTTTAAAAGAATAGACTTTCTCTCTCTCTCTCTCTCCTTCTTCTTCTTAAGTTACCCTACTACTACTACTACTACTACTAAGACCTTAACTAGGTCTTCTCTAGTAAATTTAGCCTTCTCTTCAGCCTTAACTTTAAATCTAACTTTAACTTTTCTCCTCCCTTCTCTCTAAGTTCTCGTACGATTATCTAAATCTAATTTAAAACTTCTACTAACTTATCGTACGAAGAATAATAGCTACCTAAGTTACTCTCTAGACCCTAGTTAGTTAGATCGTCTACTAGGTTAATTAGGCTACTAGCCGCGTCGCTATCGTCGTCCCTACTAGCTAGCCTAACTACCGTACTTTTATAGGCTACTTCGCTACTAATATAAGTTTTCTTATTTTAAATCTTTCGTACGAGTATAAAATTAATATCGTACGATAGGATAATAAGGCTACTATTCTTTCGCTTCCTTCTATCGACGTTACTATATTACTCTCTCCTAGTACTACCCTCTAGAACTTTAATCCGATATACTAGATAGCTAAGTAGTTCCGTCGTAAAGGGTATTTCCTAGCTCTTCTAGTCTAGTCGCGTGGTATCGTTCGTTAAGACTATACGTACGGCTACTATTAGAAGCCTAGTACTAAGTTTACGGAGTATAAGAATCTTCTAGCCGGTAACTTTAATAGTCGAGTCTATACTACTCTTCTCGGTCGTACGTACGGTATCTATATCTATAACTCGTACGCTCTTTAGTATAAGTATTATATTTAGGTATAAGTAGAGGTTCGTGCGGTAAGATCTAGAGTTTATTTAGAATCAGAATCTAGCGTACGATATACCTAGGGCGGTATTAATTATTAGGAATAGCGACGTAGGTACTCGTACGAGCTTTAGCTAGTCCTAGGAACCTAATTTAAAGAATAATTTACTTTAAGATTTACCTTATATAGTTCCCGCCTTTATTCCCGATATAATAAAAGAAAAATTTAAAATAACCTCTAGTAGCTTTTTAAGTCTAAAAAAGCTTACTTTAAAAACTATCGTACGAATAAATAAAATAAAATAAATAATAATCTAATAAAAGAAAATAAACTCCCTTCTCCCCTCTATCGTATAAACGGCTAGTTATTACTTAGATCTTTTAATAAAAGCCTCTATCTAGATAGTAATCTTATTAGTTGAAATTAGCCTTTCGAGTTTACCGTTTAGAATTCCTTTCGTAAAGGTATCTACTAGATTATCTTTTCTAGAGATACGTCGGATCTCTAAGATCTCGCGGTTTTCGTACGATTCCCTTATAGCTATAATATCGATTATTAGTCTTTTCTTAACCGTTATTCCTAGCTTAATAAGGTAGTCGTATAACGATTTCGAATCCGAGTAAACGATTAAAGGTACTCGTATAAGTCCTAAGTAAGAAGTAATTTAGGAAAGTATAGTACTTAATATAATTATATTATTAAAACTACTCGATATCCCGTAAAGCTCGCTTCCTAGGACGCTTCTCTTTACTCTTTTATATTTAGTTAATATCCAATATATAATATTACCCTAGATTTTAAAGCTAGTTTCCGTACGAGTAGTTTTATTAGCTAGAATAGTAAGAAATCTAAGCTAGGAAGAGAGATCTTTATTATTTATAAAAGAACTATCTATAAATATAAATAGTTTCGTTCGTACGAAGCTTAGAGGAATAAACCTTAAGCCTCTATTTTTATTATCTATCTACTACTAGATTCTAGCGTTAAGAGTCTTAATATCCTTCTCGTCTAGGTTTATAGATTAAGCTATAATAGATAGGTCGTACGTAGCTTTAGGTTAATAAACTAAAGCTATATATACTCCTCTTACTCGTTACTTAATATATTTCTATTAAGTATCTATCGTACGAGGGTTAATTAATTCTAAACGATCTAGCTAGCCTTTCTAGGTAAGAATAATATCCTTTTCTTCTAGCTTAATCCTCCCTCTATTAAATTTAATTAGCTAGTCTTTAGAAAGTATTATTTTTTCTTTTGTATAGAAAGAAGCTTTATTAAGCTCCTCTTTTTCCCGTATAGAGAAGGCTTCGGTAATAAAACTAAAGGTATTATTAGTCTATAGCCCCGTAATTCTAAATTCCTTTAGTCCTAAAGTTATAAAAAGAAGATATAGATCGTACGAAGAGATTTTTATCCCTAGGTTTTAGATATAGTAGTTATAGTATATCTTAAACTAGTATAGACCTACCTCCGTAAGCCTATATAATAGTCTCTTAATCTAGATTACCGTACCTTTAGGATATAGATTAACTAATTCCTTTAGTAATCGTACGAAGATCTTCCTTTTTAATAAATTCTTTATCTAGGTATATACTTAGGTAATATCTCTTAACTCTCCTCGTACGTTAAATATTAGGATTAGGGAAGGGCCTAACGCGATAATTAGTCTCTAGCTTATCCTCTAGATAGTTAGAGATTAGGTAAGAAGTTCCTACTTTCCTTAATCTCTAAAACCTTATACGACTAGCCGTAATTTCTCGTACGGCTCTTGTAGTAGAGTAAGCGTAGATAATAGAGGAGAGTAGTTTTCTACTTCCGTCTTAGAATTCTATACTAGATTATAAGATTAAGGCAAGGTAGATTAGATAAATATAATTCATATAATAGAGAAGATAAGGCGGGACAACAATAGCTATAAATTAATATATTACTATACTAGTTAGTAGGTAACTATCTAATATCTATAGGCGCCGCGTCTCGTCCTTATACGGGATAAGAGAGCTAGGTTATACCGGCCCGTAAATCGCCGTCCCTACTATATCCTCTCCCCCTCCTACTATAGCGTCGTCCTATAACGCTATATAAAGAAAGTAGGTAATTAACACCTAGGCTATTAAAGAAATCCCGCTAGCTATAAATATACTAAATAAATTAAGTAGAATTAGAAAAATAAAATAAACGCCTTATCGACTACTTAGTCTACCTTCTCTCCGAGCTCCTTACCGTCCTCCTCGTTACTATCCTTTCTACTATTATTACTATATCGGCCTCCCTATATTACTTCCGTCTTAACCTACTCTCCGTCGTCTATAACGTCTCTAAGTACTACGTTAAGGTCCTTATTATTCTCTTCGGTTATATAGTAGATCTTAGGCTTAATAATAGGGTCTTTCCGAAAGCGATATATAAAGAAGCTCTTATCCCTAAAGATATAGATCTCCTCGTTAATAAAATTAGTAAACTTCTTACTAATACGCCGAACGGCCTCTTTTATA
Organism: Venturia effusa; assembly: GCA_007735645.1. Lineage (NCBI taxonomy): Eukaryota > Fungi > Ascomycota > Dothideomycetes > Venturiales > Venturiaceae > Venturia > Venturia effusa. Next base: position 1,716,172 of record CP042185.1, on the reverse strand, counting down.
TCCTTCTTAAGGTAGGCCTTATACTCCTTAGTATCTATCTCGACAACCTCTTAGACCGCCTTAACGACGTCGTAGTTAGTCTACTTTATTCGACTAATAAGCGCCTAGCTAATTAGGTTATCGAGGTAAAGAGAGATATAAGTTAGGAACGAGTACGGTAGCTTACCGTAATTAATAGAGTATCCGGATAGCGACGTTAGACTAGTAAATAGATCGCGATATACCTTTACGAGTTACTCCTACGTACCTTCTTCCGGGATCTCTATCGTAGTATAGTCTTTCTCGATCCCGTAGTACTAGGGTAATAGGGTTAGACGAGTCCTATCGGCCTTACTATATAAACCGTAGAAGTTTAAGAGATAGGTAATACGTATAGTATAATCGGGCGTAATCTACTTAGTAAAGTCGGTCTTAAACTTCTTAATGTCGTCCTTAGTCTAGTACTACTTCTTAATCTTCGTAATATAGCTATTACTAATTAAAGTCCCTCGCGCCTTATTATTATTAATCTACGCCTATAAGTTCTCGTCCTTATATATCTTAGGTATAAACTAAGTATAGTTCTTCGTAGTCTCTCCGAATATTATTAGACTATCTTAAATCTGGTTCTTACCTTTCCTAGTCATAAGTATATCCTTAATATTAATATCGACGTAGCGGAAGTTAATATTGTCGCCGGCCTAAGTCGTCTTAGTATAGTACGGGTATAAGATAAGCTAAAACCGACGGTTAGGACGAAGGGTAATATAGCGTAACTAGTACTCGATCGACTATCGTATTACCTACTAGATAACCCCGTAATATATAGTACGGTTCTAACTAAGGTTATACTTCCCGTTAACCTCCCTTAGATACTAGAGGTAGTATACCGACTTAATACGTAAGAGCTCTTTAACCGTCTAGTTCTTACCTAGGGTCCCTAAGGGGTCGGGTCGGGTCGGGTTTTAGGGGTACCCCCCCGACCCGCCGCGGGGGGGGGTAGAAATAGGGGGGGGGGCGGGTTTTCGGGTTAGAGGGAGCTTTTACCCCTAACCCGCTAATTAGGGGGAAGTCGGGTTTTTTAAGTCATATGTTTCAATACTTAACCTAGGTATTATTAAGATCTAAATAGCTAGAATTATAGAGAAATACTTATTCTATAAGTCTATAAGGTTATATAATATAAAATACCTATAGGTCGTCCGTAATTAATAAAACCGTACGAAAAAGTCACGTTTTTTAGCTAAGAACCCGACCCTATTAATCGGGGCGGGTTCTATCGGGGGAGGGTCGGGGCGGGGGTCCTAGGGACCCCTATACCCGACCCGAATACCCCCCCCCGACCCCTCCTACCCCCGAGGGGTCGGGGGATCCCCCGACCCCTTAGGGACCCTATTCTTACCTACTTTCTTAAACTTCTCGGGAATATACTTTATATATTTAACCTTATCGATAGGGTTGTCTAATACCTACTATTTAGTATCCTACTCCTTAAACGTATCTTTATAGAGGATACTACTCTTTTCTTCCTATTCTACTAGTTCCTCGTCCGTCTATATATCTTTACGTAACTTCTCCTATTCCTCCTCGTTAAGGAAAGTCTTATCGAATAGGTACTATTTAACTAGCTTATACGCGAAGACCCCGAGGTAGTTAGACTAAACGTACGGTCGGTTCGATACTCAGAACTAGGTATAATATTCTCTACTAACTATAAACTTAGTAGGGTTAAGGTATTCTAAAAAGGCCTTAAGTCGGGTTATAAGTATCTCCGTCGTCCTAGTACGAATTTATAAGCTAGCTAGGCTATAGAAATAGCGAAAGTAATTATTATAGGTAGTTTCCCTTAGCGGATAGACTATCTTCGTAAATAACTAGAACTTAGGAGGGTTCTCGCGTATTCCGTATTCTTCTATCTCCTTCTTCGTATCCGGACCGACCCGAGCGGGGAGTTTTAGCTTCTTAGATACCTTACGGTTAGAGAGGAGAACTTTCTTAGCTTCTACGCTATAGCCGTATTAAAGGCCTCCTAGAGGAACTACCTTCTTAGTCTTTATTTCCTTAGACTTCTACGAGGCCTTAGGAGCTAGCTCCTTATTAGCTACCTCCTCGTCCTTCTTATCCTTATCTTCGTTACCTATATTACCTTTATTAGGTACTCCTATCTATAGTAGCGTTCCCTTCTCTTTAGGTAGTAGTCCGAATTCCTTAAGAAGAGATAGCTCATTCTCTTTCTCTATTTACTTAGAGAGCTTAGTACTAGTTAAACCTAATAGTCCTTTCTCGATAGTCTTAGTTAGAGGTTAATATATAAGGAATTCGTCCGTATCTTTCTAACTAGGAGGCTTCGTTCGCTTCTAGTATCGCTTATATATATTAAAGATAATCGGTAGGAGATACTAAGAGTAAAGAATAAAGCCCTAGGGAGACTAGTCGAGAGGGTCCGTCCTATAAGTCTTATTAAGGACTTCGTTAATAGCCTCCTTAGTCTTACTAGAAATTATCTTTACTAGATCTTTAACGTCTAATATCTATATCTTATTCGTCTTCCTATTTCTATTACGCTATAGACGTATATAGATAGCTCGAGTAAGGAACTCGAGGGCTAGGCGGAGAGGACGGGAAAGTATATATTCGAAATATTTCCTTAGTACCTAGAGGGTACCCCTAGAGACCTAGTATTACGCGGTTAAGAGAATACTTCCGTCGTTCCTATTTAGGTTTAGGGGTAACTAGCGATTATTAATTAAATCCGCTATAAAACCGCCCGTCTAACTCGGTCGGGTACCCTCTACCTCCTCGTAACTATACGTTATAGGGTCTATATCGGAAATATTCTTATAGGTACTTAGAACCTACTTCTAAGTCTTCTCGGTCCTCGCTACTCGACTCGTACTAAGACCTAGTTCTCCTAATCTTAACGCTTCCTCCTTCGTCTTAGTACTATTAGAGAGATACTTCTACTCCTCCCTATTAGAGTTCTAGACGTAATAAACCGCGAGCCTTAAATAGAGCTCTAATCGAGCCGCCTCTCTCTTAGCTAAAGATAGAATAGCTCGTAGCCCTTTAACTCGTCGAGTAAGGGGTAGTTTACCTAGTTTAGTATCTTAATCCTCTTTAGTCTAGATAATTACTTTAGAGGCCCTAACTCCCTATAGCTACGTAATAAAGCCTAGACTATTATTATCCTTAGGTAGTAGTATAAGAGCGCTATTATCGACGCTCGTAGTATCCCTATTATTCGGTTTAGGTATATTCTTAGCGGAGCCGGCTATCCTTAAGCCCGACCGAAGGGTTCGACTTATCTTAGTTAAAAGTAGGAGTATTAGTAAAAGTCTAAGTATAAGGGTATAAGTATAATTATTCTAGAATTAAGTACCGATTATTATATCCGAAACTTTTATTAAGGGAATAGAAGGCTTAGGGAGAGAGAGATAGAGATAGCTTATATAGGCCTCTCTTAGTATTTACTTACGATATTATACGTCTTTAGTATTTCTATTACTAATTCTATTTCCTATTCTAGTTAAGTTCCCCCGTAGAATCTAAATCCCCCTATAAAACCTTATTCTTTTTCAGTATTAAAAGAGGCTCTATATAAAAGAATAAAAGAAAAGAGATACGTAATAAAGAAAATAAATAAAGAGACGTAAAAGGAATATAGGGAGTATCTTCGATCCTAATATTAGTCGAGACGTATATAATAGAAAGACTCCTAGTCCCTATTATCCGAGAATATAGCTACGAGATTCGACTAGGCGTTAAGAGATATATCGAAGCGCCTATTTTTCTATTTTTTTAAGGACGATATATATAGGAGTAGTTACTTATAGGTATAGCGGTACGTCTATCTTCGTTCCTAGACGAGATTAATATCCGGAGCGGCCCTAGATATTATCTAAGTCTATTTTACGAAAATTTTGCCGCTAGGAATCTAGTATATAGAACTTTTTAAACTCCCGCTCCCCTAATATTTTTATAATATAGATATCCTTAAGCGGTATTCTCCCCTAATATATAGTAGAGACAGGGACGCTCTAGGAGTAATAGAATTATTAGTAGATACGTAGGCGGCTAAATACTAGGCGGTACGCGGTAGATCTCCGGTAGAATACCTCCCTTATAAGGAAACTTTCTAACTTTCGTATTCTACTCTCCTTTTCTTTCTTTATCTACTAGGATTAGAGTTTATCTACGAATACGGCTCCAGCCGTCTAGTTCCTAATAAACGGAGATATCGCGTAAGAAACCTTAGGAGATTTACGATATATTTCTACGTAGTTAGTTACGCTCTTTCTTTCGAATCCTTCTTAATTCCCGTATAGTACGACCCGGACCGACGGAGAGGACCGTTATATCGCTTATAATTATTACTACTACCTACTCTAATAACCTATTCCCCGAGCTCTATCTCTATAATACGCTTAAACCGGCTAACCTATTATAAAGAACCTTAGGAGTTTAAATATATTCTTCCTTACGTATAAGCGTCGCTTTCCTCCCGGGTTTTCTAATTATCCTATCCCCTATTACGAAAACTAACACGTAGTCCTTCTTATCTTTATCTACGTATATAATACTATACTAGAGGAAAACGGATAATAATAGTATATCGTCGTTAAGTCTTATCTTCGTAGACCTAGAAGAGAGGATATATATACCGGCCTATTTCTAGCGAGATATAGGCCGCGTAGTAGAACTCTAGGAGCGTACTAGCGAAACTTTAGTAGTATAGTTCCCTTATAAGAATATCTTCCGTTATCTATATCCTACTTTCTCTTTTCTTCTTTATCCGCGTATCTTTAGTAAAGGTATATATATAGGATACCGTCTACTTAGACTCGAGAAGTAGAGGATATACGGCGCGTAAGGGCCCTTAGGAGTTTTAGAATATCTTTCTTTAGATTTAAACGTCCTCTCTTTTCTAAGTATTCCTTATTTCCCGTACGGTATAGTCCTAACGTATAGAGTAGACGGTTAAGCCTCTCTCTAAGTCCCGTCTCTATAAGGAGAAGAAGGTCGAACGGTAGAACCCTAGGAGTATACTAGTAGAACTTCGGTAGTACGGCTCCCTTATAAGAATATCTTTCGCTATTTATATTCTACTTTCCTTTTCTTTCTTTATCCGAATACTTTAATCGTAGAGAGATAAAGGGATACTATCGCGCCGTTTTAGTTAGGATATTTAGAGGGTATATCTTTATAAGCGAGCTCGATTATTATTTTAAATACGCGTCTAACCTAGTTATAGGGAAAGAGTTCCTATTCGATAGAGTAGAACTAGAGGGAGTTACTTAACTAGAATATAAGTATTCCGAATAATAGTATATCTACTATCTCGGCTTATTATAAGAACCCTTTTTCTTATTAGGGTCGAGTCTAATCGGGTACCTAATAACTAGCTTATCTTTCGGCCGGCGCTTAATAGTTCGTTTCTTTAACGTATAACGATTATATTCTCTAGCTACCGTACTAGCTATTTTTATAATAGTTAGAAGAACGAATACGCTATAAAGGGTATAGAGTATCTATTAATCTAGGTTATCGTTAATAATCTTATAATTATTAGGGTTAAATCCTTTAGGCTATATAATCTCAATAAATAGCTCTCCTATAGATATCTCGTCGGAAGAGTAATCTAAAAACTATTTATACTTATTACGGTTAAATCCTTAAGGGTTTATAACTTCGATAAGTAGTCCTTCCTACTCGTAGTCTAGTTCGTAATCCGTACTAGGGAGTAGGCCTTCCTGTTTATAATCTAGTTTACCTAGAGTAGTTACTCTAGTCCTCTCCCCCACCCTAAAGTCTAAGTACTAATTAGACTTAAGAGAGTCGTCCCTTTAAACGAAGACGCGTATACGATCTATACGGACTAACTTAAATACGACTATTCCGTCTAACTCTAATAACTTATAGCTCCTAATAGGTCTTTCCGTATAGAAGTTAATAATAACCCTCGATATAATATATAGACCGAGCTAAATAAACTCTAGTTTATTTCCGAAATTCCGTATAATCTTCGTATTATATAGGAGAACTTTTAACCCGATATATAGTCGTTCTCGTCGTTATCGGGACTCGTAAGTCTCTTCCTAGTACTTATTAGCCTCGTACCTTATTCTTTCCTATCTTACTACTACCTCGCGAAGATCCTCGTTACGTAAGTCGATCTAACGTATTTATATAGCGAGGAGATCCTCTATTATCGAGACGGAGTCCTAGTTTAGCGTCTACTACGTAGCTATCTTTAACTTAATTAGAAGAATATACTCCTCGCCGAGTATTATCTTAGCTAGAGTTATTCTAGTTATCCTCTTAGTAGTCGTCTACTCTACCTATAGCGTAGTAGGTAATAGACGGACCTAAGACTTATTATTACTATTCGTCGATTTTCGGAGGGCTGTAATAAGCGGCCTATAGACCCTCTTAATACCCCCTTAACCCTATAAGTTATACGGAGATATCTATATTTTCTAAGTCTAGTATAAGTATAGAAGGGCTAACGTAAATCGCCTATTCTTACTTCCTCTATCTATACCTATCTCTAGAGGTACGCCCTAGCGATAGATAATATATTCGAAAATAAAGTCCGTAATCTACTTTACGTTTAGAGAGCTACGGAGTACCTTCGCTTCTAACTAGCTACTTAATTCCTCTCGTATATATATAATATACTTAAAGCTATCTCTCTTAGGTATTCCCGTACAGTTAATAGCCTACCGGACTCTAAGATTTTTGTTACGAATAACTATCGTATTAAGGCCCTTATTAACGTAATTCTAATCGCTCTTCTAGTAAACTTTATACTCCTAGACCTACTTAGATATATCGATATAATAACTAACCTAGTAGTATCTCTATTAAATAAGTACTATAGTCGATTCTCGTCCCTTATAACTATATTTATTGTAGAGCCTTTAAATAATACGGAAGCGTTCTTCTTTATTATCGATAACGCGGTAATAGAGGAAACCTCTTTTTCCTCGTCGGAATAGTTATCTATATAATACTAGATAGTCGAAAGCCCTTCGTCGGATATTCCTATATTCTTTCGTATTTTAATACTCTTTAGGTCGATAGAGCGTTATTAGGTAATCCGCGATTATCCTATATTTAGTAGAGTAGTTACCCTTAAGACCCTACTATATATACCTCCTAATAGAGGATATATCTAATCCTTAATCTAAATTCTATTCCGTTAGAGAGGCGTTATTATGCTCCGAGGAGGATAATAGAGAAAAGATACGAGGCCCGGAATACGTAATAGCTCCGAGATCTAACGCGACGAAGTCGTTAATATCGAAATCTAGGACGAGAGGGACGTCCTTAGAATCCGTATCCTTATATTAACGTAAGAGACTATTAGTAACTATATTCTTCTTACCCTTAATATAACGGACTTTAAAATTCTATATTATAATCTAGGTAAGCTAGCGAGTTACGAGAGCGCCGGTAACATCCGAGATAATACGGTTTAACTAGTAAATAAGCGTCTTCGTATTAGTCTCGACGATAAAGCTAGCTCCCTAAAGGTATATTTTGAACTTCTTAAGAGCGTTAAGTAAGGTACGGTATTCTAGTTTAATAGTATCGTACTTCCGCTTAGCGACTAACTAGATACCGCTCGTATACCGGTATAGATACTATTTCTTACCGTATATCTATACTAACTCCGCTCCTTAACCTTTATTAGAGGAGTCTACTATAAGAATTATCTATCCCGCTTTCTTATTATACCTTATAGGTTTAAGAGTAGGGGGATTCGTTAATACCTTCTAGAGTAGTTATATTACTCGTTTCTACGGCTCTTCCTAACGGAACTTAGTATCCTTCTTAAAGAGGACGAATATAGGCTACGTAATTAGAGCGAAATTAGGAATCTAGATCCGGTAATAAACGTATATACCGATAAATACTCTTACCGACTTTAGTATACGAGGCTTATTCTATTCTAGGATAGCGGTAATCTTAGACTTATTAGGATAACGTCCGTTCCTATTATACTAGTAACCGACGATATAGAGGCCTTCTATATATATATCGAACTTCTTTCTAGATACTATCGCTCCTACGCGTTTAACGTTAGCTAGGAGTACGTCGAGACCTCTAATATATTCGAGAATATTCTTACGGATTCTAGGTAGTTTACTTATTTATACCCCGTAGTCCTTCGTTAGCTTATTAAGAATATCGTTAATATAAACGTCGCTTATATATATCTAATACCGGATAATCGCCTTAGTTACCCGATAGAATTATACGACTAAGTTCGTAGCTCCCTACGGTAGCGTCGTTATTCTATATAGTCTAAAAGAGTATTAGAAAGAGGTTAGATCCCGGCTCTCTTTAGTAAGTTCGAGCTAGTTATATCTAGAGAATAAGTCTACGAGTAAGACGTATAGATACCCTATAAAGGAGTCTACGAATTTATTAGCGGAAGGGGGAATATTTATATCCCGTATCGTTACGGTATTAATATTAGTCGTACTATTAATTAGTCTATAACCTTTACCTTTCTTCGAGACGAGGAACTACGGATTCCTATATAGCGTATAGCTAGGTTCTAGACGTCCCGTATCGATTCGTTCCTAAAATATCTTCTATACTTCGTCCGTAAGAGTCTTTAGAATATTAAATAACTTAGCCTACTACGGAATATACTCGATAGTACGTATACGCTATAGAGGAGTAATCTTAGGCCGTATTCTTCCGTACTCTAAGAAGTCCTATACGAGAGAACCCTCCCTACGGTAGAGTATTTTCTTAATAAGCGTAACTTCCTTAGGACTTAAGTCCGGATTAATACGTATTTCTTAAAACCTCTCCTCTATAAGTCGAGTACCTCGTACGAATAGTATATATCTCTTCTCTAGGTATATATCGAGCGGGGAGTCCGCTTCTAGGCTCTTCTACTTAGCTATCGCGACCTACCTCTAGTCGATACGGCCGCCGGGAGTACTTCTATCTCGGAGAGCGATATTCTAAGGCTATACCTTATCTACTTTTCTCTTATAGAGTATATTAGTACTATTCCGAACGCTAGAGCCGTCGGTCTAGCGAGATACGGGTATATACCTAATAATATTAATATCCGGGGCGGCTCCGGGTGTCGTCTAAGTCTATTTTATCTAGCGATTTCGCCGCGAGTCCGTTTTATCGCCGAACGGGAATCTAACTCTCTATATTCTAAAATTATCTACTATATAGCGCCTATTCTATAAGAACTTCTCTCGAGCCTTCTTCTTCCTTATTTCGATCTAGAAGGTCGCGAGATTATAGTAAGTTATCGTTAGTTACTCGCGATTATTAATTTCCGAGGTAGCGTCTTCTATACTCTAAATATTAAAAAATAAACTAGCTAACCTCGCTCCTCCGATAGAAAGTATATCTAGACTAATTACTACGGATAGGTCTCTAGGCCTTATAAATTCGTACTCTCGTTTCCCGAGTTATCGTCTAAGCTATCGTCCTCGCCGTTCTTATTCTTATCCTTCTTATCTTTATCCTTCTCTACTATTAGAGTTATCTCTACCTCCGAGGACGCCTCCCTTAAGGCCTTCGCGATTACTATATAGTTAATCTCTACTACGGTAGCCTACTAGGTTACCGTCTTATCTCTAGGAACGGAAGTCGCGATATAGTTAACTAAGCCGTCTAGACGGTTAAGGACTTAAAGAGAAGATCTCGCGGCGAATAGCTATCTAAGTATAACGGGCTAGGCGTATTTCTAGAGGACTATAAAGAGAATATTATCGTAAGAGAAACCTACGTTAGCGAGGCGGATCTATACGGTTACCTACCTAATAATAGATATACTTCTCCTATCTACGATATAAAGACTTTAAAGTATCTACTACTATTCTAGCTCTCTAAAACTATTAATTCTAAGTCTGATACGTCGAGCGTAATTCTCGTTAATTATATTTACTTCTATACTAGTATCGATTAGACTATTTATAGATATATTTCGAAAATATACGTATATATATAGGGACTTAGTAGATATACGTCGTTTACCGTTAGCTCGGTCGATAATATCGACTACCTACGTAGTAATTAAATTAATACCGATAGATGTATCGGCGAGGGATCTTAGGTATTTTACGTCTCTAGAAGCTAGACTATTAAGTAATACTATATTCGTTACGGGTTATTAAGCTATTCTCTTTACGGCTCGTTTAAGCCGCCTCTCTTTCTTCCGTCGTTAAGTAGCTTTAAACTTAGGCGCGACTCTTTTAACTATATCTAGAGGGAGACTCTAAAATATAAACTTCGAGAAGTAAGGAATATAGATAAGGGCCTCGTTTAGAGTAAGCTAAATCCCGCTAGAAGACTATATTATCTTCTAGATTAGTCTTAGCTCGTTAGACGACTTATCCTATACGGTAAGGTACTACTTATACGTCGGCCGCCTCCCCTATTTCTTTTTCTATACGACTACGGGTTCTTTATTACGTAGGGTAGAATCTTCGTCTATTATTTCGTTATTATCCTTATTCTAAGGGCTTCCCTTAATAGCCTAGTCTATTAAGTCTCGAAACTACCTAGGAACGGTATACTTTACTTTCGTAGACTTCTTCGAGGACGGCTTTTAAACTCTATTATTCGACTTTCTAGGCGTCTTTTTCTACGAGGACCGGGTACTAGTAGTAGATACTCCCAGACTTTCGATACTAATAAAATTAGAAGGGTAAGAAGGTATCTTAATCTCCTTATCGGACTTAAGGAGATAGGAAATACTAATAGAGTTTACTTTTACTAATAAGGGCCTAAGTCCTTTCTTTACTATATCGAGAATCTATAGTAGCTAATACTATTCCTAGCTTAGACGAAGTCCTTAGATTCTATTTCCTAGGTTATTAATAGTTCCCTAGAAAAGACCTCTCTATCCCTCTTAACGATTATAGAAATATACTCCCTAGGCGTATAGATCCTTTATATAACTATCTACGTAGAATAGTATATAGTAAGGGTCGTTATATCCAAGGTATATTCGTAGCTTCTATAAAGCCTAATTATTTCTATTTCCGATATTATTATTACGATAGAAACTACTAGGGTTATTTACGTAATTAGTATTGCGAGGAGCGGGCTAGCTATTATAACAGGGCTACTAGATAGGTTCCTAGACGTACTATATCTAAGACTAGTATTAAGGCTACTACTAGACCTAGAGTTAGTATTTACTTAGGAAGTTCTTATTAATATATACGGTAAGGAGCGTAAACTATATCGTATCTTTCTATATAATCGCGAAAACTAGGTTATAGGTTCGGCTAATAGTCGTATATAGAATCTCTCTACTTATATTATTAATACGGAGTTTCCTAATAGCCTTAATAAGATCGGGATTTAACTTAGGAGGACCGGTAGCTTTCTTACGTCGGGTACCCTTAAAGTACTTATTACGAGTAACGACTAACTTATTAGCGATACGGCCGACTTCCTTATCCTCTTCCTTATTAATACGGAAAGTCTTAAGTTTCTTAGTAGTATAAATAACCTTCTCTACTATCTTAATAACTACGTTAATATCCTCGTATAGGTCGTTCTTATCTTCTTCGTTAAGGTTAATTACACGGTTAACCTTAGTTAGGATTGTATTAGGAAGACTACTAAGGAAGATACGTACTCCGTCTATAGCCGTACCGGTCTTATATTAACGGATACCTAGCTAGTAGGTCTTAAACTCCTTAATAAAGCTACTCGTATTTAGAATACTACTCTCGCTCTAAATAGCGAGCTTAGTTAGGTAGATTAAGGTTTCCTTCTTTCGTCGTTCGTCCTAGGCGCGGTACTTCTTATAGAATACTTTCTTAAGGGCTATCTAGTCCTTTTTAGACTAGCCTTTTAGATACTCGATATCGTCCTATAGAGTCTAACTATAGTTTATTAGGAGGCTATAGTACTTATACTTATCCTCGGTAATATTAAAAAAGCTAAAACGCTTCTCTAAGTTCGAGATAAAGTTAGATACGTTCTTCCTAGTAAAAGTCTTATAAGTAGGGAGGAGGAGGTTCCTAGGGTTATAGTAAATAGGACGTTTCTTAGATATACTATACTCTTCGGTAGTAGTCTACTAACGAGTTAAAGTATTACTAGGAGCCGTATTAGGAGCTCGGGAAGCTATATTCGTTATAAGGTTTAAGAAGTCCTTAATAGTAAATAGGGTTATCCCGTTCCCGCTACGAGTAGTACCGCTAGGAAGATAGGTCGCTCCGGAAGTACTTATCTTAGGAGGGGTAGTAGTATCGGGACCGGAGTCCTCTAGGGCCTCCTAGTTATAGATTAAGCTATTAGTACTCGGAATAGAAGGAGATAGGCTTCTTAGATCCTAAATAGTAGGGTTAGTAGATATACTAGATATAGTTAGAATACTATTACAGCGATGTCTTAGAGAAACAATTTCGTAGAAGTATTAAGATAGATAATACTAAAATATACGTAGGATCGTTTATATTAATATTAGGAACTTAAGGACGGTACTTATAATAGTAGACTATAATAGTACGGATAGAGTAATACCCGAAGTCGGTACTAACGAGCCTATTATCGTCGCCGTATAAGTCTTCGCTCCTTAACCAGATTAGAGGAAAAATATACGTAGTTACTTAAGTAGATATTCTTCTAAAATACGTACCGCGTCGTCTATATCCCGTTTAAGGTAATTACCTCGGAATAGGCTTATCCTTAACTAGATATATCGCTATAGCCTCTTTAATCTTCGAGACCTCGAGGATAGCTATCGAGTTATTATTAGTTACGCTATAGTTAGTAGAATAATAAGAGAGAGAAAATTCTATATAGCGATACCGCTATATATAGTCTTTAGCCTCGGTATCGTCGTCGTCGTCGTTAGTATCGTTATTAGTATCGTCGTCGGTATATCGAAAACTCGAGGTAGATCGAGATATAAAAGTTCGCCGTCGTAAGAGCTCGTAGGTATACGCGAATAACTAGATAAATCGACTCCTTCCTATAATATAGATAACTAATATAAAGAACCTATTATTCTTTTAACTTACCTACTTCTCTACTAAAAATATAGTAGAGTAAGCGTAGATAATAGAGGAGAGTAGTTTTCTACTTCCGTCTTAGAATTCTATACTAGATTATAAGATTAAGGCAAGGCAGATCAGATAAATATAATTTATATAATAGAGAAGATAAGGCGGGACAATAATAGCTATAAATTAATGTATTACTATACTAGTTGGTAGGTAACTATCTAATGTCTATAGGCGCCGCGTCTCGTCCTTATACGGGATAAGAGAGCCGGGTTATACCGGCCCGTAAATAGCCGTCCCTACTATACTCTATAGTTTTTCCCTTAATCTCTCGTACGAAACGAGATCTAAAGAACTCTCCTTTACTATAAATTACTTTATAGTATTAGATAATCTTAATAATATCCGTAGCGGTAAGGTTATTCAGCTCTATCTAGTCTAATAATCTATATAGAGGGCCTAGGGTCTTAATTCTTCCCTTCTATTATAGTCGTATAGCGAGCTTAAAATTATCTATTTCCTTCTTAGAAAGGAAGCCTATAAATGTTTCGTACCTCGTAGGTAATTATTCTTAATTTCTCCTCCCGCTTTATCGTACGGGGGCTTTAAGAGGGATAGGATCTCTTAGTCCTTCTCCTAAATCTCTATCTTCCTCCTTACTACTATCTCCTTCGTGCAAGTCTTCTTACTAAAGATAGGTATCTTTATCTTAGTTCCTATCCTTAAAGTATAGTTTAACTAACGTCGTACGAAACTTTATTAGTCTACTAGGGAGATCTAGGATTATATTATTTCCTTTAATTATCTTAATTTCGAATAGTCCCTTCTATCCTTTCTTTTCTCTCTATACTATAACCTTAGATCTAAGTAGAAGAGAGAGAACTCTATATTAGATAGGTCTATTTCTTATATTAATCGCACGGCTGATTTCTACTTTCGTACGGATAGATCGTAAAGCTTTTATTACTTTCTTAATAGTAATCCCTCGTGCGATAATATTAGGGGATAGTAGAGAATCTTTATTAATCCTAAGATATATACTAAAGACTAGGAGTATAGGAATAAGTCTATTTAGCCTAGCTATATTATTTAGGGCCTTAATTACTATCTGTAACCTAGTTTCTTTATCCGTACGATTACTAATCTTATTTAAAATTATATTATATACTCTTCTTAGTAGTCTATATTATCTTTTAATCTTTCCTATAGTATAGTAAGCTTCTACTAGTATCTCTTCGCACGAACTGCTAATAACCTTAGTAGAACTTCGGAATTCTTTAGAAGTAAAGTTAGTCCCTAGATTATAGATAATAAAATCTAGTAGTCCTTAGTACGTATAGATCTAATACCTATAGAGGGCGTCCTATATATCTCGTACGGATATAGATTTTAGGAAAGTTACCGCTTAGAAAGATATTACTACGTTAATAATATAGAGTACCGTACGACTATCTAGGTCTATTATATTAATAATAATTTTATAATTAAAGTAGTAATTATCCTTAATTAAAAACTTAAATCTCCTTAGACTTAGGTCGTACGACTAGTATTAATAGTAGAACTTCTAGATCTCCTTTAAAACGGACTCCGGGATATTATTATAACCTACTTACTAAAGAAGCTTATAAAGCCTTTCCGTATAAGAATATCTAAACCGCTTATAGATTCTTCTTAGCTTAGGTTCTATAAGAAATACCCTTTCCTTTAGTAAGATATTAAAGAAAGTATATCCCTATTTCCGTACGACTAGATATCTTTATCCTATCTCGTATCGTACGATAATATTCTTAATATTATTAAAGAAGTATTTTAACCTATCTATATCTTCTAAGCTAAATAGGAATAGGGTATCTCTCTCTAGGATATAGTAGATAATTCGCCCGAGAGGATTCTCTATTTCTATTATTCTAATTATACTAGTTACCTTACTATCTCTAAAGGTAATATTTACTAATTCTAGTATCTAATTAACCTTCGTACGAGGGAATTCTCGTAGATATACTTCTACCTACTTCTTTCTAACTATTAATACTCGTACGGTACTAGTATCCTAAAGCTTACCTTAGTACTAGGTTATATAGTAGCTTTATAGGGTAAATTATTAAGCTATTATCTCCGGTTCTTCTTAGCTATAGATGTCTTCTCCCGTCGTACGGTAAGAAAAGTAATATTTGTAAGGAATTAAATAATTTAATTCCTATCCTCTATTTCTAAATCTTATTCTCCGTACGCTATAAATTACTCCTCTATTCCTTCGTACGAAATAAGATACTAAGTAAGTTTAGATTCTATTAGAATTTCTATCTTAGCTTCTTCTACTAACTAGAAGAATTACTACTTAGTCCGGTCCTTCTCCTCCTAGGTATATTTCTAGCTTCTATAATCTAGCTTTCTATATACCTAGTATATATTATCTTTTAAGGGTCGTATAAAAGGCCTAGGAGAGAATAGCTTCCTTCTTTTCTACTATAGTTATTAGCCTTATTTTAACGGCTATTTCTTTCCTCCGTATAAGAAGCTAGAACTCCTAAATCTACTTTTCCTATTCTTAATAAACTTCCTTTTATTAAAGAATATATAGGGATTCTCCCTCTAGTTCTCTTCTACTAGATATAATCTAGATCCCTTCCTATCTTAGTAGATCTAGATTACTACTCTTAATTCTATAAAAAGTTCTTCGCACGAATAAGAGACTCTTAGAAAAGCTAGTTCTAGTTCCTTAACTCCCTTATAGGCTGCTATAACTACCGTACGGAGGTAAATATCTCTAGTATATCCTAGGCCTAGCGCTCTCTATATCTTTTAGAGCTTATTAATTAGGAGTTCTAGGATATCTAGGAGTAATTTCTTAGTATTTTCTACCTTCGTACGAGACTAGGTTGCTATAGTCTAGTCTATATAGTATTTCGTAAAATTCTATACTATATTAAATTTCTAGTCTATAGCGGTATAAATTTCGCTCTATAGTCCTTCTCTATTAATATAGTTAATATAAAATTCTTCCGTACGACCAGAAAGAATATTAGGAAATATAGTATAGTAATATAGTTTAAAAATCAAGAATCTCTTATAGGTTACTATAAAAATCTTAACCTTCTCCTAGAAGATATCGTACGGCTCTCTAGTAAAGTTCCTTTCCTTCTTCTATACCTTAGAAAATATCGTAATAGTTCTAATATTATAGGGATTATTAGGAACTCCTATTAGCTCGTACGAAACCGTTATTATAGGGAGTAGATTTCTTATAATAATTAATTAATCCTTTAAGTTTAATCCGTACGGAGCGCTATTTAGGTTCTATATTAGTTAGGGATTGTACCCTTACTAAATATAGTTACTATATTACCTCTAGTTATATAGAGGTAGGTTCTATATCTAGGGTTAGTATATATAGTATCCCTAGTTATTCCAGGGTTAATAGGGTAGTTACTAGATTAGCTAGTTCCGTACGGGATAAGTCTACTACCTCTCCTCTCTCTAGGGCTAGAATATCTACTATACTAGTTAGTTTCGTACGGTATAGACTTACTACCTCTCCTCTCTCTAAGGTTAGTATAGGTAGTACCCGGTATCTTAGGAATAGTAGGTTTTATAGTAAGGTAGATATTATACCCGAGCTTAGGTCTCTCCCCGTAGTTAAGTAGCTTATTAGTTCCGTACGAAGGTTCCTTAAAGCTATTAGTATAGTTCTCTAGGAGGATATCTCTTATATCCTTACTATTCCTATGTCGTACGATAATATTTCTAGTTCTTATCCTAAGGAAGAGCTTATTATTAGAGTTCTATACTCTCTTCTAGCCTACTAAGGGCCTCTAGCTATCGATTTACTAGGGATAGTTATAGAATAGGTTAGAGAGGTTAGATAGGCTATTATACGATAATCTATAGTTAAGATATACTTAGACTTTAGTAAGTAGTCCCTAGTTAAGTACTATATAGACGTCTCTCTTTCCGTTTATCGTACGGGGCTTACCTTACTAGTATTACTAAAGCTATTCTAATTAGAACCGTACGAGGTAATTATCCTACGCTTAGAATACTTCTTATACTTAAGCTTAGTTCTACTTTAGGACTTATAACGCTACTTATCCTAGTTAAGGATACTAGATTATAAAGAAGGTATACTATCCTTCTTATAGCTATTTCGTTACTCTCTCGTACGAGAGTATATCTATCTTCGTACGCTTAGAATACTTTTAGAAGGAGGTTAGCTAGGATCTTCTTAAAATACTCTTTCTTCTAGCCTCTAAAGGCTTTCTTAAATATATTAATAAGTATCCTTCCTATATATCCGCTACTCTTAATTTCGTATAGTTATCGTACGAAATATATCCTAATCTAGATTAGTTCGGAATACACGAAAGGATTAAAAGAATTAAACTATATCTTTCTATTAATATACCTACTAATATACTAGTATATAATACCTAGCTATACCGCAATCTTTCTAACTTTTAGTAGATTATACGTATATATATCTTATTCCTCTTAAGAGAAAACCTCTAGCGGTAAAGATTATAGTTATCGTACGGATAGATAGTTAAGGTTTTAAGAGGGAAGCTCCGGATCTCGATCTCTTTATTCTCCTCCTTAATTCGTCGAGTCCGGCTAAGGTAGCGGATATAGCGTCGACCTTCTAGATAGATATTCTATTATATAGAAGTCTAATCCTTATAGATACTCTCGGAATAGTATATAGCCTATCGTACGAAGCTTCTAGGGAAGCTATATACGATAGACTAAGTTTAGATCTTATTAATCTACGGTCGCCTTATAACTACTAATTAGTATTAATTATACTTATTAATCAATTAAAATAAAAGAGTATAAAATAATAATAGATATTCTAAGGATAATATATTATATTATTATTTTTAATAAAGTATCTATAGTCCCCCTTTCGTACGAGAAAGTAGAGATTTTATATCCCTACTATAGCCTATAATTCCTTATGAATCCACAACGGTTAAATAAATTATATGAAACCTTTCAAATAAGAGTCCGACTTTATTTTTACCGACTGTGTTGTTCTCCGAATATTCTCGATGTGATATGGTGGTGAGATTGCGAAAGGAAGGCTAGAATCGCTGTTTGACCAATTGCCGGCGTCAAATCTCAACATGGTATATACAGGCTCCACGTGACAATCGGACCCTCTGCATAATGATAAATCTTTACCGTTCAAAGAGAGTACATTTCCAAGCTTAGGGGCTCACAAAGATCTCTTCTGTCTCTAGGCCTGGGCAACCAGGAAACATTCTCTTCTTCACTCATTAAGCGCCTGTTAGTGAAGTCTATGCCTCCTCTCTCCTCCACCTTCCCCAACATCGACACATCCTCAAACGCAACATCCAGTTTTGCAAAGGTTCTCAAAACACCTTCACAATGAAGAAAGAAAGACCGTCCCAGTATGTACTTACCCCAACTTACCTGACTGACTCTCTAACTTTCAGTCCTCAGTCTCGATTCCGAATCCATTTCTACAACGGTCAATACCAAGTTGATTACGACCGACAATAATCTTACCGCCTTCACAATCATGAACAATCTCCCATTGCCACAACCAATCGGCCCGGCCCTGGACCCACGGGCAGTCAACAGCCACGTAGCCGGCATCATCACCCACGTGTCCGGACTCGCAGCCGAAGTCCAGAAGGTCAACAACATCCCAGCGGTGAATAATCAGCAGGTCCTTGATGCCATCAACCAGCTGTCAGGCAATATGCAGTCTCTCTCCAACGATATGCGTCACGATATGCAATCCCTCTCTGACGACGTGGGGATCCTGAATCGGGGGTTTCAGCAAATGGAGCGGCGACTCGGCAACGTGGAAGATCAAATAGAGCAGCTCAACACCCATATGGAGACTGTATCGAGCAAAGTGGACGATTGCGATGGGCGCCTGCAGCAAGTGGAGGGACGCCTAGGGCGGATCGATGGACGCCTGCAGCAAGTGGATGGACGCTTAGAGCGGATCGAAGGACGCCAGCAGCAAGTGGATGGACGCTTAGATCAGATCGATGGACGCCTGCAGCAGGTTGAAGGTCGTATGCAGCAAGTGGATGGACGCTTAGAGCAGATCGATGGACGCCTACAGCGAGTAAATGGACCCTTAGAGCAGATTAACCATTCCGAGTCGAAAGCAGCATCACCGCCGTACCGACCAAGCTTCAAGCCACATGAGTAACCATCCAATGACGAGAACTCAGCATGTAGACTATATCGACGACTACAATACACTGCCTCCCTATGCGCCCTCAATTCGAAAGGACAGTCCGGTATGATTACTATGGTTAGGATTCCGGATTGAAGGGTGAGATTACTGCAGGTGCTTTCGTTGTTTCGTTCTTTGTATCCAATCTCGCCAATCATTAGCTTCTGGGGCAGTACTGAAAAGGTCTCCAATCATCGATCGCCAAGACCCAGGATGAGATCCGATGACAGATAGTTCTACAACATCGCTTTCAGTTTCGTAGGGCAATCGGTTCCCGTGTATTTACCGCATTCGATGATATGGGCTCGATTTGGATGAGCTGGCGAGGCTGCGAGGCTGAATGTTATGGCCCGTGCTTGCGTCGTCCCTCAGCCGTACGGGACAGATCACATACCGGAGGACCCAGTCTTCTTTGTTTATCAGTGGCATCATGTCTCCAATTAGCTTGAAATGGAATTGTCAAAAAGAGAAAGAAGTAAGATCGTTGTACACAGAGTAGAGAAATGAGGCGTCTACTAAGGTGCTATGTAATCGAATCAAGCTCATCACCCGGGACTTCCTCCTCTTTCGACCTTCTCCCACGAGTGCGTTGTCATACTCTCTTCCATGTAAGGCGGTATCGTATCAGCTTGTTGTACCGCAGCCGGTGGGCCTCCAAACTCTTCCAGACTCACTGTTCTTAAACCCAGGACCCATCCGACGAGGCCGCCAGGCACCCAATTACCGACGATATCATATGCTAGACTGCCCCTTCCGACTCTCCATACGCTGCTCGGTCGTTTCTGAGTGAGTGCATCGAAAACGGCATAATGTAACTCTCGAGGCGAGCTCGCCTTCGCGATACTGCCAGTATCGCCGAACATGCCTTTGCCTTCTGCGATTCGACCTTGATTGATGAAGTTCTGTGCGTACAGCATCCTGGCGCTAGGTGGCCACGCTGACGTTCTCGAAGCGCTGATCGGCTGCATATGCGTTCTCGCTCCTCCCAAATGACTGAAATCGAAATTTCCAAGCTTGATCTGACAGACATGTATACCGAGCGTCCGTAGTTCTCTTTTCAGTGTAGTTGTAAATCCCTCCAATGCTCCGACTATCGCGCTTTCCATGCCGTGGAATGCTGGCTTCAATGATACCACGACGTTCGGTGTGAGCACCAGTACCCGAGCTTTGAATTCGCAGATTATAGGGAGGAAGGCTTGTGCTGTAGTGATTGTAGGCAGGATCTTGGAGTTCAACGAGTCTTGCCATAACTCTGGAGACAGCGTTTCGATCGGACCAGATGGATAGACCAAGTCTGGTGCCAAGATCAAACCCGCGAAGGATATCTCGTGAGGTCTTGCGCCCGGGAAGGCATGATGAGGGGAAACGAGGAGGTTCTGGAATCGTGAAAGCGCTTGTTGAGTCTGCATTGGCTGTTCATATCGTTGTTAGCATGCTCATTCGAAATACAAGCACATGCGCCCTTATCTTACTTCGTTGGGATCGATCAGGAACGGCCGCACATCAGCCTTCCCCTCTGCCTCTTCCCTTATCGCATCCTCTTCCTCAATATTCTTGACAATGACGTATACGATAAACCCTCTCTTCTCCAGGTCCACAATCAGACTTCTCAAGAGCAGACTCCCGACCTCACCAGTAACGACGACAACATCCTTCCTCGCACCCGTATTTGTTCTCCTAGCTCTTCTCCTCTTCGACTTCTCTATCCTCTTATGCCATACCAGTACACCTCCAGTACTCACGAAAGCCAAAAAAGCCGCAGTGATAGCCTTATGCCTTACTATCCATTCTGCAACTGCTCGAATATACGTTTTGTTCACAGGGAGATACCGCGGTGGCGGCGGCGGAGGTTTAATAGATTCTGGAAGCCACGACGAAGACGTGAAGACACTGCGGATGGAAGAGGCGAAACTGTCTATCTGCTGGTCTACCGCATCGAAGATGGAGTTGGCACTGTACGATATGTTGGAAATGCCTTGGGATACGCCGCCGATCTGTCGGGCTTTAGCTGATAGCCGATGATGTGGGATGAAGGAGGTGTCTTACGGTGCCAAAGAGGTATGTGTCTTTGCTCTCCATTGTGATCATGCGAAAGAGGGATTATGGCATGAAGCGAGTGGTGAGGGCGTTGTGCAGTCGAGGTCGTAGATAGTTGGTCGAGAGGGTGATGATAGGTCATATGTCATACGAGTAGTAGGGGGAGCTCGATTCCCAAATAGGGCAAGGAGGGGCTGAGGGAGCGGGATCTTTCTCGAAGGCTCACTCGGCAAGATATCGTCTGCTCCTACACCTACCTCCGGAGTTATTTCTGTACAATGTTAAACAGAGACCATGTATACAGTAATGCCGTTGATTTAGGTTTTCTGCTAATTGATTCCTTAGAAAGATGCACCGGTAGACGCAACCGGCTCTTCTAGGTCTCATCTGGGAAATGCAGCCTCGACCAGCAAGACTAAGTATCAGGATGGAGCAAACAGACAGCTGGAGGTTCTTTACCTAGTCCTCTAGTCCGCTACAAGCTCTCTTTGAATCAATTCGCAGGCAACAGTCTAGCCTTAAAAACATCTTTCCGATCAATTATGCTCTAGTAGTCGGTCACTTGCATCAGCACAGTTGCATCAGCACAGTGGCATCAATAATTCCGAGTCTCTGGCTCCCCAGCAATGGCCACATTTTGAAAAGATTTGAAATTACTAACTAAATATCGTTGTTTAACATCTTCTGCAGTGGAGACTCTCTCGCTAAAGCGCCACCAGTCTATCGATTTCTATCTTGATTTATAGGTGACAAGACCTCCTGTTTTGTAGCTTGAGGGCACAGAATTGATCAACCCATGATCAAAGTCTCACAATATACATTGTTTGAGGCACAATTGCCACCAATCAAATATAACAGCCCGGTTAGCTCGTGAGTCACCACCTCTCATACTGCCGAATTGAACGACACTAACCGCTACCAGAATCGGTAGAGCGTGAGACTCTTACCTGCAAAGCGTGATCTCAAGGTTGCGGGTTCGACCCCCGCATTGGGCTATATCCAATGCCTGCATTCAACGCAGTGGTCATCCCTTTTTGGTTCTGTGCGGTTCGTTCCATTTTTTGGGGGGTTGACGAAAGGTGTTTGGGTCTTGTCTGCGGCGGGGGACGAGAAACAGCGGGGCTTTTGAATTCTCCCTGTTTAGCTTTTGGATGACAGTATAATTCTCTCTTCAGAAGGGCAAGAAGACGATATTGTGGCAGGGAAATGAAGTTTTGCGATACTTCGATCAAAGAATGTGGTTGATTTTCGTGATTTCCTATCTGAGATGCCACGATGCCACGATGCCCCGCGGGATCGCACGTGGGGATCCGATCTGCCACGTTTTCCACCCGTGTTCTGAAAGATAATTGATCAAAGTTTGTTCTTCCTTGTGGCTCATTATTGACGACTTGGAGCTTATTGGAAACGCTGAATCTGGTGGCTCTGCGGGTTTACTAATGCTGTGCCCCTCGAGCCGTGGAGCTACTACTAAATCGGTCTTATCATCTCCAAATTCAGATCGAGATCGAGACCGATAAATTCCTAGCAATTCAAAAGGATAACATCTCCAGAAAATATTCCACTGTTGTCTCAGCGAACAGTTGCTGAATATTATCAAACTATAACGGTTTCTTGAGACTTTCAAACTCAGGATTACTGATACAACTGTGGCCCCGAAAAGAAATTGATCGATTTTCCTGTTTTGATTTTTCCCACCCTCTATTTATTGCAAGACTGATGCACGAAACTTCTCTTCTACTCAAACCCCAACCCATATTTTCCCAAAAATCTTGACGAAAACTTTCTGTCTCTCCCTCTCTCTGCCATACCCGCCACCCAATTTTTTTGCAATGTCTCTCAATCCCAATGATCTCGATAATCCCCAGCTTTCGTTCTGTTTAGATGCGCAGAGCAAGTGAAAATTCCTGGAGACCGGCGTTCGTAGTCGAGGAACTTGGGACGCAGGAGGAAGAGATAAGTCCCAGGCCTGAGGAGACGGAGACGGAGATTTGATTTGATTGTGATTATTGGGCTTGGAGAAGGGGCTATGAAACCTGGTTTGTCTACTGGGCCTAGGAAAGTGGGTTTGTTGTCGATCACCTCCTCGTTAATTCGATCAAGAAAAACACTTTCTGCTTTGACGAAGCTGTAGGCACTCATCGGACATCGTAATCAAGGATGATACAATCGAGAATCGAATACTTCTTTAAAAGGGAATATATCCATGAGAGAATCGTAGAGACTTTGTTCGGGTTGTCTTCGGACTCCTCAAACTCGCTCCTCAAACTCGGATGTTCCGCAGCGTGCACGTACCTTCTATTTAAACTCTATAACTTTACTACCTATTTTATATAGTAAACTTACTATATTAATATAAGAGGTATATAAAATCTTAGGAAGATACTATTACGTAGCTAGTAATTAAAAAAGTAAAATCCGTATATTTACTATAAACTCTAAACTACTATATATTACTACTACTACGTTAATCCTTAGGCCTTAAAGGTAAGCCCTTAATAGTCCTTATCTTCTTACGAGCCTTACTAGCTAATTTATTATAATAATAGCTCTTACGAGGGCGACGAGGCCTAGTAATTAAGCCCTTAGTAGCTTTATAGATCCTTATATCCTTAAGTCTTATAGCTTTACTACCTTACGTAGTTTACGCTTTTATAGCCTCTTTCGTATCCTTATTACGCTTACGCGTAATAGTAGCCTTTTAAGTATAAGATAAAGTAACCTCTAGCCCTTCTAT
The DNA here is from genome assembly GCA_007735645.1 of Venturia effusa. Lineage (NCBI taxonomy): Eukaryota > Fungi > Ascomycota > Dothideomycetes > Venturiales > Venturiaceae > Venturia > Venturia effusa. The sequence goes on along the minus strand of CP042185.1, from coordinate 1,692,195 downwards.
ATCGCTATTACTATTACTAGTTTAAGCCGTAGCTTTAATAGCCTTACGATCCTCTCTCCGTTAAGCCGCTACCCTTACGTTTATCTCTCTCTCTATAACCTTAGCTAATATTATCGTACGTACCCCGGTATAGCTATAAGTATCTTTTTAAAGTAATAGAGGCGGTCTCTATATCTCTCTCCGAATCTTAAAGTTAGTATTACTTAGTAGGGCTATAGTAGTAGTATTAAGTTATTAGATTATCTTATTATACTTATAGGTAAATATCTCGGCTATTTTCTCCTATTCTAGCTTATTAAGGCCCTTAAACCGCGTTATAAGAGCTTAGATTTCTAAGAAGAAGTAGATAGAGCCTATATTACGCTCTAGCAGTAAGTTTATTAGTTTAAGACTATTCGTATTCTATAAAGGGCTCTATTTAAAGCTTCTCTCAGCTTTAAAAATACTAAATAGGAACTACCGTAGATATATAAAGAATTTTAGTATTATACGATTACTTATAATATACTACTAAAGCTAGTAGTAATAAGGTAAGCCCTATCTAGCTATATTCTCGTACTAATAGTTACCCGTTAGTTTAGTATCTTTAATTATAGCTTTATTAGTAGCTAATCTTACTATTTCTTAGCTTTAAGCTATCTCGTAAGCCTTATAGATTTTAAGTATTACTCGATAACTATATAACCTAGAGATATCGGCCGTAAGAGCCCGTATTTAGCTATCTAAATAAAAGATTCTAAGCCGTTTTAAATTATCTAAAAGCTCTACTTTTATAATATAGTAAAGCCGTATATACACGGCTATTATTAACTTTAAAAAGAACTTTTTAAGCGTATTATCTTTATAAGTAAAGATCTTTATCCTAGTATTACTACTTTCGCCGATTTAAGTAGAGTTTACGCCTAGATTTAGTAGAAACTTTATAAAGTAAGTAACTAATTACTATTTAAGAGGCCGCTAATTAGTATCGAAGTATCGTCGGTAAACTAGTAGTAATAAAGCTATTAATAAGGTCCGGTTTTTACTTAATTTAGCCTTAGTTTCTAACTTTAACTATAGCTAGATAAGTCTACCCTTCTTACTATTACCGTATATTGTATTACGCTACTTAATTATATAGGCGCTATCTACTTTTAAAGCCGTAGCTTTTAAGACTACCTTCTTAAAGGCTTCGGTATAATACTATTAGTAATATTACTACCTATAGTACGTAAATAGTAACTACGGTATCGCTATAGTAAGGTCTTTACTAAAGTTAGAAACGATAACTTTAGAACTATTCTTATTTACTAGAAAAACCTTATTAACGTTATTAATTCTAAGGGCTTTATACTATAGTTAGAGGCCGCCTTTTAACCTCCTTAAAGTAAGTATCTTCTTTATATACTACAAGAAGAAAAGCTACGCTTCTAAGCTCTCTAACTTTATCTAGGATTATAGTATAGGGAAGCTATTACTCGTATATAATACGCTAGTAGCTAAACCTAATATAAGGCCCTATTTATTAGTATTAAAGATACTATTAATATATATATATATAAATGTCAATAATAAAGTAAATAGTAAACTCCTTTTAGCGCTTCGTCTACTATATAACTTACTTAATATTATATACGACGGCTTTACTAGTTTTAGGGCTTATTATATACGAATAACGTACTTAATAGCGGATCTTATAGCCCTCTATATCTATCTCGGCGTAATACTTAAGAAGATCTAATAAACTATCGAGAAAGTCTACTAGCCGTTTATCCTATTCTATAGTACGAAGGTTATAGTATTTTTTCGTATTATAGAGTTAAAGCCCGTAGAGTTACAACTATACTACTACTTAGTAATACTTTATATAGGTTTTAGCGAACTCTCTCGCTATCCTAACTATATTATAGTAATCCTTATCTCTCTCCTAATACTTAATATATATAAATAGATCTAGAGCTATATTATAGTATACTAAGTATTCTTTTTTAAGACGAGATTAAGTAATCCTATAGATCTTAATACCGTTACTACGCTAACTTTACTAAATATAGAAGATTTAGGTAGCCTATTTATAGCTATTCTTTTAAACCGTAGTATTTTCTTAAACTCGCTTAATAACCCTACCGTTAACCTTAATCTTTTACCCTTTATAGTTAGGAAGTTTATATATATTACGGGTTTTTTTACTATAGTAAACGTAGCGGACTTAAACGCGGGCTTTATTATAGTTAGTAATAGTAATAGCGAAGCCTTAAGCGAAGGCGTAATCTTAAAGATAGTTAAGGCCGGCTTTAAATAACTATATAATGAGGGGCGGCCTCTTACTAACGTAAGGTAGTAGAGATAAGTAGTTTATAGGTATCTAATCCTATCTCTTTTTAACTATAGGAACTAGGTAATCGGCTAAATTTAGGTAAGGTTTAAATTTAGGGCGGAGAATAGCTTCTACGGCTTTATTTTAAGCCTTAAATATATTAGTTTAGCTATTAATATAGCCGTTAGTTTAAGCCTTAAATATACGGTTTAGTAGCTATAATTAAGTATTATTAAGAGAGTATAAATCTTATAGCGGTTTAGAAGGTTCCGCCTAAGATCCGGCTACTACGGACCCTTCTAAAGTATTATATAGCTATACGATATCTAGTAATAAGGAATCTGTATCGAGATTAATAATACTAATATCTAGGGTAATTAGGTTAATTAGAGCCTCTACGGTACCCTAGCTACGGCTATACTAGAGATTACCGTATAAATAGTAGTTTAGTATTACGATTAAGGTAAGATTAAGCGATTAAAGCTTCGTATATAGACCTAATTAGGAAGTAGTAATAGTAGTAAGTTTATAGTTAATACTACGTGTATAAACCGTTAGGAAGAATCTTTATTACGCTAATAAAATAGGTATAGCACAGTAACTGCGCCACGATTATCTCCTGACCCCGCATACACGGAATATCCGAGTTTGAGGAGCGAGTTTGAGGAGTCCGAAGACAACCCGGACTTTGTTGATATCGAAGACATTTGGGAATCGCTTCATCTTTCCCATGTTTAAAATCGACTGCATCGAGATTTTCTCCTCGACGCCCGCAACGATGATGATTTCCATTCTAGCTGTGAACATGCAGAGCGTGAGTGCATACCTTGGTTGCCGAGTTGGTTCCTATCAATAGCACTTTCTTGTCTCAGAATGGGATCGTGGCGATCTGATGTAGTTGGCACCCAAAGAGAAACTATAATGTATTCGAGCTGATATAAACCAATGGATATGAAAACTCTGCATTCCTACCGCAGCGAAGCCCAATGGATTTTTCAGTCTTGAATCGCATAATTAGCTCAGATCCGCAGTCTATCGTGTCTTGATGGTTCACAGGTGGTAATCTTACAGATAGTTGCGGAATCATCGTGGATTGGCGGTGAGTTAAGGTACAGAAACGCTAGCATCGCGACGCCTTCTTGGTACATTTTGACAGAATTACGGCTTTGCAATTACGAACTGGGATGAGGTATCTGACTTCCAGGCAGGGAAAGGGCGATAAAAGGATATCGCGGGAGGTGTGCAGCATGCATTCGGATTAAAAAATGGGTTGTAAGAGGGAAAAAAAGAAAATGATGAACCGAGGAAAAAGAATTTTCTCAAAGCTGGCCCCGAGTCTCCAAGCAGGAAGTACACGCATTTCGGCTGCTATTTCTCTTCCTCCTCTTCCACACTCTTGCCCTGGTCCATACCCACAATCTGCTTCTGTCCGTTGTCCGGAAGTTTCTGCTTCGGTGTCCAAGGTTCAGAGTCACCAAACCGGTCAGCAGTGAGGCCAGAACTTCCAGCATGCGACAATCCCGCCTCTTGCTGCCTCTCATACGAAACCTGACGAAGACGCTCATTCTCCCTAGGCGTAAGACGGATCTAGAACTTCATCAGCAAACCCAGTCTGAACGTTTCAGACGAAGTGTGAGACTCACGTAAATTTCAATCCCGATAGCATGGATTGCCAGCGCCAACCACAAAGTCATCCCGAAAGAGACATTGAGAAGTGCCGCGATTTGTTCGGGTCTGCCTTCTCTTGCCTGCACGACTGCATAAGGATCGCCCTGCCCGTTCAAGAATGGCACGCAAACGGGATATAAACCTCGAGCAGCTTGGGAGGGGATGCCGTATGTTGCCATGATACTGACGACTTTGGAGCAACGCATCGCGAACCAATAAGAACCTATTCTTGAGATAATGGCATGCACGGCAAGGCCAATTATACGTTCGCTTATAATGGAGGCGAGCTGAGCTTGTGTTGGTACTGGAATTTTGATGCTTCATGGAAAGGATCTGACACTTACATAGAACCAGGCCCGAAGCATCCAGATGCGATGTTGGTCGATCTGAAGTCGTTTGATGTTGATATAGGCGAGGACGAGGGAGACGGTGGTGATCAGAGCTGTGAAGCCGACCCAGACCTGCGTATCCAAGGTCCCTCCGAAAGCTACACGAGCGGCCACTATGACATGTTAGTACGATCTATGTACTTGGATAAGACAAGACATACTGATAGCACCAGCATTGGAAAAAAGTACCAGAAGTACCACGGCGTATCCATTGATGCGATGAGAGAGGATAAAATGATGTCGGATTGCTGGAACGAATTGAAAGATCACGAGAAATCCAGCGGGGACGATCGTGACCAGATGCATGATGATGCCAACTTTGTAGTGACCTTTGTACACAAGACATTCTCCTGGACCAGCGCCGTAATGCAGATCGCCTCCACAGAATATGCCGTTGAAATTCATGTATGCGGCTCGTGCGAGTAGAAAGCCAAAGAGTGCTCCTGCGAATATAACCCCTCGATGACATTAGTAGGCTTGCGAATTTTGAGCAGATATTGACTTACAGAGAGCGAAATTGTAGAAACGAGTGAATCCTATAGGGTTATAGATCTTGCGGGCCGCTCGATTGAGGCCATTCTTTGGTGGTCGATCTGATTGAACCATGATGAAGTCCTGCAATATTGGAATGCTAAGGTTGGAGTCTGCTGTGACTGAGAGTGAAAGGAGAATGAGATTGTGGATATTCTGTGATAGAAGAAAATGCTCGAGACAACTGATTGTGCTCAGGCAAAGGGAATGGCTTCACCGTCCTTATACCGAAGATATCCATGCGAGATCATGCCATCTCCGTCATGTAGCTTATGCTCCTGCGGTGGCAGAGCGCCTACAGAAATGATCTTCCGCTCCTTGAAGATGAGTAAACCGAGAAGCTGTTTAGTCAATCCTCATAATGGTCTCGAGGCCAGTGAGAGGATCTAAGCCCCTAGAAAGTGATTGTACGCTTGCACCAAAACGATTAACGTCGTGAAGCAGGATTGTATCGAGACACGGAATTTACAGTTATAAGGCCTCAAGTGAGTTTAGCCAGAGATAGTCGCGCATTTCTAACCAAGAGCGGGTAGCAGGCACGCACGCACGAGACGGTCCGATTCTCAGTGTATGCAGACAGCCTGGAACGTATCGCGGAGCATAATGCGGTGGAGTGTTCATTCCTCTGGAGAGTCTGGTAATGGTCTGTTTGTGCTGCGGTTCAAATTCAAGCCTACGACTGGTCAAAGTGTTGCCATTGATAGAATTGGGGGCTTCTTTAAGGATGGTTGTTGGTTGTAAAGTGGAGAGGGGGAAAATGCAGGACAGAAGAGAGGGAACAGGATCTACGCTTGGTACACCTCAAGTAGCTAGCTTTGCGCCTGCTAGCCTCGCGACGGATAACATCAGCAAGACGACTGTGGACATATGCGACCTCAGACGGTGATCGAGCGACCTTCCTTCTAGGAGTGACTCTACCAACCAATCCTTTTTGTTTCGAAAACACTGCTCGATGGATGAAAAGTGGCGCTTGTCGTATTCCGATTGACTACAGATTTGATATAGTCTGCGCCGCGATTTGAGACCATCGGTTTTGTTCAGCGCGACTTCAGCATCGTTCGTTGATTCACCCAATGTATCCTCCATTCACTTGTTCGAAACCTTGAAGTCACTGATATAAATGAACCATGGTTGGCGTGGCGGGCAGATCAAAAGGCTGCTTGACTTGCAAAGCTCGGAAGAAAGGCGTAAGTAAAATACACGAATATATCCCTGTGCGCATCGCTAACCATTTCCAGTGCGATCAGACACGTCCACATTGTAAGACGTCCCCTTGATGGGCCACTTTGGCGTGCAGTTGGCTGAGTGAACACTGACTATCCTAGGTGGACAATGTCAACGGAGCAACCTTGTGTGTCAAGGCTACCAGGATGCCTTAACCTTCGTCATGTATCAGAAAGCCGTTAACAAAAGTGTGCGCTCCTCTGTGTCACCCGGAGCGATTGTCGTCGGTCCCAAATCGAAGTCGAAATCACCGAGTCCACCAAACTCCATCGCCTCCTTCCATCTCAATAATTATGCCTTTGAAGATCAATTATTTTACCAATACTGGGACCATTACTATCCTCAAATCGCAAGATCGCCGTTGAGGCGCCCCCATTCAAATACTGAGCTCGGATCATGGCAAGTGGCGATCAGGGACCAGTGTTTGGATGATCGTATCGTGAGGAATGCGCTGTCGGCCCTTGCAAATGGTAGTATGCATCGGAATAGTGAAGATGGCCGCTTCAAGTACGCTGCCATAGAAGCTTATGCGCGAACGCTGAGGGACCTAAACACGGCGCTACAAGGAGATTATCAGGCTGTCAGCGATAGTGTTTTGGCAACTTGTAAGCTTCTGGCTACATTTGAGGTTCGACGCTTTGGATTGTTCGAACGACAATAGCTAATATTGCCGCAGGTATCTGGTGGAGCAGGTGCACCTTCATTTAAAAATTACGAAAGGTAGGCGTTCTGCCTGCACTTGTGAACGTCGGGTCGCTGACATGATGATTAGACACATCGAAGGCATAAATCGTATCATGCTGTTACGAGGTCCGCTCAGTCACTCTTCCTATCTTGCCCACTCTCTTTTCCTGGATGCAAGATATCAGTCGGTGAGATGTGACATCTTTTTTCAGCGATGCAGCCATAAGCTGATTGCAACAGATGATAGTCGCTATGCGGAAAAGAGAGCCTTGTCCATTTGATAGCCCAGAATGGTTGACCCTGCCATGGCTGCATAGGACCAAAGATGTCAAAGACCAATTGATTGATCTCATGATTCGAGTGCCAGGCCTCATCAGCGAGTTCGATGACATTACGATGCAAAGACCACCGATTAAAGACACTCCGGAGAGTCGGCGAAATTTCTTTCGTAGGGCGAGATTGCTTCAAGATGCCCTCGAGACCTGGACAGTGATGCTGAAAGAGTCCACGGATCCAGAATTGCTGAGGGCGACGGAAGACGGCATCCCGCACTCATTCGACCTAGACAACATGTTTCTCGCACATACCAGAGTCTTACACTGGACATTACTTTTGCGCTTCTACGAGCTCATTACCATAGCTTGCAACAAGATACCTGTGGAAGGTGCAGCTGTAACAATCGATGATACGATGTTCGAATTCAACCCAGTTCCGTATGCGCTAAAAATCGCGAAGTCGGTCGGATATTTCTACCAGGAGGGCGGAGGTCTTGTATTGGCGCAATCCGTCTCTTTCAGCCTGGGAAGCACCACATTGTACTTCTCGCGGGGCAACCTGCGAGACTCGGTTGAAGCAAGAGCTATCTGGGATAGCTTGAAGGCTGGAAAGACCGGCAAGATGGTTAGGCAATTCTTGATCTCGGCGCGAAATCACGATCAGGCAACTCGTGGTCCTCAGATTGAGTACAAACCTTACGCTTCAGACGACCCAATCGTCAAGCCGTAGGCTTGTTAGGAGATGAAGAGCTGATGCAGCAGGTGTTCGTGAAGCTTGAGAACTGTCTTATAGGAGACATTCATGACTCTTATGCAGCATGGTAACAGCCAGCGATTTCATGTGCGTAGTGATTCAAGGATGGTGAATCGGCCGTGCGAACTGGCGAGCACTAGACTTTCCTGTTAGCTCTGTGCATGATGGTAGGATTAGAAGGAGATGAAGGAGCATTGGATTGATGTTGATGAAAAGGGACTTTTTCTCAATCTTTCGAAAATGTGGTTGACGTGGTGACGGTCTTGATTGAATAGTTTGCAATTTTGGCAACGTGCAATTGCTCTAAGTGGTGAATACAAAGAATAATTAGTGATGAAAGAGAGAAGCGATATCAAAGAATCCCAAGACAAAAGACACGACGGAGACGTCGGGAAATGTTCTTATATACATGTCTTTGTCGATGAAGAATGATCCCTGCACGTCGCGTGCATCGCATCGACCTCCCGGCATCGCCCAGATCTACAAGCGCAGGCTCGCCAAAACAACACCCTCCTTGTTCATATAAAAACAAAGACAATTTCACAATAGGTACCTCCGAAAGGTACACACACCGCTCTTGTGTAAACACCCGAGACTCCAATACATTACCGACCCTGTCCCCAGCTAAAGGTACAGAAGAAGTAACATCAAATCTTTACTCACTCACTGCCATTCCCGACTTATCAACAAACCCCCCCGCCTGCACTCCCAAACTTTTCCAAACACAACCTCGAAACACAGTCCTCGACGTTACGAGTACAATGTCTGTCAATATGGACATCGATATGACCCGCCGGAACAAGAAGCCGCGCCCATTGAGCGAGAACGAGCGCGCGAAGTTGGAGGAGTTTATCGATGCTATCCACTACTCGTCACGGTAGGTACACCCACAACCATCTCACAACCTAGAGACACGTCCCAAGTCTAGAGGGAATGGCATATTACACCTCCCGAAGAGTTTGCTGACAATTTGGTGTACACAGGTATTCAGACGACGACTTCGAATACCGACACGTCCAACTGCCCAAGCAAATGCTCAAGGCCATCCCCAAAGAGTACTTTGACGGATCGCGAGGCACGCTGAAACTGTTATGGGAGGATGAGTGGCGGGCTCTAGGCATCACCCAGGTACAACAATCACCACCACCACCAACAACCAAAACAACAAGACTGTTTACATGATTTATTTTTGTGGAGCAGAAGAAGCTGACGTGCATATCTACAGAGCTTGGGCTGGGAGCACTACGAAGTCCACGAGCCAGAACCGCACATTTTGCTATTCAAGTACGTCCTCGCCTTTTTCATACTCAACGATCTTGTTACTAACCTGCGAACTGACGCCGCCTGTAGACGTCCGTTGAATTACCAGCCTCCAAACCAGTAAGCGCGGATACCCCTCGAACACGATCCGATAACCCTACCATCCGCCCGTCAATCTCTGCGTATCGAAACTTGTTCTCTCCACGGTTGGAAAAAGATGGATGCGCAATGCCGCCGGGCTCGTGATATCGTTCAGCGCTCGGCACACTTACGAGGGCACCGCAGGCGCAAGACATGATGACCATGTATGAGACACCCTTTTTGTAATTGGTCATCCGTCACCTCAGCGTCCTCTATCCCCATCACGAAAGGACGAAGAGCAGGAAAAATCACGAATCGAAAAATGGGACATGACCGGACGGCTTTTTGATATGTTGGGCATACTAGTTCCTCTCCTGTTTTTTTCCCCGGGGCACGCGGCTTTTGGCATTGGCAGGGAGTCCGGGTGATGATGCTTCTCTTAATTGATTGGTTGGTTGATTGATTGACTGACTGATGGAAACGACGATCTGCTTATCGGCAGGATCTCGAATGAAGGGTACTGCAACTTTTTCTTTGTCCTGGTCTTGGGTGGCTCGTTCTCTCTGTATATATGGATGGTGTGTAGGCGTGCGTGCGTGCTATGAGCGACATGGTACCATGAATCACCGATCTAATGAATGCATATTCGCGCGTCTATTCTTCTTGATCACAGAACATCTGAGTAAGACGCGTTCGTCATGGAACAATTGCGTGCGCGATCTGAGTATACCCGCAGACGGACTCCTTGGAAGTGCGCCTGGTACGTACGACATTGTTGTAAACCTTAATGATCGCACACTCTGTTCCCACGATCCATTTTTCTGGTTCAGAACGTATATGACGGGAGTGTGTACCGATCGTCGAGACTATTAGTTCTACAGAACATCTCAACACATCTCTACCATATCCAGCATCGTCCCTGGGTTTCAGCTTTAAGAAGAAACCCCTTCATCTGAGGGATTTATGACGGTCGATTAGCCGGGCGTGGTGGGCTGCTATGCCTATCATGGATGTTTCTTGCAAGTAAATGCACTGGAGGGATGTCGACCCCTTTTCCGCGACTGAGACGCAGGCATCTTTCCTTATCGATGTATATGTCGTAAATGCATGTATATGCTTTTAAGTTTCAACTGCATCTTTGAGACTGACTGTTTTTTGTTAATTGAGACGAGGCTGACTAGCTTGGCTTTGGCAGGTAGTAGTTGAGAGGTCAGTAGTTGTCTGACCATTGCTAGTCAAGAGGATCCTGGGATCAGATCGCTGGCACGTAGGGAGATCATTCACTGATGATCCGACCAACCTCCATTACCCGCCTTGAGAAATTCTGTTCATGGATCTTGGCTGGAGTTACTGTTCATGTCCCGAGGAGACCTTTGGTGATTCGTGATGATTTCTTGGTGGAAAGCGCGATTGGAGTGATCACGTTCCCGATCTTGACTTTCACGACGTCGAATGTCGTGCCGAGGCGTTTGAAAGCGTTTTGGCTCGCATCGCTTGCCCACGCTTCTTCGTCGAGTTGCTGAGATGAAAGACTCCAGGCAAGGCTCACGTGAAAGAAGTCTGAGCAGTCTGGTATCGAAACTGAGTCTGTCGATACTGCTTTTTCTGATCCAGTGTGCGCGTTCGATGTCTTTTGCTTCTTCGAGTCGCTTTCTGGTATTGCTGCGCCATCGCTGGGCACGTATAGTTTGGGTTGATGCGTCGAAGCTGCGGCTTGATTACACGCGTCGAGTAACCTATTGAGCTCATTCTGCTTTGGAGCCGCGACGCTCAATGAGAGAAACCAACGCGTCTTGTCATGGTTCGGATACCATTCCAGCTTGGAGTACCCCACAGTGAAGGGACGTACCATGGCGTCCCTCAGATTCGAAGCCACACGCTGGAGAAATCCGTCGCGTTGCTCGGTTTTCAGGACGAGTGATCGCGATAATGAGATATGCAGGGGCAGCGGGGCGGAGAGATCACTGAGAAGGAGGCTGTGTATCCCGGAGTCGATCTTCAAGACACCAGCTTTGGCTATGAGAGAGTTCAAGATGCTTGTTTCTGAAGGAGTTGGGTGCCCTTGAAACATAAACACGTCAGCAGGGGATCCACCCATGCGCTGAGGTGGATTCGGGATCCTGCTAGGTGGCTTGGGGGTTCGATGGGGTCACTCACATTCGAGGTAGACATGCGAAGGCCAATTGCCTTGGATGTGAGGGATCTGACGCTTCCGCCCGCCATGCAGGGCTGGGCTATCGCTCGTGCTTGTCCTGGTGTTTGTTGCGTAGAGGTCGTGCAAGGCTGGAGGGAGTGGTGGAAGCGAGGTGGTTCCTTGAACAGGACTTGACCGTTTGCGCTTCAGTGAATGCAGTGGCAAGGGGTTCTCATCGTCCGCATCCTCGTCCTCGGAGGAGGGATAATCGACCAAAGGCATGGTTGTTATCGATTGAGAAAAGAATGTTGGACTTGACGTCGTTGGACCCTTTTAAGAAATGAGCACGGCCTGGCATGTCCCAGTCTGGGTCACAGCCAGCAGACGTTTAACGGACTGCAACGATGGAACCAAAACGACTGACCGGTATCTACGGGATAATTGGAACAAGAGAAGTCTACAATGCATGCGACGATTGTGTGCCTGATGCCCAGCCCGAGCGAGTTACGAGTCGCCAACAATGCCAATGGGAAGGCCAACGCCAACTCCATGAACCAAGGCTGGTCCTGGTGTTGGTCCTGGTGGTGATCCAGTCGCTCCTATCGGTCCAAGCTCTCTAGCTGGCTCTGACGTATCGCCTTGCAGGCTAAACGGAGAAACAACAAGGCCGGTCCTTCCGATCACTACGAGGTACATTAATCAGTCATTTCCCCTGCTGATTCTTTCTTCATAGCCCATACCTACACTCCCTCGCCTGTCCTCGAACTCTCCATAACCAGCACAAACCCCCACAATGGCAACTCAAGACAAGAATTGGGTACGTCCAGCCCTAGACGGGGACATTCCCTTGGCAGGTTACACGTAGCTTGTCATTGGATCATCCCTTCTTCTGAAACTCTCCGTAACATAATTGTATGCTAACAATATCTTTAGGCAAAAGCATACATATCCGATCCTCTCACCGCACCCGAACCGAGCGATGAGACAGGTCCGGGAACTCACTTCGGATCAACCTTCGTACATAGCAATTCGAAGCCACGAAGCAACGACCTTCCAACACCTCCTCAATCAGGTACACCAGTCAGCGTTAGATCCAACAATCCTTTCCGACGAGCTTCGTTGGACGTGCCAGAGAAAGGTGCGAGTGCTCGCGTTCGGGCAAGCAGCGATACGTCCAATCGATTGAGCCCTCCCACCTCACCACGCAACGGAAGACATACCGGCCAATACCGCAAAGATGCGTTCGATGATCGTTCTAGACGATCTGCCGATCACGGTCATCGCCGAATTGCCAGCAATGCGAGCGCCAACTCCAATAGAAGCCGTGGGGACTCCTTAGGCGAAAGACCACTAGAATTTGTCAAGCATGAAGAGAAGCTTGCTCATCGATCGCCTCATCTTCGGAAACAACATCTCCCAGGCACAGACACTATCGACCGACTCGATGTGGGACCCGCCGGACAATACCACCACGAAGGCCCATATGATGCCGCCTTGTTGGCGCGGAATACCTCGTGGAAGAGCAGCCCCGTAGCCGCGACTATGGGCGTGAACAAGGAGGCTCTCAGAGCTACACCAGTTGAGAACATTCGCGATGCTATTGAGAGGCATCGGCCTCTTGATGGAGTTGCTGCAATTCCTCCAGGCTCTGAAGATCGGTTCGGTCGTCGGTACGACTACAAGGACGAGAACTTGATGATTACGGAGGGCAACTACAAACGATGGCCCGGTGTGGTGAGTGACTATTCATCATCCTTGACAAAGAAGACGCTGACATTATTTCCAGGAGTATCATCCAGACGATCTCAAAGGTAAAGGCGAGCCATCGTACTCAATAGAGAAAGCTCTCAAAGATCATAAATTACTCGATCATGAAGACCGTGCTGACCGTGCTGCATATGGTCAAGCTTCCGGCATTGAATTGCAAAATCAAAGCCCTGTCGATGTTCGCGATCCTGTCACCATTGCAGGTGGGCAGCAACAATACGCCGAGCTAGAGCAGCGATCTGCCGCAAGAATGTCGGGCGAGCACGAGCGCCATTTTGGTTCATTACAAGGTTTGAAGAAACGCATCGGCAGTCTGCGGAAGAGGAAGGACTAAAGTGATGTGGAAGTGGGAGAACAATCGAATTTTGGAATCTGCTGTCTTTTACGTTGCGTCAGCGTTAATGATCCAGCGCACGCCGTCTTTTAGCAAACCTTGGGCACCTGTAAAGACGCTTAGACAACATCAATTGTGATGTCGGAAATATGTACTAGAACTGAATCCTGTAATATTAGAATTGGATAGTTACGAGACCACGTCATTATTGAAAAGTAGTTTGTGAGGTGATAACGTGACTTTTGTGGGTTTTTGGAGTGCGGCCCAGTGCAGTGCAGTGGCTGGGAGCGGAAATGTCAAAGGCCAAATCTCCCCTAAATCGGCTGCTCCAGCGGCTTGGAACTCCAGCCGTGTTTTTCTACCCTGCTGGGACTTGAGATTCACAACATCGTGCTGAATCTTCAGGAAGCACATCTTCCCATTATTACATTGCTGGTGTTTTCCAGACGACTAAAGGAGATTGCCCTGCAGGATCGATGGTCAAGAAGGCGATGGGATGCCGCCCCATGGCGGTGGTGTCCATTGGACGCCTCCATATCGCCTGTCGGTGTCACCGGCCGGTAGACCACGAAAAGCCGCATGTGGGTATGACTGTCGGACACTGAAGCTTGCTGAGGCTCTTCGGCACTCGCAATCACAGCAAAGCGTGCAATCATCTTCATGCCCCAAGCCGATGCCCACGCTGGTGAGCCTGAACAGCGTTACGCACAATTGAACGAGGTCTGATTCCCCAAGAGGAAGATCGCGTATTCTGTTCAGCCTGACTCCAGCAAACGACTGCCACACATTGGTTATCGCTATTGTCACTCGTCTGCTTCGCAAGTTTCTATCGGTCCGAGTATGGACATGTCATCACAGTCTCCGCGTACTGGTCGACTTCAGCCCTCCCAAGAGCAACAAAGGGCGAATAGGAAGCGCGTTATCGACGACGTGTATCGAGAGATTTCCACACGTCTGAAGCTTCCCGAGAAACCTTCCAAGTCCTTCATCGTATCTGATGACGTCAAAGAGATCTGGAAAGATGTCAACAAGATATTAGCTGTCCTATGGCCTTGGTGTCCGGACGAAGGCAGCCTCAAATACATTCAAGAGCACATGATTCTGCTGCTTTCGTGCCTGATCTATACTGACTTGACCGAGTGGCTCCCAAAATTTCGGGCGAAACTCTGGGATATGAACAATTCACGATGGCTGATCAACGACGATGATTTACCACTTCCCGAAGATAAACTTCAATTCCTCGACAATAGCGCAGCTAGGGGACTTTTCCACAAACTGCAATATATCTTCAAACCTCTTGTCATCGAACTCTTCCGGAAGCAAAAGCCACAAGTCGTGCTGAAGGAACAAAGACTGCCATTTGAAGAAAGGAGAAAAGACGTTGGTTCGGGTGGCTTCGGGACAATCGACAAGGTCATTATTCCGCCTGGATATCTGAAGAACATCGATGGCAGAACATACGGCGAGGCAAGTCTACAAGTCAATCTCCGCAGACCCCTGGCTCAATCAAGCTAATTCGACTAGCCATTTCCTGCAGCTTGCAAAAAATTTCCTCGCCCAGATGATTTTCTGAAGGAGAGAGGTAACGTCCAAATTTTGAAAGAGAGTCTTACAAAGCACGATAGCATCTTGCTCCATTTAGGCACTATCGAGCACGGTAGAAACCACTACATCCTGCTCGACTACGCTGAGAATGGAGATCTGGAACAGTTTTTGAACGGAGGGATCATCAATGAACAAGCGATCCCGCAGTACAACTACAAATCCTTGTTCCCATCATTGCACGAGGAAGACCTCCCAATACACCTACTGAAACAATGCATTGGTTTAGCTGGAGCATTGCGATGGCTTCATGGGAATATCGAACTTGATGATGGAAAAGGGAATACCTCGTGCGTCCATATGGACCTCAAGCCGAGCAACATACTCATCATGCGCGACCCTACTTCCAAAGTGGGCAAATGGAAGATATCTGACTTCGGCATATCGGTCGTGAAGTCTGAGGATACCCAGGAGGATGGGAATGTTATCTCCGTGGGCGACCTGTCCAGAATTGGAGAACAGTCGAAAGCCAACAACACCGTTAACACGAGACCGAGACGTCACGTAGGCGCCTATCAGGCCCCCGAAGTGAAAAGGCTGGAATCATTCATCGATGTATCGCGCTTGACTGCGGACCAGAAAGGGGTGGGGCGGAAGAGTGACGTGTGGTCTTTTGGGTGCATCCTTGCTGAGGTGCTGACATTTGCTCTTGGCAAAACTGGCAGACAGTTCGAGCTCGTGAAAGAGTTCCAGGCCTATCGAAGAGGGCGTCGCGATAATGACTATTTTTACGAAGAGGTAGGTCACCAAAGAAGCAGTTCAACATATCTGACTGCGCGGGATCCTCAGAAACGGTTTCAGATCAGGCCATCGGTTACTGAATGGCTCGACGATTTACACCGCCGCGCGGCTTCTCCTCAACGCTGGATTGATTGCTTCGTTGGAACCATCAAGCGGGTTTTGATTGTGGATAAAGACAATCGTCCAAACGCGCGTTCTCTGTACAACCTCGTCAACCATGTCTACTCCCACACAGCAGGGTCGAAAGCCAAGACATTCATTTCGTGCTCGATTCTCAATCAATCCATCGCTGATCCTGGCGGACTTGGTCCACAGATGGGACAGCATGCTTATGACGTGCCGAATATTTCTGGGCCCAAGTCTTCCGAAGCGGGTGATTTATCAGCATCCGATCTTGATGTCAGCCTTGAACGTACTCTGACATCTGATTCGCCAAGATCTCCGTCTATCGATCAATCGAACGACCAACCTGAGAGACTGAGCGATCCAGGTGTTGGCATTTCGGCGCCACAGGACCAAGTGACACTCAATACGCTTGGTAGCAGCGTAAACTCACCACAGATCCAAGTAAACCCTTCAGACTACCGCCGTGGAGTCAGCAATGATGTGTCCGATGCAAGGTTGGGCAGCACCAGTGGCTGTCGAACCAGTCAGATCGGCACTATCCCGGAAGACAACGTCTCCCAAGATCGCGCCACAAGCACGAGATCAAGCAAGACTGGCTTGTCCAAACGAATCATTGAGAATGAACCCTGTTCACCAACCAGTACGACCAACACGGAGCGCTCCAAGACTCGGTTACCTCGGCCAGAGTCTGGACAGTCATCTCAATACGTTCGGAAGTCCAGTGGATTTGACAAACCTAGCCGTCTATATGGGCTTCTGATTGAACCTGAGACGCAGCTTGTTGTTCAAAGCAAGCCGATTCTACACAAGTTGAGCTCCGCGTCCAAAGCATTCAGCACAAAGGCCGTTGCCCTGGCAGTAAACCCCGTCAAGCACATTTACGATGTGGCATATCTGGTCCAACACCATGTGCACATTTTTGAAGCAGATATAAGCCACTCGACCTTAATTGCCCGCAGCGAATTTGCGCTCGAGAAAGCTTCCAAGTGGACTGATATTGCCTTGAAGGGCAATTATGTAGCGGTTTGGGGAAGTACGAATGTAAGTGGCTGTCATTCTCTATTCCAACTACACTGAAACCTTTTCAGGTACACATTTGTGATTTGAGCTCTCCCATGATTCGTGTCAATCTTCCAGCTCATCACAACATAAACACGTTGAAGAAAATAGCTCTGTCTCTCCATGGAATTGCTGCGTTGCTCTGCAGCGAGACCATATTCATCACTACCATCGAGTGAGTCACGGATCTCGAGCTGGGCCAAGTACCACAACTGATTAAGCTCAGGGATAGCCCGATTGTCACAGAGCTTCCTGCCATTAGTGACCAAGGCTTCACTGATGTTGCGTTTAATGATGATTCCACTCTTCTGTTCGCATGGGCATTTGGGCAGCGAAAGGACTCGCTGTATGTTTGGAGGTGCGACATGAGAACGGTCATTGTCAAAGCAGAGGTCGAAGCTCATTACACCAAGGTACCATGCATATCCTTCTTACGCCCAGCCCAAACGCTAAGCATATAATAGGATACGAGCTCTGAAACCTCCCGAACCAAGATAATACCATACAACACGTACGAAGCCTGTCTTGTCCACCCACCCAGTAAGCGTATGTTTCCAGCCCAAACAGCCGGATCTCTACGCGGATTAAACAATATTCACACTCGTACCAATCAAGTCTTGCTTCCAGATGTTCAAACAGGCATCATCTTCCAGAATCATTCACTCATCACCATCGAGAAGAAAGGCATGATGCGCAGTCCGCGAATGAAAGAGTATTGGATCGAGTACAAAGCCACGCATCTACTTCACAAGGATGGCAAAGATATCGCCAAGTTGGAATCAAAGTGTGACGCCAGCTCTGCAATGCAAATCATTCCTGGCTGTCTCAATAATAAGCTTGGAGATGGAGTGATCATTATTCTTTACAATCTAGACAAGACGACGGAATGGATCAGGCTGGAAGCTTCCGACAAAAGCTGATGAAACAAGTTGCGTGCGATCTCACTGTTGTGGCTGTTGCAGAGTGGGCCAAAAATCATGCTGTGCTCTTCAGGAAGACTCTAGAACCAATTTTTCGTCGCTCGCAACCTGGATTGCGGCAGCCTGTCTCCATGGCCATTCGAACTGCTTTCTGGTCTTCTTCCGCCGATTTAGAAACAACACGAAAAGGTAAACTGCCACCGTCATGAGCGTTAATGGCAGCCAGGTTGCGATGAAAATCCAAAAGTCGTTGCCTATGGTGATTTGTCTTGTTTTGGTATCAAAGCCGAAGAAATTCATCCCGTACACAGACTGAGATGGGTGTCAGGGTCGTTTTCATTCAGGGCAATGCGCCTCGACTCACCGCGGCGAAACTTCCAGGCAAGTAAAATGCAGATACGAAGGTTATGATTCGCACCGTGGTACTGTCGTTCACGGTGCTTTCGGTCAAT
Source organism: Venturia effusa (assembly GCA_007735645.1). Classification (NCBI taxonomy): domain Eukaryota; kingdom Fungi; phylum Ascomycota; class Dothideomycetes; order Venturiales; family Venturiaceae; genus Venturia; species Venturia effusa. The sequence goes on along the minus strand of CP042185.1, from coordinate 1,673,898 downwards.
GTTTTCAGTCTCTTTGTCAAGTCCCTCAGCTCGTTGTCGACTTTGGCAGTCTCGAGTTGGTTATGCAAAGTCAGCGTGTATCCCACCTGCCACAGTCAGCAAATGGTCGATCTCGCAACCTCCGGCTATTTACCAAGTCGATTGTGTTACGGACTCTGTCAATCAGACCTTCAGAGCTCTTGACGTATCCTTTCAAGGTTGTTATATGTGAGCTCAAGTGCTGACATGACTCAAGTGAGTCAATCCCGCTATCTCTCATGCCTTCCACCAGCTCCAATCCACTTGTGCAGCATCCTTTTGCAAATTGCGCGAAGTCGTTGATGTTACGTAGGTTCTTGACGCGTTGAAAACTTGAGTCCGATTTTGTCTGCTCAGGCCTCAACACCATGGCCTTAGAGTTCTTTAGAATCGTCAGCGCTCGCCTTCCTATATGGGCACCCGCGGGACTTCTACCTCTGACGCGAAATGATCCCCCAGATACCGAAAATACCAGCGCCAGTTGTCCAAGAAGGACGCCAGCACTAATGAATGAAGACGGTAAGGATCGTCCGCCAATGCAGCTGATGCAATTGGCTCCGTCGAGATCTCGATAAGGTTAATGCCCAACATAGACAACAAATGGTCTTCAAAGATGCTATCTTGAGTTGGATGTAGCAGGATGAAGAGATCAGAGTTGGAAGTGTGACGATGGTACACGCCGGTGTGTCGGAATGACCATGGATCATACCCTCCCCGTCGATTTTCCTCGACGTAGTTCAATTGGTACGATATTTCAGTTTTCGAAGATTCTTTGTCCGTACGAACGCTCAGAAAGCTGCTGCTCGACTCGGCCAGATGGGGTTCCTCGCCAAATGAGAAGACTATGCGCAAAAAGTTTGGATCTACCTGATGGTATTGTAGTAACTTTCGCATCAGTACTGAAGAGATTTGGAGGGGTGATATGGTTCTTTCGGAGAAGATTGATCTGTGAGAGCTATCAGTTTGACCTTGGCTGAACTACGCACTTGCATCATTTACATCACTCTTACATGACGGCCTGGCTTAGATCGCTGCCGGATCGCTTTCCACAACTTATCGCCATCATCATAAAGCGTTGTTGTAAGAACTGCAGAAGTCAGTCACAGCGCGTATGATGAGAAAGTCAATACTGCTTACCTTGGTCGAGCACATCCGTGACCCGAACATTAATTTCGTCTTCTTCGAATAAATCATTATCTACATCCTCGAAGCGTTGGTCAACGAGTCTCTGATTCACGCAAACAGCACTCAAGGACTGCGGATATTTCCGCCAGTCTCCATCTTGCATTTTGCGGCTGACAACGTAAATGCAGCAAGATCAAATTGTTCAAAAATAGAGATGAAGTGGAGAATCGGATTGCGTGGTTATAATCAGCAAGTCACTACACATTCGAACGTCGAAGACCCAGATTAATCCATTTGGCGACGAGGCTATGCGCGTCTTGCATGAGGATGCAGCCGAGTCCACATACAAACAGGGCGAAGATGTGGCCAAGCGAAGCCTCCATCCACCCTACCGGCTTGCGCCAGACGTGGGCTGCCATTTTTGCAGACCCCGCACAGCTTTCCAATCACTTCAATTTCACGATTCGATCTAGTGCCATACGTGCTATACGTGCTATTTTCGGCAATGAGGTTGATTCCGAGGTTGACGCTCAGCCGCACTCAATGTCTCATGCGACCATCCATTCCCTGCTGCGCACCCGCTGCCGTTGCTGCCTCTGCTTGCACTGCCTGTGCTTCTTCCTCCGTCTTCCTCTTGTCCACGCGCGCTACCACTTCTTTGCTGAGCCTTCTGCGACACGATTTAGCTGGGAAAAGAAAGACGGGCCTGGAGAGTGTACTTCAACTGCTTCTGCAGGTGGACAAGGTTAGCACGTGTCATTGAGGATGATATCGCAGATACCACTTACTTTGTCGAGGCTCTCGGGTCCTCTGAACACCCAGCGATCACTTTCATGCTGCACCGCTGTTAGCTAGGGATCCGAATGAGTTATTGCGTTCGAGGATAGTGTACCGAGACCTCAAAGTTTAGGTCGTTTCCGTACCGCTCGGCAAGATAAGCCTCGAGGTCTGACTTCAGAGGTATGTAGCGCGCAAACATTGGATCGAGAACATTGGTATGAAGGTGCTGGTCAGCCATCGTGTTGGTCATGAGGGGGAAACTGAGAAAGGCAAAATCTCGAGGCTGAGCTGGACTCCATGTGCACATATACTCTCATGCAGTGCTTACTGCAATCTCTGCACGCCTGCACCCGGCCTCAGGCCTCCGCCCTCTTCAAGCTCAGCCGGCATGGTGGGGCCTGCAAGCCATGAAATCAAGGCCAATAAACCCCCAGTACGGAACCATCCGCGAAGAGATCGAGGCCGCCATGCCTTGCGGTATATCAAGTCGCACGTCCCTGTCTCTTGTCTTTGAAGATCAGCTTGGCCGGGCATCCTTACCATAATTCTGCAATACTACAGCTACCAATACATCAAGATATTAGCGGCGCTCACTGAGACACAATGGGTCCTGAGCCGAAACTGAAGTGAGTTACTTCTCAGATATGTCATTATTCAGTCTGATTAGTGCTAACAACACCTAGACAGTCTCTTCGCCACTACCAGATCTTCGTAAGACTATCGGCCTCCTTGCATCGCTCAACTCTGATCATATCATCAACAGTTCATTGCGCTTAGCGGAGTGATAGGCGGTGGTATATTCAATAACAACGCTCAAGCACTCGAATTAAGCGGTCCCGGCGGTTTGATACTTTCGATCTTCGCGATGGGCATCATCGCCATCTGCGTTGGGGAATGTATCAGTGAATTGGTTCAGCAATTTCCAGCTCCGAACGCAATCGTCGAGTACGTCACTGCCTTCGTGGACAAAGATTTCGGTTGGGTCGTCGGCATCGCGTACTGGTAAGACCGAGTGCCACAAGACGACGAGACACGCCGCTCACTCGATCTAGGTACTCGATGGCAGCTGTATTTGCTATTCAGAGCCTTGCTGCTGCGCAACTCTCGATGTACTGGGGAATGAACCAAACGTGGCAAACCTTGACATTCTATCTTCTGGTGCCGGTAGCTCTGATTTTGCTGAACATACTTGGCGTCTTTGTAAGTTAAGCATTGCAGGCGCGAAGGAGTACACTGACCACGGTTCAGACTTTCGGCATCGTAGAGACAATAGGTGGAGCGCTGAAAGTATGCCTTGTCACTGGCATATCGATTATGCTTTATGTTTTTGCCGCACAAGGTCAGAGCTACTCATTCTATGGGATTTCGATTTACTGACGATCTATAGAGCACCTGGCAAGCGGTCGTGCGTAGATCAGAACCCAGACTAAAGACAACGCTGATGTAGTACAGCAATCACTGACGGCTTCCAAAACAAAATCGGATATGCCAACGACCACCATGTTGCGACCTGGTATGACGCATTCATCACTGAAGCCTTCCAAATATCGTTTGCTAACCACGATGGCAGCTATGCAATCCCCTACGTGGCTCTTAGCTTCCTCGGCATCGAAATCGTCGCCGTCACCGGCTTCGAAGCCAAATACACCAAGGATTTAAGATGGCCGTCCCGATGGATCGCCCCGGCCGTCCTGATCTTGTACCTTCTATGCACCATGGGCGAGGTGCTCACGACGCGATGGAACGACCCACTACTCCCCACCATCTATAACGGAACGAGATCTGGCAACGAGAAGGACCTTATCAGGACACACAATATTGTCATCAATGCCGCGCTCAAGTACGGGAGTCACCATCTTGCTGGACTGCTCAATGGATGTTTGCTATTTAGTGTCATCTCCTCTGCCAACACGTCTTTGTATGTCTCCTCTAGGACTCTGTATGGATTGGCTAGAGCGGTGCCGGAGACCAACTGGACCGGGAAACAGCTTCACAAGTTGAGCTGTGTGGTTCCGGGGACGGGTGTGCCTGCGCCTGCATTGGTGGTTTCCGCAGTCGCCTTTGTCTGGCTGCCTTTTCTGCAACTCAAGAGGGGCTATGCGATCTCTGACGTGAGCAATCGTACACCCTATTAGGAAAGATGGTCACTAACTCTCAGCAGCTGATCGAAATCATCGCTGTATCTGCGAGTATGGTGGGACTGATTGTCTGGGCAGCGTTATGTCTGGCATATATCCGATACCACAAATGGTGAGCTCCGTCTTCAATCCTCCACTGTCCGAAGCATGCCATCGCTAACGTTTGAACCGTAGGGTCAAAATCCACAAGGAAGCCCTCGAACAAGACCACCGCTACAAGCACTTCTCGCGAGGAAGCGAAGAATACAAGGCCAAAACAAACTTCATCTGGGCGCAACCCTACATAGCCTGGATCGGTATCCTCGGCTGCACGCTAGTCTTCGCCTTCACCAGCGCGGCGTGGTGGGACACTCCCGTCCTCTTCTCCAAAGTCGCCGTCGCTTACGCCGCTGTAAGTCCCCCTCTCCCTATTATCCCCCAGGAACACTAAGCAACCCACCAAACTCGTATCGTCGAAACTGACGGCGTCATGGCAGCACATTATCCTTCTAGCAGCCTTCCTCCTCTGCAAACTCATCAACCGACGCGGCTGGGTCAAGCTCGACACGGATTTCTCGGTACTGGTGGAACAACTGCGCACGCTGAAATGGTTGAAAGTGGATGAAGAGCCGGGGAATGATATGGAGCTTTTACGCGTCATTGGGAAAGCGGGACGTGGGGATTCGCTGCCGCCGAGTAACGGCGGTTCGTCAACGGATGTTGATGCGCTTGGTTGATTTTGGGGGTTTGGTGTGGTGGCATTGTTGGAGTTTTTGTGGGTTTTTGGGGCGTTTTTGTGTTTTGTGATACCCAGACTTCTTGTCCGTTTTTAGATCGCTTGTTTGGTGTTGATTGTAACCGATCACTATTCCAATAGTCCCGCGATGCACCACAAAATCGTCATCGTATTCGCCGCGAGGAAATAGGGTTCTCCTCCGCGAGCTCGAGAACACGCGGGCGAGGAGTTCTCCTCCTGGTTCTCAACGATCTTTCGAAGTTCAGGTCAACTGTGTATCTTTGTACTCGATTCTTTGAGAGCCCCATGACATTTATCTCGGGTACGAAAAAGGCGTGGTTTACGTTGTAGTTCTTCATCATCATAATCATCATAATCATCATAATCATCATAATCATCATAACATCATAATCCGTCTCAAAACCAAAACCTATCCAACTCCCACAAAAACCCCGATCCCTTTAAACCTAAACCCCCTTCCCATCTTCCCAACAATCTCCCATCACATCACATCCCCCCCTCCCTCTTAAAAATCTCCCTCATCCTCCCCGCCGCCACCCCATCAACCCACTCCACAACCTTCCCCACCAACCCATCCTCCCCAACCTCGACAAACCACACAATCTCATTAACAACCGTCTCCTCCTTACCCCCCTTCCCCAGCGCCACTCTCGGCGTCATCAAAAACTCACTAACAACAACCGCAACACCCCTCTCCACATCCACAAAACAATCCTTCACGCCCACACTCCACTTCGCGAGGAGGGGCGTCACGCGCTCTTGGTGCGCTATGAACCCGTCGATGGAGAGAGGGGTTTGCAGGTGCGGGGACTGGGAGACGAAGTATTTGTGGCCGAAGGTTATGGTGAAGGAGGGGGAGACGAGGGAGTGGAGGAGGGTGGTTTGAGGGGTTAGGGTTGGGGAGGGGTTGTGCGCGAGGATGAAGTTTGTGGCGGCGGTTTTTAGGGTGGCGTAGGTGGGGGGCATTGTGGGAGGTTTGGGATTGGGGATGGTTTGTGGGGCGTGGGATGTGGTGTGGTGAGGTGGTGCTGGTGGTGGTGGTGATGTTTGAGTTTAGCTGGTTTGAGATGGCGTCTGGCTTTGATGAGACTCGCAGGAGGCTGAACCCGCTGAAAGTGGCTTGCTTGCTTGATTGTCTCGATGAACCTCGAAGAGATGCCGTTGCGATGGGTTTTCGTCCGCGTTATATGTGCGTTTTATTATAGTTTTGGAAGTTCGTTAATGAGAGGATGTTGTTTTGTTCTGTTTCTTCGTTTGTTTTGTTTTTGTTTGTTTTATCGTGTATGGCAGCTGTTGGAGTTATACGTTGTAGAAGGACCGAATGCCCGAATTTGAGACTTTGGAGTTTGGACTCTGGACTCGAGTTCGGAGGGCGGGGCCGGCGGGTTTGTAAGGAGCGGGTGGTGGTTATTCCGCGAGTAGACGAGTTGATAGCGTTTATGTCGTACGAGGTGTTGCTTTGCCTCGGGTAGCGAGGTGGTAGGAAGTCCAGTGTATAGCTAATATCTCGAATTGGAAATAGTTATGACCGCGGACATTCCCCAATGCGAAGGTAATAGAGATTCCCTACAATCGCTTTTCTCTTCGGCGAGGATTGGCATCTGACGTTAGGTCTGAGAGACTAGCTATTCTATATAATATCGCGTGACTCTTAACCTTGAAGCTAATCCTTGAAGCTATCTTTTTACCTTTTAGGCTTGAAGCATACCCGAGGTTTCTTCCCCTGCGACCATATAGAAAACCTATAAACACCGATAATCTATCTATCGCCGATTTCTATGGCCTCCCCTCCCGGATGAAGAGAAAGATTCCCCGTGAGATTCCTATTCTCCAGCCTTGCGATCGGGAAAAAGGACGAATCTATAAATGCACCCCAAACACCGATTGGAAACGGCTGGCCATGTATGACGTCGTCGACTCAAGTCCAATCACCTAACCTAAACCCCTCCAAGCTCCAATACACCATCTTCTCCAGCTTCTGGTATGGATATCCTCGCATACTACAACAAGATCCGCACCATATATTGATGACGTACAGACGTGCATCACACCATTCTTCCATGATATACTCTTTTCAAGGATACGCGCCTATCAAATCGAGTCTTACACCCCATCTGACGGTCTGTAGATATGGTAGTAACTATGTACATACTACTATGGTCTCAACGCACTGTACTGTGGTTGCCGGACAAAAAAACGTTATTTGGTGGAGATCTCGGCACAGGTTTCGGCTTCATTTATCTCGTCAATCCCGTGTATCTTACAACCTAATAAGCTCATTCTTTCATTCATTCTTAATTTCTTTCACGCTATCTACCACATAATGACTGACGTGGCCGTAAAAGAGAGATTACATAAACACCAAAAAAACGCTATTACGGCTTGTATACAGCTTCAAATGTTGCCGGCTTTATGGCCGAGGGTTCCACTAAATAACGTTCTTTTGGCATGCAATTACAGTATACAAATATTGGCTGCAAATCAATACGCTGCAAGGTCATCACAGTCTCGGACTGCACATGAATTCCTATCCGGAAGACTCCCGAAGGAATGATTTACGGGCTACCATTTCCTCGCCTTGGGACCGTCGGTGGTACATTGTACATACATACCAGTAGTTGTACCTCGGTATCGAATCACGAAGTGTGATATCGAAAAAACAGATAAAGAAGGAGTGGAGGTGCGATACGAGACCCCTTTTTCCGTGAAGGGAAAGAATGGCGAGGGTGGATTCTCTGGATCCCCTTCTGTGGTGATTGGTTGATTGATGCGGGATTTTTTTTTTTCCTCGAAAGGGGTGGAGTGACTGAATGAGAGTGTAAGGAAATGGAGAGAGGAAGGGATCCAGGTAAGAGCTCGCCTGTGTTTTTGGATCCGTATCGTACTATACTCCATCCACGATCCTGTGAGGAGGAGATATTACTTAGCTATTGTTGGAAATCGTATCACAAGGTCCTCGCGTGATAGACTAATAGAAAGTACGTAGACTGTCAACTGGCCGGAAGGTCGAGGGTCCTATCCGATAATGATAACGTAGGCACACTACCCGTTAATAAAATGACCTTGGCCCACGGCTTCCCCATCGAGGTCACCCGAGCTCATCCACTACTCACCCAGCTTCCCGAGATTCACTCAGCTGCCCGAGAAAAGTCCGCGTCGTTGATGCATAAACGGAAGGACGATAACCCTTCTTCTCTCGTCCAGTTCAGCCACATCTCCGTTTCCGTTCCCAACTCATAAGCCATATTTTTGTTGTTGCGTACAATGCACCTATCACCAGCGACTTCTTCCTCTTCTCTGCTACCGGCGGTGTTGGTAGCAGTGGCGCTGAGCACGCTGAGCACTCTGAGCTCTGCGAAGGACTGCGGTCATTTGCAAACTACGTTCTACCTTGCGAATCCGGCTAAAAGTACGTGTTAAGCCCTCCCACCTATCCCAGTTTCTGAAGAAACAACGAAGCAAGAAGAAGAAAACGAAAAAAAAGAGGAAAAGAGCAGGAAAAGAGGAAAATAAAACAAACACATACCCTATTTATTACACGTTGAAATACACACAGCTAACCCCGCTCCCCAACCCAGCTCTCCCTCCCACACCAAACTACTACGACGCCTTCGCCAAAAACGCAGACGCCTTCTACCAATTCGTCAAGGACTACGGGCACGGCGATCGCTGTCCCGGCAGATGCGGCGGCATCCAACAGACCCAGATCAAGAACGAGTATGGTGAGCTGTTGCCTACTTATCAGATGATCTGTCGGGCGCCGAGGGTGAATAAGAAGGGTGAGTTCGTTTTGTGTTTTATTTGTCGGTGTATTTTGGGTTTGGGTTTGTGATTTGTTCTTCTGTCTTCTCTCTTTATGATGGGATAGATGTAGTGGTTGGGTTCATTCGGTTGTACTACCTTCCACACCGTTGACGCGTTGACACGCGTCGAAACCCCGTGATGAATTCCTGACGATGAGAGGCACTCCGAGGTGACGTTTTTCTGAAGCGTGTATCCGATCCAATCCAATCTCTCTACTAACACACCCCACACAGCCGTCAAGATCCAATCAGACATGAGTCTCCAAGGCCTGACCGTCCGGAACGACACGGCCTGCGACGTCAACTGCACGCCGAATCATCATCAGACGTGTTTTTTCCATGTAGGTTGTGTTCTTCCTTACTCCTTCTCCTTCTTGCTACTGCTTCTATTCATAAGCTCATGGGTATGTGGATAAATCCGGCTAACATCATCTCTCGCAGTACGGTGATTGTAAATAGTGGACATGGTAAGAATATAATGGTAATTTCTTCCAAGGAGACACATGTTAGTGGATATTGTAAGATATTTTAATAACCGCAAGACAGACGGGAGTCGGTAAGGTTTTACTCGCGGACATGGGTGTACCTACGTGGACGGTTCCAATTGGAATACCTTATGACGTCACTCCTTTGTTTTTCCAGGGGAAATTATCGTAATCTTATCCTTATCCAGTTATCCTTATCCACCTCGTCATTTGAAACAGAGTCTGAAAATAAAGGTTCGATGATCACGCGGTACTGAGCAGAATAAGATTGGATATGATGAGGAATAAAAATAATTTGTATTCCAAGTCAGCCTCATCCCAGGAGCGTGTCCATCTCCTCTCGAAAAACGAGGAGACAACAACGATTTGTATTCCAAAAGAGCCTCACTCCAGCTGCGTCTCCAGCTGTGTCTCCGTCTCCATCTCCTCCTGCGAGACGGTTCATAAAGATAGTAAATGTGAAGAGCCACCTAAGCCATTCTAGCCGCTCCTCGCGTCGCCTGTCCTGGTGCCCTGCATTATCCAAGAAGAGAGAAGTCGCAAATCATCGTTGGGGTATAAAGAGTGTCGTGAAGATTTGCGAAGTAGATTTCTTAAAATCAAGGAAAATACTTCGAAAGAAGTGTGTCGTTCGTAACCGGAAAAAGATATGTGCAAGAAATTGGGTGGTATATGTGCGGGAATCCTGTCCCCTTGATATTTTGCTCCGAATGAATCCCAGATGCGGTCGCGCCATCGCCGCCTTCTTCCATCGCAATCTTCTTTTCTCGACCCTATATCCAAGTGACCTCCTGCTGCCGAACATGCGGAGAATCGGTCACCACAATCTCCCATTCAGGAACGGCAGGCAGCGAGAACGGGCTCGAAGGTCCGCCGAGCAACTTCTCGATTTCTCGCACGTAGTCTTCCGCACGGAATCGTTGGAGTCCCTTCTGCCTCATGACCCTTGCATCTCCCTCTCTTTCGACGTCCCTCACGGCACCTCCAAACTCCTCCGCAATCTCGTCAAGCTGCATCAGTTCCTTGCCGAATGGATGGTTACTCGAGTGGGATGCTGAGTTGTGAGAACGATGTGGTGAGTTTGGCAACGATGGTGGGCTCGAAAAGCCGAGCGCAGGGAGCGTGGGAGCAGGGGCGTCGGTGACATTCCTGTTGAAGAACTCGAAGGAATTCCGCTTCTCTAGTGAGGTGGGCCTGATACTGCTGACGCTGTTTTGTCGGGACATGGTTTGGAGAGATCGCTTGCGCGCCAGAACTTCGTGGGCTCGTTTGCTGTGTGAGGGTGTTCTTTGAGGGATCTCTGGCGAGGAAGCGAGTTCGTTCTCGAATATAGGTGATCTGGCTCTTAGTTCTGAAGTGGACACTGATTTGGATAGTCTTTTGGATGACGGCGGTGCAAGAGTTATTGAAGGTGATCTTGCAAGAGCTGTTGAAGGTGATTTGTGAAGGGTTCTTGAAGAAGGGAAATAGGACATGCGATCAAGGTCCTTCTGATCCGACGAGGCAGCTGGAGACGAGGATCCTATTGACGAAACGTCGGTCGATGCTGTGTCGCGCGATGCTGTCGATATCGTCGATCTATCTGATTCGTCCGCCGAGCTATGGGAAGAGGATCCAGAAGACACCGACGCGGACGCTTTGCGCTGTGCTCGTACAGATGAAACATCAGGCGCATTGTAGGAAAGCATGTTCGTCGTCGATAGAAGGGCCACGGGCGAAGATATGGTTCGAATATCCACTGGTTTGTCTGAACGATATCGCATGCTGGCTGCTCGGTCCGGTACTGGAGAGGATGTTGGCGAGATTTCGGTGGGATTTTCTTTGCTACGCTTCGAGCGCATCGTGAACGCCCTTGTTATGTTAGACATGATTATTATCTACGCCTCGTGTCGGCAGCCGATCTTGGTGACAATCGTTTCGTTTGCCGCTATGATAATCTCCACGCTGGTATCGAATACAGAGTGGGTGAACTGTGAGTGGTCGTGAAGCGGGGCCAGGACGTCAGGTATATTGACCCCTCGGGGATAGAGTGAGGGCAGTATCCAGACCCCGGGGCAGGCAGGTATCTTTAATCTGTCACCGACTTGTGCAGCAATCCAGGTGACGCAGTGCAAGGAACGGGCTTGGTATTCCGGTATACGTTTCAAGCAGGGCGGACGTCAAGACAGACAAGTAAGCGTTTGAGGAATCGTGTTGGAACAAACACGGTTTAATCGCCGACTACTTTTCCAAACAGGAAGCAGATAGTTTCCTATTTAATATACGCGTTCCCGTGGGTTCGTATCGTAGATGTGCCAGGGAGCGGGGACTTGCTGCTTGCAGCTGGTAGGAGTCGGATTGATCTTGGAACAAAAGTGAAGGAATGTTGATCTTGCGGGTCAGAAAGTCAGAAGATGAAGGAATGGCAAGAAATGAGGCAGTTCAAGGATGGACGACAGGCCCGCTGGCGGTTTCTTGGTCGTTCTGAAGGAGGGAAACTACCAGGTCCGCCAGGGAGTTGAGGAAGGTGAATGAGGGAGCAGAAGATGTTCGTCTAGGGTTGGAAAGCAGGAGGACGACGAGTATAGGTAGGGTCCCGGACTTTGGACGGGGGTTGAAGGGTAGGCGATAGCTAGGGAAGAAGGAGTTTTCTAGTGGAGCGCTCTCGCGAGCTCTGGCCTGTGATTGGACTCGCCAGTAGCTAGCCATGAAACAACGGGACTCCAGCCAGTCAGGGGAAGACGGCGTGGACGACCGAAGTTGGACCTCTGGAGTCTGCTGTCACCCCCTTTGATTCCCAGCAGCGGACGGCCAGGGCGAGGGCGAGGGCGAGGGCGACGTATCGATGGCATTCGCGGAAGAGGGAATGTATCCATCCAGTAGACCAGTACTGGACGGGACCCAGCTCCCACATTCCCACTGCAGCGATTGAAGGCGCCAAAGGACCTGCCTTGAGTGGCAGTAGTATGCCTTGGGTGTCTTGCATCGCCGCCCATCAACAGCGCTTAGTACATATACACCCGCAGTACAACCACATACCTACACTCCTTGCCCAACTCGGCAGGCTCCGAGGCTCCCAGGTCCAACATGAGCAGACCGAGGGCGAGGCCGCGAGAGGGGTTGAAAAGCCCCTATCGATCGCGCCACTACTTATCCTCCGCAGAATCGATTCCCTTTCGACCACAGCACATCCACGACAAGCTGTCTCCCCTCCTCGTTGGGCTTGATTCAATCACAGAATCGCCTCCCTCGTTCCAGAATCCCGTCCCACTCACGACAGCTAGCAGCTGCACTGCGAAACCCATCCGCTCTGCTGGCGTACCAACCCTTCCACCCCTCACGCAAAGCCTGGAGAGTGGAGACAAAGGAAAAATGCGAGACAGGAACAACAACGCAAATAAACCGTCCTCGCTAATTGCAGTAACAGTTGCGTCTGCCGCATTCGGATACGTTCGTGTGACGAGTTTGTCCGTTCGTGTTTGTTTATTGTGGACCAATTTGACACATGGCTTATCATTGCAACGGATCGATGCCGAACCCCTCCCCCTACTTTGTACGGGCAGCGGATTGGACCGATTGGTGGTGTTTCTCCCCTGGCCACGTACTTGTAGACTGATCCCTCCATAACAATAAAACATTCATACTATGGTACCCGGCCAAAAAGAAGGTTCATGGGTTGGGCTTGACCATAACCCCGTCTTCTCTCCCCCAACGTAGGATAACACTTTCGTCTATTTACAACCTATCAGGGGAAATAAAGGTCAATTCGCACCCCCCTGTTACCTCCCTTACCAAACCACGCCCAATAATCCATAAGTATAGAGAAAGTAGACTTATTCGAAAGAGAAAGAAGAGGAGAAGAAAGTGCTCGATATCCGAGAGGGAATTACCGGAAGGGTAGAGAGAGAAAACGTAAAGACGTATCGATACACGGGCTCTAGCTGGGGTCACAATTAACCTTTATTTCTCCTGATAGGTTGTAAGTGAGCATGATAAGAACACCAGGATGCTTTTCATTCCATCAAATAATATCTATGTTTGGTGGAGAGATACGTAGAGCAGAACGTGACGCAAGGACCGAGACAGGATTAGAATTAACCTTTTTGGGCCGGCTACCATAATACACTGTGACAGCTGGCCCAAATTACGTACTAGGAAGGTAGTACAATCTAATTGCTTGTGAACATCCCCATGTGCTTACAGTCTCATTACGATGGATTTACTACGAACCGATGATTCGGCCGTCGACCACAGCATAAAGGACGCCCAGATCTTTGCCCATCGTTATGGAACAAATTTTTCTTCCACCTCAAACATACCGAGATCTAATTATTATGCGTTTCACGTCTTCAATCCTCGCTACCCTCGCCATGGTAGTAGCTTTAGTCTACGCAAGGGGATGCCAACATTACCACGCCTTTTACGAAGTCAAGTGCGATTCACCGCCGCATAACACATGCCGTAGGACTCAACCTTTGCTCCATCGTACCCGATGAAAAATCTAACAACAATTTATATAGGCAGAGATAACCTTGGGCAATATTTTAGTTGGCGTGACTGGAAGACAGTGTTCGATGACATCGCGATCGCATACCGCAACTGGTCTGCTACATATTCACCCCACTGCCCCGGCTTCTGCAACGAACCCTTCGACAATATACATCATGAAGGCAAGGGAAGCTCGCCCGCAATGGACTGTTACTCGGCACGTTCTTTCAAGACGGCACCGGAGGCCCCGACGCCCGCCAACGCGACAGTTGGACTTGTGTTTGACAAAAAATGCGACGTCAATTGTTCACCGCGAAAGGGTAGTATAAATCATGGAAGCTGCAGCTTCGTAGTAAGTAATCGTCCGAGACTTTATTGGTACCGATTTTTGCAGTACTAATCCTGTGGTAGTTTGGAGGTTGCTAGAGGATACAGCGCCGCCGAGAATTACGTGGACTGTTGGCACGGAGTCTGCGCTCGTTCAATGGATGTGATAGGGGAATTTTGCAAGGGGTTGGTTTCAAGCACGATCCACACGTGGATGCTCACCGCCTTCAAGCTATTACTATTATTGTAATTTGTGCGTAGCTCCTGGGAGACTTTGTTAGCTTCCCACACAATACACCACCACCAAAGAAATGGGTTTCAAGCTCTTACAACGCATTTGTTTGCAAATATCGACTCGCCTTGAGGCATACAAAGCCGTTCAACACATCACCAATGCCACTGGGGTATGCCGGCAATCTGTGTACAACATTCGAGATAGCATCGCTCCATTTGTTCTTTGACCAAAGGATCATAGGTAACTGCGAACTGCCTTACATCTCCGCTGTGGAATCTCAGATATGTCATTGCCCCTTTTCCACTGAGGGAATCGAGACCCATTTGGGCACCCATGGTTCACTTACGAACGACTCGGTGTTTGGCATCTGACGAAGTTTGTGATACTCATCGCTGACCGTCCTCATCGTCTTCTGATCTCCGATCATTCTTCCATCGCATCGTCTTCATCAGCGCTCTCGCCTTCCTCTGGTTCCTCGCCTGAATCAGACTCACTGTCATCATTCTCAATGCCAATTAGCCGTTCCGTCACCTCACCCTTCGCCGGCGCGACCCTGTCGGCAAAAATGCCCCGCACAGCTGCGTTCGTGGACGTGTCCCAAACCTGAACATCTCCCTTACTTCCGGCCACGGCCAGGCGAAACCCGACTTCCGCATCTGGAGCAAAAGTTGCAGAGAAGACCTTTCCGACGCCAAGATTCCGCGACACAACCATGCTAGGTCCGCTGGCTTGCACGTTCCAAAGTTTGACTTCCTTGTCCGTCGACCCCGTCACCAAGAAGCCTGGAATGACTTGATTCACATCGAACGATGACACAGCCTCGTCGTGAGCTTGTAGTTTCCATATAGGTTTGGTCTTTGCTGGATTTGAAGGAGCGTTGCGCACGTCGTGGTAATGTATCATTCCCGCCTCAGTAGAGACCTAGCTTCTGTGTTAGGACCCGAGGTAGAATAAGAGTCAGGTAGGAGATACTCACGAAAAAGAAGTTGGGATCGTGCGGATTCCACCGCACAGTCTCGACATCGCTTTCGACTCCCCACCGTAGGGCTTTGGCGTTTGGCGCACGCATGTCGGCCGCGACAACTGTTCTGTCGTAACTTCCGCTTAACAGAGCTGTCGTCTCAACGGGATTCCATGCCACCGAGCACACCTTGTCTGTATGGTACGAGTATGATTTGGCGCACTTCAGGGTGCTCAAATCCCACAGCTTGATCGTGCAGTCGGCGGATGAGGATGCGAGGAGGTTACGATGTTGACGGTTTGCAGCAAGGGAGAGAACAGAATCGACGTGGAAGTTGTCATTCGGCTGTTTAGACTTCTTCTTTTTCTTCTTCTTGAGCTTGTCCTTTTCCGTGGCTGTCTCCGCACCTTGGCCCAGGATAGCATTTGGATACATGCAATCCACAATGTCCAGGTCCCAAATTTCGATATCCGGGTCCATCGTGCCTACAGCTACAAAGTTGCTACTTGTGTCCGCATCGTTTGATTGTCCAACACCAAAGTCCAGCCATTCCACTGCAAGCGGAATGGCGGGTAGCATTATGTCGTGATGTACGTATAGATTGTCCGCAGAGTCCTCGTAAACATAGACTTCGAGATGTGCCATTTCGTCCTCTATCCTCGCGGCCAAGATCAGATTGTCTTCGGGAAGAATCTGCAGCTCCTCCCTCTCCTCGTCAACTTCCTCATCCTCTTTCAGTGTAATGTACGGGTCCTCTTCTCCTTCTTTGTGATATGCCAGAGACTTGATACCAGCGAACATTCCCATCGGCGCTCCCTCAGAATGCTCCTCTTGGTCTTCGTCGTCGTCATAGTGTTCCAGGTCATATTCTTTGAGGTCGTTGTCTACGTCGCTATGCGACTGTTAGCATGCTTCGCAAAATAAGGGTTCTCTCATGCCGTACTCATGCGACTGAATATCTGCGACGCCAGAGCTCTTGCTCTTAGCACCTCCCTCGGCGTCACTCTGTGTGTCCTCATTTGCCCTCGCCTCGTCCAAATCTTCTTGCGCGTCTTCAAGTTGTAGCTTTGCGAGTTCTGAGATGCGTCCTAATTCGTCGTCGTCCAGGACATATTTGGTAGGGAATTGGGCAGCTTTGCCTCTGGCGACCCAGCCCAGGGCAGTAATCATAGACATATTGGTAGTGTTGTATTGCGATGGTCGCTACAAAAAATGTTCAATCGGCTCACAGCCTGAACTTTTTCTGCCCCACATACCGCCTACTCGCTACTGACAGGGATCTTTGAGATTGCTTCCAAAACATTCAAGCTCCAACAGTCGTCGCCCTTGTTACCGCCATGGACCCCGAGCGCAGTCAGAAAAGACGGAGGATTGAGGATGGACGCTCTACTCCTTCAGCACGATCTTATGACCAAGGCGATCTTCGACCTGACCTAGTTTCGCATCGCTTCCGCAACTCCAAAACAAATCCAGGCTCTCAAACGCCCCGGAATCCTCGAGGTGCGCAGTCGCCAGCTCCTCGTCAAACTGAGTTCGACGGGCCAGAAGCTGGTGTAGATGACGAAGATGCAACCGAGCTGGATCGAGACTGGTACGGCGGCGAAGAGAATGGGCACACCTTGGGTGACGAGACTCATAATCCGTTCAGCGGGTTCGACAGCGGATGGGTGGACCAGCAGCAAGAGCAAGCTCTAGCGGACAAGAAAAAAGCGCGTCGAGGAGATGTTCGGGCCATGCAGAGACAAAAGGATGCCGATGCATGGGAGACTAATCGCATGCTCGCCTCCAACGTTGCGCAACGGAGGGACTTTTCTGGCGATTTTGACGACGACGAAGAGGGTACTCGAGTGCATCTCCTGGTGCACGACCTCAAACCACCATTTCTGGACGGACGGAAAGTCTTCACCAAGCAGCTCGATCCTGTGCCGGCCGTACGAGATCCGCAGAGTGACATGGCAGTATTCGCACGGAAAGGCAGTGCGGTGGTGAGAAGCAGGCGCCAGCAGAAAGAGAGGAAACAACAGGCTCAGGAGGCCACTAAAGTCGCTGGTACGATTTTGGGTCAAGTTATGGGCGTGAAGGAGGAAGAGGGCGACAGTGCTGCACCTATGCCTGGCGATGATGCTACCAAGAATGGAAACAGCAAGTTCGCGTCACATCTTAAAAAGGACGAAGGACAGAGTGCTTTCAGTCGGTCAAAAACGCTTCAGGAACAACGGCAGTATCTCCCTGCGTTTGCCGTGCGAGAGGATCTGCTCCGTGTGATTCGCGATAACCAAGTCACAATTGTAGTCGGGCAGACTGGATCGGGTAAAACCACTCAGCTGACCCAATTCCTCTATGAGGATGGCTACGGCAAGACTGGATTGATTGGATGCACACAGCCCAGGCGTGTGGCTGCCATGAGTGTCGCCAAACGTGTCGCTGAAGAGATGGACTGCAAGCTTGGTGGTCTCGTTGGCTATGCTATTCGATTTGAAGACTGCACGAGTAGCGAGACCGTCATCAAATACATGACTGACGGTGTGCTGCTGCGAGAATCACTCAACGAGCGTGATTTGGACAAATACTCGGTGCTCATCATGGACGAGGCTCACGAACGTGCTTTGAATACTGATGTCCTCATGGGTTTGATCAAAAAGATGCTGGCTAGGCGAAGTGACCTCAGACTCATCATCACGTCTGCCACACTGAATGCTGATCGATTCTCCAAGTTCTATGGTGGTGCGCCTGATTTCCACATCCCAGGACGTACGTTTCCCGTTGACATTCAATTCTCACGATCGCCCTGTGAGGACTACGTGGACAGTGCTGTTCAGCAAGTATTAGCAATTCACGTGTCCCAGGGCGTCGGTGACATACTCGTATTTATGACTGGACAAGAGGATATCGAAACAACATGTGAGCTGGTTGGAGAAAGGCTGCAGAATTTAAATGATCCTCCACCGCTTTTGATTTTGCCAATCTACAGTCAAATGCCAGCAGATTTGCAGGCGAAAATCTTCGATAAAGCTCCTCCAGGCGTCCGCAAAGTCATCGTGGCCACCAACATTGCCGAGACGAGTTTGACTGTCGATGGGATCATGTACGTGGTGGACGCTGGATTTTCGAAACTAAAAGTCTATAATCCCAAAATGGGCATGGACACTTTACAGATCACCCCAATATCGCAAGCAAACGCGTCACAAAGAGCTGGTCGAGCCGGGCGAACCGGGCCTGGCAAGTGTTACCACTTGTACACTGAGCGGGCGTTCCGCGACGAATTCTATATTGCTACGATCCCTGAGCTACAAAGAACCAATCTCGCAAATACAGTCTTGCTTCTGAAATCCCTGGGAGTGGAAGATCTCCTTGATTTCGATTTCATGGACGCTCCTCCGCAGGATGTGGTCACCACTTCTTTATTTGATTTATGGGCACTGGGTGCCCTGGACAACGTCGGAGCGTTGACGAAGCTTGGAAAGGACATGACATCTTTTCCCATGGATCCTTCGCTAGCAAAGCTGATTTTGACCGCCAACGACTACGGCTGCAATGAAGAAATGGCCACCATCGTAGCCATGCTCTCTGTCCCGAGTGTGTTCTACCGGCCAAAGGAGCGGCAAGAGGAGTCCGACGCGGCCAGGGAGAAGTTCTTTGTGCCTGAGTCTGACCATCTCACGCTTCTTCACGTGTACAACCAATGGAAGATGAATGGGTATTCAGACGGCTGGTGTATCAAGCATTTCCTTCATCCCAAAGCGCTGCGCCGAGCAAAGGAGATTCGTGAACAGATCAGCGACATCATGAAGGCCCACAAGATGGAGTCAGTTAGTTGTGGCACTGACTGGGACGTCGTCCGGAAATGCATTTGCTCGGGTTACTACCATCAAGCCGCAAAGGTGAAGGGAATTGGCGAGTACATCAACCTCCGGACGAGCGTGACTGTGCAACTACATCCCACAAGTGCTTTGTACGGTCTCGGCTACCTTCCAGACTACGTGGTGTACCATGAGCTCATCCTCACGTCAAAAGAGTACATGTCTTGTGTTACCTCCGTTGAACCTCACTGGCTTGCAGATCTTGGCGCTGTCTTCTACTCCATTAAGGAAAAAGGATATTCAGCAAGAGACAAGCGAATAACGGAGACTGAGTTCAATCGAAAAGCAGAGCTGGAAGCGAAAATGGCCGAGGATAAGGAAAGAGCTGAAAAGCGGAAGGAAATGGAAATGGGGAGGATGAAGGGGTCCGGTATGAAAAAGCCAGGTTCAGCTGTGGTTAAGCCTTCAAAGTCTGGCAATGTCGTCAAGAAGCCAGTTCGAAGACCTGGCTTTAGGGGCATGTGACGACAAACGATTCTATTATCCCACCGGCCAACGACTCGAGAGTATTGTAGGTTGAGACAAACCCTATTAGGCAATTGGAAACTAGCAATGCCTTACACGACCCGGACACCAGAGAACTTCCCATTGGATCAACTCTCAAGTGCTCTGCTGACTTGCGCGAAAGCACCAGCGTGAAGCTGAT
This sequence comes from Venturia effusa, assembly GCA_007735645.1. Taxonomy (NCBI): domain Eukaryota; kingdom Fungi; phylum Ascomycota; class Dothideomycetes; order Venturiales; family Venturiaceae; genus Venturia; species Venturia effusa. The sequence continues at coordinate 1,654,317 of CP042185.1, read as the reverse complement.
GAGGTCGCACACTGGTTGTATATCTTCCAGAAAGTCCTGCTTGGTGAATGAGGGAATGAAAGGCAGGCAAGTTCGGCGCATAGTAACGTTTCCGATCAGTGAGCTCAACGTTTTGGACGTTGGCGGCACCGCTGCTTTCTTGCATCAACACCCCAAGCTCTGCTCAAAGCTTCAGTCACAAGACTCTTGGTTGAAAAATATCAATCATCAAGCGCGGTGACATGCAATCACGACGATGTGCTTTGATGATTTTCGACGACGAGTGCTTTACAGCTTCCTTTGTGTACAATCGAAGCCTTTGACTAGGTGTGTTGAACATGTCGATAGGCTTGGTCTTCTGGCTGGATCTCAACATATACCCGACCCAAAGTTCTTTCTATTGTGTGCTATGCAGGCATCCCTGAGAAGCACGGTAAAGCTTTTCAACGTGTAACGGAAGATAGAAAAGCTCACCAAGCTCTGAACATAACACCATTATCTTGCTCACCCTCATATCCCACCATGCCAACACTTATCCTACCTCGTTCACTTTTCACCACGCGCTCCACAAAAATGGGCACAATGGGCTTCACTTTCAAGCGTGGCCACTGCGACGCGGCCTATGAAGTCTTCGAGCACCCAGCCTCTGGTAAAACAAGTGAATTCCCAGCGCTCATCACCACTCCACAGCAGGACGTCGATGCCGTCCAACAACGCACCAAGATCCATCCCATTACAGACAAGCGAGCCCAGCCATGGTTCCAGCTCATTCGTGCGAACCTACACAATTACGATGTCACTACGCTCCCATCCCTTGAAGCGACCCAGCAAGATGTGAGGGAGTTCCTGTTCTTCGTTCTTGGATGCGATCGTTTCGGGACAGTTGCAGAGGACGAATCTTCGGCCACTATCCAATTCATTCAGACTTTCCCTCATGGTGGGCAAGCGTTGAGGCAATTCGAGAAGATGGAGGATTGGATGGTCGATGTCCCGTACACCTGGTGAGTCCTCCTGTCTCTGCGTTGCTTTATGTCATTTCTGCCAAATTTTCGAGTTGGTGATGGTGGAGAAGAGAACGGTAATAATGATGGTTCAGGACCGATATTTACAAGGAAAAACATTACATCTCCGAGTCCGTTCGAAAGCAGATTGCCAAACACTGCTTCAAAGCTATCACTCCGCTCATCAAGGCTGAAAACAATGCGCAGAAGATCAAGGAGAAGAAGGTGAGTTCGTCCGGATCAGTGTACTCCTCTATCGAAAAAAAGAAAAATGTACTGATCTATATATCTTCCAAGACCCATCTCGTCGAGACCTTGAAGATGGCGTTGTGCTTCGGGAAGAAGGCGAAGAATACCGAGACTCCTCCACCTGTCTATGTGGAGAAGGAGAGGTTCTCTATCGACTCCTAAAGTCATGAAGCTTACGGTGCTTGACGCTCTGTTTCGATTCGGGGAAACGCTCTCTTTCAGGACGGTATCATCTGTGCGAGTTTCAGTAATCGCGATGGAGGGATAGTAGAAAAGCTGGCAAGATGCATCTTCTAGTACCTCGGTCTTTTCGGATGACAGTGTCGGGGATGGTATAGCTTTTAAAAAATGGTGATGTGTTGTGGTGAAAATGGCAAGGTGGTGCAATCGAGAAACTCATTATTAAGTCCTTGCAAAATCCGGAGATTCTCGCTGTTGAAGAGTATATCATCATCTGTGCATGTGACTTGATTTGGCGCCTACACTGCAATGTCCGACGTGATTGTTAACCTTTGTCGGGCTTTAGGGATCGAGCAAGGCTGAAGTGAGATACTACACGATGATGAATCGAGTTGTGTTCTCTTGGATTAAGAGGATATTAGCCTTGCCTAAGATTGCTTGGTGTATCATTGAATCCGCGTATGATATATTAGTGTGGCGGAAGATGGTTTTAGGTACTGATGCAAGGCTGAAAAGGTCACACTAGTGATCGGCGTGCCTGTGCACGGCTTGTAAGATCTCCATCCAGAAAGTCGCCATCTAGAAAGGCCGACAACGAACACAACCCACCAATTACACATATCTCCTGCTTCCAGACCCACTAGCCGTGTTTCCTCGCCTCTACCCATATGCCAGCACTAATCGAACACTCCCAAAGGTCGCTGGACTCCCGTACGTTCTCTGCTCGTACAACCCCCTCGTCCTTACACTAATAACGCCTGCAAGACGACTACGACCCCCTCGACCACTTAAACGCCATCTTCTCGCACGCCTCCACCCTCAACTCCGTCTCCGACATCTCCCAAGCCCTCACCCATTACCAAGATGATCTCGACGAGGACATCGCGGCCGCCGTCGCCACACAACTCGCCTCGGACGCCTCGAGCGTCGCCCGCATCCAAAAGGCCAAATCGGAACTCGCCGATCTGTTCCAGAAGATTGAGAGCGTGAGGGAACGCGCTGTGCAGACCGAACAGGCGATTACGGACATGACGGCCGATATCAAGAGACTCGATGGCACGAAACGCAACCTGACGCTTTCCATGACTGCGCTCAAGAGGTTGCAGATGTTGACGACGGCTTACGAGCAGTTGAGGGGGTTGGCGAAGACGAGGCAGTATAGGGAGTGTGCGCAGTTGCTGCAGGCGGTCATACAGTTGATGGCGCATTTCAAGAGTTATAGGTCCATTGATCAGATTGCCATGTTGAGTCGCAATGTGGCTGATCTGCAGAGGGAGCTGTTGGAGCAGGTCTGCGAGGATTTCGAAATGGCGTTTACGAAGGGGGATGTTGGGCAGAGGAGGGGGATGCTTGGGGAGGCGTGTTTGGTGATGGATGCGCTTGGGGAGCATGCTAGGGTTAGGCTTGTGAATTGGTATTGTAATACGCAGCTGAGAGAGTATAGGAGGCTGTTTAGGGGCAATGATGAGGTTTGTTTTGTACGCTCTTAAGGATCGGGTTGACGCTGACAGTGGGTTTAGGCTGGTTCACTCGAGAATATCTCACTGAGGTATTCGTATTTCAATCGGATGCTTAAGACGTACGATAATGAGCACGCGTCTATTTTCCCGGCGTACTGGCGGGCTGGGGAGATGCTGGCGAGCGCGTTTTGCGAGGGCACGAGAGATGACTACAAAGGCATACTGGAGCGTTCGACGCGGAATGTTGACGGACAGAAGCTAGACGTCAATCTGCTTCTCTCGTGTCTGCAAGAGACTCTCAATTTCGAGCATGGCTTGGAACGCAGGTTCATTGGCGAGTCGCGGTCGTCCGTGGACACAATGAACTCTACGGATGTTCATGCGCATACCGTCGGGCACATTATCTCGGAAGCATTCGAGCCATACATGAAATTGTGGGTGGAGTCACAGGACAAGCAGCTGGCAGCTTTGATACCAAAATATCGACAGCAGCCATTGCGGAATACGGAAGAGGAGTTCTCGCCTCAATCGGTCATACCCTCATCGACCGAACTCTTCCATTTCTACCGACTAGCACTCGCGCAATGTGCCAAACTGTCCACGGGCGCACAACTGCTCGACCTGTCGAAGACGTTCGGCAAGTACCTCGAACAGTACAACCAAGGAGTTCTGTTCTACTTCCTAGGTGAGAAGTCAGGCCCACAAGGACCATCGCTGGAAGATATCACCATGATCTTAAACACGGCCGACTACTGCTACGCGACTTGCAATCAACTGGAGGAGAAGATCAAGGTGCGGATCGATGAAGACCAGCGGGACAAGGTCGATCTCCAGAACTCTGCAGATGCATTCATGGCCATCGCAGGTTTGGCCGTCCGCGCAATGGTGAAGAAAGTCGAGTTTGAGATCGAGCCTCTTTGGCGTGAAATGCGCAACATGCCATGGGGAAGACTCGAGAGTGTGGGTGATTCCAGCACCTACGTGTCTGAGATGCTACGCGTTGTACGAGAAAAGGCCGCAGAAATTCTCAAGTATCTGCATAAACCACAATACGCGAGAACTTTCTGCGACATCCTGGTCGAGGAGATCAGTACGCTGTACAACCAGAATGTTGTGCAGTGTAGGCCGATATCAGAAGTAGGCGCTGAGCAAATGCTTCTTGATTCTTATGTGCTTAAGAAGGGATTTATCGAGCTACCGGTGATCAACCAAGAGGAAGGTGCTCAGCCAAATCCTGCGTAAGTTGCCCGATTCTAGTCTCCTACCATTCACTGACCTGATCCACCAGCTACGTCAAACGAGCAACCATCTCCCTCTCCAAGATCGACTCCCTCCTCAAAACCCTTCAAGTCCGACCCTCGCCTCCGGAGGCATTGGTACAAGCATACCTAATCCACATAGCCGACCGCTCCGAGGCCAACTTCAAGAAGATCCTCGAGCTCAAAGGAACGAGGAAACAGGAACAAGCTTCTCTGCTGGACCTGTTCAGAGCGCACTGCGGCGCGCCCGCTTACACCAAGCTACCCGAAAACGGAAACATCCTCACCAACCTGCAACTGAACGCCACAGCATCGACTTCCAGCAGCATCGGCGCAGCACCGACAGCGCCCAAATTCGACGCAAGCACTTTCGGCTCTGCGCTCATGAACGTGGCCAGAGAGGGCGTGGACAGATTCGGCAGTCCGAGTCTGGGCGGCGCGGCGGCGTTCGGCGGCAGTGCGACGCCTGATACGGGGAATGGTGGGAGTGTCAATGCGGATGGGGGAACGAGCCAACTCAATGAGAATCTGATGAAGTTTGGAAAGTTTTTCAAGAGGGATGTTGGGGCGAGGTTTGGGAGGTCGAATACTTCTGAAGGGAGGTGATTGATGACTGGGGGTATTTAGATATATGGCGTTGGCTTTTGCGCTTGTCACGAGGGGTGGAGACGGATTGATGTATGAAACTTCTCGTCGCCTTTTTGCGGAACTCGTCCTTTCGCTCTGTGTAAGGATTCGATGGGAAAGGAATCTCCTGGGGCTACTCGCTTTTTCGGGCTTCGATCTACCATAGCATAGCATAGTTTCACGCCATCTTGGTTTGCGGTGATGATGATACAGGGTACACGATACACGATACTGCCAATATCCATCATGAATCAGCTTAACTCAGCTCGAGTGAGCGAGCGAGCGAGCGGCCTCTTCTTCGCCTCATTTATTATACCACACATCTTGTGATCGAAGGTGGCACGACTGTTGCTGTGAGGCCTCTGCGTGCTACCCTCGCAGTAGTTGTATACACAAGTATGCAGGCAAGCAAGTAAAAAAGTAAACACTATCTTACCTTCCAGCATCTAGCATCTAGCATCAGCGAGGCGGCCTCTCCATCTTCCTCTCTTCCTGGAACCTTGATTCTGCATGATTTCCCTGGTTGGTGCTCGTGTGCTCGGTGCTTTGGTGTGTTGGTCTTGCATATGTATGCTGCAGGTATGTATATATAGATATATATATATACCGTATATGACTACACGAATGAGGCGTTGTGTTGGCGTTGTGTCTGGCATTGTGTCGTTGATACTAAGGCTGCGTGCTGAGGTGCTGTGTGTAGGCACGGTAGGAAAGCTGTGATTTGGTTCACGGCCTCTTTGCCTTGCCTCGCCTCGGGGCGAAGAGGGCAGTGCCTTGTTTTTCGCTTGGTGGGTGCTTGGTGTGTTGGCCTGGCTGGTTGGTGGGGGCCGGTTTGGTGGTGGATGGTCATTGGGTTACTTCAAGTTAAGACTACCTATTAGGAACTGGAGAGCGTGGATTTGTGGGAAATTTGGTGGTCGAGGTGAAGAGATAGTTTGGGCAGATAGTGGGGAGTGATGCTTTCATTTTAGATCAAATCTCTTGGTATTGATTCCAGTTCCAGAGAGAGTCCGAGGTAAATAGTATAGAATAACCACTGCGTTGCCCGCCCAAACGCTTGCAACAAGTCACAGCGTGAAGGAAAGTAAGAAGCGGGTATCAAAATCATAAACATCGTCGAAGTCATCCATCCGTGGATCCATCACAAAACGCCCCGCTCCCACTCCAATGAACCGAGTTGACCCCCTTGACAGCCGCCTCAAAAAGGTAATCGGTCACCCAAAAACCGAATCCTCCCTCCTCGGCCTCCCATCCCCAATCCTCCATCCCCCATTAAGCTCAAACTCAATTAAGCCCTCGGCCTCCAGCCACTCCTTCAACCGCGTATCCTCCCTCCACTCGTCTACACTTCTCCCGCCACCGACCTTCTTCCTCTCAGCCTCGAAATGCGCACCCACATGCTCCATCCTCTCGTCCCAACTCCCCTCGCCCGAGAACGAGCGCGAGCAGAACAAACACCCAGAGCGCAGCGGGTTCGATCTGAGCTGGATGTAACAGCGGGACTGATGATCTGCGAGAGCTTCATCTGAGATGGGTGTCTGGGCTGGCGGGGTGGAAGGCTGGGTTTTGGCGATGGAACAAGGATGGGTTGCGTGCATGCGGCGCAAGTGCTGCGTGAAGAGATCTTTGCGGTTGAAGTCGTTGTAGATTGTGTTGTGTGGATCGGTGGGCGGACACATGTCGCAACGCCAGAAGCCGAGTTTGATGTGCTGCGTGCTGACGTGTCTTTTCCATTCGTTCTTCGATGTGAAGGTGGATTGGCACCCGTACGTTGCGAGGGGACACGGGAACGGTCGGATGAGACCTGCCGAGGCTGATTTTTTGGACTTAGGTTTTGTGATGCGGGTTTTGGTTGATGAGGAAGTGGAGAGTTTGCGGGTGTGGGATCCACGTCTGGCTGTTGTGGTGCGGGTGCGAGTAGATTTTGAATTGCGACGGCCAGATTTGGGCTTGTATTCTGGATCGTCTTCTTCTTCCTCGTCATCGACTCGGTCGCTCATAGAGTCCCTGACGGACCCGCCTTTGATTGATTCTCCAATGCCTTCGTCTTCAGTGTATGGCAAGACACTCACTTGGCGAGTGAGAGGCATGTCGTGGCATTCGTGGTCCGAGTCGCACTCGGCATCGACCTCACTGTTGGCGTGCTCATGATCGTGCTCCAACGCAGTATCCTGAAAATTCTGGATCTTATCGAGGGAGACGTTGGAATATCCTCCACCGAATGGGATGTCTGATGATCTGCTCGAGAAGTCTGGGAGACAACTGTGTGAGAGATGCCCTTGACTGATGTCCACAGCACCACTGGTCGAGTGTTTAAAATCCATGTTGAACTCTTGGTGTAGCTCGTCGGTGTGAGAAGCACTGAATGTATCGCAAGTCTGCCCTGGGGAAGAGGAGCAATCCGTCTGTGGAGAGCCTTGTCGATGGAGTTCCGAGAAAGATGTGTTGTATGGAGAGTATAGCGCAAAGTCACTACTTTTCCGATCTACATAAAGAAGCTCTGAAGAGAACGGCGAAGCATTGATTCCCTGAGCATATCGGTGATCCAAGTCTGTTGGTGGATAGTCGTATCCAGTTGTGTCAGAATGCAGACCAATACCAGCAAGCATGGGCGATCTATGATACGATGGCTGTGACATTAGACTCGCTGAAGCTTGGGCATGATAAGGCCACCGGAAAGGTGCAGAAAGATCGTCTGAGTAATGGTTCTGGAGAAGGTCGTCCAGACTTTGTTGATAATTCATGGCTGGGCAAGGTCACGCTTTCTCGAAAAAGTGGCCAGTGCTATTCATGGAAGCCAGAGTCGATTGGGACGCTGTGGATTGTGCAATATTAACGAATTGGTATTCTAAAAGATTTGTTGTCGCATCGAGCCGTGAGATGTCACGAGCCTTTATGGCTGAAGATAAATGATAGCATGCAAGAACGACAAAGAATAGATGATGCTTCGCCAGGGCAGAATTGAAAGAGGCAATGATACTGTATCGAGACGTAGGTGGGTTGGGAAAAGGATAGGTCTGCACAGCCGACTTAACAGGTCTGGTCGACTCGGCCCCATTTTGGGGGCGCAATGGCAGACTGTCTTATCAACGAAGGAGAGATGAGGCTCTTCGGTGCCTTAGTCAGGTCAGTATTAGAATGCGAGAACAATCCTTGGAGGGGCATGGTCTAGGTCCTCTAGCTGCATGGGGCGTAGGTTACTTCACCTGCGGCCTCTCCTGAGCGTTGGTGATCGCCGTCAATGTAGCACGGATTGGCTGTGGGTAGAGTGACGGCGCTACAATAGGCGGCCAGGTAATCGGGCGCCTTCCTGCAGCATGTTCGCAAGTTTCCACGTTCGCAAGGTGGTCTTGTACCACACACCGGGGAGCAATGCTGCGACAGAGCGGAGATGATTGAAGCCAATGACCCATCAGATGGTTAGCAAGTGCTCAAAAGCGCCGATCGAATGGCTTTGCTTTTTTACCGATGCCCTGACCGGGCGAAGAGGAGAGCCCCCAACGATTGACCAGAACCCTCACTCCCGTCTCGTCAGTCATGGAGGGTGGATATATCCCTTCATTCGTCCAACTCACCAGGGTCGCATTTCAGGCAGCAAAGCCCGCCTGGAAGCAGAGGACGGGAAGTGACGAGGACAACGCGATCTTTAAACGAACCTGCATGTGGTTGCGGGAACTGAGAGGCCGCGATGAGCCACACTTGGCACGCGGTTGTGAGATAGCAAAGAACGATAGCAGACGACAACCATTAAGGGATAGCTCGTGGTGTTTTCCTCGAGATAGGTTCGTGAGTCGACCACGTTACGAACGAGGCGAGTATTGACTAGTAGTGGGGGACCCAGCTGTTCGGCTCTCCAAGACGACTTTCTCTCAGCTCAGGACGCCACCGGAACAGGGCAGTTTCCAGCCAATTAGAATTGCCGGGCATAATTATTGGTGGAGGCTATGTGAGAAGCAGTGCGGCTCAAAATGCCCGACTTGAGAAAATTATGACGGGATGCACCAGAGTGCCATGATCGATCGATTGATACTTCACTCCTTCGCCTGGGTCATTCCAAGCCTAGAACGTGCTACTTTGATACAATCAAACTAGCGCGCTTGAGACCGGTGATACCACCACACTCCATTGGCAATTCCAGAAGTGAGGCAATCGGGACATGCCTTCGGGCGTCAGCGACATGACCTACTTATCTCACGCAGGTCCCCGCACTTGGAGCTCTCGCACTGCGGGACGCTGAATGTAGCTCTGTTTGTGATCGCAGACCGCTGCACTTACACCGAGGACTTCTTCTGGCATTGGCTCTCCACACTCAAGCTCGAGGTCTCGCGCTCGCTACCTCATGTGAGATATGCCAAAAGACGATCCTCTATACCAGCAAGCACATATTCATGTTCAATAACCTCCAAGTTCTCTGCTTCGGCTTGGAACATCTTATCAGGATCGGCTCCTGGGCCGGTAATTCCTGCTGTTGGATTCATCTGCGCCATCTGCTGCGCCATCTGACTTGCGGCTTTGATGTCTGATTAGCCATAACTTGGTCGCGGTATCCCGTTGAAGACTCACAGTTGTCACTCCCAAGAATAAGATTATAAACAGGTTGCAGGCCGAATAGCGTGAGGAAGTACCACGATAAGCTAGATACCCATCTCACGTCAAGATCGCGAGTCCCCACGCCAGACTGCAGCATCGCCTTGAACTGCGGAGTCAAGGGGAAAGGAAGCTTCACTACGCAGAAATTCATGTGAGCGAACTAACAACATATACTCGAACGCGTGTTGCACGCTGATTGATGCGATGCTGGAATGTCTCAGAAGGGACTGTCTGCCTTGTAAGGCACAGCAGCGGTTCGCATTTCCAACACAGCCCAAGAAGCATGGAGAAGGCGTGAAGAGACGTACTGATGACAAAGCCCGAGAAGAAGGCGTTGATCCATCCCATGATCAAAGTCTGCGGGACCATCATGGCGACGTTGCCCTTCATCATGCCCATCATGCCCTCCATCATAGCTGGGTCGGACATGGGATTGGCTGGTGGTTTCCCCCTATTTTCCGGCTCTGCGAGAAAGGTCCCGTCCTTGTATCCAGCAACCAAGTATGCTTTGCGTGATTGAAACGAGGAAGGAGAGATTACGTTGGCGTTCGTTCGCAGATTGACGCCTCGAATCATTGACTTGTATTCCCGTCCTTTTGCCAACGTCTGTCGTTTCGGCGCGGACTGGAGGAGAATTGTGGCATAATGGCGCAGAATGCCTGTGAGTATCTATACGATGGTTAGCTGTGTGCGCATTCGTCCCCCTATGTGATGTGAAAATTGTACCATTACCACCGTAATGGGGAGCAGAATCCACCAGAACAGAGCCGAGTCCCTCGTAATCGTTTGCACCACGGGTTGGACCATCTTGACGGCAAGTGAAGTTGATGATTGTCGACGGCTCGACGCCGTGTTTTGGCGAGCATCAGGGAACGATACTTCGAGACCCTGGTCCGCTTTCCCTATTCGGCTAACTCGAGGACAGATCGTCAATTATATGCTATAGACAACAACCACAGTTTCCTCTCGAACAAGCCACCAATTACAAACATAAACCAGACAGAATCACACGACACTATCGCGCCAGATTCCACCATGTCTGAGGGAAAGATTGCTGTGTATTCGGTCCCAGACCTCAAAAACACCACCGACGATGCCCTCCCAAACTATCTCACATCTCTCAAGTTCACGCCCAATTACCAGATACAGGACGTGAAGCTCGCCCTCGGATACACGGCGGTAGCAATATCAGCAGCTCTCTTCTATGCCGACTGGAAACTAGGCTGGGACAAGACAAAAGCATACACTTTACCCGCAGTAGTCGTTTACTTTATTCTCAATGGGATCTTCACATACTGGATATTCTACGTGGAGAAGGGCACCGTATTCGTAGGAGAGAAAGGAGATACAAAGGTACTTGCATATCCTCCTCTTTCTACATCTCTATCACAGGAAGACCTTGCGAGTGTCAATCGTTACCATACATGCCTATTCTAACATAAAGCCCAGATCACCATCGCGACTCACACCAAGAAGTTCGACCCAACATACAATGTGACCGTCACAACCTCGTCCAAGAAATCACCCTCCAAAACCTCCACCCTCAAGGTCAGCGCCCCGTTCTCCCGCTGGTTCACCTCAGATGGCCTCTTCACAGCAAAGCCCTTCCAACAATTCCTCGCTTCCTCCGTGCCTGAGATCGGCAAGGCAGATCCAAAGAACGTAGTCGAAGAGATTGGCAGAGGCTCAGAAGAAGCGAAGGCATCGGCGACGACGAGCCAGAGCGTGCGGATCAATAGCTTGGATATGGATGCTGTGCTACGGCGGTTATAGAGTCCTCATGGCGTCATGTCAGTGCGCGTCATGCCAAAGACCTGTTGTTCTAAAAGTCGTCGAAAGAGAAGGCAACAAGTTCATTCGCATTCTGTGGACGCTTTGATGGGTAGTCGAGAAGAGGGGAAACGTACTTGCGACCTTTTTGTTTGCTTGATCATGGCTTCTGCATTGAACGTACTGACTATTTCGCATGCAACACAGACTCGGAGACTGCTTGATACATTAAGTCATCGCTGAAAGCTTGTTGTTTCCACAAGCAGTCATGAACGAACGCGCTAGTTTTGATACCCAAACCATGTACTACTAGCACAGAACTGCTTGTGCACGCCTCTGTGATTGTCCTGACACGAACAGCTTTTGCGTTGTCATGCTCCCTATAAACACTTCGTGCTAAGCCCCTAGCCAATCCAATTCCTTTCACCTTCACAGCATATAAACCACCCCAGCGTCCCTCCAAACCTCGAACCCAACGTCCTAGGACGAACGACTCAACCAATTCCATCGTAATCAACAGCAAAAAAGAGATATTCCACATCGGGTGCACTCATCCTCAGCTTCATCTCATCTCCCTTCCCCCCATCACTCATCTGATCATGCTCTCCAAAACAATATCCCCCGCCCACGTCTCAAAAACCACCAATTCACTTTTTTGCAAAAGACGTGTAAGAGCAGGTCCTCCAGGTTCTTAAATGAGGATACTTGGACCTGTATCGAGGCTGGAGGAGTAGAGGCTGAAGGGGTAGAGAAAGGAGAAGGTATCAGAAAGGATTGGATAGAGGCACGTGATACTGGTTGTTAACAGCCTCAGGCTGAAGTTGGCATTCTATCCAGGCTCAAATACTGGGGTGTGGTTATAATGCGTATGCAGATCCAGAACCAGAATCTATATTTCTTCATACACAGTACGTACCTAACTCCCACCTAGATATTCCCGATCTCATAACAGCGGAATCTCCCCGTCCCCGTCCCTGTCCTCATCCCTATCTTCGTCCCTGAATTTCCCCGCTCTCCTCGCTGATCCTCGAATTCTCGAAGTCTCGATACTTCGTACAAAGTCCGAAGTACCTATACCTTGAGGCTTGGCAACAACTAACAAGTATAGAAACTGTCCAGAACCCCAAAGAAAGATCTCCTCTTTACGTAACAGCAACGCTCCCAGATTCTCGCTACGTAAGAAGATCCTATGCTCATCTCCATACCGATCTCTATCCCACCTTTCCTTCCCATCCATTCATCCCCTTAGCTTCACTCCTCCTCGCGAGAATCCCGAAGGAATTTGTTCCGTCGTCGTACGGCAGGTAAGAGAAAATCATTATCCCACGTTTCCTATCTACAAGGAAAACCTACAACTACAAAGACACCAGATCTGGTACACAAGGAAACACAGATCACTTCCGAAGTAGGTAATTTTTTTACGTAAGAGTATTTCTGATTATGCCCCTCGGTAACCTTACCTTACCTTAACCTTAACCTCACCTGACTATAAGGTAGCCTTTACCACACTACAACCTCGACCCTTCCTCCCTCCTCGCGAAAAATCCCGCAGGAACCATTCCGTCGTTATCAGTAAGGGTGTAGTAAGAAATGCATCATCCCCCATCCCACACCTACAAGGAAACCTACGAGGGAAGGGTAGGGAACCAGATCTCTAGTTGTATACAAGGAGGACAGATCAATTCCGAAGTAGGTAATTTTTCACGTAAGAGAATTCCCAAATACCTACCCTTACCTCATCCTACTTTACCTAACCTTACCCTAGCCTTACCTCACCCGACCGCAGCCTTATCTCACCCTAGCCTTACCCGACCTCACCCTCCCTTACCCTCCCTTACCCGACCTCACCCTAGCCTTACCCGACCACAGCCTTATCTCACCACACCCTAGCCTTACCACAGCCTCGAACCCCCTAGATATCGCGAACACAAAAAGATTGTACGACTACGGTGCAAGGCATACTGTACTACCGCTACCTCCACCTCTATCTCCACCTCTATCTCTATCTCTACACTCCACCTTTACCGTAGACTAGACTCTTCCGCCGGGTCTGGGTCTGGGGAAAAGGAATAATTCCGGACCCCAGATTTCTGCGATGACGATGACGACGCGGGGTGAGATAAACGAACTTGGAGATGGAATCGGAGATGGAAGGGTGTAGAAGCCTATCTATCTAGTGGCCAGGGGAAGAATAGTCTGATCTCATGAGTTCTGCATATGCATATGCTAGATCGAGGGTTGGTGGATAGTTGGAGTCAGCCGTGCACATGTCACATTTGCGATTTGGATAGCTTGGGGGTGTGTAGGAGTGAATGGAAAGATGTGGTATTGATGTTTGGAACTAGCACACGCGTTGGACAATTCGTATGCCCGTGTTTTCATCACACCCCTAGTCTATCATCACTCGTCCAACTCCATTAGCGAGAGACACTCCAACTCCGTCTTGACAATCCTCTCAAACTCGCTTCTATCGATGCCCACAGATCTCGCCAGTCTGTACAGGCTCTTGATGTCGGTGCTGATGTGTTGCTTGATGCCGATTTCAGCCTGCGAGTGTTCATCAGCCTTGTTTTCCAGGCGTTCAATGGACATCGTTGATCTGCGGCTCGAGGGCCGCGGCGACTGCAGTGCCTCCTCCACAATCGCACGCCCATTTGTGTCGGTCACCGGTTGATAGACTCCATGGTGATCACCATCGAGGCCTCTGGTTTGTGTAGGTGTGACAAGTTGTTCTTCGTCATCGTTGGAACGAGGGACTGCTATTGTCAGGTTTTGGCCGTTCAGTGTCGATTCGCCTGGTGCTAGTTGACCTTCTTCGTCTGGATCGTGTCCATCCATTGCTGGCTGCACTTCGCTGGCGTAGCGCGCGAAGTATTCTGTTTCGCTGCTTGTAGGACCAATTTGTACGCCTCCTGATCCTGCTTGAGGGGCTGGCGAGCGCTTCGTCATCGGTGTTGTGCCACTGGGCGTGGCATCGTATTTATTCCAGTAGTCATCGTCATCGTCATCCTCTGCCTTTTTCGCTTGTGACGAGGTCCCGTTTCCATTGGAGTGACCTGTAGCGCGCATCTGCTGTGTTATCGCTGCTCGCGAGGTTGTTACTGCTGCGTCCGCTTCGTCTATACTGTCGAACCACTCTGTGCCGTCGTCAAGATCCTCCAAACTTCGCAATTCCGAGAGCCTCCAGCCAGCTTCTTCGCCGCCTTCTTGTCCGTCCCCTAGGCAGAACAGGTAGATTGCAATGAGGCCGAATTCCTCGATTTCCAGCCGCGTCTCGAGCGTTTCTGAGTCTAATCTCCTGAACTTGATGTTTTGAATCTCGTCAAATTCGACCTCGCCGGATACTGGATGCGGCTCTATCTGCACTCTGCCAACCACATCTGGCAGTTTGGCAGCTCTTGCATCATTCCAGTTCAAGAGAAGCAGCCAAGAAGGGGAATCGGCAGAATCGGAGCTTAGGTATGAGACACGCTGGCGGAGTAGAGGAGCTAAGAGGGGCAGGAGATCCGGCGGAGGTCTTTTCGAGACGAAGGATAACGGTAGGAAGGCCAGCAATGGTGGCAAGAGCTCTCTTGGATTGGGTTTCGGTGTGTAGTGCATGCTGGCGGTGTTCAGAACTCGAACAGACGTGGAATTGTGGTGGTAGAGGTTGTAGCGAGTAGTAGGAATATAGTATCCAAGCTCTCATGTAACAGTGTGAGTGGGGTAAAGCTGTGAAGTAGACGTACGCTGGTGCAACTGCTGCTGTTGTTCGTATCATGTGTTTAACAAGTCGCTGTCGTCGATAGCACAATCCAGAGAGATAGCCATGGCGGAAAGCGTCTACCGTCGGCCAGAAGGAGAAAGCTACGAGCATTCGGCATCACGGTTGGTTAGCCTCCGCTAGCGGTATCGTGACGGGGTTCTGTTTTGTTGCAGCATTAATTAAGTAATGGCCATACGCATGTGGGTGTTTCGGCGTGAAGAAAATAGTGTGAACTTGTTTGCCAGTCTAGGGCTCACGAGGACCATGGCAGTTTCCATGCTTTGTAAAGACCCTCGGCCTTCCTTTTCAAAACGAGAGATTGCAAAAGACCTTCGTGAACGAGGGACATGTGACTATGAAGCTCTCTCTCTCTCTCTCTCTCTCTCTCTCCATCCCTCTCTCTCCATCTTTCCTTCCTCATGATACACGTGTCCTCAATTGCACTGGGTGAACTGCTGGCAATTTGGTGCGTTACTAAATTTTGCCAGATGTCTATATCCTAATATTAGCTAACAGTCAGGAGCAAGCTCCCAAGATCGACAGCTCTACTGGGACGTGTCTCCATGGTTAAGCGGGCCATGCGGGCAATGACGGCAGCTAATACATATGCTATACGCAGAGGTTGGCGACCTCAAAGAGTAGGTATCTCTACTCACCAGCAGGTGACCAATCAGAATGGGGCCGTAATACACCGTATTACGACTATACCACCTCTTGTCAGCGAATACCATAAACTGAGGGTGGGGTATGCTAACTTTATTTAAGATATTCACTCGAATAAAGGGATTGCAATTTCCGCGAGAGCCACACATCTTTCCCTCTCTAGGTATAAGACTCACGTTGATCGCGGATCCTTCCCGCTAGATAGATTGCCGATAATCGTGGTACAGAGATGCCTGAAAGAATCTCGAGCGTTTCGAGACACCTGTGTGGTGCGCCTATAATCCCAACTTCCGCAACGTGATTTGCGTGTCGGTTGCGACACGCCCACGCCCCTACTAGTAGTCGTCTGCGTCTGATACCGATGGGGGAGCGGAGCGGCGGAGGGCTCTTCCGAGAAATGGAATCTTCGAGTCGTTGGACATCTGCTCCCACCTTTAACCACCACGCCATGGCAATATCATGGCCGGGGGCCAGACACCGCAGTCACCCGGAGACGACATCCGATGGTCGGGAACAATCTCGACTATGAATAGAAGCTTCCATGTTCTCCCGGCCTTCGAGAAGCTTTGCTTGCAGGGCCACGATGCATCCTGTACTACGGTACCGTCGCTTAATGAGGCCCATCCTTCGAAACGGGTAGGTGGTTCGCAGCCAGGTTGGGGAAGGTGATGGCTTTATATCGCTTCCCACCTGCAGTATGATGAGATGAATGGCGCTCGCACGCCTTGATTGGCGGGCGCTGCTACAGCTACAGCTACACCATGCATCGCTCAGCCCATCAGGAGGCGCAGCACGCTCTGAACCACCTGGGGTGGCTGGCTACCTTCCTACATACTGTGCTACATACCTCGAGGAACACCTCAGTTTCAACGACAGCACAGCCTCTGTAGGAAAGGTGACGGCATGCCCAAGGAAATCTGCCTCGTTTCTGTCCTACCAGCTTGGACAGAAACCACCACTGAATACTGGACGAGCCGCCCACTGACCCCCATCACCTCTTTGGACCTGCTTCGCATTCTGCCTCGACATCCAGGTTGCCGGTCCAGCTCTTCGACGGGCCACCCTCGACCAGCTCCGCCATAACGACTCACCCAACCACATCTGTGCTGCTTCAGGTATTCTTGCGAGCTGCTGCATTCGCCTACATTCATCGGTCTTGAAGCGCTTGCTCAGGGATCTCGAGTGGGCTTAGACGCCCGACCCAATCGCCGGCGGTAACACGAGTGACTGTCAAACTGGGTATTATCCTTCTCTTCCTCTTCGCCATCACGAACTGCATCTTCTTCACTCCTCCGTTCTAGCACCGGAAATAATTCACTTCTTTGCGATACTTTTCTCCCAACGTACATCTCCAACAAGCATCGCGACAGGGCTGAAGGGCAATCAGTTCGCACACCTCCGCTCGTATTACAGCATCCACTTATACAATATCCTACACCACGATTTTTTGCTCGGTCTTCCAGTTGCCTTGCACGTGCTGACCGGAACACAATTTATCCTCCGATGTTTACAATATGTCCAGCGTAGACACCAGTCCATTGCGCCAAGCTGCAATACCCGAGCGCCGTCGAGAAGACGCCTTCCACGCCTTTATCCCTACGTTAAGTGGCCCAAGTATGGCTGACACCAGCTTTTCGAATTTCTTCGACCTAGGCGCGACCGATATGAGCCAGTTCAACGGATCCTCGCCATTGCACAACATGTTACCATACCAGCAGGACTATTATGCTCAGCGAAACCAGATCCATCCTTCCAATCTCCTTCCGTGGGAAGACACTCATTCTCCATCTACAGCTAATGGCCATCACAGCCCAAGCAATGTCATGTCAGATGGCAGCGCGAACGGCATGAGCTCATACAGCACCCCGGGCATGGAAGGGTCCTATGCCGATTCGGACTTGACGCGCAGCCCCAGCATGCCCAATGGCTCTCACTTGAGTATGAACCAGTTTGGAACCTCGACAAAATCCAGCAACCGGCACCTTGGACTACAGACTCAAGCGCTATCGACCATGAATTACTCTAATGTTTCATCGCTTTCGCCACTTCACGCGTCTCCAATGTCCAGCCATAGATCCAGCCCAGCCCCGCAGCAAACGATGGTATATTCGCAAACAAGCAATCCATCTCTCTACGACTTGGATCAGAGCGCGACACTTGCTCTTCAACCGTTCCCCCCGTTGGCGGAACAAATCGCGTCGCAGCCAGGTCACGAATATTCATCCAGCTTCGACGTGGTACAGTCCACCTCAAACAAAAACCCGCAACTCGTCGTTACAGCCGAGGACTGTCAGGAAGACCGTGGACAGTTGACTGGGCACTTGAGGAATGAAAGCCAGGGAAGCAAAAGATCCCATACCCATCTCTCCCCATACGCTGACCATGATTGCCCTGAGGAAGAGCTCGAGGAGGAGCTGACCAGTTCGATCGTGCTAGTCGAGCGTGATGGCGATGGAGCTTGGCTTCAACAGACCGCAGGCGGGCAGGCAGGTATCAAACCTGAAGCTCGTGAAGAAATGAACATGCAGGAATTTCCAACGCTTGACGAAATCGAAGAGAACCGGCAACTCCATGAGAGGAATGCCGAGATCGCAGAGTGGCTTAGCCATAGTAATGTTGGAAGCGATGTAGAAAATGGCACCGCTCGAAGATCAAGGAGGAAGAAAGCGAGGAATAGATGCAGGGCGAAAAGCACCAACGATACTCCGTTCGGAGTAGCCCCTCTTGTAGGTCTGGGTGTCTACCCTCACGTGCCGGGGCCCGGACTTACGGTTCAGGAGCCAAGTGACGCTGACGAGGAAGAGGCATCCACAAGTGAAGAGGATGCTGAGCTGGAAGCTGATGTCCAGCCAAGTGGCGCTGAGGATGGGCGCTTCCCACCGATCAACGACTTCGAGCCAGAATCCACATGGCCAGAACACGAGCAAAATTCCTCCATTGATGACTCAACCAGATCTCCAGGCATCACTTCAAATTTGGCAATTGCACGCTTCCAGCAACGTGCCAAGGAATTCGACAACGCCTCCCTTGCCGCCACCTTAGGCTCACGACGCAGAAATTCCGAAACTGACATCGGCAGTGTCATAAACGCTGCTGGAATCTCAAAACTGCTTCTCAGCCCGATTCAAACAAGACCAGAAGGTAAAGGACTGCGCCAAAGAGGAAGTTTCTTGAACAACATTCTGCCGAGCCGCAATAACAGCAACAAGTTGAAAAGAAAGACTTCCCAATCTGCCGATGCAACGAAGTCGGGTCATGTCTCCAGTGAGACGTCGTCGCCCCTGGCTCCACCGAGACGAATGGGAAGTTTCGGTCGTCCAAAGAGTCCCAGGATCGATACTAGTCATTCTTTCAATGGCAACGAAGTTCGCTCGCCCGGCGCAGTCGCTACTGCAGCGTCGAGTATTCTGCAACACGGCAAACAGATTTGGCGAAGTCGCAGCAGATCGGATCTCAATCCGAAGTCTCCCAAATCACCCAAGTCAATGGGTCTTGCAGCGCTCATGACACAGCATGGCGGCCCTCCTGTGCCCACATTGGCATCGCCAATGAATTTTTCACAGGATGAAGACCGAATGTCTGGCGGAAGGGAAGGTGACGAGGAGAGTGGTGACGACGAAGCTACCGGTCTGGACGGGGTCTCCATGGACCTGTCGATAAGAAGCGACGTTCCTATCGTACCGACCAAGGATGGGTTCAAATACCACGCCAGTCAGCTCAATCCACGCCTAGAGAATTTCCTGCTCGACAGAATCACGCAGGAGCAAATGAGGCGCTATGAGCGTCTGGTGAAGCTCAAAGAGGAACACGCACAGGCTGTTGCAAACCGTTGTTGCAGCACCAAAACGTTTTGCTTTTCATCGGGAGGCAAAAGCAGAGATCTACCGCCTCGAGCTGGTAATAAGGATCCAGGCACTCCATT
The DNA here is from genome assembly GCA_007735645.1 of Venturia effusa. Lineage (NCBI taxonomy): Eukaryota > Fungi > Ascomycota > Dothideomycetes > Venturiales > Venturiaceae > Venturia > Venturia effusa. The sequence continues at coordinate 1,634,872 of CP042185.1, read as the reverse complement.
AGTTGGCTTCCAGATTCTTGGACCTGGCATGACGGAAGAAAGCCTAGATAATTCGGGCGAGGATCAGACGGTGGCGGCACAGTTTCCGTCAGGAGTTCCCATCCCACCCGTCCAACGACTTCCTGCAGAGTTCGAATGTAACGTATGCTTCAAGGTGAAGAAGTTTTACAAACCGTCGGACTGGACGAAGCATGTTCACGAAGATGTGCAGCCCTTCACGTGCACTTTCATCGGATGCAATGAGCCCAAGTCGTTCAAACGCAAGGCAGATTGGGTTCGACATGAGAACGAGCGACATCGGCAGCTGGAGCACTGGACATGCAACCTTGGCGATTGTACTCACCGATGTTTCCGCAAGGACAACTTTGTCCAACATCTCGTCCGCGAACACAAAGTTCCCGAACCCCGACTTCGGACTGGGCGAAACAACACGCGACCGGCGCTCAATGGAGCTGTGAATAGCATGTCAAACTGGCAGGATGGATTATGCGCGCCGAACATGGGCGAGGATGACATATGGGCGCTCGTGGAGAGATGTCACCACGAATCTACCAAGCAGCCACAAGACGAAGCATGCAAATTCTGTGGCAAGGTGTGCACGACATGGAAGAAGCTTACGGTGCATCTGGCCAAGCATATGGAACAGATCAGCATGCCTGTGCTCGGGCTTGTGGACATGAAGCGTGTATCTGTTGTGTCGGAAACCAAATTCGGCCAGCAACACTATCAGCAGCACGCAGCCGATCCAACGAAAGCTTTCAGTCAGCTCCCGAAGCTTTTGTTCGACGAGCCAGACGACATGGAGATGGGGACGGGCTCCAACGATATGACGTCCAACACGATGCATTCTTATCCTCCATATCAGGCGCCCCAGATCAACATGCAGCCCTTGGGATTCTCAGCGAACACGTCTCCATTGGGTGGCTCATCATACCCTACTCCATCGGCGCCGGCACGGTCGCGAGCATCATCCTTTGGCGGCGTCCAAGGCTTCTCAGCGTCTTACCAAGGCACGACATATCCGCCAACAGGCTACACGACGCAAGGCATGCAAGCCTCGAATACGGCGACACACTATGATGCACAGGAGTTTTTCTTTCGGTCAGGGAACACCTACGTCTCGGACGCAGTGAGCGGCGCGTATCTCACACCCGTGTCGGACACGCCCGTGAGCATGGGATACTCGCCCGAGGGCAGCGTTGCCGGTCTGCAGCAGACGTATCGGCCGTTTTGATAATATTGGTAGTAAGGTTACGAAAGTCACGAGAGTCACGCGAGGGTCATGAATTGGATGCTTAGGCGAGAGACGATAATGAAATGGCAGATGCTACGACGTGCGTTACGATAGCATATTGCTGCATCAGCATAGTAGTAGATTTCTCTTTTTGGGACAAATTGAAGCTTCAATGTATATATCTCGGGGCTGCACCACCACAACGACCTGGATGACAAACCAGAATCAAAAGCCGATCCATACGAGTAGTAGTGTCATGTGCCGTGCCGGCCTCCAAAGCGCATAGTTATGTACTCACTGCGGACGGACTGCGGACCCGTGTCCGATGATAAGATGGCTGTGATGGTGCGGCAGCTGACAAGGTTCAAGGCTGTGCAGGAATGCTTTTGCATGGGCCGGGCGCGTCTGAGGGCCAGTGAGTGATTCGCTGCTCGCGCCGTCGGGACGCGAAGTGCACCCGCGCTCGGTGTGATAGGGTACGAACTGGCTGCGGCGGCCTCTCGAGTCTCGACCTTTTTCTCTGCTGCGCCCGACAGACTTTGATTGTTGATCCCCCTTCCCCTCTCCCCCTCTCCCCCTCTCCCCCTCTCGCTCGCCCCAAGTTCCAAGATCCGTCCCGTCGTGGACGCGCAACGTCGAAGCGGCCTCTTGTGTCACTGGGCCGGGACCGTGGCATGGATGTCGCAGGCCGGTTCGCTGCTACTAATACTACTGTAAGGCTCTCCTCGTCCTTCGCGTCCCCATCTGCCAGCGAAGACGGTCACGGTCACGGCCACGGCGACGGCGACGGGCTCCTCCTTGATTGCAGCCTGGAATCACTGACTTGGCCCAGTCCGCCTCTGTCTTCCGCCATCCCGGATTTTGGATATTGGTGTCAGTACGTTCTTTCAAGTTTCTTGTTCTTCTGCTTCACACACGGCTGTTGATGCGCTTGAATCCCGGGCTCCCATCGTTTGGGCACGCGCTTATCACTGGCTCATCGCTGCTCCTTGACGACGAGCGCTTGCATCTAAATTAATCAATCTACTAACCTCTTCACACAGTCCTTCAGATAATGTCAAGCTCTAATCCCTTTTCTTCTTCCAATGGAGACTTTGATCTCGTACGTCTTGTGCCTGTATCTCACCACCGCCTCGTGCTAAGTCGACTTTCAAGTCTGCCCTTCCCTATTCTTGCCGTCCGGAGGTGCCGTCCCTATACCATGATCACCCTGTTGCTCAACCACTCGCTATCCAAAGGTCGAATAATGCTGTCTCTTCTCTCCGCCACCAGTCACTACAGGATACTTCCATGATAAGGTCGCCCTCTGACTTCTTTCTTCCTGATTCTCGTATTGGCGTTGGCGCGGCTTCTTTTGTGCAGACCGATCCTCTCTCTCAAGACCCCGGTCCAAGTTCTGAACCGCCAGCACTCCAGGGACTGGGGCTAGATTCCTTAGCCAAATTCTTGACCGAGGGCGATTCTCCCTGGACTGGCCTCCAGACACACAGGGGAGGCCATACTCCCTTCGCCATCAGCGAGGCCAACTTGAGCTTTCCAACCTACAGAAGCCAACCTCAATCGGAGATAGAGAGCTTTGCCACGGCTTTCTGTCCTTCAGATTCAGGCTACGGCTCCCAGCCGGTGGCAACTCTTTCCGTGAAAAGTGGAGGCTACCCGAGTCAATCACCTCAATACTCGCTCTATCCCGACTTTGACAATTTCACCCTTTCATCCTCGATGCCTAACCCGTCTGCCTCACCTCCACAGGCCGAGGATCAAGAATCCACCAGGTCCACGCAGCGGAATCGAGGAGGCAGAAAAAAGTGCGAAAAATGCGGTGAGGTATTGAAGTGTCCTTCGGATTACAGGTGGGTGGTGTGCGGGTCGTCCACCGGAGTGTGCAAGGCTGAAATTGGATGGCAGAAAGCATATGCTGAAGCATGAGAAGCCAAATAAATGTAATGTTCCGGGATGCTCCCGTGAAGAGGGATTCAGCACCATCAATGATCTTCAAAGACATCAGAAAAGCAAGCACGGGATTGGTATAGACACCATTACCACCAGTTTCAAATGCGCGTCACCAAGTTGCAAGAACCAGGCCAAGATTTGGCCGCGGCGGGACAACTTCAAACAGCATATACTTCGTATGCACAAGGGCGAAGACGTCAATGCGTTGATATCAAGGCATGTCTCGGTTCCTTGCTCGTATTCGCCACGACTAACGAAGAACAAGGTCCGAAATCAAGAATGGAACATCATCGGATGGTGCGAGTATGGATGCGGAATTGGCCGGCATGTCACAATCGTATTCCGAGCCTCAGCCGCCCACCATACGCCCAGAAGAGCTGGAAATGGCCAGCTCGGACACATTCGACACTGCTGACGACTCATGGCTTCATGCAAACCTATCAGGTGGCCCCTTAGCTCACCGCTCCAGCGCTCTCCCCGCACCACTTCGCCATCCTCAAAACTTTGCAGATCATTCCAGTATCAACAAGGTTTGCAGAAATAATGCTTCATCACACAATTTGAATACTCTCGCCGCCATTTCCGAGATCTATCCTACGATTGAGGCAGACAAAAACGTGTTTCCGCGTGGCCATGGTCACGATCCACACACCTTGTCCAGCCTCAAAGCCTCAGATGAAGCCGACTATAACGATTCAGGGGCGCAAGAGGAAAACAGCAGTGATCGGGCGTTTGAGGAGATTCTAGCCAGATTTAATTTCAACAATGCAAGCAACGAAACACGAAAAAAGATTCTACAGCTTGTAAACGCCGGTGGTCCTGAAGACGAAATGGAACGCAATGAAGAGATATTGGAAGCCTCATCTGGGTCTCAAGGGAGCCGGAATCCCTACCCATGCCCAAAAGCTGGCTGTCCCAAGTCGTTCGCCAAGAAGGCGAGTCTGACGTAAGTCATGCAGTCCCCACAGAAGACAAGCCTTTCCATTAATTGATTGCATTGCAGCAAACACGTGGTCCGACATACCAAGCCCTGGTGCTGTACACATTTTGGCTGTGACAAAACATTTGGATCCAAGGTAAGTGCTTTTCCCTGGCTCATCTGTCTCGACTAGATCGTCTGACTTCTCCATGAACAGGATGACTGGAAACGCCACGAACGCAACCAGGTTCCAACCGCTGAAGTATGGATATGTCAAATGCCAGATCTCGACCCGTCCATACAAAGCCGATGCTACATCCGGGAATACGACCGCGAAGAGTTCAGGGAGCACCTTCGCGAGGACCACAATCTAACAGATCAGACCGAAATCGACGATATGACTCTAGAATCTAAAATCGGCTACTCACATCAATGGTCAAATGCCTACTACTCGGTCAATTTTTGGTGTGGATTTTGCGCAAAGGTCATCCAAGCTTCCCATGACCCCCACAAAGCGGTGTCGCCAGGAAAAGGCGACGACAACGAGCCATCCAACCACCGCTGGAACCACATCGGCGCGCACTTTGACAAAGAAAAGCGATCGATGGAGGACTGGACGTACTGGGAACGTCCTGAGAGAACGGATCGGTTGGAGAACGCCAAGATCATACGTGAATCCTACGACGGCAAGGAAAACCCGAGAAAGGAAGCCAGGAAGAAGGAGAAGCAGATGCGGGAGCGGGAAATGAAACAACAGGCCACCGCTACCATCGATCAGTCTGGAGCAGCCAAAACGGGCGACAAGAGGAAAGCGACGGATGATGGATCGCATCGGAGGAAGAAAGCGAGGAAAGCCAAGACTACGTTTATCTATTGGTCCTGTGTAAGTTTAACCCAAGAACCCCTTCCCCCGACTCTTTCCCACCCACCGACCCACCCACGAACTAACACCACCCACCACGAACTAACACCCACCACAGTGCGAATGCGGCAACGGTCCCAGCTCCATCCACAACCACCCCTCGTGCCCGGAATGCAGACACGAACGCTGCGACGCGTGCGAAGGCAACTACGCCAGGGACGGGGGCGAGGAGGCCGCTCTCCTGAGGGGTCCTTATGATTCGTGGGGAAGGGATGGGGGGAGTCCTGCCAGTGATGAGATACTGGTTGAGGAGACGGGGACGGGGTTTGAGATGGGGTTAAGGGGTGGTGGGATGAGGGCGGTGAGGGTGTAGGTGGAGAGGCGATTTTGGGGTTGGGGAGGGGGATGAGGGAGGATTCGTAAATTGTATTTGTGTTCTTGGGTTGGGTGGGTGAGGTGTATTTTAATGTATTGTATGGATGGATGGATGGATGGATGGTTCTTAGCGTCAAGATCGCTTTTTTGTATGGATACCTTTTTTCCTTGCTGATACCACGATACCATGGTACCGAGTTTTCCTTGTCTTTTTTGGGGGCGTTTTCTTTCATTCATGAATGAGAAAAAAAAAAAAAGAAAAAAAAAACCAACCAAAAAACCCTTCCGCGATAATTCCGAAATTTCGTGTTTCCTCAAATTCGACGCGACGGAGATGATGGGATCCTGCCTGCCTGCGTACGTACATCTTTCACCACTTGCCTGTCTGTCTGTCTGTCTGTCTGTCTGTCTGTCTGTCTGTCTGTCTGTCTGTCTGTCTGTCTGTCTGTCTGTCTGTCTGTCTGTCTGTCTGTCTGTCTGTCTGTCTGTGTAGTACTTGATCATCTGATTGTGTTATCAGCAAAATTTGGGGGATCCCCGATATCTCAAGTCCCTAGAATTATTACAACAAAGCCCATTTGTAATTATCTCGTCTCGGAGCACAATCCCAGTCTCCAACGACTCGAATCATTCATAAAATACTCTGGTGGACGGGATGGTAATGCCCGGGGGAAGAGGGAGGGGGACTGGGGAATAACATATAAAGTAGTAGTATCTGGACCTGGACAATTATTGGCAAAGATTATCCATCTATATATATACCGACGGAGGTTTGAGTTACTACCTACCTACTTATTGATTAATTGTTGATTATTAATACTTACTGCAGTGCGGTAGGTAGCAGGCAGACTGATATCCATCTACTTTATCGCGCGGATTACGGGCGGGTTTTTATATTTACCTACGTTTAGCTGGATCAGAGAGAGAGAGAGAGAGAGAGAGATGATCCATTAATTTTCCCCCGCCGCTGCCTCTGATTGGTTGGATTTATTGTTTCGTGTTTTTTTTCTACCTTGTTGAATTTTATTATCTTTTATTACGGAGGTGCTAGTGGTTGGTTATCCCTTCCCCTTCGCGTCCCTTCGCGTCCACATTTCAAGGGCGAACCAATAACAAAGAAAGACAAAGAGCGAGAGATGATCAAGTAGAGAGGCTCGAGCTCGAGACCGAAAGAAAGAAAAAAAAAAGGAAAAAAAAAAATCCTACTATAACCGCTTTCTTTTCCCTGACTTTCTCGTCTTTCATCCCATCTCATCCAATAGAATGAGAGATGAAATAGAATGAGAGATGGAAATAGAAAAAAAAAAAAAAAGTCACAGGCTGTATATACAGCCATCCCGCGTCTCTTTGACATATCCCATATTCGTTGTAAGCAGTAAACCAGCCAGGTACGATACGACGAAACGGAGGGCTTAGCTCAGACTCCATTCCATTTCCCCTTGCTACAAACCAGCCATATACCACTTCCTCACACATTCATTCTTCGGTGCTTGTTACGTAGAATTGGCTGGCTACATGAAAAATCAAATAGCCTCGCCCCCATGGCAAGATCATGCAAACTTGACTGTTTTTCGTCCGAGTCTCGCGAAATCTTCACAGAAAGAGGGGGTTTCCCCTTTTGCTCTCCGAAGCTGAACTGGACTATACTATGCTATGCCGTGCTATACCTCATCGCAGACATCAAATCCCTTCCCATCCCCCTTTCTCTCCATAACTCCATGAAAGAAGACTACGCTATACCTCATCGTAAACACCAACTTCCCACCCAACCACCCATCCCTTCCCCCTCTTCCTTCTCTGCATACTGCAACCCCATCACCAGAACTCAATCTACGGGAAAACAATACCTCAACAACGACGAGCTAAGCCTGCATCCTAACAGTCCATACATCCGCACCAAACCGAGTCTATCCACGTTTGCTTATTCCCGCTTCCTCCCCTACTCCCCTCCTCGTCTCTCATCTCTCGAGTCTCTCGTCTTGAAATTTGGAATCTGCCTGTCGTGGCGGTACCTCAACGCCCTTGGTCTCATCGCGCACGAGAATGGAGAGGGCGGGTATACGTATTTCCCTTCCCACTCTGTGTAGATGGGCGTTCTTGATTGGGAAGTTAGTAGTTTGGTGTGGTGGAACATTCGCGTGTTCGGTTTCGGCGTTTCTTTGATGCCGGCTGATGCTCAGGTTCGGTGGGATGGTCGATGTCGGTGTTTGTGCAGACTCGGTGTTTGTGTAATATCGGTATCTGTCTGATGTCGGTGTTTGTTCAATTTCGGTGTTTGTCCACTCTCGGTATTTGCCAAATATCGGTATTTCCCCAGTCTCGGTATCTGCCCAGTCTCGGTATCTGCCCAGTCTCGGTATCTGCCCAGTCTTAGTCTTTGCCCAGTCTCGGTATTTCCCCCGTCCACACTCCTTACTTCCCCATTCGGCAAATCGTGCAGAACATCCGCCCTTCCGGCCATCTAGTGTGTCCGGAAAGAGAAACCCAGTCGTAACCCGGTCGGCTTTTGAGTATTGGCACCATCTCACCCAGGCATCGACAAACGCCGATATCACGACGGCTACTCGGATTTGCCGAAGTGGAGCACCTTTTCCCTCGAGGATCCTCTTCCCATCAGTCGTTCCTTGTCAAACTGGGGTAGCTCTCCATGGTCTCATGGAGAATAAATGCTGGCCGCAAATCAGTGAACAGGGGCCCTTCTGATGGGATCTATAAGCGATTTGGGGCCGTGATGACCTTGCCATTGATTTGCAGCTAATGCTGTTAACCTTTATTTGCGTTGAGAGTACTGTGATAGTAGTGTGGTCGCAGGCAGGGAGAACGCTAGGACGCTGATCACCCCACAGCAATAAGATAATCATATACGGATTGTAATAGTACTGTGTAAATGGCCGAGAATCCAAGAACAGTCCGGTGGGGTTCGAATTGGAGTAGAGGCGAATGAGGCGTCGTGTTTGGTCGACGAATTCTGATTGATGCAAGCATTCTCGTTTCGAGCTGGCATGTTGGAATTGCTGTATGTGGTCAGTGTCCACACTCCCGTAAGCTATCTACATGCAGGGTGCGAAGTACTCGCGTATTGTCTGTCCGCCTGTACACCTCATTACCAATCTCGCCCACTCCCTGCTGGAGTCGACCGAAGCAGTTATTTCTCAAATTTCCCGGTTCCTCGAGTTCTTTATCGATTTTTGCTTCGAGCTTGTTGAAGCGCTCCTCGATGATGACCTGCGTGACCTTGATTTCAACGGAAGTCCGGACGTCATTCACGGACGTGACAGTTTTGAGCCTTGATACTTCTGGTTTCATGGTGGTCGTCAGTTGCGCATGGTTCCTCTGCGATCCCGAGATGATAGCGAAAGGTCGTTCGTTCAGCGCGAGATGGGCGGTTGGCGAGGACATTGCTGATTTCAGTGTTTTCATTTGACCAAGTCTCAACGCACGACTATTTGTTGTTCCATGACAGCGGTACCGTTTTGTGGCGAGTATCAGTCTAGTGCTGAAAATCTGGCCTCAACCATTGTGAAGTTCGTGCACTTTATCAAATATGCTCGGAAATAAGCCTGGCTGAACTAGCTATCCGAGTCTTGCCAACGATGTTAACACGATGAAGTGCCGTTTCTGTACGACTTGAAGCTCAAATAATGTCAACATCTGATCAATCCATTGGTATAAAGGTTCGAGCACATACCTCAACACACCACATTGATCGCCCCATGTGTGTTGTGTATCTCGGAGCTGCCCCGAGCACTCGCACCATCACTTTTATGATCCTGCAAGAGGTGTAACCACCGTTGTTCAATCCATTTCCTTACTCTTAAAACCACACAAGCCCTACAATAAGACATTTGGTGACGCCAAAATCGAATCTCGCCGTGACAAAGCCAGTCCGCGGAATCTATTGAGAGTCCTGTGAATGCAAACAGTACCTCCCGGCAATCTCGAAACGAGATTTCGCCAGAAAATAGTAAATCTAGCGAATCCATCAAAGACTCGCGAAAAAAGACAGTAACTCCAAGCCGTCCGGCAATTTCGAAACGGAATTAGACGAAAATGTCATTGAGATCGAACGGATCAATGCAGTATTCCCGGGCCGTTCTTTGCCTTCCCAAATCCGATCAGAGAAATGAAGAAACCGGGGGCTTTAATCCCAAAGCAATTCTCACAGCCTCTCTCCTCTCTTCAAGTGCAGCAGGAACCGGAGCACCCAATGCTGTCAGAACGACCTCCATATCGCGGCGTCGCATGGTCTTGATGTCCCCGACGGTATTGGGATAACCATCTATTTCTGCGTTGTTCTCCCAGTTGTGAAGCAGTGCCAAGGTATCGCTGTCCTGTCCTAGATGAGAGTTTTGGGTGCGGGCCATGCCGTTGTGATTTCTGGAAATGTGTTAGCTATCATAAGCTCAAGGCTTGGAGTATGGTGTATGGCAGGACGTACGCAGCCTGCATTTTGGTGCCGAGCGTATTAAGCCGGCCGTCAATGGTGTCGAGGCGGTTTTCAACTGCATCGAAGCGATTGTCAATTGTGTCGAAGCGAGCGCCGAAGTCTCTGGCCATGGTGTTCATCCTATCAAGAATCTGCTGAAGGTCAGGTGCAGCCACGTTGCGGTATTTCTTGAGTTCGGGAACGAAAGTAGTAACATGATTTGCGTGGTTTTGGGCCGCTGTAGCATGGTCGTGCGCTGCTTGTGCGTAATTGGTGGCAGACGTTTGAAAGCCGTCCGCGCAAGTGTCGACGATATCGAAGTTGGGCAATTGGGCAGCCATTGTTGTAGAAGTGGGATCGGGATGGTTTGGATCGTTGCTGGGTTTGGGACGTCTGTAATGTTTGCGGTTAGGAGGATGGGCAGCTTGCACTGATTAAATACATACTCTGGAAGTGTTTTCTGCTTCATCGTGCAGTGTGTATAGAACGGGCTGTGGAGCTGAATAGTGTAATCGGGATGTTGTTGATGTTGGTGTGAGAGTACAAGTGAGGTGTTCTTGCTCGCCCTGTGGGAGGCACTCAACACCAGATTTGCGGGTGTTGATTTGGTCGACGAACGGCTTTCAGTGACATCATCGAACTTCGTCCAATTGGAAATTCCTAAAGTAGGCGCGCCAACGTCTATAAATTCCTCGCAGTATCAAAGAAATGATTCCCGTCGATAGGACGGTGACGATCTCGTTTAGACCTTGTCAGGAGCACATATATCCTACATAATACCAACCTTATACTACGAGCGCTCCGATTCTATCTCAGCACAAGCGAGGGCGTAAGCTTGGAGCCCTCCTTATCTGAGTTCAAACCAGTGAGGTCAAGTCAAGGAGCAACCAGAAAACCCTTGGACCAGCAAAGTCTCCCAGACGATAATGGGCTTCAAACCCAATGTCTTCCTAAGCTTCTCCTCCCCATCAAGAGTGCTGACTGCTGGCGACTCTCCGAGCTCACGCAAGAGAGAGTCAATCTCGGCAATTTCATTGCGTACAGTCCTCCACTGTCCTCGTAATATGAGCGATGGACCTATTGGTGGTAGCATTGCGAGATGCCGCAAGACTGTCTGAATGGTCCCTTAGATGGGACGTTCGCCATCGTTCTCATGCTGACTCGGATCGATCTTGAATGGAATTTCTTGCTTCATGCGAAGCTGGGTTACATGTCTCCTGCAAATCGCCCTTTGTGGCATAAGGACCCTGAGATTCATGCGCCATGTGTTTGGGCTCTATCTTCATAGACAGACTTCAGGAGGTCACTCCTTTGATTCATTGTCCTAAGCCATCCTCTTCTGTTTGCGACCTTTGTCATCATTCAGAGGAAGAACTTATGGTCATCATGTAGTTTGTTCCAAGCCCTTCCGGATACTCTCTAGCTTTCTCTTCTGGATCTGGTGCTCATCAAAGTTTTCGTCTCTCAGCCACTCTTCGAATGCCTTCTTACACAATGGCCATTCCGAATCGATGATGGAATACCAAGCAGAGTCTCTATTGCGGCCTTTGTTAATTTGGTGCTGCCTGAACGTGCCTTCGTAAATGAAGCCGTATCTCTCCGCAGATTTCCTTGACCGAATATTCAGGGAATTGGTCTTCCATTGCAGTCGTCGATAGTTCAGCTCGAACATGTGATTTGCGAGGATACATATAGTTTCTGTGCCGGCCCTAGTCCTCTGTATAAGAGGTCCATAGACGAGCCCGATTTCCGCGACCCGATTGGTAAGGCGATCTTCGGAGAATGCAAAGACAATGCCGACCGCCTTGTCTTTGTGAGGCCCAGCGAGGAGAAAGACAGTATAGCTAGCAAGGTTCGAGCCATCCGCGCCCATGTCAATAAAGTGATGCAGGCTTTCATCGAATTCGACGTCACTGAAAGGCCCACCCTCAGGCCACCATGTCCACAAGTCGTCGTGAGAACCCACATTCTCAAAGAGGCTGGAGAAGTGGCTCTGCTTGAGGCGCTCCAATCGGACATCTTGGCCGATCAATGGCTCAAGACTAGGCAGACGAGCCGGATCAGCGTTGGAAACCACTGCTCCCAGAGTGGGAGGATCAGTCGACATCCTGGACTCGTCGAACGGTCCAAGATTCCTACGGAGAACAAGAAGTGAAAGGCGTGGGAGGAAAGGCAGCAAGATGGGAATGAGAGGTGAAGATCAACGGGATCAATCAAATCATAGGATCTGAGTAAGCCAGGAGAGGTGTACGTGTCTTAGGGATTGTTCGATAATGATGGGTCGGCCGTAGAATTGCCGATTCTGGAGCGTTCAGCGCGTCTGGAGGGGTCTCTTCGGTTTGGATGCGTGTACTACGGTATCAGGGGAAATAAACGTTAATTGTAACCCCGGCTAGAGCCCGTGCATCGATACGTCTTTATAATTTCTCTCTCTACTCTTCGAGTAATTCCCTCTCGGATCTCGACTACTCTCTTCTCCTCTTCTATCTCTTTTAAATAATACTACTTTGTCTATATTTGTAGGCTGTTAGGCGTGGTATAGCTAGGGAGGCGGCAGGGGGGTCACAATTAACGTTTATTTCCCCTGATACCGTAGTATGAAAAGAGAATATACCGAAGTTTCCAGTTATCGGGCGTCAAGACTCGCGATGTCGCTGGTTCGATGATCATCCGTCCACATCGTGCCGATAGAGAGATACTGACAGGTTATTAAAGAATTATTCATCCAATGACATCGCTCCATGGTCGACAACGAGGATGATATAGCTCGTATCAGTATAACTAAGGTATTAATGATACTGCTGATTGAGGCCACGTGTCGTAAGCGCTCGGGCTGATATATAATCAGCTTACTCAGCATAATCTTGGCATCGGGGATAAAGCAATGAGATAGCATAAAAAGTGAAGCTTACACTATGACATCACCATCATTATTGTCATCACGATACCATGAGGCTGAGACCTTTGCGGCTTCATCTATCAGATACGTAAAGCTAAACACCGTACTTCATTCCCAGCTACATTGCTTCATTACCCGATCATTGAAGACCTTGAAACATACTCCAAAAATCCTACATTTGCTGGATGGATTGGAAGTCGCGCAGCTATTCAATCCTAACCAATCAGAGGGTTCAAACGGCATTCAGCTACAACATATACGTGGAACGCCAGAACAACGTAGAAACCGCTAATATTCTCAAAAATCAAGTTAACCACCGATCGTTTCCGAACACATGTAGATCCGCCAGACACCTTGAAACTCAGCTTACAATTTCATCATATCTTCGATCGAACCCTGTCTCTCGAACAACTCTCTCCATCGAACAACGCAAAGACCAGCGCGTCAAACCCCAACCTCGCATACGCCTGGTTCTATCCAACTCGCACCTACTCGGAAGATCCATTCACAACAACTTGTGTGCCGTACATAATGGAATTTTGCGCAGGAGAATGTGGTGATGAGTCAGAACAAAGCCTAGTGGAGCAAACAATGCCGCTCAGCTTTGGGACACGGCAACACTAATTCCCAACTAATCAATTAATCCACCAGTTTTCATCCAGTGCTCACCATCGACTTCAACCTTGCGATTCCATTCCCATTCCCATTTCTACAGCAACCGTTTCAAACCTCCGAAGCCACAAACTCCTCATATATCCATCCATCATTCCATTTCAACGCTCATCTCCTAAAAGCCGGTTCGACGGCATACCTTCCCACATCCCCGATCCCAAAGCTAGTCACAACATCACGTCAAAGCCAGCGGCACACGGGTTTCCGGCACCTTGTTAATTACCTCCACATAGGCGGATACATAATCCGAAAACCGGGTAAAGTCTCCACACGCACATGCATCGCCCAAATGTACTGGCCCGCTTCTGTACTGTGGTAGTCGGCCAAAAGAAGGTTAATTGGCGGGTCTCACCACGTCCCCCGTCTTCTCCCACTCAACATACAAGAACGATTATAATTTCTATATACCTGGGTAGCGGAGAATAAGAAGAATATAATACCTTCAGACCGAAGAAAAGATTACTAGAAATCGTAAAGAGAGGAAGAAGAGACGACTAGACGCACTGGCCAAGACAGGGGTGAGAATTAACATTCTTTTGGCCGGCTACCACAGTAGTTACTCGGATATGCATTAAAATACATGTACTCGGACATGTATCTACCGGACTAATTACCTATTACACCATCACCATCATCATCGCCATCGCTATCCCATTACTATCCCATTACCATCACCATCGCTATCGCCATCCCATTACCATCCCATCACCATCACCATCACCATTACCATACTTAGTATAGTCACTTGAATCCGCGGCAGAAACACTATAATATCATCTATTTACACTATTTTAGAGTATATATATCGCTTAAACGTACTCGGCCGCTTCTTAATATACTCGGATATATATTACGCAGTCTCGGACATATTTGGCCCGAAGATATATACTAAAACATGTATTAAGTATGTTAATATGTATAATGCATGGCCGAGTATGTCGAGAAGCGGGCCAGTACATTTGAGCGATGCATGTGCGTGTGGAGACTTTACCCGATCCGAAAACACCAAGTAAGAGGAGTCCAAAGCCGCGACACTCCATCCTCTCACCACAAGAGAAGCAAATCTATCATCAGCGACCCAGACTAACGCGATTTTCTTCGGTTAGTTTGAACGACTTTGCCGATCTTTCAGAATCGGAAGGAGGGAGGAGTTCGTGAATGCTACTTCTGGATATCACCTCCTCAAGATTGCTGCACATGATTATCAGTAACTCAGTCACGGAGGGATAGAGGAACGTCATGGAATCCCGATATATCACAACCCTTTTCCCGCTGCTGCTGTTATCGCGTATGTTCTTATGGTGGTGTTTTGTCGGAGCGACCGAAAGGCTGACCGCGGAAATGGTTCTAGAGCGACCTGGCGAATGGAGAGGATACGCTGAACCAAGCTATCGCGTGGGCATTCAGATTCCAAGAAACGTGGGTGAGAGGTGCTGTAAAGCTCTACGGGAAATCTATAGGTAAGAATAAGAGGCTATGTGCTAGGGCACCGACTCATAGCTAAAGTCATTACAACAATTCTTGCTTTTCATGTATAGTCTCAGGGTTTTGAAGTGGTACCAAGCAAATGGCAGAGGTCAGAGAGACAAGTCAGTCCTGTAGGTCTCACTCACATTGGCCAGTTAACTGGGCCTATATTCCATGTGGATGGTTTTTTTTCAACCATCCGAAATGGTTTGACACAGCTATTGGAGTTATGTGTTTGGAAAGGGTCAGGGTACTGGAAGTGGAAGTGACGTTCGCAAATTCCCCGAGTGAGACGCTATTCCCAAGGAATCATTATTCCCTCTTGGTCGGACTGCCGGACCAACCGGCATTGGTCTGAGCTTTCAACGATTACCTCGACGCAAGATTTGAAATCGGCGGAAACCCGTTGAGACATTCCAGACCCCGAGTGGTGATGATAGGAAAGGATGACAATCTGAGGTATGGAATTCGGGTCTTTGTTCCATGCAAGACACGATTTATAGGCTGATTCAGTTAGAGGCAAACTGTACGACCAACATCAAGAGCGAATGAATGCGCAGATGGGAATGCGAGGGCACAGAGCTCGAATATGGGAAACGTAAATTTGCGGTCCGCATTACCTGACGTGAGGCTTACGAAAGGTGTCCCAAGCAAAGAGACCGACAAAAGACCGGTTATAGGCCTCTTACGCAAACCGAGTAAGCTGCTTACCTTGACTCACATCAGATGAACCTTGCTGTTCTTGCTCCATCTCCTGAATGTCTTTCCCTTGTAGTAGAACAAGATACCAAACAGACACCAGAGAGTGATCAGAGCCGCATTGGTCATGATTGGAGCGATAAATCTGGATCGCGAAAGTTGTCAGTAACCATTCTTTACATGGAGTGATCGAATGGACTCACCCGTCCTCTTCGGCCCACGGCGTGATAAACTTTCCGAACCCATAGCCCCAAACATTCTTGTTGACAGTGATCGAGACAAACAAACTACCGGCAACAGGTTTGTAGCTGTCCACGGCGTAGGTTGACACGATTCCAGGCAATGCTGCGACCTGGATACCCGCACATGCGTAGCCAATAATCACAATGGCCTCCCAGGGCCATTTTTTCTGATAACCCACCGAGACGATGATGTTCCCGAAGAACATAATAATCACATAAGGAATCATAGCTGGCAGTCTCATTTCTGGCTCTCTTATACCGCCATTCTTCTTCGTCGCGCGTGCAGACACCCAGTCACTCAGTGGCCCAGCAGTAGCAAGTCCAATGAAGGCGCCAACCAGGATCGCAAAGTTGGTAAAGCCAATTGTCTGTGTTGAAAAGTTGTAAGGCGGAGCAGCAAACGCTTGGGTTTGCGTCAGATTTATTGTCAGGAATGAAGAACAAGACCAGGATACGACAAAGGAGGCGAATTCGACGATCGGAAAGGCAAAGAGCTTCCAAGGAGTCCAAAGATCGAGGAAGATTGACTTGTACGGATTAGCGTTGGTTTGGAAAAGAGCCCACTGCGATTTCTTGGGGCCGCCTTTGCCTAAGTAGGGATCGCGAGCAGCGGTATCTGTTGTGGTGAGGACGTTGTCCTTGGGAAGAGTGGATTCAGCCGTTATGACCTGTTCGACTGGTGCGTTCTCTGCCGTCGTTGCGTTACTGCCGGCTTTCTCAAAGTCGCCGTTGCCGAACTTTTCTTCCGAAGTCGCAGGCGATGGCTTGTTGAGTTCGGAAGGGTGGGGACGGTGGAATTTGGTCTCGGGAAACATGAATGCTACCATGAGAGAGGTGAGACCCAGAAGGCCGACGTTGAACCACCAAAAGCTTCTCCATCCCACGTGTAGCGCCATAGATCCTGATATTATGGGACCGATCATGAGAGAACCCATGTACACCACCCAGTATAGTGTGTTCCACTTCCCTCGATCGTGAAGGAAGAAGATATCGGCAATGACGCTGGGCTGAATTGTCTCTGCCGGACCTGCTCCGATCCCGTTCAACACGCATGCTCCCATGAAAGATCCATATGTCTGTGCGCGAGCTCTCCATATGCACGATCCCATACACAGCACTGAGGAGAAAAGTAGAACCGGCCGCCGACCGAAACTTGTGCTGATGGGGACCCATATGAAGTTGGAAAATCCTAGAACAAGTATACACACGCCTGTGAACTGCACAGCCTCCGCAAGTGTGCAATTGAAAGCCTTGATGTAGTCGCCAAACATGGGAGCAAGGGCCAGGGGACCGAAACCTTGCGAGAAAGTCACCATGCTACTTGCTGTGATGGCTGAAAGCTTCCAGGCCGTGGTCCAGTTAAGTGGGTCATTTGGATCGTCTGCCATCGCAGTCAGCTGATTGAACGCTTCTTGGGTAGCAGGCCGTAAGTACCTGTTGGTTGTGGTACGAGCACTGTTGATCCGCCTTTCAGGAAATGGTGCGAGGTCAGATCCGTCATGACCTCTGTGCCTGGCAAGATCTCGACATGTAGCTTCTGCTCGATGCGACGGAGTTCCTAGGTTGTAGGTCAGCGAACAAGCTCGAGCACTAAACCCGTCACACCTACTCGGTCATCATAGTTCATCTCCATTCTGGCTGTAGGGAAAGGAACACAAATTGATTAGTGGAGCTGTCGAAGCTATGGGGTTAAGATAAGGATCAACAAGGACAAAGTAGGCAGCCTGTCCAGATCAACTTGCTTGTACTTGAAGAGAGCGACAAGAATTCGCAGGAAGCTGTAGAAAGCGAAGAAATCTGATGTGACCCCGGATTTACTGAGATTATAAGGCCGCCCAATCCATCACATCTTAATTTTATTACCGATTTCCAACTGCCATACTGCCACATCCTCGGGCATTGGCGATTGTCCATGGATTCCTCCCAAGCGAATTAGAGCTGGCGGCAACATCCAACGAGAGCCCTTGCAGACCATACAATATTGCGATATATGTGACCCCGCACGATTGCGGGATGGGAAAACCTGGGGTAAGATACATCACATCCTAGCCTGCATGCTCGCATAGAATCGATCGCTCTCACGCGCCACTGACAATGAATGATACGCGGCGGGAGGTCCGACGATCTAGATGTTGATGGCACGGTCGAAACAGATCGCTTTCTGTAGGGACGGCAGTGGAAAGTGTGTGCTTCGCGGCAGTGGTAGTCGGCAGTTGTCGCTGTGGTTGATCAGATGATGCTTGACAGGGAGCAGACGTTGGAGGTGGGTGTTGTTGATGTTGCCCGTGACCTCGTGAGGGAACATACCATATTGTGCCGCCCGTAAGTACGCAAGGTTTCTGATTATGGAGCGCTAAGGCTCGCGATGTCATCGGTTCGATGATCATTCGTCTCCATTGTGGAAACTCTAAAATAATAACTATTTTTTGAAGTCTTATCGAGTCCGATTTTATTATGTCATTGTCGATAGAATGGATGAACTAGCCCGTACTTAAGTAGCTAAGGCACTAGTACGCTACTATCTGTTGATCACGTTATCTTCGCTCGGAATCACGTGAAACTCACGTGGAGCTTAGGTATCTTACTAAGCTTGATCTCAGTGCCCTGACCCGACAGGTGATAGGAGAGCTTTAAAAGTTTATATAACATCACCACCATAATAGTCATCTCCCTGTCATAATTATCACGACGCTTAGCTTCATTCATCGGATGAATAAAGTTAAGGATCCGACCTCATCGAAAGCAAAAAAGCTTCATCAGCCGATGATTAGAGACCTTGTACCTACGTGGATACTCCGCGCAAACTTCGAAAGCTTTTCACTCGGCTGCTTACTGTCTCTACGAAGCGAAGAATATCAAAATCTCGATTTCACTTAGGTAACGGTATTGAATATTCCCGTTCACTACTTAATCTATACATATATGCCAACTCCCTGCAAAGATCTATACGTATTGTGCAATTACATAAATTGTTGATTGAGAAAACGCTCAGTATCCACGACTCCACGTACTCATGGGCGGCACAATACCGTAACAGAATGAAATCGAAAAATCTCCTTCTATTTCCGTCACTATAATAAGGTATGACTATAAGATGCAAAGATACACAAAAACATCGCCCATCATCTTTCTTCCCTTCAAGGTATCTCACGAAAAACTTTTACCCAGCCAGCTCTCTCCCAATCCTGTCCCATTCCAGCCTCACAGCTAGATATTCTCAAGATACACTTCCCAACCTGGTGCATCCTCACACCCCTCCTCATCCTCTCCCCCTGAATCCAAGCAACAACAACAACAACAGCAGTCCTCCCCCGCAGCGCCCCAAACCCCAAAGCCCAAAAACCCACCTCAATCTTCTGCGAAAACGCCCCAGCAAACTGCGGGACCGGCAAACCGCAATGGAAAAAAATGAGTACCTAATTTACCCTCCACACTCTGCTCCCCAATCCAATCACGTAGAAGAAATCCGTGGGAGTTTGTAGGGAAATGTCGAGGGTCGATACTAATCGGATATGGTTCCTAGTGTGACCAAGGTCTCCAATCATCGGCCGATGAAGCTTTTCAACTTCCGATGACGTAGGATCCCTGACTTTATTCATCCGATGAATAAAGCTAAATATAGTCATTACAATGACATCGAGATAACCATAATAATGGTGATATTATATAAGCTTTTCTAGCTCTCCTATTAGCTAATAGAGCGCCAAGACGTTACACGTGATGTACGCAGCGTGAAGCACGTAATGGAGGCAACGTGAAGCACGTGACTCATGACCGTGGCGCAGTCACTTAGCCACTCTTAGCACGTGACTTTTTTCTGGGCACGGGCCACGTCATCCCCGTCATCCACGATGACGCGATGACATCGGATAAATAAAGCTCTAAAAAATGGTCATCGGCTCGAAATTACCACAATGAAGTCCGATGTTCATCGAACCGATGACATCGACGGTCTTGGCGCCCGATGATTGGAGACCTTGAGTGTGACCGGAACCCTTGCACGGATGGGAAGAGGTGGGAACGGGGGCCTTGCAAGAATGGGAGGAGGGTTCATTGTTGTAAAGCGGGCCTTAAAGGCAGATACACAGATTACAGTATTATAGCGAGTTTTGATATGATGGCGGTGATTCGTCGTGGAGTTTTCCTTCCAATCTGTGCCGACCTTTGTTGTATCTTACTGGGACGGGAGCTCACGGGCCGGTACAGGCCGGCTTGGTCATTGGATTCCATGCAGATGGGGAACTCAACTTTCATCTCAACTGCCATGCCTCAATCTTACCATCTGATATGGGACACTTAGCCAGAAGTGAGATGGAAAAAACTACTCTCCCCTGGCTCATTCTGCTACACTATCTTACGCGCTCTTTACTCCCTCCCACCAATCCCCCCCCCAACCCCACCGCACCCCAATCCACCTCGCAACACCACAACCAAAAATCCAATTCTGATTCCTACTCACCACACCCATACCCATCCAACCACAATCCTCATCCTCCCTCTCACTTAAGAGAAGAAAAAAGCGAGGGCAGAAAACGCAAGCATCCCCGATCGGCGTGAACCACGACCTGTTCTTCCGTTCAAACAGCGACCGAGCGGCGGGTACCTTACCTCGATGTACAGCTCCATGCCTCACAAGATCATGATGACACATTCCTTACTTAGCACGGCGGCAACGCCTATCAATCGATAAGCAACTTCACGATGAAACCCACTGCGCCATTCCAAGTGTCAGACAATCTCAGCAATAGCAAAGCAAAGAAACATGACATTCTGGTGTCTGGGAGAGTAGTTACCTACCTATCCCTCACATCCAACACTTAGATTGTACAGACACCGAGTCTCGACCATTCATCAAAACTAAGATTAAAGGAAACCCCCAAAACTCGGCCAGGATGGAAGATGCATCTAGTGAATACACATGGTTTAGGACAATCGTGGAAAGGATGTGTCACGCCCAATCATTGAGCAAGTTGGAAAGAAAGTGTAACAACAACAACGCCTGCTAATTCGAGCATATGATGGTGGGTGAGGCTCCGCCTCCGCCAAGCAAGATCAAACTTCCGGATTGATGCAAAATTGATTCGTCGCATCGTCTCCGCTTCTATCTCTTTCTCGTGACGCGTAGCGCACCAGTCTTGAACAAGAAGAATATGCAGCCAGTGAAACGGATCACGGAAAGACCTGCTGTTACCCAAAGCAATGCTGTGAAGAAGCTGGCCGTACGCTCCGTGGCAGCCGATGAAGCCTATGAGTGCAGATTAGTGAGTGTGATTTCTGACCTGGATGAGAAGGCTTACAGGGAAGATGAAGTCAAAGGTCTCGCTAGTGATGACAATGACGATGATAATGTTCGAGAAAATCCAGGTCGATACCAACTTGGTACGGAAAGACTTGTAGCCATCGTCGGTTGTCTTTTTGTTGTCTTCTGGGGCTGCCACAAATGGCGCCAAAGCTCTCTTCACGGTTGCTTCGAACTGACTGTCAATATCGGCCTGGGCCAAATCAACTTCCTCAATAACCGTATGCTTGCCGTCACTCGACTTCTCAGTCTTGGCCGAAGGAAGAGCTTCGGACTTGTCGGAACCCTTGGTACCCCAGGACACATCGTGCCAATTGCTGAAAGCGTAGACATTAAGGATGTTGGTGAACGAAGGCATGAGCAGAAGGTATTGTGGGAAAGATGTAAACATGTGCCATGGATCGAAGTACAGGAAGGAAGCAATGTAGTAAAGACCAAAAGTGGCAATGACGGCGATGAGGATGACACCGACACCATCTGGGGAGAAGAATTTTTCGAGGTCATTGAAATTGTCCTTGACCGTGTTTCCGCTGAGGGCTTTCCCAAGCAAGTAGAATGACAAGATGATAAGGTAGAGTTGGATGACGGCGAAGACACAGAAGGAGACAATGTAGGATATCCTGGATCCCTTAGGTCTGTTCCCGAGGGCCAAGATGAATTGCAGGATGACGAAGCCAAGGTAGATGTACTTGAGTACGGCGTTGACGTGAGGCGAGTACCCGATTCCGAACGGCCATCCCTTGTTCGCGGTCGTCTCTGTCGGGTTTTTGATCTCATCAATGGTGCCACCAACGAGATCCATGATAACGGAGGTGGTCAACCAGAATGAACCTAGCATGAACCATGAAAGTACCAGCATGGCAACATTGTAGAACATCTGCAAGACGAAGAAGAATTTCCGGAGAGGGTTGTGGCCGCTCTTGAAGAAACGCCCGAAATGCATCAGGGAGTAGATACTGGCAGCGAACGAACCGTTCAGCCAACGACGACGTTGCGAGATGAATTCTGGAGCGGATTCCGGTACATCGGTTTCTCCTTTGGAAGCTTTGACGTATGTCAGATGCCATTTAGAACCAGCTTTAGCAACCAATTCGAAGCAGAGGATACGATCTTCGGCCAAGAACATGTTCTTCTTGAAAATGCCCATACCATCGATACCTTTTGGACCCAAAATTTTGGCGAGTGTGTGATCACCGTGGAAGTATTGCTCAAGAGGTCTGCCCATGATTGCACGGTACCGGTAGGCAGAAAAGGCACCGGGCAACACACTGACGTATCCAAAGGAACTCTCCAACGGCTTGTCTAGAATGTTGCTGATTTTGTACTCGAAATTTTGGCCAGCAACAAGTGGATTAAGTAGATTTTTCCAGCCCCTGCCAAGCATAGCATGAATCTCACCGCAAGCACCTCCCAAATTCTTGTCGTTGTAGAAGCCTTCCCACAAGGCAAGCAAAGATTTCGGGCCTGGCTTCGTACCGGCATCGAGAAGAATGCAGACTTCTGGGTTGAGAATGCGACCGAATGCAGTGAAGAGCCAACGATGCGAGTTGATTTTCTTGGTGTTCTTCTGTTTCAAGCAGAACATCATCTGGACTGGTGGAAGAGTCGTCGCACCGTCGTCGAGAGGTCGAATCAGCTGCTGGTTTGCCGTCACCGACAGTTGTGTGGTGTATTCGAACTGCCATGACGTTAGTGCTGCACAACAAAATTGCTTCATATTTCTGAACTCACAATATGAGCTGAAGTCTCCTTTCCATCGATGTCTTTTTTCATCAGACCATCTTGGTAAATACCGATTGTCGCAAGGAGATCCAGGGTACCCTTGTCGCAAGGATCAATACCATCGAAGACTAAGCAGACGACGATCTTCTGCCAAGCCGGTCCTCCCTTGTTCCAAAATTCGGATTTCTTGAGGTTCACAATTTCGCGAATGTTTTGCATAACACCGTGTAATGTTCGCGCTGTGAGCACTTTGTCTTCGTTGTAGGCCGTGATGGCGATGAGAAGTTCAGTATGCCGGTTGTACATGGCCGGTCGCAGATTGTATCCATTCTTGAGGGTGAAGTCATTAGGATCACATGTCGCCGCAGTATCTGCACAGGGATTAGCCAGATCACTATATATCCATGGAACTTCGTGAACCTACATCGCATGTGTGTAAACTCTTCACTTCCTGCTTCGAGATCATTTCTGTACTTGGCCTGAATGGCATTTTGAATGGCGCTAGGGACTGGGTAGTCGGCACTCAGGACGGCGCCTTGTGCGAGCTTGATTTTACGCGTGGCATTGCGCTTGAGTCCACCACTGGCAGCAGCTCCGCCGCCAGGTTGTTGACGTTGTCTCCATGCCTCTGTCGAGCTCGTCTCACTCCTGCTGTATGGCGAAGCAATTCTGGGAGGCATGTCGTAGCCAGGCTGTTGCTCCTCCGCGTAACTCTGGTTGTAGCCGGGCCCATAGCCAGTGTTATCGGCGTACGTCTCACTAAGGCTGTATGCGGAGGTTGGTCGTACTTCTGGAGTCCTCATACGGTCTGGGTGCTCTGCCGCGTACTGGTTGCCGAAAGGACCTTCGCGAGTGCCCGTCGGATCAGCGTGGAGTAACGACTGGGCGACCTCATGCTCTTCATCTGAGCCCCGACGCGATCCCGGAGCGTGATATTGCTATGGAGGAGTTAGCCGCTGGCTGTTGGCTACATGTTTGCTTCATGAGCTCACGGATCCAGGAAGCTGGCTGGGATCGCCGTAGCCTCCTCCGCCACCATAGCCTTGGTGAGCCATTGTACAGCAGATGTGATGAGGTTACGGTACGTGAAACTGGTGGGTAAGTGTCTACAAGCGAATGAATTGGGGGATGAGGAAGTGATGGGTGTTTGTCAAGGGGGGATCTTGTGTTCAGAAATGTCAGCCGTGGTGGTGAACCGTCTTTTCAGCTCCTCTCCACTCTCCCTGACAGGCCTTGGGCCCGGCTGGACCCCTGTCTTGTGCTTCAATGGAGTAGTCCACAAGGGGTATGGCTCTGGCGTTTGTCTTTGCGCACAGCCAACGGGAGGGTATTGCAAGCGGCTGCAGGAGAATACGTTTGTTTCAAATGTGAGCGGGGTCGTCCTTAGAGGAGGATTGGAGGAGAGTTGGAATGAGGCACAAGGAAACGATCTGCTTCTCCTGAATCGAAACTCTGTCTAGGTCCTAATAAGAGGCCGAGTGTTATGTATCGCGAAGACTGAGTCTGTTCTTGGCAACCCTTACGGTGGCGCCGTGCTGTGATGCACTGGTGGGTAAGAATACTTAGTCCTTTTCGCCTACACAGCCTCCCTGGCTATCGACAACTACTCTGGTCCCCAGATTACACAGACAACACTCGCTGCATGTATGGTTGGTTACATGCACTTGTCAGCTTCAGCGACGAATCCTATCAGTCGCCCGCCGTTAGACCTTCTACCCTTCCCTTCTTCAATTCTTCCATTCTGAGGCCGAGGGCGGCTTCTCCATGAAGTCCAGCTGCCACATACCGCCATTGAGCTGTAGCATGAGGCTGTTACCACCAGGTTGTGGTCAAGAACGTGTTTGGATTCGGTGTCGGCCCTCGCCGATCCGGATGGACACAGGCTTAAAAATTCGGCTAAGATGATCCGATCCTGGGATACCGCTGCACCCATTTTGCTTCTTTCAACCTCACACTCGACACTGGTACTGGCATTCCCGCCAGCGGGATGGAACGCAGAAAGAGATCCTTGGCCATCGTATGCTGTCACGCTATCTATGAAGGTTCCCAGCCTACTGACGAGAACAACTGGCGGCTCCAGAGCTTTCAGCGAAGTTCTGGCTTGAAACCTGGCGAGCACTTGACCTTCCTGCAACACATTGAAACAGGTATTGGGCTGCTGGATTCGAGAGCCGTCGATGCACTCGTGTTCTCTGGCGGCAGAACAAACCCAGAAGCTCCAGAGTTGAGTGAGGCGCAAAGCTATTTCAATGCCTTGAGGTATACGAGAAGAGACGCGGCCAATGGGATTCTCCTCGAGGGACACGCGACAGACAGCTACCAGAATCTGCTGTTCTCAATCCTCCTATTCAGACAGACCTATGGCTACTATCCTCACGAGATCATTGTCATCACACACGCTTTCAAGAAGAACAGATTCCTGGACCTCCACGCAAAAGCTATACACTGGCCATCGAATCGCATTCGAGTTCTCGGTATCGATCCTCCCTTCTCTGGTACGTATATTCTAGACTTTTTTGCCCGGGCCATATAAAAGATAGATCCATGCCTATACCTGGTCAGTTTATCATTTGCGTTGCCACGGCTCCTGCGCCATCCGAACCACTAGATCCAAGAAGATCGCCCAAATCCTTGTCCTTCAAAAGTTTCTGGCCTATTTTCCCACCTCACCAGCCAATGTCTTGCCTTCATCCTCCGCGCAGCCTCGCTTGTGATGTCATACATCACCATACAAGCTGCCAAGCAATGTTTTCAAGTAGACATGTTACCCATCATTTTTTCAAGATAAATATTGTGGAGGCTCTGATCTTTAACGTGTGCGCGTCTAATGGTTCGATCACCTAGAAACTGAACTCGAGAGCACGATAGCGATGGAGCATCGGCATGCATATCTCCCATTCTCATCGGATTTGTATGGAACAGGCGAGGTTCTCAACAAAAAACGAGTCAATCGACGATGGGACCCGAAAGTCAGCATTCCCGAGCTGGGCAATGGTCTCGAAGACTGCGTGAAAACACTATTGGAATGGAGTGGCGGTGTAGATGGAACAGAAATATTTCCTCAACCTCTGCCATGGGAGGGAAGTCCAATGTCCTGAGGAACATGACTCGCAGCTGTACGGCCAACTAGCAGAGAAGCTGATGCAAGGTGCGGCCTCATTCTTTACATGAAAGGAGGAGCATTTTTACAGCTTCCGCGCATTGCGCCCCTCCTATTTAATATACTCCACAATGTTGTTCCAAATCATACCACGCTGTTGTGGTATGCTCAAACCACGAAACAGAACATATAGCCGTGGGATTCAAAACGAGAACACAATCCCTCTCATCGGTAGTACTGAATAATCGCGCTCACGCATCGACCTCACCAAAAACCCGAGATTAACCACCGACAACTTGAAGAAGATACTAGTACTAGTATACAGCAATAATACACGTGATCCCTCCAAAAGCAGTTTAGTACGTAGCAGCGCACAGCCACATATAAATCCCCCATCGTGGCGAGCGGCTCAAAGCGGCGGGGCCCACCCTCCCTCACGTAATCTTCGCGGCCCGCTGAGACCTGTATGGGTCGCCTCATCTCACCCTCCCCACATCGACGTTTCTGCTTCCATCTCCTATCTCCGTCTTGCACCTCTCATCGCTCGAATTATCCCCGTCGTTTGCCGTTCCCTGCGAGGGTCCGATGATTGACGTGTATGGTTGCGAGTCGGGTAGTTGTGCGTCGCGTCGGCGTCATTTGTCGTGCGGAATTTATGGGTTGCGGGAGGTGCTTAGTGTAAATGGGAAGGAGGGGAGGTGATGGTTGGTTGGTGGTGGAAAGCTACTACTAGTATTGTGATGATTTTTTGCGATGACTGGGACTGCAAAGCTCGACTCGAGAACATGGCAAAATCTGCGGGCCATGAGTAATCGAGTGAGAAGTCCCGCACCAACGAGCTCTGCCCAGGACTCGACTGCAGATGCTGGGTAGTCCTTGCAATATGCAAATATCATCAAAATAGCAAAGAGGAATGCATTTTAATGAAAATAGCAACACCAACATGTCCACATCCTCGGACCAAACCACCACCCCAGAAATCCTCGCAGCCGCTCGCGCGATATCAGAATGCCTTCAATACATACCCTACGCGCTAATAGGCGGCGCAGCGTATTCGCTTCTAGGTTCACCCTGCTCCGTTGAATCCATCGAAATCGTCGTTCCCCGCGGCCAAACAATACTGACTCGAAAAACGCTCAAAAAAGACACGGCACACTTTGAAGTTGATCCGCGAACTCGCCATACCCATTTCAAAGGCCGGTATAATATCGAGATCTGTATCTTTGCTCCTCCAGGGCTTTTTAAAGGAAGGTTCGAGAGCGGCGCGAGGGTGGTGAGGAGGGAAGGGGTGAGTGTTTTGCATCCGAGTTTGTTGCTCAACGAGCTTTGTGGGGTTGTGAAGCAGAGGTTGACTGAGGGTAAGATGATGGAAGATGCCTCTGATATTATGTTTCTGGTGACTTGGCTTGGAGATGATGGGGAGATGGTGAAGTGGAAGGATGTTCCGAATGTGACTAGGGCTTTTGCTGCGTGGTTTGTGCGGAGATATAGAGGGGAGGAGTTTTGGAGAAAGGTAGCTATGAGATACACCTTGATAATTCGATTATATGGACTGATGTTCAAGCAGCTCGAGCTGAAGATGGTGGATTGAATGGGTGATGTCGTCGACTACAACACTAGATCTCAATCAGATCTTGGTGAGATCTGTACAGATCTGGACCCATCTGGTGAGCTCAGATCTAACAGATGACCTTGACGACTTCAAATCAATCCTGCTTACCAGCTTCTACATTACCACCATAGTCCAATCGCTCGCTCACCCAACAATACATCTGACCCGGGCGTGGACCATCTTGCTGGTCCGTATCAATCACAACCAATGTACTCTCCTCATTTCCGCTATCACAGCAGATCTCAAGATCTATTACCACAGTACGGATTAGAACCTCACTCTAACTCAACGAGTAACTTCACCAGCTACTTCGACAAGATTTGCACACGCCTTTGGTCATTTGCAGTTCAAAATGAATATCAACTGCCATCTCTATGAGAGCTCTGAGGCATTTGGCATTCGGCTTGTCGTTCAAAATGCCTCCTTGATTACCTATGCCGGACCTGGGCTGTCGCCCGGGTCAGGTTCCAAGTGTAAGTTTTGAGATGACCTTGATTCCACCATGATACTGACCTATTTGGTAGTAGACGTCTCAGGCGAGCATCGAATACAGGACCAACCTCAATGCCCGCGATCGGGTAATTGATCACTCTACGGCACTTATTTATTGGACTAACAGGAACTGCAGCAGATCCTCTCAACGCCTCAGCGTTTACGGTCTACAATCTCCAGATCCTCGACCATGAGAACAGTGAGCTTTCCAAGCAGCTCGGAGAGATACTCGAAGCTGTGAATAGTGGATTCATCGAGGAGAATATGAGACTTAGGGAGAAGATCGATAGACTCGAAGCAGAGAACGATGGACTCATAGAGACACTGGAAGTCAATCAACGAATTTGCTCCAAGTTCAGCACCGAGAGGATCGCCACGCTCCGCCACAAGGACTTCGAGATTGAAAAGCTTACAGCCGAGCGAGCCACGGCTAGACACAAAGCAATTGAAGACCGGCAGCTCGCACAAGACTTACGTATAGCTAATCACGACGCTTTCCGTGTCGTTGAGGCTAAGGACCGCGAAATTCGCAATCTCAAGACCGAGAACGTCAAATTGAACTTCGAGATCGATAGGCTCCAGGTTCGGCTTATCTTCCTCGGCGAAAAGCTTAACAGGATTACCGAGGAGGCTGGGTATAAAGACCTGACCACCAAGGCCAAGTACGGGATAAACAAGATCGAGAACGAGGTTGTTCAGAACGAGGATAAAAATATGCGGCGCGAAGACGAAGACGTCCAGGGCAAAGAAAATCGGCTCGAGAGATAGTCCTGTCACGATGACACACAAATCAAGGCCGTGAATGACAGCATTTGCAAATGAGAGCGCAAAATCCACCGATCTGCTTGCGAGGGTCGATTCCTCGAAGAATAAAACGAGTTTTGGCAGCCCGCTGCAATCTCAATCCAAAGGCCTGGAAAACCTTTCAACAAGAAACCGCACGGAGGGCATTTTAAACAGAATATCAAGGGAATAATGGCCTTTGAAGCCCTGGTGCAGTGGTGGTAGGATATGTCATCCATCATTGCGTCAGTTGAATGCAAATCTCACGATGGTTCCCATTGGCTTCATTACGAGACAAAATACTAATAAGAGTTGGAAAGTATATCAAACTCTTGGAAGCTTCTCGGCTGAAGGATCTTCCACTTCGGCGAATTTTGAACAAGATGTGTTAGCCGGTCCAGAGATGCGAGACTGTCTTAACATTTCTTTCATGATTCCTCCGTGCTCCTTCCCATTTCTGTCCATATTGATTGACGTACATCAGGAGCAGCTGTTAACCGTATACATAGACAAAGATGCTAAGTCGTCACCCGTTGTTGATACAGCACCATCTACGTCTCTGCCGAAGAACTCTTTGTGAAATCAGCTGGACAATGGCATCTGAACACCAGCTTTGTTGCTGCTACATGTTGCACAGTGGAAACCATGAAGTCCTGCAAACTTGACCTGGATCTCTGTCGTTATAGCTGCCGGAAGGATTTCTCAATCTGATGGCGAAATACAACTCCGCTATAACCACCAATCTGGACAATTGTGCCACCCAAAAAGGTTTCTTCTCTTCTCTGGATATCACGTCCACACCTGATCATACATAAAATGGACAGCCTTTTTCATCGCGCAGATATGATTGGCGAAAATTTCTACTGGCCCATTTTCTGCTTAATGGTGCTTGCGCCTCCGACTCTCTACATTGCCGTCCTCAGTTTCTCCCCAGATCAGCTGTTCAAAAAATGGTGTAAGTCCCCAAGTACGCCAAACTTACCGCCACTTACAACACCAGCTGTACAGCCTATTCATCATCCCAAAGTCCTGCGCGTCGAAAGGCGAGACTATAAGCCCCACAAACTCCCACTTCACCAAAATCTCAGCGAGAAACATCACCGCCCAGACTCGGTCAATCTTGAATTAGATGAACTCCTCCAAGATCTCAGACTCGCAACGCAAAGAATCGGCACCCTTGAAAAAGAAAATCATCAACTCACCATCAACTCACAACTCAACACTCAGCGCCTAGATGCAATAACCAAAGCCAAAGACGAAGTAACCCAAACCCTCAACCTCCGCGCTAAACAGAATATCAAACTCCGCGCCCAAATCGACGCACTCAAAGCCACTGCAGAAAAGAACAACCAAACCGCTACTAAACTCACGAAAGAGAGGTTGGAGATATTACGTCGCAAAAACGCGCAAATCGAGGAACTGACAATGAAGGTCATCGCTGCTGAGAAGGGAGCTAGGAAGAAGAGGGAGGAGGTCCTTACTTACCGTTTTCTCGTTGATGAACGATGGGGTCTTGAGGAGCGAGGGCGGCGCTCGGGGGGTAGATGTGAAGTGTATTCGCTGGGACGTGGGAGTAGGAGTCGTGGTGGAAGGGCACGGGCGGGTTCTTTGCAAATGTGAATTTGAATGCGGATATGGTTTGGTGGGTTGGTGGTTGCGATAGTAGTGTGTAGCTTGACTTGAGAAGGTATTATTCACATTCTTTGAGGTTGTCGAGACTCGTAATTATGGGTACGCGATATTTCCTTCCGCCATTTTCACCAGTGAGATCAGTCGCAGTCAAGACTTGATCGCAGCGGACAAATGTACGGCGGTGAGACAAGACTATCAAGCTACCTTATCTATCATTATGGTATCTCAAACCCATGTTCCTGTGGAGCTACAGCCGTATCTGGCGCTCCATCTTTATCCCCACCCAATTCGCTCGTATGTAGAATCTACAAATTTTCCCCAAGATGCATTATCCATCTATCGAGGAAATTTTTGCATACAAAGTCCTAGATTCTACCTAGTACAGTTGATCTCGTTGTGTGAGATAATGTGCAGGCGCGTGTAAGGTGTACTAAGCTCAGCAAGAAAATTCTTGGTCGCATCCTAGACTTCTTCTTTTTTCTCCATCATGGTATTCAAAGTCAAGCGCGAAGGTGGCTGCACCGCTACCAAGAGAATGAAGATACCCAGGTCCAAGATCGAGGGAGATGATAGCGTCATCAAATCCAAGAGCACCAGAAATCCACCTCTTACCTTCGTGTGTGATCAAAAGCATGAGACGAAATCATCGAAGAAGCCTCATTATTACAGCCATGGAGATGGTTGAGGGCAGAGGACTGACATTTGGCAATCAAGTGGAGAAATATCAGGTACAGACGGAGAAGAGTCGCTGATAGCATCGAATTATTATCGCACGCCACATATTGAGTTTGTGCCAAAGAATTATGGTATATGAAGCATCGCCTGTCCCCCACTGCAATCACATCACCGCTAGCAAGCGACGAAAGAACCCACGAAAAGAGCTGAAACACATATTCCGAACAGACGCATAACATACTTACCCCCCGGGATCGTCCCGTCCCATATTTTTCACCTCAGTCCGTCCCATAGCATATATATTCGCATTCCGACCGGCTTGATCAGCAAAGCACGCCTCCTATCACGAACTTCCAAAACTCCTCTCGAGCAAAGTCATATCCCCCGTCAGCACCGCCCTCTTCGCCGCCTCACTCATCTTGCGCTTCTGTTCCGCCGCCTCCTTCTCCCTCCTCGCCTTGGTTTTCGAACTCCCGCTCGGCGCCACGCCGGTCAGGATCCTCTTCTTGTCGTTCGGTGTGTAATTGATGAAACTGCCCAGTTCCGCGGCAGGTGGTGCCGCCGCACGACTGCTTTCTCGAGAGGAATGATTGGTGGCCCGCGAGGCGCTTCGGCGGTTCTGTTTCCGATGGTCGCGACGGCTGGAGCTGCGAGGTTGGCTATGGGTTTTATTTTGGGCTTGCGCGTGATACGGGCCAGGTGATGGAGAATGTGAGGAGCGGTAAGACGAGGCGCGGGAGAAGGCTATGGAAGAAGCTCGGGTGGACGGTGCCACTGATGATGCCCGCTGGGCATTGTTAGGGTGGGGAAGAGAAATCATGGGAACCGGCGGATTAAAAAAATGTTGTGACATTGATGCCGGTGAAAACTGTGCAGAGCTTGGTTGGTAGAGGGATTGGTTGTGCCTGTATGCCTGACTCTGCATACGATTTTGTGGTTGCATTGGCAACATTTGTGCTTGTGGAGCAGTGTAGACAGAGTCAAACGAGGCTGAGGCTCCGCTGCTGTAAGAGAAATGTCCTGAATGTGCCGAAGTGGGGGTCAGAGCATCTGGCGAAAATTGTCTATCGCCCGAATATGCGGCGCTGCCTGAGTTGGATGGTTGCATATTGGAGATCCCCAGTCCTAATGTACGTGGTGCTATAGTAGCGTCGCATGAAGTTTCTGGTTGGCCCATCGACATTCTCCACCAGTCCTCAGCCTTGCTGTTCTGCGAGGCGTCTATTTGGTCGTGCTTCCAGGGCTGGGATTCGGTTGCTGGGACTTGGGGCGGGGTCATCGGGTAGACCGGATCTTCTGCATGTGAGCGAGGTGTGGAGGGGTAAGACGAGAAAGTAAGACCAGGCTGAGTGTCGTGAAAATTTGAGGTTCGGCTTTCGACAGTGGTGTCAAACGAGATGGAGCCGATGGGAGAATGCGATAGTTGAGATTTCTTGAGCTGTGTATCCTTGAAATCCTCCTCTGGCACCGTTGGGGCGTGATGAAGAGGAGCGGAATCAGCCTCTATTTGATAGCGGTGTGGCTGGTGTGGTCGATTTGACGCTGGCAACTGGTCATCCCCATGGTACGGAGTGTATGAGTGTGATGAGTAAGTAAGCCACTCCATATCTTGTCGATCGGAGAATTCTTGTTTGCTCGCTTGATCGGAGAGAGCTGAATCTTGCCAGTGTTGTGCAAGCATTATGTGATCTCGCGATGACTGCCGACCTCTAGCCTGCGAAGAAATTGATGGTTTTGATACTCTGAGACTCTCAGTATTTTCGGCGTGCAAGGCCCCGTTTGTTTTTGAATCAAATGTAAGTGAGGTGGTATCCTGAAGACCGTCGTGGTTCAATGGCCACACAGGCGTGTGAGATGGACTGGCGGGAAGCGCGACGAGATCGAGCTCAGTGTGGGAGTGGAACGAGTCAGGATTTAGTATTCTATCAGGATCAATCGATAGGAAGCTACCACTAGGTGCATAATTCGAAGAAGAGGCGTCGTCGAAGGATGGCAAGGCTGGATCATAGGTATCTCCAGCCACGGCCACAGCAGGGTCATGCCAAGTATTTTGAGCTTCTTTGAAGCTCGTTCCATTCGAACACAGGAACTTATCCTCCAATGCTTCGTTCATGTGTGACTCTGTTATGGAACCCGTCATATCTGGATAGTCGAGAGGAAAATCGCTTTGGTCCTCTTCATTGTGGCCATGAAATGAGTCTGCATTGACGAAGCTGTCGAAGTAATCTTCCGACGATGGCGCCCATCTATAGTCACGACCATTAGGCTGGCTTGACATCTCTGATTGTCGTTGCTGCTGCTGGAACGACCTCACTTCCCATGATGGACTTGGATGAGATTCGAAAGACATGGCACCGGTTTGTTCTCGATTAGTCGTGGCGTGGGTGCTATGCTGTTGCTCTGTCCTGCAAGTAGCATGTATTTAGGATGGAAAGGCAGAGATGGAGACCAGCTAGCGTACAGACGGTAGTGAATGATTAAATAAGTACAAGCAGGAGTTGCAGGAGGATGGCTTCTAGAAACCTTGAAACCATTCCTTTAGCAAGCCACGCAGCAATAGCCGAAGTCCGCCTCAAGGAACTATTGCTACGGTGATGGGGCGTTATTGCAGCAAAATGCTGACCATGAAATCCTTTGTAGGGATCCACTCAATCTTCTCAACAAGCATTCCAGAGATGAGGCTCGTCGCGGCGTTTTGACATTATCCCGATCGGAATGCATTTTCTCACCTTGTACATAACATCTTACGCTCATTGAGTATGTACGATGAACAATGTAGCATGAGTTTTGCATGCAGTTGACACTTTCCGAATTAAATTTGAGCTATCCTTCAAGCAGAGAAAGCTAGGTCCTTGTTGCTGGATATCATTCATTGTTAAGAAGATTCAGCTTTGATGTAGAGACAAGCGTCGAAGCCTAAGCTTCTTGACATGATTGTTGCAGTAACGGAAGAAATCAGCTTGTGAAGGCTGTTGTGATTGCCTCGTGGGTGAACATTCTGCAAGCAGACATCTGTGTCGAGTGAGTCCGGAATTGAGCCCTTGATCAGAACACGAGAGCACGCGTCTCTGGTGAGAGAAACGACAAGAGAACGAGACGGCAGAGCTGAAGTAAACATTGAAAGACAAGTCGAACGGAAACATATTGAGAGATAGATGACACGATGTATGAAAACAGTTGAGGCGAAAAGCACCCTGACCCTCTCATATGCAGTCTCGATGATATGAATCGAGTATCCCAGTTCTAGGCGTATCGAATTCCCCAGTGTCATATTCTCGAGGTCGATTGATCCTTGGATTTCCTAGGGATGGGTTTCAGGTCTGGGGAAATGGAGGTCCCGATGTATGGTATGAGCTGATAGTATTGTACGGCACCAGCCAAACCCAATTCCAAGGCCAGTGGTTATCGATAGTCCCAAGCGATGGCTGGAGGTGTTGGAGTTGATGACTTTGGTGGTGTCGGAGAAGAGTCCTTGATTGACAACCTCGGATGATGCCAAGAACCATAGTCTGGAAAATGTATGACGAAATGACCGTTTCTAGGTATTTGATATTGCGAATTGATCAACTCGGCCAACCTCCACGACTTCAATTGCCTGTGGTCTCAACCAACTACACAATGTCTACGTCTAGGTTCCTCGTTCGCTCCTTGCGAATTGCTCAATTAAGTTCAAGACCGTTTGGCACGTCCGCCAGGCGATTGGCACCCAACGATCGAGGCCACAGCAATGCCGACGAGCACAGGAAGATTCAGACGGAGAAGCCTCTCAATCCACACATGACCAACACGACTTCCACAATCGCCAACGAAATGCCTAGCATTGGCAAAGACAAGGCTCCTCCAGAGTTCATATCCTCTGTCGATCCAGATTTCGTACCAAAAGATTCAACTCCCGAGAACACAGAACGAATGACAGGCGGGACGCAAGAGGCTCCCACTGAAGGCGCGAATGCCGATCTCAAGGTTGGCGAGATCGAAGGCGGTTCATTCCGGGTCGAGCCGTTGCGAAGGACAGGAGAGGATATCAACACAATGAGAGCGAGGTTATTATGTCCGTTTATACTGTCATGCGACTTTGGCTGTCCTTCCCATGCATCAAATGCTAACAATCACGACAATAGATCAGAGCAGAAAACGGGGAATGCTGGAAGCTGATCTCCTTCTATCCACTTTTGCCGACGCTCACCTTTCAACCATGACTTCCCAAGAGCTCGCGCAATACGACGTGTTCCTGGACGAGAATGACTGGGACATCTACTACTGGGCGACCCAGCAACCTCCTCCCACATCACAAGAATATGCCGAAGGAGGAGGGCCAGATTTTGCTACTCCTACAGCCCAAGGAAAACCGGCAGAGACAAAGCCAGTTGCGCCCGCAAAGGGTGAATGGGCACAGACTGTTGGCACATTCAAGGCAGCTTACAGGCCTGTTCCTTCGCGATGGAAAAACTCGCAAATTCTGGCCAAGCTGCGGAAACACGTTATAGATCGAAGCGCTGGAGGAATTCATGAGACTTCGGCAAAGGTGGATGGGCAGGGTCTAGGCCAGAGTGTTACCGGAACTGGAGGTGGTGGCATGGCATTCATGCCCCCTATCCGTAATTTCGACGTTTGACACGATTGTTGTTTTTGCTTCGCTAAAGCGAGACATGTGGCCTTGCGACTGGTCTGTAGAAGAACTGTAGATAGCACATCAATGTTCAGGAAGCACAAAACTGCCAGGCACAGGATTGATGTTGCCAAAGCACTCGTTACCCTACAATATCAATCGTGCTTCGAACAAACCCAGCATGCAGCTTTGTCCAATAGGTTCAGCAAATTTTGACCTTTCGCCAACAGCCTGGGAACATAGTCGCCACTTCACAAATTCAAGCAGACACCCTCAGTCAACAGAGAGTAGACTTGAAGACCCAATGCATCCGCAACCATTCACCAGATTAGCAAGAGCTAGGCATCTTCAATTGACGGAAGTTACGTCTGCAACGCCTCCAGGATGCGTAAAATCTGAGGAGCCTGACACGATTGACTCTCTGAGATGGGCGAAGCTGTGCCAAAAAAATTGGAAATTCGGTACGAAGCGATCGCCATGATGTATCGGTATCGATATCGATGAAAGCGCGCTGTATTGAGTCGATGGCTTGATTGGATTCCATCCTCAGTACAGCAAGAGCGAGGAAGCTACGAAACGACCCTACCTATGCATCAACAAAGATGTACAGTCTTTGCCTCTTCCACTTTGAACCTTCAAGAACCTCACTTATTCGCGCAATTCAACAGCCCAGCAGAATACCCTATTGGAATTTGGCTATAACACCCCTAGACAGTCTCTTAACTCAAGGAAACCTTCAGACCTCACTCATCCTATCCAGAAATCCGCATACACCTCGACATGTCTTCCATTCAGCAGACCCGTGTCCCTGTATACGAGAACCCGCACTACAAGAAATCCGGCATCAAGTCATATGTCTGGCTTTTACAGAAGTGTACGTACATCTTCTCGCTTTCCATGCCTCAATGAGTGTGCTAATCTGCCTGTAGACGGCTTCAAGCCAACTCTGGACGGTCCATTCTTCCGGGAGAGGAGTATCCACAGCGAAAAGGACGGGGCTCAAAAGAAAGCCTTGGGGTTGAATGAGATATATGAGCTCCGAAAGTCACATCATCACAAAAAGTCCTCTGCTCCATCAGTCGAGGGCAGCCAACTATCGACAGCAGATCCTTCCTCTACAAAAGGAAGCAAGGCTACTACAGATGATCAGCAAAACGATTCAATGTATCTCACACCAGTCATAGTTGGCAACCAGACGATGGTTCTAGATTTCGACACTGGTTCCAGTGATCTTTGGGTACGCTCTTTGCATACTGCCAATGATCAATAACTAATTCGAGCAGGTTTGGTCGACTTATCTTGATCATCAGACCCAGAAGCATGGCTTGCAAACAGGCAAACACATTTACGACCCTTCCAAGTCCTCTCCTCCAGCCACTCCTATATCCGGTAGCACATGGCAGATCTCATACGGCGATGGATCATCTGCTTCTGGCGTGGTTGTCACCGATTGTCTCACTATCGGAGGCGTCAAGGTGGACAAACAGGCCATTGAGTGTGCCCAGCAACTTTCCTCTTCGTTCATGAACGGTGCAGGAGACGGATTGCTCGGACTCGCCATGGGAAACATCAACACCGTCCAGCCTCAACGCGTACAGACTCCAGTGGAGAACATGATCACCCAGAAGCACATCCCAGAAAAACTGTTCACCGCCTATCTGGGCAGCTGGAGGGATGCAGCAGAAGACGACAAGGGCCAATCGTTTTACACGTTCGGCTACATCGATCAGGATGTCCTCAAGCACTCCAACGTCACGGAGCCCTACTATACCCCTCTCGTCGATCCAGAGCAAGGATTCTGGAAATTCGCTTCTCCCGCTTTCACAATCAATGGTCAGTCATTCCCTCGCAGCGGGAGGACAGCGATCGCCGATACGGGAACAACGCTTGCTCTTGTACCCGACACCGTCTGCGAGACCATCTATTCCACAATTCCGGGAGCATACTACGATACGCTCAATCAAGGCTATGTCTTTCCCAGCAATACCAAGGAAGAGGATCTCCCATTGGTTGGATTTGCGGTCGGAACCCAAGGCAAGGTATTCACTTGCGGCAAGGAAGATCTCCTTTTTGCCGAGACGAAACCTGGTTTTACCTATGGCGGTATCCAGTCCTGTGGCGATTTGCCTTTCGATATCCTCGGCGACACGTGGTTGAAGGGCATTTACGCTGTGAGTTTTCCCCCTTTTGCTAACTCTTGAGATTCCAGTTGAGAGCGCGTGCTAATGTATGTCGTTCTCGTTTTTTCAGGTCTTCGATCAGGGCAATCTGCGCTTCGGATGTTTGCAGAGGATCGAGAAGTACACGAATTTGGAGACTCCTCAGTGAGATTTTCCACCTGGTCTTTTCTCTTTTGTATGTGCGCATGACTGATGTCGGTGAAGGAGTTCGAGGCGCAAGTGGATACCTGATTGTTGTTTGACGCAGTAGTTTACAGATCGCGTTTACCTGGTAGACTTTTTTAGTATTCTTGATGTAGTATGGTATTGAAATTAGTATTTTCATTTGCTCTTTGTTTTCGTTGTTGTGCATCATGGAATATGTTTTTCTGATTCGGTTGTCCTTCGTCTTCGCCGCTGGTCATTTCGAGGGACTACTTGGTAATTTGAAACGCTGTTTTATAGTGTTGAGATTCTGTTGCAATGCAATCAAGTGACATCTCCAAAGTCGAGCTCGAGATTAGCGGAATCGACCCCATTCTCCCGCCGGGATCGCTGAATCAATTCTCTCATCGAATCCAATCTCTCATCGCACCCAACGATATAACGAAAATATGATCTGCAATATGCAGGCACGTATTCAACAACTCGGAGCGCTCTCTAGAGACTGGAGAGTCGCATCCATCAGATGTAGAAAGGTAGAGACCGCTCTTACCATCATACCTCTGTTTAGCTCAGAGTCGAGGATTCGTCTTATGGTCTACCTACACAACTTGACTTTTTTTTCGTGCGATTCGCGTGACGACACTTGACCTCTTCCAAAAGGTTCAGTCTGCGGTTCATGTTGTCCTTCGCGTGAATGATGAGGATATGTTCGTGTACCGTGATGCTGTATTCTGGTGGTAGAAATCCTGTGGAAGGGAGGTTGTTGGGATTTGGGTTGTGGTAAATTGTGTTTCGGAATTTGCTGGGGGGTTTGGGTATGGCGATGTTGAATTTGAGGATTTGAATTTGGAAATGGAAATTGGTCTGGGAGGAGGGTGAGAGGGGGCCAGGGGTTCGTGTAAGCAGCTCTACTTATGCTATTACTGTGTTCAC
Source organism: Venturia effusa (assembly GCA_007735645.1). Taxonomy (NCBI): domain Eukaryota; kingdom Fungi; phylum Ascomycota; class Dothideomycetes; order Venturiales; family Venturiaceae; genus Venturia; species Venturia effusa. The sequence goes on along the minus strand of CP042185.1, from coordinate 1,595,946 downwards.
TGGTATTATCTTGGCTTTCACATGGTGTCGCTTCTTGTTGTTTCAATCCAGGAGGCAATGGTCAGCTTCCCGGTGACTTCGGCTTGGATCTTCCCCTCCTGGAGATCTTTGTGTGCTATAGATAGCTCTCTCTTAAAGTTATAGTGCTGCATCCAGCGATATCGAGTTTGTCCCCGTGGCAGTTTGCGCTCTAAATGGTAGACGGAGTTACTTAGCGCGAACAAGGTCTGCTGTAACATTGGCATTCGAGAAAGAATGAGAAGTTCTTCAGAGCGTCTCCCGAACCCAGTCGACCAGCACGTGTAGATTGATGTGAAAAGTGAAATCGTCAAGCGTAACTCGATCATGACTGTCATTAATATAGACCAATGTTCGCCCAAGGATGAAAATTATCGTAAAATGAAGCTACAAATAGCTCCACAGCATGCCGACCAGCCGGCAGTACTGTCTGCATCAGCGCGCGCGTGCATACAGATCACGTATGCTGAGAGATTCATATCAGTATGTCATTGGCAGAAGAAACTTTTGGTTAGCTCTCACCTTGTCTGAGCCTTGACCGACCACCACACTCATGCGCACATTCCAGTATTGATATTTCAATGCAGATTGGAAGATGGCCATGAGTTGGTCCACAGCGTCCTGATCCCCGACAAAGCCACCACCGGAGTGGTCAGAGCTAAGAGGTTCGGGAGCCAACATGACTTGTTCTCGGCCAGCAACGGCGTCGCCTTCTTTCTTGATAGACATCTGGTTATACATGTTAGCTCGAGCTCCTTCAAGATAACGGGAATTGTTATTAAATCCGTAAAAGGACATTATTAAGAGCAAAATGGCCAAAAAGGAAAAAAGTGGAAGAGATATGATGGACGCGTTTCTAAGAGTCCAGAAAAACGGCCAGGAGGGAGGACCAAGAAACAGTTCAAACCAAACAGGGGAGGGTCGCGACACATGAGCAAACGGATTCGAAAGAAAACAACCAGAGAGGATATACGAGTGGTGCCCAGGGTGTGTCCTCCTGAAGATGGTAACCAGATGGCCAATGGACGCCGGGATCTATACGAAATAAGCAGCATAAGAAAAGGAAGTGGGTTGAGAGTTCGACAAGGATTATTCGACCAAGAGATACCGAACCGGAAAATACGGTAAATACCTTTGGTGGCCCGGCACTGTTCTATTTCAGCAAATCTCCAAGTTGATCTCTCATTCGATGTTGTGCACTATTGGCGAATCTGCTTCTGACATACGCAAAAGGGGCGGGTGTGTCTAGAGCGGCAGTCTGTGCTTCGACTTCTGGGTGTTCTAGACGTGCTGCCATGTCGCCAATTCGAGCCAGCCGACAAAAGTTGATTTGATGGGGCTTCGCTTTGCTGGCCAGGCATTCTATCTAGCTGATTAGAGAACCACTAGGTCATGGTAGATCAGAGACCAAGCATGAAGCGTTGACGGAACTCTCCAAGCTTACCTCAAGTCTAGATGCATCCTGGCACTGGCAGGAACGGATCGATCGCTTCTCTATTCTAATCTTGATTGTGGTCTGGAATTGTCCCTAAATCACGGGTAACTCGACGGACGAGCGATTCATGAAGAGAGCATCAAGAAGTCCAAGCGAGTAAGCTAGACATATGTTCACTTTGTGTCACTGGATGGAAAATGCCACAGCGGCTCCTTGTGAACCGGTCCTCTTCCCGCTGTCGAAGGCGTATCGCCATGTGAATACGTATCATGCGGACAATGGTTCGGATTGAAAATAGTCTCGGAATCCCAAGCCATATGCGAGGGCTCCTGTGGCAGATTTATCCGATGATATCCCAACGGTTCCGTTTGTGGCCCTTTGGGTGGCAATTTTTGACCTTGAGACGAAGAGAAATTGACTTCGGGAGTGAAATTAAAAAGAAATGTAGGAATGTTCGACTGGAGGCTTCCATAATCCAAATCCATTCTTGGGTCATATATCGGCTGTCCTGCCTTGGTTGGATGGTCCCCCGAGTCCGGCGTCCTAGTTGGTGCGTGACTTGTTTGCGTGTGATTCTCCGGTGCGGCCAAATTGATACCTTGGAGAGAAAAATCAACGTTGGTACCCACATTTTCAGGAGCAGCAGCCTCTGCTAGATAAAAACCTGGGGATTGTTTCGCAGCAACATGTGTACACTGTTTGGATTATCAGCACACCTTCTATTCGTGCAATACACGGACCCTGTCACCTTTTTATGGCTTTGATTGCACTTCTTGCAAGCGCCAACCTTTCGAGTTCGAGCAACCGCAGCTTTCTCGTCATCGGTATAGTTGCGACGCTTCCTTTTCTTTCTGTTCGGATCATTGTCCACAAATTGAATAGAATTACTTCCATTGGCATGACTCGAATGAGGTGCCGAATTTAGCTGAAGAGAAGCTGAATTAGCATGTGAAGGGGGTCTTGGGAGGCAACCAGTATTGCTAGCAGCAGAAGTGGATTCGAGCGATGGATCCCGTCCTGGTTGAAATTGGTAGTTCCTCTTATACTCCGAAATTAGTAGGTCGACTCTTTCTTCGAAAGTGGGCGCACTAGGAAAGTCCTTCTTCACCACGGCATCCAGTGCTTGGGAGTAAGGTCGTGGTCTCGTGGCAGGTGCCGGAGACCTTGAAGGTGTATATGATTGGCCAGGACTCCTTTGTTTTGGGTTCCGTCGGAAAGCCATGCTGAGATGGATAGTAGAGATGAAGATTCCAAAGAAGACGAACGGCCAATGAACGGTATCATGGAGGGAGTTGGATTTGCTGGGAGTTGAGCTCCTCAATCCGCAGAGAAGTGAGCACTACTTGAACAACACCGGTCTGAGCCATCGCCTTTGCTGCAACCACGGCGTTCTCAAAATGGTCCCGTTGAGCGTCGGTGTGTATCGGCGAGCAATGAACCTAGTAGAGGCCGCCCGATACTGACGGATGAATAGAAAGTCACGGCGAGAGCTGACCACCCAGTACCTTGCTGCACCGATCTCCGTGGTTCGTGGGCTGATGCAGTTGGGCTGTCACCTTTCGCCTCGGGCATCAAGACGTCGCATATGCACTTGTGATACCACTGAAGGCGAATAAGCCTCCCGCCCCGACCGCAGTCTTCGACCCTTCAAGGCGTGTTTGAAGGTGAGGTCGATGGCATCTGCCTTGTTGCGAACACTGGACGCGCAGTGCGCACCACGGGATTCCAATGTTGTCCACATTGAGGACCACAACGCTTGGCAGTCATCATCATCCAAATTGCGCGACTGAGATGTTGGAAGGCTCCGCATAAGCTTGGGGTGAATATGATGGAGGAAGTACCCTTACATATCAACAACACAAAAAAACAAGATTTAAATCTCCACACCAAGTAACCAAGACCAAAGAGCAAAAAGGAAAAATTCCGATGCCGGGAGTCGAACCCGGCTCTACCCGGTGAAAGCGGGTGATGCTAGCCGATACACCACATCGGATGGTGCGTGTCTCAAACCCCCGTTTGTTCATACAATACCCTACAATACGCACTATCGACGCGACCAAACCCCCCAACCCAAACCAGCAATCACAAAAACCAAGGACCTTTCTGCCGACGAACCTGAAGTGTAAGTGGGAACCAACGAGACATCATCATGCAAATCTAGGTACTGATCAAAGTAATCTTACTTCGTTACCACAACTCATACAATCCAAAACCCCCCTCGGCAAAAGAAAATGAAAAGAGAATGGCAAAACAAGTCCCGAAAATGAAGTATTGCAAGTCGAGGTGCGGGAGGCGATTCCGATCCAACCTGCTGTGGCTCCAGAGGGAGCATGAGGTTTCGGTCTTTCGAAGTGTTTCGGAAAAAAAAAAGGGCAAAAAACGACCTCGTGGAATGTCAGACAAACAGAGAACATATAGCTTGCCTTGAATTCGAACATCGTCTCCGAAAGTCGCGTCACAGATGAATGAGGCATCGTATTGGAGCGAAAGAAGGAGGCTGATGGACCATTGGGAACTACCGCCCAAAGCCAGCGGCACCAACACATTCACCTGTTAAAGTATATCACACAATAGACAGACACAAAGCACATTGCAAAAGGAATGCAATCAGATACATAATATAACTCGTAGGGTTTAGATCTCCCCACGTTATCAGAAGACCCGCGGCCCAAACTCCCTGATCAATGGTGGTAATCTTACAAGCCGGTCGTAGTATAATGATACTGAATTTTGCATAAGCGACTTATGCAGCCCGCACCGCGCTCCATGCTGCAGAACGTGTCCTCCCCAAAATATTTCTTCCATGCCTCTGCATACCAGATCCGAAGCTGCCTAGAAAAGAGGCGACCAACAGACTATGCCACTTTTTTAATCCTTCGTACAAAACAGTTGTGCATTTACTGAGCGCCGGATCGGGTCTGTCGCTTCTTGGTTTCTTCTTGGACCTTCTCGGTAGCCGAGGCGACTGCAGAGGCAGCCTCATCTTTTGCATCAACGACAGCCTTCTTGCCTTTTTCTGCCGCAGCCTTGATCTGTTCCTTCGAAGGAGCAGATCCACCGCTGAGAGTGGTGAGGAGGAGAGCAATGACAGTGATGATGATAGCGGCGAAACCACCAGCGACTTGTGGGACAAACTTGACGGCTTGGATGGGGTCGTTCTTGGCGATGGTCATGAACAGGTCAACCTTCTCCTTAATGTAACGGACTGGGTCATCCTTGAAGACGAGGTCCGATGGAGACTTGACAGGTTCCTCTGGCTTGGGTGCGCTGGCTTCCTCCTCTGCCTTCTCGACGGGAGCCTTGAGGTCGTAGGTAGCTTTCTTGAGAGCCTCAGCCTCCTCGAGGGAATGTCCGACGTAGATGTTATCAAAGAGAATATCGTTTTGCATGGTCCAAAGCTCAAAACCGATCTAGAGTCTGTTAGTTTAGTTAGATTGTTGATTTGCATGGTTACTCACAGCGCCCAAGGGTTCAAAGTTCGCTGGAGTCTTGTCCTCGAAGTACGCGGGGTTGGGAATCTTGCGTGGAGCCCAGACACCCTTATAGGCAGGGTTGTCGATGAGTGGTGCGGTCCATTTGCCCTTGTAGTCAGGGTTCTTCTTCATTGGTGGTTCCCATTTACCGCAGCCAGAGACCTCAGTACACTTGGGGTTAGGAATGGTAGGAGCGACCCAGTCACCATCCTCCTCGTCATCCCAATCCTCTGGCTTCTCGGCTTCAGGGTCTGGGATCGTGGTTGGCTCGTCAGGAAGCCAGTCCTCGGGCTGTTTAGCCTCCGTGTCGACAATCTCGTATGGCGCATCCTCATCCCAATCCTCTGGCTTCTTCGCCTCGGGATCCTCGATACGAGCCTCGTCAACCCAGGTTTCTGGCTTCTTGTCCTCAGGGTCATCAATTTCCTTTTCAGGGTTGACAGATGGAGTAAAGTCTTCGAAGAGACTGCCAGTGCGCGCAACCTCTCCATCAAGCGCAATGGAGTAGGTCTGGTTGGGGAAGACAGCGAGCTGGTAAAGAGTCGTGGTCTTGGAAATACGAGCCATTGGAGGGTTGGAAAGGTGCTTCTCCTCGTACTCGCCAGTCTTAGGGTTCTTGTGACGGAAAATAAAGTGAACCTTGTTTGTTGAACCGCACTTGTCGGGTCCAAACATAATGATGTAGGGCGAGGCATTGGAGAATTCTTCCTTGTGGAGCTTCTTATTGTCCTGAAGAAGCTTTAGGTATGCACCGCCACACTCAAGACCATCTGTTCAGTGGTCAGCGTGATTCAATGGCATTGGTAGTACAGAGCAAACTCACCCTGAAGCTTGACCTCGTATTGGACGACGAGAGGCTGCTTCTTTGGATTGATGGCCTTCTTGAAAATCGATGAGATGGCGTGGTGGGCAGCCTTGTCCTTGACGACCAGACCTTTATCGCCAACCATGCCATTAAGGACGTGTGGCTCTTCAACAGCCCAGTTGCCGACGAATGCCCACTCCTCGGTATCCTCTTTCTTGTCATTTTGCTTCTTAGCGTGCGAAGCTTTCCACCTTGTCTCCCAGTCATCTGTGAATTGCTCCAGGAAGGGAGCGCCTTTGATGGTTGTGGGCTGGGTAATGTTAGTGATGCGGCTTTTTGGTTACTGGGCTGTCAACATACAGTAAATGTCGGCTTAGGAGCAGAAGCCGCCGGTGAGGCTACCGAAGCAGCTGCTGAAGAGGCATCAGCTGCGGCGTCCTTGACATCTTCAACGGCATCGGCGTGGGCAACGGTAGCAGCGAGAGCTGCTGTTGCAATCTGGGAAAAGCGCATGGTGAGGGGGGAGCTTCAAGGAGCTGTTTGATGCGAGGGCAATACCTCAGGCTGGACAATACTCAAGCCAAAGAGGAGTGATGAATGAAGGAGTGAGGTGAGGAGAGAAATAGTTTGTCAGCCCAGATTTATGGGGGAAGATGGTGTTGTAATGAGGGACGGGCTTCTGGAAGGACAACTGTTAACATTGCTCTACTGCCAAGCATGCCCGAGCGGAAACATTCTAGAAGAACCCCTACTGGGTACCTCAAAGAAAGGGCTATGTGGCCTTTGCTAAGGTATAGCATCGCAATTATTCACCGCCCACGGAGATGAATTATGCGAGCTCTGATTGCAGAGTCTTATGTAGAAACGACTCGATTCCAGAATCCAGTCGGTTCCTTCGTGTAAAGCTCCTCTGATTGCCAATCGACCTATCACATGTATACACACAGGGGGCGCTTGACTCGCAATATCGTCGAATACCACATCGAGCTTCCAACGGCTGCTAGCTCCAACGGGCACTTCATCCTGTCACGCTGTCTGTCAAATCAGAATCTCACGTAAACATAACACCTGCCGCATCAGGCCTATGAATTGATGTCTGTGCTAAGAACCGTTCTTCATACCTTACCGCAGCCTATCACCCGGCTTCAATTGCACATCTCGAGATCGACAAAAGGGTCCTTTACAACCATGAGTCGAAACCTGGCCAAAGAGCCGCGTCGCTTCGCCGCATTGGACCCTGCTCGAAAGTCTGAAGGTCAAGCTCCAAAGCTGGATGGAATTGTCTTTGATGTTGACGGAACTTTATGTACGTTTCTTGTTTCAAATCTCGATTCTCCCATCATTGCATATCGTTGGCCGCATCAATACTCCAAATCTGCTTTTGTGCAGACGTCTTGCTCGTATAGCCAAAATCAATTCCTTAGATGGATTTTGCCAAAGAGTCGCAGAGACCGCGAAGTAGGTTTCGAGCGAGATCATCAATATCAATCTCGAAGTCACCCTCCTCTCTTTCCAAACTTGCTTGTGCCTTCATCCTTCTTCGGCTTGAACGGTTTTCTGTGTTTCTAACCACTACATCCGACAAATTGCAATTATTTCAGCAATTCCTCCAAAATTGGGATCTCTTACAAAAATAGGATCGTTTGAGTTATGGCAGTGTGACGGAAACTGGGTCGCCAAGCCTATAGCTCTGGAGGTATTGAAGCAAGAGATGTTCTGCTGGCCTTAAAACACCAGCTGCTTGCTACATACTCCTATAATGCGTCCAAGGTCAAACTCGAAACGAAGGCGGATTGGATGCACAGAGTTACCGTTCTCTGCCAACATTTTGATCTACTATTCTACTCCTTCATGTCTTCGTTACCAAAGATAGAACCCCTCCGGCATTCTACAGCACAACCACTCTTCACAAACTCAATCAACTAACCATGCTCTCCAAAAAGGTGAACCACAAAACTACATGTTCGCCGAAATGCGATCCGCCCTCGGCATCCAAAAACCAACCGACATCCTCGACCACATTTACTCCCTGCCCCAAGACGAACAAGAACCCGCCATGCAAAAGATCCGCGATATCGAAAGCACCGCCATGACCAGCCAGACCCCTCAGCCAGGTCTCCTGCCACTTATGGAGTATCTGCAAAAACGAGAGATCAGAAAGGGGATTTGCACGAGGAATTTCGATACACCTGTGAACCATCTTATTGGGAAATTTATGAAGGGTCATGATTTTGCTCCGATCATGTGAGTCAGACCCTCCTTCCTCTGTCTCCTGCGTTCAATTAGGGAGACATCGGGGAATGCTGATGAGAAGGTAGCACACGCGATTTCCGACCTCCCAAGCCCTCCCCGGCCGGTATCCTGCATATCGCCAAACAATGGTCCCTCCCATCGGCGAACAATCTCATCATGGTCGGTGACTCCATTGATGACATGACAGCTGGGTACCGTGCTGGTGCCGCCACTGTTCTCCTCGTCAATGAAGTCAATGCTGAGTTGGCGGAGCATGAACACACAGATCTTTGTATCAAGAAATTGGATGAACTGATTGAGATTCTGGAGAGCGGGTTTGTGGGACGAATTGGTAGGGAGGCTGAGGGGACGGAAATGAGGACGGGGGAGATGGCGAGGGGGACCTTGGAGAAGGAGTAGAGAACTAGAAACGATGAATGGCAAATGGTGGATATATCTTAGAAAGTTCTGATAATTGTACTCAAATCAGACGATGGTAACATGACATGTATGGCTCATCTTTTCCATGACCTCACGAACGATTAGACCCATCTTCTTCAGCGTGTCTATGATGAACCTTTCCTGGCCCGGAAATAGATATCAATGAAAAGCTGGCGATCCGGATTAGGAGCCTTAGGGGACTATCGAACTTGAGTCACTGTGCTACTCGTTTTTCACTCTTCAGTGTTCATCGAAAGGCGCAGAACGGATGCTCTCACATTGCGATTGATAGGAGCTGGGAACTACGAGTTTGAAGAAATCAGAAGTCTGCCGTCGATGTCTCCAGAAAGTCTAGCATGGATCCTGAGGGCTTAGGAAGACTCAGGTATGCATGATTCTGAGCTTCCATCTCACTATATATTGTAGGCACCAACCGACACCCGCTCAAACGTACAGCTTTTGCCCACCAGACAAGCCAGCACTGCTCCAACGCCACCGTCCAAGGTCTCACAGAAGTACAAGAGGGAGAGGGTATCGTGTTTAGATAAGATGCTTGGATCTAGTTGCAGGTTAGTCACTAGTTCATCAGGGGTAGATCGTAGGCATACCTGAAGTATGTTCGAAGGTAGACAACCTGCCACACGCCCAGTGCGACCAACAAGAACATTATCCCAAAAGCGAACCACTTCACACGTGTGTTGGTGCTCTCATTTGTGTCCCTCAGCTTTTGTTCTCGACTACGGAGGTAGTCCATTTCGATGACGATTTCAGCGACCTGATCTTCTATTTTCCGCAGTTCTTTTTCGGTGGGCTTGAGCTTTTCTCCCGCGGCGATGGCTGACCAGTCCTTTGCGTCGGCGCCAATGTCGATGTCAAGTTCGATGTGCCGCGAAGGATTGACGACGTCTCGTGCTGTCCCCTCGTTAGCCATTTGTTCGTTGAGAGCATTTGGAGTACAGCCATACCATGTGTGATGAGGTTCTCGAAGCAGACATCAAACGCAGAATCGGCATGCGAGGTAAAGGCGTATCTGTTCTTGCCTACAACGTCCTTTGGTCGACCATATTCGTTTCCAACAGCATCCTTGATCTGGACATGGCATCGTTAGTGACCATCGCAATTGTCCACACGACCAGGTGAATACGAACGTGTATGTTCAGCTGTTGTCCATCTCCTCTGGAACCATCCACATTCGCCATGACAACGACGAGCTGGTCCTTTGCGACAAAATTCCGTATACAACGTTCTTTACTGGCTGTTTCGTGTCCGTGATGGGCTGGCATGTCGAATTTGAGGGCAGATGCGAATGGGAGAAGGACGATGAACAGCATATAGCTGGCGAGCTGCATGGAGGACATCATGCTGGCGAGCTTGCTGTGGGAGAGTTATTGCAGTTGTCGTGGTCGAGAGTCACTTCGTGTCCCTTTGCGAGCGATCCAAGTGGCATCTCCCCTTTTGGGCGAGCTCTGCAAGGCCGAATCGACGACACCTCCGAGTCTAGTACTGCATTTACTATCACCTCCTACTTCCGCAAAAGTCTGAATTTCGAGGCAATAAGAATTCATTGACGCCAGCTCATGATGTCCAATTCCACACCGAACTTCCGAACTGCCAATTTAATAGGAGATTCAAGGTCCGTCGCTCTCTGATAAGCCTTGTCACGTGCTCGGAGCGACCCTAGCCAAAAAATTATCTGATTCTGGACAAAGTTATTGTCGCGCTCGATCAACACAGCAGCGTCCAGATTTCGAGACTCATCGGAGGTACAACTTTTATTCACATTTTTTACGGATCACTCTCTCGCTATCTTGTTTCGTGACACTCGTCGATAAGTTCCTGTCTTCTCGAATTTCTCTCCCGCCATGTTGGGAGCTTTGCGAAGATGCACGGCATTGATACCTAAGCCAATCGCTTCTGTAACATCCTCCTCCAGAACTCCTACTTTCCGTCCCTCCTCATTATCCTCGCGATTCACTCGAGTACCGCGTTCAAGAACGTTTCACCAATCTTCGATATGGCTGCAGGAGGCCGCCACACGCGAATTAGCAAGCGACGAACAAGAGGCAGTTGAACAGTTTCAAGGTCCTTTAACAAAGTTCAAAGACCTTGAGACGAGGGGCGTCATTCACGAGAATGTTGTCAAAGCTCTTACCGAAGATATGAAGCTTGAGACCATGACGGAGGTACAGAGCGCGACAATTAACACTGCATTGGAGGGGACCGATATGTATGATATGTCACAGGAGACATTTAATCGGAAAATTAACAAATGATAGTATCGCCCAAGCCAGGACCGGCACGGGAAAAACCATTGCCTTCCTCCTCCCTATCCTTCAACGTATCCTTCACGCCGACCCAGATCTCGCATACCGGACTCGAGGAAACAGAACACAGGCCTCTGATATTCGCGCCATAATCATCTCACCCACCCGCGAGTTGGCTGAGCAAATCGGTGATGAAGCGAGACGGCTGTGCGCAAAAACCAACGTCATCGTCCAAACCGCAGTTGGAGGTACACAGAAGAGCTTGATGTTGCGAAAGACGCAGAGAGAGGGATGTCATATCATGGTTGGAACTCCGGGCCGGCTCAAAGATATCCTCTCAGATCCCTACAGTGGGGTTGCGGCACCCAAGCTAGATTGCTTTATCATGGACGAGGCCGACAGACTGCTCGATGCTGGGTTCTGGCCTGAGATTGAGGAAATCCAGAAGCTATGTCCATCCATCAGGGAAAAAGACCGCCAGACCCTAATGTTTTCCGCCACCCTTCCTCGTGAGGTCATCCACCTCGTTCGACAAACCCTTAAAAGAGGGTACCAATTCGTCAAGTGTGTACAGGACAACGAGTCTCCTACCATCGACAGAGTACCCCAAAAGTTGGTGAACGTTGTCGGACTCGAAAACTTGCTGCCTACGTTATGTGAATTAGCCCAACGCGAGATCAAGGCCGCTGAAGAAGGAATCTCTTCCAGGCCATTCAAGGCCATGGCATTCTTCCCTTCGCTTGCAGAAGTTTCACTGGGTGCGAGCGTTTTTCGCCAAATGAATAGCATAGACGGAAAGAAGAAATTTGGCTCAACGAAAATATATGAGATCCATTCCAAGCTCAGCCAAGCCCAACGAACAAGGGCTGCAGACTGGTTCAAGCGTGCTGAAAGTGCAATTCTTTTTACTTCAGATGTCACAGCACGAGGCATGGATTTCCCAAACGTGACCCACGTCATTCAGGTCGGGCAACCCCAGACTCGCGAGACCTACATTCATCGGATCGGACGTACTGGCCGTGCTGGAAAAGAAGGAGAGGCTTGGTTGATAGTCCCGCAGCTCGAGCAGCGAGAGGCCCAGAACCGTCTCAAGGGCCTCCCACTCGTACATGACGATACTTTACATGCGCCCAAAGTTGACATGTCCACTTCTCAGCAAATTCCTGCTCATGTCGCCTCTATATTGACGGATTTTGGAAAGGCGCTGAAGATGGTGGACCCTGAAGATATGAACAAGGTCTATCTCGCACTACTGGGAATCTACGGGTGGATTCCGCAAAAGCGAACATTGATTGAGGCGATTAATAGACTTGCACGGTACGGATGGGGTCTAGAGAGGCCACCACAATTGTCAGCCGGACTGGCCAAAAAGCTTGGTCTTTCGAATATTCCAGGTCTCAACATTTCCTCGGGCTTCGGCCTTGGTATGACAGGAAATCGAGGAGAATCCTCTCGCGGCCGCGGTGGATTTGGAGGTAGCGACAGACCTCCACGACGCGATTTTGGAGGTGGCGACAGACCTCCTCGACGCGATTATGGAGGTGGTGATAGATCTCCTCGACGCGATTTTAGAAGTGGCAACAGACCTCCACGACGCGATTTTGGAGGCGGCGACAGAGCTCCACGGCGCGATTTTGGCGATCGAGGTAATTCATCCCGAGGTGGCTCATTTCGAGGCCACCAAGGTCGCAATGAGGGCGGCTATGGGGGCAGGAGCTCAGGAGGCTACGGTGGTGAACGGAGCTGATTGTGATCTTGCCTACTCTCATTCTGTCAAACACTCGAATTTCTACCTTTTGTAGTATAGACGCCACAGCAGATCTGGCACTGGGATTTATTTGGGTCGCACGCATGGCGTATGGAAAGTATGAGGGGCAAAGGGCATGGATTGTATGAAAAGGTTATGTACGGACAATCGACACTCATGAGGGTTTAGCTGGCTGGAAAAAGGGCGACGGACTTATCGAATGGCCAATTCGTCGTTGTTCTTATGGATACCATTTTCGCTCCTGGGTAGAGGCAGCTAGATAGCTTGTTCGCCATACGAAGAGGTATCTCAATGTCTACGACCACTCGGATCCAGATCCCTCCGTTCTTGTAATGAACATTGCTCGATGGACCTTTCATGATCTAACAGACATGTCCTGGTCTTGGACTCCTACTATTGGCTCATTGCCCAAAAATAATCATCAACTCATCAGTGCGGTAAGCAATGGTCCTCCCAATTTTTTTCAGAATGGGAAGTTTTGCTTGCACTGAATGCTACATACTCTCAAAGACCATTGCATATAATATGCTACAATAAACCTCCATCTCGGATTCAGTACGCAGTATCCCTAACCATCTCACATCCTCGCATCCTCGCATCGTACTTCTAATAAGAATGAAAGTAAATCGCTGCGCCAAAACGCATCTATCATACCAAAGGCACCTACTTGTATATCCAAGCTGTCCTCGTATTCAGCCAGTGTTATCTGGTTGTAATGGGTTTCGTGTTGGAAGAGGGCGAAGCACCGCACCGCACCAACATCAACACCATGACTACATTTCCTTCTGTTTTATTAATGCAAGATTAGCAACCCGCCTCCTCCTTCTTTTCCCGACGACAGGCGAGAAACACATCTAAGTCGTCATGCCAGAGAGATGATTGGGGTTTTACTTGATGGACTGGATGTGGACTGGATGGACCGGAGAGAGATTGCACCGTGGTGCTCGGCGATTCTTTTGTGCTGTTTGTCGGCAAAGGCAATCCAGCGTATCCTTGCCCGTGAATTGCAATATGTCCAACAAGGCAAAGCAGGATTGAAGAGAGACGACGAAACGCCGGAGCATGTTCTTCTGCTATGTACAACATCTCCATCATTCCGTTCCACAATGATTCGAACCCCAATCGATGTGTCAAAACAAGACGGCAGCAGCATACAAGGGAGGAGAACAGGATAGTGCGCCGTGTGCATAGATAGATACAGGTGACACAGCACACAACCAAATCCAACGAGGGAGAACGCCCATCTAAAGTATCTTATCTGACCCTATCGACAACGCCCAGATCATGTCTCAATCATCCCGCTCAAGCATATCGAAATCCGGTGCAGGTTCGTTCTCATGCGCTCTCGTAATTCAGAGGGACGAGCAAACAAACCACCAAGACGGCCCAGATCATTATACCCTCATGTTTGAAAACCAGCTCCCCCGTTTCCCCGCCCCGCCACCCTGAACGTCCATGTCCTTTAAAGAATTTATAGTCGGCACACCTGCAACAGGTAGTTGTTCGCCACCTCCACCACCTCTCAGCGGTTTTGCAATCCGCGATCCACCAGAGAAGGCAAACGACTGTCCGGACATCGAGTCGGCTAGTCCACGTGTAGAGCCGGCTTTGGCGGCTTCGAGGCGCTCTTTCACGGCTGTGAGTTGGACTTCGAATCTAGATTGGAAGGACTTGTTAGCTTTGTGTTTACTAGGTTCATGAGGTGGAGACGATGCCATGAATTGCCAGTCTTGTGAAGGAACCACCCCCCGATTCTTGGAGCTCAAGAGGGGAGAGATGGTTTCACAGCTCTCCGAGGTCCAATAACTGGGAGGTGCAACCATCCCATCTTCCTGTTCCTCATCTGATGATGATAATAATGGGGGAGTGTGAAAGGTGGTAGCTAACCGGTGATTCGCCTGCGTCAGTTTCTCTTGACTATCTTGTAGCAGGCTTTCCAAACTCTGAATGCGCTCGTTTCGTGCAATGAGTTTTCGCTCGGCGATGGCAACGTCCTTCTTCAAGCTGTTATTTTGCTCCACGAGTTGACGTTGCACGACAGTGAGCTGTTCGAGGTTGCGCTCAAGAAAGGCCATCTTCTTCTGTTGGGCACGGTTGTTGGAGGTCCGAAGAACATTATTGTACTGTTCCCGTGTCTCGTCAAGGGAGATTTCGAGTTCAACAACCTGCGAGATGATCATCAGTAATGCACACCAACAAAAAGACAGCGATACCCACCCTCTCGCATCGATTCTGTAGATCTCGCATGAGTGACTTCTTCATAGCATCGAATTCAGCAATCTGTTGCTGGATTGTCTTGCCATTGGTCGGACCATTCGCAGCAATGCCATTGACAGCAGCGGCACCACTTCGAATGCGTTGCTGGAGAACATCAATCTCCTGCTTCAACTTGTTGTTCTCTTCAGTCTTGCGTGTCATGTCTTCAGTAAGCTCAGCAATGTGCTCAGTCTCTTCAGTCTGTCGGCTGCCATAAGCGTCCGCCAATCGAGCCTTCACGTTCTCGATATCTTGAGTATTGAGCTTGCCCTCCAGCAGGGCCTCATACTCAGACTGTACTTGCGCTAACCTCGCCTCGAGAGCTTCTCTTCGCAACATAGCAGCCTCTTCTTGCTCGCTCTTCTGCGTCAACGTGAGCTCAGACTGTCGAACAATACCTTGCGTTTCCAACAAGTTCCGTCTAAGCTCTCGTAATGAGTCTGGAGATATTGTTTCCGACTCTTGAAGAGCATCGATGCTCTCAATGACGTTACGAATGCTTCGCTC
Organism: Venturia effusa; assembly: GCA_007735645.1. NCBI lineage: Eukaryota > Fungi > Ascomycota > Dothideomycetes > Venturiales > Venturiaceae > Venturia > Venturia effusa. Next base: position 1,580,747 of record CP042185.1, on the reverse strand, counting down.
GTTGTCGCTGAACATCTCACCGTGAAGATCAAATCCAGCCATCATGGTCGCCATTCGCTCACGTTTCGTGCGCTCTTTCTCGTCGAGGTGAGTGCCATTCTCGCGAGCCGAGATCTTCGCATCCAGAAGTTGTTTCTTGACATCATCAAGTTCCGTAGTCAGTTCCGCGTTGGCTTCTTTCAGGCTGTCCATGGTAATTCTCTCTTCCCGAGCTTCGAAGGTGATCTTTTCCACTTGCATCCGCAGCTCATTGATCTCGCCTGTCAAGCGTTCGTTATCTCGACTCGATTGCAAATCGTGGCTTCGTAGCTGAGAGAGCTCCTCTTTTGCCTCCCGATAGCCCTTCTCGGCATTGACAAGAAGGCTCTCCTTCTCCGCGATCTGATCTTGCAACTCATTTTCTCGTCTTAGAAATTCTTCCCGCTCATCTTTCTCTAGCCCGATGGGCGTGCCTGCGCGCTCTATCTCCAGCCGTGATTCAGGTCGTGGTGTAGGAGAGTCTGGACGTTTATCAGAGCTAGCCAAACGTGTAGGTGTTGCAGGAAGCGGTGATTTCGATTCTGCCTTTCTAGGCACAAGTCCGGCTGCGAGGGGAGCGACCCATGCCTCCTTTGGCACTGCCTCGCCTTTGCGCCATAACTGCAGCTCGGACTCCACGGTTGGGATCCAGTCCTCGTATTTGGATATCCGCGATCGTGCGTCCCGGAGTAAAATCTTGAGTTCTGCTGGACTGAGTTCCGCATTGACCTTGGCCTTGTTCTTGATCGATTTTGCGCGAGTGCCGAAGCGCAACGTGCCTAGGGTTTCCTGATCGTTGTAGCTGGAAGGCGAGCAATTGACCACAAGAGTTGTCCTAGAATTACCTCCCAATGATTCTTGCAATATTCGGGTCAATTTTGAGTCTCGATATGGAACGTGAGTGGATTTGCCGTCCGTCAAGGAATTGATAACCATGCCCAGCGCGCTCAAACTCTTGTTGATCTTTTTGGCCTCCTCAAGTGTGGTTCCGGTAGCTCCAGTCTTGCCGATTTTTTCGCTGCCAGCAAGATCTACCAAGAACAACTGTCCGCTTTTCGAAGAGCCAGTCTCGACGTTCTTTTGTGTAACCGTGATGACGAAAATTGAATGCGAGCGTGAGGACTCCTGATTCATATTCGTTGCAGCCACCATTCGCGCTTCTCCACCTCTTCTCATAACCTCGAAGACTTCAGATACCGAAGAAACGTAAACCTCCAATAAACCCTTGACGTAAACTCCTCTGTTCTTCTCTTCGTGTATAGGCAGATTGTCGTTCTTGGGTACCAGCAAATCCCTGATCCGTTCCATATAAATTTCCATGTAGCTGACGCGGACGGTATATTCAATGGTTTCGGCGCTTCGCATAATCTTGTCAAAGATTTGTTCCACGATTCGAGGTATGATTCCCTTCCCTTCGGGATCGTCGATATCCGCACCCATCATGGTGTATGATTTACCAGCTCCAGTCTGACCGTATGCAAAAACAGTTCCATTATATCCGTCAAGAATGTCGTCCACAGTGGATCGAATAGAGAAATCGAAGACATCGGATTGGCGTGAGTTCATGTCAAAAACACGGTCGAAGGTGAAAGCGCCCTGGGCGCCTTCGGACTATGCCATCGTCAGTCTTCTCATGGCCTTGTTGCAGCGGGGCCTGTGTATCTCGTCAAGCCTACTTGGATACTACATGTGTCCTCGGTCTCAAAGTGCACAATAGGCTGGCCGCCGCTTGCTATTTCGATTTTGTTCTGAGGCCGGAAACGGGCCACGACTATTCCTATCAGCTGGTTCTTGGAGAGGAGATTCTATAGTATGTCGTACCTTTGATAGTGTTTGGAGTCCTGCAACATGGTTAGTCTAGTTCTTCAGGACCCGAGGGGCATGCAAGGAGACTGACGCCATGATTGATTGTATGCTGGCCCACCGGTGGCCCAGCGGCCAGACCCTTATTCTTCAATTCACTGCGTGTATATGTTTGTCCTCGTCGTCCAGGATATGTACAGGTCGTCTGGTAGCGTACGGAAGTAGTGGCGCTGGTTGTCAACTTTGGATGGCTCGAATTCGTTCTAGATGGACAGGGATGCACAATTTACGGAAATTGCGGAGCCAAAGTTCGCGCTGGCGAAAGGGTCGGACTGGAAAAGCGGAAGAAAGGAATAGTCTGGTTTGTGTTCGTCCTTGGGGAATACGCTGGATTGTTATGGTGTCAATAACGAGATCAACATCTGAACTTTGAGGGTCCGACGCGACACCTGAACCTCTCGCCTGTGAACATCATCTTGGCATGGCTGGCGACATTGCACTAGTACGATATTGGGAACATGGGCAATGGTCTGACTATCCGAGTGTCTTCCGCTCTAGGTACAGAGGAAGCAAAGCAATTCTCTTTGACGCCTTCCTCGACGGCTTGATTGACTCCTTGATACCAGAAGAGGACGACATCTGAATTTCAAAGACCACCGCCTAGATTACCACCACCACCACCCTCCTAGCCTCCAACCAGTACTAAACAAGCAGAAGAAGGTTGAATACGTTTTGCTGACATAAACTGTTTCGAGCATCCTCGTGTCTGTACCTTGAGCGCCCCTAAGGAAGCACGACCAAGGTCTCCAATCATTCGCCAATGAAGTCTTTGACTTGACAATGACGCCCGATGTTCAGCTTCATTCATCCGATAAACAAAGTCGATAGGCTTCATTTTGATGACATCGTGATGACTACCTTACCTATAATGATGGTGATATTATATAAGCAATTGACCTTAGGTTGGAAGGTTCCTTTTCCAATTGGCGTGTTGATGCCGGAGTCTTACTTAGTAAGCGGTTTCCAGCGTCTGTGGCGTCGAGACCGGCTTAGTAAGCAGGTACTTATGCCAAGATAGGTTAGTGAGCGGATATGTAGCGTGACGCAGTGCCTCGGCTATAGTATAAGCTCGGATCTCTTCATGGAGGTCATCGAGGATCAATAATAGCATCAGGATTCAGATTCGATGAGATCATGAAATACAGCTATCGTCTTCAATTGGCATAATGAGGACGGATGATCATCAGACGGATGGTGTCGCCGGTCCTGGCGCTCGATAGTTGGAGACCTTGAGCACGACAACATACCCGACGGTAAGTACCGGCGGGGAGGTTGTGATGTGGTGCCACGTAGTATCCGGCCAAACAAACGTTGCTTGGTGGAGAATCATTGTCCCCGGGTGTTTTGCAACAGTGGTTCTTTTTCCTATCCTTACCACAAAGCAGCCCACTGCCACATGGGTTTTGAAGGCACTACCATAGTATCTGGTTAGTATCGATTCTCAATCTTCTCTGCGAGTATGTTTCTGAGGGGAAGAGGGTCATTAGTCTCCACTTGTCTTGATTGTAGTCGCATTCCGGTTTACGGTCTTTGCAGTATTGGTATGCTTGGGCTGCGGGAGCGAGGATGATGAGAGTTGTGAGGATGGATGTTGTGAAGCGCATCTTGAGAATGTCCTAGGTTGGTGAAGGTTTGGCTGGGCAAAGAGATGATTTTGGGTTCTAACTACTATGGCCTCAATGCGAATAAATGTTAGCTGCAAATTAGTGGCAGGGTCATCACGGCCTCGAATTTCCCGTAGATTCCCTCAAACCTAGATGTCTGTGAAATATTTTGCGACTAACATTTATTCGCCATGTGAACATACTATCTTACGACCAACTCCAGGTAGTATGTTACAGGTATTTTTACCCATCGCGCCCCACGCTCTATTTAAAAACTTTAGACGTCAGTAAATTGTCCATCACGCTCACGAGAGCATCCGCCCGAAGGGGTATCATCGAGGTTACTCCGCACCGGGAGAGGTGCCGCTCCGGTGCCGAGTTAGGGATTGAACCTGAAGGCCTCTCTTGCCTTCATTTTCGGACCTACCCGCATAATTAATATAGGGTACCGTCTTTCCAGGCCTTCAATCTATCTACAAGTAGAAGGCTCTTAAGCTAGAGCTCAGATGATTACCTTTACCAAGTGAGACCTTCCAGATTCATCCACCTACTGTGGTACCCCGCAGAGGGAATGATGGTACGTCGATCCGCAGTTGTCAAGCCCAATCTAAGTGGAACTAAGAATAGGCTATGAGAGCCAATCGGACTCGCCCTGTAAGCTCTATATGCATTCTTTGTTGACGTTCTCTGCGCTGGCTTCCACGGTATATTAGATCTGTACAAGGTATGTTATTGCTGCGGAGCAGTCGCCTTGCAAACGATTCATGTGGCTGGCTCCCACCGGATTGTATTCAGTCTCAATCTAAATCCTCCTTTCGTTATAGAATCGACATGGCCCCCCCGCCTCGCATGAGTACCAAGTCCTCAGCAGTAATAATGCAATTCACTCATCTCGCCCTCGCAGTGCTTCTCAACTTCTCTGCTCTTGGCAGCGCCATAGTCGTGTGCGGGGACGCACCCAAATCCTGCGATTATCACGCAATAGAGAAAAGATGGGTAGCGGTGAGTATCGCATGCCTCATAGCTCGCCTTCGATGCTAACTACCACATCTTAAAGTGTGGGAGTAAGGAGAACTCTTGTTTCAAGGCGCCGTGTGATGACAAAAAGCGAACCGGGCATCACTGCTGTCTCAATGATTACTACAATACTGTCACCATGCAAACCACCACGAAGATAGACGAGTACTGCATTCCACGATAGTCTGGTGGAGGAATCTTAGCAGGTACATGTGACGCAACGCTGTGTATATGCGTGAGAGGCTGACAGGTCCCACAGAATCATGTCTTCAAAGTGCAATGACACAGAAAGTGGCACGTTTCTGGCACACTTAGTGGCATGAGATCATGTGGACTTGTTTTCAAGCTGATGGAACATTCGGAACGTCTCGACTGCCCGTTTTGCAGGTGACCAGATGGAGTGGTGGAAATTGTGCTTGCCTTTTTGGGTTCTTCTCGTTGACTTTGGGACGTGGGCTGTCTTTTCATAGTGACTGCTGGGCCATATGGATCAGTATGTCTCTCTTCCGGTCAAAAAAAGGGCAGACTCAACCAATGGCATTTCATTCTTTACCAAGCGCAAGCTTTCTGTGTCCACGCATTTATCTGCACTGTGCCTCCACAACGACGACCATGGAAATCGTCGAACAGGGGATGTTGCGCCCCAATCATCCCAATGTTTTGATGGTTCTAACCAGCTCGCATACTAATGTTAAAATCACACAATACCTAAGAACAGCACCGTTGCCACGAATGCTTCATAGTCCACATACTTCAGTGAGTCCATTCGCGAATCGAGAGGTGGGAGCCCCATAAGCTCTTCGGGCAATCGGGGATATTCGAACAATGAGGTGACTGTTTACCAAGCGGCCTCTGTAATATAAGGTTATTCTCAGAGCTGACATTCAATCAAAGGCCTGCGACGCAATGACCAGGTCTTCTTTGAACACCAGCTATCAGCTATGAGTGAACCCAAAATGAGCCCGGGCCAATATATAATTCTGATGTGTATCCGAGCCCTCATACCCGAGCTCAGCCTTGCATGCTTGCTTACAAACTACGCCTGACTCCAATTTGTTGACCTTTCGAATGTTCCTAACGCCCATTTGGTCCAAAACGCAAAGTGCTCCGACTCCAGTGTGATCAACATTCTTGCTCCGACATGCCTTCTGGTCGTCAGAGCAGTGGTTCCGTACATGGTCATTCGTAAATCGCTTCTGCATCACATCATGCCGATTTCTAGTCCTCCCAGCTCTTCTCGACAGTCTCTCGCACGCGCTTGCCATATTCTTTCCGATTCTCCTTGTACAGGTTCGAGGCCTCAACGTTGGCAGGCGACGACGTATTGGGATCGTTTAGCAGGCTAAGATGATATTAGTCCGTGTGCTGGCCTAGGACATCATGCCGCACTGCTACTCACCTCTGAATGCTCGTCAATATAGCAGCAACGTCATAAGTCGGACTCCACCGATTTTGTAGGATATCCAAGCAAAGTTCTCCCGAAGCGTAAACGTTGGGATGGAACATTTGACTTATGAATTTGACTCCCGGTGGCTTATTGGGGTATGCTTCCTCAAAATGCATGACCAATCTGAAGGTTCCGTCTTCGAAGGGTGTGTCCGCGGGGCCAATTATCACTGCATTCCTATCCGTCCCTTTTAGCTCTTTGTCCTGTATACATCCATCACTACGGCTTCGTACCAAGTCATAACGTTGTCGGGGATGGGAGAAGCGGATACGCCAGCTGGGGGATCCGTCTGCATGCGCTGTAATCTGCCGTCAGTCACTTTTCACAAAGCATTCAATGAGCGAGCAATAACGCCAGCTAAGAGAGGGTTGGGCAGGACCGCGCGAGAAATATCTAGGATCGCCACGTACTTTGAAGTCCCGCATGAGACGGCGGCGAGCTGGCGACGACATGATGGTGGTGAGATAATTTGGGTTTCCGATATAGGTTGAAGAGGTTTCGGGGAGGCTTGATCGGCAGGCTTTATGTAGGTCGGCGATTTGGTGTTCGTGGTGAATACTGTTAGGAGGTAGTAAATGAAGTGAAATGTCAGGTACAATGAGGGGCGAGATTCGGCGTGTTGAATGTCCGCAGGACACGTGATCGCAACCTCAGCCTGGTTGTGAAGAAGTTGAGGCGCGTGCTGGGTAGTTCAAGTTATTTCACGACTTATTTCGAATATGTATTTTGGGAGTCCATCGCAGTCACAGTTATGCTTATCAACTTGGCTGGCGAACCTATGAGACAATCTCACCTTTGTCATCTTAAAGCTAGAGCCACCTCATCAAGAGTATCTTACGTTGAATCTCCGCGACATCAATATCGATAGCTTTTTAGGCATTGTGAAGAGGCGCGACCCAGATATTTAGTGTTGTCATTTCGATCATGATGTTTCAGGTCTCTGAAGTATGCTCGATATGGATGTGTTGTAGATTTAAAGACCGGGTTTTCAGAGATTCCTGGAGATTGCAAGACTGAATAAGACCTTCTTCTCACGGTATTGCTGGCAATCAGATCCTAGCAACTTGCTCTCAGAGAACTGCCAGGTGTTCATTGACATTGATATCGAGCGGAGTGGATCGATTAATCTTTGGTGCTGAGGGTCATTTGTGGTAGAATGAGAATTATGTCGTGAATTCCTCGTTGACGAAATGAAGAGGTCTATTCACTCAATCTCCATGAGACTTGCCCCGATAGAGGGTTGATGGTGAATGTAATTTTCGCGCTTGAAAAATTGTGCGCCTATTTTTTTGGCAAGTAATGGCACAAGATTGAGGCCTAATATGTAGACCCAAAGATGCCCGGGATAAAGTCAGTGGGTCCTGTTATGAAGCGCCAACATTCGCGTCAACCATACTTCAGATCCAGGACGTAATCTAGAGCACCGCCCGTGCAAAAACCCAGCTGTCTTAAGCAATTGTGGAGTGTGACATGTTTGTCGTTGCAATGCTATTCCTCCGTCAAATCGACCACCTCAGTCTCTTTCTCAATTTTGATGAAGCACCGTCGTTTGGAAGATTCATTCGAATCAACCACATCGCTGTCATCCGCATCTTCGGATAACTCGCGCTTGATTGCTGCGTGAAAGCTGGCTCGCTCGGCCTAGGAGAGTACAATTTAGTGAGAACCTCGACTTCGATGACAAATTTGACCTACGAGCTGTCGCTTGTGCTTTTCTTCGGTATTGTGAGCGATACGCCGATTCATAGCCTCCTGTTTCTCTGAGTCTTCTTTCTGTCTCTCAATAAGTCGGACCATTTGCTGCCTAGTCAACTGTTTCACCGGTATCGACTCAAGGTCATCCGGGCGGGGAACGATTAACTCCTTATGGAGATCCTCTACAGAAAACCTTTAGTCATACTGAAAACACAACAGGCGGAATTCGCCGCGATGTTCGACATACCCATGGACCGGTATTTGAACACGAAGTACGCAATTGGCTCGTCGTCACTGTCAATCGGCCTGGAGTGGACCTGAAACCACTCTTCAAATATGGCAGGAGGTGTAACTGGGCTAAGCCTTGTGTATGTCAGCGTGGTCACTTGTTCCACTAAGATGGTGCCTACTCTGTCCGCTGTGAGAGTGATTTTCCAGGATGAGCCTTCTTCAAAATTTTCTCGGGTATGCTGTCTGCATTAACTTCAGCAGCGTCCCCAAATGTAAGGCTTGCCGCGTTCAGATTCTGTTTGTACACTTCGACTCGGTAGACTTTGATGGTTATTTGCCCAAGTCTTTTGCACTCTTCCACGAGAGCTTTTGCATGACTGGAGAGCAGATTGGGTTCCGTTCGATCTACAAGGTATTAGCAAGGTCACTGGTAAGCTCGAAATATTTCGGACCCAGCTCAAGATTCGAGAACACAAACTTGTTCTTTACAATATTATCCCCTGATCCCGATTTTATGCCGTCGATTACGATATATCTGCCTTTCGCATGATGTGCTCTGATGGAGATTTCACTCTCGGATATGAGCCCGTCCACGTCAATTGCGAACTTCAGATCATTCTTCAGGTATGGGAAGTCCGATCTCAAACACATTTGAACTGCGAAATCTACGCCCGGCTTTGATTCAATATACTTCTCAGCGGCGGTAGTTTTGACTTCGGGGACGATCATGTGGTCATTCTGTTGGACATCGGGTCCTCCGAACAAGGCTCGTCTCCCGACCAACGAAATGTCACCGAGGTCCTGCTCTTCGATCATTGGTTCTTCGTATTCTTTGGCGACCTTGCCATCGACCTTGATCTTCACTTCGAGACCCCGTAACTTTGGGTATATCGCCATCGCGGATGGGTATCTTCGGAGGTCGCGTATCACGCTTTACGTGTGCTAATGGCATTTTGGTGAGCTGAGAAATGGAAGAGAGACAGGTGCGATAAGCAGGCAGGAGGGAACGAACGATGAGTAAGAAGTAGAAGAACGAGTTTTGGATTCGAGGTGTGGAATAGAGATGGAGGAAAAGCCGACGAGAGATAAGGCATAAATAAGGTGATGGTATCGCGCCTTATCGATAAGCACGATTGATTAGGTCGCGTAGACACGTGAGTGATATCTTGTGTCGGGTCACCCCCGGCCGTGTGTAGTGAGTCTTTGACACTACTGCCAGGTAATTCGGGTTTGAGATATCATTGCAATGAGCCTCGGTTATTGAAGAAGGTTCAAGAGCGCCAAAAAGAAGAGAACCGTGTTCATAAGCTTTCGCCATCTGGACGCGTCTTCCTTCTTCCAAAACCTTCAACAACATCATCAATTGACTGTGCACTCAGCTGTCACATCCAAATAACATAGCAAAAACGCAGAACGACAGCACGAGTTGGCTAGTAATACCGTTGAATCGAATTAGCCCTAACGAACGACCCAAATCTCCTTGAGCTATCTTTCCCATTACCATCAAATCGTTAATTGTTCAGAAATCGCAGAGGCTCGAGCATTGGTCCGCTTATCGCGAGACGGCTCCTGACACCTCAATCTCGCAAAGGCGGGAATGTCCGCGACAGGACTGAAGCAAAAATGGCGCAGCGAGATTATTGACGGCAGCTTAGCGTTTAACGGAAAAAGCGCGACAGCTGCAATTGTAAGCTCAAAGTTTCCCTTCAGGTATTTGCTCCCCACAAGACTCCCATGGTTTTCACACGTGAATAGAAAGTCAGAAATTTCATGAACCAAGCACGGGTTCTAGGTCGCGGAGTGATAAGACGCACTTCCCATGCGTGTTTCTCCAACTTTGGGCTTCCTGGAACGTAGGGGCTTTGATATCGCTTGGATAGATCTGGCCTGTCTCCAAGTGCAGACTGGAAAATATTGGTGAAAGACCTTAGAATTTTGACTGGAGCAGTTTACCATTGATCTGCATTTGATAATGACAATCAAACCAATCATCTACACGCTATGAGTGGGGTGTCTACATCTTGGCCTTTCCAAGCACGCCCTCTTTCTCACTCAACCATTTCTTCATGGCCGGACCAGTCTTCTCTGGCACTTCGAGTGTCTGCCAGTGCCCACTGTCCACTTCCTCAACTTTGAGGTCCGGCAAAACACCAGCCTGCTGTCCCATATAAATATTCTGCGTCAAGCAGACCGGATCTTTGCTTGCTCCAATAAAGAGAACGGGAACTGTGATGGGAAATCTGTCCTTTGGAATGTCCTTCTCAACATTGTAGTGGTGATTCGCAGCTTGTGCTTTGTACCAGTTCAAAGGTCCTGTGAATCCATCGCGACGGAAGCGGGAGATCCATTCTTCCTTCAACGCTGGGGATTCGGCGTAGGCTTTGACGGGCATTGGTTTCCCTTCACGTATGGATCTCTCGAGAGCACCTTTGTGGCAGAGCAGATCTTCCATTGCATTTCCACCTCCGTAGATACCGGTGTACACTGTCTCCAGGTTATCCTCCAACAGTTTGGCGCCGTAGTCAGAGATAAAGGGCTCCCAATAGCTGAATCGCGGAAGACCAGTAAATTTTTCCATGAGATCGTTGACTTTTGCGAGGTTGAAAGGCTCCATCGACGGGGGCGAGTATGCCACGTTCAAGATAATAACGGCGACAACTCGATCAGGATGCCAGAGCCACATTCGTCCGGCGAGAAATGCACCCCAATCATGACCTATTGAGACGATGTTTTGGATCTTCTCGTGGTCGATGATTTCAATGAGGTCGGTTGTCATACCTTTCGAATCGTATTTTTGCGGGTCAGTTGGTTTGGACGTCCCGCCATATCCAAGCAGATCCGGAGCTATGATTGAGTTTGATAGCTCTAGCAAGTAAGGCAAGACGGGAGCCCAGAGGTTGTGATCATCTGGAAAGCCATGTTGAAGCAAGAGAGTCGGTAGGGCGGGATTTGTGCCAGCATGGTAATAATATGTGTAGGTCAGATCGCGAGAAGTGGTGAAGGTTTTCCTGGTTAGTGTGTCCATTTTGACGAGAGGTCGAGATTGAGGATGAAGATTGCGTTCTGGGCTAAATAAATAGGTACTGCGCCCGAGTGGAACTACTACCAATTGGTGCTCAGCTCCGAGTCTACTCTTTCCGTTGAACCATGCTTGCTAGACAGAAACCTCGGTAGCTCAAGTGGTACGAAGCTGAGTAACACGAGGTTTGTATTACTGAACGCCTGCAATTATGTGTGCTTGTTGAGAGGAGGCTGGGGAGCAGAGGTTTGAATAGAATGACGTTCTATACAGCCCACTTTAGACCAATCCACGAGACTGACGCGTGCCAAAGCTCGCGACAGGGATTACTTGGATCTCGAAGTTCTCCAATGCTGAATCTTCATAAGAATGAGCAAATGCAAAACGAAGACGTGTGCTATATAGCTCTGTTTCAACGCGTTTCCCGCTGCCTACTAGTTGCTGACTCGGGCGAGATATCTATAAGGGCCGTCGCTCCTTCCTGCATCTGTTTTCGCATGAGTGGTAGGTGCGGGAAGTTTGCCAAAAATAAAATGTAAACAAACACTTCAATTGAACATGTTCACAGCTGCAAAAGATAGCCTATCATGTATATATATGCAAGGAGACGTTATACGAGCGAAGACGCCTCTTCGTACTGTCGGTTGTCGTAGCAACTCAATTGCGCTAAGGACGGGAGCTTCGAGCTCACTCATTCCTCAGCTTGAATTCCAACCATCACAACGCGTTTCCCCAATACACCCTGTATGAAAGCTGCCCAGCATCGATACGTACAACACACAATAAGACTCAGACTCGCGACAATATCCTATGGCCAGCTCATGACAGAAGGCAGCATTCGCTACAAGAGCTACAATATAAACACCCAACGACACTACCGCAATGGCCGCATTATCACCGACTCCCCTTCATGCCTATGGAAATGGCTCCAGGATCGTCCGACATGCGCCAGCGAGACCAACCCTCGTACGGAGAGACTCTCCATTATCCGCATTGGCACATTCCCAAGGGTTTTCATCCGGCGCATTGCCTTTACGAAGCATGGGCGTGGGCGAAGACTCGGACGATGACATTCAAGCTCCACCCGTTCTCAGCGCACTAGGTCGCTCGGTCTTAGAATCGCACGGAGAGTCACCTCGAAAAGCCATGCGTCCAACCAAATTACGAATCTCAAGGAACAATTCCCCCTCGAATACACCTGCCAAACAGGATAGCACCACACCTGCCCCGTCATTGCGTATCAAGAGAGTAGGGTTACAAGGCGCACCGGTGCGCAGGGCAAGACGGACGCCGCAGAGCGAGGATCACGAATTGCAACATTCACATTCACATTACAATGAAGCGCCGGCTTCGCAGGATCAGGAAAATTTACCGGTATCATCCATACAAAGACCTGAGCCTGGGTCGTATATCAAGATGGATCCTGGCTCGACTATGAAGCCAGTCGATTCTATCAAGAAGCCAATGGCTGCGCCGGATAGGGTAGCAGTGCATCGAGAACAGCCAGCGCCACCTCGCGATGTGTTGGCTCCCAAGTCCTCGAATACACCTCATAGAAAAGCGCCACCGCCGCCACCGAAGATGTCAGTTTTGGATACTGCTACTGCAGCTGCTGGAGCTGCTACGACGAAAACGAGAAAGAGGAAGATCATGTTTCCTATTAATGGTAAAAATTATACTCAAGTTGGTGGGCGCCTGGGTAAGGGAGGAAGTTCAGATGTATACCAGGTCATGGCCGAGAACTCGAAGATGTTTGCCCTGAAACGGGTCAGGCTTACTGGCGCTGATGAAGGCACCATCATGGGCTTCAAGGGTGAGATCGAACTTCTGAAGAAGCTCAAGGATGAGGATCGTGTTGTCCAGCTCTTCGACTACCATATGGACGAGGAGAAGCAATGTCTTTACGTGGTATGTTCTCTCACTCCTCCACTTGCTTCTCGATGCTAATCGGATGTGACAGCTCATGGAAATGGGTGACTCCGACCTCTCCCGCGTCCTTCGGCTCAAGCACGATCCAGATCAATCCACTGGACGAGGCCCACCAACCACCGGCGTCTTAGACATCCCTTTCACCCGCTACTATTGGCAGGAAATGCTCGCCTGTGTTGCTGCTGTCCACGCTCATGACATCGTGCACTCGGATCTTAAGCCAGCAAACTTTCTGCTTGTCCACGGCCAGCTAAAACTCATCGATTTCGGTATCGCCAACGCCATCGATATTGAAAATACCGTTCATGTTCATCGGGATTCGCATATTGGTACACCGAACTACATGTCACCTGAAAGCCTGCAGGATTCGAGTGCAACACAGGCGAGCATGCAACAATCGTCTGATGCGTCGAACAGCGGCATCCAGGTCTCTATGGGCAAATTGATGAAACTTGGAAAACCGAGTGATGTCTGGTCCCTCGGATGTATCCTGTATCAAATGGTGTATGGTCGTCCACCATTCGGTCACATCGCCAATTCCATACATCGCGTCATGGCCATCATCAATCCAAACGTCGCTATTCAGTATCCCGCCACCGGAGTGGGCGGCGCCAAAGTCCCGGCTGAAGTCAAAAAGACGTTGAGGGCTTGTTTGCAGAGGAATCCAGCAGCTAGACCCACGGTGCAAGATCTGATGAGCGAAAGGGATCCGTTCATGCATCCGGAGTCTTGCAAGGATCTGAGGATCCCCGAGGAGCTGCTCGGACAAATTATTGCGAATGTTGCCAAAAGGTTTGCTTCGAAGGATAAGCCGGCGCCGACGGAGGAGGAAATCAAGGGGTGGGCGCCGAGTTTTTATGCGAAGATCAGAGATTGGGAGGAAGGGTAGCTATAACTCGGCCCGGTAGAGAGGATGTGGCGGACTCCCTTGTTCTTTCTTGTATTCTTCCCTATGTGGATTGGATGTCTCCTTTTTCTTCCTGCATTTTTTTTTTGGCGAGCGCGTTTGGCGTTTGTGCATACCTTCCTCGATGGATGGATGGTTTTACTGTTCGATACTTATCTTTATACCCGGGCTCTTCGCGATGCTTTGGATGACACCTTGTTGCTTGTGGAATGGATTCGATTGGTGCGCTCTTCTCGCCTTGGTTTTTAGCTTAGTGTATGTGCGTGTAGTGATTGCTGAGTGGTGGAGAGACGGGTGGAGAGAAATGGAGTGGAGTGTCAGAACACCTCATCGCATCTCCATGACGTTGAGTTCCCTCTCCGAAAGTTTCGTGTTGTATCTTCCAGTACTAGCGTGGCCATTCTGCTTCCCCTCAGCTTTGATCTTGCGCATGAAACGACATTGGTACAGTGAGCGACTCGTTCTACAGAAATTCGAAGTTGTTGAGTCTCTTTGAGTTCCAGACGAGCAGCTTTGTAAGCGGCTTGAGTGAGGTTTCACTAATGTCGTTGTATCAGTCGGTGTCAACGAAGTCCATTTCATTTGAAAGGTAGATACTTACGAATAAAACATCAGGGCGATTTCTGCTTCTACCACTAGCAGGTCCTTGTGGTGGCCAAAGGGCGGACGTTAGTGTGTTCAGCAGGATGTTGGGTATTTGAAGAGGTGTGACTGCATGCGCAGTCGGATTGAGCCTAAGAACTTGAAGTCATCGATTTGATGCCCTTGACTCAGTCCAGAATTAAAAACTCTCCCTAAGTCCGTCCGTCCGTAGGTAGGTAGAAGGTTGAGTGAGTGAAGAGCAAAAAAGAATGCTTGTGTTGGGGTGCTCGATACTCGAACTGCGAAAAGTAACAAAAGCTCCATCTTTCGAACAGTGATGAAAATAGTGAAACAAAAAGGAAATGCTGGTGGGTAGGGAGAGGCAGGGAGTGGAAGATGAAGGTCTGAAGGGCAGACAACGTAAGGTTACATACAAGCCTAGCATAGCTGACAAGGTAGCTGGAGATTGCCCAGACGCACTCCTGGCTCTATGCCCAACCATACAAATCTCTTATCACACTCTGTCACTGGGTGTCAGAAGCAGATTAATCTCCAGTGCCTCATAGTCACAGAAACTTACCTACAGAATGAAGCGCTGGCGCACATGAGTCGAGTTCGGCTGATTTTCCTGCGCCCATCCACCGAAACAAGGACTACCTTAACCCCTCGGAACAAGGGTTGTAAATACGCCCATTCTGCCGGTATGTACGCAAAGCTATGAGCAAGTGAGCAGGCGCAATGGACAGATTGTAGAGCTGAGTCGGTAGCGATAAAGAGTGCAGGTGATATACAATTATCTAGAACATGAAAAGGACAACCTCTTTTCCAGTGGGTATCAATCAACCAATTCGTCCTTTCGACTGAAGCATCTCATCGATCCGCAACGTGTTATGAATGCTCTCTGCTGCCCATGGAACGTCTCCATGGCTTATGTCCCTATCGCTTATATCTCCATCGCTCATGCAACGATGCCCTTGTCGTTCATTGGATGTCGCGATTTTTCACAACATTGTTATTACAAAGACGCCCTCGGCGCTTCCAGAGCGTAATCAAAGCTAAATTTGAAACGCCAGGACACGCTATCTGTATCTTCTCGCTGCCAAATCTCTCTTAGTCCAGCTCGAATTCCTACTCGTGTTCGACTTCCCTCCGTCTTCTTCCCTTATGGTGTCCTCTGAGCTCTTGCCCAATCCATCTACGCCACCTAATTCTATTTCCTCGAAGAATGTGACTTCAATGCTCTTGGTGATGCCCATGATTTCTAGGCCTTTGCCGCCGACTCCCAGGCCCCTTCGTCCATCGGAGAGACCGAGAAATTGTCGTTGATCATGGCTAGCATAAATCTTCGTCGGCTTCGAAGGCAACCTGATCAATTGTTGGCAATCGGTCGATATCGGTAAGTTTGTGCAGTCATCGTCAATCGAAACTGCCGCGGAAATAGGGCACGAGTATTCTTTGGCTGTCATAGTTGATGCCGAATTCAGGGCCTCGCGATGGTTACCATGCGTCACCCGGGAGATCGCGGACGGCGATGAGCGAAAATGTCCTTTCACATTTCTGAATGCGGGACCGTGCGAGTTCTCGGCGGCGGGGGACGTTATCTCCGTGTAGTTTCCCACATAGTCTGGACGTAGTTTCGGCATAGAAGGAGACTGTGAGAAAGCGTATGATCTTGATTGTTGAGATCGTTTGAGGTCGCCACGGAGGGGGTGTGATCTTGCATAACCGGCCGTCTTCGAGAACCATCTGGGACGGCCTCGTGACGGTAGGAGGGGACGAAACGTGGCGGCACAAGCTGCTGCGATGCCCACTCCGGGTTCGACAATAGACCAAATTGCAATATCAACGGTGGTGTAGAGAAAGTCATCCGTATGCGCCAAACTGGCGATGAAAGGCATACGAATGAGAGTAGCGATGGAGCCAATTGCGGCGAAGCCCAGAATGATAGCGACCAGTTGTTTTTGTTTTTGCGGCAAGTCAGTATCCTTGACAATGAAGTATGGAAGGATACCAAAGGTCCAGTCCGCGATGGAGTTGAGCGCTGCCGATGTATAACTTGTTCCAAGGACGATTGAGGGACCCATGCACGATCCAGAATCTGGAGTCTGTCTCCACCATGCTGATACTGGCTTGCATTGGAAAATAGCGAGGAAGAAGTAGGCTCCGCCGAAGAGTGATGTAAAGAGCATAACGCCACGAATGATCCATAGCTGTGTGCGCTTGGTAGCAACTCGGAGGAGGAATGCTCCGACGGAAACTTTCATCATCGCAGAGGAAAGGATATAGAATAGTTCGCCAAACCACCAGAACTGTATTTCTGTCAATTACGACAGCAATAGTGGGAGTGTATACGAACATGGAGAGCCATCTCAACATCATGAGACGTCAGATCAGACATATGTTTGCCTGTTCCATTGACAACGCTCCCCACAACACTTGCTGCAAACGCAGAGTAGAGACCCTGGCGATGTCAGCGAAGTCAAGATTTTCTGCGCACTGCTGGTCATACCAAAGTCAACACCATCAGCCAATCGTCCAAAGCAAAAGTCCTAAGCATGCGAACTTTAACATATACACGAAGTCCGACAGTGATCCAGGCAAGAAGAAGGAAAACAAGAGTCACCGAGAGGACCTTGTTGCTTCGGTCCTCCATGACGAATGCTCCCGCATTAGGATCTATAGATTCTAGACGATAAAAGCCGCCAATGGTAGGAAAATACGAAGAACGAGTTTAGGAGACGTCGTGCGAGAGCTACAATCGAACAGAGAGTACAGAGTGGATACAAAGAGTAGGCAAGATCTACGTGACTCGGGTGAGGCACCTGGCCGGGTATATTAAGCGTTAAGAGAAGCGTGAGCCATAGCAAAGTTGCCCACAGATATGTTAGAGCTTGTCCTCACGTAGTGGCAACGAGATTCTTTCTTCAAAGAAACGTCGGTGGATGTCTACGTCCCTGGGTCGAGTTTCCAGTATGGGATATGCTGGGGTGGGTTGTTTGCGCACAGCCTGTACTCCCATGTGTTTGTTCCAGAGTAATCTAGATGGCCAGTAGGATTTGTCGAGGCCGATGTCAGCAAGGAACAGCGCTCTCAGAGCTGGGGGCGAGCAGGCGGGTTTGAAACATGTTCTGTGCATGGTTGTACCACTGCTTGGGCTCTTTTGCATGTTGATGCTTCGGCCAAGGCAACAGACCTTGTTCTTCTTGAGTCCTCAAGCCTTGCCGCGGCTCTTCGAACGCCTTTGCAGTGCAATGGTATCATGAATCCATCTCGAGATCTCGCTTCTTCCACAGGCTTGAAGAAGAAGACGGTGGATGCTGTTGAAAAGGATCCTTCCTGCAAGGGAAAGTTGATCATCCCACGCTATGTCACGTGTCGCGGAGCCTCTCCGGAAGCGGCAAGCAGTGGCACTGCAGTGAGGTGACGGCGGGAGCGGCACAGGGAGAGAAACCAATCTGCCCTCAATCTGAAACGCTCCAAATTCATCTCAATGGTCGTGCCATAGTCTGCAATCCAATCCTACGTAGTACCCGCAGAGCAGATCCCCAACACCGGATGACCAGGTGGCCTTGTGCTCCTAGATTGGCAAACCTTGCTCGGAAGTCGGAACACGGCATCTGTAGCTACACAGCACCGAGGTCTCCAGATTCAACAGTAGACGCGGTATGCGATGCGTTGCAAGCCTGTTATTTATCAAATGTGGACGATACGGTACACCTAACCTTGACCGGAAATCGAATCACTACTGATTGGAGGAGCACATTGGCAATCATTTTGAGGAGATGTCTTCACAGTTTGACATGTGCCGCCCGATGGCGAACAAAGAGAAGGTCTTCGAAGACTACTAGTATCATGCTTGCGGAAGTGGGCGGAGGCATTCGCCATGGGTCTTCCACGTGGATTAGAATGCCACAATATACCTAGCACGGGAGAGGTCAAGAGAAGGCTGCACCCTTGGCCAAAAGGTTCGAAAGCTTGTGAGTTTCGAAGTCCGAACGGTATCCAACCGAATCTTTGCAACCTACGGAGATGGAGCCAGAAGCAATCCGACTTCCTTTCTTTAATATCGAAGTTTCGCTCATTTCCCGGCATAACGATGCTCGATGATGGCAGAGCATTATTGAATTTGAGCGCTGTCGGACCGTCTTTCAATAAGATCTGCACACATCTCCAAGGCCCAAACAGACAAGGAGGGATAGCCCCACCGGGATCTTCTCTTTTTTGGCTGATCTCTTGGTGTTTCGGTCAGATCTAGATCAAAGCACGACTTGGACAATGTTTTTATATTAGCCCAAGACGCGGCTCTTCAGGATCCTCGTCTCTTCACGTTTAAAAGTCTGAGTTATGAAGCGAATGGACCTCCCGTCTAGTAAGACATTCTACGAGCTTGGCTTCTAGCATCACGAAATTGCACTGCATATTGAGAACGCTACGGCCTGATACTGGGGAGTGCCAATCACGCATCTGTGGTGTTGTAAATCCGATGACGACGAAGACCACCTCTTCACCAGCTGGTAGAAGATGGATGCAAGCATACTTCCGTCGACGATGAGAATTTGTCGAACACTGTGGTAATGCGAAGAGTATCAGTCGAGAGTTCCATACTCATAATGATTCTAGGCTCCGCGAATTGAGCTATTCTTCACTGGAGATAACCTCGAGATGTAGATCTGAGATGGGCAATCTTTCATTCTCCGAATTTGGGCGAAAAGAGTGAACTCAACTTGGAAGAGTGAACGACCCAGGGTTACCCCGACGGGCCGAAAGCAGTAATTGCAACCTCAACAGACTAAACGTTTGTCGCATGGAATGCGAGCGGTGCCCAAAGGGCACTCAATTGCCATATGGCACAATCTCTGACTCTCACGAATCAATTCTAGTCACGATTTCCTGGGCTTTCAGTCCTCTCAACTATGTTTCAATTTACGGAGCCAACACTCGTTCAGGCAGGAATGACGCGTCAAGTGCACTCCGGGCTTTGGTTGGCAGTTCGTAAGGCGTACGAATTACAGAAACCTACCTTCCAAGACCATCCGGTGTTACACCTCTCAACTAATATACTGAATCAATGGACTCTGCCATTACGATACCAAGATTAAGAGATGGCCAAGCCTATGTCACGTTGAGGACAGGGGTTAGTTCACAAGAGCTCAGCGATGTTCTGCGCATAAGTCAGGCTTGGTGACTGCTGGGGCTGCTTCAAGTAGGTTGTTCCAAAGCCTTGACTTCAGTCTCTTTCTGATTTCACCGAATGCCATGAAAATCTCCGGCGAGTTCGGTAAGACCGCTTGTCTTGGACCACTATCTAGCACACTTAGCTCGGCTGTAGACCTTGCGGTCGAGTTGAAAAAGGTCATAGCAACGGGAGATTTAAAACACCAATAAGAATAGACCAGCAGTCATCTCGGAAATTAATGAGAGGTGGGGGTGGAGCGTTGGGTGTCGTTATCGCAGCGACGATGAGGGCGTTTTGACGCCCAAGCTCACGTTAACTCGATAGTGGATCAAGACTGCAGACGTCGACAAGACTGACTTCATACTTCCAACGTATAAGAGACCCATCACTGTCTTGCAAGGACATTCTGACCAGTTTCCGATGCCGGCATATATCTTGAGGAACACACCTGCACTGGATGTCAATGGTGCCCATGACTATTCTATGTCTTTTCAACTTCAATGTGGTCAAGATGATGACCCGCGATTGTGATGTTGACATAAACAAAGCAAGACAGCCACGAGAGGCTAAATCTTTCCACTCAGCATGAAGAGAAACTCTCCTTCGTCTCACTGCGATGAGTGTAGGTGGTGAAAGTGTCCAACAGCTGAAATCTATGCCGCCAGATTCTGGGTACTGCTCAAACGATTTACAAACTTTATCTCTGCACAGGCTGAGCAGTATTGATGACGTCTTCGCCTCCTTGTCGCCCTGCCAAAGGCAATAGTGTTCTTACCAAAAATCGGCTTGCAGGATGACGAAGGTCTCACTCTCCTTGCTACCGTCTCTGCCGCATCAGACAGCGCTACGACTTCGACGGTCTCTTGCAGATAAGCCCAGGTATCAATGCCAACGATTTCATGTGGACTACAAGTCGCGTCTGCAAAGCTTCGCCGGACACAAGACCGTGAAGCCTGCAGTCAACGTATGCTGGGTTTCACGCTGAAAGTTGTAGGACATACCTCATTTTTGGGCGTTGGAGAACTTCCAAGATAAATTTCTGTTGCGAACGCATCTATGACTTGTCGAAAGAGAGCCAATATGATTCTTCCAGGCAGACGAACTTAGCTGGGCTACTTCGCTTGCCGAAATTAATACAATTGAACACGAACCTGCCCTAGCATTCGAGTTTAGCAAATACTCAGCTTTTCAAGAGGCTCTGGAAGTAGGCAACGATGCTGGAGAAGGTGGTGCCGAGATTCTCGATTGGTCCTCAGCCTCTTGATACTGAAAGTATTGGCAATTTCTTTCCTTTCATTCGAAATTCCTTCACAATTACCTAACAAATTTGAGATCTGGAATCAGACACGAGGTATACTTATCGCGCGGCATTGGTCCTGAAGGAGGATCAGGATTGACTTGGATTCATAAAAAATTTGTGGCCAAAGATGCTAAGGGATTGTCAAAACTGTCTCAATCCAGCAGTCTAGCCATTCCAAGCCCATCAAACAAGGGCAACAAGAATGTATCTAAGCGCTTATCTTCAACTAGCTTCTTGTTGAAGGTATCGATTGCCTCCAGATCACCTGCCAATCGTTAGCTCGAACTGGAAATCAACACGTAGTTCAAGATGGAACAAAAGATGCGGAATTGAAAGCGAGCAGCTGGCACTGACCTTCCTTCCACAACCCACCATTCTTATTCAGATTCTTCGACCAGGGATTGGCATCCGAAGCATCCGCGATGATTCCCCTGCGCAGGATATTATCCGCAACGATAATCCCACCTTTCTTCAGTATCCTCGTCCCCGCGCCCTTTGAATGCTCCAGGATGAGCTCCAGGTACTTGGGATAGGATATCTTATCTGCATCAATGAAGATCAAATCGTAAGCTTCTTGCGATCCCGTCGCTAATTTTCGCAGACTCTCGGCTGCGTCTCCGATCATGAGTTCGCAGTTCTCGATGCCCTCCTTTGCCCATGCTTCTTCGGCTAGTTTGGCGTAGTCGGGACTGTATTCGAGGGCCGTTACGTGGCCGCCTGCACCTACTGCCGAGCTCCAGGCCATCGTGGAGAAACCGATGAAGGTTCCTATTTCGAGGACTGGGAAGGGTAAGTGTTTGATGGGTTGAAAGCTGCAATCGAGAGATAGATCAAGTTGGGATATCTGAGCCATCTACCATTCCAATCGCTTATCAACAGAATGACCAGCAGTGGGGTTGCTTACTTCTTTTGGCACCAAAGGCTTTTGCAAACCACATTTGAAATTGTGCTTGGAAAGGGGATATCATGTAGTCTGACTGCTCATGAGTAGAGCCTAATTCATGGTACTTGGTGATATGAGAAGGGAGAGGTGTCGAGTGCTTGAAAGCATAGTCGCCAACAGCCGTGGCTACTTGCTCGTTGGGGTACAATTCCGTGTAATTCTCCTTCATTATAAAATCCGTTGCAGAGAATCAAGATCAAGAGCAGAAGCAGAGAGAAGTCTTGAAAAGCCAGAGAGTGAGTTTGTGCAACAAAGGCAGATAAATGACACGGAGCCGAATGTCGTGACGCCGACCCAAGAAGAGCCGTTCTCGGCCAGCTTCGGACTGCCTAAATGGGTAATTCATGCATTATAGTATCCAGCATGATAGCTGGGTGAAGTATCGTGGCGGCGGAAATGAATGCCCTAGTCCCACATTTTCTTCTGCGCAAACAAAAACCATAGATACCACATACACACGGACCCTAGGCTTTTACTAGCCAATTAATACGCGATAAGTCGAGGACTAGCCTTACGTGATTTAAGATACTAAATACTATTATCGCGAGTAGAATACTTATAGTCGTCTCTCTATAATATAGTTAGCTATATAAGTTAGCTCCTAGCGTTCTTTACGTATAGAGGTAAGATTTTTAGTATCTAGCTAGGTTACGGTATTGTGACTACGGACGTTCGACGCACTGATTGGCTAATTAATTACTGGGAAAAGTTGTGCGCGTTGTGCATTTGGTGTGAAAGAAATGTGGACCTAGGGCACTCATTTCCGCAAGCACAATACATAGATATCAAGACTCCTTCCGTTGAGTGTGTTGAAATGCTCATACCTGACATATACAGGCGTATGATTTTCCCAAGGTTGTCGTCGTCTGTTCGAAATTTGTCGCCAAAAGTGCATCAGCCACCATGAGCACAACTTTCGTTCACCCCGTCTCGGGTGCATCAGTCCTTCCAATTCTACGAGAACATCTACCATATTCGTTGCCCTTGTACAGAAGATTGCAATTCGAGTACAGAAGTCCTTCGTCCTATGTTCTCGCGACATTCCCACCACCGGACGACCAGAATGCTGGGAGCCACGGAAATTCTCCAAACGGGGAAACATGCTTCGCCATAGCATTTACAGATCGTTCAAGAAGACCAGAGACAGAATGCTGGATATTCTTAAGCAGCGAAGTGCCAGGAAAATGCCCGAATACCGGGCCACCCGCTAAATCTCCAGATGAACCACCGGCCAAAGCATGTCCCGCATGTCGAAGTGCTCTCCTTTCCGTCCTCACCCATATCGGCACACTGCCCACGCCCACCAACATCCACGATCGGTTCGACCAGAAAGACAACTCGTTGATATCTCATCTGGCGAATCCTAGAGTCATGCTTGTGGGCGCTCTCAATACGGCAGCTGGGACAATGCTGAAAGATGCTATACCGGCTGGCATGTTAAATTATATGGATATCTGGTACTTGAAATTTTTATTCAAGACATCAAGATTACCTGACAATGTAGATGCGCCAGAGGGATTCAGATGGGGCAAAGTAAGACCACAAGATTTTGCGCTGGTGAGGAGCAGAACCAGCATACCGCGGCAGGACAGAACTTTGGCACTATTGCCCTCCCTCGCGCTGTTTCCTAAAACAACGAAAGGAGTCAAAGAGGAGGATGTTAGTCCTGTTGCTTGGTCTTTTCTTGGTCCCGATGCCTCGCTCACATCGTTACATTGTGAGCCAGAGTATCGAGGGAAAGGGTTCGCGAAAGTTTTGGCGAGGAAACTTTTCAGGGAAGGAGGTTTTGGCAACAGAGTAAAGGATACAGAGGAAGAGATAGACGGCGGAAGGTGGGCGCATGCTGATGTAGCATTGGACAACGTCGCTAGCCAAGCTGTCTGCAAGGGCTTAGGGGGTGAAGAATCTTGGAATGTCGTATGGATACGAATCGATCTAGATAGAGTTGCAAATATGGCTCTCTGATACACAGTGTAAAGATGTCAGCGGCATCGTCGACTTCTATGCACGAGGAAAGCACTTAAAGCCTATTGCTAAAGCTTCATATCGGAGTACAGGCACCTTTCACAATGATTACAGGATATTGGGCTGGATAGTAGCTTCTTCAATCCGTCGCTCACGAGACATCGTCGACGACTGTTTCCCACGTCTGACATTCATGGACACCTACTCGAACAATATCCGACATCTAATTGTACAAGTTTGCTGAGAGTTTGCTACTTAAGCAGATATGCTTCATCCTGCGCGCGATCTTCTCCTTTCACGATATATCCTCGCTTGTACTATCCAAAGCCTTCGCAAACGTTCTAACTTTCTCCAATCAGGGAACGACTACCGATAGGTATTGCGACAGTTCAGCCTTCACTTTAACGCGCAGCAACTCTGATATGACGAACCTGGTTAGTGGTCCAAATACTTTGAGGCCTGCCTTACTCTACTGAAAAGAAATGTGTATCAATATATAGCTTTGAACAGGTAATGACTGGCTTGTGAAGCTCAGAACTGTTGATCAGCATTCGAAGCGAGCTACCTGAGATTTATATCCTTGCCACGCTCAACGCTGAGATTCGGTCGTTAGGGAACATGTATACTCTCATCCGGCTCCCGTCCGCTACAGCTCTCCGCCTCCTCGTCCTTCTTAGAATAGTGCAGATCATAGTTCGTGACCTCTTTCCGTTGCTACTTCCAACGAGTCTTATCTTCTCTTCACACGCGCCATCCCCTCAACAAGATGATGAGCTCAGTTAAGCTTACCATTGACTTTACTTCACTGAACGAGACTCAATTTACGCTCTGCCCAACCAGAAACCCCAGCCTGCAACTCCGACCAGAAACGTGGAAGTTCCCCTTCGAGCATGTTAGCACCTCGACCCTTAGATTCCCTCGACAGGACGAAGAAAATCACGAACCAGAATCCCACAAGTCTTCCATAGCCACCAGTCGGAGGTTTCTTCCACAACAGTCCAACCTCAACATGCGCAATCCTCACAGCCAGCAACGCCCCCAAAGCGAGGTCCAAGGTACTCTTATCCGCACCATTGAGCTCGGCAGCGCCCGCCAGTATCAGCGCCAACGGCACGTACTCTAGGAAATTGGCTTGCGCTCGGATGGCGGTGTGCAGGGGATCGGTGAGGACATTCTGACATCCATGTGAACGATCGCCCATCCATGTTTTGGTTGCGAATCTCTGTTTTCCGACGCGGAGGGCGAGGGAGAGGTAGTAAATGGTTAATGGTAGTGCCCATTTTGCAGTTATGGGGAGGAGAGGCGCGTGGTGCTGACTGAGATCTGCGAGATTGGACATGGCTGCTGGGAATTGATGAAGTTGGTGGTGAGCTCCAACTGATGGGAGAACGAAATGTGTGTGTTGAGGGAGTAAACGCGAGGGGGATCGAACCAAGTTGAATTGTTGAGTATCATGCTCGTATTGCTTACGTGAGGATTCAGGGGTGTTGCCAGTCCATGTCTTGACCAAGTGATAGACTGAAGGATATTTGCGAACAAGGGTAACGACAATTATCGCGGATCAGGCTTGCCCAGACCTTGAACGAAGCATTAGATTTGAATCTCTAGGAATGTTCTGTACTCGTACACAGTAGACAATAGATTGGTAATACTAATTGTTGTAGTATCTGCAACGCCAAGATTGGTGACCATACTGTCTGTTGGGCACGGCAGTTCTTGACACTTTCTATGCTTTCTGAATTATATCCGCAGCTGTGATTAAGACACCATGATACCCTCGCCGTTCCTGAGAGTGATCCAGGTTTGTCCAGCTACAGTCTCGTCATTTGAATCTGCCTACCTGTTCAATAACCACATAATCCGGTCAGCAAACTTCCACATCTGAATCAATGAACCATGCCGGTGATTCTCTAGACAACATCAATCTCGCTATGGCCCTTACAATGTTTGCGCTACCCAATGTCCAGCCCAGCCTCGCCCGACTTCAATTTTTTGCGTGTGTATTTGGTGGCAATACTAGCAAGATGTTCTCGACACACATCTCAGCCTTTCAGAACCCAAGGCTAGGTATGGCTATCCAGGCGACCATCTTCGTTGACATGGGCGGGATGGAGCACGAATCGCGGTTTGCTCCGTGCGATTGCGCCAGAGGTGACTCCATGAAAAAATGTGACATGTCGCTTGCGGGATTGAATTACATTGTTTCAGCATACACGGTAAGGGAGGCCCTCGATGCTAAGGACTTTAGATTAGTTATTAGTATCAGCAACATCTACATTGAGGCACAGGAAGGAATTGGTACTCACTTGAATAGCAGTTTGATAAATCTGATTCTTGGTATACATTCGTAGCATGCCGTTAGCACCAAAATTCTTGTTGAGGTTGAAGACATCTATCAGTAGTCCAGCTTCACAGAGACTTCCTTGATCTCATCCGCCTCTCGAGCCTTTCTGCGGTAGGTCTTTTCATCTCCGTCGGACAAAAAATTATCAGGGTCTTGTTGAGCTTCATTGAGAAATTGTTTCTTCCTGGGCTCATCCAGACTTGAGCTAGAGTTACGCCTTCGCTTGGCTTGCTCTACGGCAGCCTCGGCTGTCTTCTTCTTTCCTTTGGTTTTTCGAGGTCTCTTCTTCTTGCGAACCGATTGCTGTCTATCATGTTTCTGAGTATTCTCAATAACGGGTACTGGGACGAGTTCGCTCTCGCTTCCTTTCAGCCTGTCTTCGTCGTCAGCGGCTTGCGCCTCTCTTTCCTTGATAAGAGCTTGAATCTCGCTGTGCCGGAACATTGCAATTTGTTCGTCGGTAAGAGTCCGCTTTACACCGTCTGAATAGTAGCCGAGACCATCATCTTCTTCTTCTTCATACTCCTCATATTCAACCTCTGTCTGTGCTTGGATGAAGAACTGCAAAGGCAATGGTCCATTGCCGAAATGTTTTTCGTGGAAAGTCGTCAGATCATGCTGAAAAGATCAGTGAGTATCTGGCATAAGCTGTGTGCTGGAAAGACATACGTACTTCTGTAACAACTGGAACATGTAACCCCTTGACGCTCTCGTATTGAGCATCTACAGAGTTTCAACAAAGGATTTATCGGACTGTGGAGTGACTTACTATCGCCCGTAAAGAGAGCCATAATCACTTTGTACGACTGATTGTCAGCTTGCGATATCGTACTAGCATTCTGACCGGATTTGACGCGCTGAGTGATAAAGTTGAAAGAGCAAAAGTCTCACGCGTTGGAAAAATCGCGCTAACTCTCTCAATCTCGTGACTGATGACGGAAGGGTCAAGGCAGATTGAAGTGTCTGGCTATTACCTCGTACCTCCTAGTCCCAGCTTCCACTTCACAAACACAATACAGACGCTTTACAATGCGTATCTCCTACTTATCTACCTTTTCAATATTAAGTATATCTACAGTAGCAGCCCGTCCCCCACCTTTCACAACCTATCCTCACCCAGTGGAAGACAAGCAATCCCCCGCGATGACCGAGCCCGAACTCTCCACAGGCAATGGCCAAACAATATCAGACGTCCTCCCACGCAACCAACAAATATCCATCTTCACCTCCTTCACACGCGACATCGCCTCCATAAGCACGGGCTTCGAGTCCACAGTCCAGAACTTCACGGTGCTCGCGCCCGAGGACTCGGAGATCAAGAAATTGCCGAGAAAGCCGTGGGAGAATCCGGGCGATTACAACGCGTTTGGAGAGAGCGCATACGAAGGGCAAAGTGGCGCGGATAGAGCTCAAGATAATCTGAGGAAATTTGTGGAGGCGCATGTTGTGCCGTCGAGTCCGTGGAAGGAGGGCGAGAAGGTGAAGACGCTAGGCGGGCGGGAGGTTTGGTGGGAGAGGAAGGATGGGAAGAGTCTGATACAGCCGCAGAGTCTTGAGGTGCTGAGCGTTGCGGACAAGGTTTCGAATGGAGAGGTATGGATTTTGAAGGGTATCTTAAACTATGCGGCGTAACTTGGTTTATGGTCATGATATCGCGGGTTGATTGTGCGATGTTTAAATCCGAATTACGAATACGCATTGGTGCATATGGAGTCTGAGGACATGGTTATTTGGGTATAGGCATAATAGCCGGGTATTGAATCCATTCTCTAGCAGATATCGCCATTCACATAGCTCCTTTCGCCAACTCCGCAACAGAAACACACAATCGAGAACTGCGCCCCTCTACAGAACACGAAATCTTTAACCCTTGTAGTCGTAGACCAAGCGGCTTCGGATGGTCTTGGAACCCTTCTTGACGACGACGTTCCTGACGTAGCGATACTCGTCGTTGACAACCGCGAAACCCCAGATCTGTGTAGCGGTCCATCCATTCGTCAGGGATTCGGCGTGGGACTTGATGACCTCGTCCTTTTCAACGGTGCTTTGGCACCACCCTTTCTTGAGGAAGGCCTCATCTTCATCGGAGTCCTTGAGCTCGGAGAGCTTCTGCCACGTCGAGATACTCTTCACAGCGCCAAAGACGTGGTCTTCGTGGTCGTTCCATCCACTCTCGACAACGCGATGCTCAGATGTACCCTTGATACCTGCTGTGCCTGGCTGCTCGATGTCGATGTGAACCTTGCCATCCTGTTCGTACTGTTTGACGATGAGGGTAACGGTGATCATGGAGATGGCTTTGCGAATAATCCAGCCAACACCCTGCAGAGATAGGATCGCATCGGGATCGTCAGATAAGATCTTGTTCTGTACCACGATTAGTGCTACTCAAAGATAGTATGGAAGTCAAATTTATACCATACACCATGTGCCATTAAGGTCGCGGATGGTTTTCTCCTGTGGTGCGGCCATTTTGAAGATTCGAGGTACGGGTCCTTTGAGAATGATAGCGATGCAAGGAAGAAGTAGGATCTGTGAACTGCTGTCGTGGAAGTTGTGAACAGAATGTGTGACCAACCCAGAATGGCGGTTGGGCTCCTTTTGATGTTGAACTTCTCAACGCTGAGAAGGAGCGCAGGGCCATATGCTAAATTACCATGGTATATAGGTGCCCTCAGCAAATTACCTAGGTATCGTGTACTCGTAAATGCGCGTTCGACATACGCGCTTGATGCATGTGAAGTAGATCTCGGTTCCTGGACCCGCTCATTGGCCTTTGTCAGGGTTGCGGGAGATGGGTTGTTGGATCTACACAATATGTAGGATGTTCCATGTATCCGTACGGGGGAAACTAATAGCTCCGAAGCACGAGCAGTGATCAAGAAATGGCATCAGAGCCAAGAGACTGCCCGTGAGAGTGCGAGGGCGCACGTAAAGAACGAAGTAGTCAGCGGATAGACATCTGAATATGGGATGTGCTTTTCATGTGTCTAGAATACGATGAAGAGCCTTGTGCTTCAGACTGGAACCGAAAAGCGGCATGCGCTGTTTCTATGGCTAGAGGAGAGAAGGAAATTCCAGACGAAAGACGTGTTTGGAGCAGAAAACAGCGGCAGTTAAAATTCTTGAGGTTGCATTGTTTGGTTGGCCTCAGCGAAGAATGTTCAGATTCTGCTATGGTAGTGACTGCATGGAGACAATCCAAATGCAAAGAATAAAGAGAATATCATGGAAGACAAGGAGAGTAAGAAATCCTGGTAATAAGATGTTCTGATTTGAGCTACCTACTTAGCCGCACGGTACTGCACGTGCCCTGGCGACTACGCGTCGAACCGAAGACCATTCACAATTCGACGCGCCTGAACCCCAATCCACAACCACAACATGTCTTTCTTCGACATACGCGCCCGAAAAGCTGCCGCAGAAGCCGCCGGATCCTCGAAGAAACCCACGAAACAAGAGCCAAACCGATTGCAACCATGGGTGGAGAAATAGTGAGTGAGACTGAACCTGCCAGCCATCCTCTCTGCTCAACTTTTTGTTTACATACTAATCGCAAATTTTTCCAAACAACAGCCGGCCAAAGACCCTCGACGACGTTACCGCCCAGGACAACACAATCACAGTCCTACGACGAGCCCTGCAAGCCTCCAACCTCCCCCACATGCTCTTCTACGGCCCCCCAGGCACGGGAAAGACGAGCACCATCCTCGCCCTGGCCAAAGAGCTCTACGGGCCCGAACTCACCGGCACGCGGGTCCTCGAACTCAACGCCTCGGACGAACGCGGTATAAGCATCGTGCGGGACAAAGTCAAAAACTTCGCGCGGCAGCAACTCTCGAATCCACCCGCAGGACCGGCTGGCGTCGAGTACAGGAAGCGGTACCCGGTGCCGCCGTTCAAGATCATTATCCTGGATGAGGCGGATAGTATGACGCAGGATGCGCAGAGTGCCCTTAGGAGGACCATGGAGACGTATTCGAAGATCACGCGGTTTTGCTTGGTCTGCAATTATGTCACGCGTATCATCGATCCGTTGGCGAGTCGGTGCAGCAAGTTCAGGTTCAAGAGTCTGGATAGGGAGAATGCGGGACAGCGATTGAAGGAAATCGCCGAGTTGGAACATGTCGCGCTCGGCGAAGGCACGGTGGACGCTTTGGTCAGATGTTCAGACGGTGATTTGAGAAAGGCAATCACGTTTCTGCAGAGCGCTGCTCGATTAGTGGGCGCGTTGAGCAAATCCGGTAAACCGACAGACGACAATGAAATGGACGTGGACAAAGCAGTGACGGTACGGACGGTGGAGGAAATAGCAGGTGTAATCCCCGACGCCACGATCAATGGCCTTCTCGAATCCATCGAACCGCGAAGAGCCGTGGTCGTCTACGAACCCGTCGCCAAATGTGTAGAAGACATAGTTGCGGATGGGTGGAGCGCGACCCAAATTCTCGCGCAAATGTACGACCGCATCATTTATGATGAAAAGATCTCAGACGTGAAGAAGGGCAAGATTGCCATCATCTTTTCGGAGACGGATAAGAGGTTGGTGGATGGAGCGGATGAACATCTTACTATACTGGACCTCGCTCTGAGGATTGGGGAGATATTGAAGGCTGGATGAGAGATAGACTTGCATCGTAATATATGATCTTTTCCGTTACAGGGGCAGACTGCATCCTTGACCTTGTTATTGGGAAGGCAGAATATCTCACTCTGTCCATTTGTCGCAAGCGAATAGATGTGGACATGAGACTGTGCCGTGAGATTGTAGAGATGGAATGAAGACACATACTTAGTGGAAAAGATTGAAGACTAATACTTCTACACTCTCGAAAACTCACCGAGCGGAAGGAAGAGAGATGATTTTATCTGTTTCCAATTACTAACTAATATACAGCAAGACCATTACCACCCTTCTCAAAGAACAAAAACTGAAAATCGTACAAACATGATATCCAACCAAACATGAACGCTAACAACAGACGCCAACAAAACCAGACGATACATGAGCAAAATCCGCATGAAAAATCCACCAAATTTTAGTAGCCAGAAACTTCACTGCCATCGCCTATTTTCCAAATCGAGGGCGAACTTACTTTCCACCAATCAAACCACCAACAAGCGGGATACTGCTCACACCACCCTTCTTCGCATTAGTCTTCTTCTTGCCGCCTCCGAAAAGACCACCAAGTCCAAGACCGCTGAGAAGTTTGTCGATACCCAAACCGCCGAGCAGACCATTGACCAAACCGCCAAGTCCAAGACCACTGAGCAGACGCCCAACAAGTCCGAGTACACCGGCAAGCAGTAAGCCAACGGCAGCAAGGATCTGGAACAACGGTTCGGTGAGAAGTCCCCAGAGCGGGTTCAACTTCTTCTTGGCGTGTGGCATGTCGTTGAGCTTCTTCTTTGCGTTGTCAATTGTTGTGACGACTGTCGTTGTGAGTTCCTTGAGTAAATCTGCAAGTCTGTATTCTTCTGGTGTTGCTTCCTTGGTTCCGGCACGGCCCTTAGCTTGGGCTGCGATGCGACCATCTGGATCTAGGCCGCGAAGTGAGCCGTTGCATTCTTGCAGGATGCGGGAGCCTTCTTCGATGAGTGGTTTAACATTGTTGACGAGTTCCTCTTCGTCAAGTTCCTCGCGAGGGGTGCGGTCGGCGGCTTCGATGTACTGGGAAAATGTAAGTCTTGGGACAAGTAAGAAGGGGTCTGTAAACACTTACATCGGTGATTTGCTTGCACACAGGTTGCATGCGCTCAAGAGTTTGCTGGCAGATGGTGGCCATTTTGTTAGCAATCTCAGCATCCTCTTTCCTCTGTCGCTCCTCATCAGTCTCCTCTTCTGGCTCCTCCTCCTCTTCGGCAATGTTCTCGAGAAGAGTGACCTCGCCGACCTTGTTGCCATCATTGTCAACCACATATCCATTATCATCAATCTCGAGCCCAACACAATGACCAAGATCGCCAGCAGTGAGTCTTCCCATGACATCGCCATTCTCGTCGCGAACTTCTCCATCCTTGTTGACGCGACGGCCTGACATTGGGTTGATATTGCGTTGCTTCTCTTCAGGCTCCCAGCGCTCAGCCTTGCCAATGGAGTTGCCGTTCTTGTCGGTGATGTCACCATCCTCATCGACCTTGTGGCCGACGAGCTTCTTGACATCACCCTCGATGACACGACCGATGATATCGCCAGCAGGAGTCTGCACCGTGCCGTCTTTTTGGACGACAGCCTCGTCGAAGCCAGCGAAAGGACCTTCAGGTGCAGTGTTTGCACCCTTGGAAAGCTCAGCTCTGCCAATGACATTGCCAGCGTTGTCCCAAATCTGGCCTTGGCCGTCGACCTTCTTGCCAATCATAGCCTTGACATCACCTTCAGCAACATGTCCGAGGATGGTGCCGCTGCTGTCGACGACGTTGCCGGCCTTGTTCACCGTGCAACCTTGAAGGATAGACAGGTCGGCTGGGGCTTCCTCCTCTTCCTCATATGGGTCTGCATGACCTTTGACATTGCCGTACTTGTCAATGATATCACCATCCTCATCAACAGCGTGCCCAACAAGACGCTTAGGATTGCCTTCGACCAGAATGCCGACAACATTGCCATCTTCGTCCTCGACCTTGCCGCCTGCGACCACGCGAAGGCCCTCGTAACCAGCGAATGGTCCTTCGGCTTTGTTAACACGCTCGTTATCCGGTAGCACCTCGCAACGACCAACCACCTTGCCAGTGTCACCGTGGATAAGACCTTCTTCGTCGCAGCGACGACCAGC
This sequence comes from Venturia effusa, assembly GCA_007735645.1. Lineage (NCBI taxonomy): Eukaryota > Fungi > Ascomycota > Dothideomycetes > Venturiales > Venturiaceae > Venturia > Venturia effusa. The sequence goes on along the minus strand of CP042185.1, from coordinate 1,547,934 downwards.
GAGTTCCTTGACGTTACCTTCGACGAGACGACCAATGGGAATGCCATCTTCTCCGACAACAAAGCCTTGTTTGTTAAGCACTTTGCCGTTGAGGATCGAATTGTCAATTGGCACCTCTTCTTCGGGCTCTTCTTCTTCGAGAGGCTCGGCGTGACCCTTGACGTTGCCGTATTTGTCGATAATATCTCCATCTTCGTCGACGCGGAGTCCGAGCAGGCGTTTGGGGTTTCCCTCGACGATCTGACCGACGATATTATCGTCTTCATCGGCGACCTTTCCATCAGCAACGACGCGCAGGCCCTGAAGGCCACCGAATAGACCTTCTGGCTTGACCTCGCGCTCGTCTTCAGGAATGAGCTCGACACGGCCAATTACCTTTCCGGAATCGTTCCAGAGCTGACCCTCCCTGTCAAGTTTCCTGCCGGATACCTCTTTGACGTTGCCTTCGATCAGGCGAGCAATTGGTACACCCTCATCACCAATAACAAAGCCCTGCTTGTTGACAGTCTTTCCAGCAAGGAACGAAAGGTCGACAACCTCTGGAGGGGCCTCTTCCTCGACTTCAGGTTCCTCCTCCTCATATCGCTCAGCGTGTCCGACAACAGAACCCTTCTTATCAAGAATGTCTCCATCCTCATCAACAGCACGACCGATGAGCTTCTTGTAGTCGCCCTCAGTCACCTTGCCGACCCGGTTGCCATTCTCTTCGACAACGTACCCGTCTTTATCAACAACGAGGCCTTCGAGACCGGCGAATGCACCCTCGTCGTCGTTGTCTTCGACAGGGACAGTTTGCGCACGGCCGATGACATGGCCTTTGCTGTCCCAAAATTGACCTTGGTCATCGCAGGCGGCTCCCATCTTAGAGAGTTTCTTGGCGTCACCTTCAACTAGTTCACCAACAATGGTTCCCTCGGAGTTGATGAGCTTGCCAGCCTTGTTGACTTTCAAACCTTCCAAGACAGAGAGTGGCGGGAGCCCATCGCCTGCCTCTTCGGCGTCTTCTTCAGCTCCCTCAACGCCCTCCTCGGCGCCTTCGACAGCTTCTGCGGCATTCTCCTCGGCACCTTCGCCACCGTCGACATCATCAACGGCGCCCTCAGCACCTTCTTCAGGCTCAGCTTCAGCAGCATCAACAGCACCTTCAGCGCCATCAACAGCACCTTCAGCGCCATCAACAGCACCTTCAGCGCCATCGACACCTTCCTCGGCTTCTTGCGGCAACGTCTTGACGCGTCCGATGACTTTGCCAGATGCATCAAGAACCTCTCCTTTGTCGTTGACCTTCTTGCCTTTGCAAGCGTCGAGATCACCATCAACAAGCTCACCGAGTTCCTCGCCGTCTTCGTTGAGAATCTTGCCCTTCTTATTGACTTTGAGTCCTTCGAGGACTTCAAGACCAGGCAAGTACATGCCAGGCTCGACATTCTCGCCTAGCCTCTCGTGAAGTTCCTTCATGGCCTCCTCGGCAGCTTCACCAGGAATAACCTTGACGCGGCCGACAATATTTCCATCTTTGTCGAGAACGTCACCTCTGTCGTTGACCTTCTTTCCGGCGCAGGTAGCTGGGTCACCATCGACGAGCTCGCCAATGGGTTCACCCTCGCCATCGAGGATTTTGCCCTTCTTATTGACCTTGAGGCCGTCAAGAATGCGGAGATCAACTTGAGGCATGGCGGCGATGATATCTGCAGCACCATCAGCAAGTTCGACCTTGCCAATAACATTGCCTTCTTCATCAACGACTTCTCCCTTCTCATTGACGGTCATTCCCTTCACCTTCTCAATGTCTCCTTCTGCAAGCTCGCCGAGGACATTGCCTTCTTCGTCGACAATTTGGCCTTCAGAGTTAATTTCTTGGCCTTCGAGTGCGTCGATGCCAGGGAGTTCGTCGACAGCGCCGTCGATGGCCTCGCCAATCTCCTCTTTAGCACCTTCGGCGGCTTCGGCGGCCTCACCAGCAGCGCCCTCCGCATCGCCAGCAGCGCCCTCCGCATCGTCAGCAGCACCTTCAGCCTGGCCGGCTGCGCCCTCAGCAGCGTCGGCGGCATCCTCAGCGCGTTCGGCAGTATCCTCGAGCTGATCGGCGTATTGGGATAACTCAGCAGCTTCTTCGAGGACTTCAGCACGACCGATGACGTTGCCGTCCTCATCAAGGAACTCGCCATTCTCGTTCATTTCCAGGCCTTGAAGATCTGCCGGATTGCCTTCGGTAAGTTGTCCCACTTGGTCGCCGTCTTCGTTCCAAACGTTTCCGGCATTATCGACTGTGAGGCCTTTTAGAATGCTGATGCTTGGTATCTTGGTCGGCTCAGCGTTCTCTGCATCCTCCTCTGCTTGAGCGGCCAGCTCTTGGGCCTTCTCAGGCAAAAGTTCGCAACGGCCGACGAGATCGCCATCATCATCTAGTATCTCTCCATCGTCGCCAATGGTGAAACCAGCGAGATCTTCGGCATCACCCTCAGCGAGCCTTCCAATCGGGTTGCCTTCTGCATCATTGATAATACCTTCTTCATTGACTTCGAGTCCTTTGAGAATGGATAGGTCGATGCCAGTCGTTCCCTCCGCCGTGTCCTTGGCGTCTTCGGCGGTGTCGTCCGCAGTTTCTTTGACTCCATTAGCGGCTTCCTCAGCAGTGTCTTTGGTAGACTCTGCGGTATCTTCGACAGTGCCTGTCGGGTCCTCTGCGACATCGCCAGTGGCGTCTTTAGTATCTTCAGCTGTTGACTCGGCGGTATCTTGAACATCGTCGACCGTTGACTCGGCTGTAGCCTTGGCGTCCTCGGTGGTCGATTCGGCTGTGTCTTGAGCATCCTCTGCTGTGGAATCTGCAGTGTCTTGGACATCGCCAGTAGTCGATTCGGCTGTGCCTTTGGCTTCGTCTGTGGCTCCCGAAACATCGCCCTTAGCAGCTTTGCTGGCTACGCCCGCCGCCTTGGATCCTAGGCCTTTGGCTGTTCCGACAACACCATTTGTCGATGACTCAGCCTCGTCGTCGTCGTCTTCTTCCTCTTCTCCAGCTGTGTCATCGTCGCCAATGTCACCAGCCTTTTCTGTCGCATCGTCGGCGGTGTCTTCTGCAGACTCCTCAATGTCTTCTTGCGCACCGCCGGCGGTCTCCTCGATTTCGTCATCGTCGATTGGGGATGGGTCCGCTTCCTCAAGCTCTCCGCCTGCTTGGGAGACCTTGCCGCCGACGTCTTCATCATCATGATCACCTGATTCTTCCTCGTCGTCTTTCATCTCGACTTTGCTAGGCTCGGGCACCTTTTCCGAAGCGTCCTCGGCCTTCTCGGTGACACTTTCCTTTGATGGGGTGTCGACATCAGGTTTTGATGCCTTTGGAGCACTAGGCGTTGATGGTTGTCTCGAGGTGTCTTGTGCTTTTTGGCCCACTGAGCCTGTGTTTGGTGTCTTGCGAGAGAGTTTGGTGGGGGTTTTGGGAGCTCCCGTCTTTCCAGCTGCTGGTGATGGCGCCATGCTTGCGGCGGAATTGGGGGGTTGGGGGTTAGTGAGTTTAGAGCGTCTGGTACGTGGAGTGATTTTTCTTTCTGGGGTAGGGGGAAAACTGTAGTAGGTGTAGGAATCGCTCATGTAATTACAGTCGATGGTGGACTGGTGGAGGTAGAAGAGTTTGGGAATGGCGATGAAACAGCGAGGTCTTCTCTATTAATGGGATACTGGAAAATTATGAGAGACGATGACGTCGGAAAGAGTTGAGCATGGGTAGCTCTTGGGGAGAGCTCGCGCCTCGTGGCTGGGATAGAATGCAGTGACTGCAAAAGCAACCGTGGGCTCATTCAGGAATCAAGTTTTCCAATCAGCCTTGCGGGGTTCATCCAAGTTGGGAATTGTCATTGCGTCACACCTGAGGAAGAGGTGCGACAGGTATGGCTGGACGTGGTGAGATGGGTGTACGTGGGCAGTCATTGGCCAATCGTGCATATATCCTGTACCCTCTTTCACATCAGCGCAGAGGAACCCTCGGTAGTGCATGGTGTCTGCTCCCAGATGGGAAGAAGGCTTTGAAAAGGGCAGAGGAGTACTTGAGGCCCAGATGACGACGAAAGCTCACAGGTGGATAGACGAAGAGCATACGGGACAAGGGAGCATCCCGAAAACTTGCAGTGAGAGTAGGTCGAAACCTTGTTGGCAACCTTGCCTTGTTTGTCGATCTTCCGGAGGATTCACCAATGGGACGGGACTGGCAACCATGGTACGCGCCACAACTGCAACGGGAAGATTATGGCGATTTCCAAGGCTGGCCGCTGCACAAGAGTTGAGGTGGGAAATGCAATGAAATTGGAATTTGAACAGGTTTGCGCTCAGGGGAAAGGGGGCATCGCGCAAGCTGGCAGCGGCGTCTCATACTAACAGTAACTAAAGTGTCTTCGCGGCTGTACCTGCGGTGCATAGCAGCACGCGCGATGCGGACGGGAGGCTGTAAAGGGTGTGGTATGGAGAATGTTGCTGCTGTGTTTCAGCGACAATATCTGGCGACGTCATCTTGGCAATGAAGTTGGCAGCGCGGCAGGGAGTCCCGAGGTGGAGAGACTGCAGGTGGGCTTGTGCTCGGTCCCGGTGCCGCTGTGTGAAATCCCCATTGGTACGATCGACGAACCTGTGGCTTTGCTGGGCAGCCTTGCGATGCTGTTTTTGGTCAAGAAATTGTCCGAACTCAGTAGTAGTGTGAGCTGCGTAGTAGTAATCATCGATTCCATCGTGATCTGTCTCTGACTTCTCACTTCCCAAGCCCAAGAGCGACTCCCGCATCCTGTCCGTTCCCCTTCATTTAATCAAAGGACGAAGCGAATACACATGTTGAAACAGCCACGGAGCTGACGGCGTGTTCCCGAGTTCGATGATGCACGCGACGCGTCTGTACCACACGAGGACTCATTACATTACCAGGCCATGACAGCTGTGTGCCACCATTCAATATAACATCCAACTGGCAAGGTATCGATTCGTCTGTGGAGCCCGTCGAGTGGCCAGAACTGAGTTGCAGCGTGCGGGTGGAAAGCTGCGGAAGGAATCCATGTACAGTGCGCTCCATGGTACTTTGCACCGACGACGGAAAGATTATGGCTCTGACTTGCCGCTCTTGATGTGTAGGCACTGGATCAAGCAGTAATTTCTCGCCGGCGCGTGTGTTGGTGAAAGCGTAAGAGAACTGCGCGACAGGTATATGTTACCGTCGTATCGGGGTCGGGGGCATCGAAAGTCGAATATGGGCGTGTGGAGAAGCTGCCTTACTGCCTCAGCTCACTTCAGGTTCTCACGATGCAAGTTATTAAGCGAGGTACCGTACGGTAAGCGGATTGTCTTCGGGCTACTCAAACTCGCTCCTCAAACTCGGATGTTCCGTGTATACGGGGTCAGGAGATTATCGTAGCGTAGTTACTATGCTACACCTATTTTATTAGTATAATAAAGATTCTTCCTAACGGTTTATATACGTAGTATTAACTATAAACTTAACTTAACTTACTACTATTACTACTTCCTAATTAGGCCTATATACGAAGCTTTAATCGCTTAATCTTATCTTAATTACGATACTAAACTACTATTTATACCGTAATCTCTAGTATAGCCGTAGCTAGGGTACCGTAGAGGCTCTAATTAACCTAATTACCCTAGATATTAGTATTATTAATCTCGATACGGATTCCTTGTTACTAGATATTATATAGCTATAGCTATATAAATCTAATACTTTAGGAGGGTCCGTAGTAGCTAGATCTTAGGCGGAACCTCCTAAACCGCTACGAGATTTATACTCTCTTAATAATACTTAATTATAGCTACTAAACCGTATATTTGAGGCTTAAACTAACGGCTATATTAACGGCTAAACTAATATATTTAAGGCTTAAAATAAAGCCGTAGAAGCTATCCTCCGCCCTAAATTTAAACCTTACCTAGATCTAGCCGATTACCTTATTCTAATAGTTAAAAAGAGATAGGAAGCTATACCTATAATATACTTATTTCCTCCGCTACTTATCGGCGAGAAGCCTTAATTAGAGGTATAATCTCTTAAGGATAGCGTAGATTTACTATAAAATTACGTATTTTCGTAGGGATTCGCCGTAGTTATTATTAATAAGCCGGTAGACGGTAGTCGGCTTTAACTTCGCTATATTTATTACGGCGATAAGACTAAAAACTACCGTAAACTACTAGCTTATAAAGGCGAGAAGATTAAGCGCGATAGCTAGGTAATTAAGAGGTTTTAAGAGTATATAACTATTAGAAAGTCGGGTTACCCGTAGCTAGTAAATATATCTCGAATATAGAAGTAGTAAAGATACGGTAAAGATAAGGATAAATATACCTTCCGGGTTACTCGTTATCGCCTTAAAGAGGAATACTTATATTACTATCGTATAGCTCTAGATCCGTTTATCTATCTCGAATATTAGTAACGAGATAAAGATAGCTTTAAGGTTATCTAGATAGCAAGGTAGTTTGCTAAAACCTATATAAAATTTTACGATATTACTACTTAATTATAGCTTTAAGGCCTCGCCCTACGTAATATAAAGTATTACTATAATATCCATACTAAGGAATAGAATAGATAGCTAGAGAACTTTATAGAAGGTCTCTTTTATCTTCTTAAGTATTACGCCGGCGAGGATACGGAGGGCTACGAGATCTACTATTAAGTATAATATTCGTATACGATAAGCCCTAAAACTAGTAAGGCCGTAGTACGTAATATCGAGTAAATTATATAGTAGACGAAACTTTAAGAGGAGTTTACTATTTGCTTTATTACCGATTTTTATATATATATTAATAGTACCTTTAATACTAATAAGTAGGGCCTTATTTTAGGTTTAGCTACTAGCGTATTATATACGGGTAACGGCTTCCCCGTACTATAATTCTAGATAAAGTTAGAGAGCGCTAAAGCGTAGCTTTTCTTCTTATAATATATAAAGAAGATACTTACTTCGAGGAGGTTAAAAGACGGCCTCTAATATAATAGTTTATAGTATAAGGGCTCCTAAAACGGTAACGTTAATAAGTTATCGCTAGTTAATAAGTATAGCTCTAAAGTCATCGTTTCTAACTTTAGTAAAGGCCTTACGGTAGCGATACCGTAGTTACTATTTGCGTACTATAGATAATAATATTACTAGTAGTACTATACCGAGGCTTTTAAGAAGGTAGTTTCGAAGGCTATAAATACTAAATCTAATAGCTCGTTATTGGTATCAACCGATATCCTATAGGAATAATAGGTAGTTAACTAATAGTACCAATGAAATAAGATAAGGAAAAGATAGAAGTAAGGAAATAAGGAAAGATAAAGGACTAGTCTAGTTATTAAATTATATAATACTTAATTCTTAATTGTAAGCGGACTTACAATCGACTATATATATATATAATCCCTATATCTAATAAGGTAGCTAGATCTAGATAGATTAAGGTAGTATTCTACCTATAGCAATCTAGCCCTCTATATAATTATACACTATTAAACGTAGCCGAATCTAAATACTAGCAACTCTTCTTTATGAAATATACTACGTAAAATAAGTGTATAGATAGCCGAACTATCCTATAGGAAAAGTACTCCTAAAACTAAAAAATTAAGTCTATCTACTATCCTATAGCTATCCTAGTCGGCTATTAGATCAAATTTCCTCTATTAGGAATTATTTAAATAGGTTATCAAACGAACTTACATACTCTAGATACTTAAAATTCGTATTATAAGTATGTCTATTACTAAAGGTCGGGTTATACTATTCTTAACGGGTTACTAAGGCTATTACTAGCATTCTTATATAATAGTAATTTAATATATGGTTATCATAAGCTATATAACTTATATAAGTATAAATTATTAATTATATAACTAGATCTGGTCGCCTAATTATATATAAATTATCTAAAATCGCCTATTTTTAGCTATTTTATTGAATATAGGTTAATACCGTTAAAGTAGTTAAATAAGTAGCTATTCTACACTTTACTTTCTCTCTTTTATTCCCCTAAATATTAGTAAATCTTTACTTTTGAATTAATAGCCTTTTAGTAGGAATCCTTTAACTTTTCTTTAACTTCCTTAATAGAGATTACTCCTACTCCTTTAAATTCTTAAAAATTCTCGATCTCTTTCTTTAAGGTAATTAAATCTATTCGTTAAACTAACTTACTACTAATATATTAGTAGAAAGATAGTATTTATACTAATTAACTATAGTAGAAACTAGGGACCCGGTAGTTATAGTCGTAGTTTAACGCCTATAGATCCTTAACTAGTCTCTTCTAAATGGCCTTCTAACGATAGCTCTCCTCCTACTACTCCTCCTACTATACGTAGTAATTCTCGAACTCCTAATAGGCCCCTAGGTTATTAATTTATATCTAGGTATTAGGATATAGGTGCACCTCTTTCTATATATAGTAGAGGAGTAGTTCCTAGATAAGGCCTATTTATAGGGTAACTTAGGACTCCTCCTCCTCCTTCTAAGAGTCCTGGTACTATATATAGGAGTAGTTCTAGCCGTAGTTCTAGTAGTAGAAACTCTAGTAGTAGAGGTCGTGGCTCCGGCGCTAGAAATACCCTATAAGTTAGAATTCTATTAAACTAGAACCTATAAGTTAACTTAATAATAGTTCTAGACCTCCTCGTAATCCTACGTCGATAATTCCTTATTCTATTAGTAATTCTAATTAAGTTATACCTAGTAGATTCTAGAATTTCGAAGGAAAAACCGTCTATTTAAATAGAGATAAAGTCCTAGGTATCCGAGAGCCTACTAGATTCCTTAAATTCTTTAGAGAGTTTAATTTAGCGCTAAAAAACCTAGGGAATATATAAGAACTCTATTTACTATTCGCTATTATAGGTTCTCGTAATAGGACTCGAAACCTATTAACCTATACTTATTTAGATATTATTAATTACGAAGGCGGTTAGGATAGCCCTAATTTCTCTACTTAGGAAGCTAACTAGGTTCCGGGAAAGAATATAGGTAAAGACGTTCGTTTTTCGCCGAAGGTAGATCGAGATAGTACTAGGACTTATTACTAGTACTATATAGCTATAGTCTTTAGCTAGATATCGAGAAGGGCTATTACTAATCCTCTAAATCGTACCTATACCTATTACCGTAGTAGCTATATAGTTCCTTTTAATAGTTACCGTACTATTACTATAATTATTACTACTATTCGTCGAATTAAGTAGAATAGTTCTTACGCTAATTATTACTTTATAGCCCGCTCTTAGATTAAGAGTACTAGTAAGAAGTATTATAGTAATAGATCTAATAAGGTTAGGAATATAACTCCTAAACCTAAGGGGCCTATCCTAGATCTAGAATTCTAGATCGTAATAGTTTATACAGAGGTTAATCTTTTCGGTATTCTAAGGCTTATAAGTTTATTTAATATACTTTCCTAGTTTTTACTGAATTTGGGATAGAGTTTATATATATATTAATACTATAGTAGGTATTACTAAATAAGTTTTTGATAGTTTTTAATAATTTCTAGGGATTCTTTCTTTTCTCTATACCAAAAGCAAGCCAAAATATAAAAACGGAGTAGAACTACTTCTAAAAAATAGTCTAAGTTACGAAGTAAGTATAGTAAGTAAACTTATAATAAATAAATATATAAAAATATTAGGAACTTTAAACACTAACTACCTTCTCGGTAAAAGTTCCTTAAAAGTTATAGGTATAAAAACTAATAGAATTACTAGATATTCTAGCCTATAACTCCGTTTAGCCGCTTTACCTAGCCTTCTACTCGAATTTCGAGTTTATTTATAGATACTAACTTAGTTAAATAAGCGTTAGGTTTAGCCTTAGTAAGTATATTAGCTAGATTATTAAGACTATTAATCTAACGGACTTCTAGAATATCTCTATTCTTATATACCTCTCTAAGAGCTATAATATCAATTATAAGTCTCTTTTCTTTTATTATTCCTAGCTTAACTACGTATTTATATAGGCTATATAAATCTATATAGACAACAATAGGAACTACTAGAAAATCGACTTCTTTTAGAATCTAGGATAGAGTAGTAGCTAGTATATAGCCCTTATCTACTCCATTAGATATAGCGAGAATTTCGGAGGCGAGAACTAATCTAGTAACTCTTTTAGCTTTAGTTAAAGACTAATAGATAATATTTCCTTTAAGATTAAACTTAAAATCTTATAGGGACTTATTTCTAAGTATAATTAGGGAGCTAATTTAGCTACTTAGGTCTTTATTATTTACGAAAGAGCCGTTAATAAAAATAAATAGCTTTACTTTATCTAGATCTAGTAGAATAAAGCTTAATCCTCGGTCTAAATTATCCTTTTACTAGATAAGGCGTTTATTTAGAGCCTTAGTATCCTTAACTAATAGATCTTAATACTATATAGCTATAGAAAGGTCGAAAGCTACTTCGGGTTAGTAGATAGATATAATATATACGCCTCTTATACGCTGTTCGATATAGGATTATTTAAAGTCTTCCTAGCTAAGATTAATAGGAAATAGCTTCTCTCCCTAGTTTTTCTACTTTATAAGTAGGTTTAGCCCTCGTTTAGATAATATATAGCTATTAAAAATAAGCTAATTATTATTATTAAGCTCCTTAATAGGCTTTACTAGGAAGTTAGCCTTTAATCTTTCTTCCTCCTCTTTAAATTTGAAGTCCTTATTATAGAGAATTAAAGTATTATCTATTTATATACTAATAATACTAAATACATCTCCTTTTATAACTAGGAGGCATGGATCGTAGACTAAGGTAGTTATATCTAGATTTTCTTTATAGTATTTATGGTAGGTATTAAACTAGTATAGGCCTACTTTAGTAATACTATATAATAGTTTAATAATTTCTATAATAGTTCTAGGTAGATAGAGGTGAATAATCTCTTTCGGTAAATTTACGAGTATTCTCCTATTTAATATCGTCTTTAATTAGGTATATACCTACGAAATATCTCTTAATATTAAGAGGAACCGTTTTCGTTATCTTTTAGGTATAGATTTAGGAACTTTAAGGCGTAGAAATTCGAGAGTACGTGCGTTAAGTAAAGTTACTATAATTATAAGTATTAATCTCTAACTTACTCTCTGAATAGTAGGCGATTAGGTTAGGATAACCTCCTTATCTTTATTATTAAATCCTTATACTATAAGCCGTAACTTTTTATAGGGTTTATTAGTCCCTTTTCCTTTAATTTTATAGACTATTCAAGAGTTAAAAATGCGCTTATTTATAATAGGTTTCTATATAAACTTTATAACCTCTTTCCCTATTAACCCATCAATCTTAGTTGTTATTGAAATTTGAAATAGTAGGTTATCTAAGGAGAGTTTATCTTCTATACGTAATTAGAGATATAGTATATAGTCTAATTTCTCTTTTATAGAGAGAAATACTTCCTAGGGCTAGATAAAGTACTAGATATACTTATCTAGATATCGCCGTCGAGATCTCGTCCTTACCGTATTAATTATAACTATTCCTTATATCCTAGAAACTCTTAATTAGCTATTAAACGGACTTGCTACTATTAGATTATTATTTTTATTACTATTACCTATTCTAGGTTCCTAGGAGGGAAGTTACTCCTCCTCCCTAATTACTACTTCCCTATTTTTAGAATCTAATAAAACTATATCGTTTTCGGCTATAAGTTCGTTTAATAGTCGAGTTTAATAGGGCTTTACGCTAGTAGACCGAAATACTACGTCCCTATTATTAATTGTAACTATATAGTTATAGTTTTCGATCTTTTTTAGTATATAGGGTCCTTTCTATTATCTAGGCTCTCTCTATACCAATACCTCTAACCTAATTGGTATAGAATATAGTAAAATTAGTATAGGGCTATTCCGTTATAATAGGGCGGATACTACTTACTCCTTTACTTACATCTCCCTAAGCTCTTTTATTACCTTTTTAACTATAGTTACTCTTTAAAGAATTATACGGCTAGGAGGGTAAGAACCTATAATCTTAGGGTATACCCTAAAAACGAGAAGTATAGGAATAAGTCTATTTAGCCCTACTATATCGTTAATAGCTTTTATAGTATACTAGAGGAGGGTTTTACTATTTTCTAAAGGTAACTTATTCTTAAAAATTAAGTAGTACCTCCTAAGGATAGTATAGTATCTTTCGGCCTTTCTAATACTATAATAGGCCTCAACTGGTATCTCTTTAACGTATATATTAAGAGAACTTACCTCCTAATTAAATTTATAAGCCGTAAAATTCGTACCGGTATTAATAACAATTATATCTAGAGGACCTAAATAGGTATTAATCCAGATTATTCGGACGTATTTCTAGACCTTATTAGTAGTTATTCCTTTAAGAAATCTAGTAGCTTAAAATATAGTTACTATATCTATAATATATAGTACTAGTTTTCCTTCTAAAAAGAAGATATCTATAATAATCTCTAAATTAAAAATAAGATCATCTTTTAAGCTAAATTTGAACCGTATTAGAGCCTTTATATTTATCTAGTAGAACTTATAAATTAACGTAATTAATTGAATAACGTTAGTATTAATATTATTTAATCCTACTCTAGTAAGGATTATTAATAGACGTTAAGCCGAAGGAGATCTAAAACGTCGATAAATTTACCTTAAATAACGTTTATCTAGGTCTAAAAAGAATGATTAGAAGAAGGTAAATAATAGTATATTATTAGTAGCTTATTTTAGCTAGTTAGGGGTTAAAAATCGGGTATTTTATAGTTCCGGGGTATTATAACGGACTAACCGTTAGTTAGAACCGTTTAATAACGTAGCTAAATAACTCGAATTAGTTATTAAACTATCTTATATATACGGGGTATCTATAATTTGCTTAAGAACTAGTAGTTTAATCTATAGATAACCGTACTTCCTAGTAATAGGAAAGTACTTATTACCCTAGACTAGTTGGTTTCGAATATTATTAAGATAGATTCTAAGGCGATCCATATCTCTAATATATATAAGAAACGGTATATTAGCCGGTACCACGTAGAAATCAATAGATCCGAATAGTATTGGTACCGTAGTAGTTCCGAGGCTTAATATAGAACCTTTACTAAATAGAATATTATATTATCCCGCGGTAGATTAATCTAAATTAAGTAGTAAGTAGACTTATAATACTCGGAATTAGCCTTCTTCTACTATAGAGATCCCTAATACTTCTATATTAGGTAGGATACCCTAAAACATCTAGTCCGAGTACCGATAATTAAACTAAAATATCTCTAGTATAATATATACAAGTTAGTTTACTAGCCTTTTCGAAGAATAAAAATATATAGTAGTATTATCGGATAGCTATTAGGCGACTATAAAGAAGCCTTCGTTATTTTCTTCCTCCTAAAAGAGAAAATATACCTCTTCTCTAGCTAGTTTATCCTATATATTATTAGTACCTTCCTAGAAGTTAACTATAACTATATAGGCCTTAATAATCTCCTCTATAGTATAGTATAATAGTTAGGAGGCTTTAAATTATTTAATACTAGCCTTTCGTTCCTCTAGAGTATAGTAAACGGACTAACAGCCCTACTTGCTATATACGTAGTATTTTTAACCTATTTTTCTTAGCTAAAATCTTTCTCCTCTTCCTTAAGAAGATTACCCTCTATTTAGGTATCCTATTATACGTCTTACACCTCTTCCTCTACCTCTAGAAAGGAAGTTCTTCTAATAAGTTCTATTAGTATAGTACGCTTTATTATCGTTATTTTCGTATTCTATAATTTATAAGTTAGTTTAACTATTCTTCTCGTCGAGGATAAACGCTTATTAGCTCTATTCTAATATCTAGAAGCGTACTATATATCCTTCTACCGTAATTATTATAATAGAATTCCGTAATTAATCGTATAAGCCTTAATACGTACTTATAGGAGTAAATAAGGTATACTAGTATTCTCGAATACCTTTATAGCCTAGGAGTAAGTATTCGTATACTTCCGCCTAAGACTTTTCGAGGTTTCTTTATAGCTTATTTAACTAATTAATAAATAGTTCTAGATACTCTAGAATTAACTTTCCTGGCGAACTTTAAATATAAGAGAGAAGAGTAGTATTTCTCTATTCTATTAATTATCTTTAGCGTCTTTCGGGAGTCTCGAAGTATCGTAGTAGTTACTTAAAACCTTAGATCTATCTAGTAGGTCGGTTTACTATTATCTCGTTATAGTAAAAGTCTCTAGCCTTTTCTTTTAGTATTATTAGAAATATATTAATAATCTCTTTTCCGTCGAATATTCCGTATTTTCCTATATTTTCTACGAAGATCCTAAGCTTAGTTTCGAGTACGTCGTCCTCTTCTCCGCCGTATTTTATATCGTCGGTATATAACTTATTAAGGTTAGTTAATCTCCGTATAACTACTATTTATAGGTCTTATAAGTTAGTTTAGCTATTAATAAAGTTTCGAAAAATATCTTCGAGTCTCGATCTAGGTCGTTCTAGTTACTATATAGGCTACTAAGATTATTACTAGGCTAGTATTTCCTCTAGTTCTTCCTAAACTATTAATAGTAGCACTCTATAACGCTAATTATTAATAGGTTATTTACCTTTTCGTTAAGTAATATTAGTTTAAAATTATCTTAGGTTGCTAGACTCTAGTTATATATACTAAATCTCCTAGGTAGTAGGTTATTTTCGGTCTAGAGTTAGGGTTATAGGCGGGATCTTCGGATAACCTATAGATATAGTATCTATAAGTTCGTTTAACTAGTAAGTCGATATAATTACCTAAATACTATTAGCTAATTATAGCTCTATAGGGGTTCCCCTTTAGATTATAGCTAGAAGAGCCTCTCCTAAAACCGATTTTAGTACTCTTAGTCGTTCCTTATCGACTTTCTACTACGTAGTAGTATTCTAATTACGAAAGTCTTCGTAAAAGTACTCCTAGAGTTCGTTAAGTAAACTTACTAATACGTATAGGTACGCTTAATATACAATATAGCTATTAAGCTCTTCGTTAGTTATTATAGGACTAAGGGATAAAGATAACTTAAGATACTTCTTATTAGTAAAGAAGAGTTATTCCTTAAGTTATACTTAGGAGCTTTTCGTACTCTTAGTAGTTATAACGCTTAGGGTTAATTTCTATTACTCGTCTTCTCTAGCTATATTATAGTTTCTAGATCTTAATAATCTATAAGGATTCTCGATAGAAATTCGTTATTCCTAGGGCTATAAGTTCGCTTAACGTAGTCGTTCGATATTATCAATAAATAGTAGGGTCGGGGTTTAAGTATATAATAGTAGAAATATAATTATCGGACTATTTTAGGTAAGTATCCGTCTAAAACTTAAGAGATATAGTTATAATCTCCTTATTTACTAGCGAGACCTTATAAATCTATAGTTAAATTAAGTCTAACTACTAATTAGTGTTAGTATTAACCGATATTCTATAGGAATAATAGGTAGTTAACTAATAGTACTAATAAAATAAGATAAGGAAAAGATAGAAGTAAGGAAATAAGGAAAGATAAAGGACTAGTCTAGTTATTGAATTATATAATACTTAATTCTTAATTATAAGCGGACTTGTAATCGACTATATATATATATAATCTCTATATCTAATAAGGTAGCTAGATCTAGATAGATTAAGGTAGTATTCCACCTATAGCAATCTAGCCCTCTATATAATTGTATACTATTAAACGCAGCCGAATCCAAATACTCCTATACGATTAATAAGCGTAATATTATATATAGTAATAGTAAGAAGGAACCCGGACTTATCTAGCTATAGCTTAAGTTAGAAACTAAGGCTAAATTAGAGATAAGCTAAACCTTATTACTAGCCGTATTACTACTAGTTTACCGCCGTTACTTTAATACTAATTAGCGGCCTCTTAAATAGTAGTTAATTACCTATTTTATTAAGTATCTACTAAACCTCGGGGCAAACTCTACTTAAATCGGTAAGAGTAGTAATACTAGGATAAAGATCTTTACTTATAAAGATAATACGCTTAAAAAGTTATTCTTAAAGTTAATAATAGCTATTTATACTCGGCTTTATTATATTACTAAAGTAGAGCTTTTAGATAACTTAAAGAGGCTTAGAATCTTCCGTTTAGATAGCTAAATACGTACTATTATAGCCGAGATCTTAGGCCTATATAGTTACTAAGCGATACTTAAAATCTATAAGGCTTACGAGATAGCTTAAGGCCGAGAAACAGCCCGTTTAGCTAGCGATAAAGCCGTAATTTGAGATACTATATTAATAGAAGATAAAGGTAGTAACTACTAGTATTAGTACGAGAATATAGCTAGATAGGGATTACTATATTACTACTAGCTTTAGTAGTACATTATACGTAATCGTATAATACTAAAATTCTTTATATATCTACGGTAGTTTCTATTTAGTATATTTAAAGCTGAGAGAGGCCTTAAATAGAAGCCCTTATAGCGCACTAAAGGCCTTAAATTAATAAACTTACTACTAGAGCGTAATATAGGCTTAACCTACTTCTTCTCTAAGATCTAAGCTCTTATAAGGCGGTTTAAAAGCCTTAATCGCCCTAAATAGGAGAAAATAGCCGAGATATTTACCTATAAGTATAACGAGATAAACTAATAACTTAATATCGCCGCCGTAGTAATAGCCCTACTAAGTAATACTAACTTTAAGGTTCGAAGAGAGATATAGAGGCCGCCTCTATTACTATAAAGAAAGGCTTATAGCCCTATAGAAGTACGTACGATAATATTGGCTAAAGTTATAGAGAGAGAGATAAATATAAGGGTAGCTACGTAGCGACGTAAGGATCGTAAGGATTATAAGACTTTTAAAGCCGTTTAAACTACGGAGGCTTAAACTAGTAATAGTAATAGCGTAGGAGGGTTAGAGGTTACTTTATCTCGTACTTAAAAGACTACTATTATACGTAAGCGTAATAAGGATACGAAAGAGGCTGTAAAAGCGTAAACTACGTATAGGAATAAAGCCGTAAGGGTTAAAGACGTAAGAGTATATAAAGCCGCTAAGGGCTTAATTATAAGGTCTTGTTACCCTCGTAAGAGTTATTACTACGATAAATTAGCTAGAGTAACTCGTAAGAGGGTATGGGGGCCGGTAGAGGATTAATATAGTAGTAGTAATATATAGTAGTTTAAGGGCTATAGTTTATAAATATACGGTTTTTACTTATTTAATTACTAGCGACGTAATAATATTCTCCCCTAGTTTATTATACCTTATACTTAAATATAGTAAAGGCGCTATATAAAATAGGTAGTAAAGTTATAATGTTCCAGCATGAGGTACGTGCGCACCGGGAGATCCGAGTTTAAGGAGCGAGTTTGAGTAGCCCGAAGACTTTCCGTACGGTAAGCTGTGCGTAGCTCAGGATGACGTGAGAAGCTGGCAAGCTCATTCGCTTCACTTCCTGCAGTGATAATCAGAGGCTCTCAACACAGCACCTCTCTCTTGCGCAGACCACGGTTTGGGTGTAATTCTAATTGTATAGGTATCGCCTAAATCTATAGAGACTGCTTCTGCTTAATCTTCAAGCTTCCGCTTACACGGCCCATATCTCCGATTAACTCCCTAAACCCCGCTTCCCTGCCGTCGACCCTCTCGATTCCACAAGCTCCAACAACTCGAACAGATAGCTGTCCAGCACCTCGCCTACCATGCCAATCGCTTTTCCTGCTGCCGGTGCTCTTCACGGCTCCTTCTCTTCGTCCAATCCATTGACCATCCTGCACCAAAAGACCCAGCACCCTCCGCGATCCAAATATGAAGCTCGGTCTGAGCTGTACGGAGCTTGGAGCGTCTCGGAAGATGCAAAGGCCAAGGCCAGTCAATTGAGCGACAAGGCGGTCAAAGAGTTCGACAAGGCCAGTGCTGCTGCTCAGGCCAAGACTGGGCAGATTGAAATGTACTCGCCCAAATTCTATGCAGCGTGCACGTTTGGTGGGCTGCTGGCTTGTGTATGTGTCTCTTATACTCACTTCGGAGAGCGAAAAGATAGCCGTCCAAATCGGCATCTTGTTGGTCGAGATCAGACCTTACAATCCTGCTAGTGTTGACATTAATCTGTCTGGAATTCGGCGACAACAATCTGGAGTCAGAGAATGCAGCGATAGACTGTTATCAGGCATGTGGCTGACCATATCCATAGGGGGTCACTCACACAGCCGTCACCCCTCTCGATCTCGTCAAATGCCGTCGTCAAGTCGACTCGAAAATGTATACTGGCAACTTCCAGGCCTGGGGTAAAATCGGCCGCGCGGAGGGAATTCGAGGCATCTACACAGGATGGGGACCTACTTTCTTTGGATACTCGGCGCAAGGGGCTTTCAAGTATGGAGGTTATGAATTCTTCAAGAAGTTCTACGCCGATCTTGCTGGTCCAGAAGCTGCTTACAAGTACAAGACCGGACTTTACCTAGCCGCCTCTGCCTCTGCCGAGTTTATTGCTGATGTAGCGCTTTGCCCATTTGAGGCAATCAAGGTTCGAATGCAGACCACGATCCCACCATTCGCTAGATCAACCTTTACCGGATGGAGTACCATCACCGCTAAAGAGGGTACGGGCGGTCTTTATAAAGGTCTATATCCATTGTGGGGCCGCCAAATACCCTATACCATGATGAAATTCGCGTCATTCGAAACCATTGTTGAGATGATCTATGACCGTTTGCCAGGCCAGAAGTCCGATTACTCAAAGGCCGCTCAAACTGGCGTTTCCTTCACGGGTGGCTACTTGGCCGGTATCCTCTGCGCCATCGTCTCGCATCCTGCTGATGTCATGGTCTCGAAATTGAATGCTGGACGTCAACCAGGCGAAGCATTCGGTGCCGCAATGAGCCGTATTTACAAGGATATCGGGTTCGGTGGTCTCTGGAACGGATTGCCTGTTCGTATCGTGATGATTGGAACACTGACTGGCTTGCAATGGATGATATACGGTCCGTTCTGTGGCTCACTTGATCTTGTGTAGAAGAAGCTGACGTGAACGAAAACAGATTATTTCAAGATCTTCATGGGTCTGCCAACGACAGGAGGAGCAGCACCTCCAGCGGCTGAGAAGAAGTAAGGGGAGGATTGACCAATGGACAACCAGAGGTAATTGGAAGCAGAAGGGTGAGAGCAAAACCTGATTATCAACAACCGTTTTCTCTTCTGGCGTGAGTTCCGGTAAATCGCCGCCTCATTTCCTGCGATAAGCGTGATTCTGTCGTCGTTTTGACGGTTCCTGTAGCGTATTATTAAGTTCCTGTCCAACTCAGATTTCGACGACTCAGAATGTGTGCGTTTCCGTGGTAGTGATGTCGTTGTGTCGTGAAGCCGATCACAAAGATTTCTATAGTACTTGTCAGATTATCACTCCTGCTGTTCATTCCAATACATCCAGACCTTCCACACGACGAACGCGCCTATCTTGAAGATTGTTGTGGTCTATCGTCGCTTTCAAGACGTCTCTAATTCCCTCCATCCCTCCTAATAGAACGCCTGATTAGAATCGTACGAGTACGAGGTCAATGAGTGGCAGTAAGGTGATGGAACTGTATTGGAGGTATTATGTTGATGATGGTGAGGAATATGGTGGTTTGTATGGGGTACATGTTTGGATAAGTCGAACCTTAACACTGAGGTGCAATTTACGGTGAGAACCCACTACGGCGAAAATCAGTACGTTGGAAATTAACACGGCGAAAACTACGAGGACGAAAACCCACCCCATTGAAACCAACCCCGCCACACCCTCGACTCCCACAAAGCCAATCAATCGCTCGTAGTACCCTGATCATCCTACGAGACGCATATCCACAATCTACCGGTATAAAAGCTAAGATACTTTCCTTTGAAGTATATATAGTATACAGTGTCCATATATTCACCCATTCATTATCCCGGAACCAGCTTAGCTATACCCAGAACTTCCTGCAGATTTATGAGTTGAGTGATATTGTAGATATATTGTTATTGAAGGAATGAGAAGTTCGATATTATCTGTTTACTTTAGGAGGCAGGTATGGGTTACTACCCGTGGAATGTACATCGCTTATTATGTTATGAATAGAGGATGACATAGGTATTCATGTATATTTGGCGATGAAATGCGGATAATCTGATGAATAGGCCCATGGTAACACGGGGCCGAGACATTTCTGTCAGTGTTGATTATGTACAGTAATTTCCAGGACCGCTTTATCATCGTGATCGAACATGACCACTATAAAAGGCACTACTGCGCAATGCAATGACAGGTATGCCAAAGATCAATCTCCTCAACACAATCGCAGCGCTCATTTCTTGCTCTTCTTCGACTTTTTGCTCTTCTTCTCGCTGACGGATTCTGCTTCCTTTTGCGCTTCAGCCAATGCCTCGCCCGGCGCTTTCCGCTTCTTGCTGTCCTTGACCCTCACAGCCGCCGTGGTCGACTTCCCTTCCTTGATGATCTTCTGAGCCTGTTCCCATTCCTCTTCCGGTGCGTCGCCGAGTGCGTATCTGAGACCACTGTTAGTTTAATCCGGAGAATGGAAATGGGTAAAGCGATGTGGCGTGGGAACATACCTCTCCAAGTTGGCATCGATCATTTCCCTGACCCTTTCCCTCTCCCTTTCTCTCTCTGCGGCTTCAATCCCTCCTTCCCTCAATTCCTCGTCTAGATCACCTATAGGTAATGGTCGAATCGCGACATCACCGTTCTCTTCATGCGCCTCATCCTCAACATTGACATCAGCAGCAGCCATTCCCTCCGCCGCAGCCCCTTCTACCAACCCCCGAAAACAGGTCGCCATCTTGCGAATCACCTTGGTGAACATGCCAAGCAACTGCGAGGCAGAGGTGTCATACTCCTTCACCAGATCATCAATGCTCTTCCGCTGCAGACCAAGCGCTAGGAGAATGCTCTGTTGCAATCTCGATAATTGGACGGCCTGTTTTGTACGGCCACTGAACCATAATGTGGCGATGGTGGGGAGCATGTCTAGAATAACGTGGTGATCGAGCATTTGATCTGCATAGCTGTCTAGACGTTTGAGATCATGAGGGGAGAAGAGTTCATCGAGTTGGGATTTGGTGAGGGGTTTGGCGGGGTTGGAGGTATCCAATGCTGCACCTTTGAGGGCGGACTGGTCAATTGAGAGGGAAGTTGTTGAGCTGAAAGTGCGGAACTCGTAGGAGAGCAGGTTTAGAAATCGCCGGTGGAAGTCGCGGGAGAAAGAGCCTAGCCAGCTGGGGTCGTTCTCTGAGCGATTGAGAGCGCGGATCATGACGGTTGTGTGTTCTCCGGTCAGTTCGTTGGCTGTTTGGCGAAGGTAGAGTGGAGTGAAGCCGCCACGGTGCCAGAATTTGAGCAAAGGTGGTGTCAGACCGTAGCTGACACCGACATAGTCGAGTTGTTGCGGTTTACTTTCTGAAAGTCGAGCGAAAAGAGGAGGCATGGCATTTATATCTCGAACCTTGACGTTATCCTGTAGTAGGGTAGAGCTTTCCAACTCAGCATCCGTGACTCGGACCATTTCTTGCGGCTCGCTCATGGGGGTCTCGTTGAGGTCTGTGAATTTTTCTTCGTAGAAATCTATGAGCAGCTCAAGAGCCCGTGATCCGTATCCCATTCCCATATACTCGGGGTTTGTAGCAATACGGACGACCCGGGCACCCGACAATCCAGCGAACTCATCATCCTGAAATTGCTGACTGACAAGCCATGGAATCAGATCTCCTGCCTCTCTCTGGCCACGACTCAAGCTGTTCAAGACGCTTTCCCGACTGATCTGACCTTCGAGTGCTACCTGGAGGACACACAGAGGTTCTGGAAGACGATTTTGGTTCTCATCCATCGGAGGGACCAATACATACAGTTGATGGGCGGGAGCATCGGACATGAGCTGGAGGTCATTCGGGGAATTCTTGTAGTGGCTGGCGACGTAAAGCGCCATCATCTGCTGCAGAAACTGCTCAGAAACGGGATGAAAAGAGAAGAGCGTGTCTCGGTTCACTATGAGAAGCTCACATTTCGACGGATGTGGACAGCCTATAGTCCGAAGTTTCGAGCGAGGGAGGGTAGCATCAAGACATAGGAGTTTATTGAGCCATTTCTCGACGGAATCTCCAGGAGCGTACCGTATAGGCTCCGATAATGTGATTTCTCGTAATGAACGGCCTCCGGCAGAGGATGTAGATGACGCTTTCCCAGACTCCCTATCAGCAATTACAGTATCCGATCCATTCGTTTTCTGGATTCCACTAGCCTGTTCTCGGAGCTGGTGGATCAACTTCAAGGACAAGGACCGTCCAGTACCTTCGTATCCGTTAATAGTCGATGCCATGAAAACAAGATATGGTCCCATAAGTTTCCGCACCAGTGGTAGAGGAATTGCAGCTGCTTCGTCGATCACCACCAATTCGGCCTGTCCCAGAGCGTATGCATCCTCAGGCTTGATGTACTGAATTGTTTGCCGGTGGTTTCGATGGACGTTGACACGCACAATAGCCTTGTTGAAGTCTGGGTTCGTTGACTGAATGATAGAGTAATCGACGTGATCCAAGTATTCCAAAGCGTCAAATCCTTTGAAGATGAATTCGAACAAGGTTTTCAAGTTCTCAGGACTCGGCGAAGTAATGAAGATGTTGCTGTATCCATGAGCTACGGCCGCCGCGACGGCCACACCTAACGCTGCAGACTTTCCACGTCCACGCGCTGCTGTAAGAGTGACTGTGCTTTGCAGTGTTTTCTCAGCGATCGCATCCACGAATGTGAGCAGAGCCTTTGCTTGATCTACCGTTTTCGCCAGTTGTACCAAAGATCCCACCGGCTGGGTCTCCACGAGACTTTCCTTGATCTCTTCCAACTCTTTCGCATGCGGTGTTTCTTCGTCGGTTGGAGGAGGTAGTTGTTTAACAGCCTTGCCTCCAGATATTGGTAACACGTTCAACTCGTCGTCCACCACTAGGCATGCGTCGCATCCGCCGAGGGAGAGGATGAATCGCTCGTTGAATCGTGCAACCACATCGCCATGTGCTTCTGTCCGATACCTCGAGTGGACATCCATCGAAAGTGTATATAGCTGTTTCAAGCTGTTCATGCCCTTCAATAGCAGAATGACCAGTCCTCCTCCTTCTACAGTCTCCACCGTTCTCGCAAGTAGATTTGGCGAGAGAGCCTCAAAGTCTTGCAAGATGCACATTCCATACGTGTTTCCCAGAATCTTCTCCGTCTCTTTATAATAGCAATACCGAATATTCTGCGTGCTCACGAACAGTTCGAATGGATCTTCCGTGTCAACATCCCTGATACCCCTCTTGATTTCCTTCTTTATCTTCTTTTCACGCTTCTTCCTGTGCGACGAGAAGCCGAGTAGGTTTTTCTTGTAAGCCCAGAGGACGGTCTTGTTGAGCTTGAGGTCGACATTGAGAAGGATGTGGTAAAGGTTGACGATCACGTCTTTTTGTCGGTCGCCAACTACGACGAAGAAGGATCTCTTCTTTTCCTGGGCTCCATTGCGAATGAGGGCCGGTATCCTTGAGTCGATAGCTTTCTTCACCATGTTTCCTCCGCCCACCGCGCTCCACCTCGGGATCCGTAATTCAGCGTATGTGTTTTTCGGAAGGTGTCTATTCTTAAGGACAATAAGGCGAGACAAGATCTAGGTATTTGGTGGTGTTTAGCGAGTTGCAATGCTTGCGATTCGTGTTGTCTCTCTCGAACGCGAGGCTTTCATGGGCACCTTCAACTTTTTTAAGCTAAGCTGTGATTGGACTAGAGCTGATTCTTATCGATTTCTAGCCGTCGATCCTGGACTGAACCTGGGAGCTTTGGAGCTTCAACCTCTTCTCAGTCTAACAGCATCACAGACATGTTAACACATCTAGCACCTAGCATGTAATGCTACTCGCCTGCGACTGATACGCTAATGTCAAACAAAATACTAGAAAGGAATTTCCCATGGCCCAGTACTTAACCTCAAGCTGTCTACTTTTCCTTCTTCAACATAGACTTCAAAACTCAGCATCCCAAGGACGAGGTCGCATTCATGTTGCATCAATCATTCTAGATACCTCTTCAAGGTATCGGGCGTAAAGCTCTCAAGATAATCTAAGCATCACTTTTCATACTTCAACACAACACCGCTCTCTCCACCTCATCCAAAAAAATACAATTATCTTTCCCTATGATATCATCAAAATCATGTCCAACTTACACGGCGCCGTCAGCGTGGGGAGTGTAAATATGATCTTATCCGTAGCCCTTTATATAGAGATCAAATAATAATGGTTCTACCCAGTTCTTCATATGCTTTCCCCGCTCTACACCTGTTTCGACTCTCCGACCTCCACCTAGCGTGAATCACATCGCACCCTCAATCAAGACACAGCCCAGTTCTTCGAAACAAGAATGGACTTTCTCACAAATAAGCCCGTTCCTCGATTCTTCAAAATAGTACAGAAGCACAGCTTCATCGACAAAATCAGCCAGGGCAACCATTGTTCGAAGTTGAGATTGCAAGGCGGTACGTGATAGATAAGTGAAGTATAAGTATAGATTTCTCCCAGGGTTGGGCGCAGGTGCAGAATTGGCTAGTACATTCCTCGTTGTAAAAATCCAGGTAGCTAGCTTTGCGCAGGAAATCATGCCGTCGAGTCTGTCAGTGGAGTTTCACGATTGTGAGGGAACTTGTTGAGAATGATAGTAAGGCGGGAAGGAGACGCGATGGTTCTGGATCGCTTCCATCCTTTCTGGAATCCCATTTTTTTTCGTTGATCAAGTTTTCTGAGCTGAAAATTATGGTCGCTAGTGACCGGAATTTGTTATCTACTGTTCATCGAGACAAATGTGGAGTGAAAGTAATGCAATTATTTGAAACCAATGCTGCCGAATTTTATGACAGCCTGAAAAGTGTTTAGTCGCCAGAATATCAGCCATCAGAAGTTCAGTGATTAGTTAGCTGATGTGTGGTTCTCCTGCAGCCAATGAAATAATTACAGTACAGCTAATACAACATCCGTGAGGAATGGGAAAAATCTTCACGATGACCTGCCCATTGCTGTTGGTACCTGCCAGCATGTCCTAGCCTTTGTTCCTGAGTTGCATTATCTTGAAGAAGACCTCGGGCGTCGTCGCATAGTTGACCATTAGACTATTTCCTTCCGCACGGTTATCCTTGATTTCCAGATGGCTGATATGGGTCCAGATGTCCTCCCCAATGGGCGCGCTGATCATTACCGCTTGCTCTTTGGTTACATTGCGAAGGATAATGCGAGTTAGGCTAGTTTTCTTCCTCCTACTGCCCGTTGAGCTCGTATCGGAATCCGTGTCGACCAATGTCTCGTCCTCGCTGTCGTCATCGTCTCCGTCTAATGAAGCGAGTTCATTAAGTGTGAAAGACACATTCCCATCGCCTGCGTTTATCAGTATCGTTTCATTTGCGACATTGAGTCAGTCTCATACTTGAAAGTCTTCTGCCTTTTACCAAACGTGCAATCTTGAGGCCCTTCCCATCGCCAAGTTGTTCTTTGAGAAAAGTATCAACTCGCGCGATTGCATCCGCATTCGCGAGGACCATGTCGCCGACCGCTCGCATCACTCCTACGCTGGCCACTTGGATGCGCAACAAAAGTGCCGACTTCACTTGACACAATTCCTCCATGATTGCAACCAGCCGTTTCTCTTCGGCCGATCCATGGCTAAGCTGGTGCGTGTATTGCTTTACAGTGCTTTTGGAAGTCGAATCGAGTTCTTTCAGCAACTTCACGAGGCGATCTTCCACGCTTTGCAACCTAACCAGCTCTGAAGTGACGGCTGCGGTCTGCAGCGACTCTTCGTCGTCAATGAGCTCGATAATGGTCTTCAAACTGTTCAATTCGCATTTGTGTCGATCCAGGACTTCAGGGAGCTTGAGTTTGCGTTCGTGAGCCTTGCGCAGGCGCTGTAAGATGCGAATTGCGGTTCCCGTGAGGCCGCTTGCAGCAGCTACAGCCGTCAGAGACTCAGCCTGATTCGCAGCGTCATTAATGCGGGTGTAATCAAGGAGCACTTGTCTTACCATTGTATGTGGTAGAAAGGAAATCGGATCCGAATCCCATCGTGCGCTCCGAGCTGGAGGGGCCGCAGATTTATCCTCTCAGCTAGATCCTGACTCCTAGAACGAGGCGCAGCGTTTACGCGAACATCGTAATTGAACGCGACCTGGAATAGGTGTGGTGATTACGCATGCAGAGTTTGGCACGCGGTATAATCGAGGTCTTATCGGCATCTGTGATTCGTTGAGTTGGCTCGGCAAGTGCATAGTTCTATGCACCCCATTCATCATGCACTCCACCGCGCCTGAACAGCCCTAAGTCGATTGCCTGCGAACAAAATTGTATGCCCGATGATTGGCAGGGCTGCCTCGAAATTTGGAGCCATAGGCTCCAGCCGAATCAATGAGCCATGAGTCCAGTCAGGAAGCCATCGAGCCTATGATGCAAAATCCGGTCCCAGTATCATATCGAAGGGGCTGTTCTCGGCGACGTAAAATCGGTGTATCGAGCTGGCAATACTTGCCTGCACTGAACAGGAAAGCTCTACAAATTTCCCGACGGATTTGATGGTAGTGCCTTCGAACACGGTTTCTCGGGCGGATTGGTGAGAGCACAAGGCAAGTTTGAGACTCGTAACGATCCTACGCGCTATCCAGCTGCACTTACTGCTCGGACGATATAGAGCGTATACTTCTCTGGACTTGTTGGTGGCACCAGAGAAGAGCTTGATGTATTGTTCAGGTGGCGGGCAAGACAGACCACCTCGTGAGCTCTGAATGACCGTCAGCATATTTTGCATGTCGTTCTTGTCCCCAGAGCCCTTGCCTTGGTATTTATTGTTGAGCTCTGCACATCCCCGCTTTGCCTTGATATTTTGCCAGGTAAAGGTGAATTAATCCCAAGACCATTGTGATTGGCAGGGGAAAGAGGCGCGGAACCAACAATGTTTACGTTTATGTTCTGACTTGAGCCGAAGTCAGCGCTCACCTTTCCGGCCACTGCTCGATGGTCACGAACCAGTATATGATAGTTCCAGCGACAGGAGCATTAAATTGAATGGCGTTGTCTGCTGCGCTGTTGCTCCTAATCGTTGTTGAGATGCCGTATTTGATTTCCTCCTGTTGGTTTTGGGCATCAGCACTGATAGGACGGGATGAAGATCCTCTGGATTGTGATGCTGACATGACGGAGAGCTGAGAGATGAACAGATGGATGGACAGAGAGATGTTTGAGCAGATCTTAGGGACACCCATTTGCAGACTTTGGCTATGGCGCCGGCATCCAGTGGCTGTGCCAAACCCAGTCTATGGCGGACTTCGCTGCGGCCGATTTGTGGTTGTTGTTCAGTGAAAGCCTGAGCCGATGATATTTTCGGGCCTCGAGGCAGAAACGACTACGGCGGGTGCACGAAATCTGCGTCCCTAGTATATTGCGACTGATCCATTATCCTCATCCACAACCTGAGATCAATATCGATGAGTCTCTGGAGGTTTGATCTCACCAACAAATGATGGCTATTAATCAGCAATTGTTATTTACCGA
This sequence comes from Venturia effusa, assembly GCA_007735645.1. Classification (NCBI taxonomy): domain Eukaryota; kingdom Fungi; phylum Ascomycota; class Dothideomycetes; order Venturiales; family Venturiaceae; genus Venturia; species Venturia effusa. The sequence goes on along the minus strand of CP042185.1, from coordinate 1,520,363 downwards.
TCTCACAAGAAATGGAACAACCTTGATTCTTGAAGATCGAGGGACAGGGGGGATGCTGCGACCCATGACCTGGCGTACCTGGCCGGTCACCCAGAAGCGGCAAGGATGATCATCCACATACTCTGACTATTGCGGAATAGGCTTAAAGTATGTAGAACAGGCTTGGCGAGGTAAATCCCCCACCCTGCCCACACCCACCAATGCCCACCACTACACCTCGTCTCTCGAAGCGCCTTCATGCTGCCTCACTGCCTGTAAAGCGACACGGACACGGACTCTTTCTCTCTTCACCATGTCCTCTTTGCCGAATCAGGCATCATATCGCCCATCCCCGTTGGCTTGGGGAATCATGTATGTATTTTGACAGAGCCAGAACCGCTGGGTTACTTCTCTGAGCCTTGTCGCACGAGACCCCTGCCTTCAATGGAGTATCGGGCTGGAGATGCGAAAATTGATGCGAACTATCCCATCGCGAGGAAATTGGTCGAGACATTTCCAGAAAAGGCCATCGAGTTGATCGTTTCGACGTGCGAGTATCACGAAATTAGCAAATCCCTTGCTGTTGCCGGCCATGCAAGAAGCCTGAATGCTCCCATCGTGAACGCGAGAAACCAGTATAGTGCCTTGGAAGCGCCGTTCCGACCCTCATCATCTTCATCTGCGAGCTCTCATCACTCTGGTGCACCAAAACCGTCTCCCGTCACTTCGCGCTACCCTCGGTCTCGCGCCAACACCACCTCAGCTGTATTGCCCCCTTCACCCGCCCCAACATCATCCACCGGGCAGTCTTCAAATCGTCCAGAATACATCAACGTCCCTATCGGTGGCAACAAAGAGTGCCAATTATCCATGAGAAACTCTCCTCTTCAACATAGCGTTATCCGCGAAAGTGTCGTAGACCGCCAGCTGAAGGGGTATTATGAAGTCGAAGAAAACCCGAATGGTCCATTCTGTTCGCCGATCCCAGGTGCCCAAAACGCTGTTCTGAACTCGTTCATTGATCTGACCTGGCGACGAGCGCACTCTTATAAAACTCACATGGCAAGAGTCTATCTTGTTCAGGAAGACATAGATTTCGATATCCTGCTTGGTGAGGCTGACTCTGGCGAGGCATTAACAGCAAGTTTGTATTCCAGCATCTGTAGTGGCACTTGGCCATCGGGCTAATCATCGCTATATGTAGCCATGGGTGCACAATCACGAGGACAACATGGCACCACAATCGCCGGGCAACCTGAGATCAGCTCCCCACATCCACAGAGACCGTTCAATTCCCATATGCGTCCTCCAGCTCCCGACCCGCCCTTTCCAGCAGCTTCCTTTCATCGCTCTTCTATCATAGAAGAGTCTCCAAACCACACACCCATGTCTGCAATATACCAAGGGCTGAATCATGTTCAGTCTTTCACTACTCCAAATGTACATCTTAGCCATCAAGATCCACAAGACCTGCCCTTCCACGCTCGATCACGTCCATTGAGCGGTGACATGTCGCACATGCGAGGCCCGCCCACGTCTGATCACGATCCTCCTCTGTCGCAAGTTCACGAACAAGGCTCAGATCCGGAAGAACTCCGCGTAGAATGTACCTGGGACAAGATTTGCAGCACGGTGAAACTGGACTTGAATGCGCCTGCTGAGAATTTCTTGCCTACAATTGACAAGAAATTCAAACGCTACAAGAAGGTGCTGGGTCGTGATGATACGCACTCTCTTCGATTCACAGCCGAGAAAGGAGCAGAAGGCGGCTATGCACTGAGTCTAGAAGAGTCCGACCTAGTCGACGATTGGGTTTCAGCCATGGACTGGGTTCGGGACAACAAGCGGACGAAAGCCCCTCATATCTTTGTTGTGGTCGAGTGTGACGAATTCGACGGAGGCTGAGATCATCGAGACATCTCGGTACTCTTATCCAATGGCTCCAAGTCATTAACATGATAACCGAAGCTTTGTCAAATCTCCAGCATCAGGCGTCATTCACAACCCACTTTGTCAGCTGGACGCTCCTTGAGCGCAAAAGAATTCGACAGGTGAGTCGACAGTGCCAACCTCAACTCCATTACCGGCACAAGTCCTGACGTGGTCAAGACAAATGCAAATTACCTGAGAGCACGTCCACCATCAGCCAAGACATCAAAGCTGTGGAACCCGCGATAAATACGAATTGCTTCAGCCTGCCTGATCGTCCTTGTCAATGGTTCGAGGACTTTCCCGACCAAACCACCCGATGAATACCACATCGAGGTCGTGCTGATAGAGTCCGGTACGAAAGCGTCATTAAGGTGACGAGCTGACTGCGGCATACCAGTATCGGCGACGAGCTGACTCCAAGTGTGTGCATGACATGGTTTTGACCTCGTTAGGAGCCAGGTAGGTTTCCATCAGAGGCTAACTCCAACGAGTTGTGCATCGTTGGAGCGACTTAGTTTTAAGGAGGTGTTGATAGTTGTAGTAAGCACAGAGGCAAGGCAATTACGAGGCCAAAATGTGGCTAAGTTTGAAATTCCTGATGATGGAAAAAGGGTGTTCGATGCCAAATAAATTGTTGATTCGAAAAGTGCTAAAACCAACGAGATGCCAAGGTATATCGCTCATCACGCCATTGATTATGACCCCGACCAAGCCCAACGCCATTATGCCACAACATAATGCGATGATGCAGTAAGCTTCATCATCTCACCAGGAAACAGCGGATTGAAAGCGTGAGTCCCATGCGCCCCAGGTCCCAAGATACACTCTCGGGTAACTTGTGTCGTTGTGACCCTGCATTTCAACGCACCCTTGGACTTACTGTTTTGTCGCGAATCCTTTGTATCGTCCACGTCTTGTCGACAAAGCTGTTCGTGTGGAGGTCGTAATTGGAATCCACGTCGACAGTGACGACAGTGTGCTGGTGGACGACCTCTATCCAGCCCTTGACTTCGACGCACCCTGCTGGCGGCTGCGGCTTCGCCCTGTCGCGCTTCAGCAAATTCTGCATGAAAATGAAGGTCGATATGGGAGCCGGGTCTGCTTTTGGGAAGAACGCAGACAGTCTGGGGGGCTGTGCTTTGCCAGATCCTGATTCTGCAGATGTTGAGGATTCTGCCTTTGGATCGCTCAGCGGCGTTGAGGTTTCTTCTTTCTTATTTATAGGCGGAACCAGTGGTGGCGACATCCTCTTCCTTTCTCGCTGCTCTGCTTTCTTTCTTGCCGCAAGGAGACGCACAAGCATCAATTTCAGCTCCATTGTTTCCGGGTCGATTTTGGGCTTCAACCCGAAGTATTGGCGGACTTTGTTGGCTTGCTCGTTGTAGTGGTAGCGTATGACTTTCCAGCCAGCTCTCAAACCTGTCAGTGGCATAATCGTTCTGGATAACTTTTGATATTCGTCCTCGGGTACTATTTTTTTCGACCACGCTATGAATCCGTCGCCGATTTCAAGACCGGAGACGCCATAGTCCTGAGGCGGTCCTTCAGGGTATGTGATAGAAAGTAACGACCTTCCTTGGTCGAGGAAGAGCTTTTGGTGCTTCAATCCTTGGACCGTTTGTGCAACTTCCATACGTATTTCCTTGATGAGGGCAGCTAGACGAAATGTTAATTCTGAGCATCTGCAGCCTTTATTGTCCATGCCAACCTTGTACTTCTAGTTGTCTCTTCGGATCGCGTCCCAGCTTCACATACGCTTTCCATTCCGGGTCAGACCCTTTAAAGTATGTCTTCTGCTCTTTCTTGGGCCATCCGAAAGGGATGAAAAGCCCGTCCTCCATCTCTACCTCAACGTTGCTCTCCTCCACGCTCCCGTCCGGTTTCACCTTCTCATCGTCCTCGGAAATTTCGATCTCGAGACTGATTGGATCGAGATAGTACCAGAGAGCAATGGTAATGATTCCATAGGGGAGGAGGCCATTGAGAATGCGCCGCCGCAGAGGGGGCTTTGCGAACTTGACGCGGAACAATCTGATATCCTGACCATTTGCAACTTTCGGCGGCAGTCTCGATGGGAACTGGAATTGTCTGGGCTTGAAGGTCGAGAATTGTCGTATGGCAGCCCTTCTGTACATGTGCAGTGGTGGGACAACAGTCGGAGACGGGAGAAGTCGCGGAACGGAAATGGTGGCAAGGGCGAAACTGGCATGGGAAACAAGAGACGATGCGGGCTATGTGGATCTTGTATTGGGCGAGGAATTGGTACGGAGGTATTGATGTTGTCGTTTGGTGGAGGTTTAGTCTTCTAATATAGAGGTAAAGTCATTGGTGTTGCCTCACAGAAGATTGAGCCGCCCGGAACAAGGGTCCATCAATTCAACTCAATATCAAGAGGCACATACGAGAGTGCATTGGGGAAAGTCTTCAAAGAACTTCAAAATCAAGCTTACAGGATCCAAATGACTCTATTTTGCAAATCTCTGAGAAGGTAACCGACCTGAAAAATGATCCTGTCGAGGGCAAGGCTGTCTCGCTCTACGGAAACCGAAGTATTGGAGCGGCCGAGCCAAGAATCCTTAATGGGGAGTATACTGAGATAAGGCATCACCATCACCTCCTCTACCAAAACATCTCGCCTGCCACCATGAGACTACTCCGAACCACTCTGCTTTGCGCAGCATCTGTTTCCATTGCTGCAGCTTCAGCTGTCGCTAATGTCTACGTTTACGACCACCACGGCGCGTCATCGCCGCATACTTCCAGCTCGGAAACCATCGACGCAAAGACATCACGACTTATACTCGCCCAGAGACTGGGGCTCTCTCGATTCCACGCACTAAAGACCACCGATGATGAAGCTTTACGAAGGATTAACGATTTTGGTGGACGGCAAAGGCCGCTGTTTGCGACAGAGAAGCCTGCGGAGGGTCCCTCGAGGGTACTGGTAGTTGTAGAAGGAGTAGATGAGCCCATGAGTATGTTGAACGGTACCCTGCTATTGTCGTTGCTACAGTATGCTGACCTGTCCAGTCCCGGCATTGGCAGATTTCAAATCATTTTCGATATCCCCAGCTCCACACCCTTCAGATAGCTACCAGCTATGGTCTACCTTGTCAACCGAATCTTCACAACTACCGCAAACCGGACGCTCAGACTATAAAGTCCTTCGGGCTTTAGCACCCCTCTCTGAGATGAGATCAAACTCTTTGGACACCTACAGCAACAACCGCACGCTCCTCTATGTCAAAAGCATCGCCACAGCAGCTCATGACGATGTTTCCGAACAGCTTCAAACTCTCGGCTCCGCGATCCAAGATCTATACAAAGTACTGAAGGAATCAGAGGGCTCCTCGCTGAGCATCATGTTCATGCCATCCTCCAGCAAATGCTCGAAGCACGCCACCAACGCGTACGGCGTGACCCTCTCCAAGCGATCGGCAAAGGAACAAATCCTGTCCGAGGCCAACTCATCAGCAGCAGTAAAGCCCTCGAGCACCGTCGAACCCACCACCCCTTTCCTCGCCACCAAAGTCCTCAAGGGCGCCATCCCAACCTGTTTCTCCTCGAAACACAACTGCGAGACGGGCACCAACAACTGCACTTCCCACGGTTCGTGCGTCCTCAAATACACCGCCGAGACCAAGAATCAGGACGGGTCGATGGCCAAGAGCGATTGCTACGGGTGTGCTTGCAAGGCCGAGGTCAAGAAGAACAAGCAGGGAAGCAAGACGACGAAATTCGGTGGTCCGGCTTGCAACAAGAAGGACGTTGTCATGCCGTTCTGGTTGATTGGGGGATCCAGCGTTCTCTTGATCTTCATCGTCGCCTGGGGCATGGGATTGTTGTATAGCATGGGAGGCGAGGAACTACCATCTGTCATTGGGGCCGGTGTCAGTGGACCGAAGGCGAAGGGTAGTTGAGTCTTTGTGGAGTGGGTGAGGAAGTAGGGAAAGACCGGATGGAATGTTTGAATGGGACTTTGCGCTCTGGCGTTTTTTTGGCGGCTGTACAAATTTGGGGTGTCTCGAATCGATATCGTGAGACGTGTTGGAAGTCAATTGCAATTGAGCCTCTACTAGTAATCTTACATGTCATGAACATTTATTGTTACCTTGACTTGACAACTCGGGATGATAACGAGGTCCTTGACGATAGCTTGGATCGTGAAGATGGAGAAAGTTTGATACCCGTGGTAGTATTCACACATCCATGCACCATTTGTCTTCCGCACGGCCGTTAGCATGAGAGTACCGTCTCTCTACGACGCCCGCCAATCGTATTGCACCCAGTGAATCCATGCAAGAATCTCACTCATGCCATGCCAAAAACGCCAATAGCGGACACTCCAAAGTCAGGTCCTACCAGGTACTGTTACAGAATCATGCCAAACCCTTACTCTCAACACTCATTTCTTGCCCTTCTTCTTCTTGCTCGCCGCCGTTGCGGCGCTCTTATCGGCCGGTCCCCCGCTCTCGACCAGCACAGTATCGTCGCTGGTATCGCTTGTTCTACTTCCAGCCTTTGGCGCGGGCGTTGGTGTCTGGCCCTCCTCTAGTTCGTCCATGAGTTCGGCGCGGATGGCTTCCTTCTTCTTCTCCCACCACTCCTTCTCCGCGTCCTTCTGTGCTTGGAGGTCGGCCATGCGTTCGCGTATCAGTTGGTTGTTTGCGATTTCGTTTGCGGATTGGAAGATGGTTTGGCCCCAGTTTGGGTTGAATGCGTTGGCCTTGGGTCATGTCAATACGTGCTCATTTGAAGAGGTAGACTGTGGTGAGAGGGATTGACATACCTCGGCGACGACATCTCTTAATTCCTCCTCAATCTCTTTCTCGGCTCTCAGGAATCGCGTCCACAGATCGTCGCCCACGGAGCCACGTTGGAGTAACGAAGATAGTGCTTGCTTTGAATTCCTGATCTGCACGATCCGGAGAATGTCCTCTGTTGCGCGGCGCAGAAGGGCGGCCTTCAAGACCGTCTCTGGGACGGGAGCTTTCTCCTCGCCATCTTCGGGTTCTAGATGCAGGAGGGAGAGGTATATGTTGCGCTGCACGTGTGGCCCGAACCAGGGTGCTAAAGAAGCCGATTTCGCTTTATGGAGGTTAGTGTGTGCATAAAGGGAGTTCAAGCGGGCATGCGACGTACAAGCTTTCCTTTTATTGTATAGTGAGGAAAAGGCAGCGAAGGATCCCACAAGGATGCCCAAGTAGAGGAAGGAAAATGCGAGGTTGAACCAGTTCACCATGTTGAAGGGCTCTCCCGCGGTCCTTTTATGTGGGATTTGGTTGTGGAGGGAGGCGTTGTTGTGTCGTGAGAATCAAAAGTGCCGGAGTGGATGTGGACACGATTCTACACCACCCCTGTCGCCTCGTCCGTCACGGCCATATATCGAGAATGCTCCTGCAAGACAACAACTTTAAATAAATAAGCCGATGGAACAGAGAGCAATGCTGCCGGTCTCTGAAATCTGATCGCAGATACAGGCCACTCTATGTGGCATTAAAAGGCAAGATCTTCTACTACTTACCAAAAGGGACAAGGCGGCGGATCAGCCTGACGGCCGCATTGGTATAGATGGACAGGAACGCCGCGATGCAGACATGTGTCAGGATACACAACAAAGTCCCAGAAGCTATTTTTGCCAAATCAATCGAATAAGTGATACGTATGTAACAAGTCATGAGAGTGAACTGCTTGTGACAGCAAACGTGGACTCTACATCTTCTGTCAATAGAATCAAGATGGATGTCTTGCACCATCCTCGAATGTATAACGCCGTAGCATAATGCAATCTTGATAATGTAAGATGACTAGGCAGTTGATCTGCAAGTGTTTCACCGACACGACACCGACCTCAGTTACTCGTATAAGTCCTATCAGTCTTACCCGGACCATGAAAGATTCAACACCACCCGGCTATACAGAGGATACGCGCTATTTTGATAGGCGGCTAGGCACCAGAGAACGCGTCTCGCTAAATGACGTTTTGCCTCTAAGCTTCCCTGGACTTCTACGTGACTACGGGCAAAGGGCCCTCCAAACAAAACCCCAGACCACAATACCAACCCAAATATCCAGTCCAACACAACTAATCCCTTCAAATAACCAAGAGTCTCCCCTCCTTCCACCTACCACAAACAATGATACTCCGATTTCGTGGCCGCGATGGCCAATTCAAGCTCGACGTCCAACCCTCAGACGACTTCTCCTCCCTACTGAGCAGCATAGCAGAGAAACTGCCCAGCAATACCAACATCGCCACCATCAAAGTCTCCAACAACCCCGCCGGCAAAGACGCCCATGCTCTGACGAAACTCAAAGGCGTCAAGCTGGAGCAGATCGGTTTGAAGTCAGTCGAGTGATGAGTATATACCATATCGGTCCTCTAACAACCAGTCTAGACACGGCGAGCTGGTTTTTCTCACCTACGAAGCTCAAACCAATACATCCAACGGTCACTCTCATCCTGCCCCGACTGCAAACCGCCTCAACGGAAAAGAGGTCAAGCCTTCAGAAGCTCCGCCCTCGCTAGCCATACCTCGGGGAGACTCTACCAAGCTCATCAAAAATCCGTGGGAGGTGGTCAAACAGTCGCCTCTAGATGATATATTGGATAAGAAGGATGGCAAGATACAAAGGCCGAAGGATCAGAGAATGTGTCGCCATGGACCACGAGGCATGTGCGATTACTGTCAACCTCTCGAACCATATGACCAGAAATACCTCGACGAGAAGAAGATCAAGCACCTGTCATTTCACTCGCATCTACGGAAATTGAATGCTGGGAAGAATAAGCCTGAATCCGGAAGCTCGTACATGCCGCCGCTCTCAGAGCCATACTTTCGAGTACGTCCGGATTGCCCATCAGGACATGCTCCATGGCCCGCGGGCATATGTACAAAATGCCAGCCCAGCGCCATCACCCTCCAGCAGCAAGCCTTTCGCATGGTTGACCACGTCGAGTTCGCTTCTTCCGACATAATCGATACCTTCTTGAACTGGTACCGAAACACGGCAACCCAGCGGATAGGATATTTGTATGGTCGGTACGAAGAGTATCCTGAAGTCCCACTAGGTACCAAAGCTGTTGTCGAAGCAATCTACGAGCCTCCTCAAATGAATGAACTGGACGGTGTCACCTTGGGCGAATGGGAGAACGAGAAGGATGTTGATGAGATTGCACGTCTCTGTGGAATGGAACGGGTCGGTGTCATTTTTACCGATCTCATCCATGATTCCGAGAAGAACGATGGATCAGTCATCTGCAAGCGCCATGCAGATTCGTTCTTTCTCTCTTCTTTGGAAATCATATTTGCTGCACAGCATCAAGCAAGATATCCACGGCCGACGAAATGGTGCGAGACCGGGAAATTCGGCTCCAACTTCGTCACTTGCTGTATTACTGGCGATGAGAATGGCCAAATTCATATCGCGTCTTACCAAGCATCCAACGCAGCCGTAGAGATGGTCAAAGCCGACCTCATCGAAGCCTGCGCAGATCCAGGACTGATGCTGGTGCAGAGCGAGGAGGAGGAGGGAAATCTGGGACGAGTACGGTACATTCCAGAAGTCTTCTTCAGGAAGATCAACGAGTATGGCGCTAGCGTCCAAGAGAATGCGAAGCCAGCATTTCCCGTCGAGTATCTTCTCGTTACGCTGACACATGGTTTCCCAATATCGCCGAATCCCGCATTCCTATCATACACTTTCCCTATTGAGAACCGACACGCTATGGGACAAGTTCAAGACGCCCGTGAAGTGTCCAAGGCACTCAATAGTACTGGCACGGTGGATATAAAAGCACTCTCCAATTTCCACATGCTCACTTATCTCCATGAGCTCAGCGTCTTTAGCAAGGTAATATCGATGTTCCCTTTACTCTTACACGACGCAAATGCTAATGATAGGATGGAATAGGATGAAGAGGCTCTGGCAGCCAAAGTCGCTGTTTCTCACGATCTTTCCGACGGCGTCCAGCTGCTTCAAAGCGGAGGCTGGGGAACTCTTATGATGGTTCTCGAATCAAGTGGTGAGCGCCCCCCGAAGCGTCATGGCTCTCCGATGAATGCTACGAATGGCGCACCCAAACGTCGTGTCGGCAACCACATATCGGACACCCCAAGCATGGAAGACTTAGCTAAGCGCGTTAAGAGAAATAGCATAGGTTCCGGTTGATTCAATTACTTTTTGAATAAACTGATGCCTTCTGCTATTTCTTTAGGTTCTACGAGCACCTTGATGACGAGAACGAAAAGACGATCTGACGGTTCTGACCTGAATCCTGCCAACCGAGAACGCGCTCCAACCCAAATCCCGCCTTAGGAAGGCGAACAGCGTTGAGGCGATTACGACGAGGAGCACAATCTGTGCCGAAGAGCTTGTTCGGCGCGACGGGTGAATGGGGTTGGTGTATGGAATGATGGAGCCTGAACGAGTGGAATGAGCGTCATTGTTAGCCAAGTATGTCATGTCAGATCATGCGAGAAGCTCGCAGGACTTCCCAGCAAATCAAATTTTTTGCCGGGTCTCTAGGTGCTATGTTGGGCCCTTCAAACTGTCAGCTATTGATCTTACGCGACGCAGAGACATTGCCATGTTAACTACTATAGCTAGCCGCTGATACGTGAACCACACTCTGACCGAGATTCAAAGAAAACCGACAGCCCCATCTGCAACATGCGTCAAACGAACAATGACCAACGTAATCTGTTAGCGATCCCAATTATTACTGGTACTGTCCTACTTCCCTAACTCTCCTAGTCTCTCCTCGCTATTCCCACCACCAAGTGAATGGCCTTTACATTCTCCCGCGTATTGTTCTCGTTTCATTCAGTGTCGGGGTTTTTGCTATCGGGAGGGCTCTGCGTTACGTTCAAGGGTAAGGACGTATTCCATTGAATCTATATTCCGGTCGACGAGTCGTTTTTCTTCTTCCATTGGGGAAGGAGGAGTAAGGAGAGAAAAATTGGGGGGTTTGAGGAGATGGCGATGGACATGGTGATGGACATGGTGATGGACATGGATAGGGATTTCTGTTGTTTGTTTATTCTATCATGGTAATGAAGTGTGGGTATATATTGGTATTTGGCTCGGGTTCTCTAGTGGGATATAGGGTCTTTGGGGAGAGCACTGTACAGGATGGGAACGGATGTAGGTCAGACATTCAGATGGAAGTGATTATCGGGACTCGAGTGCACGTTGTGAGGTTGATTTCGAGTTCGATTTGGTGGCAGTTCGAGTCCCAGCACCATCATCGATGGGCGAGATTATGGAGAGGCTATGCACTTGTATAATTGGATCTGCAGTATGTATCAGGTATCGTCGCTCAATTACAATATACATATCTCCAATCCAATCCAACGCAAACGACGTCTCAAACACAGCAGCTATGTCATTGTCCCTTCTCCCCCTCCACCGTCTTCTGCCGAGCTTCGCTTTCCAGTATAGCCCTGACACCTCTCCTGATCCCCTCTTCCAGATCCACAATAGGCGCGTATCCCAACCTCATCTTCGCTTTCTCGACGGAGTAATACCGCGTCATGACGGAATACCTGACCTTCGCCCTGTTGAGGTTCGGTACCTTCCCAAACACCCACATGACCCACTCCATGACCGTCGCGAGCGTGAGAGCCAACTGCGTGCCCAGGACCCAGATGGCGGACGGGTCCAGGGCATTCTTATCCCCCGCCTCTTTCCACACCCTCCTCGCCATGTCCCAGAAATACACGGGCGAGTCGTTGGTGACGAAGAAGGCCTCGCCGTCCACTCTCTCGTGATCCAGCGGCGCCGTCGCGAGTTTCGACGTGTGCAGGAGCGCGACGAGGGCGAGGATGTGGCCGTGGGCTATGTTCTCGACGTAGGTGAAGTCGAAGAGGTTCGTGTTCGGACCGAGTTGGAATTTCGACTGGCCCTTTCGCGAGGCCTCGAGGAGGCCCGGTAGCAGTTGGACGTCGCCGGGACCGAAGATACCAGCTGGTCTGATGGCGCAGGTGAGGAAGCCGTCGGTCGAGCGGTTTGCTTTGAGAACGGCGAGTTCTGCCAGACCCTGTTTGCGCGTGTGAGCTCAACATGTTCAAAATATGACGGTGTTCAAAGACATGTCTCCGTACCTTTGTATGCGTGTAGTACTCCGGTTGCGCCTTTCCAACGACGACGGGCCACCTCTCGTCGGCATTGATCAGATCGTTCTCAGCATCCATAACCACACTCGCCGAACTCGTGAACACAAACGCCTTGACACCGACGTCCCGCGCCGCCTTGAGCAGATTGTCCGTCCCCTCCACATTGACCTTGAGCATGACAGAAGTCGGTATGCCGAACGCGACGGGGCTGGCCGTGTGTATGACGGCATCCGGCTTCAGTTCGGTGAAGAGTCGCTGCAGCGCCGGCAGATCTGTGATGTCGCAGTCGTGGTAGGAGGCATTGGGGTTGTCGATGCGGTTGCGCGAGGTTCGCAGGTCGAGGGTGGAGACGGTGGTTTTTGGGTGTCGTGAAAGGAGTAGCGAGACGATGTGGTGGCCGACGAAGCCGCAGCCTCCTATCACGATGACATGGCCGAGGTCATCTTGGTTGGACATTTCGATCGGTGGTGGGATTTGAACGGCCAAAGGAAATCAATTGTCTCTCTCGTGTCTGTCAAAAAACCGCACGTCGTGAGAGCTGGACCCTTGATCGCCGTGAAGGGTAAATAAGTTCGCGTCGGGTATATTTTCAGATGCTATAATTAGGCACACCGATTTCCGCAACAAAATTCCCCCGTCCAATTTTCACTGTCACTGAGCAAGTCGTCTGGGACATTTCTAACACTACGAATAATGAGGTGATTAGAAATCTATCAAATTTTATCTCAAGCCCAGCAATGACTGCTTGCCGTAGAAGGCCGAACCTAGCTTCCGCCAAAGCAATAATGAGAGCGAGCTGCGGAATGAGCAAAGATGTGACGATAGCAGCACAAGAAGCTACGACTGAGAGGCGGATGTGACTTGCTAGAGGCACGCGCAGATACTGTTGAAAGGGCGCACTTTATTTGATGTTTATATCGTCTACTCGTACGTCACATTTGCTTTTCTCCCTATCCTTCTACCCTCTTACGTGCTAGATGCACTTGTATATGCCATTCAATAACAAAGATCTGAGTACTCCTGTTGATTATGGCCCTTTAGAGCTAGGGCTTCCTTTTCATCTTGTCCCTGTAGATTGCTCAAACGGATTTCGAATCTTCAGACCGGAATCATCCTGTATGCTAAGACAACCTGGTGCTGAGACAAACATCAGCCATCCAAGCACGGAGTAGAGCGAGGCTGGGAAGCAATTCGATACGAAAGGCGCTCGAGATTCCTGCAATATGCTGCTGTGATTTCTGCAGCCAAAGCATATCCGTAGAATTTTCGAGATTGCTTGGACATGCAAGAACTGCGGTGACGTCCGATGACTGGCTTTCGACCAATCAACACTCGTCTGGTATCTAGCTTTTGCGTGGACCACTTCCTCTTCAACAAGTTGGGGTGCCATTGATTACAAGCGCCAGTACTCCTCTGCTGTTGCCCAGATCGTACTTTATGGCTCAATTCGATTAGCTCTTTCAACAAGGAAGAGGTGGAGACAGCTTTGCTATGTAGTCTCTTGCCTTTCGCACCGTTCCATGGTGTAGGCGACAACTCGATTTTCGGGCGGTCAAATGCTGTGCAAGAGTGACACCTGAAATGGTCTTCCATGTGAATGGTCCAAAGCTGCATGGAGCTGGAGAGTACTGAAGTTTCTCAATGTTGTAGTATCGAAACTGCTAGACATTGGGCTCAAACTGTGCCGTCCTCGTCAGGCAGTTGCGATTACGGTGTCAGGTTTGAAGTGCCTCTAGGAACTGAAATTTGATAGACTTCTGGCAAACTTCTGAGACCGATCTTCGAGAATATCCTCGACATCGATCTCCCATTGGAACCCTTTGGAAAGAGTATAGATTCTTTCCAAAGAGCAGTGGATCGACGGCACCACTAATGTCAGGTCGTCGCCTTGACATGCTGGACCTTCATGTTCTCGATGAACCCCATGATATGACCCTCGACTTGACATCTGGTCGCGAACGTGGCGGTCTGTTTTCGAGTTCTGCCTCACGAAGCATGCGTGCTGATAGTTCGACGAGTCCGAAAATCTCGTCCATATCTATGGGAATCATAAGCTCGGATATCAAGATAACTACGAGGCGATACACACCCTCCAGGAACATGCCCTTCGTTTCTGGTATGAAGCAGAAGGTGAAAATGAACATGCAGAACGAGAATGAGCCGAAGACAAGATATGTACCGTAGCCGTCTTTCCCCAAGTTCGCGAGCATGCTGGGCGTGGCTCGAGCGATTACGAAATTGAAGAGCCATTGAGCGCAAGCTCCGAGCGCAACGTTCGTGGATCGCAGCCGTACTGTGGGAATTTCAGAAATATAGATCCACGGTACAGGGCCCCAGCCGAATTGATAGACAAATGCGAACAGATAGATACAGACCAGAGCGAGATATCCTGAGCCACTGACGCCTTGTCCTGGAATTGGTTGGGAGAAGCGGACATAGAAGCCTATGTAGAACATGACAGCGCATTGCATCAGTGCGGTCCACAGCAGAGACTTGCGACGACCTAGGGAGTCTGCTGCGAACAGCAGGAAGGAAGCGCATGCTATGACTTTAACCACACCGTATATCCCAGTTGCAAAAAGACCAACTTCCAATTTGCTGAGACCAAGCTTTTCGAATATAGTGGGTCCGTAGTAATTCAACGCATTTACGCCCGTCATTTGCTGAAAGATCATCAAGCCTATGCTGATGAAAGCACGATTGCGGTTCGAGGGCACAGTCCACATCTCGTTCTGCAGGTGGATAATGGTGTCTCCTCCAGTCAAGATTTTCTCACGATCAATCTGATCGCAAATGACACCGAACTCCCTTTCGATGTACGGATGATCAGGAGGAAGAGCGCGTACGCTCGCCAATATAGCTCTTGCTCGCTCCTTGTCCCCTTTTCTGGCCAGATGTCGCGGCGTTTCGTAGCAGAAAATCATGCCGACAAAGAGGAGTACAGCAGGGAGAGCCTGCAAGCTGATGGGAACAATCCATTCTGCGTCTCCATCTAGATGAAGTAGAGATCCATAGTCGATCCAGAAAGCAAGCATGATTCCGGACGTGATAGAGAGCTGGTATAGCCCCGTGAGTGCACCCCTGATAGCTCGCGGAGCATGCTCAGATATCATCAAGGGTACGGCAACAGAACACATGCCTACTCCAAGTCCAGCAAAGACTCTTGGAGATGAATTAGTGGTTTGGCCTAATCACTGTCCACTAAATAGCTTACCTTCCGGCGTATATTGCCTGCAGATGGCCAGAGGAAGAAGCTTGTACGACTACGCCGAGTGTGGCCAGAAGAGGTGCAATCAAGAGAGTGGTCTTCCGACCACAATAGTCTGCAACGGGCCATCCCAGTAGAGCGCCAAAGAAGCATCCAGCTTGCAAACAGGAGACGATGTTTGCGGACAGGGTAGCGGATGCAGCATCATCTAGATGCCCGATACGGAAAGCTCTAGGATACAATCAGTATACGCCATGGTCATGGCTGGAATAGAGAGCGCCTTACTGCTTGAAACTGGGCATAGGAAGAATTCCACCCATGGCTAGAAGTTGAGGAAACCGTCAGCTCTGTTGTGGAAATCTTTGCGACAACCTCGAAAACGGAAATATCCACGGGATAGCATCAGCCAGACCGGTAAACTGGCCACCTATTTCATATCTTGGAGGTAGCCACTCAGCAGAGGTGAAATGCCTAATCTTAGGAGGATGTTCATAGGTCCCTACTAGCTGTCATATATATTTGCCACACGAACTTTGACGTCAATACTGATATAAAGAACTTCAAGTCAAGATCCAGCTTCAAGATTGTGAAGGATAGGCAAGTAATTCCAATTGACGGCGTTACGTTGCTGAAAAGATAACATACTTCCGGCATCCATGCCAAAAATCATTCCTCCAATGCATGCCTAGGAGTTCGAATTATGTCAGTGATCATGATGCAGAAAGCGGATGATCTACACACCGTGGTTGCGATCAAGAAAATTCGCCAGCCATATATCTCAGGTGGGTCTAATCTCATGGCCTCATTCCGAATGATCCTAGTGAGCAGCCGCATGTCTCTGGCTCGGTCGCAGACCCAATTCTGAAAGAGCTGAGTGTGCAAATCATTGACCACAGGTAGGAAGCCGCTCCTGCTACTGGGAGGATCGGAACTTGATGTGTTGGGGACAAGGGCATGCGCGTTTGGCTCGGGAGGCGACAGAACTAGGCGTGTCCTTCAGAAATTTTGCTTCGAGACACAAACACCGTGGCTTTGACTCTAGGATTCAGAGTGTGTCATCTTGTGGTCAGTTGTTGATTCATTGTGCGGAGCTGCAATATCAGGAAGTAGTCGGCTACCCGACATAGCCACATGTCGGTATTGTCAGCAACAGCTAATTCATCATGCATGGGATATGCAAGCCACCAGTATTGTCTGTCCCGCTCGAGGGAGATGAGTGGAAGGGTGCGAAGCGCGGCGCATACGTCGGCACATCAACTTGCGATTAACGGATGCTGCTTCAAGGCAATGACTGCGACTACGGTGCAGTTCTGCTTGAGTTTGGTGAGCAATATCTTATCTTTACTGCGGCTAAGAAACCGACGAGATATAGATTGTAGGTCGATGATCGATCGATGATTGATGGTTGAATGGAATTAAGCGAAAGGTCGAGGACGGGTGTAGATATCCAGCGGGTTGTCTTCGGACAGTTCAAACTCGCCATTCAAACTCGGATCTCCCGGTGCGCACGTACCTCGTGTTTAAACATTGTAACTTTACTACCTATTTTGTATAGCGCCTTCACTATATTTAAATAAGAGGTACAAAAAACTAAGGAAGATAGTCTAGCTAGTAATTAAGTAAAGGAAACTCCGTATATTTACTATAAACTCTAAACTCTAAACTACTATATATTACTACTACGTTAATTCTCTATAGGCCCCCGTACCTTCTTACAAGTTACTCTAGCTAATTTATCGTAGTAATAACTCTTATAAGGGTAATAAGGGTGACGAATAACAATACCTTATAATTAAGCCCTTAGTAGCTTTATAGATCCTTACGTCCTTAACTCTTACGGCTTTATTACTATACGTAGTTTATGCTTTTATAGCCTCTTTCGTATCCTTATTACGCTTACGTATAATAGTAGCCTTTTAAGTAGGAGATAAAGTAATCTCTAGCCCTCCTACGCTATTACTATTTAGGGTTCCTAAAGGGTCGGGTTATCCCCTAACCCCTTAGGGTTAGGAGGGGTTAGGGGGGAGGGGTTTAGGTCGGGGAGGTACCCTCTAAGAGAACCCCGCCCCGACTCTTACCCTAATAAACCCCGACCTAACTAAATAGTATAGTAGGGACGGCTATTTACGGGCCGGTATAACTCAGTTCTCTTATCCTATATAAGGACGAGACGCGGTACCTATAGATATTAGATAATTACCTACTAACTAGTATAGTAATATATTGAATTATAGCTATTATTGTCCTACCTTATCTTCTCTATTATATAAATTATATTTATCCGATCTGTCTTACCTTAATCTTATAATCTAGTATAGGATTCTAAGACGGAAGTAGAAAACTACTCTCCCCTATTATCTACGCTTACTCTGCTATATTTTTAGTAGAGAAGTAGGTAAGTTAAAAGAATAATAGGTTCTTTATATTAGTTATCTATATTATAGGAAGGAGTCGGTTTACCTAGTTATTCGCGTATACCTACGAGCTCTTACGACGGCGAACCTTTATATCTCGATCTACCTCGAGTTTTCGATATACCGACGACGATACCGACGACGATACTAACGACGACGACAATACCGAGGCTAAAGGCTATATATAGCGGTATCGCTATATAGAATTTTCTCTCTCTTATTATCCTACTAACTATAGCGTAACTAATAATAACTCGATAATTGTCCTTAAGGCCTTAAAGATTAAAGAGGCTATAGCGATATACCTAGTTAAGGATACGCCTATTCCGAGGTAATTACCTTAAACGGTATATAGACGACGCGGTACGTATTTCGGAAGAATATCTACTTAAGTAACTACGTATATTTTTCCTCTAATCCGGTTAAGGAGCGAAGGCTTATACGGCGACGACGATAGGCTCGTTAGTACCGACTTCGGGTATTACTCTATCCGTACTATTATAGTCTACTATTATAAGTACCGTCCTTAAGTTCCTAATACTAATATAAACGATCCTACGTATATTTTAGTATTATCTATCTTAATACTTCTACGAAATTATTTCTCTAAGATATTACTATAATAGTATTCTAACTATATCTAGTATATCTACTAACCCTACTATTTAGGATCTAAGAAGCCTACCTCCTTCTATTCTAAGTACCGATAGCTTAACCTATAACTAGGAGGCCCTAGAGGACTCCGGTCCTAATACTACTACCCCTCCTAAGATAAGTACTTCCGGAGCGACCTATCTTCCTAGCGGTACTACTCGTAGCGGGAACGGGATAACTCTATTTACTATTAAGGACTTCTTAAACCTTATAACGAATATAGCTTCCCGAGCTCCTAATGCGGCTCCTAGTAATACTTTAACTCGTTAGTAGACTACTACCGAAGAGTATAGTATATCTAAGAAACGTCCTATTCGCTATAACCCTAGGAACCTCCTCCTCCCTACTTATAAGGTATTTACTAGGAAGAACGTATCTAACTTTATCTCGAACTTAGAGAAGTATTTTAGCTTTTTTAATATTACCGAGGACGAGTATAAGTGCTATAGCCTCCTAATAAACTATAGTTAGACCCTATAGAACGATATCGAGTATCTAAAAGGCTGGTCTAAAAAGGACTGGATAGCCCTTAAGAAAGTATTCTATAAGGAGTACCGCGCCTAGGACGAACGACGAAAGAAGGAGACCTTAACCTACCTAACTAAGCTCGCTATTTAGAGCGAGAGTAGTATTCTAAATACGAGTAGCTTTATTAAGGAGTTTAAGACCTACTAGCTAGGTATCCGTTAACGTAAGACTAGTACGGCTATAGACGGAGTACGTATCTTCCTTAGTAGTCTTCCTAATACGATCCTAACTAAGGTTAACCGTATAATTAATCTTAATAAAGAAGATAAGGACGACCTATACGAGGATATTAACGTAGTTATTAAGATAGTAGAGAAGGTTATTTATACTACTAAGAAACTTAAAACCTTCCGTATTAATAAGGAAGAGGATAAGGAAGTCGGCTATATTGCTAATAAGTTAGTCGTTACTCGTAATAAGTACTTTAAGGGTACTCGACGTAAGAAAGCTACCGGTCCTCCTAAGTTAAATCCCGATCTTATTAAGGCTATTAGTAAACTCCGTATTAATAATATAAGTAGAGAGATTCTATATACGACTATTAGCCGAACTTATAACCTAGTTTTCGCGATTATATAGAAAGATACGATATAGTTTACGCTCCTTACCGTATATATTAATAAGAACTTCCTAAGTAAATACTAACTCTAGGTCTAGCAGCAGCCTTAGTACTAGTCTTAGATATAGTACGTCTAGGAACCTATCTAGTAGCCCCGTTATAATAGCTAGCCCGCTCCTCGTAATACTAACTACGTAAATAACCCTAGTAGTTCCTATCGTAATAGTAATATCGGAAATAGAAACAATTAGGCTTTATAGAAGCTACGAATATACCTCGGATATAACGACCCTTACTATATACTATTCTCCGTAGATAGTTATATAAAGGATCTATACGCCTAGGGAGTATATTTCTATAATCGTTAAGAGGGATAGAGAGGTCTTTTCTAGGGAACTATTAATAACCTAGAAAATAGAATCTAAGGACTTCGTCTAAGCTAGAAATAGTATTAGCTACTATAGATTCTCGATATAGTAAAGAAAGGACTTAGGCCCTCGTTAGTAAAAGTAAACTCTATTAGTATTTCCTATCTCCTTAAGTCCGATAAGGAGATTAAGATACCTTCTTACCCTCCTAATTTTATTAGTATCGGAAGTCTGGGAGTGTCTACTACTAGTACCCGGTCCTCGTAGAAAAAGACGCCTAGAAAGTTAAATAATAGAGTTTAAAAGCCGTCCTCGAAGAAGTCTACGAAAGTAAAGTATATCGTTTCTAGGTAGTTTCGAGACTTAATAGACTAGGCTATTAAGGGAAGCCCTTAGAATAGGGATAATAACGAAATAATAGACGAAGATTCTACTCTACGTAATAAAGGACCCGTAGCCGTATAGAAGAAGAAATAGGGGAGGCGGCCGACGTATAAGTAGTATCTCGCCGTATAGGATAAGTCGTCTAACGAGCTAAGACTAATCTAGAAGATAATATAGTTTCCTAGCGGGATTTAGCTTACTCTAAACGAGGCCCTTATCTATATTTCTTACTTCTCGAAGTTTATATTTTAGAGTCTCCCTCTAGATATAGTCGAAAGAGTCGCGCCTAAGTTTAAAGCTACTTAATAATAGAAGGAAGAGAGGCGGCTTAAATAAGCCGTAAAGAGAATAGCTTAATAACCCGTAACGAATATAGTATTACTTAATAGTCTAGCTTCTAGGGACGTAAAATACCTAAGATCCCTCGCCGATATATCTATCGGTATTAATTTAATTACTACGTAGGTAGTCGATATTATCGACCGAGCTAATAGTAAACGACGTATATCTACTAAGTCCCTATATATATACGTATATTTTCGAAATATATCTATAAGTAGTCTAATCGATACTAGTATAGAAGTAAATATAATTAATGAGAATTGCGCTCGACGTATCGGACTTAGAATTAATAGTTTTAGAGGGCTAGAATAGTAGCGGGTACTCTAAAGTCTTTATATCGTAGATAGGAGAAGTATATCTATTATTAGGTAGGCGACCGTATAGATCCGTCTCGCTAACGTAGGTTTCTCTTACGATAATATTCTCTTTATAGTCCTCTAGAAATACGCCTAGCCCGTTATACTTAGTTAGCTATTCGCCGCGAGATCTTCTCTTTAAGTCCTTAACCGTCTAGACGGCTTAGTTAACTATATCGTAACTTCCGTTCCTAGAGATAAGACGGTAACCTAGTAGGCTACTATAGTAGAGATCGACTATACGGTAATCGCGAAGGCCTTAAGGGAGGCGTCCTCGGAGGTAGAGGCGACTCTAATAGTAGAGGAGGATAAAGATAAGGAGGATAAGAATAAGAACGGTAAGGACGATAGCTTAGACGATAACTTAGGAAATAAGAGTACGAATTTATAAGGCCTAGAGACTTATCCGTAGTAATTAGTCTAGGTATACTTTCTACCGGAGGAGCGAGGTTAGCTAGTTTATTTTTCGATATTTAGAGTACGGAAGACGCCGCCTCGGAAATCGATAATCGCGAGTAGCTAATAACGACTTACTATAATCTCGCGATCTTTTAGATCGAAATAAGAAAGAAGAAGACTCGAGAGAAGTTCTTATAGAATAGGCGCTATATAGTAGATAATTTTAGGATACGGAGGGTTAGATTCCCGTTCGGTAATAAAACGGACTCGCGACGAAATCGCCGGATAAAACGGACTTAGACGATATCCGGGGCCGCCCCGGATATTAGTATCGTTAGGTATATACCCGTATCTCGCTAGATCGACGACTCTAGCGTTCGGAATAGCGCTAATATACTCTATAAGAGAAAAGCGGATAAGGTATAGTCTTAGAATATCGCTCTCTAAGATAGAAGTACTTCTAGCGGCCGCGTTAACTAGAGGTAGGTCGCGATAGCTAAGTAGAAGAGTCTAGAAGTAGACTCCCCGCTCGATATATACCTTAAGAAGAGATATATACTATTCGCGCGAGGTACTCGACTTATAGAGGAGAGATTTCGAGAGATACGTATTAACCCGGACTTAAGCCCTAAGGAAGTTACGCTTATTAAGGAAATACTCTACCGTAGGGAGGGTTCTCTCGCGTAGGACTTCTTAGAGTACGGTAGAATACGGCCTAAGGTTACTTCTCCGTAGCGTATACGTACTATCGAGTATATTCCGTAGTAGGCTAAGTTATTTAATATTCTAAAGGCTCTTACGGACGAAATACGGAAGATATTTTAGAAATAAATCGATACGGGACGCCTAGAACCTAGCTATACGTTATATAGGAACCCGTAGTTCCTCGTCTCGAAGAAAGGTAAAGGCTATAGACTAATTAATAGTACGACTAATATTAATACCGTAACGATACGAGATATAAATATTCCCCCTTCCGCTAATAAATTCGTAGACTCCTTTATAGGGTGTCTATACGTCTTACTCGCGGACTTATTCTCTAGATATAACTAACTCGAACTTACTAAAGAGAGCTAGAATCTAACCTCTTTCTAATACTCTTTTAGACTATATAGAATAACGACGCTACCGTAGGGAGCTACGAACTTAGTCGCGTAATTCTATCGAGTAACTAAGGCGATTATCCGGTATTAGATATATATAAGCGACGTTTATATTAACGATATTCTTAATAAGCTAACGAAGGACTACGGAGTATAAATAAGTAAACTACCTAGGATCCGTAAGAATATTCTTAAATATATTAGAGGTCTCGACGCACTCCTAGCTAACGTTAAACGCGCGGGAGCGATAGTATCTAGAAAAAAGTTCGATATATATATAGAAGGCCTCTATATCGTTAGTTACTAGTATAATAGAAACGGACGTTATCCTAACGAGTCTAAGGTTACCGCTATCCTAGAATAGAATAAGCCTCGTATACTAAAGTCGGTAAGAGTATTCATCAGTATATACGTTTATTACTAGATCTAGATTCCTAATTTCGCTCTAATTACGTAGCCTATATTCGTCCTCTTTAAGAAGGATACTAAGTTCCGTTAGGAAGAGCCGCAGAAACGAGCAATATAACTACTCTAGAAGGTATTAACGAATCCCTCTACTCTTAAACCTATAAGATATAACGAGGAAGCGGGATAGATAATTCTTATAGTAGACTCCTCTAATAAAGATTAGGGAGCGGAGTTAGTATAGATATACGATAAGAAACGGTATCTATACCGATATACGAGCGGTATCTAGTTAGTCGCTAAGCGGAAATACGATACTATTAAACTAGAATACTGTACCTTACTTAACGCTCTTAAGAAGTTTAAAATATATCTTTAGGGAGCTAGCTTTATCGTCGAGACTAATACGAAGACGCTTATTTACTAGTTAAACCGTATCGCCTTAGATATTACCGGCGCTCTCGTAACTCGCTAGCTTACCTAGATTATAATATAGAATTTTAAAGTCCGTTATATCGAGGGAAAGAAGAATATAGTTACTAATAGTCTCTTACGTTAATATAAGGATACGGATTCTAAGGACGTCCCTCTCGTTCTAGATTTTAATATTAACGACTTCGTCGCGTTAGATCTCGGAGCTATTACGTATTCCGGGCCTCGTATCTTTTCTCTATTATCCTCCTTAGAGCATAATAACGCCTCTCCGACGGAATAGGATTTAGATTAGGGATTAGATATATCCTCTATTAGGAGGTATATATAGTAGGGTCTTAAGGGTAACTACTCTACTAAATATAGGATAATCGCGGATTACCTAATAACACTCTATCGACCTAAAGAGTATTAAAACGCGAAAGAATACGGGAGTATCCGACGAAGGGCTTTCGACTACCTAGTATTATATAGATAACTATTCCGGCAAGGAAAAAGAGGCTCTCTCTACCGCCGCGTTATCGACGATAAAGAAGAGCGCTTCCGTATTATTTAAAGACTCTATAATAAATATAGTTATAAGGGACGAGAATCGACTATAGTACTTATTCGATAGAGATACTACTAGGTTAGTTATTATATCGATGTGTCTAAGTAGGTCTAGGAGTACGAAGTTTACTAGAAGAGTAATTAGAATTACGTTAACGAGGGCCTTAATACGATAGTTATTCGTAATAAAATTCTTAGAGTCCGGTGGGCTATTAACTATACGGGAATACCTAAGAGAGATAGTTTTAAGTATATTATATATATACGAGAGGAATTAAGTAGCTAGTTAGAGGCGAAGGTACTCTATAGCTCTCCGAATATAAAGTAGATTACGGACTTTATTTTCGAATATATTATCTATCGCTGGGGGGTGCCTCTAGAGATAGGTATAGATAGAGGAAGTAAGAATAGGCGATTTACGTTAGCCCTTCTATACTTATACCGGACTTAGAAAATATAGATATCTCTATATAACTTATAGGGTTAGGGGGGTATTAAGAGGGCCTATAGGCTACTTATTACAGCCCTCCGAAAGTCGACGAACGGTAATAATAAGTCTTAGGTCCGTCTATTACCTACTACGCTATAGGTAGAGTAGACGACTACTAAGAGGATAACTAGGATAACTCCGGCTAAGATAATACTTAGCGAGGAGTATATTCTTCTAATTAAGTTAAAGGTAGCTACGTAGTAGACGCTAAACTAGGACTCCGTCTCGATAATAGAGGATCTCCTCGCTATATAAATACGTTAGATTAACTTACGTAACGAGGATCTTCGCGAGGTAGTAGTAAGATAGGAAAGAATAAGGTACGAGGCTAATAAGTACTAGGAAGAGACTTACGAGTCCCGACGACGACAAGAACGACTATATATCGGGTCGAAAGTTCTCCTGTATAATACGAAGATTATACGGAATTTTAGAAATAAACTAGAGTTTATTTGGCTCGGTCTATATATTATATCGAGGGTTATTACTAACTCCCGTACGGAAAGACCTATTAGGAGCTATAAGTTATTAGAGTTGGACGGAATAGTCGTATTTAAGTTAGTCCGTATAGATCGTATACGCGTCTTCGTTTAAAGGGACGACTCTCTTAAGTCTAATCGGTACTTAGACTTTAGGGCGGGGGAGAGGACTAGAGTAACTACTCTAGGTAAACTAGATTATAAATAGGAAGGCCTACTCCCTAGTACGGATTACGAACTAGACTACGAGTAGGAAGGACTACTTATCGAAGTTATAAACCCTTAAGGATTTAACCGCGATAAGTACGAGTAGTTTTTAGATTACTCTTCCGACGAGATATCTATAGGAGAGCTATTTATTGAGATTATATAGCCTAAAGGATTTAACCCTAATAATTATGAAATTATCGACGATAACCTAGATTAATAGATACTCTATATCCTTTATAGCGTGTTCGTTCTTCTAACTATTATAAAGATAGCTAGTATAGTAGCTAGAGAATATAATCGTTATACGCTAAAGAAACGAACTATTAAGCGCCGGCCGAAAGATAAGCTAGTTATTAGGTACCCGATTAGACTCGACCTTAATAAGAAAAAGAGTTCTCGTAATAAGTCGAGATAATAGATATACTATTATTCGGAATACTTACGTTCTAGTTAAGTAACTCCCTCTAGTTCTACTTTATCGAATAGGAACTCTTTCCCTATAACTAGGTTAGACGCGTATTTAAAATAATAATCGAGCTTACTTATAAAGATATACCCTCTAAATCTCCTAACCGAAACGGCGCGATAGTATCCCTTTATCTCTCTACGATTAAAGTATTCGGATAAAGAAAGAAAAGGAAAGTAGAATATAAATAGCGAAAGATATTCTTATAAGGGAGCCGTACTACCGAAGTTCTACCGGTATACTCCCGGGGTTCTACCGTTCGACCTTCTTCCACTATACCGTACGGGATTTAAGGAATATTTAGAAAGAAGAGGACGTTTAAATCTAAAGAAAGATATTCTAAAACTCCTAAGGGCCCTTACGCGCTGCGTATCCTCTACTCCTTAAGTCCAAATAGACGGTATTCTATATATATACCTTTACTAAAGATACGCGGATAAAGAAGAAAAAAAAAAAGAGAAAGTAGGATATAGATAATAGAGGATGTTCTTATAAGAGAACTATACTACCGAAGTTTCGCCGGTACGCTCCCGGAGTTCTACCGCGCGGCCTATATCTCGCTAGGAATAGGCCGGTACGTATATCCTTTCTCCTAGGTCTACGAAGATAAGACTTAACGACGATATACTATTATTTTCTATTTTCCTCTAGTATAGTATTATATACGTAGATAAAGATAAGGAGGACTACGCGTTAGTTTTCGTAATAGGGGATAGGATAATTAAAATACCTAGGAGGAAAGCGATACTTATACGTAAGGAAGAATATATTTAAACTCCTAAGGTTCTTTATAATAGGTTAGCCGGTTCGAGCGTATTATAGAGATAGAGCTTAAGAAATAGGTTATCGGAGTAGATAGCGGTAATAATTATAAGTAATATAACGGTTCTCTCCGTCGGTCCGGGTCGTACTATACGGGAATCGAGGAGGATTCGAAAGGAAGAGTATAACTAACTACGTAGAGATACGTCGTAAATCTCCTAAGGTTTCTTACGCGACGCCTCTATTTATTAGAAACTAGATAGCTAGGGCCGTATTCGTAGATAAACTCCGATCCTAGTAGATAAAGAAAGAAAAGAAGAGTAGAATATAAAAGTTAGAAGGTTTTCTTATAAGGGAGGTATTCTGCCGGAGTTCTACCGCGCGCCGCCCGGTATTTAGCTACCCGCGTATCTACTAATAATTCTATTACTTCTAGAGCGTCTCCGTCTCTACTATATATCGGGGGAGAATACCGCGCGAGAGTATCTATATTATAAAAATATTAGAGGGGACGGGAGTTTAAAAAGTTCTATATACCGGATTCCCGGCGGAAAAATTTTCGTAAAACGGACTTAGATAATATCTAGGGCCGCCCCGGATATTAATCTCGTCTAGAAATAAAGATAGGCGTACCGCTATATCTACGAGCGACTACTCCTATATATATCGTCCTTAAAAGAATAGAAAAATAGGCGCTTTAATATATCTCTCGACGCCTAATCGAATCTCGTAGCTATATTCTCGGATAATTAGGACTAGGAGTCTTCCCTTCGTATACGTCTCGACTAATATTAGGATTAAAGATACTTCCTATATTTCTTTTACGTCTCTTTATTTATTTTCTTTATTACGTATCTCTTTCTTTTATTCTTTTATATGGAGCTTCTTTTAATACTAAAAAAGAATAAGGTTTTACGGGGGATTTAGATTCTACGGGGGAACTTAACTAGAATAGGAAATAGAATTAGTAATAGAAATACTTAAGACGTATAATATTGTAAGTAAATACTAAGAGAGACCTATATAAGCTATCTCTATCTCTCTCTTCCCGAGCCTTCTATTCCCTTAATAAAAGTTTCGGATACGATAATCGGTACTTAACTCTAGAATAGTTATACTTATACCCTTATACTTAGACTTTTACTAATACTTCTACTTTCGACTAAGATAAGTTAAACCCTTTAGTTAGGCTTAAGGATAGCTAGCTCCGCTAAGAATATACCTAAACCGAACGACGGGGATACTACGAGCGCCGATAATAGCGCTCTTATACTACTACCTAAGGATAATAATGGTCTAGGCTTTATTACGTAACTATAGGGAGTTAGAGCCTCTAGGGTAGTAACCTAGACTAAAGAGGATTAGGGTACTAAACTAGCTAAACTACCCCTCGCTCGACGAGTTAAAGGACTACGAGCTATTCTATCTTTAGTAGAGAGAGAGGCGGCTCGATTAGAGCTCTATTCGAGGCTCGCGGTTTATTACGTCTAGAACTCCGATAGAGAGGAGTAGAAGTATCTCTCTAATAGTACTAAGACGAAGGAGGAAGCGTTAAGATTAGGAGAACTAGGTCTTAGTACGAGTCGAGTAGCGAGGACTAAGAAGACTTAGAAGTAGGTTCTAAGTATCTATAAGGGTATTTCCGATATAGACTCTATAACGTACGGCTATAAGAAGGTAGAGGGTACCCGACCGAGTTAGACGGGCGGTTTTATAGCGGACCTAATTAATGATCGCTAGTTACCTCTAAACCTAAACGGGAACGACGGAAGTATTCCCTCGACCGCGTAATACTAGGTCTCTAGGGGAACCCTCTAGGCGCTAAGGAAATATTTCGAATATATACTTTCCCGTCCTCTCCGCCTAGCCCTCGAGTTCCTTACTCGAGCTATCTATATACGTCTATAGCGTAATAGGAGTAGGAAGACGAATAAGATATAGATATTAGATATTAAAGATCTAGTAAAGATAATTTTAGGTAAGACCGAGGAGGCTATTAACGAGGTCCTTAATAAGACTTATAGGACGGACCCTCTCGACTAGTCTCCCTAGGGCTTTATTCTTTACCCTCGGTATCTCCTACCGATTACCCTTAATATATATAAGCGATACTAGAAGCGAACGAAGCCTCCTAGTTAGAAAGATACGGACGAATTCCTTATATATTAACCTCTAACTAAGACTATTAAGGAAGGACTATTAGGTATAACTAGTACTAAGCTCTCTAAGTAAATAGAGAAAGAGAACGAGCTATCTCTTCTCGAGGAATTCGGACTACTACCTAAGGAGGAGGAAGTACTACCGTAGATAGGAATACCTAATAAAGGTAATATAGGTGACGAAGATAAGGAGGAGGAGGATAAGGAGGTAGCTAATAAGGAGTTAGCTCCTAAGGCCTCGTAGAAGTCTAAGGAGATAAAGACTAAGAAGGTAGTTCCTCTAGAAGGCCTTTAATACGGCTATAGTGTAGAAGCTAAGAAAGTTCTCCTCTCTAACCGTAAGGCGTCTAAGAAGCTAAAACTCCCCGCTCGAGTCGGTCCGGATACGAAGAAGGAGGTAGAAGAATACGGGATACGCGAGAACCCTCCTAAGTTCTAGTTATTTACGAAGATAGTCTATCCGCTAAGGGAAGCTATCTATAATAATTACTTTCGCTATTTCTATAGCCTAGCTAGCTTATAAATTCGTACTAGGACGACGGAGATACTTACGACCCGACTTAAGGCCTTTTTAGAATACCTTAACCCTACTAAGTTTATAGTTAGTAGAGAGTATTATACCTAGTTCCGAGTATTAAACCGACTATATATTTAGTCTAACTACCTCGGGGTCTTCGCGTATAAGCCGGCTAAATAGTACCTATTCGATAAGACTTTCCTCGACGAGGGGGAGTAGGAGAAGCTACGTAAAGATATGTAGACGGACGAGGAACTAGTAGAATAGGAAGAAAAGAGTAGTATCCTCTATAAAGATACGTTTAAGGAGTAGGATACTAAACAGTAGGTATTAGATAACCCTATCGATAAGGTTAAATGTATAAAGTATATTCCCGAGGAGTTTAAGAAAGTAGGTAAGAACTAGACGGTTAAAGAGCTCTTACGTATTAAGTCGGTATACTACCTCTAGTATCTAAGGGAGGTCAACGGGAAGTATAACCTCGGTTAGAACCGTACTATATATTACGGAGTTATCTAGTAGGTAATGCGATAGTCGATCGAGTACTAGTTACGCTATATTACCCTTCGTCCTAACTATCGGTTTTAGCTTATCTCGTACCCGTACTATACTAAGACGACCTAGGTCGGCGATAATATTAACTTCCGCTACGTCGATATTAATATTAAGGATATACTTACGACTAGGAAAGGTAAGAACTAGATTTAAGGTAGTCTAATAATGTTCGGAGAGACTACGAAGAACTATACCTAGTTTATACCTAAGATGTATAAGGACGAGAACCTATAGGCGTAGATTAATAATAATAAGGCGCGAGGGACTTTAATTGGTAGTAGCTATATTACGAAGATTAAGAAGTAGTACTAGACTAAGGATGATATTAAGAAGTTTAAGACCGACTTTACTAAGTAGGTTACGCCCGATTATACTATACGTATTACCTATCCCTTAAACTTCTACGGTTTATATAGTAAGGCCGATAGGACTCGTCTAACCCTATTACCTAGTACTATAGAATCGAGAAGGACTATACTATAATAGAGATCCTAGAAGGAGGTACGTAGGAGTAACTCGTAAAGGTATATCGCGATCTATTTACTAGTCTAACGTTGCTATCCGGACACTCTATTAATTACGGTAAACTACCGTACTCGTTCCCGACTTATATCTCTCTTTACCTCGATAACCTAATTAGCTAAGCGCTTATTAGTCGAATAAAGTAGACTAACTACGACGTTATTAAGGCGGTCTAAGAGGTTGTCGAGATAGATACTAAGGAGCGTAAGATCTATCTTAAGAAGGATATAAAAGAGGCCGTTCGGCGTATCGGTAAGAAGTTCGCTGATTTTATTAATAAGGAGATCCGTGTCTTCGGGGATAAGAGCTTCTTCGTATATCGCTTTCGGGAAGACTCTATTATTAAGCCTAAGATCTACTATATGACCGAAGAGAATAATAAGGATCTTAACGTAGTACTTAGAGATGTTATAGACGACGGAGAGTAGGTTAAGACGGAAGTAATGTAGGGAGGCCGATATAGTAATAATAGCGGGAAGGATAGTAATAAGGAGGACGGTAAGAAGCTCGGAGAGGAGGTAGACTAAGTAGTTAGTAAGGCGTCTATTTTGTTTTTCTAATTCTACTTAATTTATTTAGTATATTTATAGCTAGCGGGATTTCTTTAATAGCCTAGGTTTTTGATTACCTACTTTCTTTATATAGCGTCATAGGACGACGCTATAGTAGGAGGGGGAGAGGATATAGTAGGGACGACTATTTACGGGCCGGTATAACCCGGTTCTCTTATCCTATATAAGGACGAGACGCGGTACCTATAGATATTAGATAATTACCTACTAACTAGTATAGTAATACATTAAATTATAGCTATTATTGTCCTACCTTATCTTCTCTATTATATAAATTATATTTATCCGATCTACCTTGCCTTAATCTTACAATCTAGTATAGGATTCTAAGACGGAAGTAGAAAACTACTCTCCCCTATTATCTACGCTTACTCTACTATAATAGATCGGGGGTACGTAATACTAGTCTTATAATATATCGTATAATATATATATAATAGAGGGTAGAGATACTAAGCTTTAAATATTAATCTATCTAGAGTCGAAATACTAAGTTTTAACTTATAATTATTTATAACTATATATATACGAAGTATAAATATATAATCCTAGAATACTAATAGTCTCCTAATAGTTAAAGTTAGTTATTACTACTAACTACGATTATAGGTCTATCTTTAAGCGAGTTCGTTTAGGTATAGGGCCCGTATTATTACTATCGCTTTCCGGATTAACTATTACGTAAAGGCTTAAGCTACTAGCCCTTTATAACCCTAGAACTATTAACTTACGAGCCTTACGCTTCCCTCTATTATTCTTATTTTAAGCGCGTCTTTTCGTACGACCCTTTACGCGATCTACTATATAAGGAACTATCTCGAGATTATCGCCTAATAAACCCTCCTTATCTCGCTTAAAGCTACTAAGTATTATCTCTATCTCTATTCTAATCTCCTCTCCCTTAAATAGTAAGTTATTAGAATCGGGTATATCCTCTATCTTACTTATATTATCGAGATTAAGTAAGTCGTAAATAAAATAATAAATAGCCTCCTCCGATATCTAACGCTCTACCTTAATCTCGTTAGATATAACTATATCCTTACGCGTATAAATTAAGTAGTAATCCTAGAGATTCTACTTCTACCGTACTCTCTATTTATAGTTATTTATTATTAGGGCTACGAGAATATTTAGACTATATATCTTATTATCCGTATTAAAAGCGCTTATAATACTAAACTCTCGTTTAATACTAATACTAGCCGCCTAAATTACGAAAATATCCTTAACTATTATAGTAATATAAGGGAAGCGAGGCTCGATAAGCTTCTATTACTAGAAGGGTCTCTTTAGGTAAGTTTACGCCTCGTCTAGTTACGCGTTAGAGACTATTAGAGAACTATTAGATAAGAGAAGACTTACTCTACGATCGATAGTTATTAAACTCTTTCTATCTATCGTTAATTATCTAGTTAGTTAGCCTACCTATAACTAGTAAAGGTATTAGGGCCTTAGCTATCGCTATTTATACCTTAATAGAATCTAGGGAGATCTCTATATCCTTAAGGCTATTAGGTATAGCCCTTTATCGTTTAATTAGAGTTCGCGTTACGTATTTACTATTATATAGCTATTTTAACTCCTCCTAATAATACGCCTACTAATCGAACTCGTTATTCTCGATTAGTACCTACTTAGGGTTTAGCTAAGTACTAAGTTTTACGCGTAGATTAAGAAGGATTACTATTCCGTAGAGCTTACCTACCTAGCTATACGACGTAGTAGAGTAGTAGACCTTAATCTTCTCCCTTACTCTATCGTATACCTTTCTAATCTCGACCTTCTATCGACGCGTCTTACTCTTTAGTATCTTCTCTACGTCCTTAAGGTATATAAAGAGATAATTATAGATTTCGAAGATCTAATAAATAGTTAGTTCTTTAGACGTACTAATAAGAGTAGTATATATAGTAAAAGAACGAAGAATATTAACGAGGTATTTAACTTAGCCCTATTTATTATTATTAAGAGAGAGATACGCGTATTCTTTCTTCGTATACGTTATAATAGGCTCGCCTAACTTAAGGAGACGTACTAATATATAGAAAGTAGAATTCTACCTAGTCTTAATATCCTATATTGGGCGAAGATATTAGGCTATTAAATAAGTATCGTACTTCTTAAGCTATACGGCTTAAATCCTCTAGAATAAAAGCTAGCGTCCTTTACTCGAATTAATAAAGATAGTAATCTAACGCGCTTTAGCTATAGTATATAGAAGCTTTAGGCGAAGAATAGTATTAGTAGGCTATAGAACTCTAGAACTATTAGGAGACTATTAGGGGTTAACTTACTCCTCTTTAAGTATTTATAGGAATTTCGCCCCTTATAAGTACTATAGTAGTTTTCTCCTCCTTCTCTAACTAGTTCCTTATAAGCTTATTCTTTATTAGTCGTATTTTAATATCGGAAAGAAGGCTATTATAGCTAAGCTATATTACGTACGCGATATAGGGATAGAGTATAATCTCGTTTTAAATATTCGTATATTTATATAGCTTAATAATTAACGCGTTAACGGACTATACTATAGTCTTATTATTCGACGCGTTATCCGTAGTAAACGTAATAACCCTCTATACTAGATCGAAATACTATAGCCGCCCTATTATAAGTTTAGCGAGATAAGTACTACTATAGGTACTAGTATAGGGCTCGAAACCGATTAGTACGTCTTTAAGTACCTAATTATTACGAACCTAGTATACCTTAATTACGACGTAGCTATCCTGACGAGGCGTAGACTATCTATCTAAGACGTATATAACTTTCTAAGACGATAGAGGGAGACGTTTACGGATTATATTTTTAGTAGCCTCTTGTAGCTTAAGAATATAGTTAGTAATAGTCGACGAAGATATTATAGTAATTTTAGGATTTGCGTGTCGTATAAGACGAAAGAATTCGATATTATCGACCGCTATTATTACCTATTTATATAAGACGATAGTCCTAATAAGTTACTAGTTAAAGCTACTAGTATATATCTTGATATCGCCGGCCTCTATAATCTCTACTTTAGTACAGTACTTCTAGTAGATATTAGTATTTCGAAGACCTAATAGTTTACTAATAGTCTTACTAATACTCTAAAGCCCTCTTTAATAGTTAGCTACTTTAAACCTCGTCTCTTAGAAATTAGTTTATAGGTATTAGAATCGATATATTCCGTAAGACTCTTTATACCGTAGTAATTCCCGTGTTATTAAGGCTAATTCGTAGGAATAGATTATAAGGCGTAGATATAGACGTAGACGACGATAACGATAAGGCTATAGTAGTATAGGAATATTAATAGATAAGGACGTAGACTAATATAGTATAATAGATAAAGGCTAGAGCCTATTTTCTCGTTCGAAATAAGACGAAAATCTAGTACGGTACTAAGAGGCTATAATCTTAAAGAACGTAACGAAAGGTATTAATTTATTCGAACCTTAATAAAATATCTCCTTAGGGTTCGAGTTAATAGAAAGAATATTATATTATATTATAGTATAATCTTAGGTATTAGGATATATATTTAGTTGAATTCACTATTTAATATTTAGTTTATATAAAGAAAGATAATAGGAGAGACCCTAATAGTCTCCTAATAGTCGAGAGAGGCTGTATTCACGATATTAGATTTAGTTTAGATAAAGAAAGATAATAGGAGAGATCCTAATAGTCTTCTAATAGTCGAGAGAGGCTATATTTACGATATTATATTTAGTTCAGATAAAGAAAGACGATAGGAGATATCCTAATAGTCTCGTAATAGTCGAGAGAGGCTATATTCACGATATTATATTTAGTTTAGATAAAGAAAGACGATGGGAGATATTCTAATAGTCTCGTAATAGTTAAGAGAGGCTGTATTCACGATATTATATTTAGTTTAGATAAAGAAAGACGATAGGAGATATTCTAATAGTCTCGTAATAGTCGAGAGAGGCTGTATTTACGATATTATATTTAGTTTATATAAAGAAAGACGAAGATAGAGATTCTAATAGTCTTCTAATAGTTAAGAGAGGTTAAATTCACCGTTTCTTATTTAGCTTAGATAAAGAAAGATAGAGAGGGAGATCCTAATAGTCTACTAATAGTCGAGAGAGGCTATATTCACGATATTATATTTAGTTTAGATAAAGAAAGACGATAAAGAGATTCTAATAGTCTTCTAATAGTTAAGAGAGGTAAAGACTAATAGTATTTATATTTAATAACTAAGGTATACTGGTTTTACTAAACGCCTCTATCCTATAGTATAAAACTCTAAAAATATATTATTTAATTATATTACCTACTATCTATTACTATCTCCCCGAATCCGCCTTACTAATTAAATATCTTTCGTCTAGATAGTAATACGTTTAGCGTAGATAGCGTATAAGTTAGTATCTATTACTTATTAGTATATTAGATAGATAAAAGATATACTAAAGTTTACCTTCGAAAAGGCTAATAATAAAGGCTTCTATAGCCTCTTATAGAGTCTCGAGGGCCGATCTCTAGAAACGTAGGTCTAATTTATAGTTCTAGGTAATCTCGTAAACTAGTCTAGTAAACGGCCTAAACTTAGTAAGTATTTTAGTCCCCTTCTAGTAGCGACGAATCTTACGTAACGCGACGGCTAGAATTTACGTTAGTAAAGATTAAAGGACTATTAGTAAACTATTAGGTATTTTACTTACTTCCTAGCTTAAAGCGGTAGGGTACCCTCTTCTAAAGACCTATAGTTTTCTTTCTACCTTATTTATAAGGCGCCTTTTAAGTATAAGACGCGGCCGTACTTACGCGGTTAGCGCTATTTAGTACTTTAGTACTACGGGATAGACGAATACCCGTACGCTTTACTATAGATTCTAAGTTATAACTAGGCTTATTACCGCCTATCGTAATATCTCTAGTTATTAGATCGGCCTTTCTTTTAGGAGGTTATTTACGAGGAGGTTAATTTTAAGGCGGTAGAGGTATTATATCTATCCTAGCTTTAATACTAGGGTCTATACTCTCTAAAGAATACGAATTACTTAAAGATTTCAATAGTACTAGTAAAGGTTATAGACGTTATAGAGGCGGTAAAGGCGGTTTAGGCGAGAAAATTAAATAGCCTTCGAAGATACGAGGCTAAGGCGAAGGTACGGACGAGCTAGAGCTAGGTTAAGGTATATTAGAGTCTTAGCCGCCGTCTTAATTAGTATCTTTATTACCGGTATCTATATTAACGCTATTTATAGGCTTATCTTCCTATTCTTCGAGTTATTCCTATAATTATCTTCTCTCTTTAGCTCTTTACGTAAGGTCGCGTTTATATAGTTTATCTTAACGAGCGCGTATCTCTACGCGAAGCTAGTCTTCTAAAAGCTATTACTTAGTTTTCTTTCGCGGTTCTAGCTCTAAGACTTTTAGGATAAGTTTTTAGAAAGGTACTCGTTTAGGGTTATCTACCTAAAGTAAAGATTAATATTACTAAATACGTATACGATCGAATTCCTTATAAATATATACTATAATAAAGATTAATAAAAAGAATAGAATAAGTAGGGTAGAATTAATACGATTAGCGGAATTAAAGCGGGCGTAACGATAATATTCTAAATAGGAAATAGTTACGGAGGCGCGTCTTAGGATACGACTAACTAGTATAAAAAGTCTATACGCTAAGCTAAATTAGGCGCTAAATATCGGCCTATATATAATATTTTACGCTTAGGACTAAGAATCTCTACTAATTATTTATATTATCCTAGTATATACTATTCTATCGTCTTTTAGCCTCTATTTATATTCTTAACTATTAGTAGACTATTAGCCCTTATCTATAGCGCCGTCTAAGCTAATTACGTAGCGATCGTCGAATCTCTATATACTAAAAGAGACTACGCGCCGTAAGGGTATTAAAGGCTTTAAGAAGACGAGAGATAAGGTAGTTCGAAGTCTAAACTTATAGATAATCGGCTTATTAAGCCGGCTTATAAAGAATAGAAAGAAGCGGTATTATAGTAGCGAGAGGTTGATTTAGGTTACTATTAGGATAAGGATTTAAACCTAGAAAGTTTAGGTATAAAGTAATACCTACGCTTACTAAATCTCTTTCTTTAATAATACTATTACGGATCTAGCTAGTCCTAGGGGGTGGTTCTATTACTCTAGTTTTAGAGTAGTAAGATATATAGTATTTTAGAAGATTTTAAACCTACGAAGCGTAAATATTCCGATTAAAGGCGTAGATATAAGGTTAAGAGCGTAAAGATAAGGATAATAACGCTAGTACTAAAGAATAAACCTATTAATATTATATTAAAAGGCGAGTCTAGGGACGGGCTACGGCGTCTAATATTATACCCGTTCTCTCTCTATATACTAGTACTAAATAAATAACTCTCTCTCTATATTAACTATTAGAAGACTATTAGTAATACTTACTATATAAATATTGTATCTTAAGACCTAGATTCTACTAAATTATCCCTCTTACTTCCTCTAAGAATTTATACGACCGTATAACGCTAAGTAAATATTAATTCCGATATAATACTAAGGGTTATACGAAATTATTTAAGCGTATATAGTATAGTAGGGATATATGTTTAGGAGCTATAGAATAGTTACGGGATCCGAAGGATCCCCTATTACTCCTAGGAACCGTCGCAAAAAATACAACAACAACTACTACTAGAATAAATAGTATTTAAAATTGAACTATATTTTCCCTTTAGTACTTACTTATTATTGAACCTCGAATATTAAATATTAACTACTAAACCCCGAATACTAACTATATACTAACTAAATACTATCTATATCGACTAAATACTATCTATAGGTCGTGCCGCTACTAAGTCCTACTATCTATATACTAACCGAATACTATCCGTATACCGACTTAATACTACCTATAGGTAGTATAGCTACGAGTCCTAGAGGCTAGCTATAAGTTAAGCGAAGAAGGTTAATATTAATCCGGATTTATATTACTATACTTAATCTACCTAAATTTTAGAGGTCGTACTAGGGAGCTATCTTTTATATATAAAAGAAGAAGTCCTAATATAACTTATAGTAGCTACGACGCACCTAGCTACTTAAAAGAACGTAAATATCCTCGACTTTTATAACCGTATTTATATCGTATTATATTATATTACGGTATATACCTATA
The DNA here is from genome assembly GCA_007735645.1 of Venturia effusa. Classification (NCBI taxonomy): domain Eukaryota; kingdom Fungi; phylum Ascomycota; class Dothideomycetes; order Venturiales; family Venturiaceae; genus Venturia; species Venturia effusa. The sequence goes on along the minus strand of CP042185.1, from coordinate 1,482,748 downwards.
TATCTCTCGAGATTCTACCTACGGGAAGCCTTAGGGGGAACTCCGAAAACGAATAGCCTCGCGGTAGGCCGTACGAATATTAAACGAACGTACGTACGCTATATAAACTATTATAGTACTCGACCGTATTAATGCTAGCCTAGGCTAGATTTAATACCGATCGTATCTAGGCCCGGCCTAGCTATAGCTAGAGCCTCGCGATCTAGGACTTAGTAGCGCTAGAACTAAGGAATAAGAAAGAGTTATAGATAACGCTAGTCTAGGCTAGTACCTAAACCGTTACCGCTACTCTATCGAAGATATCTAGCTAGATAGGACTCGACTATATTTTAGGAGAGCCGGGCTCCCTCCCGTATATTTATATAGATTAAGACCTACCTACTACGGATAGTACTCGAAATCGCCCTCGTTATTTATACGCTTTCTAGTATTCTACGAAAATTTCTCTATACGTAATTTATTATTATATCCTTTTAGGACTCGTAGACGGCGTCCTAGGAAGAGCTTATAGGTAGGAACTCTAAAGCTAAGGACCCGCTTATATAGAAAGCCTAAAGAGTAGACTTTAATAGCTACCGTAACCCGAAGGATAACGATAAGGAGACTATAACTCCTAGAACCTCGGAGAGTAACTCGACTATATCTAGACCTATCCTAGCTCCTACTTCTATAACTTCGAACGTAGGTCTCGTTATAAGGAACGAGATAGCCGCTCTTATATAGGTACTTAGTATAGGCCTCGCCTAGAATTTATCTAGGAGTACTCGCCGTAATATTCTAGAACTTAAGAACTATATTCTATTAGCTAAGGATAAATTTCGGAGTAAGAATATTACCGACTCCCTCGTTCGCCTTAAGGACACCTTTAATATATATAATATCTAAGATAGTACGTTTAGGATTTAAGCCCTACTAAGGAATATAGCCTTAGAACTCTTAGTCGACCTTAAGTTATTATTAGGGTATAAGACTAGAGACTATATACTTCTACGCTATTTCTTACGAAAGGAATATAAGGGACTTAACGACTATTAGCGTAAGAAGATAGTAGTATACCTAAACGAGCTTACTACTTAGAGTACCTTAGAGAAGTTAGATACTAGAGACTTTATTAAAGAATTTAAGATATTCTAGCCCCTAGTCTATAGAGCTAATAAGCTTACTACCTTAGCGGGGAGCTATATCTTCCTAGGGGGCCTACCTAAGGATATTAGGTACTAGCTTAATCTCCTACTTAATATTAACCTAAGAGTACGCTTAACCTACTCTAATATTAGGCGCATTATTACTAAGATAGAGAGGATAGTTATAGGGAATAAGAATATAGAGTATTTCTCCCTCGATAGTAGGAGAGGTATTAGTCTTAATAAGGTAGTTAAGCGGATAGTCTCTAAGAGAAATAACGAGAAGGCGGAGGAGAAGCCTAGTATAGGGAAGCTAAAGCTCCGCTCCGATATTCTCGAAGCCCTAGAATAGCTTAAGATCTTAAGTACTCTAAAGAGAATCGCTAGCTACTCTATTTAGTATAGTAAAGACCCGGTTATAGTTATAGCTAGAAAGAATATATACTAATTCGTACTCGCTAGTATCTAGATAGCTAATAATATAAAGAATAATACTCTAGGTATAGTCTAGGTTGCTAATCTACTTTCCGTACCCCCGTAAGCCCTCTTCCGTTAGAATTAGGTAGACTAGGTAAACTTATAGCCTTAGTATACTAGGCCTAGTTTTATACCTAGTTAGCCTCGCGGACCTACTCCCTATACCTATAGCGTATAGGCGGCCGCTAACTAGTCTAGCCCTCCGTATATATATAACTAGGCCTAGCCTAGATACGCCTAGGGAGGCTAGGCTTAGGAGAGATTATATAGAAGCTATAGAGAGCTAGGCTACTACGAAAGAAACTACCTAGACTACGTTACGCTCGTCGTTTAGAGTATCTACTTCTAGAATATAGACGCCTCCCCTCGCTAGTAGTACTAGGGTACTTAGAATAACCTAGGTATAAGAATCGGCCGGATTATTAACTTTCTAGACGCCTCTAATTATGCGCCTTAGATTATTACGTAATATAAGAGAAGGATAGAGCGCCTATATACCTAGGCCTAGCCTAGGAACGTCGCCGTATATAGATCTAGTATTAACTCCTTCGGCTTAGGCCTAGCCCTCGGTAGAATCTTAGACTTAGACTACGACTTAGACTTTAACTCGTAAACGGACGACTCTACGTATAGAGATAAGGGTATAGTTATAAGTAATATTAGCCTTATAGGAATTAGGAGCTACGTCCTATTGATATATATCGCCGCCGCTACTCGAGGTATACCTAGAAAAGTAGATAAAGAAAAGAGAAAAGAGGCGGCTTCTAGCGGGCCTTTATCCTTACGCGTATAGAAAGGAGTAGAGAAGAGAGTCCCGGCCGTAAAGTATATAGTATATAGTAGACTACGCGACGCCGCGGAGGATTACCTTACTAGGTAAGAGGGATAAGCTAATAGTAATAGTACTATAGATATAGAACTAGAGGATAACGTAGACGAGATAGACGACTCGTAAGGTATATTATACGGTTAGTCGTAATAGTAGATACGAACGGTACTAACTAGGAAGCCTAAGACCCTAACTTTACGGTAGTATATTATAAAGACGGATAAGTTAAAGGACGGGGTACGGCTCGCTAGCGACTTACTTAGGTAGATAGTCTAGATTAGTATATAAGATTATATTATATACCTACTAGTCTTTAGAGATATACTATATAAGTCCCTATCTAAAGACTTAGTAGAAAATATCCGACCTAAGATAGAAGAGATAGAGCGCTATAAGTAGGAGAGGACTATATAGAGGAAGCGAAAGGCTACTAAGCGAGCTACTACTCCTAGAGGTATAAATACTATTAGTAGCGGCCCTAGGGTAGTAGTCGTAGGCGTAGGTATTAATCTAGTTAGTAAGATAAATAAGATTACTACCGATATAGTCCTCGGTATTAATAAAGAAAATAGTAGATCTAGAGTCTCTACGAAGAGTCTAATAGTCTCTATAAGAATCGGAGACGTAGAGGCGAAAAGCCTCTATAATACTAGGGTAGAGGTAAATATAATATCTAAGAACCTAGCTCGGAAATATAGCCTAGCTATTAATAGCCTAAGTAATAAGGTCTAGAAGTTAATTATAAATAAGTTAAAGGTTATAGATAGAAGGAAGATTCCGCTTACTAGGTAGACTAGTTATATAGTACGTATAGCTAGGGTAAGCTTCGACTACTATAATATTATCTTTATAGTCTTAAAAGATAGCGTCTAGGCGCTTATCTTAGGCTAACTATTCTCGATACGTAGTCGACTAGTTATCTTAGCTAGTACCGATAGTACTATAGACTATAAGATATATTCTAGCGATAGAGTTTCGACCGTTAGATAGTAGGCCGTAACTATAGAATACCTATATACTAGAAGCCTACGGAATATAATTAAGGAGGCCGTCTCCTCCGACGAGAGTAAGGACCCGACCGACTTAGATAACTTAGAAAATAGGGAGGCGGACTTCTAGGAACTAGCTAGAAGTACGCCTATAATTAGATCTATAAAGGCTTACTAGTATTAAATATAGGCCTACTAGAGTAAGAGACGGCCCCTACTATTAAGTACTTTTAGTATATAGATATAGAGCGGAGCTTACCCGACGAAGCTCCTAGGGAGGTTTATACTATAACTAAACTCGACCTTCTAATAATAAGGAACGAGATAGCTAGATAGCGGGCGCGAGAGAAGTACCTCTAGAGTATACGGGATAGGTATAAAAACTTTATATTTAGCTATATAATTAGTCGAAGCCCTAGATCGGGAGTATCTAAGCGGTATATCCCGTAGGTCCGGAACGTATCTAGGCCCGACCTAGATACGCTAGCCTCTAGGTTTATATCCGAGAGAGGTCCTTAGTCGAATACGCCTAGTCTAGCGGGTATATATAAGAAGAAGGTAGATAAGATATTATCTAAAAATATCCCTCTTTAAGATAGGTCGACCCCGGGAGGCCGAATTAATTAGAGGGAGTATATTATAAAGGAGTAGATTAGCCTAGAACCTAACTTCTATTTCGATAAGTTCTTTAAAAAGAGGTACGCTCTATTCCTAAGAGAATAGAGGCTTACTAACTTACGGTTCTCCGAGATACGTATTAACCCTAACCTAAATACTAATAAAAGATCTACCGTAAAGGAGATATTATACTAAAGAGAGGGGGCCCTAGTATAGAACTTCTCTAAATATAGGAAGATACGTCTAGAAGTTACCCCTTCTTAGGTAATCCGAGTTATAGACTATAACCTATAGTAGGCTAAGTCTTTCTATATTCCGAAGGCTTTAGGGAATAGGATTAAGTAGATATTCTAGGAGAGGATATCTACTAGTAGACTAGAGCCTAGTTACGTACTATACCGTAATCCCTAGTTCCTAGTTTAGAAGAAAAATAGGAAGTATAGGCTTATTAATAGCGCTACTAATATTAATACTATAATAATTAGGGACGCTAATATTCCTCCGATAGTAAATAAGTTCTTAGACTCCTTCGCGGGATATATATATATTTCCCTCGCTAATTTCTACTCTAGATATAACTAACTAGAGCTTATATAAGAGAGTAGGGACCTAATATTCTTTTAGTCTCCTTTTAGCCTTCTAAGAATAACTACGCTACCCTAGGGAGCTACGAACTTAGTAGCCTAGTTCTATCGAGTTATAAAGAAGATTATATTCTACTAAGCTAATTCTAGTAACGTATACGTAGATAATACCCTCTATAGTAGCCCTAGGACAACGTACGATAGAGCTATATCGGTACTAAGTAGAGTACGTCGCGCTATTCTCGAGTATCTAGTAAAATTAGACGCCCTACTTATAGATATTAAGCGTACTAGAGCGACTATCTCGGGCGAAAAGTTTAACGTATATATAGAAGGAGTTAATATAGTAGGATACTACTATAATAGAGACGGCCGGTATCTAGTAGCGGATAAGATAGTTACTATTATTAACTAGAAGACCCCGAGGTTACTAAAATTAGCTAGGGCGTTTATTAGAGTCTACGTATACTACCGTATATAGATCGAGAACTTCGTAACTATCTTAAAGCCTATCTTTATACTCTTTAAAAAGAATACCTCTTTTAAGTAGGGAACTAAATAGGAGGAGGCTATAACTATTCTTTAGAATACCCTTATAAGTACGCCCGCGCTAAAGCCTATCTATTATAATAAGGATACTAGCTCTCTTATACTATTAGTTAACGCCTCTAGTAAAGGATAGGGTAGCGTCCTATATAGGGTCCCTAAGGGGTCGGGTCGGGTCGGGTTTTAGGGGTACCCCCCCGACCCGCCGCGGGGGGGGTAGAAATAGGGAGGGGGCGGGTTTTTAGGTCGGGGGGAGCTTTTACCCCCGACCCGCTAATCGGGGGGAAGTCGGGTTTTTTAAGTCACATGTTTTAATACTTAACCTAGGTATTATTAAGATCTAAATAGCTAGAATTATAGAGAAATACCTATTCTATAAGTCTATAAGGTTATATAATATAAAATACCTATAGATCGTCCGTAATTAATAAAACTATACGAAAAAGTCACGTTTTTTAGCCAAGAACCCGACCCTATTAATCGGGGCGGGTTCTATCGGGGGGAGGGTCGGGGCGGGGGGTCCTAGGGACCCCTATACCCGACCCGAATACCCCCCCCGACCCCCCCTACCCCCGAGGGGTCGGGGGATCCCCCGACCCCTTAGGGACCCTAGTCCTATAGTAAATAGATAAAGATAAGAAGAGGTATCTATACTAGTACGAAAGTAGTATATAGTCCCTCTCTAAACGTAAGTATAACGCGGTAAAGTTAGAATACTAAGCGCTACTATACTCCCTTAAGAAGCTAAGGCTATATCTTTAGGGAGCTAGGTTTATTATCGAAATAGATACGCGGACTCTAATCTACTAGCTTAATAGGGTATTCTCGGACGTAGCTAGATTACTAGTTATACGCTAGTTAGTATAGATCTAGATATAGAACTTTAAAATTAGGTATATAGAAGAAAAGAAGAATCTTATAGCCGATAGCCTATCCCGCTAGTATAGCGACGTACCTAAGAAGGACGTCCCTAAGGAGCTAGAGTTTAATATAGAGGACTTTATAGACCGTCGATTAGACGCCCTCTATTATAGCGGCCTACGCGTATACCTATATAGACTAGACTCGTACTTTAGAATAATACCCTTATCTAGGCCTAGCCTAAATACGTCGGGAGACTTAGACGACTCCTAAGCTTCTAGTACTATATAGAAAGAGTCTAACTAAGAGCGAAATAGCGAGGTATAGGATAGGCTACGAGGTAATTACTCTAGAGAATATAGCTAGATAGCGGAGTACCTCGTAACCTTACGTAACCCTAAAGAACTAAAGGGAAAAGAACTAACTACGCTAAAGAGAGCCGCCCTAGGATACTTTATATTATATAAATAACTATTTAAGAGAGGTAGGCGAGGCTAGCCTTATAGGCGTATAGTAGATAATACTATAGAAAGATAGGCTATTATTAAGTCGCTTTATAACTCTTATAGTTATAAGGGTAGGGAGTCTACCGTAGCCCTAGTTAGGTAGCGGTACTACTAGGATAGCTACTTTAAGGACGTTAGCCAATAGATTAAGAAGTACCTACAATATTAAATAAGTAATAGAAACTATATAGTAGAAGGCCTAAACTCTATAGTTATCCGTAATAAAGTTCTAGGAGTAAGGTAGTCTCTTAATTATACCTTACTCCCGGCTAGGGACGGCTTTAAATAGATTGTCTAGGTAAGAGAAGAGCTAAGTAGCTAGTTAGAAGTACGTATCTTTAGGACCTACCTAGTATCCTAGTAAATTACCGACTTTATTTTTAAGGAATTAATCTATCGCTAGGGAGTTATAAGTAAGATAGGGTTTAATAGGGGATCTAAAAATAAGAAGTTTACGGATGCTCTCTTAATACTATATAATATACGTAAGGTTACTATCTTACCGTATAACTCTTAAGGCTAGGGTAGTATTAAGAGGTAGTACTAGTTACTCCTTAATATACTAAAGAGAGCTACGTATAGTAATAGAAAATCTTAGAAGCCTCTACTACCTACTATACTCTAGGTAGATAGGACTATAGTAAATAGGACGATAGAGATAACTCCCGCTAGGATAATACTTAGAGAGGAATATATCCTACCTATTAAATTAAGGATACTATTCTAGTAAAGTTTACTATAGTCCTCTATCTAAACTACGAGTTAGCTTCTATACTTACGAGCTAAGTAACTAGACTAAAGAGATAAGGACCTATAGGAGGTAGTAGCTAAATAGTAGCGTATACGTAAGGAAGCTAACGAGTATTAGGAGTCGTAAAGGTAAGTCCGTATACGAAGGGAAGGCCTGGTCGCTGGTTAGCTTATCCTACTATATAATACTAAGATTAATAAGGACTATAGTTTAAAGCTAGACTTTACTTAGCTTAGGTTCTACTATATCTCTACGGCCTATATAGATAAAGCTACGAAGAGACTAATTAGAAGCTATACCTTAGAAGAACTAGACGGTACTTCTATATATAGGTTAATTAGAGGTAATAGAATAAGAGTCTTCTATTAAAGAGCCGAGATTATATTACTAGAGTTAGGACCTAACGCTCTAGACGATAATAATATACTAGAGCTCGACGTAGGCGATATCTCTATAGATAAGGAACTAAACGCGGAGAACGAGGAGCGAGACGATAAAGAACTAGATACTAAGGTCCGTTAAAGATAACCTATAGTCTAAATTCTACGACTAGCTAGCTTTAACCCTACGAACTACTAGGTTTTTAAGAAGCTTAGAAGGAGCTCTAGACTCTAGGCTTAAAGTTAACTTATAGCGAGAAGCCTAAATATACGACTCTATTTCTAATTCTATTTTTACGTTAGCCTTCGAGTTCCCGGAGCTCTCGGAATAGATATTTCTAAGTATTAGGCGATTCTAGGCCCGACCTAGATATAGAATAGAATACTTAGGGTACTTTAGGGAAGAAAGATACGTTATAGAGTAACGTATATAGGGTAGGGGAGAGAAGATTATAGATTATCTATTCCGTAATTAGATTATTTAAAGGCGACCGGGATAAAGTTAAATAATAGGGACGTAAAATACTCGCGTATTAAAAACGGGAGTAGCCTTATATACTCCTAAAGTTTCGCGGGAAGTTTCTTAATAAATAAGGGTATCGCCGCGCCCTTTAATCCTTTTATAACTTAAAAACTTCGATACTTTCGATAGCCTCGACTATATCTTAGCCTACTAGAATAGATATATATCGGATAATAACTTTAAGAAGTAATAGTTATAATAGATAGCGACGATAGTTAGTCGCGCTAGGTTAAGGCGGCCTACGACGCTAGGAGGAATAAAGCTAATAAAGATAGTCGTACTAGGGTAGATAATATAGGCTCGCCTTAACCGACGGGAGCGTTATTAGAACGTATATAACCTAGCGAGCTTAATAAGTACTAGAAACGGGAGTAAGAGAGAGAGTAGGTATCTTTACGACTAGCCTTAGGTAGTAACTAAATAGAATAAGGCTCCTCTTTACGACCCGTCTTAGGTAACTAGTCTTAGTTAGTATAGATACGAGGTTTTAGTAGTATAAATTTAATACTAGTAGGAGCGAATATATATAACCTACCTAGCTCTTAAGGTAATTTTACCCTATTAGAAACTTTTATCTACCGCGCTACCTATAGCTAGCGTTAGAGAATTAAGGATATTACTATAGAGCTTAGGCTTTATCCCGTTTAGGATAGGCGCGAGGTTATTAGGGAGCTATTCGAGATTTAGAGGAGAAAGATAGAGAATACCGAGATAATAGCTACCTACCTCTTTATATATATAGAGTCCGACTCGGACTTATAGTAGGGCCTAAGTAGCCGTACTACCTTCGCGTAGGCCTATAAGAATAAGCTTAAGGAACTTACTAAAGCTACTAATAATACTAAGAAGATACTTAATAAGAAGAACTCTACTATTAATAGAATTTATATAGCTATCCTAACGCTACTCTAGAGACGGCTCTTCTAGCCTAAAGCTATCTTAGATAGGCTAATAGACGATAGACTATCTCTACTAGTATATATAAGTAGAGCGGACCCTATAGGCCCTTAGGATACTATAGTTAATAGACGCGATATACTATAGAACTTAGCGTAGTACCTTAATCTATATAGGCTATATTACTCTCTTAAGAATATACTCTACTTCCTAGACTAATAGATCTTTATCCGAGTTAGTAACCTTAGAGGAGGCGTACGTAATACTCTAGCCCTATCTACTAAAGATATCTAAATCGTTATTGGTAGGATTAAGGTAAATAAGAACCTAGTTCCCTTCGAATCTAGGCCCGACCTAGATATAGATCCTATTACCTAGGCGGAATAGAAGAGCCTCGAAGAGAAATACTATACTATAGAGTATCTCTAATATATTCTCTCCGTTACGGAAGGATATATAGACGTATAGAACGTATAGAATAAAGTATAGGCGGGATTACCTCGGTCGGATTATAGGTCTCTTCGCGACTACTCTAGCTAGTAGGGTCCCTAAGGGGTCGGGGGATCCCCCGACCCCTCGGGGGTAGAGGGGGTCGGGAGGGGTATTCGGGTCGGGTCTAGGGGTCCCTAGGACCCCCCGCCCTGACCCTAAACCCGCTAGAACCCGACCCGATTAATCGGGGCGGGTTCTTAGCTAAAAAACGTAACTTTTTCGTACGGTTTTATTAATTACGGATGACCTATAGGTATTTTATATTATATAATCTTATAGACTTATAGAATAGGTATTTCTCTATAATTCTAGCTATTTAGATCTTAATAATACCTAGGTTAAGTATTAAAACATGTAACTTAAAAAACCCGACTTCCTCCTAATTAGCGGGTCGGGGGTAAAAGCTCCCCCTAACCCGAAAACCCGCCCCCCCCCTATTTCTACCCCCCCCCGCGGCGGGTTAGGGGGGTACTTCTAAAACCTAACCCGACCCGACCCCTTAGGGACCCTACTAGCTAGTAACTAGTAATTACTACGCTAATAGTTATTATTAAGATAACTCGTTAGGGAGTTATAGATATAATAAGCCTAGGGAGACTACGAGCTCGCCTAATAGATAGCTCTACTACTATCGGCTTACGTTAATTAGTAGCCTCGCCTAGCTCGGTTATATTATAGAGCTAGGCGTTAATTACCGATATACCCGAGTACTTAGAAGTATCTATTAGCGCTAAAGATAGCCCTCCTACTACGGAGGATTAGGACGTCTAGGGACTAAGGAAAGCTAGAGCTACTAGTAAGAATTATACCTACGAGAAGAATAATAAGAGAAAGATCTTTATAAAGCTAGCGGAGGAGAGAAAGATACCTAAGACTATCTATCTATAATAGCTTAAGGCTAAAGCCCTAAACGTAAACGTAGTCTAGCTTAGCGATAATAATTAACTATTTAAGGTAAATATCTACTTAAAGTATACTAGGCTCGGCGTAGGGTAGACGGGGCTCTAAGTTACTTAGGGAACTACTACTAAGCTACTAGAGCGCCTTCGGGACTTCGTATTATATAACTCTTCCGCTACTTTCGTAGTAGGTAGGAATACCTATACCTAGTTTAAGAAGGGCGTAAGGCCTACTATAAAAACTAATAAGCTTAAGATCTATACCTTCGCTAGATCCCGTCTAGCTAAGCTAGCTAACCGCCTAAATACGCTAGTATAGAATAACCTTCGGAAGGATATACTTAGAAACGTAAAGATAGCCTAGTAGGAAAAGAATAGGTAAATTACCTCCAGGAAAAAGTTTTAGTACTAGGGAGTCCCTTATAAGAAGCTACGAGTCGTACTTAAGGACCTTAATAAGACGAGCTAGGTTACGAAGATCTATAAGGATAAGAGTCCTACTATTAAGGAACTCGTTTAGCTAGAGTCTACTATATATCTATAGTACTAGCGTAAGATCCGTAGACGTAATAATCTAGGCTAGAATCGGGCTTTATACTATAGTCTAGGCTAATAGGTTATACGGTAATCTCTAGTATACTAGGCTAGTTACGTTACTACTCGGCCTAACGGTAGATTTTAGCTTATCTCCTACCCCTACTATACTAAGTATACTATTAGGGGCTAGAATATAGAGTTCGCCTATATTAATACTAACGTTCGTAAGGCTATTCTAACTAGTAGGAGGCTTAACGTAATCTAAAGTAGTCTTACTATCTTAGGTAAGAATAAGTAGGACTATACTATAATTATCCTAGGAATATATAAGCTAGATATATATAAGGACTAGATATAGCGTATAGAAGCTTAGGGCGCTCCTCTTAAGAATAGCTATATAGCTAGTATTACTCCTAAGCTATACTAGACTCTAGAGGACGCGAAGTATTTTAAGACTAACTAGACGAATACTATATATAACGACCTAACTATCCGTATTACTTATAGTCTTTAACCTTACGGGATATATAGGCCGGCTTATAGGGAGCGTATTACGTACCTACTATAGTTCTATAGTATTAAACTTAACTATAAAACTATAGAGATAGTAGAGGGCGGAATATAGAATTCGCTATCTACCGCCTATAGGGATATAGCTACTAGGCCCTCGACTTCTTTAGGCTATCCCGTTAACTATAGCCGAATCCCTTAGCTATAGTACGCCTAGGGTCCCTAAGGGGTCGGGGGATCCCCTAACCCCTCGGGGGCAGAGAGAGTTAGGGGGGGTATTCGGGTCGGGTATAGGGGTCCCTAGGACCCCCCGCCCCGACCCTCCCCCCGATAGAACCCGCCCCAATTAATAGGGTCGGGTTCTTAGCTAAAAAACGTGACTTTTTCGTACGGTTTTATTAATTACGGACGACCTATAGGTATTTTATATTATATAACCTTATAGACTGATAGAATAGGTATTTCTCTATAATTCTAGCTATTTAGATCTTAATAATACCTAGGTTAAGTATTAAAACATGTAACTTAAAAAACCCGACTTCCCCCCGATTAGCGGGTCGGGGGTAAAAGCTCCCCCTAACCCGAAAACCCGCCCCCCCCCTATTTCTACCCCCCCCGCGGCGGGTCGGGGGGGTACCCTTAAAACCCGACCCGACCCGACCCCTTAGGGACCCTAAGTACGCCTCTATTCCGTACCGCCTTAAAGAGAATATTGTAGCCGCTCTTATTAGGTAGATAAAGTAGAGTTCTATAGTTACTAACTAGGAAGCTATACGCTTCCTTAATAATAAGTAGTATAGAGATAGGGAGATTAAGCGCTAGGAGCGAGAAGTTATAGATATCTTTAGGGTAAAGTTTAAGAAAATAGTCGCGTTAGAGCGTACGATCTATAGGATAGACTTCTTCTTTAACTATTTATATATAAAGGATACCTATACGGGGGAGCGACCGGTAGAGACGTATATTAAGGAGGATACTAGAGAAGGAGAGGAGGAGACTATTACTCCTACTATTAAGAACCTTAGGCAAGAATAGGAAGTATATTTAAAGAAGTAGAAGGAGTAGTCTACGAATCTAGGCCCGGCCTAGATATAGATTCTAGGCGCGCGCTTATATTTAAGTACTACGCTAGCTTAAGGAGACTAACTTAGAGTTTAGGGATATAGCGATTTTGATTTTAAGGACTTTATTATATCCTAGCGTTCTTAGTTTTATAGTTTACGGCTTACTATCTCCTCCCTAAGGGCCCAGCTCGTATATTTATAAATACGTTATAGGACGACGTATTAGTAGGCGGGGGAGAGAATATAGTAGGGATATATATTTAGGAGCTATAGAATAGTTACGGGATCCGAAGGATCCTCTATTACTCCTAGGAACCGTCGCAAAAAATACAACAATAACTACTACTAGAATAAATAGTATTTGAAATTAAACTATCCTTTTCCTTTAGTACTTACTTATTATTAAACCTTAAATATTAAATATTGACTACTAAACCCCGAATACTAACTATATACGGACTAAATACTATTTATATCGACTAAATACTATCTATAGATCGTGCTACTACTAAGTCCTACTATCTATATACTAACCGAATACTATCCGCATACCGACCAAATACTACCTATAGGTAGTATAGCTACGAGTCCTAGAGGCTAGCTGTAAGTTAAGCGAAGAAGGTTGATATTAATCCGGATTTATATTACTATACTTAACCTACCTAAAATAGCTATACCTAAGGTAGACAAATAATATATATCTAAATACGTAGATCGATAGTATACTTATTATTCTTCTTTACAACTAAGTATTATTTTATTTAAACGTATTGTAGTATATATATATTAATTCTTACGGGAATTAAATATATTTATTAAAATCTTAATAAAATATATCCTTAGGGTTCGAGTTAATAAGAAGAATATTGAATTATTACGTAGTATAACCTAAGGTACTAGAATATATACTTAGACGAATTTATAACCTATTATTAAGCTTATATAAAGAAAGACGACGGGAGAGATTCTAATAGTCTCCTAATAGTCGAGAGAGGCTGTATTTACGATATTGGATTTAGTTTAGATAAAGAAAGATAATAGGAGAGATCCTAATAGTCTCCTAATAGTTGAGAGAGGCTATATTTACGATATTATATTTAGTTTAGATAAAGAAAGACGATAGGAGATATTCTAATAGTCTTCTAATAGTCGAGGGAGCCTATATTCACGATAATATATTTAGTTTATATAAAGAGAGACGAAGAGAGAGATTCTAATAGTCTCCTAATAGTCGAGAGAGGCTGTATTCACGATATTAGATTTAGTTTAGATAAAGAAAGATAATAGAAGAGATTCTAATAGTCTTCTAATAGTCGAGAGAGGCTATATTTACGATATTATATTTAGTTTAGATAAAGAAAGACGATAGGAGATATTCTAATAGTCTTCTAATAGTCGACGGAGCCTATATTCACGATAATATATTTAGTTTATATAAAGAGAGATAAAGAGAGAGATCCTAATAGTCTCCTAATTATTAAGAGAGGTTAAATTTACCGTTTCTTATTTAGCTTAGATAAAGAAAGATAGAGAGGGAGATTCTAATAGTCTACTAATAGTTAAGAGAGGTAAATACTAGTATTATTAATCTTCTACGCCTAATATATACTTTACTTTATCCTATAGTATATAACTCTAAAAATATATTATTTAGTTATATTTTTAGTCTAGAATTTACTCGCTACTATCCCTACCCTAACGAAGCCGTCTTACTAACTATATATCCTTCGACTAAATAGTTACTCGCTTAGTATAGATAGCGTATAGATTAGTATCTATTCTAGATTAGTAGACTAGAGATAATTAAGTATATATTAAATATTACCTTTAAATAAGCTAACTAGGAAGGTCTCGGCCGCTTCTTAAATTATATCGATAGCCGTCTTCTAAAAGCGCGTATCCTTAATAATAAGTAAATCCTAGGTAATCTCTTTTACTAATCTCGCAAATAGTAACTTACGTAGGAGGAGTTTAGTCCCCTTCTAGTAGCGACGAATCTTACGTAATACGACGGCTAGAATTTACGTTAGTAAGGATTAATAGACTATTAGTAAACTAATAGGTATTTTACTTACTTCCTAGCTTATAACGGTAGGGTTTCTTTATAGAAGCTTTTCGAGTAGTTATTTTTCTTAAACGTAATTTAGGCGTACTAGTTAAACCTTTTAAAGACTTTCGAGCGATCTAGGAGCTACTAGTAGTAATTACGCTAGTTACCTTAGTACGCGCCTAAGGTTATAATTAGTATTACTAAATACGCGTACGCGTAAATTTGAAATAAAGATATACTATAGTAATAAATAACGATAAGAATAATTTGATAGGCCTAATAAGATATAATTAGCTAAGTTAATACGAGAATAATAGTTATAGAGGTAACTAGTAAAGGCGCGTTCTAATATACGATAGACTAGCGTTAAAATCTCTATACGCTACGCTACTTTAGGCGCCGATTATCGGTCTATACTTACTATTTCGCGCTTAGGACGAACTTCTTCTACTAATTAATATTATTATATCTATAAAAGTAATTTTAGCGTATTTTACTTTCTAATTACACCCTTAACTATTAGTAGACTATTAGCCGTTCCCTACTTTAGCCGCTCTCTACTATAGCGCCTACTAAACTAGTTGCGTAGTAATCTATAAATAAGTATATATAGAAAGAGACTACGCGCCGTAAGGGTCTTAAAGGCTTTAAGAAGATAAAAGATTATACTAGGCGGTATCTATATACTATAATATCGGTAGCGCGTAAGAAAGTAAAGGACTTATTAGGCTTTAATAAATTACTAGAGGCGCGTTAAAAGGAGCTTTTATAGGCGGCTACTTAAGAAGTTATAGATAAGAGGTATATCTATACTAACGTTCCTTACTCTTTTACTAGTCCTCTAACTAATTAATACCTCTAGAATTACTACTAGTAGCTATTCTAATATCCTTAAACGCCCTCTTAATAAAGTTATCGCCTTTGAACCTAATAATAATAAAGATAATAAAGACGACGAAGACGATAACGAAGACGATAATAAAAAGGACGACGAAGATAACGACGAATCCCTTAATTAAGATCTAGATATACTTCTTAATACTAAAATCTAGTCCCCTATAGTAGATAAGTAAATTAAAAAGTTCTAGGAAGCTACTATTACTCGCTACTTAAACTACTAGTAAACTATATTTAGACTTATAAGGAGATTATAGTAGTATATAGCGTAATTATTAAATACTAAGGTAAATAGTCTAGTACTCGTTACTTAAAATAAGAAGATCTATAAATATCTTTCTAAAGAAGAACTATTAGTTAGTATTCCGTTTATCTAATAGTCTACTAATAGTCTCTAACGCTTATATAGGCCCTTATTACTATAGGGACCTATACTATCGATTTCCTTCCCTTTATCTCTCCTTACTAATTTTTTAATATAGACGAAATTACGATTCTACGTAATTAACTTATAACTAGCCGTTCCTTACTAGGTCCTACTAGTTAGTAGATAGTATATCCTATTAATAAAGCTAGATTAAGAGCTAATCTACCTAAAGCCTTACTAGTAAATAAGGTATAAGAGCTTATATTTAGTTCGAAGAGAGATACTACTTAGAGATATAGTAGAGTTTATAATATAGATCTTAAACGTTTAGTAATATTACTATTAGCTAAATAGAAGACTAATATTAATAGTAACTATCTTAATAAAATAGATATAGTAGATAATAAGGGTACTCTAGCCTCTATATTTTAAGGTCGGCTTTAAGATAAGGATAAGGAGGATAACAAGGAGATAGAAGAAGAAGATAATAATAATAATAGAAATCTAGATAGTTTTATAACTAATAATAGTATTATTAATAAGCGAGATATATCGGATAATAAGTCTAAGGACGGTATCTAATATTATACCCGTTCTCTCTCTATATACTAGTACTAAATAAATGGCTCTCTCTCTATATTAACTATTAGGAGACTATTAGTAATACTCGATATATAAATATTATAACTTAAGACCTAGATTCTACTAAATTATTACTCTTACTTTCTATAAGAATACCTTATCTCTTAATAATATTATATAATACTTTATATAGATATTATATCTTAATAAGTATTACGTACGCCCCCGATTCTACTCTAATTATTAGATTAGGGAGTAAATTATCCCCTACCCTAAAACCCTAACCCCCTATTTACCCCCGCGGCGGGTTAGAGGGGTACCCCTAAAACCTAACCCGACCCGACCCCTTAGGGACCCTAAATTTACTATTACTATTACTAGTTTAAGCCTCTATAACGGCTTTAAAAGCCTTACGATCCTTATATTACTACGTAGCTACCCTTATATTTATCTCTCTCTCTCTATAACTTTAGCGGATATTATCGTACGTACCCCGGTAACCCTATAGCTATTTTTCTATAGTAATAGTACCCTCTAGACCTTCTTAATAACCTTAAATCTAGTATTATAAGGTAGCGGTGTAAATAGTAGTTTAGTATCGTAATTAAGGTAAGAAGCTTCGTATATAGGCCTAATTAGGAAGTAGTAATAGTAGTAAGTTAAGTTTATAGTTGATACTACGTATATAAACCGTTAGGAAGAATCTTTATTATACTAACAAAATAGGTGTAGCATAGTAACTACGCTACGATAATCTCCCAGCCCCGCATACACGGATCATCCGAGTTTGAATGGCGAGTTTGAACTGTCCGAAGATAACCCGGATATCCAGGGTCATTTTCCTAGTTCAGTTGCGAGATATCGTAATTTTCTACATGCTCTAAGTAAAATCCTTACGGTCCATTACTTACTATACTTACTCCATTATCTCTCATCGGCACATTCCTGTCACTGAATTGAAGTCTCCATAATCATCGTCACCACCCAGACTTCCTAACCAACCAACCCTCCCAAAACCACGAGATCCCCTTGCCAGTCCTCGGCACGGAACGACCCTAGAGTACTGGGTCACATGCAACCAATGCAAATCACAACTGGAACTCCTTCCATTCCCAATCCCAACCCCTCCCCCTCCGCGATCCTGCGCAACCCAATCCCCATCAAAAGCCACGCGTCATCGGATCCAAACTCCACAATGATAGAACCCACCTGCAATAATCAAGAGGTATGTCGCACAAACTCCGCCTCGGAAACAATAGGTATAGTGCATGTAGCCGGTGGAACCCTAAATAGAGATATTTAAAGCTCCCGTCATCGACCACGTTCCGCCGTTAGGTCTGGTGCCACCAGTGGCTTGCCGCACGAAGCGAGTTCGCGGGAACGTTTTTGCTCGCTCGCGTTGCAGCACGCTCTGATGAGTAGCGAAGACTTCGGATGTCGAAGGGTGAATGAAAGGCAATAATCGGGCTTGGGCGGAGAATTTGTTTCATGGAATAGCTCAAATGGTGGCTCCAAGGTGAGAGAAGCAATATACATTTACGGTTCAATGTGTAAACCCACTTTGCCAAGGATTCATGTATGCCGTTGTCCTCCAAAGAAAAAATGTGCAAAGACGCGGGTATCTACAGTACATTTTGTTGCTCCGTGAGAGCCGAAAGCCCCATCCATATGCAAAGCGAGAAGAACCAAAAGCAATCGAGCGCCTGCAAAGCTGGAAAGCTGAACACTTGTGATGCCGAATCTTCCAATCGTAGCTAAGAACTTGCATAATCCAACCTCGAGATTACCGAATGCTGTGAAGGGAAATTGGATCAGATACTAATTACAACGGAGAAAGGAAAAGGCCACGTAAAGATGATTTCATAAACATCTGGTCTTCGACAGGTCGACAAGATGAGGCGATGGCGAGAAGGAGACCAAGGAGCATTGCTGTGTTTCAACGTCGTGGAAATGGCACCCGGTCAGACGAAGACATTGTGCAGTCCAAGGCCACGCCTTCTACGAGCCTTAGCCGAAAGTCTGACGCCAGAGTGATACTCGAGATCATGTTCAGGAAGCCAGTCGTGCTGCTCGCTTCTCATATGGTCGAGGCGACGACCATCACTGCCTCGTCTGCTATTGCCATTGTGCTCTCCGAAATCGTCGCCTCCGTAGCGCAATCTTTGGAAGGACATCAAGCCTCCGAAATGTCTGTCGCTGTTTGCGATGTAGAATTCTGACCCATCCGAGGACATGGTTATTCCAGCAACGTCGCCGAAGAAATTGACAACCTGTTTCCGGTCGTAGGTATCGGCGTCGATGATATTAACGACGTCTGCAGCTTCGGCTGCAAGCAGTACGCGCTTACCTCCACCTACCGGAGAGAATCGTAATGATGTAGCATATGTGCCTTCGCATGCGATGTCGGCCAATGGTAGGCTCCAGTTGCGTGCATCCCAGACGAGTACGTGGCAGTCTTGGGCAGCAGTGGCGACATGAATATCATCGTCTGCCCATGCAGCGGCGAATCCGTGAGCGTTGTGGCCTTCAAGCTGCCGAAGTGATCGCCCACTGTCTGCGTCGACGATCGCAGCGCCATCAAAATCACCCACGAGGACGCGAAGTCTTCCGTTTGGAGATGTTGCAGCGCAATTGATAACGTTCTCATACTGGACATGAGTCATGAAGCGGTTGGTGCAGCAGTCTAGCACACGGACGTAGCTGTCGTTGGAACAGAAAACAGCTTGAGGGAAGCCAGATATACGATTTCTAAATGTATGGATGTGGTTGGCAATGGCGCTCGCATCGTGAGAGATACGTCCTTTGGTTGGACCTGTTCCGTACTCAGAGCAGAGGTCCTGGAGTGCATATTCCCCACGATAGCCACCAGCGATAAGAGTGTTCTCAGCACTTGAAAGAGCTGTGATCCGCATGCCAGCAGATTGCATCGATGAAGCATGAGTATCGCCGAGATCCATAGCGCAGGAGGCATGCATACTAGTTGGGCTCGTATGCAACACTTTGGATCGTGACACATAGTAGATATCATTGTGCGACGTGGTGACGAGAAGATGGCGCAACTGATAATGCTCAATAAATGAACGGTGATTTCTGTTCATTTGCTGGAACTTGAACAGGCGTTCCGTGTCTTGGAGATTGCTTGCGCCCGCTGGGATTTTGTATGAACGAACCTGGGGGTGCTCGTGATACCAGTTCCTAAATTGCCTGGCAACCTCACGTTGAGTTCCAAAGTGGGCCCAATTGATGCCTTGTAGGTCACAAAGATCTTCGTGGACATCGGCTCGCGTGATAAGTCCTTTGAAGCAGTGGTTGGCGGGGTCGCAAGCTTCTTCGTTGATGGCATGCTCGATGTTTTGGTTGGCAAAGTGGTACCTCCAGAATTGAAGGAATGAAAGCATATCATGGTTATGATCTGGATGCGGACGGATCGGCGGCTCCTCCAGCAATGAGCTTAGATAGCCTGCCAGGGATGTCGGTGAAGAAGAGTCATAAGAGGTAGAAACATTTGCGTCGAGCTGGTCCAACGCATCCTGGAAAGGGACATCAATATTGCTGTTCATGGCGACGAACTCATCAGCGTATAATTCGGGGACAGAATATGCAGTATTGTAACCAGTGTCAAGCATACCTTCCCATGCGGAAGGTCGGCGGGAGGGGATATGAGGAGCATCCCGAGATGAATTCGTGTTGGACGTCTGTGACAAATCCAAGTTGGAGAGGCGGTCTTGAAGTGATAATTGGTAGCCCTGCCCGAGAGAAGCAGCAGCAGACTCTGTTTCACTGTCTCGCCGAGAATGAGCAGAACTACCGGAGAGGCCTCCTACTGGGAAGACCAAAGGCTTGGGCACGCTCATGTAGTCAGCCATACTACCAGGCCCCGTGAGGGTCAATATGGATATCGAAGATTATCTGTTCCTGAGCCGTACCAGCGGTTGGAGGGTGTAATAGGGTGAGGGCAGGTGAGAAGAGAATACGGTCTGCTACTGCATCTGTCCATATGTGTCGATGATTGGGGGAGGAACCGGACAGTATGTATGTCCACCAGTGGTATTCCACGGAGATGGATGGCGGTCAGACTTCCAGCGCACGAGGATATGAGCCAGGGACATGGGCAAGGTGCCAGACTGCCACGGTAGGGTCGACGGCCACTCGCTTGGGAGTTGGGAAGTTGGGATAGTGCTGGTTCCTTGTGATTACCATGACAAGCGCGGATAAGCGGACGGGCCGTTACTGTCGTCCAGCGCCTGTGGGGCAATTGTGCGCCATGGATATCTCAGATGTGAGATAAAATGTAATAGTGAGAGATGAGACGGGACGCTGCAGGCGAAAAAGGGTTGGAGACCTGCCACGCAGATCCGCGGCAGGAATAGGGAAATGGGTGTGGGAGGCGATAGCAATAGGTTCCGGCTCGTTCGCGCGCTGTATGTGGTCAAGGACTCAAGAGCCGCTGGTGGTGTCTGTTCCCTGCGGAGGGGCAATTCCTCTGTCGGGTAAAGTTCCTGCGACGAAGAGAAGGCAGCCCAGCGTGTCTGTCGGTTCTTGGCGGAGCAACAACAGTGGCAGTGACTTCGAGGCTCCCTCGAGAACCTCACCGACGTGGGAAAAGAGGTTCAGAGCCAGGGGTGGAGAGAAGGTGGGAGCAAACCCTAGATAGGTTCCAATCAAGCTTAGGCGAGGACGCCGAAGATGCGTCGGAATCGCTACGTCCAGTGTAACCAGAAGCCGGGCGGAGTCGAAACATCAATCACATTCCAGTCTGAATGGACGCATCGTAAAGAGACGCGTCAGGTGGTCACTCAGGAGTCCAGAGATCGCGTGCAGGACTGCCATGGGCAAACCGAAGTCAAGAAATCAAAAGCGAGGTTGCGACGCCCAGCACTGGAGAAGGGCACTGCCCGAGCTCGCTGTGCGACATAGACATGCGTTTCTAGTGTCTATTGACGACGTGACACGCGTGAAGGACGGCCAAATCATGGGCAGGCGAGTGCCATCTATCCAATTACTACAGCAGACCACGTATGCATTCGGTCACGCCCTGCATCAAGCGTCATCCCCAATCTAGGCCAGTCGAGGCATGCACTATCCAACAACGCGAAAGTACTCCAAGCAGATGCAAATGATATGGTGATGCTCCTCCTTCGCAATGTCATTTCCCGTTCCGCTCCCAAGATCAATGCAAGTCCTTCTTCTTCCAGTCCAAACTGGAATTCGGGAAGGCCGATAGAACAATCAGTAATTATCGTAGTACGGGTCATATCCCTGTTGTTGTTGCTGGTGCTGCGCTGGCCAGCCTCCGACCGATGTGTTAGGTTGTGACCAGTTACCACCCGGCGTCTTCAATCGTCGTTCTGGAAAAGGAGAGTCAGCCCACGCTTGTATTTCCGCAATGGAATCGTGATCGGTTTGACATACCTTGCTCGAAATCGCCCCAGCGCTTCATCGTGATCTTGCTGCTGTCGAACTCGCCCTCGTATTCGTATCCTGCTTTCTTGACCTTCTCACCGGCCGTCTTCCGTGTCTCACCCCAACTGAAATCGTCGAATTTCCAGAATGCATAGGTAGGCAACACGAAATTCCATATAGGCAGAGAGAACAGGTACACAAACATCCAGCCCACATACGAGATACGATGAGCTGTCAGGACGATGAGGATCGCGGGAAGACCAAGTATCAGACCCAGGAGAACAAGTGGAATGACCGGAGCCTCCGTGTGAGTAATAGCGGCTTTGATCGAAATCGCAACTAAGGGCTAAGGTCAGCGAAACGTTACACGGCATGGTAAGGCATCAACGTACTGAGATAAATCGTGAAAGAGATGGCGGCAGGCAAGACGAGGGTCCCCACGAGCTCGATGAAGACAACGAACTGCATGCTGAAACAGAATGTGCCGCAAAGGTCTCTGACGAGCACCAACTCCATGAGGTTGTGAACAGTACTGTTGATCCATCGTCGACGTTGCGAGAGTAGCACACGGAATTGCTCCGGGACTGTTGTTTTGCAGACAGCTTGTGGAACAAACACCTGCTTTCGCTTAGGGAACGTTTTCAGCATCAGCGTGGACAAGTATCGGTCCTCGCCCAGTAGCAGCAGGTTCTTTTTGTGCAATGTGTCAACCACGTTCTCTGAGTAATGTTCGACGACATCAGGGTTTGCCAGGATAGGAACCCAGTAATTCTGGCCACCCTTTGGTGCCTTGATCCGATACATGCAGAAGCAGCCAGGCAGGCAAGTGACACCTCCAAAGACGGACTCGAACGATTTGGACAAATGATGCGAGATGAAGTACCTATGTTCGATCAGCCAAAAGATTCCGACGTCGGACAAGACTGAACTTACTCAAAAACCTGGATCATCGACACCCAACTCTCGCGCTTATTGGCAATCTTGGTTTCGCCGCACAGCCCCATGATTTCAGGGTCTTTGACCATGGCAGAGATCATGTGCGTGAGACTGTCGGGGAACACTTTGGTGTCGGCATCCACCATGAGCACGACTTCATAGAAATCGGGGGCGATGCCAGTTATTTTCCAAATACCATTAAACATTTCGAATTCTAATTCCGTCATTCGTTCGTCAAACATGACTTTTTGAAGGAATGACATGAGGATAATTTGGCTATCACGCTTGCCACGGTTGCCTGGCTTGCTTGTGGTCTTTTCGTCCGGTGTACCGCATTTGACGATAACCATCATCGGAACGCGCTCCTGTTTTTTTAGCGGGATTCTAGAGTCTGCACCATAGTCATAGAAGCCGGCGTAAATTTTAGCCATGTTGTGGCGTTTGGAGCCACTAGCAACAGCCACATAAGAGAACGGCTGAACGTCTTCTGGTAGAACAGCATGGTCCTTCATCATGCCGAGACAGACTTCGGGTGTCGTGATGTCCTCGCCTTCGCCCTTGATTAGACCGTCGCAGATGACTAGGATCAGCTTGTGACTGTTCGGGTAGTCAGTTGTCGCAACAGAGTCCAGTGTCGTGCGAATACCATCATGACCCTCTGAGTAGGCAGTGACTAAGCAGATCGAGTGGATCAGTGGATATCCAAAAGGTTGCCACTCGGCTGGTGGCTGTGGAACCACAGCTTCATGTATGAAGCCAGCAGGGCCTGGGCCTTCACCATCGAGAACCACACTCGAGCGCTTGTCGGTGCTCGGAAATGTTCCTTCGCTCTGGTTTCCCTGCTTGTAAAGAGAGCTGCCTGGGATCAAGCGCGATGACGATGTCTGACTGGCCATGGTGGTTGGTGGTGGACGATTCCTCGCTCGGTCAATAGCATAGGGACTAGTGAAGCGCGAGGTTGTAGGTAGGAACATGCTTCCTCTCTTGTTCGATCGGTCGGAGAATCCAGTAGCAATATCATTCAATTTTGGTGGTGGACGATATATGTCATCAGACCAATCTTCAATCTGTCTCTTTCGTATTTTGGAGTCTTGCTCACCAAGCGACGTTTTCGACGCACCAAATTTGCGGCATAAGATCCACTGAAAAATCAATGCCAGGAGAAATTTGGCAAGTACAATGGCCAAGATGAATGCAAGGGAGACATACAGAACCACCCTGGAGGCAATGCACCCAACAGACGTCGTATCGACTGTCCCGACCTTGACGATTTGAGACAAGCATCGTCCGATTTGCCTTTCGCCGGCAGAGGAGAGCGTGCGAGTGATGTCGAGTCCTCGAAGAGCTTTATTATCCCGAATCTGGTTGAACTTGTCCGGATAGCTGACTGCGCTTGTATTGAAGAAATTGATGAGATCGAGATCAAGGACATCGCTGCCAAAAACCATGAGGTTGCGGGTTGTGTTTTTCAAATCCTCCCAAGTGAAATAAACATCTCCATAAACATCGAGGGCGTAGTACGATTGACGAGCGTTCTTCGATGTGTGACAAGAGTAGCCGGAGTAGTAAGGCTCAGTATCGTTAGGTTTAGAACTGCCATCTGCCTTGAAAGGACGGCAGGGGAAGTACCAGCCAAGGTTCCCGTCGTCGTCTTGAGGCACATCCGAGCCTTGCACCTTTGTGATTAGGCCTTTACACGCGCCATTGACATTCTGGAACAAGAAAGATCCATCGTATCCGCCGTAGCCAAGCCCTCCGTCGAAGATATTCGGAACATCGAAGACCACATTTGCACCATCCGAAATTCCGCGCGCCAATGGATGATGGGACCCAACAAGGTTTACAGCCTTGCCGTTGAAAATCATGAAGCCTCGGTCAACTGTATTCTGTTGTAGGCGGTTAT
Organism: Venturia effusa; assembly: GCA_007735645.1. Taxonomy (NCBI): domain Eukaryota; kingdom Fungi; phylum Ascomycota; class Dothideomycetes; order Venturiales; family Venturiaceae; genus Venturia; species Venturia effusa. The sequence continues at coordinate 1,458,023 of CP042185.1, read as the reverse complement.
TTGATCCAGCAGGGCACACGGTCTCGGTGAACCCGAAGGTAAGATAACCGACAAAGGCGCAAAACATTAAAATTATGCTGATGAGGCCCATCTTTTCTCTCCAGGCGCGTTGTTGCGCTTTGGCGGGTTTGCCAAAGCAACGCAGAATCGCATCTGGACACCAAAATGTAACGATGGCACAGTAGACATTCCATAGACTCGGAGGCCGAATCGAGGCCAGCTCACGCTGGCGCATCTCCTTCTCTTGCATTTTCTTGAATTGCCTCGTTGTCGGCTTCCTTCGAAGTTTGCTTTGCTTGCCAGTCTCGAGAGGCTCGTCGTCATACACGGCCTTCTCCTTCAAAGGTGGACTTTTGTCGGCTGTATCTCGTTGATTCCGTGTCCCTCTGGGAGCAAGACTTTTCCGCTCCGTGCTTGCTGAGCTGATCGTATATGTGACAGCGTCTTGTTCTTCTGTAATGGGATCATTGCCGGTTGTCGAGGGCTTAACTGCCATGTTGTGTGCATGTTTATGATAATGATAATTCGGGTGATCGCGATCGATTCGGTTTCGTTCTGGTCTCACCAGACTCTTCTTGCGAGACAGACTTCTGTTTTCCCCATGGCTTGGAGCCATCATACGTGAGCGATCGTCTGTTGGTGTGTCTGGAGACGCGTATGGGCGAGAATAGGGCTTTCTGCCTGTGTTTGCTCGGGGGGTCGTTGGACTTGCGTACTGAGGACGAGAGGAGGCTGCTCTGGGTCGAGGAGACTCTACGTCGTCTGATTGAGGCAAGCGCCTTCGCTCCTTCCGTGGGGATGCCATAACACCTTCATGGACAATGTCAGCCGTTTGTGGGCGTTTGCTCAGAGCCTGAGAGATGTGTACGGTTTTCTTACAAGGCTGGTTGATCAGGTCAACGACTCTGAAGTCGCACGACTTGTCGCGTGAGAAATAAAATGCTCAGTAGCAGGACATGCACCTTACGGGTCCACCTAGACGCGGTAGAACAATGAGGCTGAGCTGGGGATAAGTGGGAGTGCAGCAGCTGTGCCCCCTGGAGAGCGACTTAAGCTGGCGTTAGGGTTTGACAATGGTGAGGCTAGCACTTGGAATGCAAAGCTGTTTTGCGCAACTGCTAACGAGAGTAAAGGAAATACTACAGAGCGAAGGACAAAGCAGCAACGAGTGTGAAGCATTAGAAATTACTAGGGTGAGTGGTGAGAAGGGACGGTTCCCTGATCAACGAAGATCTGAAAACGCGCGAACGCCCACGGTACCCCATGAAGTATGATCGCCGCCATTCGCCGGGTAAATATAGACAGCAAGCAGGGGCATCTCGGTCTGGTAGACGCCGCTTGACACATTGAATTGGCTGGGCTAGCATCTCCCGCGCTAGGTAGAATAACAAACGTCGGACTTGGTGAGCAACTCAATATCATTATCGACTGACTTTGCCAGTCGGTGGTCATTGTTACGATACCCGCCTATGGTTGCTACATGCATCGAGTCGTCGACTTTATTTCCCACCATCTGCCAAATACATCCCATGTTGCTTGTTTCATCGCATGAATCGTGTGGCTTCCAAGGGGTTTCCCTTGCCTTGCGCGATGAGGTCAATGATGTGCCGTTGTGCCGTTGAACAAAGCGGTGCCATCAGGACGATTGTGATTCAGCTCACTGTCTGGTTGCCCATGTCAGATACGTTGAAGAATATAGGTATACACCGCCTTACAAAAATTGTTTGAGACAAATAAGTTCTGGCGTAAGGCGACAAGTGATGGTAGATCATTTATGCATACACGTTTTGTCAATCTTCATCTGGAAAAGCCACTTCGTCCATCTCTTTCAATTCTTCTGGCCCTTACGATATCATTTGATCACTTGTAAATGCGGCGATGTTTCAATTCATCGTCGCGGAAACCATTATACATCAAGACATAAGTATATAGCCAGCATGCCCCTGACTTCAAATCATGGTCAACCAACTTGATATTGGAGGGCAATGGCAGAAGTAGCGGGGATGCCCACCTGCAGCGTGGAGAGTAGATTTTGCAGCCACGAGTAGCCACTTTACAATCAGAGGCTACTCGTGGCTGCAACAAGAGAGCGAGGCTGAGAGCGACAAGGGCGATTAAGCATACAGATTGAGAGCGGGTCGCAGAGCGCCCGCAATATGGTGGGCCAGCATGAAGTCTGATAACCACTGCGGATTCGGACACGAACAAATATTCCTCTATTTCGGCCGCGTTCGATCTCGTTGAGTGATTTCAGTCCATACGAGCAAGCTACATATACCCAGACGAGCAATGATTCGTTAATGTGTGCACGATCTTGTCTATAAACACAACTGTATGCCCTCTTATGCACCTCAGAAACGTCCAGCCATCCAAATCGCTGGGAGACCCGACGAGAAGAACGCCATGTCTCATTCTCTGCATGTCCTCTGCAAGCGATACTGGCACGTCGTTCGAGATAAGGGACAAAGATAAGAGGTGTCATTTCCGCCAGCGTATGTATACTTTGGGCGAGCCGAATTTTGTTGGTGTGCAAAACGACCCATCACGACCCGTTTGAACTCGACCTTCGACCATCCGCGCCGTCTGCTCCGCTCCGTGAAACATCGACGTCCCTCTTCGAGAACAGAAGCCTCGTCGATTTGCCACGGCACAAGCCAATCTTGGATGGAGAAGGGACATGAAGCCAGAGAGGCTCAGCCGGCTGCAGAACGCAGCCTGTCTCTCCACAGTCTTCCTTCTGCTGAGGGAGGATAATTGGACGCTGGAACCTCGCAATAGGAGTAATCCGATTCCGCACTCGTCCGAAGGTGTGGGCAACGCGCGAAACAAGACTGGAGCGCTCCGGAGACGATGCCCGATCGAATCGTTCCAGTCTGAGAGTGGATGCCGATGGCAGCTAAAATGGCACAGCCCACCTCTCACCATGGCGAAAAGAGATTGGTCAACGCCATTCTGGTGGCGCCCAGAGGACAAGGAAAAGTTGACGAGCGATTGCGTGCGGACGCACTTGGATTGATCCGATTCCGACCCTTTTGGGGGCCATCGTGAAGAAGAATCAGACCGGCCGGTAACAAAAAGACGGGAAGGTCACTGGCAGCAATCTTGGCCTGCATGACTTGAGGCAGGAGCGCGACGCATTTTACCTGGGACCTCCCGGAAATACCTCCCGCTACAAGGCTCCCTGTGATCGACACCAAACCAGGTCCAGGTTTCCAGGGAGCACGTCGATCTTCCGCCGTCGCGATTTTGTACTCATTCTTTACATGCCAGCAAACATCGCGATTTAAATATCCTTACCAGTACCTAAGTACTTATCTCACTCGTGTCGGATTTCCCTCAGGCAAGGCGGTCAAATATCAATATCGAGGCTGACGCCACGCTCAGCTAGGAGAGACGCATCATACCAGGCGTGGAACTCGCATTTTCGGCGGGCAACTGGAACTTCCCCATCATACCTAGGAGTGGGGCCTCGGGAGCCAGACAGTTCGGCCATGAACCACCAAGACGGTGTCAGGATGGGAAAACCTCTACCTCCCGTACATGCAGTCCAGCAGGACTTCCATGCCCCATTGTTCCAGAACAATACGCATGACCTTGTGGCAGACAGTCACTCCTACAACCCTCCTCCTCCAACCTCTTCTTATCCAACTCACAGCTTGCATCGAAAGCCTGTCAAGATGGAACGTAAGCCACAAGGCGGACAGGAGAATTCACTTCCAAACAGCTCAGGTCGTTACAGGGTGCGACGTCCTTCTGGGTCGCTGGATGAGGCAACACATGGTAATAGAGTATCATTAAATCCCAGCGAGGAAGGCCACTCAAGAGCAGCCTCTCGTGACATGGAAACGCCAGAACCCGATAGGAATTCCACCTCTTCGCTGCCTCTTCCTCCTACGCAAACAATACCAATTCGACAACGTCATATCCGTGATCCCTCTGCCAGCATACCTCACTCCCAGGCTGCCGAAATCTCCACCACAAATACACTTTCAATGTACGAAGAAGATGAAGGACTGGACGGATATCAAAACGGCGCATACGAGCAGGACGGGCCGACCGAGGTGCATCCTCCCCTACAATACTCCCACCAGCCCTACAACGACATTCCCAGAATACGGAACAAAACAAACGGCACAGCCTCGCCTATACCAAATCTGCAATTACCCCCCGCAAACGATCAATGTCCAAATTCTGCCATGACAGTTGGCTCTGGCTCTGACGGATCTCACGCACGCAATTCACGACAGTCTTATCTATCTGTCGGACGAACGCCGTCACCCGGCGGATCATCTATCCCTCGTCCTAATTCTTCTCATCGCTTCTCTCCCGACAACCGACCGACCTCGTACATCGATTTGCTCAACATTCCATACACTCAGCAGATCGCACCTGCTCCTAATCTGGATAATGCTGTACTTCGCGGTGCCGTGGGCAGTAATGCAGCGCTACTTGAGCCCAGCAAGACTCTCGAGATGTATAGAGCCAACGTGAAGAAGACCAGCGATACAGCCGTGCAGTATGAGTTCGCCGTGTTCATGGTGCAAACAGCAATGGATCTGCCAGTGGACGGAGGGAAAGGACCAAGCTCGCGGGAAGAGATGCTTAAGGAAGCTCGTCAGATTCTACACAAGCTGGCCGAACGAAGTTATCCTTTCGCCCAATACTATCTCGCAGACGGTTTCGCCTCTGGTCTCTTCAACAAAGGCAAAGAAGACCACGACAGGGCCTTTCCTCTATTTCTCGCCGCCAGTAAACACGGCCATGCAGAATCCGGATACCGCACTGGCCTAAGTTACGAGTTTGGATGGGGTTGCAGAAGGGATTACCTGAAAGCTGTGCAGTTTTACAGGGCATCTGCTACAAAAAACCATCCTGGTTCTGCGACACGCTTGGGGATGGCATGTCTGGAGGGCACGATGGGATTGACGAATCACTATCGTGAGGGGATCAAGTGGTTGAAGCGGGCTGCAGAATCGGCAGATGCCCAATACAACGCTGCACCCTACGAACTGGGCAGATTGCATGAGAATGGTTATGGCGAGGATATTTTCAAAGATGAAGTCTACGCAGCGCAATTGTTCACTCAATCGGCCGATCTTGGGCACCCAGAAGCAAATCTGGTCATGGGCAAGGCGTACGAGTATGGCTTGTTGAGTTGCCCAAAAGATGCAGCCCTCAGCATACATTTCTACAACGGTGCAGCACAGGCCGACGTGCCTGAAGCGATGATGGCTCTATGTGCATGGTACTTATTTGGTGCTGAGCCCATATTAGGCAAAGACGAGAATGAGGCAATTGCATGGGCCAAAAGAGCGGCAGATATGGGTAATGGACCCATACTATCCATGATTATACGTGTACTAATAACATGTCGCAGGCTTTGCGAAGGCCGAGTACGCTGTTGGCTACTTTAAAGAAGTCGGTATTGGCTGTCGACAAGACACACTCGAGGCTAATGTGTGGTACGTCCGCGCAGCTCAACAAGGTGAAGAGCGAGCAAAACAACGCCTCAAGATCATTCAAGAGGCTGCCTCTGGTGGCTCATCTGGGCCCACCACCCTGTCCGAGAAGCCCAAAACGAAGAAAGGCATCTTTGGAAAATTTGGAACCAAGGACAGTGGATCTTCGTGATCAGCTACTCTATACCTTGATTATGTTCTGGTTCCATGGCATTTGGGCATTGCGGTTGTAAATGACACAGTGAGGACTTTTTCGCGTATTGCTGCATTTTCACGCCATGAGATTCTATGCATTTGGCGTTTTGATTGTGGCATAGTACTGTATAGCGTTGAAGTCGAGCTGGATCAAGGGTTAAAATCGCTTTCATCTCGCTGGAGCATGTGATGAACGAGCGGCAGACTGGGATCATGTCTATTTTGATGATAAGCTAAAACCTAATGTTGAAAATACCTTGGTGTTCAAGCTACCCATGTTTACGTCGCAATTATTTCTTCGTGGTGAGACGGTGTCAATCTTGCTTGGTATGAGATTTTCACACACTATACGCATTCTTGGCGGTCAAAATTTCATCACTGAATTCAGCGAATGGTAAACATTCCCCTTCCATTCAGTCGAACAAGTCAGAATCCGTTTGGTGGTTTAGCTTAGAGCTCGATTTGACGTCTTCCGACCTCGCAGAACGCCAGCATCAAAAAATTAGACTTGGTGACCCAAAGACTTTCACAAGCCACTTCCCGGTCCAGTTTCAATTCGCACAACCAATCTCAATCCTATCACAATGTCCGGCTTCGACGTCTACGCCACGCCTCTGACTTCACGTTACACCTCACCGGAGGTACAAAAACTCTTCTCCCAGCGCTCGCGACACTCGACATGGCGGAAGCTTTGGCTCTACCTCGCCGAGTCGGAGAGGGAGTTGGGCATTGAGACCATCACCGAGGAGGCGCTGACGCAGATGAGGGAGAAGTTGGTGTTGACGGATGAGGATTTTGAGGTTGCGAGGGTGGAGGAGAAGAAGAGGAGGCATGATGTTATGGCGCATGTGCATGCTTTTGGGAAGGCGGCGCCTGCGGCTGAGAGTATTATTCATTATGGGGTAAGTCATCGTTTTGCGCTAGTTTTGATGCAGTGATTCCTGGAATCTTCGTCTGTGGGTGAGATTTTGCAGCCGAGAGCTCGGTTTGCGATGAGTTCACGAGAATGCATGAAAACACGCTATTGATTAATTCTTGATCTCGATTACTTTGGACTGGGATCCGACATGCATAGGATAGCTTTGCCCTAAATTTGACCTCTAGAATTGTAATTGACGCTTGATTCTGTAGGCCACCAGTTGTTATGTCACGGATAATACGGAACTGATTCTCATGCGAGATGCCATTGACCTTCTTCTTCCGAAGCTGGCCAAAGTCATCTGGAACTTGGCTAAATTCGCCGTCGAATGGAGAGCTGAGCCTACTTTGGCTTACACTCATCTCCAGCCCGGTATGAATCACGGTAGTCTCCAGATGAGACCCCTATTGCTGACTTCTTCTCCCTACAGCACAGCTTATCACTGTCGGCAAACGAGCTGCTCAATGGGCTCAAGACCTTCTGTTCGATCTTGAAGCCTTGGAACACGTGCGATCCGAATTAAAATTCCGTGGTGCCCAGGGGACAACTGGAACACAGGCCTCGTTCCTCGAGATCTTCAATGGGGATGCTTCAAAATGCGATGCCCTCAACGATCTTCTCTGCAAGAAAGCTGGTTTCCCCTCGTGCTACGATGTATCCACCCAGACCTACACAAGAAAAGTAGATCTGATTGTTGCAAACGCGGTTTCTGGGCTGGGTGCTAGCGCTGAGAAGATCACAGGTGATATCAGACACCTAGCCGCATGGAAGGAAATGGAGGAGCCCTTTGAGAAAGACCAAATCGGAAGCTCAGCCATGGCATATAAGAGAAATCCTATGAGGAGCGAGAGAATATGCTCTTTGTCGAGAGTGTTAATGAGCAAGCCCATGAACTTCTCAAACACCCTCGCTGATCAGTGGATGGAGCGCACTCTTGGTATTGTGATTTCCCAATCTTCGAAGCTGGATTTTTTTGACACCTGAAACAGATGACAGCGCGATCCGCCGTATCGACATCCCGGAGATGTTCCTGCTTGCCGATGCCATTCTTATTGGCCTCGACAACGTGACAAGTGGCTTGGTCGTCTACCCAAAGCGAATACATGCCCGTGTCATGGACGAGCTACCATTTATGATCACAGAGAGCGTCATCATGCAGCTTGTTGCCAAGGGGGAGTCGCGACAAGAGGCTCACGAGCAGATCCGTGTTCTATCCCACGAGGCCGGCAGCAACGTCAAAAACGAGGGCAAGGAGAACGACTTGGTCAAGCGTATCAAGGCTACCAAGTTCTTCGAACCGATTTGGAGCGAGCTCGACAGCATGACGAACCCTGCTCTGTATACTGGCAGAAGTGTCGACATTGTCGAAAAATTCTGTGCCGAAGGTGGGGTTCTGGCGAAGAAAGTTGAGAAGTATCGGGCGGTCATCGACAAGACTGCTACAGCTGAGCTTAGCGTTTGATGACCACTATTGGAAACGTCTGAAGATGACGATCGGAACATGGTAAAAGTGTTGATTTTGACAGGTAGAGCTTACATCCGGGAACAGCATCGAGAAGGCTCGATACCTTGCTTAATTGAGGTGCGTGCTCCTTTAGACTACTGCCAAACCTACCAAAATTCTCAAATTTGTGATTCTCCAGGTTCCAGCCTCTGCACACTTCTGCGGGAGAAGACATATGCTATGTAATGTAAGCACGGCATCCATGACTGCCCCGCACTGGGTACCGTGTTCGCAATCTGAACCTTCTTCTTACCATATCAATTATACCATTTTCTACTTCAACTTGTCAGATCCCTAGCTGAATGGCTGATGAACTTTCAAATCTGCAGTACAACTCATTGGCAGGAGAAGATGACATTCGACTTTTTAAACTCTACCAAGCCCAAGACTACTCAGCTCCAATCTGCGGGACCTTGGTAAGTGCCAGCTTGAACCCGGGGCTCTCCCGTGTATCACCATTCACCGCCTTGTCTTATGAGTGGGGTCCTGATGAAGGCGTCTCAAATCCCACCATACTCGTCGACGGCCAAATTTTACCCGTCCGGCGAAACCTACATACTTTCTTACTTCGATATCGACAAGCTTTGGGCCCTTCGAAAGCTCGACATAGCGGTCGATGGTATCTCTACACGTATCCAGCTCCGGACTGTGATGTGGAGTACGTCTGGGTCGATCAGATCTGCATAAACCAGGAATCAATTTCGGAGCGTAACCAGCAAGTCCGGCTGATGAGCGTCATCTACTCAAAAGCGCTCTTCGTAATATCCTGGCTTGGAGAGAACGTTGTGCGGTGGAAAACTACCTGGAGCACGCGATCCGTTTGGCAACGAGGGTGAAGCCTCAGAGATCCCCGTCTTTGCTCCAGAACGCGCGGTTGAGGCTCTTCGCGACGAGTTTTGTGAATTCTTCATACTGGAAGCGATTGTGGATTCACCAAGGGGTGCTACTCGGGAAAGGAGGTTTAATGCTCATGGCTGGACGGTCGCTCGTCTCGAGGTATGACGTGACCAAGACGCACCTCCATCGTGTTCGAGTGGCGCTCTACGAAACTTGGCCGTGGCCGCCGGTCCTCAACGACCTACTCTTTCCTGACACTCAGTCGTACAACTGGAATGGACACTTACATCTCTACTATGCCGTGTGTACGTTTTCTTCGAACCATTGTCAGGACCCCAGGGATAGGGTGTTCGGACTACAAGGTCTTGTTGTCAAAGACGAAAAAATAACCGTTGACTATAGCCTCTCCGGACGAGAAGTCCTCCTCCTTACGATCCAAGGTATTCTCAGAGCTGGAATATTCGACATCAATGAAAACCATGCAAACATGGATGGCCCGTCCCGCGCCTCCTCGAGACTCGAATTTCTGCGCCAAGCAGCAGAGATGCGACAGAGATTGGAGCAGCTGGCTGGATATGTGAGCGTTGAAATGAAGGATGGAGAGATTGATCGAATGATTCTGGCGGATTCAAGGAGGGCAAGACGATCTACGAGGCTGGCCAGGGTGCCTGAAGGTTCGACTTTGAATAGAGATATTGCGCGCGAGCACTGGGCAATAGTGCGAGCTTACTTTGTCCGGAAAGCTGGAGTGTCCGTTACGCGCACGTAGTAATAAGCGATTGACGGCACTGGTATCTCCATGGTTTGGCCGGGGAGACTTCAGCTTATATTAGACTTGATAGGAGGAGTATCGTAATCCGTGGGAGGGACCCGATGAGATTACGATCACATACCATTGTTAGCATCATCACAATCGCATCTGGTTTCGAATGTCGAATCGGTGGATAGTGATGTGACAGGTGTCAGTCGAAGGTACGTGTGGTCGTGTACCAAATTTATCTTGCTGAACTCCCGGGGAGAAAGGAGAGAACGAGTTCAGCTGGCATGCTGGGGACATTGAAACTACCGTCAATACTCACAGGTCTCTCTGGTTTTCTTTTGGCTGTACACTGCGATTCGGTGGTGCTCACAGATTTCTGCATTTTAATCTTAGATTAGGTTCCTTGCGCATTAGTTCAGAGACTCGAGGAAATCCTGTGCCCTGACATATCCCGATTCCGTCCTTGAAGCGTCCATAGAGCCTGAGGCTGACAGCCTTATTCGGGCTTCTATGATCAAAAGACTACGGGCTAGATACTCTCCTTTGACCATCTGATGCAAAAAAAGGCGCTTTCTGATGTCACTTTCAATCCCAAAGCCTTTCCGCCCACCATATATGCCGATATGTCAATCACAGATCCACTCTTCCACCCAGAACTGCATACAGTCCTCGGCCTCTTGCTCAGCCAGCCCTTGTTGGACGAGTCTCTTCTTAGTCTCCTCTCCACTGCCCATACCAGCCACGTCTCTCATACAGGTGAACATGTCCGTCATTGCAATGTGAACATCTCGCGGCATGGCTCCATTGCCAGTGGCGTACGGGAGGACATCCACAGCTGCGTTGATTGGTTTTGATGTGGCTGAGACCGTCAGACTGGCGTTAAGTGAGGTGATGAAGCTGCTGATGATCTTTGGTAGAGAAGTGGGTGTGCTCAGTGGGAGGATTGGGATGTTGATTGACTGTTCCATGAGTAAGAGCTGAGCCTGAGTGAAGCCATGTATAGAGCTTGGGAACGGTTCAGACGTTTTGTACCCGGTACGTGCAGCTGGAAACAAAGGGAAGATGATTGCACTATCAGTGCCACCGGTCAAGGATTCAAAGTGCTGGAGACGGGAGAGAGTTGAATCAATCTTTCCTGGTGTGAGTGAGGATTGAGTTAGGATGATGACGCGAAGGCTTCGCTGAGTCCTTTGTGAAGATATCGGTATCGCGAGGTCGTGTGTCTTGAGTTCGCTCTCTGATTGAGGTCAGTATATATCTACCCGGCAAAGATTGAAACTCCAATCACCTTTCAATGGCATGGAAGTAGTATTCAGGAACACAGGAATGAGACTTGAGCACGACTCTCTACGACGGAGGGTAGTGCAGAAAGACATTTTGCTTTGTCATTTACGTGACCAGCAGGCTCTGAGCTGGGCGCATATAGAGATTGTAGAAATGTGCCTACCTGCTCATCGTAACATACTAGAACCAACAACGACCACACCCGAATTCTTGGCCGAACCCAAGCCGTGAATTGCCAGTATCGTCACATAATCCCAGGGGTTCCCTTGATCATAGGACAATTTGTAATATGGCTTGAATTCTTCTCACCAGAGCCAGTCCTTCCGGACCCGGGCTTTCACGAATAGCAGACACATTTCTGAACAAGCGATCTACTTGCATTCCGCCAGCGATCAATGTAGTTGTCAATGAGCGTACCGCTATCACCGATACACCACATGACCTTCATGAATTGGACTGCGGAGGGTTTTGAGGCGTGCGCAATCTGACGAGAAAGAATAGGTTGAGTTGGGGCATATATTTGACTTGTCTGTGTTAGAACCTTTGCTATAGGATTAGGATGAAGAAAATTATGACGAGATAGATTGCAAAGTCTTGTCTCATATCGCCTACATCCTCTCGATCCACAACGACTTACTCTTCTTTACTTGTTTCTTCCGTCCCATTCCTCCAACTCAAACCTCAGCCAACCTTCGGTTGCCATCATCCTCTGCATGCTGGTCTTCATCGTCAAGGACACGTCTTCATACGCAACTTTCCCAAACATTGCCCGCATGCAGGAGTCTAATCTTTCGAACTGGGTCAACAATCGCGTCGTCTGCAGAAGAAAAAGTAAGAGCGCTTCCCTGGCAAGCAAACAAAGCGTGTATTGTTTCAAGGCTATTGAGACCTACCAAGTTGTTCAAAGTAACCTCGAGTAATCCTGGGAAGAGAAGCTGGCCGCCTCGCACAGCACGGAGCTCGATACTGTCACGTCCAAGTGAACGTTTGAAGCTCGAGGTTGAATTGCAAATCTGGAAGAGCAAGCGGGCAAGCTTAGCAGCCTTGGCACGAAGCAAGCCTCAAGTCTCAACATAACCGCTTTCAGGAAACCCAAAGCCATCAACTTCCATCCTCCACTATCCAGCTGGAGAGACGCTTATTTATTTCTTATACCGTAAGTTGATCCTGACTCTCGCAATCACTTGACCGGCCACACGCAACACTTGCTTCTCTGCAGTCTTGACTATGACACTGACAGACCCCAGACTTCTTATAGACCTCCCGCTGGAAGCACCTTCTTCCACCGGCACCTTCCTCCGCCATTGACGTTGACGTCCTTTTATGTTCTACTTTGAATTTCCCTTCTGCGACTGTCCAGTTACAACCTAATATACCCAACAATCATGCCTGCCCCGCGACGCAGCCATGTCAATCGTCGTCGTAGGATAGACGACGAAGGCGAAGACGAAGGCTCGGTCACTGGACCTCCGATGGACGACTCACACAGCGAAGCTTCACTACCGACTGACGACGATGGCGATGCCGACGATAGCGATCTGAGCGAGACCGATGTCCCTGATTCACTTGGGCCCGACGACACTGCCACGCGCCCGAACGGTAATGTGAAGCCAGTGCTGCTGAAGAAGGAGCAGATGATTGAGCCCCTTGCGGTGAGGCCGGAACACGGACAGCAACACTCTTTCGCCGCGACTCAGGATACAGAAGCTATGATGAATGGCCTGCACATTTCTGAGGATGCTACAACTAGCGAAGCGCTGGAGTTCGGGGCAACGGAAGATGCACCGACTACAGAACCGCAAGACGCTCTGCAAAGTGACTCTCGGCGCCAAAAGAATCCAGTCGATCGTAAAAGACAAGAGCACGAAGAATACAAGAAGAAGCGTGATGCTGATCCAGCTTTCATCCCAACTCGAGGACAATTCTTCATGCATGATACACGATCGGGCGGATTAGGTCCAAATGGGCTTAAGCCATTTGGAAGGGGAGCAGGAAGGGGCAGAGAGGTCATTGGAGGACCCTTTTCTCCTGCAAAGTGAGTCGCTTTCGTAGGCTTTATCTCAGTTCAACCACTGACAGTATAGCAGCATGCGTCCTCAGGCAACAGACGCTACGAGCGCTCCTTGGGCCCACGATCTCCATGATACCGTGCAAGAACCTGCTCTACGGCCTGGCAATCAACAGCAACGAGGCCCCACCAGCGCTCCAGGCATATCGAATCAAACGTCACAAGTCAACATTTCCAGAGTTGCACCTGTCCGCAATTTTTCTACCACGAAGAAACTTGGGCATGCGCAAATGCGTGTCTTGCTCCCAGGCATGAAAGAGCCAATAACCTACGCGAACACTGAGATCAAACAATACACCAAGCTACCAGACCACCGTCCTCCTCTTCGCCGAGATAAACCCGTCCGCATCTCACTTCCTGACAGAGGACCCTCTTACGCCTTCCCTGCTCCTGACCGCTCTTTCATCTTTATACCCAGAGCTATGAGACCAAACCAACAGAGCTTCGGAAGGGCTGGAAGGACAAGACTTGGATCGATGGGCGGATTCTCCAGCAGAAAGACCAGCGTCTTCGGTGGCAGCATATACTCACCAAGTGTGGCGATGAGCCGACGCTCCTCTTTTGCACGGGAGTTTGATCGTGGTGGCCTCGTGTCCCCAGCTGGCTCGGTCCGACCCATAGTTCGCATGCCACCTGGATCGCAACAGCATTCAGCCAATGGAACACCCGTTTACCCTGCTGCGATATCTGGCCATGGTACACCAGTGATGAGCCACCAGCAGCATGGATTTCCTGGTCCTCAACGACCGGCTTTCCGGGAGAATTGGGCATCGAACATGCCAATGCACCAACCTCGACCGCAAAAGACTGTTTCTGTTGCTGGAATCGAATCGCCTGGTTCGTACGTATATGGTGCGCCACCAACACAAGATCATCAACCCTTTCAACACCAATTGCCTGCTCACGTCAACGGCGGCAACGGCTCCCAGGATGGCTCAAACTTCTATCCTCGGCCGCAATCACAGTACCCAACCCAATCGACGGGTACTCCACTCTCAAACATACCCGAACGTGCCATTCACGCTCCCTCTTTCCAGCCATATCAACAAACTGGCTTCCCACCATCACAGCCAGCCTACTTTTATCCTCCATCGCAACCGCAGTTCCCATCTGGCGCAGTCATTGCTCCCATGTTCGTCCAAGCCGGTCACCAGGGAACATACATTGTGCCAACTATGGCTCCTGCGGCACCGCAGGCGGTGCAACCTCCCCCACCACCTTCGTCGGCCCTCGGACAGGGGGGGATGGTGGCTTACGAACAGAATGGTATGGTGTTCTACTATGATGCTTCGCAAGCACCGGGTCCTCTTGCGGCAGAAGCTCCTCCGAGCTTCCTCAACTACACAATGCCTGGCATGGGCGGCATGATGACCCCGACCCCGGATGGTTACTACTATCCTCAAATGCCCAACGGCACCGTCTACTACCAGTCGCAATGATGCAGTTGGCATTGCTACTTTGCTTTTGAACTTTCCTATTGCAAGTCTTTTTCATTGAGCGAGAGAACAGACGATCGACATTTGGATTTCAGCGAGTCCCAGCAATTATTACCCTCTTTTCCACACATGCACTTCTTTCACATCAGCTTTGGTTTCCAAGCGATCCGGCGTTGGGGACAGGGTTCCATGGTGCTTTACGGGACAGTGTTTGAGCTTTCGAGCTTTCTTTCTATCTGATGGTTCCTTCACGGCGTTGAGGTCTAGATACACCCCTAGTATCTCTGGGCATTCGGCGCTGGCACCAGCTTCATTGCTGCTACTTGGCGAACTCTCTAGGCTAACAAAATTACTATCGTACTCCATGGTCATCCCTGAAGTGGCGAGACAGGATTTGCTGAGGCGGATCAAGAAGTTCAAAAGAACCACAACACGTGCATGGCGGTGGTAAGCTGTTCATAGTACATAATTCAGAAGTGGTACTTCCAACAACATTAGTTCTTGCATGCAAATGTGGCTGTGATCAACGATTCAAGCGCAATTTTTTCCAGCCAGGTCTGCAATTTCGAGATCGCTTAGTATGTAAGACAACCAACCAGACGCGAGATCGTGAACACTTTGGAATTTGTGTGAAACAACGCAGAGCTTCGTGCCCTCCAATGCCTTTGATGTCCTTCAAGACTTGTGTGAGCACTATGCAGTTCAGCGCTCCAAGAACTAGACCCAGCCTTGCCGAGACTAAGGAAGGTATGGAAGTAATTGGATGGTCGCGAGTGAAAGCAGGTCCGGTGAAGCTCAAGGTGAAGTCAGCAGACAAAGTAGGCTTTACGGGTTTGCTCCCGGTATTTGTTATTTGCAGGATGCAATGTGCCTGCGCATCGTCTTGATTACTAGAAGTCGCCTCCATCATCATTCTCCGGGCTTCTTCTGTTTATCATCGGCGTCAAAACCAGTAAAGCTCTTGTTGTCGTGGCAAAAAGGATTAGGCTGCTACTGTGTTTCGTGGTCCTCCCGGCCCCGTCGTTATCGAGAGCAGCTGATCTGATCCCCGCTGCAAGCTCCGACCTCCATCATCGCCTCTCTCTCACTCCCTTCCTCCCTTCTCCCTCAAGACGGTCCACTTCAAGTGCACTTCTCATCACCAAGACTCATACTACTGGTGGGTTTGAAGACCGACATTCCCTAGCATCAACATCGCAATTACCCGGGCGGCTGCGAGAGTGTTGATACACGCTCAGCCGACCAACGACCTCACCGCCAACACCAGGCTGCACTACTTAAGACCTCCGCCGCGAATCTTCGCCCATTTCCTCTCCCATCAATAGTCTCAATCATGGCTTCTCATCCTCCCGTCACTCTTGATACGCCTATATCAATCAAATGTCAGATCGAAGGTCAGAACCGCAAGTTCCGACTTCCCTTGGGTGACCTGACCCCCCAGGTTCTGCCGGTCAAGGTATGTCTCAACATGTTTAACAAGAACCCGACTTGCATCAGCGAAACTCCACAAGCACTGGATTTCGACGCATCAAGAGATTTTACTGACATTATCATCAACAGCTTAGAAGCCTGCTCGGGATTGGGGAGAACCAAGCTGTGGTCTTTGAGCGATACTCCGACAGTGCTGCCGCATATGTCACTCTTGACCCGACCAACACCCACGTCTACAAGACCCTTCTCAGAGCTGCAAAGGCGAAGCTTAAGCTTCGTCTACGTGTGAGCGTCGACAACCCCGCAGCTCTGCCATTCGCGTCAGCCTTTCCCGACTTCGCCAATTTCGGCTCCGAAACTACCTTGCATACCAACAACGGTAACGGTGTCAGCATTCCGGCATCCACATCCACACCTACACCACAAGTCCAGACATCGCTTGAGTCTTTCGTCCGTCCAGTGTCGACCGAGCCGGCTGAGGCTGCATCCGCTGCCCAAACCACTACCCAAAAGCGCATTTCTACTCGCTTGAGTCGGGAGGGTTTCTTTGCGGAGTTGGCAAATATCTCTCGCAACCGTGAACTTGCCCTTCGCATCAAGGAGGCGCAGCCAGCTCCTGCGCATGCCAAAGAATCTAAGTCTGCCGCTTGTTCCTGGTCCGTGTTTTGCAATGCTTGCGATAGACCAATGGCGAACGAACATTACCATTGCACCATCTGTGACGATGGTGATTATGATTTGTGCGCCACTTGCGTCAAGGACGGTGCTCACTGCCCTGGCGAGGGTCATTGGCTCATCAAGCGCTTTGTCAGCAATGGACAAGTCATCAACAGCACCACGGAGAAGCTGACTCAAAAGTCGCCAGTCGTACAGGAGCCCACCTTGGGCCAGCCTGAGATCCCTGGTGCCTTTACCGAGTCCATTGTGGAGCCTGCTGTTGAAGAGCATGTTGATGAGGATGAGTACGAGCCAGTACGCACCTGCAACTCTTGTGTCCGAGGTGAGATTGAGCATCATTCCTATTATCAGATGAACGCTAACACACAACGGAATACACTGAGAACCAGTTCGTTACTTGCATTGACTGCGACGATTTCGATCTCTGCACTGCGTGTCACGAGGGCAATAAGCATGGTCATCATCCGGCGCATACTTTCAAGGCCGTTGCAGAGAACACCATCAGCGCTCTTGCTGAAAGACTCTGTGCACCTGGACGCGGCGTTAAGCACGCCGCTCTTTGTGACGGGTGTGATAAGCCAATCAACGGTGTCCGCCACAAGTGCCTCAATTGCCCCGATTGGGACTACTGCTCAGAATGCTTCAAAAACGCCAAGTTCGTTCATCCTCAGCACAGGTTCGCCGCTCACTACGAACCCATCCCAGCCACCCGAATCCATGCGTATCCATCCAAGCATGTTGGCATCTACTGCGACGGTCCACTCTGCCAGAATAAGCATAGCTACATTGAAGGCGTGCGTTACAAGTGTGCCATCTGTCATGATACTGACTTCTGCGCCAACTGCGAAGCCTATCCTCACAACAAACACAACCAAACTCACCCATTGATCAAGCTCAAGACCTCAGTCCGTAATGTCAGCGTTACGACCATGGGCGAGAACAAGACAATGGGTGACCGCACGACCTTCGCAAAGGCTCCAGTTCACAGAGCACCAAGCAACGCCGCCACTCAAGTGCAGACCATCGTTGATGTCAAGCCTGCAGAAGCTACTTATAGGCCACTAAAAGAGAAGATAGAGATCAAGGATCTGCTCGCTGAGCCTATTGAGGAGAAAATCAAAGTGCAGGATTTGCTCTCTTCTCCAAACGAGGAGCTCAAGTCAGTTGGTCCAGTTGATGTTGCTAAGCTTCAAGCACAGTTCGTTCGCGAGACCGTCCCAGATGCAACTCTTATGCAACCTGGACTACGTTTTGTTCAGGTCTGGACCATGCGCAACACCGGATCTGAGGCTTGGCCAGCTGGCTGTAGCGTCCGCTATACTGGCGGGGACAACATGCTGAACGTCGAGAAATATGCGCCGTCCGCTATCTCTGATATTGCCCAGGCCACCGAGACCAATGTCATGAGCCGCCCAGTCGAAGTTGGTGAGGAGATATCTTTCCGTGTGACAATGAAAGCCCCACAATCCAAAGGAACAAAAATCTCATACTGGCGTCTCAAGACTGCTGACGGTCAGGCTTTTGGCCATCGTCTCTGGTGCCACATTAATGTAGCTGCTCCGGCCGTTGCACCAGTCGCGGAGTCCAGCTCATTGCCTGAGGTCTCTCCATCCTTCACTCCTGCCACAATCCCCACCGTTGAACGTAACGAGGATGTTGGCCGTCCTAGCCTTCAAGACAACTTCTTGCAAACCGTTCTTCAGCAACGTGTTGACCGCCGTCGCGAGAAGGAACTTTCTGCCGAAGTTCATAAGCGCATTGATAAGGCCATGGCTCTTCAACATTCTCGAGTGCAGGAGGAACGTGCGACCCGTAACCAGATGCTTCGCAATCTCTCAGCAGAAATTCATGCTGTCGAGGTACAGCATAAGGCTAAGGTTGCCGCTGCCAAAGCTGCCATCGATGCAGCTAAGATCGCAAAGAAGGAAGTTGAACCGTCTGAGCTCCCGGCGCCTAGCCCGTCCAACCTAGAAGGTGCAGCACAGACAATCTGGCTGCTTAAGGAACACAGCAGACGCATGGAAGAGGCCCGTCAACAAGCCCTTGCCCATGAAGTCGAGGCTCCTTCCCCGACATCGGTTGTCGAGGAAGAGGCCAAGACCAAGGGAAGCGGAATGATCTTCCCCACTCTTGAGAAGGAGTCTCCTTCGTCGAGTCTCCATGACCTAGCCGCGCCATCGTCCTCGGTCACTGCGCTTGAATCTCCATCACCTATCTCTCCAGCAGCTGCCGAGTCTGAGAGTGATATATTCGAAGATGCCGAAAGCGTCGACTTCGTCAGCAGTGACAGTGAAGCTGGCTTCTGTACAGACGATGAATACGATATTCTCGACGCCAGCGACGAGGACCTTGCTTCGTAGACATCGTTGATTGTCTTCAGCACGAAATCATGCACGACAAGAAGTCAATTGCATTTTTGGGTCCGCACCAGATTGATTATTGCACAAATGTGCCAGTTGCCACGAGCGGCCAGGACACTCCTTTAGAAGCGAAGCGAAGCGAAGCAAGGGAAAGGAATGGAGTTTGTGTTTGAACCGGGAGTTTGGGGTTTGTGGCACTCGGCCTTGGATTGGATCGATCTGAACATAATGGACTTTTCCTCTTTGCTCTCCTTGACTTTCCGTTGCTATCTGAAGTTTGTACTTGAAATCAACTGAATGATGACCCCAGAATTACTTCCCCTTTACCACCGTTCAAGAGACGTGCCATCTTCGTAGTAGTACGATGCTGCTATGAGGATAATCGAGGAAGTGAATCACCAGGCATCATGTTTAAGAACGATAGAACCTAGACGCTGTCGTCAAGGTTCAGCTCTATTTCCTCCCGCATGTTGTTGGTCAGGAGCTGACCAGCCACATCGAGATGCATCGTGGTGGTATCTTACAATCATCGCGTGCAATCTTTGATACGAGCTACTCATGCCTGAGGCCGCAAGCCGGAAGACGTTGAAATCAGGTCTTCTATCTCTGGCGGGGAAATGTTGTGTTTTATAATCCTATCCAAGCGCAACCAACGACGGGCGGCACAGCAATGGTGAGAAGTCTCAAAGCTCCAGTTGCTCCATGACTAGACTGACGCCTGGAGATTATCATGAGCCTCGCGAGGTTCTGATGCGCTTCGAGCGACACTCAGGTGACGCCCAAAAGCGCGGGAAAGTCGGGGCTTTTCTGTGCGGCGTCGACCGTGGCGTTAGCACGCGAGACTCTCACGAGTCGTGGTCGTGGTAGATCTTCCATTCACTCCACCTCGCTTCCTCCTAGACTCTCCACGAACCCCTTGGTGTTACATTCGCGTGGGCTTTTTAATGCCCTAGATGCCGCTTTTGCATGAACGCCCGAGATAAATTTGTCTATTGCTCGTATTGACTATTGACCACGCAAACAGGATCGTTACATAGGGAAATTGCACGAGGAGAGAAAGCCAGGAGGGATCATGAAGACGCGATTGATCAAGGCGGAAAAGCATACATTGCCCGGAGAGATGGGCATCATAACAGGCGCGTAATGGTTTCATAAATAATGGACGAGAATGCCGATGGTCTCCTATCCCTCGTGAGCGCCAGCGGGAGGAATCCCAAATTGACCCAGGGCAACTTGCATATGCATGCGGCAACTAGGTACGCGGCATACTCCTAAATGTCCCAGCAGCCAAGCTCGAAGAGGATATTGGAAGAAATGGATAGATAGTCGCAGCCACGGTGAAGTCCATGCCGGGGTGAGTGCGAGGCTCTGCATTATCAACCCCAATCATCTGTCAATCAAGCCCGAGGGCTCCCCTGCTCCTCTGTAGATTGAGAGACGAGTTCGGAATTCGTGTCGCGTGTGTACTGGGCTACTGGCAGCGTCGCTGCTTTCTCTTCAACACATCAATCACAGTCGAACGGCCATAGGTTGAACCGTCTTGACTCGCCATTGCCAATCGCGCGTTCGAACGTGTCGACGTCGTAAAGGTCTTGTCCGTTCTTACTGACTGTACGACAACGCTCGTTCTGATCAGTGTTTCACCTTCTGAAGCCTGACAATCCCATGGCCTCAAAAATCCCGCCTGGCTATCTATGAATACTCTCAACCTACAAACAACAAATCGCTAGGCAGCAAACAATTGCCTCACCTTCGCTCTCTGCAACAATCACACTCGTTTCGACATCTCGCAGCAATGGCTTCCTCATTCCGACCTCTACCACCGCTTCCGACTAGCTTCGCTTCTTCACATGATACCGACTGCAAGCTAATCGTGCAGAACGTGAAGCTCTTGTACATGCGTCGTCAATATAAACAATGCGCGAACTTGTGCGAGAATCATCTCATGGACCTTGGAAGCAAGGTAATTCATTCCAATCAAGTTTGCGGACGCGAATTCTGACATTTTCCCCTCCCCAGCTCCATCCACTTTATCAAGTGTTTTTGAATTTCATGGCCGGCCTTGCATACGACACCCAAGCCCGAAGCATGTCGACCCGCTCACCGTTACTGCCTGGGACACTCGACGATGCCGAACAATTCTTTCTTCGAGCACAACAGGTCCTGCCAACTGCACTTTCGCGGAGCGAATCAAAAGTCCTTCTTCCGATCCTAGAACGCGAGGAAGACTTCACTTCTAGCGACGTTGACGACAACTCACCTCGTAACTCTCTAAACTCCCAATTCTCAACCACGACTCGATCCACGGCCGCTACATCAGTATCCGGCCACCCCGATGATTGTAGCAGTTCTTGCGAGAGCTCGCCAATGAAGCGACCTTCTCCACTCTTTGTCCGCAAATACAAAACATTACCAGAAACGCCGACCAAGACGCTCGTTGACTCCACCTCCCTCTTTTCCCTAGCCACAAATCCCATGCTCACCAGCGCGCCGCGTTCGCCGCACTCGCCTCCCAAAATCGCTTCGTTCAACTTCCCCAACTCTGCAAGTTCGCCCTCACGGAATGAGGAGACTTTCGCCTCAGAACGTGATCAGATCCACGAACACAACGAGTCGATTCTTTCTTTCAACAGCATGATCAGCAGACACATCAGCAGCCTTCAGCAATTCCGGAAGACGGTCGAGGCGGCGCACGAGATTCGACGTCCGACCACCCGAGATGGGAACGGGAAGCTGGAGATGAGTCCCGAAGAGACGATGGAGCGGATCGTGAAGGCGCGGGCGAAGGGCTGGCGGAGGGAACGCTTCGATCCCCGAAAGTACGAAGAGCTTTGCACAATTGCCCTCTCCGAGCTTTAGATTTCCCGGTCCAGACTGAGTTGGTCTGACGAGATCATGGACTTGGTAAGCATAGCGGTACCACAGAGCGTATTAGATCACTGCACTTGGGGAAGGTTTCTAGATGCCTCGTGTGTGGCGGACTCAGTCACCCTGAAGGTTTAGAGGCAAGCTCCGCGTTTCCATTTCTACTCCTAGCTGCATATAGCAGCGGTGAGATTACCTTTTTCTGGCGGCGGAGTTTGGCCAGTGTACTTTTACTTATGATACCCTCTGTACACCAATACCATCTATTGTGCGATGAACATATGTATTCTACTGCTTACGAAATAAAGAAGGCTATCACGCACAACCCTCCTTGCAGTAGGCTGAAACCTTGATAAACACACTCACTCTACATCGTCAAACGTGGTGGCTGCTGACTCGGTACCTTACTTGCCTCAAACCGCGCCCTCTCTGGCCCCAAAGCCTCTGACCTCGGGCCTCGAGCTGGACGATGAGACTAGCTAACAAGACGTCGTTGACTCGTAATAATAATAATGAATAGAGAAGAGGCTGGAACCTGATCGCGAGGGAGGGTTTTGCTTGACTGTGCTTCAATCTGTATTCTTAACCTCGGGAAAGAGGGTCGGGTTACACCTCAACCTTGGGAGATTCTTTACCACCCACCCAATCTCACAGCAGCAACCGGGCAGACGTTGCCAGGACCTCCACTGCATGAAATGGAACGGAAGATTCCTCTCTTGACCCCGTCCCATTGGATTGCCGCGGCTCCATCTCACTCTGCTTCTAAAACGTGTGTCTCGTGGTGGGTAAGGAGGACGGTAAAGGCCACGGGCAAGACCATTGATTTCACGGCGAGCTTACAGATACATCTCACCTTCCCACTCCTTATTCTCGGACTGATCCCTCGTTTCGGACACGCCGATCTGTTTTATCGGCACCTTTCCTTAAGTAATGGTTGCGATTTGTGCAGGGCGAGGTTGTGGCATTTGGGACTAAACGGTGATCGCGTATCCTTGCAAGCTTCTAGCGCAAAAGTGAAGTCGTACAGGACCATCTGTTTGTGAATTACTTGAAGGCGCTTAGGACCTACTTCAAATCGTTCGTAGTCTTCAGCATCAAGCCGTTTGTATTCTTCACTATTAAAAGAGCTCCAACACAACGTCGATGCAGGTTATCAAGAATTTTGGTGGCAATACGCTGGTTCTACATACAAGGAGACTCGATCTAAATGTGAGGATGCAAAGATCGAGACTAGTCTACATGTCTTCCGATGCAATGGCCCCAGTGATGATTTCGACCAATTCACCCGTAATGACGGCTTGTCGGGTTCTGTTGAACATGATCTGGTACTTTCCAATCATGTCTGCGGCGTTGTTTGAGGCGTTCTAGGATACTCGTCAGCTCCGGTGGTGAAGAGGCAGCTTGATATGTACTCACCTCCATGGCATTTCGTCGAGCAGATTGTTCGCAAGCGTGACCCTCGGCAAGCGCCCAGTACAGAGAATTGGCGAGTGAGTACTCCTGCAAGTTACTAAGAACCTCTTCCTCGATTTCGAAAGCAGCGTAGTTCGCTAGTAAATTTTAGTCCTTGTCCGTTCACCTTATCGCCCAAGTATACATACGTGAAGCAGCAATGGCCTCGGAAGAGAAAGACTCAATAACTGTTGGGTCGTAGCTGGAGGCGTTGATGAACTTATTGTACATGATCTGGACAGACTGGTACTGGGTTGGCAAGAGCGAGACCTGATCCGCAATGGCCTGGGCGTCGCCGAAAGTCGGCACGTCCTTTCCAACACCAGCAAAGCTCAACACGACAGACTTTCCATTTGAACGACCCAATTGGGCCTTTGCCTTCTCTCCGATAACGACAAGTTCGAAGTCCGGGTGGTCGGCCAGAATCTTGCGGGCACGACGGGTCATTCCAGAGTGAATACCGCCGCAAAGACCCTTGTCCGAGGAGCAAATGATGAGAAGCGTTTTCTTGCCCTCCCCCTCCTGCACCTTTGTCTCGGCTTTCTCAAAGACCTTGTTCGAAGTTTGTCCGTATGCGCGGGATTCGTTCATGGCACGTTGGGCTCGGGTGAGCTTGGTGGAAGCGACCACCTTCATGGTCTTGGTGATCTTTTCGATGTTGCGAATGGACTTGAGACGGCCCTCGATTTCTCGAAGGGTGGCATAGTTGGCAGAATTTGCGACGGCGACGCTGGCAGGGCTAGTTGATGGCAATGGTTGTAAGTGAATGTTTGTATAGAGCTCTCATGCAGCACATACCGGGCGACAGCAGCCGACCCAGCCTTGAGGGCGGGACGAGCAGCTCTGGAAAGCATTGCAAAAGACTTGGGCAATGCAATTGAGAGGCGGGAAGGGTCCTTGTGATGCCGGTGATGAAGTATCGTCGCCTTTCCAGATATCTAGGTAATGCCTCCAAAACGGGAGGGAACGGAGCTTGGCGAATATGACCGTGACCGTAAGGTACCTGATTACTTAGTGTACTATACTGATCACGTGCTTGTAAATTGATCAGCGAGACTTACTTATGCAATCATATGTGCGGAATAAGTAGTGTATAGTATATGCTTCCTTTGTCTCCAATCAGGTGCCATTTGCACTCCATATCTGACGGCGTGGAATCACGCTTCATAAACACCCTTGCACTGCTAGCAAACCATCTGCCTAAGGTGCTCAGTCTTCAATCAAAACTCTCCCAGGTTCCCTCACCCGGCCTTCAGACACTCGTCCTCCTCACATTCATTGACCAAAAATACTGCCATCATCGCCTCAGTCATCATCACGGCTAGGCGACTGCCTCTTTGGAATGTCCGTGGCCTCTTCCAGACGCGAGCAATCACCAACAAAGTCGATTACTTGAACCAACGGCAACGCGCTACTTCGCCCCAGACAATCGCCAACCTACTTGCGCCAAAACCACCACGTAGCATCTTCTTTCCATCCACTATCTCCATCATGTCTTCGTCAGACGACGACGCTCCTCTGTCTAGAGGCAAGACGAATGGACGTAAGTTGCAGAGCTTCCTCACTTAGCCTTGTCAGCTTTCAACGCTGGGTGACAGCATATGTACCACTATCGCGACGCGATCCACAATTCTCCTCCCCATCACTTTTTCCTTCAGTTGCAAACGCTTCTAGGGAACCTTCATTTTTCCACAGAGTGGCTTTTCAGGCGCATACTGACGTCTTCCAGACAAATCAGCCCCAACCATCCCCAAAAGCGTCGATAAGGCCATGGACAAGGCGAATCCATCAAATGGCGACCTGAACGCCGGCATATCGATTCGCAATGGACCGATTGTCGAGGCCATGGACGTGGACGAGCCAGCACCACCGACGAACGGAGCTTCGAACGGCAAGCGGAAATCTCGCACGAGCGTCCAGCAAAAATACAAAGAAGAGACGGACTCAGAAGACGAGGATGTCCCTTTGGTACGTTGGTCCACTCTGCGCCCATCATTCCCCACTGACTCTATCGTAGAGCAAGAAGAGAAAGACCTCGACCCCGGCATCAGATCAGGAATCTTCAGACGACGATGTGCCTTTGGCGCAAAACAAGCCAGCTGGAAAGAAACCACCGAAGATCACGGCGGCGCAAATCGGCGAGTCCGAGGATTCAGATGAGCCTCTTACGAAGAAGCTTGCAAAAGAGAAGGTCCAGATTGAGAAGAAGGCTGCAAGCACTGCCAAAGCTATTCGTGCCGATGAACAAAAGAGTGCTAAACGAAGGAAGAACAAACAGGCTGCCAGTGAGAGTGATTCGGATGCTCCTATGGCCAAGAAGAAGAAGGCCACGAATGGCGTGAAGAAGGAAGCGGATGCTCCAGCAAAGAAGACCAAAGCAAAAGCCAAGGCTGAGCCAGCGCCAAAGAAAGGGAAAGGCAAAGCCAAGGATGAGCCCACCGAAGGTGATCTTGAAGCGGAGGCCGAAGAGGAGGAATACCGATGGTGGGAGAATCAGGACAAAGGCGATGGCTCAGTTAAATGGACAACACTGCAGCACAACGGCGTCGTGTTCCCACCTGCATACCAACCTCTGCCCAAGCACGTCAAACTTTACTACGACGGGAAGCCTGTTAACCTACACCCCGATGCGGAAGAAATTGCAGGGTTCTACGGTGCCATGTTGAACTCCGAGGTGAACGTCTCCAATCCAACCTTTAACAAAAACTTCTTTTCCGATTTCCAGGCCGCACTGAAAAAGACGGGTCATGCCAAAGACAAAGACGGCAACAAAGTCGAGATCAAATCGTTTGAGAAGTGCAACTTCAAGCCCATGTTTGAGTATTTCGATGCTGAGCGAGAGAAGAAGAAGGCATTGCCAGCAGCGGAGAAGAAGGCTCTCAAGGCCGAGAAAGATAAGCTGGAGGAACCCTACATGTTCTGTATATGGGATGGTCGCAAGCAGAAAGTCGGTAATTTCCGAGTCGAACCTCCAGGACTGTTCCGTGGTCGTGGTGAGCACCCCAAGACTGGTAGAGTGAAGGCAAGAGTGGCGCCCGAGCAAGTCACGATCAATATCGGCAAAGAGGCCACAGTCCCTCCTCCACCAGAAGGTCACAGATGGAAAGAGGTCAAACACGATAACACCGGCACATGGCTTGCGATGTGGCAGGAAAATATTAACGGCGCTTACAAGTACGTGATGCTCGCTGCTAATTCCGATGTCAAGGGCCAGAGTGATCATAAGAAGTTTGAGAAGGCTCGAGAGTTGAAGAAGCATATTGATCGCATCCGCAAGGACTACACGAAAGACTTGAAGTCT
Source organism: Venturia effusa (assembly GCA_007735645.1). NCBI lineage: Eukaryota > Fungi > Ascomycota > Dothideomycetes > Venturiales > Venturiaceae > Venturia > Venturia effusa. Next base: position 1,431,474 of record CP042185.1, on the reverse strand, counting down.
GATGTAATGGCGGATCGACAGCGAGCTACGGCAGTCTACCTAATCGACAAGTTCGCACTTCGTGCTGGTAACGAGAAGGGCGAAGATGAAGCCGATACCGTCGGTTGCTGTTCTCTCAAATTTGAGCACATAACCCTTCAACCGCCCAATAAGGTGATCTTCGACTTCCTAGGTAAAGACAGTATTCGCTTCTATGATGAAGTCGAGGTCGATATCCAGGTCTTCAAGAACTTGAAGATCTTCAAAAAGGCACCAAAGAAGGACGGCGACGAAATTTTCGACCGCCTCACAACTTCTGCTCTGAACAAGCATCTGGGAACATACATGACTGGTCTCACTGCCAAAGTTTTCCGTACCTACAACGCTTCTTGGACCATGGCGACCCTGCTAAAAGACATGAAGTCGACGGGCACGATTCCTGAGAAGGTCAAAGACTATAACGACGCCAACAGAAAGGTCGCCATTCTATGTAACCATAAACGCACAGTTGGTGCAGCTCATGCAGGCTCGATGGAGAAGATGGAAGAAAAGGTGAAGGGCATGCGCTTTCAGGAATGGCGATTGAGAATGATGCTTCTCGACCTTGATCCCAAGCTCAAGAAGAAGCGTGGCGCAGAATACTTCGAGCGGCCCGAAGATCTCGATGATGAATGGGTCAAAGCACACGTTGCCGCCGAGGTCGAAGAGAAGCGCGAGAAGATCAGGAAGAAGTTCGAAAAGGAGAACGAGAAGCTGGTCGCCGAAGGCGGCAAGGAGATGAAAAACAAAGAGCTAGAAGAGCGCCTCGAAGAGACCAATGAATTGGAGAAGAAGTACAAGAAAGAGCTGAAGACTGGAAAGGTTGAAGCGGAAGGCAAAGGACCTACTGTTGAAAAGATCGATGCCAACATTGAGAAGATCGTGCAGCGCATTGAGACGGCCAAGGTGCAGATGGAAGACAAGGAGAGCAACAAGGAGGTGGCTCTCGGCACCTCCAAGATCGTGAGTGAAGTGCTCGCCATGTGGATCCGACAACGTACTAACATGAGTCACAGAACTATATCGACCCCCGACTGACCGTGGTCTTTTCCAAGAAGTTCAACGTACCCATCGAACGCTTCTTCTCGAGGACACTAAGAGAGAAGTTCGACTGGGCCATCAAATCCGTCGACGAAGATTGGGAGTTTTGAGCGATGTAAGCCGCATCGCAACGATCCTTGTCGATGGAGCATACCCTATCACTGCACGACAGCCACGAAAAAGCCATTCCCCAGTCTCAAGCCTGAATAGCACACCGATCAACAATATACTTCCCCAGCATATAAAAGCATGATGTATTCAAATTCTTCTATATTGTACAGTGGTTTTATTCTTTTCAACACTCCTGGAGTGGCATTTTGCATTGCGTACTTGCGACACACGGGAGCACGGGGTTCTGCACTAGAATTTTCACGATGCACGGGACATCGTGACGGCTTTCTGAGCAAGATGATTTGAGGATAAGGGGCCAGTACGGAGCATATTTAGGAGATGTGCATACGTGCAGGAATGGCAAGGAGAGACGGTTGACACACGATCGGTACGGAAGGAAGCGTCCATGACCTTGGTTGCTCGGTGGTTTTGTGTACTTCAATTGGGAGGGAGCAGGTATGCTTTGACCATGCAATGTCATCCATGCAGCTCGGAGTCAATGCGAACATGACGGAACAAGAGGATCCTTGACCCTTTCCCCCGAGGCGTGTAAAGTAGAGAGAAAGACAAGCATACTATCGATTTGGTTGAAAGATTGGTACCTTACTTTTTCCCATCTTTGGACATCTACGGATGGGGAGGGAATGCCATGGCCATAGTAGCGGAAGGAATAAGGAATAAAAATGGCATATAGCGAGAAGAAATGGAAGTGAGCCGTTAAGCCCGTCTTTTTACTACTATTCATAGCGGACTCGTCAAGTTTTTTCATATCTTTGGAATGCGATTCTTGAGTTTATATGTTGATTGAGTATGTATTTGGGGGAAAAACTCGGGATGATGAGGAAGAGGAAGGGGAAGAGGAGATTGGGCGTGTCGGGTGATGGCACTGCAGGAGAGATGGATTTTTCATTGTTTGTGGTGGTGCAGTGGTGCTGGTGGTGGTATACTATCTTAGCTACCTATAGCTAGCCGGTAGTGGCTTTGTCGATTGTACATACATACTTATGAACCTTTACACAATCCAGTTCTCCGTACCTATCACGATAAGGCTTTATACTTGACCGTCGTCCTTTTGACTTGTGGGACTGTGGCACGCGGGGTTTGAGGGGATGTTGGATAAGTACCTGACACTGTGGCCGACGGCATTTCAGGCTCGTCTTTCAATAAAGGCACATGTGTTGAGACGACGGGGCATCATGATTGCAGTGGCTCGTTCTCTCTTTGTTATTTGGTATGTGGGTTTGGATTTGGCTACTACATGTCTACTACCTATATTGTGTTGGCCTTGTGGCGGGATGATGTAATCTACAGTCTCTCTTTTTTATTGTGTCTGAATATCGCTCAATTCAATTCTTCACGCCTGGGAATTGTGTAAAAGATATTTTGTTTGTTCAATCAGGACCTTGATGGATGACTGATGTTGGAATGTTGAGATTTCATGGAATGGTGTGTTTGTGAAGAATTCCGAGCCTGGTGTTGCACGTTCTGAAAGAAGGGAGTTTGAGCATTGTGCTTTGGTATGCTTACCTGGTATGGATGGTCTTGAAGGATCTGGGTACCATTGTAATCGTCAGTGGCTTATCTAATTCAGTATCTCTACCGTGTACTAGCCTCAAGGACCCACGCTACCTCTCTCCTGATGCATCGAATAGGCACCCGAGGACTCCTGGCAAGAAAGTTCTTCTACGATGCAGAAAGCGAAAGGACGACGTTGATACTCATCCGGCCATCCGTCCAGGACGACGGATTTCGATGAAGCCGCTGTGGGCCCGCTGGAGTAGTTCCGAATTGTGCCTCGAAATCGGCAAGGTTCCGGAGCGAGGATGGCAGGAGTTGAATGAAATGGGCGCGAACTGCGGCTAAGAGTGATCAACAACGATCAGCAGTGGGGAAGCAGTCGAGATACTACGGTATCAGGGGAAATAAACGTTAATTGTGATCCCCCTACCGCCTCCCTGGCTATACCACGCCTAACAGCCTATAAGTATAAATAAAGTAGTCTTATTTAAAAGAGATAGAAGAGGAGAAGAGAGTAGTCGAGATCCGAGAGGGAATTACTCGAAGGGTAGAGAGAGAAATCGTGAACAAGTATCGACGCATAGGCCCTAGCCGGGGTTACAATTAACGTTTATTTCCCCTGATACCGTAGTATGGACGACAATTGATTGATGGACGACAGGGTGCTTGGTGGACAGATGGGTATGTAATAGTAGCGTGAAGTGCCGAGCACTACTGGCCCCTGGTAAGTTGAAGAAGTGTAGAGTTTTCGCCTGCCCTTGTCCTGTTTGGTCGTTATTTTTACGACTGCATGACAGCGGTTCGGGACGCGGAGTGCTGGCCTTCCTGCATTGCCGGGCGGATTGGTGGAGTGTCAGTGGACTGGGACATAGATGATTGTGTGCTCGGCAAGGATGGTGAGCTGGGAGAAGCCATGTATTGAATTTGTGGTGTGAAGGCCAAGACAATTGTGCGAATTATCGAAGTGATGCGCATTGCGGGTTGCGGGCACGACCAGTTGGAGGCATGGAGCATCCGTGGAATCGGGAGAGATGGGGGCTTTGTCTCTTTTCTTTTTTTCTTCTTTGTCACTTTGTCCCTGCAGGTGGAGGGAGAATGGAGGGCTGGAGATGGTCGCTGTGGTACAGAATCAGATACGGATACACAGCTTGCCCTGGCGCTGTCTCAGGCTCTGAACCCGCTGGAATGGTCCGTCCCTGTCATGCCCGTCCCACACGAACCCAAATCCCCTCCTCCAGGCACTTTGCGTCAGTCCCCGTTGCCGTCAAGGACTCAAGGTGGTGGTGGTGGCCATGTTTGCGCCAGGCAATAAAGCCCTCGAGGTACAGCGACGCCTCTTCAGCTGGGCCTGTCTAGAAGCGAGCACGCACCTCAGCATCGTGGACTGAGTAGTGGAGATGGGCATCTACGGCGGGCATGTCCTATTTCTGGTGGTGGTGGAGGCCAGATGAAGAAGAGCACCAGCTGTTGCGGCAATCGGGACGAGGCGCTTCCATTGTCACATCATCGAGGCATTGGAATCTCGTGTTTGTTCATGTACCGTAGAAGTCGTGTGCCTGCATCTATCTTTGGTCCTGGCCTCCTGGACTCCTGGACTCCTGGACTCCTGGCCTCAACGACAGTGGAAACACACGTCTCCACGACATTTGGAATGGGCCCCGTCGGCCACAGGGTTCTGCTCTCGACGTACGGAGGTGCTACCATGGCAGACGAGGGGGGTTCAGAATGAGGGAATGAAGGGCGAGAATCAATATCTGTTCTGACCGGGCTTTATGCTGTGCAATCCTCCAGGCGTAGCTCATTGTTGTATCCATGGTCGTGTTGATATCACTTTGCCATGTCATGATCCTCTTCGATCCGTGTTTACACATTTCTCTAGCCTTCGACGCTGCTGCCCGTATAAAGGAAGGTAGTGAGCACCGGCCATCGATTGAGGATTGAGGCCCAACTGACCAACCACTTCAATCTCCTCACCGAGACACGCGCCTGAATGTACATTTCGTTCCAATTGCACCCCTGCTTCGTCCCTCTCCTCACCTCTACCTCTATAACACCCCGCCAGTCCTGCAGCTAGGATCTTTTATCCTCGACCCAGACACCAAACTGCCCTGTCATTGCTTCTCCTCTCCCACCGTCCCACTGCTTGCTGTGCCGCACAACCTACCACTTCACACTTGGCCGTGTATCCTCACTTTGCACGTCACGTCAAATCCCAGGATCCTTCGAAACCTTCTTACCGGATTCGTCTCTCTGAACGAGCATTGGACATTCCTGTGCACTCGCCAACATGAGCGACTCTGCCCGCGCGAATGGCGCCGAGAAGCCAGCCGTACTCATCATCGGTGGTCTAGGTACGTACACTTCTTGACACAATTCAATGGAGCTCCCTCCTTACCTGTGCATGCTTCTAACGTACAAGTCAAGGCTACGTGGGACGCTTCCTCGCTCTCCACATCCACAACAACCATCTCGCTTCTGAGGTCCGTCTGGTAGACAAGCAACTGCCCGAGCTCGCGTGGCTAGCACCCGAATTCGCCGAAGCATGCTCAAGGGCAACGTTCATGCAGGCAGATGCCTCAAAGGAAGCAAACCTCTCACGGATATTTACTCGGTCCAATGGCCAGGAGTTCGACTATGTCTTCAATTGCGGTGGTGAAACGAGATACTCGCAGGACGATGAGGTATATAAAGCTCGCTCGCACGCACTCTCGGTGTGTGTAGGGAAGGAGGCGGCGAGGAGAAAGATCCGGTGCTTCTTGGAAGTGTCGACGGGCATGGTGTACAAACCGAAAGAGAAACCGAGGAAAGAGGATGATGATTTGAAGCCGTGGCTCAAGTTGGCAAAATGGAAGTTACAGGCAGAACAAGATCTAGCCAAGATCGAGGGGCTGCGGTTATGTGTGCTAAGACTGGGGCACGTCTACGGTCCGTACACGAGCAAATACCTAGCCATGGCACTATGTTTGGCCAGAGTATGGCAGCACGAGGGCGAAACGATGAAGTGGTTATGGGGACGAGATCTGCGCAACAACACCGTCCACGTTGAGGATGTTGCGAGAGGAATGTGGCATGCCGCAGAATGGTACTGCAAAAGTGGAGATACACGGAAACCGGCACCCATCTTCAACATAGTCGATCAAGGGAACACCTGTGAGTCCTGTGGCAGCCACTGACCCACAATCTTTGCTGACAAGGTCGCCAGCCCAAGGAACGCTAGCAGATATCCTCCAACAAATCTTCAATGTCCCGCAAGTCTTTGAAGGCAGTGTCCGCTCCAAGATCGCCATGCTGAAACTCGACAATGTGGTCGACGAACTCAACGACGACACACTCGACATATGGGCCGAGCTACAACAGGAATCGAAGACGAGCGAAACGACACCCCTGAACCCGTTCATGGAGAAGGAACTGCTCAAGGACAACGATCTGAGTTTGGATGGGACGGCTTTTATGAAGGAGACTGGCTTTCGGTGAGTTCCTTGACGTGAAGTAATATAATGACCCCATACTGATATCAGTGGTGCAGATACAAGCATCCCACCGTGACGAAACAGGAGATAGAGGCGGTGATAGAGAGTTACAAACGCATGAACTGGTGGCCTTGACACCAACCCGTCTTTTCGAGAGAAGGTTGCGAACTTCCGTTTGTTCGAGCTTGGGAGGCTCCAGTCGGCGGACCTACAACTATACCATGTCTTTTCCGAGGGTTGTAATTTGGAATTCGAAGACGGGGTGTGTATGCTCAGACGAGTTCCCGGCATATCAACGTTAATAGCATAGCATGGCTTGCGATCGATGATTGGAGGGGTGTATGTCTGTATGTGTGTATGATTAAGGTTACTTCGTGGAGCGCCAGGGAAAGGTGTAATTGCGCGCGTGCGTGTCAGGGACACGACGACGCTGGTTTGGGAGAATATTTCAATCTCACAGATTTCATCGACTCTGTACTTTGTGTGCGAGGAGACTTGATGACAAACTGTGCACGGGTAGGGTATTATAATTGACAACCACGGTGAAGGGTACGATGAATTGGGCAGTGAGCAGGAGAGACCACCTCTTCGAAGACTGGGCAGGACTCTTACTCCTTCGACCATCTCTTTGATGGAGTTCCAATATTCCAAGACAACATTCCTCATCAAGAAGTAAGTAAAGAGGAGACAAGACCTGGCACGATTCATCTCACAACACGCGATGAGCGTCAAGAGAAGAAGATGGTGAAGCCTTCCTTCATACTGCGACAAAGATCCCCTAACAAATCCTCAGCAAGCACTAGCCCCATCATACTTAAGTACGCCTCGACCCGTCGGACCGCGATAAACTGGACCCCCAAAAAGATCAACCCAACCGACCGACCGACCGACCAACTTTTTCTTCCACAAAACGAAAAATCGATGTTTTCAAGCACCGCCAGCGCCCGCAGTGGCGATGTAGGCGGCAAAGGCCGTCGGGTTCCTGGTCTGCATGAAGACGGAGCCGGGCCCCGTGAACTTGCACACGAGGCCCTCGGCCGAGGCCATGCCCGATATGATGCCGCCCGAGGCCACGCGTTCGAGCTTGTACTCGCAGTTCCAGGCGACGAGGTGGCCGTTGTCGATGATGTATTTCTCGCCGGCTCCGAGCTGTTCCCATGGTGGGTTTTGTCAGCGAAATGATTTCCTCTCATCAGTGTGCGGGTGGGTGTTTTCTCTGTTTAAATGGGGTGCGAGCAGGTCGGTTTTTCTGCTCGTAATGGCAAGAGAGGGGAATGAGAGAGAGAAGAACTCACGTCTTTCCTGATGATGGCACCCAGCGAGGTGATCCACAAGATGCCGCTTCCGGAAATCTTGTATTGGAACAGTCCTTCGCCGGAGAACATGGCTTTGCCGATGCCCGACGATTTCATGTCCTTGTGGACCCGTTCCGTGCAGGCCAGGAAAGCGTCTTTGCCGACGCTCCACTGCTCGTTGCCGTTCAGACGGATCGAGGTTATATCTCCAATCGATGGCGGTGCCAGCAAGAGCTCGCCGGGGCCCGTGAATGTCGATACCGCCAAGCCACCACCTGCGACGAGTTTCTTCAGGGAAAACTTGACTTCGCCTTTCAAAGTGACGGTGGGTGACATGGCGATCATAGCACCTAAGCGCAGCTGTCAGCACAAAAGCTCCCGGGGAAAACCGGAGGGAGCACTACGCACCTGGCTTTGCAAGTAGTGGGCACCCGATGGCCAGTTGAACGGTAAGAATCGTGTTCGTGTCCCTGTGGCTGATTCGGTATGCCCCTCCGTTGAAGGTTCCAACATCGTCCGTCTGCGTGGCTGCGCCACTAAAGTGAGAAGCACCCGGTGCCCCGCCAGGCATGCTTGATCGGTCGTTGTTGTTGTTGAGGGGTGACTGCGAGGCTGGAGCTGGCGCGGACTGTGTCATAGGCACCTGAGGGTGTCCCGGAGGGTGTGGAGAAGCTGCAGGAGGGAAACCTGGGGATTGTGGAACGGAATGCTGAGGGGGGAGATGCTGTGCTTGAGCTTGTTGAGGGGGAGGTGAGTAGGAATGTTGCTGCTGCTGATTTGGCGGTGGAGGAGGATAGCTCTGCTGCTGCTGATTCTGGGGAGGAGGCGGATACGACTGCTGGGATGGAGGAGCTCCCGGTGGAGGGAAAGACTGCTGCTGCGGAGGAGAGGCATAGTACTGCTGCTGCTGCCCTGGTGGATGGTACCCGGTGTTGCCGTCGGGCGGAGGAGCTGTTCATAGCATTAGTTGCTCGCTGACCGTAAAGACCCGCCGATTGTGGATTGTGGGTTCTTTTCAGAGTTTGAAGCTTGGTTCTAGATCTGAGATGTCCAGAGATTCCCACCTCTTGATGCGCCGGCTCCGCTCTTCTCCAGCCTCACTGTCTCACTGCCTCTCCAAGCTCCTGTTTACGTTGTCCGAAATGGCAGAAATCCAACTTACGATAGTACTGTCCGGACATGTTCACCGCGCTTTGAGGGTATCTGGCTCGAGGATTTGATCGAGGAGGCCCAGATCGACCTCGCGAAAGCTCTCGACCCCGCGCCGCGTATTGACCGGAAGAAAGCTCGTGAGCGGCCTGTCGTGTATCAAGCAAGCTACACCAGGCTTATGCCAGTCGCGTGCTTTAGGTATGGAATATGATCGGGAAGAGATGAAGAAGCCGAAGCTGGACTCGGACGAGCGATGAATGCTCTCCGCCGAGGAGCTGTTCCATGTTGCATGCCCCATCGTGGCGCATAGGTCGTGAGGGAGGTTGATTGGTGAGAGCTGAAGCCGGTAGGCGCTCGATCTTCGACTAACAAGGCATGGGTATCAAAGTCACGCGTCAAGCCGATTCCGGCACGGTCGAACTGAAATCTGAACAACGAATTATTCCTTTGTACGTCTACTATTTTGAATCTTCCTGTCTTTCATTCTCGAAGCCACCCACGAGCATCTTGACTGTCACGTCTTTTGCTTGGCTCGTCGCGGCATTTCTCCAAGTCATGCTCGTATGATCATACAAATTTTGTAATGCCTCGTAGCTTCGTAGAATGACCGAATGTGATGCAAGGTGAAAAGAAATTCCGGGACAAGAGCACTCTTCAAGTCTGCATCCTCTTTCGCTTTCCAATCTGGGCTGAGAAACCAGATTTGATGGCTTGTACTGATCGTCTCGATCCGCAGCTGTTGCAAGTGACAAAGTACAGCCTATTCTCCCCCTTGTTGAGTTCCGTATCTGGCGATTTGCATGTCTTGCAGACAACGTAGTCGACAATGTATCGTCTCAGAACGCTATTTTGAAGTTAGCAATTGTTTCATACTCCTAGAAAATGGCGTGGCTCACTTTTCAATTTGCTTGCTCTGGAAGCGACCCTTGATGACCAACCGTCTAGACCCGTCCACGGAACCGCTTGTTCCCAATTCAGCGAACAAGAACGAGGTGACATGCTCGTCACTTCGCTTGAGACGCTTGCATATTTCCGGAAGATTGGCGAGCAGCGTCTTCTTGTTTCCTTCACGCAGACATTGTGGTGGTGGAATTTTGTAGCTCTTGCCTGACCCACCAACAAGATCCGGATGTCGATCACTGAGAAGTGTGAAGAACCGGCTGAGGAGGAGCTTGTAAGGGATCGCTTGTGTGCTTTCGTGTTGCCAAATTCCGGTGCCTTTTCTATGTATTAGTATCGTGGTTGAAGATTATCACCATACCAAAAGAGATTGTACCTTGAATCGGGTCACCTGCATCGACTTCGACATCTTCTTCTGGCGCAGCTTCGCCTGCCTCTCCAGCCTCAGCCAGTTGCTTGTCGAAGTCGTCCAAGTCGGCGGACTTGAGACTCTTCTTCTTCTTCTTCTTTTTCAATGCCCCCAGGTCGAGGTCGTCGCCGTCGTCCGCTGCCTTCTCGCCGCTCTCGCCGTCGTCCTCCTTCTTTGCCTTCTTCTTCTTCTTTTTGGCCAGGTCCTTGAACATGTCTGTTACCTCGTCCACGGCGGCATCGCCACCGGCCTCCCCAGAATGACTCTCGGCCGTTGTCTTGTCGCTACCGTTTGCCATTTCTTCCGTGATCTTTCCCTCGCTGTCGACGATTGTATTGCCGTCGCTGAATGCGACCGATTTCCGCTTTGGTTTGTCTGTGATTTCTGACATTGTGTATGTGATTGTTGGAGTCTTGTTGTTGACAAGAGGGGTGAAAGGACGTCAGAACTTATTGACTCATCTGGGGAATTGTGACTCTTTGGATCGTTCGCTAAAGCGCGGCTGCGGCTCAGAAAGCTTGGAACACTATTGTGGCGGCGGAAATGAATGCCTGTTCTACTACGTACCGCCACCTTAAACACCCGACCACCGGGATATTAACAAATCTACGTTCAAGACAGCCCTCCGGCAGGTTCTCAGAGAGTGAAGCTGTAAACGACACTCCATATCTAGTCACGATTCACACGATCGAATTGAACCCACAATGTCCTCTGAAGCGTCCACCTCGTTCATCATCGATCCTGCCACACAGGACTCCGACGACGACCTCGACTCACTCCCCTCTTCCGACTCACAAAGTTCACTGAACGACGCAGAATTTGACTCAGACGCCGAGCGGGAGTGGAGAGAAAGCTTGCAGCAGATAGAACTACTTCTGACAATGGTAGTAGTTCCATATGTTGGCAAATACTTTGGTCAGCCCTCATCATTGCCGAAGCTGAAGTTGCGGCGAGAGCTGACGCATTCACAGGAAGGAAATGTGCATACTGGGGGTGGGCGAAGATAATGGAGTGGAAATACCCTGGATTGGAAGTTTCAATAACGAATCCGAAGCTGTTCAAGGCGGCGGGTGCTGTGGAGGCGGCTGCGGCATTGTAAAGAAGAGAGAGTTCTCAGATCTGGTCAGACTTATAGGCATTGTTCCGGAGTTATATGGAAATACACAGGCAGATTCGCAAGTGCAGCTGCGGCGATAGGATGTCTTGATCGTGGAATAACAATTGTTAGGGAGCCATAGAGGCCCTGAAACCGATATGTATCGAGGCGAGTACAGGAAAACTCCTGACTCACATGCGAAGCGGAGCCAACGCCGAATCCACTATGGTATCACAGCATACATCAAAATTGCAACTAGGATAGAGTCCCGAAATCTTGCTCATAACCGCGTTGAAGGGCTGGCGCCTCAAGGCCACTGTGAGCCCATTGAATCTGTTCCGTAATTCCACAACTCAATTCATGTTCCGCGACGTTGGAGTTAGTACACGGCAAAGCATCGCAAATACGTCTTGGACGGCGCAAAACATCTCATGATGGGACTCGTTGCGCCTACGGTCCTTCTGGTCGGTCGAAACAATGGCTTCTAATCGAGTACATGAGCCTCCTGGAGAGGAGACCAGGATTGGGTTAAGCACAAGGCTCTATTGGTCATACCTCACCTTGCGGTTGAGCGCCAATCTGGGACTTCCATCTCTCTCCGTTAGCGCGAGCATGAATCGTGGACCCCTGGATTTGGTTTTGGAATTGATCTCCCAAAGAGTGTCATCGTCGCCAACAGCAGCTTGTAATATCCTCGGCTATTATGACATTGTGATGTACAGTCGGCTGTACTTATGTGAAAGGCTGACGGGAGCTTGCACGTCCACATTTCTTCAAGACTTCACCACGGCAATTTTCGGCTCAACCACCCCTTGAACATCCCGGCACTACTTTCTCAAAATCGTGACGGCGACGGCGTTGAGATTCCTGACCTATTTCCAACACCAACTTTTCGGATCTCAGCGTCAGATGATTACGTATCTAGCGACGAAAAAGTCATGTGATTCAATCCGCCAATTTTCCTCTATTATAAGTCCTCGGGCATTCTATAAATGAGAGCCGTCTTTCTGGAGAGTCGCAGTGGTATTGAAGTTGAACCTGCGGTGGAGCCTAGGCTTCCGTGGTGGTGGACTCGCTACTGCGGCTATAATGAATATGATAGCGGCTCCAGCAATGCCACTGATACCTTTGGAATTGATGATCAAAAAGTAAATCTTAGCAGGTGTCATTTTTGCAAGCGGTCTAGGATTGATTTTGTCAAGACTTCTCGTGATGGTTGGCGCGGACGTGATAATACCTTGAAGTTTACCCGTCTTTGGACCAAGCGTACCTAAGAGCTTGTGATGTGCTCAATCCTCCTTCAGTCTGGGTGCGTGATCAAGTGTAGCTGCCATTATAGAAGCCATAAGTGGCAGAGATTACTTTTTTATAGCTGCGACTTTTCCCAATATATGTACAGATGCGGCATTGACCGAGCCAACCACACGCTCTATCATTCGCTGATGAGTAGTGTAGTGTAAGGGATGATGGACACAGTTCCAATCAGACCTTCATCGATATACGTGATGTTGGCGATGGTACCGAGCAACAATTCGAAATAGTTCGAGCCGGCTGTTTGCACCTGGTCGAAGATGGAAAACATGCGATTCCCCAGACAAGATGATGTCTGAATCATGACCTCATTCAGACCATCCACCAGGTATGGTGTGATGTCTACGATGCCGTTGGTGTAGTCGAGAGGTCGAGTTTGCTGCCCGTTGATGTACAGTCTGGCGGTATTGACGATACGTTCGATGCTCAGGTATGCGCCTGAACTGTTTCCTCCCGATTGCCATGTGAAATTGGATGAATAGAAGCCCAGACCGGCAGTTTGGTTCAGCCCGGGGAGTTCCAACCAGGATTTCAGGGGCGAGGTGACTTGTTGGGTAGTGTTCGTCTTGACCGCGATGACGGAGAGGTCGTAAAGATCGGCAGGAGGGTCCCAGTGTTCAACTGTCAGCGACCAGTCATTGATGGTGAATGGCTTGTCCAAATTCGAAGTTGTGGCAGCGTATGACTTCCCTGAGGAGGTCAAGACTTGAGCTGTCTCGCCGTCATTGATAACATGTGCGACAATCTCTGACGAGCAGCTGTATACAACCTCGATAACGTTGGACGAAGTGTTTGTCAAAGAGATTGATGGAGTGGCAACATCAGCAATATTGTCCGCAAAAGCATATAACACGGTCTGGTTAGCGGCGAGATTCAGCGGTATCTCGATGCTACCAGATGTATTCGTGTAAGTGAGCAATGGCTTTGTCTCTCCAGTCCATGCATCGAGTATGTGGGGGACCTTGGTCGTTGCAACAGTGATCGTGCCGTTTGCTGCCACCAGATCGCTGTAAAGGAACAAATAGTCGATAGCGTCTGAGTCATGCTCGCGCCATACCGGGTAGATGTTGTCGGCTCCACCAGTGATCATGGTTCTAGGTTTGACGCCGATCTCAGCCAGCGTCTGTGCGATTCGGCCACTTGTTGATGTGTGAACGTTGGCGGAAGAGGCAAGAGCTTGAATTGCCGCAGAAATAGCTGTGGCATTCTGTTGCTGTTCTTCGGGATAGACACCTGGTGCACCATCCACAAAGATGATTGGCAAGCCTCGGGCGGCGTATTCAGTGAGCTTGGTGGCAGCATCTGCAGTGATGTTCTGGCTGGAGAGGATGACCAACGCTTTGTATGCAGGACCCGAAGGGTCAAGAATGCCGCCAGTAACATCAATTCCGGGAAAGTCGAAAATGAGAGGGGATGCGTAGTTATACGTGTATCCTTGCGCAAAATTAGTACTTCGAGCCGATTTTGTCATTAAATACTTACCAGCGGCGACCAAGTCTGTGTAATTATAGATAATCGCCCAATTCGAATTCGTGGCAGATGCTTTGTTGTAGAAAAGAACATCCAGCTTGGGAATGCCAGATTGCAGTACGTGCTGCACTCTTCCAGTATAGTGGAGCATTTCAGACATGCCGTTGTCCCAGGCTGGCTCTCTGGGCGACCACTGCCCAGAAACCAGGTAAGTGAAAGGAGAAAAGCCAGGCCATGTCGTGTTGGGATATGGTCCGCTGTAAGCCTGACCATGGATGACATTCTGGTTGACACCTCCGGCAAAACCTCGATTGATCAGGAACAACAGTTGAGACACGTGTTGTTGGAAGGCAGAGAAGAAATTACCACCCATCTCGCAAGACAAGATCTTCTTCCCAGTCAGAACTGCAGCACCGGCGGCTTGCTTCAAACTATCAATTGCTCCTCCTTGGAATTGAATCGTTTCCGTCTCTGGTGCGTCAGGGTATGTCATTGCTAGTGAGGCATCCAGTGGCATATTGTAGCCTGCCTGAATACTTGTATTTAGTCCAAGAGAGCTGTGGCCCCATGCCTGCAAGGCGTCCACGTATCTTTTGTAGCAAGCAGCCAAAGTGGCACGATAGTCGTTCACAAAGGACATGCCTTTGTCGGCGGCATCGGTAAGGAAATGTAAAGTTCCAGGGCTTGAGGCCTGCGCGTTTATGTTGTTGTTCCCATAAGTAATCAATGGAAGGTACTTGTAGATCGAATAGCCATGCATCTGCTCAAAAACTGCTGGGAGATCCGGTGTCCAATTGATGGTGGAGGCCGTTTCCAGGCTGTCTTCCCAGAGGAAGTTTCCAACACTGGCGAGCATTGTCTTCATATCATCTGTCAAGATGTTGGTTTCCCAGAAGTCAATGACCGTTTGAGCTCCTCTGGCACTGAAATGATCAACGCCAAATGATCCGTTTTTGAGAATGTTCGTGGAGTAATTCAAAGGATGCACGGTCATGTACAGGTTGTGCCTCTGGTAAAAAGCTGTCAGCTGATAAGATTGGTTACCTGATAAGGCGGGAAGGCTGAGCGAAATGGTTCCTGTCGCTGAGACATTTTGCGTTGCGACAGTACTGAAACTATCCGATTCGACAGTGAAAATTTGCGTCGTGACGTTTGCTGGTACCGCGAAAAAGTTGTCTTGAGCAAGTACAGTCAAATTTTGCGTGGAGATCACCACGGCGGTGTTCAACGCAATCAAGGTCCCTGCTGATGGAGACCATCCGGGAATGGTGCCATTGAAGGAGCCAGTTCCGCCGATAGTCATTGAATAAGGTACCTGTGCAATAGTCAGCATCGGGCATCACTGGAGAACAGACGGAGCGCTTACAAGATCCCATATCAGACCATCATCGGTAGCATTGGCAGGGACTCCACCGCCTGAGCCGGGGAACAGTGAGACATCAACAACCATGCCTGCTTGTTGGATGGCTTCAAGAGCCGCATTGTACAGCTTGTTCCATGCTGCTTGTCCGAAGCCGTAAACATCCCAGTCAACATACTGAAATACGGGGGGCAAATATCCGCCATAACTGTAATATGGCAAGATTTCCACGCCGCCAGCTCCAATCGCACCAGCAGATTGTATGTCCGATACTACTGTTTCCTCGTCACAAGAAGCGTCTTGGATCCTGGAAATCGCATGGTCAGATGTGGCCTCTAGGGACTGGATGAAGGTCGTTACCAATATCTGAATCGAGGCTTCTCTGCTGGTGCTGGCGCAGCAAATGTGCCATTTTCCAAACTTCTTTTGACAAAAGGCTCTTTGGGCTCACTGGGCGACAAGAGTGCGGAAGAGTTACAAAAAAGGTCGAGAAGGACCAAGTGCCGCAGAAGCATGTTGGCGGCAATGTGTGCAATCGAAGATGTTTGGAAGATGCATCATGCCTCTGCATCTTATACTCGCCTTTCTTGATTGAGAATATTCTGGCGGATTTAGCATTATAGGGACCGTTTGTATTGGGCTCAGGCTCTGATTCGCGATAGACGACGCTAAGAACGAAATGTGCCATGGCCAGCGAAGAGAGGGTGTAAACTTCCCTAAAATGGAAGTATTTGCGGACATCGGTACAATCGCTGCCGGGTAGAGGGACTTGTTCTTGTCAAGTGAAGGTCATGAGCCTTTGGTGAGAATGGTGAGGTACGCTACGCCTGACAACAACGACGGAGCGCTTCCTTTCGTCACTCGAAAATCATAGCTCACGTGCGCCTGCAAGGATGATCAACCATACCGTACCATATCCACTGCCAAGTGATGAGAAACCAGCCAAAAATGGAACGGAATTGGAGGCTCAACTACTTCCGTCCGCGTGCATCGTCGGGTGTTCCTATTTCGACTGTGGGGTCGGTTTTTCATCTCCGCCGGGGTCCTGTCCTCAGTCCGAATCCAGGTTCACGTTGAATATTAGAGTCGGGTGGACCCAATGAAGATCTCGGCTTCTTCCGAGTCGTCCTTGCGGTTTGGGCGGGTTGCATCACTGGTCTGCCCTTGATGGAGTGCTAACAGTAACGCTGGAATATGGTACTCATTACTTGTGAGAGCCTCACACAGCTGTATATGTCGACGGACCCATGTCGATCAACTTGCATTCTACGTGTTGCTTAATCTGACGGACGCAGACAGGGAGTATTTCTTAACGCATCAACCTCTGCGGTATCCATAACGGTACGGGGCTCCGCCCATTCATGACAGCTTCCGAGTCTTAAATTCTACGCAGTGGAAGTGGCTGTGCTGGTCTGCCTGCAGGATATCAGCAACTAAGTTCTCGATATGATCACATAATGCTCCGTGCCTGGAGGAAAAGTAAGCATTAGAGGCTTGGGCTTGGGAGTCTGGATAAGCACCTGTGCTGAATCGCATAGGCACATTGAAATTTGCGAAGGCCAATTCCCGATTTATCAAGGATCTCGGGCACCATGCAGCCGAAAGCGGGACATAATTGGACTAACATATCCCGAGGCTGCGACTATCTTCAACATCTTCTTAGATGCAAAAGTCTACCTTGCATACAGGTCTTGTTAAGAAGGATCTCCCTAGCTTCAGGTCATAGCCAATGAAGAGAAGAGCGAAGATCCACGCCAGTTTCAGCATACAGCCGCGGCCTGTGACTACTGTCGAGCAAAGAGAGTGGGTACTCTGGATGTTGGCACGAAGAACCAGGTAAGGTACAATCATTTCCTAATGCTGAGAGAGCTCAAGTGCCAAGGCCAGAGTCCAGCTGCGAAGTACGTCTTGCATACGATCAGCAATATAAAATACGGGTGCGCTCACAGCGGTCATGGTTGGTAAACTTGCTGCTCAAGGGCATCAACACAAGTGGAGCTTTTGTTGTTGTTGTTGCTATCGGGCATGACTAGTGGCCTAGTACCCCCGGGGGCGTGATGCGCACAGATACCGCGCTATACAAATGCGTGTCTGGGTCTGGGCTCACTCATCGCCTTTGCGCACCCGGGCCCGGATCCGGGCCCGGGTCCTTTTCGAGCGGTACCCGGACCCCGGTGGTCTCACTTCTCTCAAAGCAACCATAATCTTATCGTCAGCCGGAGAAGTACCGAGGCTGACCCTGCATCCTAAGAATACGAATGTGCTTTGTTGTGTCAAGACTCAAGAGCAAAGAAAGTCGAAGATATAGGAGATGGATCATTGAGGTCAACGTGAAGTTCTTGTAGCGGAGACATTGGATACTCGCAATTTCCATATCTCGAGCCCCAAACTTTCAACGGCAAGCCAGCAATATTTAACAGGTACTCCAGATTCTTGAGTAACGGCCATAATTATTATCCAGCCAAAAGTACGTCGAATGCACTCCCGCCAGGCCGGGAGATTTTCAGACCGCTTGAAAACCCTATCGAGCTATCAGGTCACATTGAGATTCTTAGCGGGAACATCGCTCCAGGCAAAGCCGTAAGAAAGCTCACGGAAAGGTAAGGTCTTAAATGAACCATCGCCCACAAGTCTTGCAGAATATGCTCGACTTGCGGGTGATGCTTCAAATGGAGCAGTTACGGATTAGTTTGGAGCTATTTTCTCGTCCAACACAGAGTTAGCATCGCATTTGTAGAGCTTTCCAGAACAATCTTTGGAATACCCAATTGTTAAGCTACCTCGATGATGTTGAAGGTCGCCGTTGCAGTTCCTTTGAAAGTCTCGCTTTCCGGTACAATGATGTTCCTCGCGTATCCGGCCAGCTGTATGCCCGCATCAGGACAGAGCTTGGAGCGTCTTGCGAAGGGTTCGGTTACATCCGTATGGCGGAATTGTGACGTGAAGGTGCTGAAGACCAGGTCGACTTTGAGTGTGTGGACGTGCGTCGACAAAGGAGCTGCTACTCTAACGGCACCAGAATAAGTGCGGCTAGATCCAGGTTGAGATCGTGATGCCCCTTTGCGACTTGATACTTGATGATGTACCTGCCCGCTTTTCGCGACCCGCCTACTGCCTGCAACAATGAGACATCTTTGGGCTTTCATCCTAGCCTAGGGACGTGAATACGGCTGTTAACTACTTTGTCGGTACTAGTGTTCTGAGCGATGGTTTGTGCTGGCGCCCACTCGACAGACTCAGTAAAGCGCAGTCGTATATGAGCACTGGAAGTCACGGATGCTCGGTGGAATTGTGAGCCGTACTTTGGGATAGACAGAGTCCCCATCGGGTCGTCTCCAGCCGAGCAGATTAAAATCACCTACAGTCGTCTATCGAGTATCGACGGTTCATCCGGCTGTACCCCTGTCAGATCTTGATCTCCGACGTTCCGATCTGAAATCTTTGATTCGATCATCATTGCTCAGCCTTTCCACGCGCACGGTGTTCCCCACAATAAGTCCAGCCTCGCTCTCTAAGTTCACGACCGGCTACCGTCCTCGATTCGATTAGTCTACGGTTAAATTTCGTCACCGGGTCCATCACAGAATGATGCTGTCTTGTCCGGTAACGAGATATTCTCCAAATTTAGAGCTACATGTATGTATAAGTGGTTCCCAACTCTCGGCTTCTGGATATTGAGAATCAACGTCCCTTCGTCCTTCGCCGAAAATGTTTCGTTTCAAATATGTTTGTCTTTCCATGGTGGGGTGGTACGGTATCGGTACGCTTTCACAGAATAGTAAGATAAATCCATTTCATTCAAGTTCCTGCCGCTTTGAGCTGACTTCCTAGTTTCGTGGGCGGCCGCTGGGGACAAGGCGGATGCGTTCATTGCCCAGTTGAACATGACAGAGAAGATCAATATGGTAACGGGATCCTCCAGCTTAGTTTGCGAGGGTTATATTGAGCCTATTGAGCGCCTGGGTTTTCAGGGATTATGTTTGATGGATGGACCAGCAGCAGTCCACTTCGCTGACAGTGTATCGGTTTTTCCGTCCGGCATGACGACAGCAGCAAGCTGGGACAAAGACTTGATACTGGCGCGAGGTCAGGCGCTCGGAGCAGAGTTTCGTGGTAAAGGGTTCCCAATTGCTCTTGTGTAAGGCTCTCGCCCAGTTGTCGTGTGCAAACTGACGGTCGACAGAGCCGTGGCTGGCCCCATAGGAAAGCACCCACTCGGAGGACGAAACTGGGAAGGTTCTGGTCCAGATCCGTACCTAGTTGGAATAGCCTCGCAATTGACCGTGGAGGGCGTACAACAGAACGGCGTCCAGGCTACAATCAAGCACTACATCGGAAATGAGCAAGAGACTCAGAGAATGCCAGGTAATGGCAGTGAATCCATCTCTTCCAATATCGACGATCGGACGATGCACGAGCTTTATCTGTGGCCATTTGCCAACGCCGTCAAAGCTGGATCAGCTACAGTCATGTGCAGTTACAACCGCGTCAACAACACTTACGCTTGTGAGAATGAGAACTTGCTAAACAACATTCTTAAGAAAGAGCTTGGCTTCCAAGGCTATGTCATGTCCGACTGGTTTGCTACGCACTCGACAGCCCCATCGATCAATGCCGGCTTAGACATGAACATGCCGGGTCCTCTTGATGTTGCGAGCTCCGTCTTTGGAGGACTGACACCTAATGCAACGGGTCCATCTCCAACATACTTCGGAAGCAACATCACCACTGCCATAGACCAGGGCCTGGTGAACACGACTCGTCTCGATGAAATGATTCATCGCATCTTGACGCCTTACTTCTACCTGGGTCAGGATCAAGACTTCCCAACCATCGATCCCAGCACGCCCTATGCATTTGTCAATGTCATTGGATACACCCCACGCCAGTTGGGCCTTCCTGAAAGCAACGTCCAACCTCGAGATGTGCGTGGCAATCACTCAGCTTTGATTCGTGAGCTTGGTGCCGCTGGAACTGTTCTCTTGAAAAACACCAACAACGCTCTGCCACTCAAAAACATATCTTACATTGGTGTCTTTGGTAGCGATGCATCCGATCCGACACAGGGTTCCGCCGGCGGATTACTCTTACCACAAGCTGAGAAGGTGATCGGCACCCTTTTCATTGGCGGTGGTTCAGGCTCTGGACGTGCAACTTCTTTGGTATCTCCACTCCAGGCAATACGCGATCAAGCATTGGCCGACGGTGCTCGGATCCAGTACATCCTCGACAACGACGTAATCACGCAAGTCTACCCGACACCCGACGTCTGCCTAGTCTTCCTCAGTACCTTCGCAAGTGAAGGACTGGACCGAGACAGCTTTGAATTGGATTGGAATTCAACCACAGTCGTCGAGACTGTAGCAGGGTACTGCCCAAACACTGTTGTCGTGACGCATTCGGCTGGCGTGAACACGATGCCATGGGCCGAAAATCCCAACGTGACGGCAATCCTTGCTGCACATTATCCCGGACAAGAGACTGGCCTCTCCATTGTGGACATTCTCTATGGCCGTGTCAATCCGTCCGGTCATCTTCCATACACTATTCCTCGTAACGAGAGTGATTACGATAACCCCGTCATCATGGCTCCCAACGCGGACGGTCAGTGGGAGGACAACTATTCCGAACAACAACTCGTCGACTACCGCATGTTCGATGCGAAGAATATCACTCCGCTCTACGAATTCGGCTATGGTCTCAGCTACACAACATTCGCGATGGATGGCGATCTCACTATTTCCAAAGCCAATGCTTCCATCGAAGCTCAACCAAGTCAACCCATCGCACCTGGCGGCCACGCTGATCTATGGGAGACGGTGCTCACCGTTACGACTAGCGTATCCAACACCGGCACAGTCGCTGGAGCGACCGTACCGCAGCTCTATCTTTCCTTCCCTGCTGCGACCGACAGTCCACCAAAAGTATTGAGAGGCTTCGAGAAAGTGAACCTGGAGCCTGGAGAAACGCAGACGGTAACGTTCCCGTTGATGCGGCGTGATGTCAGCAACTGGAACGTGGTGGAGCAGCAGTGGGAGATTCCGGCGGGTGAGATGATGATTCTCGTGGGATTTAGTTCCAGAGACCTTCCATTGAGCGGCGCCGTTACACTCCTCTAAGAGATAGGTCGACCCGAATCGAAGAAAGTTGGTTCGGAAAGATATGATAGATGAATGACCTCATGCTTTATGAGTGAATGACGCAATAAAAGTAATGAATCTCTTAATCAGAAATATCCTGAGTCTTATCGCGTTTCTGAACTCTGCAGGGCTTGTCCATATTCTGTCCAATCCGAACTCACATGGTTTGTCCACTACTTTGGTCTCAGCTTGCCATCACTTCAGACTTTGAGGATTTGCTCCCGCGCGCCGCACAGACGAACTGAATATACAGTCCACTTTGCGCAGGTATGATGGGTAAAGCATGACATGAGCTTGGTAAACAGCAGCGGATGCCTACGGGAGGATGTCAGGCTAATTACAATCTCTAGACTGTGCTTCCCCACAACCATCCAATGAAGATGAAAGCAAGCTCGACGCGAGGATAGGTTGAGCAGAGGACTTACTTACCTATGAAGCGTAGTCGTGGCACCTGTTCGTCTTTGTCTTCCATTCGACATTTCGGAATTATAGGTCGTAATTACGTCACCCTTTTTCGCGCTCAACAGTATGTCGCCAGCTCAGGCGATCTCTTTAAGGCTGATGTTTCTCATGATTTCGTACATGCGATTCAAATCCGGCGTGCGCAATACAGGTGCTATCCAACGGGATATTAACCCCGTCGTGGGGTAGGTTCTTCGTTTCGCTATCGAACAAGTGAAGAAAGGTGGCGGTGCTACATGTAAGCGTGCCGCAGAAGATTCATGTGCCGTATGCCATACCATGATTCTCAACACGTCCGATTTACTTGACCAATGATACTGCTAGTGGCAAGGAAGTGTCAGTCGTTGATACTACAATGAAGATCTCGTCATAATGAGCAATGAATCCATGGATTGTTTGGGATTTCAGGCATAATACCGTGACGTCTATTGCTCAGTGGCCGTTCCACGACCGTAATCAACGCTCAATGCCCGTCATGTTGACCACTTCCCTTTTGGCAGCAGTCGAATCCTCCCAAATTCTGCTCAATGTGTTGGTGATCTCCTCAAGCTTAGACTCGGACTGCTGCTTGCGAGCGGAACAAGAAGTGTGTGCGCTCATGAACATTTGCAGACGTCTGCCTACTCTGCGCTTGTATTCAAGACCGTGTCTTGAAGAACTGGGTGCGGCATCCTATTGCAAACACCGTATTTCGCAGAGCATACCAGCTAGGATATTCGTTTATGCGCAGGTCATGGTTGAAATGGCGATTGAACTTGGGCTTGAAAGATGCTCGTTCGACAATTTCATAAGTGGCATCGAGACTTTCTTTGAATAGCAATGACGACTGCATGTCAGTATCAATCATTTGCGTACAGCGAGGCAGTACTTACATTTACTGCGTAGCTGAGCGTGGTCTGTGCCTGGCCTAGGCGCTAGGCGTCCTCTGTTCGCTGATACGGCTGTGCGATTAGGATACAGCTAAAGACTCCATTCATACATGCATTGCGAAAAAGTCTGCTACATGCATTGACAGTCTGCCAGGTAGGTTTGATGCGGGAATAACACGAAACTGACACGGAAATAGCACAATACGGCAACCTCCATTTTTTGAAGCCATTCTAACAGATCTGGGCCCAAACGCGGGAGCGGGAAGCTTGAGGGCGCATTACCGCCAGTTCTGCGTAATATTCGTATCGTTAGTTGTGTGGTTCATGGTGATTTCTTGCGGGTTGCAATGGTGTTATGGTGATGGTGAGGTCTATCAAGCGAGACAGCGATAGGACCGCAAGGCGGTCTAGATGACGGCTCTCTGATTGGTCAGGATTAACTATTCTGCCGCATGCGTTGCCACACCAAAACAGTCTACCACATACATCTTCCACAACAGTCTCCCATATGCATTCTGCACCTGCCTGATACATGAAAAGTGCGGCTCAATGAATGTCCGAGCGATTACCAAGCTCGTGCGGGCGACATGCTGTCAATGGATATGGCAGACTTTTTTCGCAATACATGTATGACTGGAGTCCTCAGCCGACTTTTAACATGTCGCCAATGGTTGAGATTTATGGCGCTGTGCTCGCGCTGACAACAAGATGCGGCGCTTCCACTCGATAAGCCATTCGACGGGTATCTGGAAAGGACAGAAGCTGTCTCCTGGGAAATGGCTTCAGAGGCGAACTTTGTCCTTGCATCCGGAGGCTGGGAAGGATTTCACACCTGGACTCTCTTGCCTTAAAATCAGATCATAACCTTCCACTGCCACCTTGTTACTCCGCTTCCCCGGAGGTAATTTGAGACAAAGTATCGCGTTGCAGGTTGATTGCTTCCTGGCACCAGTCTTTTCTCGTATGTGAAACCACATCCACACGTACTCAAAATGTAGCCCGCGGAGCCCGCCTCAAGTCCTTTGCCGAAGACAGTATCGTGCGAAATCCAAAGTTGCAGCAAAATATAACGCCGTCCTCTTCCTACCAACATACCATCCCTGTGCCTCCCAACATCTTTCCCACAATGACACAACGAACCACACTGAAAGTCAAAAGTCCGTCAACCTTGGCACACGTCGTTCTTCGGACAGGGAATTTCAAAGAAATGGTCACCTACTACAAAAGCTTCCTGGGCGCACATGCGAGCTACGAAAACGACATGATGTCCTTCCTGACATACGACGAAGAGCACCACCGCGTCGCCATCATCGGAATTCCCGGTACAGGTCCCAAAGTCCCCGGCACATCAGGCTTGGAACACATTGCCTTCGCCTTCGACACGCTCGACGATCTCGCTCTATCCTACACCCAGCGCAAGGAGCTCGGTATCGTGCCGACTCTTAGCATAAATCACGGTCCTACGACCAGCATGTACTACACTGATCCGGATGGAAATCAGATCGAGACCCAGGTTGATAATTTCGCGACTACTGATGAATCCTTGCGGTTCATGGCGTCGAAAGAGTTCGCGGAGAATCCGGTTGGTGTTGACTTTGATCCGGAAGACCTTGTTAAGCGACTGAAGAGCGGTGAAGGTCATGAGAGTATTAAGAAGAGACCTGAGATTGGGCCGAGATCTGTGGCTGATTTTCCATTTTGATTAGCTTGTAGAGTAGGAGATGTTAGCTCGGTCAATTCATAACGAAAGCTATGCATCGTTGTGATATTAAGCCTCCCCCTCTTTTTAGAGTCTATGTAAAAAACTTCAGCTTCTCGTCTCGTTCTTACGTTTTTGTAAAATTATCCGTTGAGTGCACATAATTCAGCCTGAAAGCTTCGTTAGCAGATGCTAAGCCCACACAATATACCGAAGGTTACTGACATCGTGGCCCATGTCAACCCCTTGCTAAAATAGGGGGTTATCCCAGCCGACCAAGTCGGTTATTCAGTCGACCTTTTGCCCAACCTCGCCGTAGTATTGGCCTCTTTCCTCGCCCTCGAACCTCACGGTTCGCTCGAGATTAGTAGTCATATCTTGATATAGGCGTCAAGTTTGGTTGACGACGTTGTTTTTTTAATAATTCGGAGGCATAGAGGCTTCACCAGGTCTATGTCCCTTAAGGAATGTCTTAAACGTAATTCTCACCTTTGTCTTGAGACGAAGATGGATCAACCTCTAGAGAGAATACTCTTCGAAATCTCTAGAATTTTTTTAGTATTAGTCTTGGATTGAAATTTACCAAAGTCTCATGATATATCGCGACATGCTGGAGACAAAGGGAGACAGATTTACTGAAGCCACTGTGGAGGCAACAGTAAACATGATTTTGTAGCTGCCCGTAATATGGTCAATTGATGCTTGAATTAGGCGTCATTGGAGGCGATGCGGCTGGAGGACAGCGTTCGGTCGCATTTCAAGAGCTTCTAATCATGCAAAGTTATTCCTGGTTAGACCGTACCAAGTCATTACCTTTACTGTTCCTACGGTCTCAGATCTAATCCATCAGCGGACGTCACCTTTATTGTTGATCAATTATATTCAGAGGTCGATTTTGCGCCTGGCATAATTGCGTGCGCCTATACCGGAACAGTCTGTTCGCTTCGTTGTCAAAAATCGATTTATTGACTTCGATAGAATGGCATTGGGATTTGCTGGTGTCGGCATCGCTGGCATTTGCGGGCTCTCGTCGTGCGAGTAGGATTCCATCGTTACCTGGATAGCTATTGGTAGCGTTTCGAGCGCCTGGCTGAGGTTGAAGGGGAGAGGAACCATCCGAGACCATCCGAATCGTATATCTCGAGCTGTAGAGATCTTCTCCCTTGCTGTGTTGCATTTACATCTGTTTTGAAGTGCCCCTTGCCAAATGTACTAATGCCGCCGCAATTGAGCCGCTCAATCTGGAATTCCGGGTCACGTGGGAGAATACCCTGGAAAGGCAGGCCAAATACTTTTCTGGCAATACGAATTCTCCGATACATGAATAACGGGCATCGTGAAGCTCATGACGATAGAAGACTGTGCCTGAACATTATCAGAGGCATTGAGACTCCCTGGGAAAAATAGCTCACAGAGCCTTACAAAATCCGCTTCTCTACCACTCTCCAAGAAACGTCCAGCTATCGACGAGGGGTACAAAACCCCAGCGTCCTCCGCTCCCTCCTTCTCCTCTTCATAACAAAGTTATCACTGCATCTATTCGTACACGCACTCACACTGCCTTACTCTCACCTGCCAAAAATCCAAACGTTCTGCCCACAAAGCGAAAAAAACAAACTCACGATCGAAAAGAAAATGAAATGGACTTTGTCACATTCTTCAGGACATCACTACGCCTCAGCTCGCGCAAAGGCTTCGTCAGACAGCTAAAATTGTCGGAGAGGGCAGAATACGAGCTTTCTCTTCAATAGACCGCTCTGCTCCTGTCATCGCAAGATCCCGACTATAATTCCAGGTAGTATCTCCAGCGCTAAGACCGCGGATACCGCAGGTGTAATAAAATGGTGTGCGAGGGAGGGAGGGGGGCGCTCACACCTAATTTTTTTGGGGAAAACCTTTCGCGTGCTCGCATGCATCTTTCACACATCTTTTCGTTGATCTTTTCTCGCCTGAGGAGGGCGGGAGGTTGAAGAAGAAAGGGACTCGACGCGCCCGTGGTAAAATTGGTAAGCCGCCACGTTTCGGTTGGTGCTGCCGATGGGATTTGCCGCACGGCGGCCGCCACCGCAAGGCTGTACGGACGATCCGTGGCGGAGTGCTATGCTAAGTCTTATCATGGTGTGTCCGTCGTGGATCTATTGTCCGCCTGTGTGGAGGTTGTCCGGATCCCTGCGTATTATCAATCTGGACTTGAAAATAGGACCTTGTTCCACTCACCACCGGCCGAGGTAAGTAGACATATTGTGCTAATGCATGACATGGAGGATGGGTCATAGGAAACTGTAAACGAAGGTGGTAGGAGAAGACGGGAAGGAGAGGGAATTAAGCGCATGCCCGCTCAGATCGTCGTGGTTGTGTTCGTTCTGTTGAGCCTACGAGTATGTATACAAGACATAAAAGCGCTGCATTAAGTTTCATCGTCTGAAATCCCCCATCACCACCCCGTGCATCGAGACCGCACTACAAGGGTGCGTTCGCGCCTAAAGATACCTTCCATACCAAAACCATGCAATCCGTGGGAATTGATGCATTGACAATCTTCGAGGGACCAAAAGCCGGCAGAGCAAAAGCAAAATCCCTGCTCCAAAAACTGATCCAGCAACCCTTTTCCCGCTAAGCTCACAGTAAGCGAATGCACCCAAGGTCCTCGCAATCATAAATCCATATGCCCATTTTTCACCCTTGTGCGCCAAGTCATCATCGCCCATTATTGATGTGAATACCATGCCCATCATCCCAGCCTTACGACCCAAATAATGATATCAATGACAAGCGGGGAAGATGAAGAAAAACAAAAAGAAGTGGAAAGGAAAATGCAAGTCTTGGTGATTACGACGCATGCAAGCCCACGCGGCTACCTTGATCCGTTTCCCTGGTTGCTGGAAGGTTGAAACGCGACCGGCGCGTCCCAACTTCGCCGCGTATACGGCACTTGCCGTTGGTAGACGTGCACAACTGATCAACCCATCAGTGTGAGCCCATAACATTGACTCAGTAGGACAACCTCTGCGAGGCGATACGAGCCCTGTCCCGGGCTATCGTCGATGCAAGGTGGTCCAGGATCTAACAGCGCAGAATGCCTATCGCTGTTGACGTTTGGCCATCTGACTCAACCCCGCTTGGCCACCGTAGTCCCAGACGCGCTTACGGCCATCGGTCTGGACAAGCGAATTGGCGACAACGTCCTGCCACATGGTCGGTGTCACGTATCCACTCGGCATTGGTGGGGCAGAAGTGTATGCAGAAGGTGCCGCTGGAACATTAGTAGGGAGCTGCATATTGCTGGCACTATTTGCTGAATAAATAGATTGCGGCGAATATGCAGGTTGGCTCAGGTCCTGGTTCGCATCATAGCTTCCTGGCGGTTGCTGCCTTAGCGGAGGCGAGGGTTGAGACACGGAACTTGGAGGGGGCGTACCAAAAGCTGCATTCCATTGACTATCCATTCGTTAGTCGCTAGTCAAGATCACTAGACCAATGTCGCTTACTTGAATATTTTGGTCGGGTTCCATTGGTGGTTGTAATCTTGATTTGACACCCCAGCCGTCTGGTGTTGTCCTTGGGCAGCCATCATGACCAACGACTGACCTACGGGAGAGTCAGCCTTGGGAATCTCGTCGGTGGTAGAAACAGGCGGCGTGATTGGAGTCATATAAGTGACTTGGCCAGCCGGGCTCAACGAGACGCTGTGGCCTTGTGGTCGTGAAATATACGCACCGTCTGCCAGCGGGCTCGGTTGGTGCTGTGTTGGAGTAGGGCTTCCGAATGGAAAGCTCGGCTTGAGCTCGAAGGGTCGAGTCGTATCCAGCGAGAAGGCTTCTCGCAATGCGTTAATCTGTGCATGAACCTCGGGCATTTGCCAGTGCGGTGTACACTGCTCCAAAATGCGCATGTGGCGGACGAAGAAATCGCGACCCTCCGTGTTCAAGGCTGGGTCTGGAGATGTGATAGAAGCCTGTTTGGTCAGTAAGTCGACACTGTAGAATAGTCTAGAATGACTTACAAGATGAAGCATCGTGCAGGTCAGCACACAATATATAGTGAAACTGATACCACGTTGCATGCACATCAGGCCAACCATACCGTATGTCTGAAGTATGCTTTCTTGGATTCTGCACATCTTCTTTGCCGCATCATGACAAACCAGCATGTGCGCCCTCCAGTCTCCATCAGTTTCTGTGAGATAATGCATCTGAGGTCTGTGATGCATTATGACACTGAGATGGTGATAACAGTGCATGTTGCCCAGGAATGAGGACTCGACCCAAGGCGAGGATCCATCATGGGGGAACGTGATTTGCAAGTCCCGTGGAAGTTCTTGCATCCATTTTGGAAAAGACTCGTTGTGCTGGATGTTTAGCGGATCCGCTGCCCAGTCGTCCTTGGATTTCTTCAAGCGAGAATAGATGTTGATAGTGGATCTGACGTTTTTGACTATACGAGCAAACCAGACGAATTGGTAGGATGTCTGAAACTCGACTTCGTCCTGGCCTGGTATAGGATTAACAGGTCTCAAGTCCACACTTTCTTCCTTAATGTTGAAGTCATGGCGTCCTAATGTTTGTCAGCGTAGTGGGCAAAGTAATCTTGCGCACGACCAACCTTGAGGACCACCAATCATTGCTTCAAGAGCATAGAGCAATTGCCAAATACGAGTTTTGACTACACAGTCCGAAATAGTCGAGTTACATGATTGGCCCATGTCATGAACCTCTGCATGCTCGTCCATATTAAGATCCTTGGCCATCGCGACAGCGTTGACGACAATCATCCACGAGCGATAAAAATAACCCCTCTTGGGCGCAGACTCGCGAGCCTTGAGCAGGATGAGAGCAGCCTGAATTGTGCTAAGACGTGGAACATCCCGGAAGCTCTCCTCGTGTCCTACAATATTTAGTCATGCTCAGAGCAGTAGACCGGACAAGATGGAAGACTCACTAGTGGCAAGTGCTAGCCATTTATTGCCCTGCTCATGGTCCTCAAGAGTCATGGTTGTGACAGCAAATATCGCCTCTAATAGTAGAGGGGAGATTTGTTCCCTGTTGCTGTGCCACGATTGGTAAAACGATGCTTGCTGGAGAACAGGGACGTATGGATGAATGTGGGCAAAGAAGTAATTGAAGTATTGCATGGCTTGCTGATCGTTTGGCATCATCTCTGGGGGTATGCGTACCCGGGAGTCACCGCTGATATTTTGAGGCAGAGCTACCTCGAATTCCTGAACTGCTGGTGCATTTCTGAATCGCTCTCGATCCGCAATGTAAGGTGCTAAATAGGGTTAAACCCGAGTCTATGACTTTCTTGTAACTCCACTTGACCTACCACTTGCTAGGTGATCGATTTTCAATTCGCCCATGACTTCGCTCAAGGAATCCACAGTGCTGCCAGCAATGCTAGGAGATTCTGGTTTCCACGATTCCATAGTATTTTGCCGTGAAGCTGGGGGAGGAGTGGTATAGCTAGATTGGTACCGCATTTCTTGGGAAGGCATTGATGTGGGAGTGACAGTCGAGTATGATAAGACTTCTGGCTGTGGTGCAGGGTTGCCGTAATTTCCATGTTGATAGACTGGGACATCATCAATATAGTGTCCTGCGATCTGAGAATGTAGGTTGGCCGAAACAGGGTATTGCTCCTGAGGCAGCGGTGGCTGTCGCTGGTAGTCGCTGATCGTGCCAACCGGAATGGTGGGATAGTCATTTCTCTGTAATTCAAAGGTGTGCACACCAGGGGTACTGGAGTCTTTTTCATAACTGACGGTCGGAGGAACGCAGTTGAGCTTCAATCTGGTGCCTGTAAAATTTCAGCTTCGTCTTCAATCCCATCTTATGTTCCTACTGACAGGCAGCGCAAGGCCAGGAATTGGTTGTAGCAGCGTCACATTTGATTTTCCTGCGTCGACATCCCTCACAAGCTCGCATGACCTTCAGCCTTTTGTGTCGATTATGTTCGTCTACGAACACATAGTCTGAAGTAGAACATTAGTCCTGTATCTACAATGTCTGAGGGACTCTCTATACTCCGCTGTTGAGGCGCATCGCGCGGCGCGAACGCAAAGCCGGAACTCTGGCTATTCTGAGGGAGCAGAGGCCTTTCGCTTGCCATCTCGGGCAACGACATGATATCCTTACGAGGACAGTGGATGTGCAGGGAATGTCGTCTGGAGGTCAAAGCCGTCTGAGATGTGCGTGAAGGATCGAGTGGACTGGTCAAGATGTATGGCGGGGGCCAGAGCAATGAGGGCGCACGAAGTCGCACAGCTTGCCAGCGGTATGGTTGAATGTTCCGTTACGAGCGTTTGTGGTATCCTGGCCACGATCCGCGACCACTCCGTCTGGTCTTGAGAAGGTCCAATGGGGAAAGTGCTGTTACGGTCTGGAGGCAAGGTATCATCAGTTCTTCAGTTGGGAGGACGCGGTCTTTGAAGCGAACTGCGACCACACTTCCTGACAAGTGAGCAGTGGCTGCAGTCGGTGGCTTGGTACGCGATGAACTGGGGAATTCAAGATTGAGCAAGGCTTGACCGTCCTGCAGAACCTGGTCAAGGAGAGAAGGTGATGAAGACCCGAGCGCGACGAGACGAATGCAAAGACGTAAGCGTGATGTGGGGCGGCAACCACAGGGATCCTAAGGGCACAAGGGTGGTCTTGAAATGAACCAGTCAATGCAATGAGCACCTCAGCAATAATGACCAGGAATAAGACGGCCGTGTACGATGTGGTGACCTTGGTGCCGATCGTGAATTTCTGTCGGGAGAGTCGTCCAGCTTCGAGGCCGTGGCCTGGTGGCATGCACTGGATTAGCTAAGAAAGGGCAATGCTGAATGCTGTGGTTCTACCCTCGGCACTTCGATTGGCGCGGGTACTTGCCAAGGATGCTCCTCGATGCTTGTGAAGAATCGAGGGCAGACCAACCCCCTATCCACCACTAGCAATCCTCACTCGAGTACGCAGACACACGCTGTGATTGTGGCCGTCTGGTGGCGACCATATTGATGCTCACACAAAGCCCAAGGCTGAAGCATCAAACAGGTGCCGGCGCCTCTTCATCAATCTAAGTCTTGGAGCCTTTTGATTGGTCCTCGGTCTCTAGGCCACTTGTGGACCTGAAATCAAGATCAGGATCGCAGGCAGGAACAGGCGAATAACAGGACAGGATCAAGGTGGCGGCGCCCTGGAGATCCGGACGCTCCGCAAAAGGGTAAAAGGGATCCTGTCTGGTAATTGCCCGTGGGAGATCCTAAGCACCGGCACCGGCTTAAGCTAAACAATCCCAAACATGTTTACTTCTTGTCTTCGTCAATCGCCAGAATGTGACAAGGGACATGGAAGGAGGCTTTACTGGGCGTCACCACCACGCTTGGTGGATAAGAACGGCGAGAGAGATTGCAACCCCAACGACCCGTCCGTCCCAGTGAGGCAGAGGGTCGGGATCTAGAAAGCGGGTACATACACGGCTAACCTCATAGCGCCGATGCCAGTCTCACGGACAGGCTGGGTAGAGCAATAACTCGAGTCAATCTTTCGTCCAGTTAGAAATTATCACTTCGTTGATTTTCAAAAGAATTCTGCGAACAGAGCGGCATAAGGATGAAATCTCATAAGGGAGTAGGATCAGTTTCCAACGTCGGTTCTTGAAACTGATGCCAGCGTGTGGTCACCCCTTTGTGGTAATAATACAGTGGGGAAGAGATTATTTTCCGACGGTCAGACGGTTCAACAATGCGACCGCTTTCAAGAAGAATGCTCTCCAAACTGCTGTGATTTGCATCGGATAGTCCCGCAAGTATGATTGTGGCTGATTTTAGCTTGCTAGCCACGTTGTTCTTTGATGAGACATAAGATTATAGAGGCATCCGAGCGAACAGAGCGACATACGTCTGGCTACAACGAAAAACAGGCCGAAAGATGATAAGGCCGGGTTTCAGGAACGACGACGTGATTTCTTTTCGATGTGCCATATTGTTGACTTCATGCCTGATATTCTGTGCTCGGGACGGGAGAACGGGTTGAACGGCTTTCAAAAGCCACAGAGGAGACGATCTGATTGAGGCATTCTTCTGGAAAGCTTCGACGATGCCAAGAGCTGTTGACATGCATCTCGATGGACTGTGCCCATAGACCTGCAGACAGTGCAGAAGCTGTAGCGATATGACGGGTCACGGGGCTAACGCTTCGAATCCTGCTCGCAGCTCGCATATTTGCTGGCTCAACGGCGTTCCTCGATTCCCGGTCTAGATCCCAAATACAGTTGAACCTGCTCTTCTTAGTGCGTACTGAGGCTGTTCGTAATAGGGCGCCTGCAGTCACGCAGCCAAATCATTCGAGGCCCCTGATTGATGGAATGGAGAAATTGCGAGAGTGCTAGGTAGCACGTCTAGGCCAAGTGGAGCCTCTCGATAACATGATGTACACTTCTTCCTGAATCCTGACGATGGCAAGGTGGAGCAGCAGGCCATTGAAAGGTGGGCAGTGGCAGTCAACCCGAGGCGAGCGCTGACATCCATCGGGGTGGGAAACCGGTGGTTTGCGCGTACAATGCCGTCCTGCCCTCCAACAAGATTCTGGGATCAAGACTGGTGGGACCGTTGCGAACGGTGAGGCGGAGCGGGTACATGATCTTCGACAAATAGAGAGTTGTGAACTTGTGATCGTGTTTGGTAATATCAATGCTCCTGTGCCACATTCACTGTAAGCTTGGAGGAACTCGGATGGTAGTGACCACTGAGTTTCTCTGTATTGTAAGATTACGTCCATTGTATCAGCCCCCATATCGTCCGCTTGTCCTACGGAAAGCTGAAACTCCTCACCTCACACAATCTGAACTCGCACAAAGAGCTACAGTATACGATTGCTGCATCATAATTCTCCTACTAGTACTTACTTAGTACTAGTGATACCTAGGCAAGGAGCCAGTCACGTGATCTACACCCTCTACTGTAATGCCGCGCATATGATTGGCGCAATGGACTGCCGTATCGTCCAACCCGAGTATTGCTGATTCCATTACAATCGAGCTGCTACTAGTCCCCAATACATCCATCCTTTATACAGCCATAGCCACGACTCACACTTCAAACCATTATTCACCATGGAAGAGAACAAAGACAATGCCAACCCGACTATCCTTCTCCCCTCTGACCTCCCATCTCGCCATCGGGAAAACCTTGCTCTCAAACGAAACGATGGCGGCACTGGCCTGTTTGATGCCCTCATTCCCGCCCATGGATATCCATACGATCCCTTTGCGCCTCCTGGATCACCCACCGCAGCATCTGAAGCATCAAGTTCCGACTCGGATGATTACATCGAGCCCATCGACGAGCAAGAGATCTACGACTTGATATCTACCATCTCCGACCCAGAACACCCCCTCACTCTAGGTTCCCTCGCCGTCGTAAACCTGCCCGATATCTCAATAAAACCTCCTACGTCTCCCAAATCCAAATTTAGTACTGTGACTGTTTTGATCACACCAACCATTACCCACTGCTCACTTGCCACGGTCATTGGATTGGGGGTTCGAGTACGGTTGGAGCAAGCGCTTTCGCCACGCTTCAGGATCGACGTCAGAATCAAGGAGGGAACCCACAGCACGGGAGACGCGGTGAACAAACAGTTGGGAGACAAGGAAAGAGTCGCGGCGGCACTGGAGAATGGCACTCTAATGAACGTCATTCGAAAGATGCTAGAGACCTGCGAATGACGAGGTATTGAACCAGAGTGTGCGCAGCTGCCGCAGCATGGCTGGCATCTCACTTCGCTATTCGATGGTCCGAGAATTCTGCAATGCTGTGGCCGAACCACGATCGACACAAATTCGACTTGGTTTCATTCCCGAACAGTGAGATACAGGGACTATGCGATGCCGATCTGGTTGTCAAGTGGCGTTGCAGAACAGGGAACGGCAAGATTATGCACGGCGTGCGCAGTGGATCGAGGTTCCGACGGTGGGGAGGGACAGCTATGAGCCCAGAACACACCGTCTTGTCCCCTTGGATTATTTGATCACAGACACGGGAAAAGCTTTCGCGCGCCAGCTTACCACTTCCCAATTTCTACTCGATGAACACGGGAAGAGTTGCTCACCTCCAGAAAAGCCCGTCTCGCCCAAAGAGACGATTATTCCTCCTATGATATAGACGATGATGGAAGACCTCAATTACACCTTCGACAAGGTCACAGCATACCAAGATGGTAATCAATCCAGTCTCGTTCAAATAAGATTGGCGCGCAAGCATACTCAACAGCCACTTCACGCTCCTGCTTGCGTAGAAGAATGGCAAATAAATCCATAGACGAATGACACATGAAAGCATAGAAGAATGATAAATCGATTCATAGAGGAGTAGCAAATCCATCCATGAAGTATGTACAGGTTGCCGAAACGAACTCCACGGTATGTAACCAAGTGTTCCAAGGGGTATCAACCAAAATCCAGGATCTTCCTCCCAAATACGTGCCAAAAGTACGCACTACCAATTCCTCAGTGTACAAGCCCATGTCCACCCAGCGCCCTCCTATGTTTCAAAAGATGCCGCTCGTACGCCGCATCTCTCTTCGCCTTCGCAGGACCCCTCCCTCCCCCCTGTCTCCCCTCGCCCGGGAAATCCGCAGCATCCAATGGCTTCCCATCAGTGCCCGAAGAAGATGTCGCTTGCGGTGGGGACGACGGACGCCCTCCTGTCATCGTCGTTGGGATCTAAAAAGCGCGACACAAGCACATCAGCTTTTATTGCCCGCGGGTCTCAAGGGGCGATACAACCGCTTCTATGCGGTCGAGAACAGTTGTCAGGGGGTCGTACTATGGATTGCGGGCCTGGTGCACCCGTTGCTTGTTGGTTGGCGGTAGCGTCGACGGTCATTGTCATTGTCATGTCCACCGTCACGACCTGCACGCTCTGCGCGTTGCCGGAGGCCGCTGGCATGGTGACCATTGTCGATGGTATGAAAGGCGGCGGGATACCTTGGGTGTAGGACATTGTCGACGCTGTCGAAGGCGGTGGTGAGACTGGCGCGGACCCGATGAAGCCGCCATCCTGTTGGTACACCTTTACCGAGTTGACGTTCCAGTACGCGCCTGCGAAAGCGGAGGGGTTGTTCTTGACGTAGTCTGCGCAGGTGGCTGCTTTCTTGGAGCAGACGGCATCGGCTTGCCATACCTCTGGTGCGCCTGCCCATTGACCGCAGAAAGTGGTGTCGAAGACGATTGTTTGATCCTTCACGAAGCTGCCAAAGTCGCAGCCGCTGAAAAGGGCCAGCGGTGCTCCCCAGGTCGTAGGATCAGGGTTTCCGGCCAAGATATCCGCTGGTATGTTAGAGCGAGTGAAGTGGAAGACTCTGATGGCCTCTCCCGTCCATTCCGTGGCATAGACTCCGCCGCCTTCGCTGTTGAAGCCATCGCCATAGGTCATGGTGTCTTGAGTACCGATGCCGCAGCCGACATTATGCCCCTGTCCGGGCGCATTGATGTCGCAATTGCTGGTCTTGATCGAACCGGTGAACTTCTGTTTCGCATTTTCAGCGACTGGGGCCGAAGAGAGGCTGCAACCTGCTCTCGTATGTAAAGTCATAGCATTGGTCGTTGCCGAGTTCACGCCTTCGATGATGTCGATTTCACCACTATGCTTCGTCAGTCGGATCGGCATTTGCTTGACCTCTGGACACTTACTTCATTGGCCAGTCGGGTCCAACGGTCCAAAATGCAGGCCAAGTACCGCAAATGGACCCAGGCATGCGCGCAATGTCGGCGATGATAAGGCCTTGGTTGTACGATTGTTTCGATTCGAGTCGAACACTCATCCTGCCGTCGGGAGCTGGATTCGCATGCTCGACCCCGAACATGACTGAAGAGTCATTGGCAGAGATGATACCAGCAGACTGCGCAGTGTTCCGGTCCACATATTTTACTAGATCATGTCAGTCGAGCACAAATGTTTCCGTTGCTGCCGCTAATTACCAGTCCCCTGCGTCGGATCGTCCCCAGTGAAGAAGTTGAATTGGTCGAAGAAATTTGAAGGAGTGTAGGCGTCTTTGAGCGCATAGCCAGCTATGCTCATCTTCGTCAACGAGAGTAGAAGAATGGATGTCAACATATTGAATGAATGGAAAAGACTGCGGAACTTGAGCGCTACAAACAGACCGAGAAAGGAAAGAGTATATATACAGAGGTATCACAGCGAACAGGAGGCCAAGTGTGAAAGAGGATGGAACGATACAATTATACTCTTTGGGAGAGTAGTAGAACAATCCCCTT
This sequence comes from Venturia effusa, assembly GCA_007735645.1. Classification (NCBI taxonomy): domain Eukaryota; kingdom Fungi; phylum Ascomycota; class Dothideomycetes; order Venturiales; family Venturiaceae; genus Venturia; species Venturia effusa. The sequence continues at coordinate 1,394,898 of CP042185.1, read as the reverse complement.
GAGCAGATAATTCTAGATTCTGAGGGACTAGCTGGCGTCCAAGCAGATAGCGTTTCCGCTGCCGCGATCCTTTGACAGTTGGCATCTTGTCTCCTGATTTCGAACAGGAGGTGTTTACAGGCAGCGAATGGGATAGCAAACCCACGGCTCTTAGGTACTCCGTAGACAAAATGCGCGTCTAGTGTGAAGCAAGAGCAGAAAGCGTGGAGGGCCAAAGCTATCTTGATCCACTCCCGGTAGCGAGATTCACCTCATCGCAGGAGCGAAGATGTTAGCCAGTGATATCCTGCAGGCGCTGAAATATGTTTAGCGTCTCAGCTCGAAGCGGAAAGGTCAGGGCCAAGTGGTGGCGCATTCCGTATCAAATACCGGTCTCAACGACCAGAGTGATCGCGAACGCGTAAACGTCCTCGGAGACGGCGCCCATAAACAGGAGAACAAAACCCACGCCCGTTAGATTGTGTCTTGTCGTCCGATCAGGTGTGAAAGCCCATCTACTGATGTTGGTTGGTCTGAGATGTTACCCCCTGCATTTGAAACTTGTTTCATACTTGCGTTCGAGAAGGCCTTGGACCAACGAGCTATCTTTATCGTCCAAGTCCTTTCACGATTCATTATTACATGCCAATTCCCTCTGCATGCGCATGTTGGAACAGCGCTGCTGGCTTTTCAGGGTTGGCAAAAGAACTCGATGCGCTCGATCCGGCTAGCCAGCTGAACTCTGGTCTTGGTTCGATTTCTTGACGATGGCCGCCTTGTTTGCGCGTGCTGGGCAAGCAGGTAGCTGAAGAGATGATTCGCCGTCCAGACTGTATCACCGCGCTGACCCCAAAGGCGATGGTCAACTTGAAAACGGTTGATGGAGGAGAATGTTCGAATGATTGAAAGTTGCGGTATCAAAAAAGGCACGGACGATCAAACAAACCTTGAGATTTGCTAAGCGGCGCTAGTCCTTATTGTGCCTTCACTGCCTTGGCCTGCTTGGGTGACGGAAAACTTGAAGCTCCAGTGATTCCGAAGGGGGGTCGTGAGTTCTAATTTCGTCTCTATAAGGTATGGTTATCAAGTGATATATGGGTATCCTGCGCCAACACAAGCCAAATCTAGTCTAGTTCATCAAGGTTTCACCGCTCCCTCCTGTTTGTACGGCCTCTCAATCCCGAGAACAATCAGGCCTTCTTGCACTCCAGAATGCACCCCTCCTGTGATACCCCGAATCCACCAACACACCAGGTCGTTCAATGCCTGCCCAACCTTGCCATCGTTCATCTGGCACACCGAGTTCCCGAGGCGAACTGTCGACTTCACCACGCCATCCACTGTGTTGACGCTGGAAGCAAACACCCGCTCAGATATCCGGTTCTGTCGTTCGTACCTGTACGCCGCGGCCACAAAGATGTTTATATACGGGACCAGGAATTGAATCAGGATGAACATCTGTACAATGAACGTGGCCAGGGCACGGTGCAAGAACGAAGGCGGCTCCTCGCCGTTCTGTTCTGCCAGTTTCCTTTCGGCTGCGCGTACAACTTCCTTTGAATTGTTGTGGACCTGGGACAAGTCCAGCACGTCCTGTGGAACGGCTGCCCAAATGCTTATCTTTTCCTCTGGCGTCATGTTTGGAGGCAGTCCACGAAGAAGGTAGGTGATGCCGTGCACGTAGAGCTGACGGCTCAGCGATCTAGAGCTGCTGCTACGTCGTCTTCGAGGCCGAATCGACTCCTCTTGTGCAGCCAGATTAAGCAGGCTAAGACCTATTGTCCGTTAGAGATCACCTTTCCCATACTTTGGGACTGTTGTATACCTTGATTGGCGAACGACCATTTTATCCAACTGCCCTTGCCATCCTCTGGTGTTGAATCGGATGAGCTAGATGATGGCCGCAATACCACTTCGTCTTCCAGGTCTTCACTGTCAGAGACTGGCTCGGACACAGACACTCTCGACGTATACCCTGGGGGAGGGGTGCCAATTTCCGTGCTCGACCTCGGATTCTCGTCAGGCGAAGCACAGTACGATCTGCTGTAGTGATGGACTGAGCGCCTTATCGAAGACAGCCTACGTAACCTGCTTCGAACGAGGTTCGGTAGCAATGCATAAAGTGTGGAAGGCCTATCGTCATCGGAAGAGAGCGAAGTGGACAGATCAGTCGAGTACCTCTCGAGTTCGTGGTTCATGGTCTGCTGAGCAATGCCACGCAGTTGAAAGTGAAGAAGCAGACCCAAAAAGTCGTGATAATCAGACAGTCGACAATGGGGAGGTCGTTGAGTTATATCCTCATTGTGTAGATAGCGAGATAGCACTACAATCTCCACCCCCGGTATCATGATCCCTCCAGCTCCAGCCGGAGAGTAGGTCTACCCTGCATGTGAAGATGTTGAGACCGACTCGTATGCCTGCTTAGCGTTTCGTCCAGGAAGTTTTTATCGATTGCATGGTGGGGCGCAACGGTTTTGCTCCTAGATAACTCCCATTCGTAGGCATCTGTCAACGCGCGCAATGCATGTGAACATGTCGAGCCGCTTTCAAAGGCTGGGGAGATGGGGAGCATGCTTGAACCATGCTTGCGCGGGACTCCGTTTGTTCCCGATCTTGGTGGGGCGTTTGAAGGCGGCAAATGAACATTCTGCTAGCAGTGAGTATTAGGAAGGGAACATTCAAGACAAGTTCACATGATGTTCGGTTTCTCGCAAATGGTTAAGGTGGAGGAGCACGGTGTCAATTGAGAATGCGGCGCTTAGGGTACCGCTATAAATACAACTTCCACAACTACCTGCAAAGAGAACCAAAGGAACTTATCAGCCGTCTCCACGCGTCTTTCAACATTACCTCGTCCGCAGATCCATATAATCCAAAACTCGTAAGCACATTGAGTATTACCGTCCCGTGAGTCCATAATTTTCGCGATCGAAATACTCCTTCAGTGTCTGTACCCGGGAGATTCGACGTGCTATTTCATAATTTCGTTCAGCCTCGTGTATAACAACCCGATCTACTCCCTGCTTCTACCGACCAGTAAGAGGACTGGTAATTTTGTCCGCCAATTCTCCGCCCTCCTCGCCAATGGGATTCTGCATGGCTCCACCACCAATGTTGCCGAGGGTGTTCTTGAGTTCTTTGACGTCTTTTTGGTCCGAGGCTGGGATTTTGGAGATTTGATCTATGTCTTGTTAGCAATGCCTCGGGGTCTTTTCGAGCTCAAAGAATGCGACCTGCCTTTCATCATGTACGAGGCTTTGTTTTCTCCCATCGTTTTCAAGGCAGCCTTCTCCATCTTGCGTTTCATTTCCGGTGGAATACCAAAAAGGTAGACTGCCAGGCCGAGGACAGCGAAAATGCCGGCCAGGCTTGTAAGGATGGCTGAAGTGGAAGGCATCTTTCTATGTCGTCCGGTATGATAGCGAGGCTGAGGCTGAGATGGTCGAGAGTATGGATGGAAGAGTTACGCAATATTTTAATGCAGAAGCAGGTCGAAAGGATATCGAGAGAGAGGAAGAGAGGGGTTATTATGTGGGCTACAAGCTCCCTTACCAACTGTTTCTTGAGCAGTTGCGTAACTTGAAGTTTCCTTGGAAGCGCCCGTTCCCAAGGATTTCCCAAAAAGCGTATGACGTAGAACCCTGCCGACTCAGCCCGTGCCAGTACCTACGAAATATCTACATAGGAACTGCGGCACACTCGATCGTGTAGCATGATGAATTGCAAGAGTTTCTGATTAATTATTCTTTGTGAGACTTTTTGTCTAATTGCAAGCATCGATTTTTCCCGCGATCTACACCAAATTGTTGTCAAGCCAGCATTGCCTTCAGCCTCCCCGCCTTCTACTGCGACTTGATTCGATTTGCGTCACCTACTCGCATAACACCGACGCCGTGCTCGTATACCAGTTTGCCTCCAAGGAACGCAGAGAACAGGAGTGAGAACAAAAGACCAGCACTGACGAAAACTCCTGTATCCGTTGGAGCGTTGCCAACGATTGCCCTCCTGGTCCACCAATTGTACCCAGTGCCCACAATCGCAACGTCATTGAGAGCAGCGTGCAAGAACGCAATCTTGAGTTTTGGGTGCATCTTCTGCACGGTCGCAGCCTTGTTCTGCGACTTCTGGAGTTTGTTTGCCATGTCCTGACGCTTGAGCATTTCCAGCAGTTGCTGAATGCCACTGAGAACTGCCGGGATGCCAGTGACAATGCCCAAGAGGCTTAGGTAGTATGAGAATCGAGCGATGTCGCCGAGGAAGGGAGCCGTGTCGTAGACGGAGGCCACGAGTTTGGCAGAGGAGGGGTGCGTGGAAAGGCCATAGACGATGTCCAAGCCGTATGCCAGACTGAGAAACGCAATTGGGAAGTGCACCGTTGCCGGGTGAATTGGGTGGCTGCAGCAATGACATGTCAGTAAAACGTCAATTGAGTACCATTCGTGATAGATACCTGTCGGAGCTCATGGTGTTAGATGGCGCGAACTGGTGTCTGTGGGAATTCCTAGATTGAATCAATTAAGGAGTTTGAAGCACCAGACTATGGGGGAACAGCTAATAGTACTATAAATACGAGAGGTGCTTCGAATAATGATCACACAGAACCGGAACTGCCCCGGTTAGCAAGGCTGGAGAAACAGCGGGGAGCCGAATGATTGGCAGTCATTACAAATGCTTGCTATGATTGGTTGAGTCGCGCAATTCTCGCGTTTAGTCTCTAGGCATTCTCCTGCCACGACACTATCACCATCATCTGTGTCCACGATCAGGGATATGTACATGTATGTATGCATGCCAACAAAGCCGTGCTGCAAAGAACTCCTCCGACGAAGATCGTTGCTCAGTCCACCTGTATGTCTCATCCATCAATAATGGGCAGTTTCAAAATGACCACCAAGCTTTGCCATGCTGATCAACTATAATAGGATAAAGTTGGGCCAGGCAAGAGGAGAAGTATAACTGCAGGTCCGTACCTCGGGTTAAACTTGGACTCCCGTCAAGGCTGGCTGGATTCCATCGATCGTATCCCACTGTTGCCAATGTCCTTACTGCTTGTCACTTAAGTTTCGCAGCTGTGGCAGTGTAAAGCAGAGCTGGAAGTACCTGAGAATGAAGAAGATGGTTTGAACTGGAGCTTGCCGGTTTGGGAGAGACAGTGGACTCCTAACAAGGTTAACAAGATTGAAACATAATCTCGCTCCTCTTCGGATTATGTTGAGCCATCTCTAATTGTAATCTCGAGGCTACTATTCTCCTTAATTTGTCAAGGAGCTAACGATCTCAAGCTGAGGTTGGGATGTTATACAGCTCTGGTGTTGGAAATAGCATCTAGAGACCATTGTTCACTTTTCAACATATGCCAGAGTTTTACAACGTCTAACTGGCTCCCGAACAGCCTCAGATCTCAGATCTTAGATCCTGTGTTCACTATGTCTTTAACAGGACATCCACTTATCGACCAAAGTTCTTACTACCAATTCCATCATCATGACTAACAAGGTAAGTATTCACTAAGAATCTCAAAAATCGTTGTTTACTCATGCTCTTTCTGAAGTCCAGTAACCCAGCAGCTCCGATGCCTCAGAACGCTGGAGCGAAATCTCCACCAAACCTCATCACCATCCCGCCAGAGATCCGCCAACAGATTCTTTACTACACCTTCTCCGACAGCACCGATGCAGATATCCGCTTCTTCATGAATACCTGCCTCCTCTACGCAGTGAGCGACTACCAAAACAACGATCGTCTCCAAAAGTTCGGCCGTGGCAACATCAACTCGCACCCCACCCCTTACACGTATGTTTGGGCTCATTCGCTGAAACAAGTCCATCCCATCCTCAGTGAAGAACTCGGGTTCGTGGTCAAGCGTGTCCTTGATGAGCTCGAATTCGAGGCATTCAATCATCCCGTTGGTGGCTGGCGCAGAGACACAATCGGCAAGGATGTCATCCTCAAGACCAAGCGTTGGGTATGGCTGTGCGGCTCCCAATGGGAAGTAAGGCAGTGTTTCTTTTCTTGAGAGAGGCAGAAATTCGAGTGATGATGAGGTCGAATTTCGAATCGGACTCGGATATGGAGACATGATAGGACAGGATTGGGCTCTTTGGTTTTTGCAAGGTTTCGATCATTATCATGGGTTGTGGTGCTGATCGGCGCAAACAGAGAGGGTTGTTCTACGGTCGCGGTGGCTTGCGAAACAAGCAGGCAGTACCCTTGGTGGCTATCCCCGAATCAATCTTTTCTAGATAAGCAGCTAGCCTTGCAGATTGGCGCCGATCTTCTTTGTCCGATAGCTATGTGACCTAGATATGTCATCGGGCGGCGAGATGGGATTGTGTCTTGCTAAAAGAGATCGATTGAGATTGCATCAGCTATTTTTACAGATGCCTAACAATACCCTTGCATTTCATGAGCAGGTAATACCAAGGCATCAGAATGTGCTCGATAAGGTAGCGCCTTCATGGTGGTCTCACTTCTCCGGTGTTCTGATCGGTAGGAATCAGGAAATTTTCTTCCAATCCCAGACCTTTTTTGAATTCGGATCGATACCCGTAGATATCGGGTGAGCTAAATTCTTAAGGTTGCTAAAGGTGAGTTATCCCAAACTGAGGACGATAGAATTGGCTGCGAATGACCTCGAAGCACACTGGGTGGACAAAGATATCGTGCCTCCATCCAATTGACATGTTGATTCAACGCCAAAACCATATGCAAGCTCCCTACAAGAAGCTGTTGATCAAAGTGATCGCTGTAGTGTAAATCATACCAACAACGCCCAGCACCATCAATGCAACATCCCCGACTTTTTCCCACCGAGTTTGCGCAACGCCCATGTAATGCAAGAGCGGTGGGTAAATGTAGACCAAAGGAACACAAGCAAAAGATCCAATCAAGGAAACAAATCGGTCCAGGTTGCTGGATCCGACAATGGATATGCCGCCGCAGATAAGAACGACCGCAGACCTGAAGGCGTTCTTCTTCCACTTCGTCATCACGTCTTTCTTGCCTGATCGTCTTCCAAAAACCTTGCCTTCAATAATACGCAGAGCTGGGTAAAGTTGGACTGGCGTTCCTGCCAGTACGGCGATTGAGTACAGAAACTGAACTGCATTGACCAGCTTACTGTCTTGAGGATAATTGGAGATGATTTCGATTTGCGTATTGGATCCGAAGGTTGCGTAGCACAGCACGCCCACCGATGTGAAGATAAGAGTGATGATGATCATGACTGCGGCGAGCAGCCACTCGAAAGCTTGAGGCTTCTTCATGGACGATTGGATGGGAAGAATGAGGCCGATGCCTTCGAACGTGAAAATAGCGGCACCGATGGTCAAGGTGTAGTGTTGTGGGTTGAACAGCTGGACGGTCTTGTTCATTCCTTCCGTGGCGAGAGTGGCGATATCAAACCAGTAGATGTAGGTGAGTCCAATTAGGATGAACACATCGGCAAGTAAAGCCACCGGACCCAGTTTTGAGATGTTTCGAATGAAGGATAGCGGGATGAGGACGATTAGCTGCAGCGCAATGATGGCCTTGATCGGCAATGGGCTCGAGCCTTTCGAGACTGCTTCGAGGAAAGAATAGAGATTCTCTGCCACGAAGACGATTCCAGCACATACAAAACCGATCTGAGATATCCCGATTGAGGCCAGGATCAAGGCTCTGAACTTGGGGCCTCCAATTGCCTGTCCAAGCTCACCATAACCACCTCCATACTGGGTTCTGCACTTGAGCAACAGATGGAAGGCGAGCATTGACAGTGACGCGACCATCAGCATAGTGATGGATGAGAAGACAATCCCACCATTGTTAAAAGCCTTGGGCAGAAACATGATTCCCGTACCAATAAAAGCTTTGAGCAAAGTGAAGAAGGATTGCATCATTCCGGCATCGCCCTTCTTTTCTCTCCTCGAGCTCATTCGTTTCCCTAGAAGTGGCCGACGTTCTGTGGGTTCTTCGGCTTCCCTTCTTGCTTCCTCTTCCGCGTCCTCTTCCTCCTCCTCAAATACCGATTCATTATCAGAATCCTCCAGATCCTCGCCAGCGAAAGCTCCATAGAGATCAAGGAATTCGACGAAATTTTTGGTGATTGGTGTTTTTCTCCCGTAGTATGTATTTCTCCGTTGTAACTTCTGACGAATGAAGGCCCGTCGAAATCCTCCTGGCGCCTGTTGCTCAGAGGCACTCTCGTCTACCAATCTGGATTCAGCATCGCGAGGATGGGAGAAAGTTGCAGCTCGCTTGTGTAGTTTCGATCTTGCATTGATCTTGAACAAATCACGATGCATGTCTCCGCCTTGGAGTTTGAGTGATGATTCTCCTTCGTCCTGGACGAGATTCGGTGCCGAGGCAGACGGGTTTCCAGCATTCGGGGGAGCACCCTCGAAATCTGCATGGTACTCAGTGGGCAAGTGCTTGGAAACGACGTCTGCCTCTGCCTGCTGCCTCTCCTCGTCGCCCGGCGATATCGATTCCGACATTGTCGAGTCGCTGGGACGTTCGCTGAGGCAAGGCACGAGGAACCTAAACCGATCTGAAGACCGATGGATGGATGAATGAGGTATATATAGGTCTAGAAAGGATGGTTGCAGAAGTTGAAAAAAGAGTTTCATTGTCGTAACATCTTGCTGCACGTGCAGGTCGACAAATGACGTTCTTCGTATTACGTAAACAGCCCGGGGCTTCCACCCGCACTCTCTGCTGGTGGGCTTGATCTTCGTGCCAGCTTTCGGTCTCTCACAAACTTTTTTTCAAAACACCATCAGGCCATTACTTATTAGGCACATTCGCATTCTACTTCGGGACTGCACAGGCTTCATATGTCCTTCAATTCTACCATTACTTCGCTGCTGACCTCACATTAGCTGTCTTCGCAGCTGGTGCGAATCCTAATCTCGGCTGCCCGTTGATGGGATGCTCAAACACGACAAACAGATTCTTGAGAAACACGTCTCCTGCAATACTGAACGGCATCCCAGTGTCTCTTTGCATTCCACCCATACAAGAAGTGCCAATGCTTTGGTAATTCATATTGCTGCCAGGCACAACAAGCTTCTTTCCACTGATTGTAACAGCAATATCAGGCAATTTGGCACTGCAAGGAAAGCTCCACCCTCCAGTAAATGCGCTGAAGGCGGCTCCTGGAACTTTGGCATAGTATGCGTCTGCAACCTTGGCTGGCACATACCAAAGGGAGGAACCTGTGTCAGCAATGGCGTTAATTGTGACAGGGACTTCTGATCCTCCTCCGACGGAAAAGCCAGTGATAGGGAAGTCCCAAAATCCTTTGGCACCCTTCACTTCCGCCCATATGATCTCGCCAGTATATTTCGACTTATCCATGTAGCCAAAGTCGTATGTGCCCACTGTTCTTCGCTTCAGCGAGACAGCGAAAAGCGGGGCTGCAAGTTTTGGCCTGATGTTGTCAAACCAAGTCATTTGCTTCGATGGCTTAATGGTATTCAGCTTGCTGAAAGCAAGTCCGAGCAGGCCGTCATTGGCGGGGTCCTTGGAAAAGGTCCTTGAAACGGTGGAGGCAGCTTCAACAGCCTGTTTGGGGACGGAAAGAGACCCTACGGAGACTTTGTCGAGGAATACCCTGCCGTTGGCTCCACTTTTGTCGCCATAACGAATCGTCCACGAATGGCCGTCTAACGCTTTTCCCCCGGCCGTGTCGTAGACCCGATTTGTAGGTCGACCTGTTCGCTCGGTGGTGGGCTGTAGCGTAGAGAAAACCCATCTTTGTGTTCTCTGTCAGCGTCGTTGTTCATAGCGAAGATCGACAAAAAGATAATCTCGTTGGAAAAGAGTAGGATCGTGACAGAACTTACAGATCTGCTGAACCAGTGTCGGGGTCGAGGGTGAGGTTATGACTTCCAACCTGGACGCTTATCAGGTACTCCTTATCCCCGCCGATCGATTTCGCAGGCGTTGAGGATTTGCCTCCAGTAGTCGTTTCTCTATCTCCAGTAGGTGTATCTCGCATGGCAGCCTCAACGTACGACGGAGGCTCAACATTGTACTTCATATACGTGTGCGTTATTTCATCGAGCAACGTCCGTGGCACCTTCCGGTCGACTTCAATCGTTTCAAGGCTAAAAGTCTTCTTCTCTGCCAACTGGTCAAGAGCTTCCAAAGATGTCGGACTGCATTTGGCAACGGCCAAAAAGATCGCAGAACTGATTAAGGAGAGTGACAACATTTTCGTGTACCTGTGAACCTGAACGAAAGAACGGAGAGGCACTCACAGGTTTCTATCAGGGCTCACGCACGATATAAACTTCTACCTTTGCCCCATTGGCACCGGTGCGTACATCTCCAACGTGCTCGTGCATCCCTGGGCGCTGGAATTGCAATAAATTAGCCAACCCGCCCAGATACAACATATTGATTCCACTAAGGACCATAGTGTGGAAGCCAGCAGATAGAAAGTTAGCACGTTAATCACTACAGCAATAAAATACTCATATACAGCTAACACGAAGGCTCCGATTGGCTCTTACAGCCTGTCCTCAGTTTCACTTGGGTACGGCTTCACTAAGGCGGATCGACGGACTAACGTTCTTCCTGCTGACTTCCACAGTACTAGTACATGCAATTGGAGCTTGGACAGATATGCTTCTTGCGCAGCCAAGGGCTGAGTCACCTCAATCTGGAACAGACCACACACGGCCCATCCATCTCTGGAAAGACAGTCCACTGACAGTGTGCCTTGCCACTATGGAGAGCGACCGCTGGAGCGTGAGTAATGCGTCGAGGTGACCTTCGACGAGAGTCATTTTCCTCGGCAACCACGTTCGTGATATATTGAAACACGGCATTAGCGGTATGATCAAGGCCTGATTTGTGATAGTTTGTCTTGGGTAATCTCAGACCTGAGCCCTCGGCCGGGTCGTGGGAGAGCAACGACGACATCGCGAGGGTTGCGCATAGTGTAGCGCACGTAATCTTTGACAGTTTGGGTCCGGTGAAGCCACTATTTTGTATTGTAGACCTGTTGGCAGCAGGTTTGAGTGAGTTGCCCCCGATCTGCTGGCGGGACGAAACCCTTAGGTTGCAATGTGAAGATCGAGGTTGACAGGTGGTCGGGGTTTCTGGCCTCGTCTTGGATATATGGATGCATGGTCTTGGCGTTAAAACACAACGTGCTGCAGACGACCCTATTAGCATGCGACACCATCTCTCTCTTGGGAGTCCCGAATCACTTTGGGCGCGAAATGGTAGAATATGGGAAGCACCCTTCAATACCTTCGCCGAGAAAAAAAAATGCGATCACTAAGAGTGGAAAGAGGCAAGCATACCTTTGTGGCTCGTAGACTGATTGAGAAAGCAAGGGCGCATTCACAGGACTCTTGTCACACAGACTTCTGTATGTCGTCGTGATGTCATTTAAAAACTGTGCTTTCTTCAGCTGGTTGCGTAAGAGAGGACAAATTTGGAGAATAGCTATTCGAGTCGCATGTCTCACAGATTCGAAGAAGAGCTGCATAGGTGCTAAGATCGTCTTCGAGCACACAGGACTCCCAGTATGCGTCCATTTCAGGGAAGTGCGCTCTTGGAGTGATTCCAGGCAACCTCGTTATCAGCCAACGTCTCCATTCTTTGCCCTGTTCAGGTTCCTCCTCACTTCGTAGTCTCTCAACTCATCCTCGTGCTCTTTTGCCTCTCTGCCTTGCTCTTCTTGCAGTTCTCTGCGTCGACGTTCTTCTCGATTTCTTCGAGCATCTCCTCTGTACTCGTCGTGAGAAAGGATCGTCTCGGCTTCAGTGTTGATACTGTGTCGAGCAGTATTTCTTCTGTAACCAAATCCATCAGGCATGTTCCAAGTCACGCCGGAAAAAGCTGAGGATATCATAGATGGAGCTGCCCGACTGCGGTTCACATCAGGGACTCCGAGGAGGCCAGGACGCGTCACATTTTGATTATCGAGTGCATTGTGCATATCGTGGAGTTCTGAATCACGGTCCGCCAAGTAGACCTGGAAGCTCGGGTTATGGCCATGTTCCCGGTTGAGCTCGCGTTGAGGAGCAACAGCGTCGATGTTGGAATTTGAAGAAGCGCGTGGTGGCATGTCCTGATGGGCATGGGGTGAAATTGGTGATTGAAGCACACCAAGTTCTACATCGTCTGTAAGTTTTAGGTGTCGTGTAGGAGGCATCGGACTTGAGTGTGAACCAGAATTATTGAACTCTGAAGATTGAACCCCGTGGTCTAGTTGCGGAGAAGCTGCATGTTGGCCGTGATCTTCCCACCATCTTTGCATCACGAAACGACGCTCTGCCTCGTGTGTCGCGCGGTCCTCGTAAGTGTTCGATTGCGTATCATCGTCTGCCAATATAGTCGCATCGTCACTCCATCTGCGCTTCAAGGGTACGGGAATCATGGCATCCCTGGCTTTTTCGGTAAGATTCCAAAACTCATGCCTGTAAGTCAACAGCCTCTGAGGCGGGATATCTCCTTCTTCGTACTGTGCATCCCAGTGCTGCCGCTGCTCCTCCAAAAGCCGTTCTCTCCGATGGCTTGCGTCCCTCCCACGGTCTTGCTCTTCGTCCTTTTTCAGTGTTTGACGACGGTGGTGTCTCACCAACAGGGCGCAGAGAGAGATGATAATGACGACAGATCCAATAACTGCTCCAGTGATAATGGCAATCTTCGTCAATGACTCTGGACCTGAAGATCGTCGAAATAGCGGCGAGTTTGAGCGGTCTTCCATCATGGACTTAGTGTCTGCTATGACTGTCTGGGGAGAAGTGGTGCAGAGAGTAAGCAACTAGTGCTGGGGTGAGGTAGTTGGGGCGGGGAAGAGATCAAGATTGTGAAGGTCCCGGGAAACTCTGCTTTGTTATTGAATGTCTTCATCATCGTATGCAACTAGTATAGATGTAGCCGTTCCAAAGCGCGGGTGATAGGCGACCAATACTAGGACTAACAGAAAGCCGAGTCCAGCCTTGAGACCCCGGGAACATGATTGTGCAAAACTGTAGCAGAGCATGCTTCTCCTATCAACGGCTGTCAGCGCAAATCTTATACATCCACGGAGGTCAAGTACGGTCTTCCCGAAAGTGGAGTGAGAGCGGAGTATGGAACTGCAGTGGAACCACAATGGCAGGGCAATTCGTATCGTCCATCCATCGAGCTGTCTAAGAACAGTTAATGACTTTACTGAAACACAAAATAGCCAGACAGACGGCCTAGAATCGTAGACAGGAAGAGCTACTTGTATATCGCAGAAGCCGCATTTCGGACGCGTCGACACTTCTAGGCCGTATAGTTTCAATAGTCATTCTGGTGGGACGATCATGGCACTCCGAGGCAGCAGAAATCCGTGAGAATATAGCGAGCTCAAATGGATGGATCTTATTGAGAGACTTCTTTCTTTCTTGAAAGGTGTCAGGATGTTGATGTTGGACTAAGTCGTCGTTGTCTCCACAAAAATCGGAATTTGCCTGAGGATCTTAAGGTTCATTTCTCCGGCTACCACTACAAAAGGGCGAACCTTAAGCCATGCATTCGTAACCAACACACGCACTCTCTCAACAGTCCTTACTTACTGACATGTCTCGATGCCATAGCATTTGTCACCTCAGCCCGCATCTTGTTGCTATGGAGAGTGTTACTGTCATTACCTGAATCAGTCCTGCACTCCACGATGGTACTGATTGCAAGTGCAATCATGTTTTAGCTACGCACGATCTATGATTGCAAAATGCCAGGCATACATACGCACCTTACCGGCATTGTCAATGTGTGACTCTTGTCTTCAGGGAATTGTAAGGTCAAAGTGACACACAATGAGCAGGTCAACTGCGACGCCAAACCTTGCCACAAACTCTTTGCCTGGAATTTCTTCAAATAGAAGCTTACTTACACACAACTAGTATGTGGAAAATAGAATCAAGCGTATAATCAAAAGCTATGCGAAGAGTGTAATCAACTTCCACTGAAAGAGATAGAGCTTCAGTCGGCAATATCCCAGCTTCCCTGCTCCACGTCATCGCCATCCTCAGGCGCGACGAGTATGATTCCCCCTCAGTCCTGACATGCAGATCTTGTCCGGAAAGTCACAGCCATCTTCACTCCAGGGCCAATCTTACCAGGCATTCGCCAGGCCTCATCCACTCTCGTGCTCAAGGAGATCACGAAGAACTGGTGATTTGAACCAGGAACCTTGACTTCGCGAATATCAACACCTTGGAGCGCACATGTCGAGACCAATGGGGGATTTGAGCTGTTGGTGGAGAACGATGTATCTTTCGTTTCTTGGAAATCGCCACAAGTGTAGGCATAACGCCTCGTTTTGCAAACAGGAAGCCTGCAAGGTCGTGCGTGATCGGTGCGATTTCAGGGCATAGCTCCAAAGAGAAAGGGAGTGAAAAGGGGGAATTTCGCTGCTGTGCTGTATCCAGAACGCGACGCTTGCCAGAATCATGATCTACGAAGACGGGAGGGACGAGAATGGAAATGTGAAGCACAAATCGATAACAATGACTCGGCCTCTAGTGTTCGGGAATCGCAGTTTCCCAAAAATGTATAGCTATATATCCTGACTTCAAGAGCTATTTTCGACTTGATAGTGTTTGCCCAGGACTTCCAGTTGCACGTCGATAAACTCACCATCTCAACATCAACCATCCCTAAAGTCACTCCATATCCATCGACATCATCAACCCACATCTCCAACAGCCATCACACCTCATGTCCGACCTAGCCGCCGAAAACCAATATCTCGAGCTCCGCATAAAGGGTAACAAAAAGCCCTCCAAACCCAACGAAAAAAAAGGGGGCGAGAATATGCTGACGGACTGAATCGCATCAGAAAACGCGGCCGCTCGCCATCACGAACCACCAAGCAATTTCGGCATCGTCACTCGCGTCACCAATTGTCCGCGCCACCGGACCGGGTATCAAGCCCACCTTGTCGCACACGATGCCAAAGAGTACGTTCTGACGTCGTCGGAGACGTTTTATAGTGAGGGCTTGATGGAGGGTTTCAACGATGCTCTGGTGGATCTTCTTGAAAAGGTTTCGTGCGAGATTGAGGATGGTCATGTTAAGGAGTTTTAATAGTTGTGGGTGAGATCGCTATCAGGTTTGAGATGATGGAACTGATGCTTTGCAGAAGAAATCGGAGGGTTGACTAGAAGAATGGATACATACTCATGGTGCGAAAAGTTTTTGACAGATGGAACAAATTTGAAAGGGGCCAGTGCATTATTGCTGCTTGGGGCGCTGCAGTAAGCTAAATCACAATTGAGTGGTAATATTCTCAATGCAAAAATATTAGTATTCCATCTCAATCAATTATCCTTCTGGTGCCTGCTTACCTAGATCTACAACCAGTTGAACACGAGGGTTTTTCATCTGGATCGCATCAGGTCCCGATACATGGCAATTTTGTACAGTCCCAACGAATCAGCACAGTCTCCAGTCTGCCCAGTGATCTAAGGAACATTCCCTATATTTCGTCAAGGTTGTGAACAAGAACCTGAAGATCGATTTGATGTGACACACCATCCTACTTCCTCATTGTCACCACCATGAAGTGAGCGGGATCCGGAATCACCGGGAAATGGCCCAGAACCTATCTCGGGCCCACCTCTTTTCAACTGGACTCGACTCCCGAGAGCTGATCGTCAGTCCTGATGAGCTCTACCAGAAAGAACAGTTTCCATCTTACGATGAAGTGAATTTGTTTCAAAATCCATACGAAAAGATTGCCCTTGCGCATGTCGAAGGTGAGCTAGATGCTCGACGTGGGTCAGTCTTCGCGCTTTTGAGTTTGAAAAAATCTCTTGTTCACGCCCGTGGAAGGTCAAGGACAGCCACCCGGATATTCTGAGTGGAGCTGGTGGTCTCTCTGTGCGTTTGTGATAGGGTCTAAAATTCGGAATAAATGAAAAGTCTTCGGTGAGAGCATGAATATCGGCACTTTATCGAGGGAACTCCGGCATCACAATAACCATTTGCCGCACGGCTGAACGAGATTATTTCAGTCTCGCCGATTCTGGACTGCACCAATGTCGTCGTACCCTTCTTAGAATGTCGTCCAAGTAACAGAAGTGATGGAACCGCTGCCACAGAGGTGAGAGTATTTCCTTGTTCCTTGACTGACACAATTCCGGGCGCTTTTGTACATATGTGTATACAACCTCTTCGTGAAACCCGTACAAGCCATAGCGGTCCGTCTAGTCCCATCTAGAAGATTGATTAGTCTTTGTCCAAGTCAAATGGGCCATTGAGAATTTGTACCCAGTATCCTTCTGCCGTGTTATACCGCCGCTGTTGCCTTTTTGCTCACCCGTTTTGCCGCCTTCCACCACCAGCCTGTCCATTTGGAAGAATTGGCTTATTACTGTTTGTCTCTGTATGATCAGTTAGCACAATCTTCAAAGAGACAGCCTTCCATCCTATCGTAATTCCACATCGCAATCTCTATGACCATTTCCCACAGCTCTTGCCACCGACATGATACGCCTCTTCACGTTCCGACCATCCATCCGCGGTTGTAGCAGCCGTCTCGTCCTGCACACTATCCCACATCTTTTCTTCCCTTCCCAAAATTCCCTTCCTCTTCATATCCAAACCCCACCACGCATACTCCCTCTCAACTCTAGCCCACTACCCATCCATCCCACACACACACACCAAAAAGAAACCCACGCACCCACCTTCAAAACCTGCAACTCCCTATTCGCCTCCTCCAAAAACCCCTTCACCTTCCCCTCATCCCTCTCACTCCTGTGTTCCCTAAACGCATCTCTCGTCCTCCGTTTCGCATACTCGCGGAAATTGTAGGCGGCGAACTGGGACGACGTGCGGAGGAGGGAGCGGTACTGTTTCACAGACATGTTAGTCGCAGATTCGGATTCAATTCAAGGTGTTATGTAGGACAGGAGAGGATGATAAAGGTGTCGCGATGGCGGGATCTGGGGTGGGTGTTGTCTGTATGCTGGCGATGGTGCGGAGGACGTACTAACGATCGCGCTTTGAAAGCGGTTTCTGTCGATATTGTCGTTGCCATGGTTGTGTGAGGGTCTAGGGCTGCGCTGCAGATTAAGGAACGGTAAGATATGTCGACAAGTAGCAAACTAGTAATCGCAGCGTTGAAAGGCAAAAAGTTTGGTGCACTAGTTGATTCCGCAAGTCCCTGCATCCAACGACTCCAATGAAGTCACAGACAATACTCAGATCACACTGCTAGTATCTCCAGACATTCGACTACAATGCATAAGTATTGGCCTTTGATCACACAGCAAACATGTCTCATCCATTCTAGTTATGCTTCCCAATGCAGTAGGGAGTACACCATCCAGAGGCAAGCTATTTCTCTCCTCAACAATCACTCCGGTCACCAATCCTCATCATCCTAGTTTGAGAAAATGCTTCTGAAAGCCACTATATCTTACAAAAGAAAATGATTTTAGTCCCCACCCAGTCCAAATGGCGAACTCCGTTTCTTGCATGTCACCAGCATTACATAATTCCCTAATTTGAATTCCGTCTAGTTGCTACTTCCTGTGGCCTCAATGCCCTCGCCGGCTGGCTTGGGCTTTTTCTCCTCTTCAATGATGCTTTGCTCGTCCTTGACTGAGCCTGCTTCAACGTCAGGGGGTTGTTTGGAGGCATCGCTCTCCGATGGAGCATTGCCAGTGCTCGAGTTTGGTCCCTCTACATCCGGATGCGGTGGAGCCACTCCTCCAGGCGCCCCTTCTACGGGTCCTTCATACACCTCATTACCTGCCGCATCTACGATGCGTGTTCTTGTCTCATATCGGGTCTGTCAATTGATTAGTAAACACAAATGATGATATCGAACATATCGGTTCCATACCTGAAAGCTGACCTTGCCCTGCAACTCTGACACCTCCTGAGGATTGAGAAGTCTACCGCTTTCGTCACGGTACTCCACTCTTTCCTCACGATGAATGACTTTTCCCTGCTGGCCCTTTAGAGGAACTTGTTGTTGTTGTTGTTGTTGTTGTTGTTGTTGTTGTTGTTGTTGTTGTTGTTGTTGTTGTTGTTGTTGTTGTTGTTGTGGCGGAGGAGGTGGTGGTGGAAATTTATCAGACTCTGGCGTCACATATGCCTTCTTTTCTGGCTCGCCAACCTGGTTGCCCGCTGGAACTGCCGAAGCTGGGATATGCGAGGCAGGAGTCGACTGTAGGCTTGCATACGCATCATAAGACTCGAGGAAAGTGTTGCAATCCCAGTCCCAGGTACCAAAGAGTTTGGCCTTGTTACACTCGGATTTCGTCCACTGTCCACCATATGCTAGAGGAGCATACTGTGTGAAAGCAAAAATGGAGATGGCAAGAAATGCAACTGCTGCTGACTGGCTGACAACAGGTTGTCTAAGAGGGCCAAGGCTGAAGCGAGAGAACAGGAAGTCGTAGGTTTGGCACAGCGCAATGATCGCGAAGTAGAGCGCTGGGAAGTAGTGGTGAAGGAAAAGTTGACGAGCCATCAAAAAGAATGGGAAATAGTGGAAGAACCATCCGAGAACCGAAGTGCCGACTTCGTAGTCAAATCGCTTGAAGGGTACGAACGAGTAATCGTTGCACCCGCGTTGCCATCGGACAACAGCTAGAACCTTGACTGCAGCATATAACAAGATAGCAAGAGTAGAAGACCACCAGATGATTGGGTTGCCAATGAGGTAGACCTGGCGATGGTCTTTGCCCCAAAAGTTGATCCCACGACTAAGGATTGGCCACGATGGTGGACGGGAATCCCAGGCGTGCGACTCGACGAGGCCGGCGTTGGTCTTCCACATGACTTGCTGGAGCTCCCAGAATTTTCCAAAGAATCCTAGCCTGCGGTAATTGACCTTCTCAGCATCCTCGCCAATGAGTGGGTGCTCGTTCTGCTCGATGTACCAGATACTGTTTGGTAGAGTTCCTCCTTTGGCACATGTGACTTCTTGTTGCTCAAATCCCCAATCGGGAAGCTTGACCTTGTGCGAGAACAGGACACACCCAGTCATGAGGTGAACAAGCTTGAACTTGGTCTGGATTGTTCGCAAATATTCCTTCCCAAGGCCGTCAGACATGGGTTTGATAATTTCAACACGGAAGAAGTCATTGGCATCGCCCTCAAAGCCTTCATAACCGTAGGCAGTGACTTCCTGTTGCCATTCGGCTTCGGTGACTGGCGGACGCTGATCGTGCGAGTGGAGTCTTCGGTGAGTGGTGATATGATAAAGACGGAGAACGTCGCCATTCTTGATCTTGGTCACGTTCAGGAAATCCCATGCCTTTGGTCCTTGTAGCTTTGGTACATGTTCTGGAATAGTCTGGTTCTCCAGAATCCAGACGTTGTTCTCATCCTTGTGTGGGTACAGAGTGATCTGTTGTTGCTTGCTGCCAGTTGGATACATGTGGTTGTGAGAGTGGAGATAACCGCCCTGGGTATTGTGATGGCGGAGAGAGACACGACTTCCGAATGCGACATCCACTGGCACATCCTGCATTGCCTTGGAATTCAAAGTGGCCTGGAACTCCGATGACATGAACCCATCACCCTCGCCTGGGTTCACTAAGCACAAGAAATGGATACCGAACATGGCCATGTAGAAGGTGGCCGGGATGACAACCAAGCAGAAGACGCGGGCGAAAAAGTGCTTAAACCAGAGTCGCTGTCCCATGTCAGTAGCTGCTCACTGATCTTCGCGAGATCGACTCACTGGAGTGACGGTCTTCGTGTCTCCAAGGAGAACCCAGAGTTGTAGCATGGTCAACGATCCGACCCATCCAATTGTGAACAGACCGACCCATTTTACACTGACAGTAGCGCCGAGGGCGACACCAGTTGCAACGAGCCAGAACCACCATAGCGGCCTGAACGCTTTCGGGGGTCCTTGCTCGTGCTGGTTCGTGAAGCAAGTCCAGGAGAGAGCAGTCAGGGCGGTGAAAATGACGAGGGGAGAATCGAGGAGTATAAAGCGCGATTGAGTGATCAGTCCGTTCTCTTTGGCAATTGTTAGCTTGTGCATCGGTGAGAGAGTCTATAGCTTACCGAATATCAAAAGTCCAGCGCCGAGGGCAGCTGTCATAGTGCGACAACCAGTAGCCTTGAGAGTCAAGAACATGGTAGGAATGGTCATGATGCCCATAACGGCTGGTAGCATGCGCATGGCTACATAGGGCACATTTGGCTCCAGGTAATCCTTTCCGATGTCCTTGAAATCGAAGTCTCCATTGAATCCAGCCAACCATCCAGCAAGTGTGATAAGGAGTTTCGCTAGCGGAGGGTGTACGTCCATGAAGAACCTGCCCTTGATGTACTTCGAGGCAAAGCCTCCGAAGCTGTTATTCCTGTCAGTGGTAGCACAAACACGTTGGATGAGAGTTTACATACTGGACTTCATCGAAGACGACGCTGGTAGGCTGGTATATCCTGAAGAGTCGTACAAATGAACCCAGGAACGTAATCAGGCCCAGCAGTTGCCAGTCGGAGCTAGGAAGGCTGAAGATGTCATGGTCTTTGACTCCCTCGGAAGCGAAGCCTTTCGAGGGCTTTGCAGGTTTCGTGACCGAAGCATCTGGTTTTGGCTTGCGGGCTGGCGACCTGCTCTTCGATCTGCTCTTTGGAAGCTTCTTGTGATTGACTTCACTCAAATATTGGGTAGTGACGGGCTGGGTTGGCATTTTTTGGCAGTGTCCAGCGCGCGCGGCTGTCTCAGATTAACTGTGGTGGTGGAGGCCTACCTCAGCATGGGCGGCTGATATTGGACAATGGAGGTGGAAGTCAACAATTGAAAAGTCAGAACCCGGCGCTGGGAAGGCCGGGAAGGAGAGTACGAAGAGCCTGGAGAGGAGAGCGTTCGCTGAAAGTTGGTCGGAGACTCGGGAGATGGACTGAGGATAGATTGCTCTTGCGTCGGGTACGGAGATCAGTGGAGGGGGGATGCGCGAACTTGCAAGGCCATTCTAGTCGTTTTCAAGGGGTTATGCCACCTTTCCTCTTCAACGAACGGCAACGACCCCTGTTGCCACACAAAGTCCGAGAATCCAAAAGTCTATTGACCAGACATGGCCGGCCGATATCATCGACACTATACGCTGGGGGTTTTACGACCCAGCAATCGCACCGGACTAGCCACACACCATCTGTTTCTCTTCATGCGGACAGCAGTCTACAATCTCCGAGTACTCCAAGGCTGTGCCGTGGCTCCAAGTGCTTTTGCCGGGCTCCTTCATTTCACCAGAGCTATACATGATGTTTGAGAACCATATCTTGAATCCAATGGCGATCGTAGAACAAGCTCCACCTGCCTCGTGACGATCTTGTTCTTACCGCTGCCACCTCCGGTATGATAAGATACAAGCATTGAGACCAAGCGAAGCTGCTGCGGAGGTAGCAGTACCTGATCTTGGGGCCTCGAGTCGATCATTCGTCGAAATCTGGTTGCCCCGGTCGACTGACCACTTCCTGTACTGTGGTACACATCCATACAGTAGATCAATAGTATTCATGGATACCTAGGAATGAGTATTGATAGCTTAGTAAAGGCTCCCTCGGTTGGAAGTGAGCCGCAGATGCCAAGAGTGTGCATTGGAACTCCCATAGCTCACAGTCACGAGACTGCTGCCTCAGGCCCTCGTTATGGTTCAGTGGAAACTTTGACTTCCGTGATACTACGGTATTACTGCCTTCACTTGGACATTGACAATATCGCCGCGCAGAGAATCACCGCGCATGCAACGTTCATT